>CM035103.1:54371594-55676594 GCA_020205505.1 Panax japonicus
AAAGTAATGGAAATGCATCACATTAATATATGAATATTTTGATTGTTTGTGATCAGTAGAGGAGTCAAAAGGGGAGAAATTAAAAGAGACGTTCATTATGTAGGAGAGAAAAGTAGTTATATGTATTCAATAAAGGCGGGCATATATGCATCACAATTAATTAAATAATGTAGAATATATATGGGGAATTAATTTGTAGCTCGCTCAAACAATTTGAGTAGCTAGCTAGCTAGTACATGCACTTTTTTATGACTTGACCATACTTAATTTTAATTCTAGCTATAAAGCATTCAAAGATGAATTTGGAAGGGGAAAAAAGCAAAAAGAAAAGTAGTTTTAATTGGTAACTTGAAAGAGAAATTTTCCCAATTTTTCTTCCCGTTAATGTAAAACTAACAAAATGTACTTTTTTTTGGACGTATATAGCTTAATATATATTATATTATTATGGGTTATATGTGTGAGACTCCAGATTTTATGAATAAAGATTTAAATTTTTTGAAATATTTTTTTTAATATTATGGTGTGGATTTGATATAATATTATAGTTGTGGGTAATATTTATAAATTTTGCAAAGGAAACAAGTGGTTATATAATATTCGATTGGTCGGGGAATATTCGTTTTAACAGGAAATATTCGTACGACGGCACAATCATTGGTGGACCCCACAACGGAAATATTTTCGTAGTTAGAAAATGACATAATTATCTTTTTATAAAAATAACGGCGGAAGTTTTACCGTTAAAACTGTTGAACTACCCGGTACTAAAAGTACAGTAATACGCGTGGTTGCATAGTAGCACACGGTATTGATTATTAATGCTTACGTGAGAAGTCACTCGGTTATACTCAATTATTGCTACAGTAATTGATGCATCATATCTCTCATATTACTGATTCAGTTATTGTCACAGTATCATCTGCATAATATGATATATTATTAAATCAATAATTGAGACGACAAAGTTATTCATATTATTATTTGTAATATTGACAATGTCTAGAATTTCTATAAAGGAGAGGGTTGGTCACCTAATTGCGCGCCAATAAGGAGAAATCCTTATCGGAAAGCCCCCTCTTTCCTAGGAACGACCTGATTGTTAAATATTGTGAATTATAATATTAATGATGAATAAGTTCGTGTTAATTAAAGATGAAATTGATAGTTCCATTGTGTTGGAATTATTAGTGTTAGTAAAAATCGACATTTATTTCGATATTAATTGATGTCTGGAAGTTATACTGACCAGTCGGGTAATTAACCGGATAAATGAGCAATTAATTGTTATTAATTAACATGATTATAACTATTTGTTCACATGTGTGTACTATTGATTCACATTCTTGTACTATTAGGGGAGTTGGTGCAAGATTGATAATACTTACATGACTAAGTTAAAGATGGAGGTATAGATGGAGGTACTATACTGTAATTTATATTTTCATATGTCTAGAACTATTGATTCACATGATTTACTATTGATTCACATTATTTACTATTAGGGGAGGTGGTGCAAGTTTGATAATACTTGTAGGACTAAATTAAAAATGAAGAAAAAGAAGAAGGTATTATACTGTAATATTTCGAGCCCCAAAACGTACAATTATCGAAACTATATTTTCCTATAAATAGAAACTCATTCTTCCTTCATTTCTCACCAATTCACTAAAGCTATTTTGACGCCCCCAAATAGGTATACATCACCCATCTTGAGTCGCCAGATACATGGTACATAAATTCAAATACAACTTAATTATAAAACAGTCGTGTAAAATACGACAAAACATAGCTGAGAGTTTAAACAAGAATATTGCCTTCTAGACAATATCCACTCTCAAATAGAGTCCCCATTATATTTATTGTCACACTATTTTATAGAATAGTGAGGACTAATAATGCTATCATCTGGACCTTCACTCCGTTCCCGACTAGTCCCGGCTACGTTCTCATTTCCTGAAGAGAACAGTGAAAGAAAGGGTGAGCTCAACAAGCCCAGTAAGAAATATTATGACTAAGATAATGCATAATAAATTATCATTAGCCTTCAACAATGTTAAACTGATAGAATATAATAGACAACAAGTTTAATTACAGCGGAATAAGCAATCCATTAGAAGAGTTAAGTAGAGCATGGTATCTACTATCTTCTACAATTTAAAATGTTTTCATCAATTTTTATCGCTGAGACTCAACTTAATAAATAAATCACATCATCAAATCATCCCTGCACTACAGGCCTAGGATATTCATTAAATCATCAATGGTCATAACTATATCGAATAATCCCTGGTCATAATCATACCAAAAACTGTCCATCAATGCACTACAGGCCACTGAGGACTTTTACCACATCATTTATAACATTACAGGTCATGATTATACCGAATGATCCATGGTCATAATCATACCAAGTCCATCTATGAACGTAAGCCAACGATGACTTTCATCACAATATAAGCATGAGGTTGATGACAATGACATAATAATTCAATAAAACAAGTTCAAGAATAAATTTTAAAGATTTATAAGTTAATTTATCCTGAAATCAATAACGTCCAAATTGTCAACATGATACTGCTTTTTGGAATAAAATTCAAGAATGCTCAGAAGAATATTTTCATGAAAAGATATTGGATGAAGTGCAAATATCTAGGATATTCTACTAATTTCATGGAGTATAGAAGCCAAAACTTTAACCAACTGAGTATAATAGAATATATGAAATTGCAAATGAATTTTCGTCCGCCATGAGGTAATCCACGTAGATAAATCATTTCCACAATTTAATAAGGAATGAATATGAAGGATCATTCACCATGCATATGGTAATCCACATAAACAGGTTATTCTAACAGAATAATAAAGAATGGAATAACAGAAGAATTCACCAGGCATACGATAGACCGCACAGACAGGTTATTCCCAACAGAATAATAAAGAATGGAACCAGGTCATGCGTAATCCACACAGACAGGATATTCCAACAGAATAATAAAGAATGGAACCAGGTCATGCGAAATCTGTACAGACAGGATATTCAAATAGAATAATAAAGAACGGATCCAGGTCATCATGCGTAATCCGCACAGACATGATATTCCAACAGAATAATAAAGAATGGAATAATAACAAAATTCACCAGACATGCGACGCACAGACAAGTTATTCCAACAGAATAATAAAGAATGGAATAACATAAGAATTTCACCATGTATGTGGTACTTCACATAGACATGTTATTCCAACATAATAATAAAGAATGGAATAACAACCTTTACGAGTATTGAAAAAAATAACTCTCTTTATGAATACGAAAGAATAATACCCCTTACCTTAGAAGAAAACAAGATACTGAAATAGTGAGGTAGCAGACTTCTCTTCATCTTTCTCTCTATAATTTCTTTCTATAATAATTACTCTATAGCTTTAGTGAATTGGTGAGAAATAAAGGAAGAATGAGCTTCTATTTATAGAAAAATATAGTTTAGATAATTGCACTTTTTGCGGCTCGAAATATTACAGTATAATACCTTCTTCTTTTTCTTCATTTTTAATTTAGTCCTGCAAGTATTATCAAACTTGCACCACCTCCCCTAATAGTAAATAATGTGAATCAATAGTTCAATCATGTGAATCAATAGTTATAATCATCTGAAAATATGAATTACAGTATAGTACCTCCATCTATACCTCTATTTTTAACTTAGTCATGCAAGTATTATCAATCTTGCACCAACTCCCCTAATAGTATAAGAATGTGAGTCAATAGTACACACATTTGAATAAATAGTTATAATCATGTGAATTAATAGCAATTAATTGCTCATTTATCCGATTAATTATCCGACTGGTCAGTAAAACTTCCATACATCAACTAATATCAAAATAAAAGTCGATTTCCACTACCACTAATAATTTCAACACAATGGAACTATCAATTTTATCTTTAATCAACACGAACTTATTCATCATTAATATTATAACTCACAAGATTTAACAACTAGGTCGTTCTCAGGAAAGAGGGGGCTTTCCGATAAGGATTTCTCCCTATTGGTGCGCAATTAGGTGACCAAACATCTCCTTGACAGAACTTCTAGACATTGTCAATATTGTAAATAATAATATGAATAACTTTGTTGTCGTAATTATTGATTTAATAATATATCATATTATACAGATGATACTGTGACAATAATTGAATCAGTAATATGAGATATATAATGCATCAATTACAGTAGCAATAATTGAGTATAACTGAGTGACTTCTCACGTAAGCATTAATAATCAATACCGTGTACTACTATGTAACCACGTATATTACTGTACTTTTACTACCGGGTAGTTCAACAGTTTAACGGTAAAACTTTTGCCGTTATTTTTTATAAAAAGATAATTCTGTCGTTTTATATCTACGACAATACTTCCGTTATGGGGTCCACCAATGATTGTGTCGTCGTACGAATATTCCCCGATCAATCAAATATTATATAACCACTTACGAATAATTAGAGCAATTATTATAGAGAAAAATTATAGAGAGAAAGAAGAAGAGAAATCTGCTACCTTACTATTCCAGTATCCAGCCTTCTTTTGAGGTAAGGGTTATTATTCTTTCGTATTCATGAAGAGAGTTATTTTCTTTCAATACTCGTAAGAGTTGTTAATCCATTCTTTATTATTATGTTGAAATAACTTGTCTATGCGAAGTACCGCATACATACTGAAATTTGTAAGACCCCGAATTTTTTGAAATAAAAGTATTCAATTTTTCTTCTAATTATTATTCAGTAAATGGTTAAATTGATAAAAGTTTAAAGTTAATAGTGAGATATGAAATTTTTTTCAAAATACGCAAGTGGTTATAAAATAGTCATTGTTGTCGGAGAATATTCGTTTGGTCGTGGAATATTCTTGTTGTCGGGGAATATTCGTACGACGGCGCAACTATTTGTGGGCCCCATAACAGATTAACTGTTGGATGAAGAAAATGACAAATTTGAGTTTTTATAAATAAACGGCGTAGTTGTTACCGTTAACACTGTTGGAATACCTGGTGGTTAAAATACAGTAATACGCGTGGTTGCACAGTAACACACGGTATTACATAGTATTTTTGGAATTATTGATCCTTACGAAAGAAAGCACTACTCAATAATTGTTACAGTAGTTACTGTTTAATATTTTATTTTATTGATTCAATAATTGCTGCATTGATAGTTTATATTATTGTTGTTTCAATAATTGTCACTGCACAGTATTTTCCATTATCAGATCAATAATTCATATTATTTGAATAATATTATTAGATAGCATTATTGGCAATGTCTAGAAATTTATGTCAAGAAGAGGTTTGGTCACCTAATTGCGCACCAGTAAGAAAAAATTCTTACCGGAAAGCCCCCTCGTTCCTGAGAACTGTCTGATTGTCATTATTGTGATTCTATAATATTATTTATGAATAATTAATTATTGATTTATATGATAAGGAAATATTTATTTGATGCGGAGATAAATGATGAATTTATTTATGTGGTTATAAATGAAAGAATTAATGTTGAGGTGTTTTATCAGTATTTTATCGGATTAGAGGTATTAAAAGATCAAATCGATGTTCTTAAAGCTCTATTGCGTGAGTTATAATTTTAATCTGACCGTTAGATCGTTGTGATTTTTGGATACGTTATACATATATAAGTTGAATATATCTTCACAAATTTTGAACCGTTAAAAATTAATGTATGATATGTTATGAATTTTAAAAGGTGTTGAAAATTGTCCGTTTGTGGATTTCGGATATTTTCTGTCTGAAATTTGGAAAAACTTAAAGCTACAAAGTTGTAGAGAATTCAGTTTCGTGTGGAATTGACATAAAATTCGTATTTTTCTGATAAAAGGGATATTTATTATGAATTACTGAAGTTTCAGAAAATAAAATAATTTTTATTAAAATTGGGTGGGACCCACTTTTAGTTGTTGGGAAAGGTGGCTGATTTTTAGTGGGCCCCACTTGTGGTGGCTGAGCTTTGTTCAAGGATGGCATGCGTAGAAGAAGAAAATAATAATATTATTATTTTATTATTTAGTCTCCTTTGGCGTTCTAGTATTTTCCTATAAATAGGGGCTTAAGTTAGAATTAAAAATCACACCAGAAACATAATTTTCTCTATCTATATTATCAAGGGTGTTTTTGTAAGTATTTAGATACTTTGAGAGTTGCTATTCAGTGCAACTTTCCTTCGGCTTTACATCCGATATTTCGGTCAGAAATACTGCTCTTTTGAGGTAAGAGATTTTTAAGGATTATTATGTTTTTTATTTTCGTACTTTTTTTGGACCTTCAAAAATTCTAAAAAAATTTAAAATGATAATTTGATGAGTTTTCTTGATTGTGTCCAAAAATGACGATTTTTAGATGTATAGATTAAGAGTTATGGATTTTATGAGAAAAGACTATTTTAAAAATAAACCCTTATAACTCCTTGTGGTTAATTTCAAAATTGGTAAAATTTTTATTGGGAGTACATGTATATAACAAAAGTATACTCTGTAAATTTTAGAATTTTTGGATAAAAGTAAAGTTTATGATAAATGTCTAAATATTCGGCTGTTTTGGCCATATGAAAAATAGTAAATGAATTTTAAAAATTCTGAGAAAAATATATGTTCAATATGAAACTATATTCTGCTAAATTCCAGAAAAAAAAATTTGTTTGTATTGATTTGGTATTTTTCATGAAAATGGACTACTTATGAGTAATTGAATTAAATATGTTATGTGAAGTAAGAAAATTGGAAAATAAGATTTTTTGACTTGAGAATCCTATATGAGATATATGCAGATTTTTGATGAGGGTTTTGGTTATTGGTGATGAAATCTTATGAGTTTGGCATTTTAGGATAATTAAATGCATTATTTAGTAAAGTGTAAACAATTAAAATAAATTGTTTATAAGTTTAAAAAATGTTATTCTTTCAATATTATTATACCGAAATATTGGTATGGATTTTATTATAGAATTTCTACCTTTTTTATGTCGGGATTACTATTCATGAATTACTATTCATGAGTTACTATTCACAGGATACTATTCACAAAAAAATTGGTTTCTTTTTCTGACCAAATTATCGTTGATTTATGAATCTCACTCTTGAAATTAAATCCGTGTTTTGATTATATTGTTTTTATTATCATATATAACATTTTTATAATCCTGGTGAAGAAATTTCTCTTTAACTTGAGTGTAAAGATGGGTGGATTATTGGTATGATCGTGACTATGGGTTCTCTTTAGCCAGTAGTGCAAAGTTGAATCGTTGACTGGTATGATCATGACCATTGAATTTATAATTGGATATTTTTAGCTTAAGTGCAAAGGTGAATTGATCAACATGATTATAATTATGGTTTATATAAATTATTAAATTATTATGTATTTCTTAGAGGTATTAATATCTTTGGCCCGTAGTGCAAAGATGACATGTTGTTGAATATATTTGGCCTGTAGTGCAAAGATGAATTATTGATGAATATTTTTAGCCTGTAGTGCAAAGATGACCTGTTTTTGAATATCTTTGGCCCGCAGTTCAAAGATGACTTGTTGATGAATATCTTTGGCTCGTAGTGCAAAGATGAATTCATTAGTATGATTATGAACAAGAATTATTATTTGGTATAACCATGATCTTTAATGTTTAAGGTAAAGACATGTGATAAAAATTATCTTCGTCCTGGATGAGAAGAGGAAATTAGAACTACAATTATGATTATGAGTTATTCATATGACTGTGAACAAGATCTGTTGATTAATGTTACAGGGTTAAAACATTGTTGGTGGACTTTTAACATGGAGAAGATAATAGACTTTATGGTCTATTTGACTCTTCTAATGGATTGCTCGTTCCGCTGTAACTATGGTTGAAAAGTTTTATCATCTACCATATGTTCTAAATCTCTTATTTATTACTGACGAAGGCTATTGATAATTTAATTATCTTTAGTCATGATATTCTTTATTGGGCTATTTTTGCTCACCCTTTTGCTTCACAATTCCTTTCAGGTAACAAGAGTATAGCTGGGTCGAGCGGGGGTAACAGGAAAATAGAACGGTGGTCTATAGCTATTGAGGTTCTCCCTAAATAGTATGGAAAAATTTTTATTGAGAACTTTAGATAAGTGTGTCATATTGTATACGTCATTTGATATTTAATTTTGGTGAACCAAATAAGGTGAGGCGAACCCAACTTTGGAAGGGTGTTTTGTCACTATCATACAAGATGTCTAATGACGTACAACCTCGTGTTATCATAAGACAGGGTTGTATGAGTATATCTACGAGCACTACCTAGATAATTATATGTCAAGAGAAAACTCATCATTGGAAGGAACATGATAGTAATCTTCTCATTTTTCTTTGGGGTTTATTGGATCAACCAAGGATAATTCTCTGGACATATGATACGAAGGTTTCCTTGAGCATTTCCCAAATATTTTAATTTTTAAAACAGTTATTGATTGTACTTTTATATAAGGTATCACTGTGAGGTGCTGTCCACGGTTGAGACATGAGTCACAATTGGTATATATTTGTATCAAAACTCACAGTATATGTGTTGTTGTAGTAATAAAGTTGTAGTTGTTTCGACTCAGAATAGGTTGGATGGATCGGACCTATTTTGGGGGCGCCACAAAATTCTTCTGTTATTTCATTCTTTAATATTCTGTTGGAATAACCTATCTGTGCGGTCTATCGCATGCCTGGTGAATTCTGTTATTATTTCATTCTTTATTATTTTGTTGGAACAACCTATCTGTGCGGATTACGCATGACCTGGTTCTATTCTTTATTATTCTGTTGGAACATCCTGTCTATACGGATTACACATGACCCGGTTTCATTCTTTATTATTCTGTTGGAACATCCTGTCTGTGTGGATTACGCATGAACTGGTTCTATTCTTTATAATTCTGTTGGAATATCCTGTTTGTGCGGATTACGCATGATCTGGTTCCACTCTTTATTATTCTGTTGGGAATAACCTATCTGTGCAATCTATCGCATGCCTGGTAAATTCTTCTATTATTCCATTCTTTATTATTCTGTTAGAATAACGTGTCTATGTGGATTATCGCATGCATGGTGAATGATCCTTCGTATTCATTCCTTATTATATTATGGAAATGATCTGTCTACGTAGATTACCGCATAGCGGGCGAAAATCCATTTGCAGTTTCATATATTCTATTATACTCATTTGGTTAAAGTTTTGGCTTCTATACTCCATAAAATTAGTAGAATATCCTGGATATTTGCGCTTCATTCAGTATCTTTTCATGAAAATATTCTTCTGAGCATTCTTGAATTTTACTCCACAAAGTAGTATCATGTTGACAAATTGGACGTAATTGATTTCAGGATAAATTAACTTATAAATCTTTGAAATTTATTCTTGAACTTGTTTAATTGAATTAATATGACATTGTCATTAACCTCATGCTTATATTGTGATGAAAGTCATATTTGGCATATTTGGCTTACGTGCATAGATTGAATTGGTATGATTATGACCAGGGATCATTCGGTATAATCATGACCTGTAATGTTATAAATGATGTGATAAAAGTCCTCAATGGCATGTAATGCATTGATGGACAGTTTTTGGTATGATTATGACCAGGGATTATTCGGTATATTCATAATCATTGATGATTTAATGAATATCATTGGCCCGTAGTGTAGGGATGATTCGATGATGTGGTTTATTTATTAAGCTGAGTCTCAGCGATAAAAATTGATGAAAATATTTTAAATCATAGAAGATAGTAGATATCATGCTCTACTTAACTCTTCTAATGGATTGCTTATTCCACTGCAGTTAAACTTGATGTCTATTGTATTTTATCAGTTTAACATTGTTGAAGACTAATGATAATTTATTCTGTATTATCTTAGTCATAATACTTCTTACTGAGCTAATTGAGCTCACCCTTTTGCTTTCATTGTTCTCTTCAGGAAATGAGAACGTAGCCGAAACTAGTCGGGAAACGGAGTGATGGTCCAAGATGGTGTATTAGTAGTCCTCACTATTCTATAAAATATTGTGATAATAAATGTAATGAGAACTCTATTTGAGAGTGGATATTGTCTAGAAGTCAATCTTCCTGTTAAAACTCTCAGCTATATTTTGTCGAATTGTACACGACTGTTGTATAATTAAGTTTGTATTTGATTTATGTACCATGTATTTGGCGACTCAAGATGGGTGATGTATACCTGTTTTGGGGGTGTCACAATATGTATATACACAGCTGTGTATTACACAGTAGGGTTATGGCGACGGATTTTTGGGCTATGGCGACGGATGACTCGTCGCCATAGCCTAGAATAGTTATGGTGACGAGTGAAACTATCATTATAACCCAAAAAATCGTCGATATAGTCAATTGTGTACAGCTGTGTATATATATTTTTTCCTATTATTATTTGTGTTGTATATTTATATATATAATCGTCTGTACGTGTCGTAGGGGCTCAACAACTCTTAGATCAAAAATTAATCGGTAGTCCTAATTTATGAGTTGTATTTGTGCATACATAATTGTATTTTTTTTTCAATTTTGTACAACTACAAAATAAAATATTAATTCTCACTTATTATTATTAATATTTTCTTATCCAATTCTTTTTCATGTTATTGTTTTACTCTATTATTCCTTTAACAAGTTTTAAAATTCGTGTGCGTACAAGCAATTGGTCAACTATATTATAATCCCGAGATTATTATTTTTACAAACCCAAGGGTACTAAGTTTTTATAATTCCAATGCACATTGTAGACTTTAAATAAAAATATTGCCAAATCTCTATATTGAATGTAAAAAAAATTGTTATTGCCGTTTATATAAAAAAAATTGTTATTGTTGGTTATATATATATATATATATATATATATATATATATATATATATATATATATATATAGGGAAGTTCAGGAGCATAACTTTTAAGTAGAATAATTCCTTAACTAACATAAGTATTTAAAAGTCATGCCTTCCTCCTTCCGCGTGTTTTGAAAAAAAACCTAAATCTTAGTCGGGCCCTAGCTTTCCTTCCTCGCTTCTGTCTTCTCTCCAAACCCAAATCCTCTGCCCTAACTTATGCATTCTCTTCTATTTCTCTCTAAACCTAAATCCTCTGCCCTAACTTACGCGTTCTCCGTTCTCTCGTCTGAGCCTTCCTTACGCGTTCTATTTCTCTCGTCTCAGTCTGCCCAACTCTTTGAACTGCTTGGTTGTGACGAACCGTGCGTTGTTATCATTTTTACCTGTATTTTGTGCGGGAGTCTCCCTCGTCTGATTTTGCATGAACTGCAAAAAGCTTCTAAATATTTCGTCATTCATCATCTATTTAGTGGTGTTGTTCACATGAGGAACATTGCCAGCCTGTTGCACGTTCTCCTCGTTGGTGGGTAAAGGTGTCTCCACGGTCTCATTTGCTCCACTGTTAACATTCTCAGTCGACATTCTCAAATACAACCATAAAATAAGGGTTAATTAAAGAAATCAACATATCACATAATATCCATATATACTGGCCAACCAACAAATAATCTTAGGTAAGACACACTAGCGAAGGTTTTACTCGTCTCTCCCCTCCTAGTTCTATTCCCTATCTTCGCCAGAGATCATATCCCTAAGCTCTGATACCAACTGTGACGCCCCCAAAATAGGTATACATCACCCACTTTGAGTCGTCAATAACATGGTACAAAAATAACTACAACTTTATGAATACAACATAAAAACTGTGAGTTTAAATACAAATATTGTCTTCTAGACAATATCAACACTCAAATAAGTCCTCATTATAATTATTGATATATTATTTTACAAAATGGTAAGGACTACTAAAACAACTTTCTAAGACCTTCATTCTATACCCCGACTAGTACTCGCTATATTCTCGCCTCCTGAGAAGAAAAATGGAACAAAAAGAAAAAGGGTGAGCTCAACTAGCCCAGTAAAGAATATTATGACTAAGATAATATTTAACAAATTATCGTTAGTCTTCAACAGGGAAAAATCTGATAAAATACAATAGGCAACAAGTTTCAGATCAATATTCGCAATGGAAAAAATAATTCATTGAAGAGTTACGTAGAGAATGGAATCTACTATTATCTATGAATTTAAAAATCCATCATCAATATATTATCCCTGTAACATCAATCAATATACATCTTGAGTCAAATATTCATCTTTGCACTACAGGCCAAAGATATTCATCAGTCGGTCATGTTCATCTCAACACCTGAACATCTTTGCACTACAGGCCAAAGATATTCATAAGAAAATCAATCATCTTTGCACTGCAGGCCAAAGATATTCAATAATATCATCATTTAGAACTGAGGATGATGAAAAATGTTTTAAAGAAAACGAATCCAATGAAACAAAAGAACAAATATTAAGGATTCATACTTTAAACATTCCGAGTTCAAAAATACTTCATAAATAATCATAATGGAGTAAAATTCAAGAATGATCAAAATATGAATACAATCAAAGCTAGTATCCATAATAGATATTTTGGAAAAAAACGAAAATTTTAATTTTTCTATGAATAGTGTCCTATTCGTGAATAGTACCGTATACGTGAATAGTATCGTATACGTGAATAGTAACCCCGACACTAAAAAATAAGAATTTCATGAGAAAAATCTTACCAATATTCCGGCATAATGATATTAGAAGAAATAATATCATTTTAAAAAAAATAATATCCCTTACCTCAAAAAGACAGTACTTCTGACTGGAATACTAGATATAATGCTGAAGGAAACTTACATCGTATAGTAACACTCAAAGTATCAAAATACTAACAAAAATACGCTCGATAATATAGAGAGAGAAAGAGAAATAAAACTTCAATTTCTGGTGTGATTTTCAATTCTAACCTAAGCACCCTATTTATAGGAAAATGCTAAGAACACCTAAGTAGAAAATTTAATAAAATATATATTTATAAAAATTATTCAAGCCCACCTCTTTGACAACACCATTGGAGCCCACCGAATGACAAAAAAATATTTTTGTTAACTAAAACAATTAAAACTTTCAAAAATCAATTATTTCAGAACTTCGGAGCTTCAATAATTCATAACAAATAGCTCTTTTATCAGAAAAATTCAAACCTCATGTATTTTCCACAGAAAATTCCATTCTCTACAACTTTGTAAGTTTATGTTTTTCCAAATTCCAAACAGAAATTGACCGAAATCCAAAAATAGCCGATTTTACAGACTATAATCAAATTTCAGTCAAGAAATGGGGTCCACAAACATGAAAAATATGTTTTAAATATTTATTGCAACAAAAATACCCTTCCTCCTCATTTATTCATATATCCCACATTCATTGTAAAAATATCACTATTATTATATTATTAAAATATAATAACATATTTAAATGAATTTTTTTATCAGAAAAGATAAAATATCAATTTTCAATAATTGTCACATTAAAAAATTTTCTCCATCTATATCCACATAAAATGAATATTTACCTTATCATATAAATTAATAATTAATTATTCAAAAATAATATTACAGAATTACAATGTTGACAACCAGACAGTTACCAGAAAAGAAGGGGCTTTCCAATAAGGATTTCACCTTACTGGCGCGCAATTAGATGACCAAATCTTTCCTTAGACAGAACTTTCTAGACATTATCAATAATGATATCAAATAATATTATTCAAATAATATGAATTATTGATCTGATAATGGAAAATACTGTGTAGTGACAATTATTGAAACAACAATAATATAAAATATCAACGTAGCAATTATTGAATCAATAAAATAAATTATTGAACAGTAACTACTGTAATAATTATTGAGTAGTGCCTTCTTATGTAAGAATCAATAATTGATACAATATCGTGTGCTACTATATTTTAACCACCGGGTATTCCAACAATATTAATGGTAACAACTACGTCGTTATTTATAAACAACTTGTATTTGTCGTTTTCTTCATCCAATCGCTTTCCGTTATGGAACCCACACAAAGCTGCGCCGTCGTACGAATATTTCCCGACAGTAAGAATATTCCACGACCAAACTAATATTCCACGACCAAATTAATATTCCCCGACAACAATGAATATTTTATAACCACTTGCTGATTTGAAATATTTGCGCATTTTACCCATAACTAACCACATTAATCAAATTAACC
Organism: Panax japonicus; assembly: GCA_020205505.1. Lineage (NCBI taxonomy): Eukaryota > Viridiplantae > Streptophyta > Magnoliopsida > Apiales > Araliaceae > Panax > Panax japonicus. The sequence continues at coordinate 54,385,838 of CM035103.1, forward strand.
CTTACTATTTCAAAATAATAAATAGAGGAAATTCAATTTCATTAATAATAAGTTGGGGTCTTACAACCTCTCCTCCTTATGAAATTTCGTCCTCGAAATTGACGTACGTACCTGGTGTTTCAAAAAGGTGAGGAGTTCTTGCTTTCATTTCCGTTTCCAACTCCCAGGTCATTTCCTCTATAGCGTGGTTCCTCCACAAAATTTTGATTTATTGTGATGCCCTCAAAATAGGTATACATCACCCATCTTGGGTCGTCAGATACATGGTACAGAATACAAATACAATCTTAAATATACAACAAAAGCTGTGAGTTTTAATACAAATATTATCTTCTAGACAATATCCACTCTCAGAAATTATCCATGCACTACAGCTAAGGACATTCGTGTATTCATTAATACTCATGATCATGCCAACAACTGTCCATCAATGCACTACGGCCCAATGATAACTTTTACCACATCATTTGTAACATTACGGTCATGATTACGCCGAATAATTCCTGGTCATAATCATACCAAGTCTATCTATGCACTATAGGCTACAGATGACTTTCAACAAAATATAAACATGAGGATGATGACAATGATATAAGAATTCAATAAAACAAGTTCAAGAATTAATTTTTCCATGAACTAATAACATCCAAATTATCAACATGATACTTCTTTGTAAAGTAAAATTCAAGAATGCTCAGAAGAATATTTCCATGAAAAGATACTGGATGAAGAGCAAATATCAAGAATATTCCACTAATTTCATGGAGAATAGAAATCAAAACTTTTAACCAACTGAGTATAATAAAGAATGGAATAACAACAGAAATCACTATGCATGCGGTACTTCGCATAGACAGGTTATTCCAACAGAATAATAAATAACGGAACTAGGTCAGGTGAAATTCACACCGATAGGATGTTCCAACAGAATAATAAAGAATGGAATAACAACAGAAATCACCATGCATGCGGTACTTCGCATAGACAGGTTATTCCAACAGAATAATAAATAATGGAACCAGGTCAGGTAAAATTCACACCGATAGGATATTCCGACAGAATATTAAAGAATGGAATAATAGAAGAATTTCACCATGTATGCATTACTTTTCATTTACAGGTTATTCCAACATAATAATAAAAAATGGAATAACAGAAGGATTTCACCAAGTATAGGGGAGTCCGCGTATACAGGTTATTCCAACAGAATAATAAAGAATGGAACAACAGAAGGATTTCACCATGTATAGGGGAGTCCGTATATACATGTTATTCCAACAGAATTATAAAGGATGGAATGACAAAAGTTCTCTTCATGAATACAAAAGAATAACACCCCTTACCATAAAGAAACTGGATATCGAAGTAGTGAAGTAGTAGAAAGCTCTTCTTCTTTCTCTCTATAATTTCTCTCTCTCTCTAGAGTTTCAGTGAATTCGTAAGAAATAATGAAGGAATGAGCATCTATTTATAGAAGAACTGAGATTGGCTCTTTGTTTTAACGAAGGGTTAAAATGACTCTTGGTAATATTGAAGAGACAACTACTATTTGTGAAGGGGCAATTAACTCTTGGAACACCGAAGAGGCAAATAACTCTTGGAAAGCTGAAGGGTCAAATAACTCTTGGAAAACCGAAAGGATAAGTTACCATTAAAACTTGTGAATAGTAATTTGTGAATAGTAACTCATGAATAATAACTAGTGAATAGTAACTCATGAATAATAACTCCTAAATAGTAAATCATGTATAGTAACTCATAAATAGTAATATGTGAATAGTAACTCGTGAATAGTAACTCCGACACGAAAAGTTTCCCGAATACTCGATTGAACAATATAACCTTCAGATATCAATTATCATCAGAATAGATTCCGATTTCTACTGACATAAATAATCCCAACATAATGAAAATATCAAATTCATCTTTAATTAATACGAAATTATTCATCATTAATATTATAACTCACAATATTTAGCAACCAGGTTGTTCCCAGGAAAGAGGGGGTTTTCCAATAAGGATTTCTCCCTATTGGCGCACAATTAGGTGACCAAACCTCTCTTTGACAGAACTTCTAGACATTGTAAATATTGCAATTTAATAATATGAATAACTTTGTCGTCTCAATTATTGATTTAATAACATATCATATAATGCAGATGATACTGTGACAATAATAGAATCAATAATATGAGAGATATGATGCAGCAATTACTGTAACAATAATTGAGTATAACTGATTGACTTCTCACGTAAGCATCAATAATCAATACCGTGTGCTACTATACAACCACACGTATTACTGTACTTTTTCTACCGGGTAGTTCAACAGTTTTAACAATAACACCTCTGCCGTTATTTATAAAATATTTTTGTCATTTTCTCAATCCGACAATAATTCTATTGTGGGGTCCACCAATGATTGTGTTGTTGTATGAATATTCCCCGACATAAAGTATATTCCCCGATCAATCGAATATAATATAACAACTTGCATACTTTGCAAAATTTATAAATACTACCCACAACTATAACTTTATCTCAAATTCACACCATAATATTCAAAAAAATATTTCGAGAAAATTAAATCTTTATTCGTAAAATTTGGGGTCTCACACTTGTGGTATGACTTTTGTGCTTAAGACATGTTTCTTCCTATCCAAGATCTTGACAGATACCTCTTCATACGTTAAGTCATCGGCTATCTCATCCGGTTCTAACTCAATAATGTGGTTCGGGTCTTTCACATATTTGCGTAGCACAGATATATGAAAAATATTATGAACACGAGACATACTTGGAGATAACACGAGTCTATAGGCTACATTTTCTACTCGGTCAAGAATCTGAAATGGGCCAATAAATCGTGGATTGAGCTTTCCTCTCTTCCCAAATCTTGTTACTCCCTTCCATGGAGCTGCACGCTACAATACATGATCCCTAATACTAAATTCCACGTCCTTTCGATGAAGATCCGCATAACTCTTTTGTCAATCATGTGCCGTTTGTATATGTTGTCGAATCATTTGGATCTTTTCCGTAGTTATACGTACCAACTCTGGTCCCAACAATGTTGCTTCACCAACCTCATCCCAACATACTGGAGAGCGACACTTACGTCCATATAATGCTTCGAATGGAGCCACACCTATACTTGCCTAATAACTGTTGTGGTAGGAGAATTCCACCAAAGGTAAATATTTATCCCAACTCCCTTTGAAGTCTAGGACACAGAGTCTTAATAGATCTTTAAGAGTTTGAATAGTCCTCTCTGTTTTTCCGCCCGTTTGAGAATGGTATGCCGAACTGAATCGTAAATCCATGCACATAGCTTTTTACAACCTAACCCAAAATCATGAAGTGAATCTTGGGTCATTATCTGAAACTATGGATACTGGCATGCCATACAATCTCACAATCTCATTTACGTACATATAAGCAAGACGTTCAAGGGAATAAGTCTCCCGTATTGGCAAGAAATGAGCAGACTTGGTTAATCTATCAACAATAACCCAAATAACATTTATGCCTAGAGAAACCGTGGGAAGACCTGTAACAAAATCCATGGTAATGTGTTCCCACTTCTATTTAGGAATCTCAAGTGGTTGCAACGGACCCTTAGGTACTTGATGCTCCGCCTTTACACGTTGACAAGTTAAACACCTCGAGATAAACTTTACAATCTCTCTCTTCATATTATTCCACCAAAATGTATGTCGAAGATCACGATACATTTTGGTACTTCCAGGGTGGATCGCAAATGGTGTATTGTGTGCCTCCATCATGATATTGTATTTTAAATTAGAATCGTTAGGAACACAAAGTCTAGAGTGGACTCTAAGTATTCCTTCTTCATCGATTCTTGCTTCTGGAATAACACCATCTTGTACTTTCTTCTTCATACGCATCAGCTCTGGGTCTGTGGCTTGAGGAACATTAACTTTATCGATTAAAGTTGGTTCTATGCGTATACTTGACATCATCGCACTTGTTCCTGCATATGATCTTCAACTCAATGCGTCAGCTACCACGTTTGCTTTTCCAGGATGGTATTGAATGGTGTGGTCATAATCTTTTAACAGCTCGAGCCAACGTCGTTGCTGCATGTTGAGTTCCTTTTGGGCGAAGAAATATTTGAGGTTTTTATGGTCTGAATATATCTCCACTTTCTCCCCATATAGATAGTGCCTCCAGATCTTTAGCGCGAATACGACTGCTGCCAACTCTAGATCATGAGTAGGATAATTCCTCTTATATTCTTTAAGTTGTCGCGAGGCATAGGCTATGACTTTCCCATGTTGCATGAGAAAACATCCTAACCCTTTGCCCGAAGCATCGCTGTAAATAACAAATCCATCCGAACCAATGGTATTGTCAGAACAGGTGCCGAAATGAGTCTCCTCTTAAGCTCTTGAAAACTATTCTCGTATTCCTCGCTCCATACAAATTTTGTATCTTTTCTAGTCAGCTGAGTTAATGGAGTAGCGATTCTAGAAAATCCTTCCACGAATCTTCAATAATAACCAGCTAAGCCCAGAAAGCTACGTACTTCGGTCACCGTCTTCGGTTGCTTTCAACTTTGTATTGCCTCAATCTTTGTTGGATCAACAGATACTCCATGTTTTGACACCACGAGCCCAAGGAATGCTACTTCCTCAAGCCAGAACTCGCATTTCTTTAACTTAGCATATAGCTTATTTTCACGAAGCCTTTGGAGTACCAGCTTCAAATGGTGCTCATGATCTTCACGGCTTTTGGAATATATGAGGATGTCATCAATAAAGACAACAACGAACTGATCCAAATATTCCTTGAATATTCGGTTCATCATATCCATAAAAGCCGCAGGAGCATTAGTCAATCCAAAAGACGTGACTAAGTATTCATAATACCCGTACCGAGTTCTGAAGGAAGTCTTTGGAATATCCTCAGTTCTAATCTTCAGCTGATGATATCCAGAACGAAGATCGATCTTTGAAAAGAATTGTGCTCCTTGCAACTGGTCAAACAGATCATCAATGCGAGGTAGCGGATACCTATTCTTGATGGTAACATGGTTCAATTCCCAATAGTCAATACAAAGTCGCATACTCCCGTCTTTCTTCTTTACAAATAAAATAGAAGCACCCCAAGGAGATGTACTAGGACGAATAAAACCGATGTCCAACAACTCCTGTAGTTGGACCTTTAATTCCTGAAGTTCAATAGGAGTCATTCGATATGGGGTTTTAAAAATGGGCTTTGTACCAAGTTCAAGATCAATAAAGAATTCAACTTCACGTTTTGGGGGTAGACCGGGAAGTTCTTCAGGAAATACGTCAGGAAATTTACTAACAACGGGAATATTATTCAAATCTGACGTGTCTTTTTTCAAATCTATAACATAGGCTAAGAAAGCTTGACATCCGTTTTTCAATAAATGAATAGCTTTATGACATGATATGACAGTGATTGATTTTAGTGGTTTAGTTGCTTGAATTCGTACAACATGTTGGTTAGGAATATGAAAACTAACAACCTTACGAAAACAATCAATTTTGGCATGATGAGTAGTTTACCAATCAATCCCTAAAATTACATCAAAAGTAAGTATCTTTAAAGAGATAAGGTCAACAGATAATGTGATGGTGCCAACTTGGATCAAACAAGATTTATAAACAGTGGATGTGATGAAAGTTTCTCCTAACGGAGTCTCCACAGATAAATCAAAGTCTAATTTCTCCGGAGTCAAGTTTAAACGTTGAGCACAAACAGGAGAGATAAATAAATGGGTAGCACCGGTATCTAGTAAGGTAATAAACTTCGCAAGAATTTATGATTAGCTTACCCATGATCACCTCGTTTGGGTTCCTCGCATTTTGACCAGTCACGACAAACGCTCTTTCAAGAAATGTTTCACTACTGTACAATCTCGATCGATATGTCCTTATTTTCCACAATTATAACATACCTTGAACTGTTGTGGGCAGTTTGGGCTGATTTGTCCCTCTTTCCTGCATTTATAGCATATGACCGGTGGTCTTTCTCCTCCCTTAGAACTAGTTGCTACTGGTGCTGACGTCTTCACATGGTCATTGTCGAATCTCCTCTTTTTAAAATCTCCCCCCGACTCACTTATTCTATTTTTATGGCCATGATTACCACCAGATTGGTTACCATTTTTGTCCGTATTTTTCTTTGTCACCAGTATGATCCTGGTTGTGGTCCCTCGGTTGAACGTACTCGTTATCTCGCTCTAACAATTGAGCCCTGTTGACAACATCTGAATAGAGAGAAAATTTATGAGAAATGAGATATTGACGTATGCCGGGTTTCAAACTTCTCAGAAACATCCGCGTCATCTTCTCCCGAAATGCTTCTAAGATTCGCGATTTAGGCAATGTTGGCTGAGAATAGCGATTGTGAGTTCCTAAATCACAAGCCCTAGCTTCTGCGTTCTCTCTTCTCTCCACCGGACGCAAGCAGAGCCAAATCCCTAGCTTTTCTCTTGTTGCTTCTCTCAAAATCAGGTATGTGTAGTACAGTTCCTCTGTTTAATGAGTTCTTCTATGGGTTTCTCTCACCATGGTAATTTATAATATGATTATTCTCAGTTTTCTTATTCTTTTGGTTGTGGCAAGTGATACCGAGAACACAATTTTGTTTATTTTCTCTATGATTGTTATTTTCAGTCTTATGATTCAGTTTTGTGACTTTTTGTCATACAGTAACATGGACGCTGAACCTGGTCTTGAATGAAGCTATGGAGTTTATTAGAGGTAAGAAACAAGCTTATAAGTATTTCAGTTCAGGAACACCAATAAGTTTCAGTTCACCTGAATCAGTCTCTAAGAGTGGCTTTTTTTGTAAGCTGATATCCTTTTGTTTTGTGTACGAACTTGTTTAGATAATTTTTGTAAACTGCATTTTTTTTATGAACTCAAGTGCCTAGTTCCTCACAGTTACATGTATGTTGCTGAATTCAACTTGGTGAGAATGATATCCTTCTGTTCTGGTAAGCTGCTTTAACAGTTTATCATATCTTTCTGTTCCTCATAGTTACATATCTGTTTTGGTGAGAATTATATTTCTTTAATGGTTTATTGAGGAACTTCATAATGAATTTGGAACTTGAATATTATTGTAGTTCTGTTGGATGCAGTATTTCACCCCACCACTGATTACTGTTCATGTTACTTGCAGTGAAATTCAGCTCAAAATCCCAAATTGGTTTTTTGGTCAGAGGTGAAGCTTTTGAAATTTGACAAAGCTATTGTCGATTTCAAAGATTAATGGAAGAATTTTTGTTCAGGAACTCCAAAAGAATGTAATAGTTTAGCAAGAGATGGAAAAGACCAAATAAGTGCAATTGTTTATAATGTTCTATTACTCTGGTACACAAGTTCTAAAATTGTCTACTTAGTTTTTATATTCATTATTTCTATTCCTATTAATGCCCCATATAAAAGTTTTTTTCCCCTTGAATTGGTGACATTGGTTTTTTTCTTCTTTTGGTAAAGCTATTTCTCTAGCTTCAGTTGGAAAGTTATTTGTCACCTTTGATTATTCATTTTTAGGGGCTGTCATGGTAATATGGTATGGCAAAAAGAGAGAAAACTATGCAGGGTGGGGATGTACTCTCTCTCTCTCTCTCTATATATATATATATATATATATACATATATATATATATATGAGTTCGGATCATGTCCGGACTCCCGGATTTTAATAAAATCCAGACCTTTTTTTGCTTTTTTTTAAAACAACTAAAAAAAATTATGGAACTTGAATTTTTACATAATACAGTGATTTTGGTGTGATTTGGATACGTATAACAAAATATGTCTGTACAGTCTAGGCAGACTGTACATACATTGGTTGGTGTAGGTATTAAAAACACACCCAAAACACTGTATTATGGAAAAATTTTAATTCCATAATTATTTTTTTTAGTTGTTCTACAAAAAAAAAAAATTGGGTCCGGATTTTAGATCAGGTCCGGACTCCCGGACCTCCCGGACCTGATCCGTGTTCATATATATATATATATATATATATATATATATATATATATATATATATATATATATATATATATATATATATATATATTATTTTCTTTTGTTTTTAGTTATATTCATTACAAGCAAACAAACCTTTCTAAATATTAAAACTTTTGTCCTTTGGATGTATTTTCTGAAATTGGCAACCTAAAACGACTCAATTTATTTGTGTTGCAAAAAAATAAGTTCAGTTCTTCGATTCCTAAAACTGCTCAATTTATTGGCTCAATTTTTTGTTTGCTTCCAAATTCTATGAACTTGTAATAAGAAAAAGTTGAACTGCACTTCTTGTTTCTAAAACGTAGGTTTATTAAAGAAAAATCTGTCATAGGGCCTTTCACTTGTGTAGATATGTTGCTAATTCTACTAAAATCATGGGGGCAAATTGCCCATCTTACTTGTAGCCCTAGGAGGCTGGGACTAAAAAGTACCAAGCACAATCACCACCTTGCTTGTACCCCCTGGGATGCTGGGACTACCAACCACAACCAATATTTAGTTTCATATATTGAGTTTAAAGTAACTAATTAATGGCATTCTTAAAAACCCTTGCAAAACACATCAGATACCTCAAACAACATAGTTCATGCCCATTACTTGTCATAGTTTCCTGGTGACCACTCCAAATACTTGTCATACAGCTACCTTTATAGTTCATGCCCATTCAAAACAACATTGCTTTAAATTGAAATAGCAAGAGAGGAGTGCAATTGAATAGAATATGGGTTGAAAAATGGTTAACCAGCTAATTAACTATATTTGTTTTAAAAATATGGGTTCAAACTTTAACCAATCTGAATAAATAAAAATGGTTAACCGACCCATTTGGTTCCAGTTAATATGGTTTGACCCAACAGTTAACTACTTATATTGCCAGGTCTAAACAAATTAAATACCAATTTCATATCAAATTTAAATTTTCATAGGCGATTGATCGACTTGTATTTTTATATGGGTCTATTCCCCTATTAATATGAGGGGATTAAGTTATAAAAATAACATATTTTCATGTAAAAATATTGTATTTTAGTTGGGTTAGTAATAAATTCTAAATGATTTATCCAGATCATATATATATAGTCTCTCTATCTTGTGTATTTTTGAACAAGTATTGCAATTCACTGATTAAAAAAATGATTTATGAACCACAAAAGTCAAATTAAAACAATACTCTCTTTTATATAATTAAACACAATACATAAGTACTATATTGGCTATGTAATATAAAATAACTAGTATATGTCCGTGCCTAAAGGCACGGCTTAAAGAAAAATTAAATTAAAATTCGAAAAAATATTACATTACTTAAAAATACATACCACCATAATTTACTATACCTCCACAACAATTAATAAAATTTCCATGTCCAACTACCAAAATATCAAGCTAGTTGGTACTAATTTCCAAAAAAAATCGATAGAATTTTCTTTAAAAATAGATATCTAAAAAATTCTAAACCTGTCTACAAAATTTACAATCATCAATACATATCCAAACTACCAAAAAAAACTATCATTCCATACCCAAAAATTATCATAACCATGTATAATCAGTTAACTTTATAAAAGACATAACACACAAAATACACACAATCATCAACACATATCTAACCACCAAAATATCAAGTTAGCCGCTACTAAATTTAAAAAATTTCTTCAAAATTTTCTTTAAAAATAGATATCCAAACAAATATAAACTTGTGTATAAAACTTACAATCATCCATACATATCCAAACTACCAAAAAAATAATCATTCCATACCCAAATTCATCATAACCATGTATAATTAGTTAACTTTACAAAATACGGAACAAAAAAGAATACATACATAAAGAAATTAATACATACTCAATCATCAACACATCCAACCACCAAAACATCAAGCTAGTCGCTACTAATTTCAAGAAATTTCGATAGAGTTTTCTTTAAAAATAGATATCCAGAAAAATCTAAACCTTTTTACAAAACTTACATTCATCCATACATATCCAAACCACCAAAAAAACCATCATTCCATACCCAAAATATCATAACCAAGTATAATTAGCTAACTTTACAAAAGGTAGAACACAAAAAATACATACATGCAGAAAATAGAGAAACAACATGTTGAGCATAAGACATTTTACTTTACAGCTTACACCAAGTATATTCTTTACAGCTTACATCATGTATCCTTCAATATATACCTAAAAATATTTGAAATTTAAAAATTATCGAAATATATGAGTTAAAATAAAACAATTATAAATTCGAAACATAAGACCCTTATTTTACCCAGAATTATCTAAAAACAAATGAGCACACATATTTCTATGTAGGGGGAATGATTTAGATTGATATAAGTAAGAATTTAGAGAGATTGTAACAAATAATCAATTTTTTAAGGAAAAGATATGGACTTACAATCAAGTAAAATTTTCTTAGTACTATCTTAACGAACGGTTCATTTGTTTAATGATTTAAATCATAAATTTGTATTGGTGGCAGTATAATGATGTGTGAGTTTGATTTGCGAGTGTTTGATTGGTTACAGTTATGTGTGTGTGTTTGTGTATGTATTATGTGTGTTGTGTGTCTGCATGAGAAGTAGAGAAATATAGTCTTAGTAAAAGAGACTTTCATACCTAAACAATTGTTTGGTCAGTGGTAGGTTAGTAATCGTCAAAGGTGGACATGTCAGTACTGGATTGCATATCATTTAACTCTCTTAAATGTCTTTTTCATCCCTTTAAACCTTATCTTCATCAATATCCTTAATGTCCTCGTATCAATACGAACGCCAAAGCCTCAGACCTTTGTTTTTCCTTCTGTGTAAGAACACGATAAAAAAAATAAGTAATATAAAAAGATAAGATAAAAAGTAAGAAAACGATGAGTATGAAAAAATTATCATACGATATTTTTGAGGTCATCATCCATCTGTCACGACATTAATGAAAATAAATTAAAATCAATAAGTTATTAAAAAAATCAATAAGATTTATTTAGAGAGAATTAATTAGATAATAAACTTACACCACCAAATATAACAACATCATCCATTGGTCGATGATTGTGCAGTTGAAACGGTTGTAGCTACACAGTAAATTTCATAAGTTATGGATAATGAACATCAATTACATAATATACATATACAAAAGTACATACACATCCAATTTCTAGAACCAAAACTAAGGAAAAGGACAACCTAAATCACCCTACAAATTTCACAAAATGAACACTCAATAATAACCAACTAAACATCTATTCCAAAAAAAATCTATTTCATCATTACTATAAACCTATTTTATAATAAAAATAAAATAGCCAAATTAAAAGACACCCAATTTTAAAAAAATAACCTAACATTCGTGTGCAAATGTGTGTATGTTTTGTAGGTTGTTGTGTGTGTGTGTGTGCTACTGCTATGAAAGAGAGATACAGAGAGATAGAGTGAGAACACAAATTAAACACCCATTGTAAAAAAAATAAATTTAAAACACCCAAAGTTAAACTGAAGGTGTCAGAAATAGATAAGAAGACTTATGATGAAATAGATTAGAATTTTTAACTGAAGTTATTCAAAAACTTAAGTTAAAGATTTCAAGGTATAACTGATACTAATGGTTGATTCACTTGATAAAAAATTCATGATAAAAACAATTTTAATTTACACCACAACTCAGTTGAAAACGAAAATTAGAAAAAGTCATCAAGCATTCCTTTTATAGGAAAGTGTCATCCACGCACCCTTAAAGAAAGTCAAGCTAAGTTCCTTAATACTGTTCTTTTTTAACTTTAAGTTCCTTAATACTGTTCTTTTTTAGCTTTTAGCTTTTAGCTTTATTAGGACAGACTTTTCTATATTAACTTCTTCCAGATGTTATTGCCTGAAGTTTGAAAAGTTTGAGCAAGAGCACCAATTATTTGAGCAGAGGTAGTATATTAGTTATTTATTTATTTTTATTAACAGATTAGGAAAAGCTATGTTACCCCACCTTTATTGTTTTATCCAAATGTATATCTTTTTTTTCTTTTTTCATTCCAAAAGTTTTCTTGAAACATAAATGATCATGGAGAAAAATACTAATAGTACTAATAACAAATGAGGGATTTGCCTAATTAAGGTTAGGTATTTCCGACAGCTTCAGTTTAACTTTGGGTCATTACGTCGTGTCTTACTCTCATTGAACACATATACTGTCAGCACCAAAATCAAGTCAATATAATTTGCAAATAAGGCCAGTAGTGAGACACAATAGTAGTATATGAGTTCAGTTCAAATAAGAGGTAAGGAAAATATCAGTATTGACCATCATTCAACAGTAATAATGATACTTTTGCGAGTAAATCATTCAACATTAATTTTTTTTTTTGCGCAAAAGCAATAATAATCTTGATACTTAAAGTAGTCATTAACACCATTAGGGGTGAGCATGGTGCGGTTTGGTGCGGTTTGAAGCCGAAACCGCACCCGAAACCGCTTAGGTGCTGTTTAAAAAATCCAAAACCGCACATGAAATCGCTTGTAATTGATGCGGTGCGGTTTTAAATTGTGCGGTGCGGTTTCAATTGGTGCGGTTTCGGTTCCAAAACTAATTGAAAAAAATAAAATGTCCAAACCTTTAATAGAATTTAACATAGAGTTCACATCGAGCAATTAACTTAATGACAGAGTCAACAATAGGAATTATATCAAGTATAGAACCATAGCTCCTTCTGCCAAATATGTCAAATTCATCATCAAATTATAGAATAATGAGACACATAAAATAGTTTTAGCTTATAATAAAGGAATGATGATGTAAAAACTAAAGCATACACTATATAACACAACGGAGACCATATATTCGATAACAAGCAAGAAGGTTTATTTAATTCCCCAAAAATTAAAAATATATACTGGAGATTGAATGAAATTGTATCTTATATATTGCAGGGAGGACTTATAGAATATAATTCTAACTATATCTAATTTGAACAATATTCTATTAGACTATTACTACTATAGTATAGACCTTAATCAATGCATCAAGTACTCGAAACAACAAATTTGGCCCCTCACTTATAAGCCCCTCTAGTAATGAATCAAACAAATCCGAAATTCAAAAACCCAAATGGTCAATTTTTGACTCTATAACCTCTAATCATGGTGAAAAAATGACAATGCAAGACTGGAGTTTTCTCTCGTGTTTAAGTGAAAAGTAACTTTAGAATTTACTAGAGATAATACATATATAGACACACATGGTGCGGTTTCAGTTTTATGCGTGCGATTTTGGCTAGTAACCAAACCGGAATTGTAATTTTGGTTATTCAACCCACCTAAAACCGCTACATACGCTGGAACCGTTGGTGCGATTTTAATGGTGCGGTTCGTACGATTTTTGGTACGGTTTCGGTTCTAATTTGGTTACTTGCTCAGCCCTAAACACCATGTATACACATAATAATCATTCAATCAAAACAATGAGCAGGGTTTACAAAAGCAGAGTAGTAAATACCTTCAAGAATGCCACTAACTTCTAAAACTTCATTTTCTTGTACCAAATAAATACAAATAACAATCAATTTTGAGCTTAAATAAATGAAAAAATAACAAAGATATTATCATAGCCTAAACAATATACTAAAATTAAAAAACATCAAGATTAAAAAAAATATGAGTAACAATTTTTTCTAACTCCTAATCACGCATTAAACCCCATAAAAGTTGAACAAAAAACCAAATCCATCCAAATTGGAATCTCGAGTCACTCAAAATCCGAAGTTACTCAACCTTTAAAAAATCACCATTTTAATCAATAGTTCAACATCTAACAAAAATATGAAAATGTTAAACCATCAAACCCATTCGATAAAAGGCAGTGAAGGAATTCCTTCAAGAAATTCTTGGTGAGCCTACACCCTGTACACCATGTAAGAAAATCCTTCTTAATTCCCTTACCACAAAAAAGAAACCCTACATTTGACCATGTTTACTGTAGTCAAAAATCTATTTGATTTTTGGTTTTAAATTTTCAATTATTTGAATGGCTAGACTTATGCTATGCCCTGTACCATTCAATTCAGTTTGACCCTCAATAAAATGCCAAATCACAACAATAAACAAAGTTTAAATTACAACAGAAAGGATTACTAATTTCTTCGAAATGCTTATTCAATTTATATTATCATGCAGGCTCTTTTTGGATATTAAAATACAAATATCATTATAGTCCGTTAATGTCAAATCCCATTAGGCTTGGGAACTACGATCAAAATTTTGTGCTTCAAGAATTTTGATTTATTAACAATAGAAATATCATTCACAACTGTGACTCTTATCCAAGATTTGGATAACACGTCACATTGATACCTATCAACTTGCTATCATTATTCACAACGTCGCCTACAGAAAGTCTGGCTTTAGTGCATTACACACAAGGAAGTTAACAACGAAAGGATCGGGGCTCTGTACTTATGGCTTGATATAATAGTGATTAACTTTAGTGGTTTGGTTGCTTGAATTTGCACAACAGGTTGGTTAGGAATATGAAAGCTAACAACCTTACGAAAAGCATGATGAGTAGTTAACCAATCGATTTCTAAAATCACACCAAAGACAAGTATTTTCAAAGAGATAAGATCGACAGGTAACGTGAAAGTGTCGATTTGAATCAACAAGATTTATAAAAAGTGGAGGTAATAAAGGTTTCTCCTAACGAAGTTTCAACCAATAAGTTAAAGTCTAACTTCTCAAGAGTCAAATTTAAACGTTGAACGCAAGTAAGAGAGATAAAATAATGGGTAGAACTGGTATTTAATAAGACATAGACTTCGCAAGAGTTTATAATTAAATTACTCGTAATAACTTCATTCGGGTTTTCTCGACAAACGCTCTCACTTAAACTACCAATTTTGACCTGTCTGGGACATCCCAGTTAGACTTAACTTTGCTGTAGAGTACATTCCACCCTTAATTGTTTTGTCACATTCCTGATCCATGATTCGAATCATTATTCTCCAATCTATATCGAATTGGGGTTGACCGCTCTACACAGGGTAATTCCAAATTCGATGTTGGATTCTCCCAATTGCTGTCCAAAAAGCAAAATCCATTTCATCTATTTTGGCCTTATTAGATCGGACGTCTTTTTCTACAATATCAACGCGTCGTGTAGCTTTTACCCATGCATCATCTATTCTCTTTCGTTCATTTGCTTCTTCTTTCATCAAAACCTTGATCATAGCATTCTCAGATTCCAGCTCTAATATCTTTTATTCTGCCTAAGGTGCTTTTGTTCAAGCATCGCACATCGGGTAACACAATTTTGAATTGTTGTATCTCTTTGCTCCACAACCGCCTGCCGTTCTTCAGCCTGCTCTTCTAACTCATGAATACGATTTTGCAATTCTAAATTTTGATCATAAACTTCTTCTACCCAATTCTCCTCTTCTTCCTCTTCTTCCTCTTCTTCCTCACTCTCAGCTGCTACCTCTACAACTAGCTCGGGTGCAACTATTAGTTCTTCACTTACCACGTAGATATCTCTAATTTCTTCTTCGTCTGACATCACATTAACCTGGTTAGTGATTAAAGGTGTCTCAATGGTTTCATTCATTCCATTGTTAACATTTTCAGCTGTCATCTTTCAAACACTGCCACAAAATAAGAGTTAATTAACATATCACATATTATCTCTATACTCTGACCAACCAATTAAATAACAAATAAATTTAGGTAGGTCATACTAGCGAAGGAATTCCACGTCTCTCCCCTCCTAGTTCTTATCTCACATCTCAGCCAGGGATCATATCCCTAAGCTTTGATACCAACTGTGACGCCTCCAAAATTAGGTATACATCACCCATCTTGAGTCACCAGATACATGGTACAAAATACAAATACAAACTTAATTATACAACTATCGTGTAACATACGACAAGACATAAACTGAGAGTTCTAATAGGAATATTGTCATCTAGACAATATCCATACTCAAAGGAGTCCTCATTACATTTATTGTCACACTATTTAACAGAATAGTGAGGACTACTAATGCTATCTTCTGGACCGTCACTCCTTTCCCCGACTCATCCCAGCTATATTCTCATTTCCTGAAGAGAACAGTAAAAGAAAAGGTGAGCTCAACTAGCCCAGTAAGAAATATTATGACTAAGATAATGCAGAATAAATTATCAATAGTCTTCAACAATGTTAAACTGATAAAATACAATAGACATCAAGTTTAACTGCAGCAGAATAAGAAATCCATTAGAAGAGTCAAGTAGGGAATAAAACCTACTATCTTCTATGATTTAAAAAGTTTTTCATCACTTTTATCGCTAAGACTCAGCTTAATAAATAATCTACACCATCCCTGCACTACGGCCAAGGATATTCATTAGGGTCACGACCTCAAATTATCCATGCACTACGGGCCAAGGATATTCGTGTATTCATCAATGGTCATGATCATGCCAACAACTGTCCATCAATGCACTACGGGCCAATGAGGACTTTTACCACATCATTTGTAACATTACGGTCATGATTATACCGAATAATCCCTGATCATAATCATACCAAGTCCATCTATGCACTACAGGCCACAGATGACTTTATAAACATGAGGATGATGACAATGATATAAGAATTCAATAAAACAAGTTCAAGAATTAGTTTATCCAGGAACTAATAACGTCCAAATTGTCAACATGATACTTCTTTGTAGAGTAAAATTCAAGAATGCTCAGAAGAATATTTCCATGAAAAGATACTGGATGAAGCGCAAAAATCAAGGATATTCCACTAATTTCATGGAGTATAGAAGTCAAAACTTTAACCAACTGAGTATAATAAGGAATGGAATAACAAAAGAAATCACCAGGCATGTGATAGATAGCATAGACAGGTTATTCCAACAGAATAATAAATATCGAACCAGGTCCGGCGTAAAACGCACAGACAAGATATTCCAACAGCATAATAAAGAATGGAATAACATAAGGATTTCACCAAGTATAGGGGAGTCCGCGTATACAGGTTATTCCAACAGAATAATAAAGACGGAACCAGGTCCGGCGTAAAACGCACAGACAGGATATTCCAACAGCATAATAAAGAATGGAATAACATAAGGATTTCACCAAGTATAGGGGAGTCCGTGTATACAGGTTATTTCAACAGAATAATAAAGACGGAACCAAGTCTGGCGTAAAACGCACAGACAGGATATTCCAACAGAATAATAAAGAATGGAATAACATAAGGATTTCACCAAGTATAGGGTATGCCGCGTATACAGGTTATTCCAACAGAATAATAAAGAATGGAATAACAGAAGTTCTCTTCATGAATAAGAAAGAATAACACCCCTTACCGTAAAAGACACTGGATATCGAAGTAGTGAAGTAGCAGAATACTCTTCTTCTTTCTCTCTATAATTTCTCTCCCTAGAGTTTCAGTGAATTCGTAAGAAATAATGAAGGAATGAGCTTCTATTTATAAAAGAATGGATTGAATAGTAACTAATTCCTGAACGGTCCAGATTGATTTACTTTTAAACGGACGGTCTAGATTGATTTACTATTAAAACTTAAAGTAACGGTCCATACTGATTTACTATTAAAACTTTTAAACCAGCGATCCATATTGATTCACTATTATAACTTTCCACCAGCGGTCCATATTGATTCACTATTATAACTTCAACCAACGGTCTGAAAAATTAGCACATTTCCTCATGGAATAATATTGTACCCAAATACTCGAATGCACAATACTAGAGTGAATAGTAACCGAGTGAATAGTAACTCGTGAATAGTAACTCGTGAATAGTAACTCGTGAATAGTAATTCATGAATAGTAACTCATGAATAGTAACTTGTGAATAGTAACTCGTAAATAGTAACTCGTGAATAGTAACTTATGAATAGTAACTCATGAATAGTACTCTGACACGAAAAGTTTCCCGAATACCCGATTGAACAATATAACTTTCAGACATCAATTATCATCGGAATAGATGTCGATTTCTACTAACACAAATAATCCCAACACAATGAAACTATCAAATTCATCTTTAATCAACACAAACTTATTCATCATTAATATTATAACTCACAATATTTTGCAACCAGGTTGTTCCCAGAAAAGTGGGAGTTTTCCAATAAGGATTTCTCCCTATTGGCGCGCAATTAGGTGACCAAACCTCTCCTTGATAGAACTTCTAGACATTGTAAATATTATAATTTAATAATATGAATAACTTTGTCATCTCAATTATTGATTTAATAACATATCATATAATGCAGATGATACTGTGACAATAATTGGATCAATAATATGAGAGATATGATGCAGCAATTACTGTAGCAATAATTGAGTATAACTGAGTGATTTCTCACGTAAGCATCAATAATCAATACCGTGTGCTACTATGCAACCACGCGTATTACTGTACTTTTACTACCTGATAGTTCAACAGTTTTAACAATAACACCTCCGCCGTTCTTTTATAAAAAGATAATTCTGTCGTTTTCTAAATACGACAATACTTCCGTCGTGGGGTCCACCAATGACTGTGCCGTCGTACGAATATTCCCTGACAAAATGAATATTCCCCGACCAATCTAATATTTTATAACAACTTGCATACTTTGCAAAATTTATAAATATTACCCACAACTATAACATTATATCAAATCCACATCCTAATATTTAAAAAAATCGAGAAATTTAAATATTTATTCATAAAATCTGGGGTCTCACACTATTGGGTCGTCTTAACCCAATATTTTTCTCAAAAATATTTGTCTATCTAGCAATTGTGGGATATTATCGGTTGACTTCGTGTCTCTACCTCTGAACCTCTCTCCATTGTAAGATAATATCACCAACCTTCGTGTTCTTAACCTCCGATAACCTTATCGGATGACCCGGTCCAAACTTTCGAGAGTTGGCTCTGGTATCATATCTAACAACCCGGGTTAAATCCCGAGTACAAAACAAATTTTGAGTCAAATTTCAAGTCCAGATCAAATCAAATTCATCCAAATAAGGTTTTAAACTACTAGCGCAATAATATTTTCATCTTAACCAACCACAGATTCACCCATAATATCATTACTGAAGTTACGATATATTATTAATAACTTAATTTCTTATTCACAGACAAATTTTTTTCATATATTTCAATGTGTAACTGTGGTATTACATAAGTAATCGTGGTAATGTATTTAAAGAGACGTATAATAAGACTCTCTTATAATTGTATACAATCTCATATAATGATATATGTTTTGTAATTATTATTCGAATACAGATGTGTCGCAAGACATAATAAAATCCCACAAAATTTAGATCGATTTGTGCATTTGGTGTAAGAAATATTATAGTGTTATTTTTGGCATCTCTTTATACCAAATTGAAAATTCAGGTTAAATTTTTTTTATAACTAAATAAACTAAAATTTAGTAAAATTTAACATTCATTTTCAATAATACTATGAAGTGGATTGTCAAACCGAACTAAAGTAAATTTCTTTATTAAAAGAATTAATAATAATTTTCTTCATCAATTCTTTATCCCTAATTTTAAAGAATGAATCAATAAATCATTATTCAACAGTTTATTTATTCTTATTTGACTCTCTATTTTAATCTCTATATAGAATTTCACTCTCTAGTGTGAGGGAGTCAAAAGATTGTTCTCTATATATATAAATTGACATTTCACACCAACTCATCAATCATACACATCTTGACATTTTTTTACTGCTTCATTTTCAAATTATAAGGTGAATATTGACTTATTTTTAAAAAATTAATTTCAAACGTATTCAAATTTAAAATTGATACAAATTTATTTAATTTATGTCAATATAATTATAAATATTATAAAAGTAATATTAATTATAAAATTCATTATTTTTAAAATTTAAATGAATCATATTAAATTTAAAAAAATCACAAATTAACTTTTTAAAAGTTAATATTAGTCTTTGTACATTTACAACCACAATCCATTCAATACTCACTCCATAAATTATTTAAAATTTAAAATAAAATAAAATTTATTTTATAGTAGAATATAATTGATAAATTATATTCTCTCTTTTATAAATTATAAGATTATTATTAATTTGATGTTTTGACTGTTTGAATTTTGAATTTTTATTATTTAAAAAATTAATATAAGGAACCTGTTAGATATATAGTGAAAAAATTTAATTACAAACATAATCATAAAAATATCGAAATAAATTTAAGTTATAAATTTAAGTTTATTCCAGAGTTGCATAATCTTTTTAAATTTTCTTTATTTTTTATGTGAAATGATTAAGTATTAAATTTAATTAGTGATCACTTATATTAGAAAGAAAAAGAGGGGGAGGGGAAATCCAAATCATGTTCAATTTAATCGGATGGATTACATCATTTCCCGCATCATAAAATTTTGATTGGCTACTTTGGTTTTTAAAATATGGAATGAACAAAATCATTTCCCGCATCATAAAATATTGGCTCAAGATTGGTTTTTTATTTTTGATTTTTGATTTCGGAGAAAAAAAGTCTTTTTAAAAAAATAAACATGTCAAAACGACGTAATTTTGACAGACTGTACACAAATAAACACGACTGGTATGACCATATTATCCAAAGAAGAATTACAATATTTAGTGAACGAAAAGAACAATCAAAAGTTGAGTAGGTGTATGATCAATTTAATCCAGATGTTGTATGCTAAATTGCTAATACATCCATGTTAAAAAAAATTATTTTTTTATTTAATTATCTGAATTTAATAAAATTTTAATTTTATCTTATTAATTTCATTTACATATGAAGAAATAAACAATCTCTATACTTGAATTAAACAAATGGCACTAACCAAACGGACAAGTGGACAACTAATAATTTGACCATAAAACAATTCTACAAGAAATTATTAAGTTACAATATGATCAGATAAAACATTTTCAAACGTCCAGGTAATATTGTCATTAAATATGGAATTAGTATAATTTTTAGGGAACAAATATTTTTATATAAAAAATTAATATTTTCACATAAATTTTCTTATATGAATAGTGAGTAAGTCTCACTAAAAACTCATGTAAATACAAGGTTACTAGATCTGGACCGGACCGGACCGTCGGTCGAACCGATAAAAATTAGAATCGATCCACATTATAGTTCGGTTTGAACCAATTAACCAGTTTAGACTAAAACTTGCTTAGACCAGGCATTCCGACGGTTGAATCGGTCGACCCAGTGAACCGGTGACTAATTCGCCGATTTTATCGGCTCTCTATCCATTTTTTTTTAGTTTAAGCCTTTGAATTTGATTGAATGTATTCTAGAGATGTTTATGTTCATTTGTATTTGATTTTATCACTCTTGAGTATCTTTCTTTTCATATAGATTTAGTATTTATTTGAATTGTATAAAATAAACATTTTATAAATAAGGTTTTGTTTTTTGTATTTAAATAAATTGATTAATTTTACATATTTTACTAAATATTATATATAATATATAATAATAATTAATATATATTTATTACATATTAACGACGTCACTATATCTATAACAATTTGATCAGTGGTTGGACCAGTGACTCATCCACTTTGTAGCTTTTTCGGTTCGATGACCAGTTCGGGTCTAAAAACAATGTGTAAAAATATCAATTTCTTATTTTTATTTATGAAACATATAAAATGGTAGGGTATAATTCACAAATGCCAAATCAAAACCATATTTTCAATTAAATGGTGTCGTTTAAGTCATCATAAACTACCTTCTCTAATATTTTAATCAGTAAATAAAAGATTTGGTAAATTGAATTTTTGATAATCCATTTCTTTTTCCTGGTTTTTATTCAAATCTTATTTTATTTTTTTCTGTAAAAAGTTATCATTCTCAAAATTTCAGAATTTTAGAATAAAAGAAGTGATATAACTTTACCGTAAGCTTAGGGTCCGTTTGGTAAATATTTTCGCTTTCATGTTTTTGTTTCTATTTTTATGTTTTAAAATTTATAGTAAAAATGATTAGGCTCCGTTTGTTTCGACATAATTAAGAGAAAAAGTAATATTTTCATAAATTGACAAAAATATAACTTCACAAGATAATCTACTGCTTACTATTTATGATAAATTTTATGAAAATATAATTTCACTTATACAACTATCAATTCTAAAATGAATTTAAAAAAATATTAGTTTTTTTTATAATGACATTACTTTTCAAAATATCTTCTTATACACAACACAAGAGGGTGTATATTTTTTTTTATAAATTTAATTACACAAAATAACATTATTTTGTGCAATAACTCAAACAATTAATTAAGATGTTCTTCACTTGTCTTTTTGTTACATAAAAAAGATTGTTAATAATGTAAGAGTAATATTTATGTGGTCAAAATAAATATATATTTAGAGATACTTTTAAACTTAGTTTAACTATAATTTAAAATTTTAATAATATTTATTATTATGATAATATAATTATTAGTCTTGGTATCATTAATGACTTAAAAAAAATAAAAATGATAATAGATTTAAAGGATTAGGTTACTTAACTTCATGTTAAATTGGTCAATTGATTAATATACTGCTCGCAGAGAGAAATCACCTCTTATTTATATATTGACACTGTATTGATCAATTGATCAAAATTAACTAAAATACCCTTGTGCTAACTTTTTTGTTTTCTGCAAAAATTCCACACTCTTCGTCTTCCTAAATTTCTTGATAACAAAAACTCTGAAACTTCACAGGAATGGGCGAGACTGGTTTTCCCTGTTTAATTTCTTAGCATAAATTTTTTTAAGAATAAAGAAGCACAGCTCAAAACCAAGAATAATACCTTAACCTCAATAAAGAACCATTTATCACAAGTAGCAAAACCCTCAACAGACACCCATTTGATAGCAATCTCTATACTTCAAAACACATGGTCCAAACTAACCCATTTCTCCCAAAAATACCCAATAAACAAATTTCCATGAACTCAAAACACAAATTCTGAACAAATTCACAACATGCCCGTGAAAAGCAGAGTAGATAACTCAAAAATTGGCTTGTGATACAGAGAAATTCCAAACTCCATCATCTTACCTTCGGCAAAACAATTACCCGACTAATTGAAAAGATTAGGATAATAAATCCTCAACATCACCCTTAATATTTCTTGAAGTTCTTTTTTTTCATAAATTTCTTCTGCATATTCCTTCGAATATTTGTTTAAGTCGACATCCAACACAACTTTCTTCTCCAAGTTCTTGAAATCTTCAGTTGGCTCCATTGCTTCGTTGGTTAAATCGATCCAGCTATCTGCATTATTCATGTTGAAATCCAAAGCAGCTTTTTTCTTAGAGATTTGACCATCTTCAGTTTGCTCCATATTCTTCACAAACCTTGCAAGAATTCGGACCTCGGCTTGCAAGAATATGCTGCAATCAAAAGGCGTGAATTTAAGAAGCATAATTCGGCAATTAGAATTAAGGATATGAGGAGGCGTGAATTTTATTGGTGGGAATATGAAAAGTATGCTTAAAAAGAGGAGAGACTTGAATTAGAGTAATGACTATTAATAATTAGGGTAAAGGGGCAAATTTAGAAAATAAAGGAAAAAAATGCATTGAAATCTTAAAAAAGTAGATATTGTGGGACAAATTTTTTTTACTAAAACAGCAGATAATTTGGGACGGAGTGAGTATTTTCTATCAGCTCCGCTTCCAAATTTAAGATAGAGTAACTGAGGGTGTCTCTCTCTCTCTCCTTACGTGTCCTCAAACTACCGGTACAGAACCAAATAGTAGAAGATCAGGCCCATCAGCCTGTTCCTGCAATAAATAAATAAATGCCTTTTTTCCATTTTTAACCCCCCCAAAATGTCTAAAACTTTATCCACCCAAACTTAACACCCAACATCTACCTCCACGCGCCCAACTACTCGTCCACCTCACGCCCCTCCCTCACATACTTAAAATCTCCCTTCCGTGTTCAAACTCTCCACCTCATCCACGGTTTGAACGTCGCCACGTCATATTGCCGTACAATCTCACTTTCTCTCTCCAAAACGTTTTCAATTGCCAACACCCATATAATTTCCTTTTCCCTCTGCTTTTACGTCTCTTTTCCCTCTCTGTTCAGATCTATGTAAACCTTAATGGCTTAATTCTTCAACCTTATCATTGATCATTCATCTTTTTATATATATACAAATATATATATATATATATATTATATGTGTTGTTGAGATCAGAAATGGAGGATTATTGGCTGGATTTCATGGATTTTGTTAAGAAGCCAGCGATTATCGAAACATTCGTCGACATTTTGCTTTGTGCAGTTCCGATTTGGGTCGCCGTCATGATTGGTCTTGTGATCGGGTGGTCATGGAGACCTCGGTGGACGGGGTTGGTCTTCTTAGGGCTCCGACCCAAGCTCCGTTTCGTATGGACCTTTCCGCCCGGGTTTGGGGCTCGTCGACTCTGGCTCGCCGTCACGGCTCTCTCCGCATTCTCTGTTGCCAGCAGGCTCTGGTCTAATTTCAGAGTGAGGAATAGGAAGAACTCGGCAGCTTCTTCGGCTCCCTCGGACTCGGCGCCGGGACCGACGGAATCAGCTGAGTTGGTGGATTGGACTGGCGGCGACATTAGGTGAGTCTTTTTTAATTTAAGTTTTCCCAGCTTGTTTCCTTTTTTGTTCTCGGTTTTTCTATATACATGTTGTATAATAATGTGTTTGGAGTTAATTTATATGTGATTTTGTTGCTGCTACATTTTGGTGTCATCAGGTAGAGAATTGAGATTGGGAAGTTTAATTTGATGAATATTTACTTTGTTAGAATAAGACAGAAATGCTGCCTAAAAATGCAGTGCAATGATAATATGTTATTGTGTGTCAAATGTATGGTAGACAGCGAGATAAGGTAATTAGGGATTTGTAAAAAATTGTCTTTCTGTGGGCTTTTTTTATAAGTATTGGTTTAATTGACTTTTTGTTGTGTAGGATAGTGAAGTTGAGGTGAAGGTGGGTGTAGGTGTGGAAAACACACTTTGCCAAACTAGGATTAGGGTTGTGGCTGGAGAGCCAGGAGAGGTGAGAAGGAATTGTAATTGATGATTAGGAGAGGGGAGAAATTAGTGCGAATTTCCAAGGATGAGATTAGGGCACAACTTAGAGAGCCCTGAGAGAGAATAAGTGATGGAAATCTCCAATATCTGGATCCTTAAAGTCTTAAACTAGGGATCTTCTAAATGATACGAGGAAGAGCAATTAATAGGCTTAGGAATCCCTGAGGTCATATTTTAGGCATATGCTGTGATTGTCGGATTAAGCTGTATCATTTGTGAGTCACATGTCCCTTTATATTTTTGTGCCTTGGGTTTCCAAACCCTATGAAAAAGTCTCGTCCAAGTAGAGTCCCGTTATTCCCAAGTTTCCAATACTCTCCCTTTTCTCTTCATTTGGGTGATGTAGGAATAGAACAACTTTTGCAGAAGAAAAAATTGTGGATGAATAAGGAAAAATAACTCGGGTGAGGCTCCATATCTCACTATCCCAAGGATCTTTTGCTTGGGTGATGCTCCACGCACCACTTTTTCAACCGCAGAAGAGAGGAAAATAGTTTATAGCTTCATTCATTAATCAGTAATCTATTCTGTCAAGTAATTAACTCTTGGATTACATCAATATTTATAGAGATTCGAAAACCAAATATTACTTGGGGAACCGTAAAATAACTAAATGACTAAAATAACCTTACTAAATATTAAAATTATAATTGCTATAAAATGTCCTTAATCCTCACTAATAAAATTTACATCATTTTTTTTTCAAACTAAACATAACAAAATTTTTATAAAATAAATAAAATTTTCTTCTAAGCTTTGGACTCGTTGTCCTTATCTACGGGTCAGATTCTATTGTTGTTATTGGGGTCCAAACTTCGTACTTGCGCCCCTCTTTCATATTATGGACCTCACGATAATTAATAGGTTTTAGTTGTTCTGGCTTGTTTCTATTAGTTTGGCTCTTTGGATTTCTTAGCATTTGGACTATAACTATCTTCTACTGGGGCAATTTAGTATTCTATAGTTGAAGTTGTGAATTGTGTGAGATTAAAGTTGTTGTATTAATTATTCAATTATTGCAGATAATATAATACTATAAATTTGTATAAAAAATACCGATGAAGACTAATTTATGCGGGTATTTTTTTGCAATATTCCAATTGGATTATTCTCAGCATTTTGTGGAAATAAATTTGTTTAGTATACTATGATTTTATTTTAGTCTTTGAAGACTGATTTGCGTTACCTCGATCATTTAGGAACTAGAAAGTATGGAATGTATATAATCATGTATATTTGGAAAGTATGGTCTTGTACAATGGAGTCAAGATTCATTCAGCAAGGCTAACAATGAGAATTACAAGGGTTGGATTCGGAGAAACCTAATAATTGATTATCTAGCTGATATGCTCTGATATTTGGTTAGCTCCCTTTGTTGCTTATCAAATTGCTTCAAACAGAATGGCGTCTTTTGCATCCTATAAGGAAAAATGAATTTGATCTTGCTTTTCATATATCTTTAATGTAGTTAGTATTCAGATTTTGGAAAGTCTAATCACATTTGAGACTCGCCCAAATAAATTCGAACTTTTATTTTTGAGATAAATAAGGTTTCTGTTACCACTGGTTTTATGCAGGCTGAGCACTGGAACCTCAAGTAAAGAACATGATCTTGTCACGCAGAATGATCTAGAACATCTATTGCATCTTGTAGATGGAAAGGGTGGGGATACAGCCTGGCAAAATTTGATGGAGCGTTCCACCTCGAACATGGCTTATCAAGCGTGGCGCCATGAGTCTGAGGTAAAACATAGAGGACGACATCAATATATATGTTGGCTACATTACTGATTTTAATGCTCTACTAAAATGCTTAAGTACTCTAAAAAAACATAATAAATACTAAAAACATAAAGCATTCTAAAATACAGAAGATAGTTGCTCAATAGCTTCCTCGAACTCATTTTCTTATACATAGTGATTCAAAATCCTATAAAACTAGTCCAACCATGCAGTACTTTCTTCTTCAATATGTTTTGATCCACAAGTATATTATCTCGTTCAGTTTAGTGATGACTAAAGATCTGGGTGTGCATTATGCTTTTCCCTATTTGTTACTTGAAGTTTTGGAGTATTAATACCTGTTGGTGCATCTTTTTTATCAGACGGGTCACGTAATTTACAGAAGCAGAACTGTATTTGAGGATGCAACTCCGGAATTGGTCAGAGATTTCTTCTGGGATGATGAGTTTCGGCCTAAATGGGATCCTATGCTAACGTACTTTAGGATGGTGGAAGAATGCCCTCATACAGGGACGACAATTGTCCACTGGATTAAAAAGGTTTTTTGAGGATATGATTTGCGCATCTTTTTTATTTAGTGCCTTGATAACTCTTGTTCCAACATTGTGTGAATTGATGCTTCAGCCTCTTTGCCCTATATGCAGTTTCCATTTTTTTGTAGTGATCGGGAATATATCATTGGTCGAAGAATATGGGAAGCTGGAAAGACGTATTATTGCGTGACTAAGGTACTGATTCGTATATTGTTCTTTGTAAAATGTTTTATCTTGTTTCAAGAAGCTGCTTTGCAGCAGCAGCAATCTAATGAAGTGGTGGTTGGATCATTTTGCTTGGATCATAGTTCAATATGATATGTTAAATGAAAACAGGAATGGAAAACATCATTTTCCATGGTACAGAGTACGGTACCTATTTCAGATTGCTTAGTTTGTACAAAGCATGTTTATCCAGAACATGGTACATTGAGAATAGCTTTCTTAGAAGATAATAATTTAAACTAGTTGAGATATTGTTAAAATTGGTTAATTTGTTTCTAAACGTGTCACAACATGTACATTTTCAATGAGATTGTGCCATGTCATCTTTTACTGGACGCCTCATGTGCCTACAGTTGTTCAAATTGCCTAGAATCTTCTTGTATATATTAGGGTTTACATGTTTACATTTAACATTTTTTACTCACTCTTTTATGGATACTTTCCACAGCTATCCATAAAAACTCCCCAACAAACTCCAACACCCCCCCCCCCCCCCCAAAAAAAAAAAATGTAACTTGAACATAAATGGAATCATGGAATCAGATTTAACGTCTCTTGTATTGCTAGGACAAGGCCTCATAAGTAGACTAATTAACATACCCAAAGGGGTGGGAGAAATGGCAGAGACCTTGAGGAATAACCTCTAGGTCGCTGGTTCCAATCCCATACTTGGGCCCGAATTACCTATTCACCTATCAATAAAAATAGAAATAAGCAGACTAGTTGGCACCCTAGGATTTGCTATTTATTTTCACTCAGTCCAATCCTCTTTGTATGCACCCAATTTTGAGTGCAGTTAATTTATTGGTACTACCACTAGCACATCCTGGTTTCAGTTACTCATCATTTTGACTGGGAATAAACAATCTCTGGACTCTGGAGCCCTCCTTTTGTGCGGACCAGTTTATGGAGCATCTGGCTAGTTATATCAATTTCTTTTAGACTTTGGAGAGATTAAAGCATTGTCCTTTAGAGTTTGGGCTAATCATGTAGTATCCGTTTGAACACCCTATATATGCAAATACTCTTGTACTTTTTGGCAATCTTTTTCCATATTATTTACATTCTTATGGACATTAGTTTGTAATATGTAAAATTATTGCTGCAGTCGGTTCCATATCCAGCTATACAGAAAGGTGGCAAGCCTAGGCGCGTGGATATGTACTTTTCAAGCTGGGTTATTAGGCCTGGTAAGTATTATCTTAAAACTGAACTTCCAAGGACAAATTGTAATTAAACACAACTACACAAGTGACAAGTATCATGAATATTGATTGGTGCATCTACGAATGGAATGCAGTGCAATCTCGCAAAGGAGATGGACAGTTGACAGCATGCGAGGTGAATCTTGTACATTACGAAGATATGGGGATCCCCAAGGATGTGGCAAAATTAGGTGTTCGTACAGGGATGTGGGGAACTGTCAAGAAGTTGCATGGTGGCTTCAGAGCATATCAGCTGGCCAGGAAATCCGATGCACCACTGTCCAGAAGTGCACTGGTGGCAAGAATCATGACTAGGATTTCGTTTGATGGAAGTAGGAATTCTTCAGAGACGATATCTGGTGCAGAAGAGAGACACAGTGCTTTGAATGCTCAGAGGGATGGAGATCAGGGTGGAATAGATTGGAAATGGTTAGTTATCGGCGGAACCGTGGCTCTGGCATGTGGACTTCATACAGGAGTGATAGGAAAAGCCTTATTATTTGGAGCAGGGCAAAGAATTGCTCGTGGGCGGAGAGTTGCTCGTAGATGAGAGTTGAGACCTGCTCTAGCTGAAGAGTTTGTACCTTTTTCTTGGGTTAATCTTTAATTACACCTCAATTTTAGTAATTATATAAATTTAGTTCTTTCTCGTGTTGTTCCACTGAATGCTCACTCTTTCAAGTTTTAAGTTCATGATTTATAAAATGTGCTTTATCTCTCTTGTCACATTTTAAATCTGGACCGAGACATTATCATAAAAGCACACAAGATAAGATGATAATATGTTATTGGGCTTCTTTTACACAAACAATATTGGACCATAAATAAACAAGGAAAGAAAAATTCTTTTACTAAACGTACATAAATAATGTCATTTTTCAAGATCTACAAAAGGAGTTTTTGTTTATTAAAAAACAAATTGTACCACAAAATAATCCTCTTTTTAATTGGCTCAACTAACTTCATTTACACTCCTATTTTAATTGGATCTGCTCTCGTTAAACTATGAGGGGACTAATTTTGAAAACTAGCTAACCCCTAAAATACTAGTCAATCCCAGTCTCCAAGGACCCTTCAACACTCCAATACCTCACCTCCATCAACCAAAGAACCCATTACCTTAACCCTTCATCTCGGCGGTCAGTTCTTATGGGTTGACTGCATCAACGGCTACGTTTCCTCCACGTACCTCTCCACCAGGTGTCGCTCAGCCCAATGCTTGCGTGCTAAAGCAACAAGTTGCACTACACTTTCCCCCGGGTGCAGCAACAATCCACAACTCGGAAGAACCGAGGGCCGTTCTTACGCACCTTAACTTTATTGCAGCTAAAAGGTGCATTGGTTTGGATAGATTAGTATTAAAAATAGTTGGTAAAAAAAATGAATGACTGAGATTAAAAATGGAATAAAAAGCTATGTAAGGTATTAGTTATGCTTATAAGATGCTTAGATCAAATATAAATGAATTAAAATTTCCTTCTCAATCTATCTTTTTCTCTCTTTCTACTTAAATCCTTTTAAAGTCTTAACTGAAACTATAAATCGGTAACACCCCACTTGCTCTTTGTTCGTGGCTCCCCATCTTGCTAATGGTGTTAAGGGCATGGCTGGCCTTGGAAAAATATGAATAAATATAAGATTCAACTATCAAATAAAGAAGGGCAGAAATTAAACTTATCAATTTAAAGCGAATAATGTTGAGCAGAGGCGTGCAATGCAATGTCCTTAAGCAGAAATTTCGCCTCGGAGAATTTTTCTCGATGCGAAGGTCACTGACGAAATCCTACTCCAAAATTCAACGGCTCTTCACCCAACTAACCAGCACTAAAAATAATTGAATGACTCAGGAACAACTTCTAATTTTTCTTATTCAAACTCAAAATATAAACAGTGTATAAACAGTAAAATATAGATATAAAATTATTATATATATATATATATGTTAACAGGCTCGGTAATAATATATATATTTATATATATAACTCTCTAATAAATTGATTAAATATATATATATACTACTATCACATGCTCTGTACTATATATATATAGAGAGAGAACCAGGATCCTATCAGGGATCTCGGATTTTAGTAAAAGACGGACTTTTTTTTTTAAACAACTAAAAAAAAAATTAATATTTTATGGAACTGAAATTTTTCCATAATACAATATTTTGGGCGTGATTTGAATACATATACCAAAAAATATATGTACAGTCTGCACAGACCTGTTTTGTTATACGTATCCAAATCACATCTAAAACACTGTATTATGGAAAAAATTTAGTTCCATAAAATATTAATTTTTTTAAGTTGTTTAAAAAAAAAAAAAAAGGTCCGCATTTTATTAAAATGCGGGAGTCCGGATAGAATCTGCTCCCTATATATATATATATATATGAGAAAAGGCAAAAAGTCTTCTGATTATCATATCTGTATATGATGCCTTATCCTTTATAAAGCAAAAGATGGCAATGGTAATTATCTATATAATAAAACACAACCAAATTTGAATCAAAAGCACAATAGTGGTCCAGATTGTATTTCAATTTTTACAACTTCATCCAAAGGCTGACATTTCATTTAACAAAAAAAAAAACCGCCATAATTAATCTTCCCCTACACACTACCCAAATCCCGCCTCTGCCCCCTTCTCATTTGACCTTCTCCTTCGTTTGTACTCTGCTCCATCTCCAAATCCCTATGTAAAAACTGAGTGGCCTTTGCCTTCTCCTTCATTTGCATCGTCTCTCTCTCCCTTCTACTCTCATCGTCTCTCTCTCCCTTCTACTCTCCCGCCGAAGGAAAAAATTACTGGAAACCGAAGCAAATTGATGCCTTCAAATTTGGCATGGGTTCTTAGCCTAAATTGATGCCTTCCCAGGTAATTACCATTACATGTTTGTTGGTCGACCAAACAGTGATAATCAATACCCTGTTTTTTAAAGCTTGCATGTTTGGTTTTTGTTAAAATGTCTAAATGAGGATATTATTGGCAAACCAAACGGGAAGAATTATTACATAATGTTAAGAAGTGATACTGCCTTAACATTCATTGTTGCTCGAGGATATCTGAATCTCTGGTAATCTTGAGGCATGTAATTTGAGATGGTTAATCTTACTCTATTGCTTGAGACTTTTTAATTTCTTAATTCATTCTAGATCCAATTGTAGATACTTTTACATGCTGACTTTGGTACTGTTAATCATTTGATTATTAGTTAATGGGATGGTACAGTTACTTTGAGACTAAGAGGTTCTTAATAGTTACATAGGCTTTGATGGTTTGCTTCATGAATAAGCATGATATGATTTGTGTCTGATTTCAATGGGCTGTTGGTAGAGGAGGTCAAGAAAATATTACTTCTATTTGTTGGTGACTAAGGGGGTTGTTGGTTTAGGAGGTCAAAAAGATAATGCCAACTAATTTGGTTCTCTCTCCTTATTACTTCTATTTGTAGTAGTTCCCAGTAGGATCTCCTAATATTATTACTTCTATCATAGCAATGACTCCATGATCCAGTGGTCCACACTCAACTAAATTAGCACTATTTTAAGAAGCAATTTAGCTGCTTAAGATGTTTTCGTCCCTTCTGTAAAATATGTTTTGTCCGATTATCATGGTGCAAAGATGCAAACGCTGGTGCAAAGATAAACAATATTGTACTTTCTAAAATAAACAATTTTTACTTTCTAAAGCTTAAGTGAAGGAGTACGCGCCTGTAACAGTATATATTGTCCATTACAATTTATTTGCAGTCCATTAAAATCAACCTGTTACACACACAGTACAATTTATTTGCAATTGTAACAGAGTTTATTTGCAAAGTCAATATATTGTTTACAATTAGCTTCTCACGCGATACTGACTACCCTGACCTTATTTGACTTTGGAGCACTAAAAAGTAGAAAAAAAACGGCTTGATTTTGGTGATGCTTGGGAATGGAAGATTTTAGAAAATTACTTTATAGTTTAAGGAGAGTAAGACACGACGTAACGAAAAATTATTATAAACATCTAATCTTAAATAGCCTTTTGTAGGGGAGGTGCAGAAAGCTTTATTAAAAGCTACATTTTTAAATGTTTTACATAAAAGTTACATGGTGTTTAATAAAACTTTTATGGGGTTTAATGCAAGCTTTAAGGATTTAATTAAAGATTTATGGGGTTTATGGGGTTCTTCTTTTAGTAGCAATATTCATGTGAACTTTTTGGATGTATTTTTAAAATGTTTCATTAGGATTTAGGACAAATTGGTACTCATATTTTTTTAATCTTGATGTTTTTTAATTTTGTTTAAGCTATGATAATATCATTAGTTTTTCTTGAATCAAACCCATTCTAAACCTTTTTCTTTGTTATTTTATCATTTATTTTAGCTCAAAATTGATTGTTATTTGTATTTATTTTGTACAGAAAAATGAAGGTTGCTTGCTAAGCGGAGGTTGATTTTAGTAAGTGGTGATGTCTTTGATTTTAGTTACTTTTGGGTATACTTACTTCTGAGTATGATTTTAGTTACTTTTGGGTATACTTTTTGATTTTGCTTTTTTTTGTTCCTGATTACTTATCTCTCTGTTCTTCAAGGGAGATTGTTTCTGTTCTTCGATTTTAGTTACTTTGGGTATAAAACTTTATATGTTTGCCGTTGATTATTGATAAAGTACCTAATCATGAAATTATGTATACTCAAAGTGGGTGCTTGATTTTATACTCAAAGTTTGCTCATCTTTATTTGATACTAAAGGTTTATTGTATACAATCTTTGTTACCAAGAAAAATCAACTTTGAAGCAATAAGCTGAGCTCTGGGTCTTCTAATCTTCTGTCTTTGAAGCGGCGTTTTTTTCTTGCAATGGCAGTGGATTCAAGGGAAAAGGTGAGATTTATTCTCTAATTCTAAGCTGCATTTTAGTGTTTCTTCGTATCCATCTCTTTGCATTTATCTTAAAAATCGTTCTGCTTTGTGTTAGCATAATAATTAGTATAATTTTGTTGGTTAATGAGTGGAAAAAAGGAATAAAGGCATATTTGCAACATAAAGGATTTTTTAGAACGGAAGGGTAAACACTATATATTCAATAATAATAATAATGATAATAATCTCCTATTGATTTTGTTATACAATTTAATTTATTATTTTCGAAATATATATGAACCAAAATTTACCCCGAAAGCGAGTAAATCAAATGCAAGCATATATAATCAATTGCCTTTGGCATTACCGACAGTGTGAAACTATCTTTGTTTACTTGATTCGAACCCATTATGTATGCAATAATGCTACTATCATATAAAATCGTAACATACCGCTCACATATCCCTTACATGGCACCCATTGATTTGTGATCGTAACATACCGCTCACAAATTCTATGTGATTATTTTATGTGATAGTGAACGATATGTGATTATTTTATGTGATATGTGACATTTTTATAACAAAAGTTGGCTATGTACTAAAAATCAACTCTATATTGTTTCATAGTTTTATGTCTTTATCTTAATTAGCTAAACGATCAAATATTATTCCATTGAGTTTTTGGTATTCAAGCATATTGTCCACAAAAGAATCAGTTTAGCTAGCAAAATTTATTATAAATATTAAGGATGTATTCTTAAAATATGATATATTTAATTGTTAATTTAATAGGAGTGACAAATTTGTCTGCTCATTTTACTTATACGACTCCCCATAAAAAAACCCTTTTGCGGAGGAAAAATATATTGATCATGTTATAAAAAATTGTATACAATACCTCTAATATTTAAATTTTAAATAAATTAAAGGTTAAAAAATTTGGATTCCCCTTTAGTTAGATTGTGATTAGGGATGGTTTGGAGTGCTTTTGGTGTGAAGGAAGACATAGGTAGTGGGTAGACTTTAAAGAAGTAGTGGACGTTATAAACGAGGGTGGTGCCAATTACTAATATTTTTAATTAAGATTTTATTTTTTCAAAAAAAAAAGAAGAGAGAAAGGAGTTTAATTTGGCAGGAGTAAGTGTAGAGAAAGAAAAGAAAGAGTAAGGTGTAGGGAAAAGCGTGTATAAAAACCATGAAAAGTAAGTTGTTTAACATCATGGAGCTGCAAAACATGCTTGAAAAGTGTTTCTATTTTCTATTCTGTTTGTTATAGTGCAACCATATGCCTCGGAGAATACAGAATTTATAGTGAATTTACTTCCACTGTTTGAGTTATGTATCATTTCATTACTCCCCTTTCTTGGAGGAGAAGATGAGAATCACTACACATGGCTAATTTAACAATGAGAATGAGAATGGCTAATTTGAGTTATTTTCATTTCACATAATAAGTGATATGTAAACTTAACAAATGCATGTACTTTTTAACAAATTCATTTTCCATATCTTATGAAATTTACTGTGTAGGTACAACCGTTTCAACAACACAATCATCGACCAATCAATGATGTTACATTTGGTAGTGTAAGTTTATCATCTGATTAACTCTCTCTAAATATATCTTATTGATTTTTTAATAACTTATTTATTTTAACTTATTTTCATTAATGTCGTGACAGATAGATGACCACCTAGAAAACACTGTATGATAATAATTTCTTACTCATCATTTTCTTACTTTTTTTCTTATCTTTTCACCAGCTTATTTACTATTAAACGTTCTTTTGTCTACAGGTTCAAATACTTCGTCATAATAATGTAGGAGTGGTGATTCGCAATGAGTATGAACTAAATTGTCTCCGTTTACGTGAGGTATTGTATACTCACACCTATTTCTCATTCATTTTTTTCTTTTTCTTTTTTTGCTATTAAGTAGTGTTTCCTTACACAGAAGGAGAAAAAAAGTTTTGATGCTTTGGCGAATGCCAAATTTAAGGGGAAACAAAAATCAACTTCTTCTACCCAAGGAAGAAAACATAAAGATTGTCAACTGGTATCACTTTTAATCATATTATTTTCTCTCTGTTTTTACATTGGATTTGGATGTTATTGAATTTAAAAAAATTTGTCAACATGTTGATGTGTTGATGATTGGGTATGGAATGATTGTTTTTTTGGTGGTTTGGATATGTATGGATGATTATAAGTTTTATACACAGGTTTATATTTGTCTGGATGTCTATTTTTAAAGGAAATTCTGTCGAAATTTTTTAAAATTAGCAGCGACTAGCTTGATATTATATAGATGTGTCTTTAGGTAATATAATATTTTTCGAATTTTAATTTAATTATTTTTTACGCCGTGCCTTCAGGCACGGGCATATACTAGTATAATTATATAAAGTGATGAGTACTTTAATTTTTTTTTATAGTAATATACCCCTTAAATGACTTAATCATCCTTCACTTTATGTATTTTATCTTGCTCTTTTAGGAATAAAAAATTTGAACTTTTAGTCATTTTGCTAACGGATGGAGTAATTAAGGATATCAAATTTTTTGATATTTTGAATTTTCTTTTTTTTTTTGGACAAATCTAGTATATATTAAAGGCAACAGTATATCCCAAGCAACGATAAAATAAAATATTAATATCCCAATAATGTTATTAATATATAATAGCAGTTATAAATCTCCATAAATATATTAATTATAACTAATTTATTTTACACATTAAACTCTTTTAATGGTATATCATAAAAATATATTAATATATTTATTTTTATTTAACTTTGTAATATATTATTTTGTATAAAATACAACAATCCCCCACATATTACAAAGAAAAAATAAAATAAATTGAGTAAAAAATATAAGAATGCAGTGCGTTAACACTGGTGTCTTTTGGACTATGAACTAATGTATAGAGTGAATAGGACTTGATTCACAAGAATTTGGTGAAATGAAAATTTCTATGAACCTTATTCCTTATTATGAATCAGTAATCATATTACTCAAACTACAAACTTTAATTAAAAGTTGTTCTACGCGATTTGGCACATTTTGGCCTTGCGCCATACCTGAAATTCATGAGCGCTCTAGAAAACCTTTCTTATTTTCATAAGAGGCGGCCTCACCTCTACACTCATATAGGTGTTTCCATCAAATGTGTTTTACAGTTAAACACATCACCCAATAGGACTATGGAAAACATTAAGAGTATATAACTCAATCTCTAACACTGTAGAATTACACTATCCTACACCATAGGGATGAACTCAAATATGTATGAAATGGATAGTGTCTCAACCAATCAACCAATGACTTGTTGTTACCCATATGAACCTACTTCCTGGGATTACCATTCATATAGGTTGGGTTACCATCACTGTTGATTTCTGTAATAGACAGTAGTCTCATCCTTCTCGATGTATTGCTCACTAGCCTCTTGCTTAGTGGCTTTGTCAGAGAATCCGCAAGATTTAACTCTAACAAAATTAAGGTATATAATCCTATCACATAATAGTTGTCTCACAATATTATGTCTTAGGCGTATATGCCTACTCTTACCATTATAGCTCTTATTCTTAGCTTTGCCTATAGCAGCTTGGCAATCACAATGTAGAGACACAGATGGAACTGGTCTCGTCCACAAAGAAATATTTTTCCAAAAGGTTTCTGAGCCACTCTGCTTCAGAACCTGCCTTCACTAAGGCAATAAACTCAGACTCCATAGTAGAGCGAGCTATACAAGTCTGTTTAGAAGACTTCCAAGTAACTGCTCCTCCTCCTAAGGTAAATATGTAGCCACTCGTGGATTTGATTTCATCTGAATCAGAGATCCAGTTGGCATCACTATAGCCCTCAAGAACTGCAGGATTACCGCAGTAATACAAATCAAATCCAATAGTATCTCACATATACTTAAGTATTCTACATAAAGCAGTCCAATTATCCTTATTAGGATTATGAGCATATCTGCTGAGTCTATTAACTGCATATTAGCAGTTTTAGAACCAATTTTCCTTTTTTAGGGTCAGATAACTATACCTTAGTAAGACACTCCCACACTTTAAGGTATTTCAAGTTAGATAAATAATTTTCCCAAAGCTCATAAAGTGTTTTTTCAGTTTTGACCAACAGTTAACTTTATATACACATTATAAACACAAGTATTCAAACTTGACTATTTATATTGGGAATTGAAATTTTGAACTTTGTTCTCAGTTTAGCCCACCAATAAAAAGTCACTAAACGTAGATTAAAAAACATAAAGTCAAAAACCTCTAGCAGAAAATAGAGATTACCATTGCCAAACATGTCACAATCTACTTTAAATAATTTGACATTTCTTCTAACCAACCAACAAACTTTCTGCGAGACCCCAAGTAATCAGTTTCATCTTTTGGACCATGTACCATACTTGCATAAAAATTTTCACAGCAATTAATTAATCATATGCATGAAAAACTTTCAATTACTAATTTCCATTTATGGTTGATGTGTTTGGCAGCTTGAAACTCTTATTCATTTCTCCCCTTGCCATCTTACTGAAATTTGACTAGAAGGTAATTTTTTTCATTGTCATATCATAATATAAAAGTGCGACTACACTTACAATCATCGTTGAGCAGCTTGACAGCCTGGGAGAGTGGCAGGAGCATCTCACGGACATAATTTTGGTGCTAGTAAATAAAGAGGATAAAAGATGCACATCTAAATAATGGAAGCCCACCAGAAGTATTTTAAGCCCGAAAAATATTGGTGTGATTCTAGGTTGTGGCCTTGTGGGCACAATATTATATAAAATTATGGCAAAAAAAATGCCTCGACAGAAATTATATCGGTCGCAACAGCCACGCAGAAGCCAATCACAATCGTAACGTCTCCCCCAATTCGATTTAAAACAATCCAATATCAGAAAAGCAACAAAACTCGGCGTTATGATGGTAGTGTAGAATAAGAAAAAAGAGGGCAGGACTATGATTGTCCAAATTGAGTAGTATTCTTTTTGTTTCAGTAGCTCAGGACGGTTACTTGCTCCAACCCATATTGCAGATACAGATGCTATTACAATGGTCACATAAAGAATTCATAATATTTTTACTTAAGATTGTTGGAAAAATATGAATAAATATAAGATTCAACTATCAAATAAAGAAGGGCATAAATTAAACTTCTCAATTTAGAGCGAATAATGTTGAACAGAGGCGTGTAATGCACTGTCTTTAAGTAGAAATTTCGCTCCTTAGAGAATTTTTCTCGGTGCTAAGGTCACTGACGAAATCCTACTACAGGATTCAACGGCTCTTCACCCAACTAACCAGCACTAGAAATAGTTGAATGACCCAGGAACAACTTCTAATTTTCTTTACTCAAACTCAAGATATAAACCGTGTATAAATAGTAAAATATAGATATGAAAATTATTGAATATATATATATATATATATATATATATATATATATATATATATATATATATATAGGATATGATCCATAGCAAGTATTTACTATGGATGTAATTGGGCAAATAACATTATATCCGTTCATTCTATAAATCAATGGCGCAGATTAAAAATTAATTATTGACGATTAAAAATTAATTATTGACTTACGCCGATTCGTCCAGTGTAAATTGAAAATTTTAAATCCATGTACGTTACACCAAGCAGCGTACAATAAAAAAAATAAACGATGCCCAGTATGAGGGGCGTGTATCTGTTTCAAAGACAAACGAAGAGCGAAGGTGATGGGACATAGTTCTGCTTAATTAATATTTTCACCTCTGTTATCTACATTGTCTGCGAATGTAGCGGATGTATATCTAATATCCCAACGAATTTCATATCTGCGATTCAAAACCCATTTCATATCTGTGATTCAAACCAAGCTCAAACACATGCGATAGTTCTGCTGTGCGATTCAAATCTGCGATTCAAACCAAGCTCAAACACATGCGATAGTTCTGATGTGCGATTCAAACCGATTTCAAACGCATGCGATAGTTGTTGCCCCAATTTCAGATCCTCGTCCCCCTGCGAACTAGCCTGCGACTGTTTGAAACGCATGCGATAGTTCTTGCCCCAATTTCAGATCCTCATCCCCCCTGCGACTGTTGTCCCCCCTGCGAGTAAACCCTCTGTCATGCTGTGAAAATCAAACACTGAATCGATTCGTAGCCGATTGCGAGCCTCTCTCCTTTTTCGACTGATTCAATTTATAATATATCTATCTTTCCTTTATTTCTTGTTGAAGGTATTATTTTGCTGAAGGTTCATTTTTTTCTGCTTATGACTGAGTATAGCTTAGTTCTTGTTAATTGCTGATGATACATTATGCCCAGTTAGAGGGATGGCTGAGTATAGCTTAGTGCTTGCTCTGTAAAACTGTTAGTTGAATTGTGAGTATTTCTTTTGAATCCAATGTAAAATTGAGTGATTGACTGGGATGTACTGTATTATCTCATTCTCTTGCCTTTTGTTGCAGTAAAGTAGCCCACAACAAACTCTCTTGCCCTTTACCAGACTTAGCTGGAATGGACTCCCTCAATTATTTGTATGTGTACGACATTACATGGGAAATTAATGGAATCAAATTTGTTCACTCACAATCTGGGTCTTTGTTAGAGTGAAGCTTTTTTGATGTGGTTCTTCTATGCACAGACTTGAGCAACAACTCCTTTCAACAATCAGAAGCTCCAGCATGGTTCTCAACTTTATCGTCGCTTACAACTTTTTAATTGGGGGCCTTATGTGTTCAAGAAACAATTTGGCCATGGAATGGAAGAAAGTCTATAATAGCCTGAATTGGCAATTGAGCAACAATCTCATGCCTGAACGAGTGAAGGGCATCTTGCTGTTGAGTTTCAATAATTTACCATTCTACCTAAAACACTGACCCTTAGTATTGCTGTGTTTTTTGCGACGATTGCCCAATTAAGAGGAAGAAACTAATACGACTATGGGTCGTAGAGGGATTTGTCTTGGAACAAAAAGGGATGACAACAGAGGAGGTAGCAGAGGACTACCTTACTGAACTTATTTACCGGAGCATGATCCATGTCACTGAAACTAATGATGCTGGGAGGGTGAAGACATTCAGGATGCACGATGTTATGCGGGAATTACATGTGACAACTTCTCACAAAGAGAATTTTTGCACAAAATATGATGGCCAGGAGTCGAGGCTAGAAGAAAAGATCCAACGGCTATTAGTCTATAACAGAGGTGAAAATGTCCAATTAAGCATAACTATGTCCCATCACCTTCGCTCTTTGTTTGTCTTTGAAACAGATACACTCACCTTCGCTCTTTGTTTGTCTTTGAAACAGATACACGCCCCTCATACTGGGCATTGATTATTATTTTTATTGTACGCTACTTGGTGTAGCGTACGGGATTTAAAATTTTCAACTTACGCTAGATGAATTGGTGTAAGGCAATAATTAATTTTTAATTTGCGCTCTTGATTTATTGAATGAACGGATATGATGTTATTTGTCCAATTTATATTTATAACAAATACTTGTTATGGATCATATTCATATATATATATATATATATATATATATATATATGTGTGAGAAAAGGCAAAAAGTCTATTGATTATCATATCTCTATATGATGTCTTTTCTTTTATAAAGCAAAAGATGGCAACGGTAATATATATTAAAGGTAACGGTAATATTCCAAGCAACGGTAAAATAAAATATTAATATCCCAATAATGCTATTAATATATAATAGCAGTTACAAATCTCCATAAATATATTAATTATAACTCATTTATTTTATACATTAAACTCTTTTAATGGTATATCATAAAAATATATTAATATATTTATTTTTATTTAACTTTGTAATATATTATTTTGTATAAAATACAACAGCTTTTAGTTTCGATAAAGAATTTGCACTTTGCTCGACTTCTTCCACAACTTCTAAGAGCCGGTGTTGTAATTTTTGGCGATATTGAAGCTTCAAGCTCGCTCGTTTACACCCCCACTTATCATAAGTACTGCCCCCTGCTTATTATGTAGGCGAGCCGTCAGCTGAATATTTCATCCGAGTAAAATCAATGAAAAACTTGCTCCCGTGAACTCAAATTTGCTGACCATAAACAAAGAAGGCAACGGAGGAACAAAGATTAGCACGGTGAACCCGTACACGATCCTAGAAACTTACATTTACAATGCTGTTATTAATGCTCCAAGTTAACAGTAGAATCCATCTGTTACAAGGGAAAGGCAAAGAAAAAGCTCAGTTTGGTACTTGTGTTAATGGAAGAATATCAGAGGATGACAGTTGTAATAGCGCTAGTTTGTTTTTGAAAGGTAAGAGAAGATGGAGCTCTGAACAACAGTTGATTGTTGGGAACAAAAGACAAATCCAGGAGGCTTCTACTTCTTTCATGAACTGGATATCAAACATGGTGAAGGCCTTTGCCAAATCTAACCAATATAAGTGTCCTCCTGATCATAGTCCTGAGAGAGATGATCAGGAAAATATGACTTGTGATAGAGTTTGGGAGTGGGAATATGGGATTCCAATCTATTTTTCAGTCCCCCAAACAAAAAGTTGAGTGAAACGAGAATAACAAATGCAGTATCAAGTGCTAAAGAACTTGTGAATATCATTCTTTAGACAGAATGATGAATCTTGCAAAGAGTTTCCAGGCCTTTGTCTTTTAAAAATTTAAATATTGCTTCTTCAAAGGAGGAGGCCTGCAAGACCAACTCGGAGAATAAAATTTTAAGCAACCTTGCACGTATCAAGGAAAAAGATGGAATATTTGAGATCAAAATTTTAAGAGATATTTGAGTGCAAACAAATTCAGTGTCATGAAAATCTCAGGTTTTAACTTTAAAGAATCAAGCTATGAAACTTTGGAACAATTCAGAATCCCAACCCCACATTGTAATGCAAATTTGATTGGCCCTTGGAAATTCTAATATATTATCACCACCCGAACTACAAATTGTTAAAAGAGAATTACAATGAAAAAAAAAAAAAACTTGCTTTAATCTGAGCCACCAAAGTCGACACATTTACAATGCTAACCCTAAAAAACATAACAGCCTACTACTGCCTTATTTCTTCCCCTTCTTCACGGATGCTTTCTTGGCCGGCGACTTTATACTCTTCAGCTTCTTCACTGGAGTTTTCTTAACCTTCACCGGAGTGGCCTTCTTCACCGATTTCTTCTTTCCAGGTGTAGTAACCTTCGCTGTTTTGGCCACTTTCTTTGGCTTCTTCTCCACCGCCGACTTCGCCTTCGGCTTTGCGACAAGCTTCTTCGCCTTCGCCGGAGTACCAGCGGTGGCCTTCTTAGGCTTTGCAACAACCTTTTTCTTCTCCACAGCTTTCTTCTCCGGTACCGCCTTCTTCGCCACGGCAGGGGCAGCTGACGCCTTCACTGGACCAGAAAGCTTGAACGAATTCTTAACCTTGGTGAGCTTTCCGGAAGCCACAAGCTTCTTCAATTGTACGAGCAAAAGCTTCTTAAAGTTTGGCGGCAAATCTTTCTGCTTTTCTTCGATATACTTCGCTATCGCATACTGGCTCGATCCAGACCTCTCCTTTAAAGCTGAGATTGCTTCGTTGATCATCTACGGTTTCAATAAACAAATCAGATAAACTTTACATCCAAAACCAAATTGAAATAAATAAAATACACATAAGTAATTCGGATTTCAAATTATACCTCAAGATAAGGAGGATGAGTCCTAGGCTTCTTGATAGCAGCTGATTTCACTTTGGCATTCTTCTTCGCCGGAGTTACAACAGCCATTAGTGGAAGTAGAGACAGAGGAATTGAGTAATGCTCACGTATTTCTAGGGAGATAAACTTGTTGCCCCGTAAATTATTTTGCTTTGGTGATTATAATTTGTAAATGGGGAGGAATTTATAGGAGTCAGAGACGAAGAAGACGAGCTCTGATTGGTGGGGAGGCTTGTGACACGGATTTAATAATTTTAAATTAGTTTGAATATAAGCCTTTGGATTAAAAGTAATCCACGGCTTTGAAGGCTTGGTAAGGTATGACACGGATAGCTAGTGGACTTACTAGGGAACAATAATCTCAAGTACTTAGTTTTGGTTGGGTGTGTTTTTCAACTGGATTGCTAAGCCTAAAACTTGAGTTTTACTTCATGGAATTTGATGAAATTTGGATGGAATTCTAGGTTTTGAACTTAGCTTTCTAACGAGTGTTTGCATGCTCTGAATGGATGAGGCATGTGAGATAATTTAATTAATAAAGCTTGATGTATCTAGCATAGACTTTGTTAAGGCTCGATCCCTTTGGTTTAACAAGTTAGAATTTTGAATTTTAATTATTAACAGGTGATTTAATTAGTATATTTGTCAAAATTAACATTTATATGATTTCGAAATTTCAATAGTTATAAGTTATTTGTTTATGTTAAAACTATGATTTTATTTTTTTCTCTTTTTTATGTATGTTAACTTTTTGCTATTTCATTGTTCATTTAACATCAAAATGTCATTTTTTTTTATTTAGACATGTATTCAACATTCAATCTTACTGTGAGGCCCCCAAAACAGGTATACATCATTTATTCTGAGTCGCCAAATACATGGTACAAAATACAAATACAATCTTAAATATACAACATGAACTGTGAGTTTCAATACAATTATTGTCTTCTAGACAGTATTCAAACTCAAAATAAGTCCTTAATACATTTATTAACACACTAATTCATAGA
The DNA here is from genome assembly GCA_020205505.1 of Panax japonicus. Lineage (NCBI taxonomy): Eukaryota > Viridiplantae > Streptophyta > Magnoliopsida > Apiales > Araliaceae > Panax > Panax japonicus. The sequence continues at coordinate 54,430,293 of CM035103.1, forward strand.
ATTGTGAAGACTACTAATGCTATCATCTGGACAGTCACTCCGTTCCCCGAATTGTCCCTGCTACGTTCTCATTTCTTGAAGAGAACAATGAAAGCAAAAGGGCGAGCTCAACTAGCCCAATAAAAAATATTATGACTAAGATAATACATAATAAATTATCATTAGCCTTTAACAGTGTTAAACTGATACAATATAACAAACATCAAGTTTAACTGCAGCAGAACAAACAATCCGTTAAAAGAGTCAAGTAGAGAATAAAATCTACTATCTTCTATGATTTAAAAGGTTTTTCATCACTTTTATTGTTGAGACTCAGCTTAATAAATAATCCACATCATCCATGCACTACGGCCAAGGATATTCATTAGTATCACGACCACAAATTATCCATGCACTACGGGCCAAGGATATTCGTGTATTCATCAATGGTCATGATCATGCAAACAACTGTCCATCAATGCACTACAGGTCAATGAGGACTTTTACCACATCATTTGTAACATTACGGTCATGATTATATCGAATAATCTCTGGTCATAATCATACCAAGTCCATCTATGCACTACAGGCCACAGATGACTTTCAACATAATATAAACATGAGGATGATGACAATGATATAAGAATTTAATAAAACAAGTTCAATAATTAATTTAACCAAGAACCAATAACGTCCAAATTGTCAATATGATACTGTTTTGTGGGGTAAAACTAAAGAATGCTCAGAAAAATATTTCCATGAAAAGATACTGGATGAAGCGCAAATATCAAGGATATTTCACTAATTTCATGGAGTATAAAAGCCAAAACTTTAACCAACTGAGTATAAAAAGAATGAAATAACAAAAGAAATCCCCAGGCATGCGATAGACCGCACAGACACGTTATTCCAACAGAATAATAAATAACAGAACCAGGTCAGGCAAAATTCGCACCGACAGGATATTCTAACAGAATAATAAAGAATGGAATAACAACAGAATTCACCATGCATGCGTAATCCGCACAGACAGGTTATTCCAACAGGACAATAAATAATGGAACCAGGTCATGTGTAAACGCACAGACAGGATATTCCGACAGAATAATAAAGAATGGAATAACAAAAGAAATCACCAGGCATGTGATAGACCGCACAGACAAGTTATTCCAACAGAATAATAAATAATGGAACCAGGTTATGCGTAAACGCACAGACAGGATATTCCGACAGAATAATAAAGAATGGAATAATAGAAGGTACTTCGCATATATAGGTTATTGCAACATAATAATAAAGAATGAAATAAAAGAAGAATTTCACCATGTATGTGGTACTTCGCATAGACAGGTTATTCCAACAGAATAATATGGAATGGAATAATAGAAGCTCTCTTCATGAATACGAAAAAAATAATACCCCTTACGAGTACAACAAATAATATCCCTTACCTTATAAAGAAAAGTACTTCGACGGGTAGGGCGGGAATATACTTGAAGAAACTTGCACTACGCTCAAAGCTTTCTTAAACTCTATAGAAAATACGCTCAAAATTATAGAAGAAGAATTCTCTCTACAATTTCTCTCTCTAGAGTTTCAGTGAATTCGTAAGAAATAATGAATGAATGAGCTTCTATTTATAGGAGAATGGACTGAATAATAACTAATTCCTGAATGGTCCAGATTGATTTACTTTTAAACGGACGGTCCAGATTGGTTTACTATAAAATATTCTAATAAAACAAAATCTTATAAATAAAATATAATATATTCTATTTATAATCTAATAAAACGAATAACTTTATAAAAATATTCTGTTTTATATAAAAAGATTTTACTATGCAAACACTATGCAGGCACAATGACATAATAATTCAATAAAATAAGTTCAAGAATTAATTTATCCAGAAACCAACAACGTCCAAATTGTCAACATGATACTGCTTTGTGGAGAAAAATTTAAGAATGCTCAGAAGAATATTATCATGAAAAGATACTGGATGAAGTGCAAATATCCAAGATATTCTACTAATTTCATAGAGTATAGAAGCAAAAACTTTAACCAACTGAGTAATATAGAATATATGAAACTGCAAATGGATTTTCATCCACCATGCGGTAATCCACGTATACAGATCATTTCCATAATTTAATAAGGAATGAATACAAAGGATCATTCACCATGCATGTGGTAATCCACATAGACAGGTTATTCCAACAGAATAATAAAGAATGGAATAACAGAAGAATTCACCATGCGTGTGATAGACTGTACAGACATGTTATTCCCCACAGAATAATAAAGAATGGAACCAGGTCATGCGTAAACGCACAAACATGATATTCCGACAGAATAATAAATAATGGAATCAAGTCATGAATAAACGCACAGACATGATATTTCGACAGAATAATAAAGAATGGAATAACAAGAGAATTCACCATGCATGCGATAGACTGCACAGACAGGTTATTCCAACAGAATAATAAATAATAGAACCTGGTCATGCGTAATATGCACAGACAGGATATTCTAACAGAATAATAAAAAATGGAATAACAGAAGAATTTCACCATGTATGCGGTACTTCGCATATATAGGATATTCCAACAGAATAATAAGTAATGGAATAACAGAAGAATTTCACCATGTATGTGGTACTTCGCATATACATGTTATTCCAACAGAATAATAAGAAATGGAATAACAGAAAAATTTCACCAAGTAGAGGGTAGTCCACGTATACAGGTTATTTAAACAAAATAATAAAGAATGGAATAACAGAAGTTCTCTTCATGAATACAAAAGAAATAATACCCATTACTTTATAAAGAAGAGTACTCCGACGGGTACGGCGGGGACAGGTTATTTAAACAAAATAATAAAGAATGGAATAACAGAAGTTCTCTTCATGAATACAAAAGAAATAATACCCATTACTTTATAAAGAAGAGTACTCCGACGGGTACGGCGGGGATATACTTGAAGAAAACTTGCACTACACTCAAAGCTTTCTTAAACTCTAAAGAAATACTCTCAAGATTATAGAAGAAGAATTCTCTCTACAATTTCTCTCTCTAGAGTTTCAGTGAATTCGTAAGAAATAATAAAGGAATGAGCTTCTATTTATAGGAGAATGGACTGAATAGTAACTAACTCATGAACGGTCCAGATTGATTTGCTTTTAAACTGTCGGTCCATATTAATTTACTATGTAGTATTAATAAAAAATTCTAATAAAACAAAATCTTTTAAATAAAATATAATATATTTTATTTATAATATAATAAAACGAATAACTTTATAAAAGTATTCTGTTTTATATAAAAAGATTTTACTATGCAAATATTATGCAGGCACTATGCAAACATTATGCATAATAGAATATTATATATTCTATTTATAGTCTAATAAAACAAATAACTTTATAAAAGTATTCTGTTTTATGTAAAAATATTTTACTAGGCAAACACTATGCAAATACTATGCATAATAGAATATTATATATTCTATTTATAGTCTAATAAAATAAATAACTTTATAAAAGTATTCTGTTTTATATAAAAAAAAATTCTGTTTTATTACATTATTAATACAATAAAATAGAATTTATATATATATATATATATATATATATATATATATATATATATATATAAACTTCCATGACTTCATAAAAAGACACCTTAATATATTTAACAACATTTATCATCATTATTATAATTCACAATATTAATCGACTAGGTCGTTCCCACGAAAGAGGGGGCTTTCCAATAAGGATTTCTCCCTATTGGCGCGCAATTAGGTGACCAAACCTCTCCTTGACAGAACTTCTAGACATCGTTAATATTGCAAAGAATAATATTAATAACTTCGTCGTCTCAATTATTGATTTAATAATATATAAAATATTGACAATAATTGAATCAAATAACGTGAGATACTATGCAGCAATTATTGTAGCAATAATTGAACAAAACTGAGTGACTTCTCACGTAAGCATCAATAATCAATACCGTGTGCTACTATGCAACCACGCGTATTACTATACTTTTAACACCGGGTGTTTTAACATTTAATGGTAAAACTTTCACCGTTATTTTCATAAAAATATTTTTGTCGTTTTCTCAATCCGACAATAATTTTATTGCGGGTTCTACCAATGATTGTGTCTTCGTACGAATATTTCCTGTTAAAACGAATATTTCCCGACCAATCGAATATTATATAACAACTTGCATACTTTTTAAATTTTCTAAATATTACCCACAACTATAACATTATATCAAATTTACTCCATAATATTCAAAAATGATATTTATAGAAAATTTATCTTTATTCATAAAAGTTGGAGTCTTACACAGTTCGTCGAGAACAAGGAAGTTGTTATGTTTTAGAAGTGGAGTTAAACAACGCTTCTTTTGGCTGTTTCGTTTGAAGGACTTCAAGGATATTAAAAAGACTGAAAAAGACATAGAAAAAGGGAGAATTCACAAGGATTGGAATATCATACGAGGAGATTATGAAGAACATAGAAAGAGGAACACGAGAAGACTGAGTGAAAGATTCGGAAGAAGGAGCTTCTGCAGAGTTTTATTCTTTTTCTCTTTTTTTACTTGTAACTTCGGATGTTTAATTCTTCCTGTTGATTATATATTTTATGAGTTTAATGATGACAACATTATTGGGTTTATATTTAGTTTAATGGATTTGATTTAAATTTAATTTATTATAAGTTAATTTCTTTGTTCGCCCAAATTTGTTTATTGGTCCATTAGTTGAGAAAAAGGAATTAATATTGCTGAAAAGGTTTCCTTGATATATATCTTGCTGAGATTCTAAATTAAGATACGTTATATTATTTGATTAGGAGTCTTTTAAGGAAATCATATTGACTGAGCAATTTATTGAGTATTTCATTCAAACTATTTCTCTCTTTATATTAAGCTATTTAGTTTTCTTTGAAAACTTTATAATAGTTTTTGAGGAGATTTTATTATATCTGTTGGATAAATCAATTTGCTTGAATCTTGAGTTATACCAATTGACTAACTCTTTTATGCTAAATCCTTTATAACTGTTGCTATTAATTAGTTGCTGAAAACATGAGTCATACCAACTGTGGTGATTTTTATGCTAACAAATCTTATATATAACCGTTGGTATAAGTTTTTTTTAGTTTGACCAGTATACTATTTCTTTGCGAGCTGATTTGATATATCTGTTGGTTCCTATTAATTTGCTTTGAAAATCTTATATTTGAAAAGGGCGATATAAAGAATATCATATATTTCCATTGGTCAATACTAGTTGCTAAAATCTTGTGATATTTCAATTGAATTAAATCACTATTATCTAACAGCTCTTTTTTTTAGCTATTGTTCTTCTTGTTGTATATACTATTTTTATTGGCTAAAACATGAACACTTACACTTGAAGGATATATCAGTTTAGAAAATTCAAAAACTATTTACAGAGATATTTTCGTAGTGTTAGTATATATTATTTACATATTATATTGTTAATTCTTTAGTGGCTGAAAAATCACAACACTGGAAGCTGAAAATCTATACTGAACACATCTTAAAAAGCTTTCATCAAATCTAAATTTCAATTCTGTTTGTAACCTTTTAAATTCCTATTAACTGAAAAAGTCGTTGTAATTTTCATATCACATCCTTTGTAACCAAGCACAAGTCTAGGTTGGCTTGGGGGTCTTAGTAATATTCAGTCTGTACAACGGAATCATCAAAGTCTCAGAGGTGAGAGGAGTTGCAGAGGTACAAGGGAGCAGAGGTGTCCAAGTCAGAATCGATTTTCGTTGTACAAGGAGTTTTTCTGTAATATTTGAATATTAAGTTTAATAAAAAAAAGTGTCTCCAATACTAGTTGATATTGGACGTGGATTAGACTATTAGATTAGAGGATAGGGGATGAACCACATAAAAATTTTGGCGTGATTTATTGTTCTATTCTTTTCTTTATCTGCTTTAGTATTCTGCATATTTAGTTTTAGTTCGTGCTTGAAGATACACTAAAACAGACAAGTATTAGCTGTCCGATTATAATAGACAAAGAACATATACTAAAACAGACAAGGTTAACCTGTTCGATTATAAGTTATAGTTGGGATATTTAAAAATTAATCATTATAAATCAGATTTGGGTAGTTATACATATTCACCCCCTCTAGGTGTGCTTATTTATAGAATTACACTTCCATGGATTCATTATTCACTTTTGTTATGTGGAACTAAATTTTATTTTAAAATTACAATGGATCTTATTGCATAGTTTTAATTAATATGCTTCATTGTTGACTATTGTTATCTATTATGGTTTGAGTTTAATCGTTTAATTTGTCTGATCAACAATTATTGTGATAATCTATACGAACTCAAGATATGGAGTATATGTTTAGATCCGACCATAATAACATGCGATTATGTTTTCTACATGGTGATAAAATTCATGATTTGTGGCTAAGATAAACATATACATATACACCGCATGTAATCTAATAGGGATTTTGTGCTTTAAATCCTCTTTTATTGTAATTCACATAGAGATATGGTTAATTAGTTAACTAGGATGCTCACCTTAATTCTATCATTTGTGAATTTAAGTTGATTCTTTTATGGTACATTGAGAGATGATCATAAATATTGATGAGTAATCGATTAAGAATCCAGAATAGTTAGCATAACTTAACAAGAAGTGTATTGGTTTAAGTGAAACAATAAGTGAAATTGTAGTCTTAAGTCTCCATAGTCTGTTTTCAACCTTGTGGTAGTTAGTTTTAATTTAATTAAGTATTTATTCACAATCTTAATCCTTTGTTTAATAAAATCAAGTAAATACAAAATTAGTAATTGTTAATATTAATTGTAGTTTTTTCTCTGTGCGAACAATACTCTACTTTACTCATCATTATATTACTTGTGGACTGCGTATTCTTGCGTATTTTGTTAATATGGATTTAGACAAATAAGTTTTTGGCACCGTTGCCAAGGAATTAAATTGTGTTTATAACTTTTAATATTAGTTTAATTAATTTGGTCTTAGTTAAGAACTTTTGTTTTGTTTTTGTTTTTACTTTTTGTTTCAGGTGTTATTGATTAGTGCATGCAAACTCGATCGCAGAAGCTAAAATTGTTACCTTACGATAACGACATCGACAAAAGGTTTCAGCAGTTGCGTAAGTGTATTAAGGAAACTCAAGAAACACTAAAGGAAAAAGATAACATGGCTGAAAAAGAGCAAAAGGCACTGCAGAACCGCGTGTTATTGAAATTCAGTCAAATATTATTAGGTCTGCCATTAATGCCACGAATTTTGAGATAAAGTTTGGATCAATATAGATGATTTAGAATTACGTGCAATTTGGAGGGTTACTAAATGATGATCTGAACGATCACTTGGTCAATTTCATAGAAATCTATTATACTTTCAAGTACAATGGAGTGTCAGAGGATGCTATAAGACTCATGTTGTTTTCGTTCACTCTCAAATATAAGGCTAAGAGTTGGTTTCACTCCTTACCGCCGGGATCAATTAATACATAGAATGATCTCGCATAAAATTTATTGCTAAGTTCTTTCCGCCAGCAAAGACAACAAAGATGTAGAACGATATCTTCTCTTTCGTTCAGCACGACTCATAATCACTATATGAAACATGAAAGAGATTTAAGAACTCGTTGAGAAAATGTGTGACGCCCCCAACTTTAGATACATGTACCTCGAATCTGGTGCTCCACGATCTAACTTATACAACATACTAATAACACATACATCGAAATAATAAAATAATTTATATTGATATAACATAAATATTCTCATCCCAAGTCTCAAAACTATTACCAACACAAAACATAACTCAATCCATAATATTAATTAAGACGTAGTACATCATAAGAATTAAATTTTATTATAGAAGAACAAAGTTACTCCATAGCCTTGCATTTTCTCTTGCCTTTTCTTGAGGGCCCACCTTGTTCTGCCTTAACTGAAATGTTTAAGGAAAGCAATAATGAGCAATAAGTTTGCCCAGCAAGTAATATAATAATAAATGTGAACATACATATATAAAGTTCATAGTCTCAAACGTTGTAACGACAATTAAAAGCTCAGGAATTTAAGTAAGAACGTTGTGAACAAAGAAAATATCAATAGTTCTAAATCTCTCTTTTGAATTTAAATAATGAGTCACTATGGACCGAAGGATTATTAAAAAAATTCAAAGGTTTCAACAATTTCAAGTTATTGAGTATTTAATATTGAGCAATCACTAAGGACTAAGAACTCCTGCTAAAATTAACAATATTTCACTAATAACTCAATATAAACAAGTACAATAGGTGATCAGCCCAAAGTACCCTATGTTATGCATAACACTTAAACATGTTATTCACGCGTGTGTCAATTTCTCAACATAATATATTTTCCCCTTCTATGAGGTTTGTTCATCTCATCAGATTATAAGAGTCTGCACCTAAACAATTGATTCTAACACATGATATTAGTCTAGCTGAATCAAAAGGCGTAGACACCTTTCTCGATGCATTTAAGAACAATTTATAAGTTCAATGTTTTCAACAGGGTTCAAGCAATGTAATTGTGATTTAAATCAAGCTTCGAAATATAAATAATGATAATCTTCATGAATTTAGATAACATAAGAGTCATTCTAACAATTAATCACTCATATGATCAATAAGAGTACAAGTTAAGGTTCTTGCCTGAGTCGTTGATTATATCTGACCTCGACTTCTTATCCTTTGAATAACCTATGCTTATTATAACAGTTAATCTCTATCAACCCATAAATATAAATCTTAATTGATCTAATATACTAGCCTTAGATAACTAAGACTTCACAAAATAATTTATTTTACTAATTTTTTTCTTTATTTATCACTCTTTTATTCTAATTGTTAATCTTCACATCTATTCCATAAGATAATATTTTATTACCTTAATTGTTCATTTAAGGTTTCACACCTTATTGTATTCATAAAGTATTCTTATTTTATTTGTTAACATTTCATTACTCCTTAAGTAATTACCATTCTTATTTTATTAGTCCATAAACAATTTGTTATTACTTAGATTTATAATTAGAGGTATCTCTTTATACCACTCTAACTATTTATATCTTATTTGCCCACAAGTAAATAATCTTTAAAGATATTTAATTGTTCATTATTATTATTTCATAATTAAAGTAATTATTAACTTTTAATACTACTTTAATTGCTCACAATTAAAATGTTATTAACGTCATTCTAATTGTTCATACTTCATTAATTTCACAATTAGAAATAGTCTTCACTATTATTGTAATTGTTTAGGCATTGATGTGCATGTTTTCTCATTTGATTCATCATCCTTTTGTATGCTCCCCCTCAGATGTATGCTGCTCTGACTCACCCTCAGCCTTTGCAAATACAGGTTCATCATCTTTTGGTTCCCCCTATGATGATGACCCAACTTTTTCTGCTATCTTCTTCTTTTGTTTCTTTCTGTTCTTCTTTCCCTTTCTTGAATGCCTCTTTCTATGCCTCTCTTTTCCCCCCTTTTTGTCATTAATCAGTTGAGAGAGCTGTTCCATATTGAACATAAGTTGCTCCATCATGTAGGAGGAGTTTCCAACTTCATTCTTGATTTCTTGTTGATTTAGCTCAAGTTGCATAGAGAAAGATTGATTCATGTTGTCAATCTTGTCAAAGAGGATTTTGAGTTTCTCTTCATTTGCCTCTTGTGCTCATAGAGCTTCAGCTTTCTGATCATATATGGCATTCAGATAGATGTGATTTCTCTATTTGCTTTTGAGAGATATATCAGCCATAGTAGCTTGAAGTCTATTTTGAATTGAATTATCTGCTGTTACTGTCAGTCTTTTAGATTCTTCTTTGATTTGAGACATCTTCTCAATCAGATCATCAGAATTTCTCATCAGCTCCTTCTCCATAGGAGTCTAGTTGTCTGGTAGGACAGTCTCTTGTTGATCCTCAGATTGGACTCTACGAATTTCATCTTTGGACATATTGTTGAAGGTGTTGAGAATCTGAAGAATCGTTGAGTTCCAATCACTGGTTGAGGATGAAAGAATGTTAGATAGCTGTGCTTGGGCAGATGGAGACATCTGATTCTGGACTTGATCATTATCAGTGGTAGAGTGAACATACTCTACAATCAGTGTCTTGGCCAAATTCCTTTTGCCATCAAAGTCCACCCTACAATCATAAGGAATATAATGGTTTTCAGCATGTCGATAGATCTTGTAGTGGGCCTTGTCGTTGATCATCATGATTGCAAACTTCTTAACACTGGGGAAGTTTTGTGATACCAGTTCCAAGTTTGGAAACTGAGAGTAGCACCAGCTGAAGTAACTCTAATCTTTCTCACTGTGTGCTTTCAGCTAAGGCATCCATGGATAGAACCACCTCATCAGAAGATCTTCAGAGTTGTACAGTATAGTTGTGCAATCTAACTCCATATTTTTCCAATTATGGAGCACTTCATCTGTAGTCATCCTTACAACTCGAAGTTGTTCATTTCCCTGATTTATCCATCTTGCTGGTGGTTCTTCTGGTGGCTCATCAAGGACTTCCACTATAATTCTTCTGTTAATTCTGGCTGGAGAGAGAACAGGGTAATATTCAGGTTCCTCTGATTCCTGAAGTGCAGAATCAGACTCTTTCCCTATTTCTTCCCTTTTTGATCTAGAATTTTGCTGACTTCCTTCATCAGATTGTTTAGTGAAGTCTTCTTGTAGAATTTTATTATCAGTTCCTCTTCAGCAATGTCTTCCTTGGAATCATCTCCTTCAATGCTGGTCCTATCTTTAGCATTTCCTTCTCTTGATGCAGATTCACCTTCTTTACTGCTAGACCAATCTTCAGCATCTTCTTTCTGTGAGTCAGATCCACCATCACTTAGTTCAATGATTTCAGTAGATTGAACATTTCTCTTCTTTGAGGCAAATTGAACTATCAATCTGTGACTCCTTTTTCTTGGTGGTTTAGCAATTGGAGAGTCAGACTCTTCTTCATCTTCAAACTCTAAGGCCTTTGAATCACCAGATGAACTTTCTTCACTCCTATCATTTGCAGAGGCATGTCCTACAATAGAATCATCATCATTTGACCCATCATCTAAGCTTGTTGGAGCATTTGCATTTGGAGATATAGTTGGGACATCTTGCAGCTTTTCTTCATCATCAGAGTGAATGCTCTGAGAGATAGCCACAGGTCTTGTGCATTCTTCTTTATCAGCAGATTCTACATATTCTTCCATGAATCCAGCTTCAACATCATTGTTGAACTTGGTATGTGGGGGCTCAGCCTTTTCTTCTTTTGGTTCTACGTCCTTTTCTTCATTAGACGAACCTTCATGGTGAGTTGAAGTTGGACTGTCTATCATCTTAGCTTTCTTGCTGGATGGCCTTTGAAGTAATCTGTTACTTCTTCTCTTAGTGGACTCTGCAGTTGATTCCTTTTCATCCTCAACCTTGTTTTCTGTGGATAGACTTCTTGGAGGGGCCTCAGTTTTCCTCATGCTCTTTGGTTACTTCTTGGCTGGTGCGGTTGCTGTTGGTATAGAATTAACAGATTCAGAGCTCTCTACCTTCTTTGCCTTCCTCTTCTTTGTAGAGGCTTTGTTGCTGCTCCCAGTTGTCAGCCTCCTATTCACTTTTGGATTTTTCTTCCAGTTTATGAACAACTGTGGAGACATTACCTTGTGAACATTAAGGATTTCACCATCATCATCCTTAATTTTATTCTTCAATTTCTTCTTTAGGATGATACTTAAAAATCTTCCATGAAAAACCTTTGTGCGTGATTTTTCAGTTAATCTTTTCTTTTCTTCCTTATCCAGTCACTTAGACATATGATCGAGCAGGACAGCTCCAAAGTTGATGTGTTCCTTCAGGACTATGGCAGACATGATCTTCAGCTGTTAGTCAATCACAGTATCATGAGCAGTATCTTTGCATAAGATACATTTCCCCACGATTTCACCCAGGAACTCGAATTCTTCAGAAAACTCCTTTTTCTTCATGTCCTTCAGACTAGGGTTTCTTCGGTACTGCATAATCTTCTTAGCTTTTTCTGTGTCCATCTCTTCTAGGCTTTTCAGATTTCGGTCAGGAAGGCCTAAGCATTGATTGATGTCAGAAGAGTTTAGTTTCAGAATCTGACCATTAACCTTGGTGGAGAGAATTCCAGAATTTATGGTTGTGTTTAAATGGAATTCCTTGACCAGGTCACCATATATTCGTGTGTTTTCCTCAAGACATTCTAAGAACCCGGCCTTCCTCACAAGTTCAAGAATATCCCTGAACTTCTTCTCGGATCTTTCGAACGTCTTGGTTTCTAGTTGGATGCCAGTGATTATTCGCCAATTTTCCATTTGAGGAGTTCAAGAAATATGGGTGTTGGTTTTAGGAAGTCTTATGAGAGATAGTAGACTGTGATTTTAGGTAAGGATTTGGAGGGTTAATGGATCCAGGAAGTGAACAGGCTTTTAGGGTTTGAAAAAGAGAGGGAAGAAGTTTTGATAGTTTCTAACAACAGTTTGTAGATTTTAAATTTGTCTTTAAGGTAATTTCTTTTATCCCTGCAAACGCTGTGATGTGTCACCCAGTCATTGGTTGCACGATACCCAGTATCAAGCTGTAACTCCCCAGTAACTTGTCAGTTAGCTGTCTCTTTCAGAAGAGTGGACGTTTGATTGACGTGGATTGACCTTTAACCTTTTTAGTTCGTAGAGTAGCATGATAGGACAGCTATTGACTCTACGTTTTCCTTGTTGGCTCAACAATAAATTTTCTGAATGATGTTACAGTGGATGATTTAGACATTTTTCCTCATGTTGAAATTGCATAGCTCAACCACTGATGTACCCCAAGCTAGTTTGGGTACTTAAGTTCTGACTTTCCAAACTGTATTTAAAATAATCTCCTCAAACTTTAGAATGGTAGAGCAATTGTCTCGTTCTTCCAAGCTCCTCATGAGCTAGAGTGTCTTCTGGTAAGTCTACGATCGTCGAGTCTGCTTATGCGATTGTTGAGTTTTGACTACTATCGTTGAGATTGCATCACGATCGTTGAGTTCTCTTAAAGCTCTATTCTACAATCGTTGACTGACTTGGTCCTTGAGATGAGCTTTACTAAGCATTCCTTCTGGGTCAAGGTAGCTCAGGAAGGGCTAACCTCTTAGAGTGAGCTAAGGGTCAGATTTGTCCCTGAGGCGCTTTCCAGATGAAATACTTAAGAAGTGATTTGCACTGATATCTCATTTGACCTTTTCTGTTGGGGAGTCTCTCTTCTAACTTTAGGCATCTGCACTGGCTACAATTGTGGTGTCCTCCTGCTTTTACACTTCAATTACATGTTTGATCTTAGGCTTTCCACTATTTTGAGTTGGGTGGCTAAAGGGTTATCAGTAGTACGCTTTGAGACGTTCCTACTGAATATGGATCTTCATTTAGTTCATCAGCCACAAAGTTTTGGGACTCTATAGTTGATATACTGCTTCATAGTATATTTCTGATGGTCTAGAGCTTCTGTACTGTTAGCAGATTATTGCTCCCCCATAGTTGATACTGTTTTTTCAAAGAGACATAAGTTTAGTGTAACAGAAGGAAGCCATGCATATCTAATTCTGGCTGAAGTCATTTAAATCTTCTTGTATCGTGGAAATGGGCATTTTCAGGGTTGATCATTCTACGATCCTTTGACAGCACTACGAACGTAGTATTCCTTATCAATTTGTGCTTGTTGAGTTCTGCTCCCATAGTGAGTTCCTCATGATTGATGCTCGATGATCCTCTATAGTCAGCTTCCTTGAGGATTCTTCTCTTATGACATGCTTTGCATGATTGGACATATAAGACCCTTTTCTTCTTTTATTGAGTGGCCTGCTTTCATATAAGGATATGCAGCCTTTTGAGATTCATTTAGATTAGCTCAACAGGTCTTTAAGGACAGGCTTTGACATATAGGAATTTTGTCAGAATTGTTTCTGAGCAGTCCTAAGCCTTCAACTAGTTGACTCTTCTTGACTGAAGTCTTTTGCTTTAGCCTTCCTTAGTGTGGTCAGATAGACCAAGTACCTACAGGTTATTCATTTATAATATTTGGTACCCATGGTTAGATGGGTCCTGCTAGGTTAGTTACTAAAACCCCTGTTCCTCATATATTTGGATGAACATCACATTGACCACCATCAGTCGTATCCATGTATGTACTTTATTTAGATAATATATTTTGAGATGCATATTGGTGAGTGTGAGAGAAATCTAACATTTTAATAGAACGCTCTTTTCTTTGATGGTTTTATCATATGCTAAGTTATGATCACAGAGTTTAAATGTTCTCAGAGTGAGAATCAGCTCTACAATTTATTAGCATCTGGTTGATTCATGGAGGTGATCAGTTTCTATGAATCTTCAAGATTCTTTTGTAGATCTGATCATACTCTGTGTTATTAAACATTTAGACCATAGGATGTACAAAGCACATTAACCCATTAGCAAAGATTTCTTCACATTCAATTGACCTATGAGGCTCTTGAAACTATTTCAGATTTCTTTCAAGTTATCATCTTCAACCTAAAACTTGGATGAAAAGAAAGTTTATAGACATTTGAGTTTCTATCATTAGTGTACTTTCTCTCTTCACCTTTTTAGATAGATTATGAATATTTGAAGGAAAACTGTTATAGTTCATGAGTAAGATGAACATAAGATGTTCATATCTATGTTAGCGAGGACCCGTACCTTTTTGCTGTCAGTTTCTTAACAGTCATTTATCTTAGATATACTGAGTTTAGGCATTGATGTGCATGTTTTCTCATTTTCTTCTGACAGCCAGTTGCTCCAGTTGATCTTCAGTCAATCAGTCGTGGTCTTGAAGATACAAGCTAAGAGAGTGTCAGTATCTCTAATTCTTTGACATCCTTGATTTCATAAGATTTACATCCAGCCGCGGTTTGACCAAACATGTGGTTGAGAAGTTCTTCTTTCTTCTCTAGATAAGCATTACTTAGCATGTATGGCCTTTTTATCTTTTCAGGCTGGTGGATGTTTGAATTTTTCCTATTGACATCTCTTGAGCTTTCTAGCCTGGTCTTCAGACAACAAGATTGACATCGAGCAAGGATTGGTCTTGTTGATATGATGATCAGACCAATCTGAGCAGCTTCAAGTGTATATGCACATTTACCTGTACACAATATTTCCAACGTGTGAGCTCCTCTGCATATAACAAGTGACTTACTACTAAACTAAGTCTAGAACAATATTTGTGCCTAGGATCAGACTCAAAACGATTAGCTTTTGAATGTAGCATGAGAACCTGCTCTGATACCAATTGTTAATTCCTAGTAGGCACAATATAGATCTAGAAAGGGGGGTTGAATAGATCCTTAGAATTTCAAAATACTTTTCTCTATTAAGTTGCATTGCTCATTAAGTAGCTCATGAAAAACTTAAGAATCTTTTCAAGCACAGCGGAATAAGGAAAAGATCCCCTTCATTGATATATTTATAATCACACATACATTGTTCGTAGAGTTACTTCAGTAGTAAGTAATTAAAACATACATAACAGTTATAGCAGTTAATGTACATAATGTAAATGACATAAAGTAAAAGACACAAGGGGTTTTAAGTGGTTCAGAGACTTAAGCTCCTAATCCACTCTTCTGCTTTCAACTAGCAGGATTTCCACTAAGGAAGGGCAGCACCCTGAATCACTTAGATTTCTTCAAGGCCAGTAGCCTTGGGACTTCAGTTTACTAAGAACTCTTCAAGGCCAGCATCCTTGGAACTTTTCTAGTTCCCTAGGAACTTTTCAATCCCAGCAGGCTTGGAACTTCATTTAGTCCCTACGGACGAGGACCCCTCAGGCCCTGGCTTCTTGTGGTTGTAGTCGTTGTTGTTGTTGGTGCTGAGCTGCTAAGATGTCATTAAGCTCTGAACATCTTTTGTACTTAGTAGCTTAATGTGGTCCTCTTTGAATTCTGCTTCGAGTCTGGACCACATCTTCTTTGGTGCAACTGATCTTTACTCTCTTCAACTCATCTTCATCTGATGTCAGCTGTGCACAATCACCATCTGGATTTGCTAAGTCTCTGTGCTTTTAGTAGTCTTCTTCTAGCACTTAGCAATCCCTGAACCCTTCTTGAATACTTTGCAGGTATGGTTCTGTACTTGTTCAGCTTCAGCTTTCGGTTCATGGTGATCTGTAGAGTGGTTCTCTTGATCTTCTTTATGCTCAGCCACTTTTCTGAATGCTATCTTCTTGGCCTTCTCGGCTCTCAGCCTGGCTTCCATCTTCAATGGCATTCTCATCTTTGTTGAGGGAAGCTTCTGGTTTGCTTAATTCCTTCTTTAAGGCTACTTCACTTCCATCTATGTAGTCTTACTATCACTGAGACTTTTTCTCTTAATCTCTAGTGAAACTCGTAGAGTCAACAATGGCATTTCAATAACTCAACGATTCTGCAACTCCACACTCATTAGCAGCTCTTGATCTTTGAGGCTCTATTGATTTGTACTACTTCCCATTCTTCCCGTTAGAAAGTAGCCGATTAAAGTTATTCAAATTGTTTCGCAGATCTCGAGTTATTTGGTGCAGACTGCAGATGTGACATGACATCTTTTTCTGAATTCCTGACACTGCAGTCTACTGTTTTACCAACCTTGTCAGATATGTCACTTTGATATCTTGGGTAGGTCGACAACTTTATTTCACCCTTCTGATTTCTCAATCAGAGGTTGTCCTTGCATCGATGCCCTCAATAAGCTCTTGTTCGAATATTACCCTTCAGATTGAACCGTTGCCAATGCTTCAGTCTTCAGTTATTCGAACTCTACGATTCTGATGCATGTATTCATGGACTTGATCGTAGTGTCTTGTTGACTGGTAGAGACAACACTACGATTTTGAAGAGTGTTGATTGGATCTCCATGTGAAACACCTCTTTCTTCTCTTGTGCAGTGCTTTGATACTTCTATTATCCTCGACTGTTCTCAGATATTGATGACTTGACTCTTTGTTATGGTTCCTTCTGAATATCGAAACATCTCAGATTTGTAGCATGCTCAGTTCGCTTTCTTCTTGTGATCTCCCGTTCACCTATCATCAATGGACTGACCCATACTTAATCACTTTACCCTTGTTCTTGAGAGACTGACCAGTATCTTCGTGTACACTCCATCAGTTCTTTCTTTGTTTGGCAAACACTACGATCGTGGTTGCTTCCAAGATCGTTGTCTTCTGTTTGTTTGACAGCTACTACACTTGCTGACTTTCCTTAGTTAGTTACAGAAGTCTTCTTCTGATTTCCCTGTGGAAGACTTTGTCTTGAATGGCTTCACAACTCAATCTTGATGCTGATTGGATTGGTGCTTAGATCTTCTATTAGCTTGCATGCCATTTGTTGAGTGCTCTTTGGTTTACTTTGATGGGACGTATCTATGCAGTGCCAACCAGAGGCTTTATTCTTTTGGATATTCTGGGAGTGTTCAATTGTTGAGAATCATGTTTGCTCTACGATTCTGACTTGGCATTGTGAGCACATCTGTTTACATCTTAGTTCTGCACTCTACGATTCTGCTTCGGTTGTGCAGACACTATGACTCCGAGATCAGATCTTGACACTCTACGACTTCTATTGTTGTGCTTATTTTCATCTGATCTTGCTCGACTACGATTTCTGCCTTTGATACGACCAATAGACTCTACGATTCTGAGTGCAGTCTACGATCCTTGATTTGGCCGTTAGTAGACTCTACTACTCCAAGTGTAGTCTACGATTCTTCACTTGACTTTGGCAGACGCTCGGTCGGCTTGTAGGCAGACTGTCTCTACGATTCTAAACATGACTTCTTCAGCAGACTACGGCTCTGAGGAAGTTCTCCTCGACACACTACGATCCTTCCTCGTCTCTCTTGGAAGTCTACGACCTTCGAGATCTACTATCTTGCAGACTACGATTCTGCCTCGATAGCTCTCTAGTTTTCCTTGACTCTCCTGGCAGACTACGATTTCTGGTGCAGTGCTCGACGATAAGACAAGCCTATCTGTTACATCATAAGATCAACCTAACATGCTTGATCTTTTTATATTTATAGCCCTTGTACATCATTTCTTTTAAAGGACTTTACAAAGCTGTTTTGCTTATGTAGGATCAACCTAACACATTTGATCAATTCATTCTAAGTCTGTATACATATGTTTCTATTATCTATCAAAGGACTTTACAGCTTTTTTAATGCAAACATACTTGCATATTCATTCATATATATATATGTCATAATCAAATCATGTGTAAACATGAATATCATTCACATGTTTATTCCTGACACATATTTTATTACATTAAACATCAAATCTCATGTTTATAAGTATTCTAACTTAGATTTCATGCTTACATGCTTTTCTCTTGTTTCTTTGGTTCTAAAATCACATACAAGGAATATATACCATATAATCTCCTTCCAATATCCGTCCTTATAACTTCGGATCCATCATGATCCCACAACATATAAACTCCCACAAGCAAACATGCATCTTTACCTAGAATCATATATACTAACTCAACTTATAAAATTATAACTAGTTTATAAACTTACCTCTTGGATGCTTTCTTTTTTCTAGCAATAAAGCTTAATTACTTCTCCACCTTGATCCTTCATTCTTGAACTTCCACTAAAATCAAGAACTTTACTAGGTTTCTTTTTTTCTCTCTATATATTCTAACACTTGGAGTTTGAACAAATGAAGCATTGTATGCTAGGAGGGCTCTATTTATAGGCAAGACTTATGTATACAATACTTATAATAATACAAGTATAATACTTGTATTTTATACACCCAACTAGGTAATAACTAATGGTAAAAGTTAATTAAGTAAAAAGCTACCTAATCCTTACTAACTCTTGTACTCCATCATTAGCATCACATGGGCTATATTGCATCAGCATTCTAAGATATATGGAGGGGGTGGTTTAGTTGGGGTAGTATATATATACCTATATTTTATTTATTTATTTTCCTTTGTACTTTGCTAGCTTATATATATATATATATATATATATATATATATATATATATATATATATATATATATATATTACCACATACATATATACATATACTCTTTCTATTCATTCTCATTACATATTGGGCTAGTCTAATTATTGTTCATTGGGATTACTAATATAATGTACTTAGGACATGGACACTTACAAATATACAAATATATTATTGTTCATTACATCAATTACTTTGACCATATTTCCTAACTCTTGTAATTTAGTCACATTGAGCTTAGGTATACTCCTTAGTCCATTACATTATTTATCCATCTCTTACTTAATTTAATTACTTAGTCCATCTTAATCCCTATGCCACACAAGACATAACACTTCAGCTCAATTAATTTATACATCAAGCTTATCATCATCTTTACCATAATTCTCAATTAACACATACTAAATTCAATTTAAATTTAATTACTAAGGTTCATGACATATTTATATATATGCACACAATTAATTTTTAAACATACTCATTATCATTACTAATATTATCTACAAAATTCGTGGGTATTACAAAATGCCCACACCATGGGATTCCTAAATGACTTCAGGTGCAAACTTTTTACATTGGATTGTCCAGCATGGTGAGGTCGAGTATAGATACTGCAGTGGGTGGGGCTATTATGGTTAAGAACTAATGAGACATATCAGTTGCTCGAAACAACGACATATAATAACTATAAATGGACAACTACAAGAATGACTTAGTCGAAGGTATTCAAGGTGTATGAAGTGGATGCGGTGACTACGTTATGAACTAAGTGACAACTCAGATTTTTGCCCTTACAAAGAAAATAGTTGTGTGAGACCCCAAATTTTATGAATAAAGATTTAAATTTCTCGAAATATTTTTTTGAATATTTTGGTGTGGATTTGATATAATGTTATAGTTGTGGGTAATATTTATAAAATTTTCAAAGTACGCAAGTTGTTATATAATATTCGATTGGTTGGGGAATATTCGTTTTAACAGGAATATTCGTATGACGGCACAATCACTGGTGGACCCCACAACAAAATTATTGTCGGGTTGAGAAAACGACAAAAATATTTTTATGAAAATAACGGCAGAAGTTTTACCGTTAAAAATGTTGAACTACCCAAAAGTAAAAGTACAGTAATACGCGTGGTTGCATAGTAGCACACGGTATTGATTATTGATGCTTATGTGAGAAGTCACTCAATTTTGTTTAATTATTGCTACAGTAATTGTTGCATAGTATCTCACATTATTTGATTCAATTATTGTCGATATTTTATATATTATTAAATCAATAAATGAAATGATAAGTTATTCATATTATTATTTGCAATATTGACGATGTCTAGAAGTTCTGTCAAGGAGAGGTTTGGTCACCTAATTACCCGCCAATAGGGAGAAATCCTTATTGGAAAGCCCCCTCTTTCCTGGGAACGACCTGGTCGATTAATATTGTGAATTATAATAATGATGATAAATGTTGTTAAATATATTGAGGTGTCTTTTTAGGAAGTCACGAAAGTTTTATATATATATATATTATATATATATATATATCTTATTTTATTAGTATTATTAATGTAATAAAACAGAAAAGCTTTTTATATAAAATAGAATATTTTTATAAAGTTATTTGTTTTATTAGACTATAAATAAAATATATTATATTATATTATGCATAGTGTTTTGCATAGTAAAATTTTTTCATATAAAACAGAATACTTTTATAAAGTTATTTGTTTTATTAGACTATAAATAGAATATATTATATTTTATTATGCATAGTGTTGTATAGTGCCTGCAAAGTGTTTTACATAGTAATTTTTTTTATATAAAACAGAATATTTTTATAAAGTTATTTGTTTTATTAGATTTTAAACAAAATATATATATATATATTTAGAATATATTATATTTTATTGCATAGTATCCTTTATATTTTCCTATAAATAGGATGCTTAGTTAGAATTGAAATCACACCAGAAGTTCAGAGAATTCTTCTTCTATAATCTTGAGCGTATTTCTTTAGAGTTTAAGAAAGTTTTGAGCGTAGTGCAAGTTTTCTTCAAATACATTCCCGCCCTACCCATCGTAGTGCAAGTTATCCACGCACTACGGGCCAAAGATAATCGTGTTTTCATCAACGGTCCTAATCATGCCATAAAATAATTCATCTTTGCTCCCTTGGCCGAAGAGAATCCATATCCATAATCATACCAAAAACTGTCCATCAATGCACTACGGGCCAATGAGGACTTTTTCCACATCATTTGTAACATTACGGTCATAATTATACCGAATACTGAATAATCCCTGGTCATAATCATACCAAGTCCATCTATGCACTACAGGCCACAGATGACTTTCAACAAAATATAAACATGATGATGATGACAATGATATAAGAATTCAATAAAAAAAAGTTCAAGAATTAAATTATTCAGGAACTAATAACTTCCAAATTGTCAACATGATACTTCTTTGTAGAGTAAAATTCAAGAATGCTCAGAAGAATATTTCCATGAAAAGATACTAGATGAAGCGCAAATATCAAGGATATTCCACTAATTTCATGGAGTATAGAAGTCAAAACTTTAATCAACTGAGTATAATAAAGAATGAAATAACAAAAGAAATCACCATGCATGCGGTACTTCGCATAGACAGGTTATTCTAACAGAATAATAAATAACAGAACTAGGTCAGGCGTAATACGCACCGACAAGATATTCCAACAGAATAATAAAGAATGGAATAACAATAGAAATCACCATGCATGCGGTACTTCGCATAGACAGGTTATTCCAACAGAATAATAAATAACGGAACCAGGTCAGGCAAAATTCGCATCGACAGAATGTTCCAACAGAATAATAAAGAATGGAATAACAACAAAAATCACCATGCATGCGGTACTTCGCATAGACAGGTTATTCCAACAGAATAATAAATAACGGAACCAGGTCCGGCGTAAAACGCACAGACAAGATATTCCAACAGAATAATACAGACGGAACCAGGTCTGGCGTAAATGCACAGACATGATATTCCAACAGAATAATAAAGAATGGAATAACAGAAGAATTTCACCAAGTATAGGGTAGACCGCGTATACAGGTTATTCCAACAGAATAATAAAGAATGTAATAACAAAAGTTCTCTTCATGAATATAAAAAATAATACCCCTTACGAGTACAACAAATAAATACGCTCAAAGCTTTCTTAAACTCCAAAGAAATACGCTTAAGATTATAGAAGAAGAATTCTCTATAGTTTCTCTCTCTAGAGTTTCAGTGAATTCATAAGAAATAACGAATGAATGAGCTTCTATTTATACAAGAATGGACTGCATAGTAACTAATTCATGAGCGGTCCAGATTGATTTACTTTTAATCGGACGATCCATATTTAAAACAAAATCTTTTAAATAAAATATAATATATTCTATTTATAATCTAATAAAACGAATAACTTTAAAAAAGTATTATGTTTTATATAAAAAAAATTTACTATGCAAAATACTATGTAGGCACTATGCAACACTATGCATAATAAAATATAATATATTCTATTTATAGAATAACTTTATAAAAGTATTTTGTTTTATATAAAAAAATTTTACTATGCAACATACTATGCATAATAGAATATAATATATTCTATTTATAGAATAACTTTATAAAAGTATTTTGTTTTTTTATAAAAAGTTTTTCTGCTTTATTACATCAATAATATCAATAAAACAAAACTGAGTGACTTCTCACGTAAGAATCAATAATCAATACCGTGTGCTACTATGCAACCACACATATTAATGTACTTTTACTACTGAGTAGTTCAACAGTATTAACGGTAAAACTTCCGCCGTTATTTTCATAAAAATATTTTTGTCGTTTTCTCAATCCGACAATAATTCCGTTGTGGGGTTCACCAATGATTGTGTCGTCGTACGAACATTCTCCGACATAAAGAATATTCCCCGACCAATCGAATATAGTATAACAACTTACATACTTTGTAAAATTTATAAATATTACACATAACTATAACATTATATTAAATCCACACCATAATATTTCAAAAAAAAATATCGAGAAATTTAAATCTTTATTCGTAAAATTTGGGATTTTACACTACTACCGAAGGGCCTCTTTTCGGCGGCACGCATTGATCGAGTGAGAAAGTTCACAAGGCCTCTTGTCGTACGATTCAGATGTAGAAAATGGCTATTCGATCGAGTGAGAAAGAGTGAGAAATAAGAGAGAGGGCTGGTTGAGTAAGTGAGTTTGGAGGAAAAAATGTTGATACTGATTTGGGGGAAAATTGGAGGAATTTGTGTACGCTAAAACCTTTTATCTATGGCCAACTTATGACCCTCATTAAAAGCTCCAAAAAAAGCTATATACCGACGACCAGATTATGACCCTCAGAATAGACTATCTTTTAAGGAATATATCGATGGTCAGCTCGTGATCGTCGTTATAGATACCCTATAGTGACGATTATGTTCCGAGCGTATCTATGGCTCGTCGCTATTGGTCGAATTTCTAATAGTGTGAAGACCGTAAAGTCTAATAAAGATCATAAAGTATACTGAAGATCACAAAGTCTATTGAAAATCGTAAAGTGCACAGAAAATTGCAAAGTCTGCTGAAGATCATAAAGTACATTAAAGATCACAGAGTTTGTTGAAGATCGTAAAGTCTACTAAGGAACATAGAGCTTACCAATTGTAGAGTCAATCTAGTCAGATACTCTATGACTACTATTAAATTCTATGATTAGGAAAATCGTAGAGTATATCAGTTCTGATAATGGACTAACAACTAGTTTGGTGAAGTGACAACACCCACGTGAATGTCAATGTAGCAGTTCTGATATGACATATCACAGCCGAAGGCAAGCTGGCACATTCTCTCTAAAAGTCAACAATCAGAGATCTTCTAGGATCGGAGCATTAAATGAGCAACGACAACTTTTCTACGGGAAAATCTCGAGGACGTCTATAAAAGACACAAATTCTATCTAACAGTAACGATCAAGATTAAGAAAAAATTGAATTGTTGCCCAACTCACAAGAACTCTACTCTACAATCTAGAACAAATTGTTTTGTTGCTAAGTCTTGTATTACTTGACTTAAAGCCACTTAGTAGAACCTCTAAATCATTCTTTCTCTTAGTGATTGTCCAGGTCTTAGTGACCATTTGTAACCAAGTCTTAATGACTTTGAAGAGATCTTAGTGATTTATTGTATCCAAGTCTTTGTGACTTGAAAGAATGTTAGTGATTCGTTGAGTGTAACTGTTCTGTGTGAATATATTTTTGTGATCACCCATCCTTAGTGGATTATTTCTACTCGAATAGTAGAAGAGTGGACTAGGAGATATTTGTTCTCCGAACCACTTAAAGTTTCTGTGTCTCCTTTACATTATGTATTTACTTTTCTGTCGAGCTCTTTAATTTGTTTGTGACTTAACTCGACTTGTTTTCTAAATTTAGAACTGCGAATTCATTTAAATCCTTGAAGGAAATTTTTAAATTATCATTCCATTGTGCATAGTTAAATTAACTTGTTTAATTTATAAGTTGATAATAATTCCTTAAAAGAAATTTTTAAAGGATCTATTCAACCATCTCTTAGTGCCTTTGGGATATAACACCTTTTTGAATTTATGTTTAGTTTTTGTAATTGATGCAAATAATAACTATTTTATTACGTTTGGTAATTATATGGTTTATGATGTGGTTTGTTTAATATTATTTGTTTTGGGTTAGTACGTTTATATAGAGTTGTAAATAAATCAAGCTGTAAACAAATTTAATTGACCGCAAACTAAGCTCGACTCATCCCGTTTTAGTTTCATTTGAGTTCGTTTTTCAAGTCGAACTCAAACAAAAAAAATGTTCGTTTAACTAAACGGGTTGAGCTCAAATTATACTATGTTATACTCGAGTTTGACTCGATTAATTTAAGCTCGCCTCGAGAACATTAACTCTCAACTCGTTTTGTATTTAATAAACAAAAATAATTTTTTTTACATTTGATTAAGCTCAACTAAAGTTTTACTCGACTCAAGCTCGACTCATTTATAAAATAAGTCAAATTCGAGTAACATATTGATACTCGTTTAAAAGCTTGGCTCGACTCCAATTCATTTAATTCATTTGTTGCCCTATGCTTATATATTGTTGTCAATAATTATATGTACTTTTATCATGTTATATATATATATATATATTTATTTTTATTTTTTTTCCATCAAGTTTTCTTTATTTTTCTTTGTTTTATCTAAACAAAAAAAAATAGAAAAACAAAAATTGCAATCCAAAATGTCTTATCCGTAAATTAAGAAATATAAAGGACTTGTATTGAATACGGGAGACATAGAGGATCGGTTTGCAATTTTGCCGTCATCTATTCAGTCAGTTAATCCTACCTCTTTATAAGCAAAGAGATATCCTCCTTCACCATCTTCTCAAAACCCTAGCCGTAAGCAAAGCGTTCTGAGCTTCTCCGCTTCGATCTCTGAAATTTCGATCTCCTCCCAGCAGCCATGGTCAGTTCACTATGTTTCCTCTCTCCAATTTGTTCATCACGCACACAAAAACAGTATAGCCATTCGTATAATCGTATGTGTATATATTTTATATGTACGTGTGTATATAGGCAGACGTAGAAGTAGATGTTGCGGCGGGACAGCCGAAGAAGAGAACGTTTAAGAAGTTCAGCTTCAGGGGAGTTGATTTGGTTGCTCTCCTTGATATGTCCACCGATGAGCTCGTTAAGCTCTTTGGTGCCCGTGTTCGCAGAAGGTATATATATCTCTATCTTAAGTCTCATTAGATTTTACACTTAATTTGCATATGAATCGTGTGATGAAATGACAGGTTTCAGAGAGGTTTGAAGAGAAAGCCCATGGCTTTGATCAAGAAGCTCCGCAAGGCTGTATGTATTCTTCTAATATGATTTTGTTTTTAGTTTAATTGTGGCCTGTGGGATTTAATATTTGCTTGTAGTTTTATATATTATGCTGAATCTAAAAGGGGAATTAGGATTTTTTTGGTGCCGTGATAAGATTATAGGTGAGCATTGAATTGAAACTGTTTCTGAAAAGCCCATAATTGTGGTTCTTTTAGTAAATGTGTAAATATCTGGTTATGCAAAGTGGTTTCCTAGTAACTAACATCAAGAGTTCAATACCATTTAATAGACCTTAGTTATTTTGTTTTTACTACCTTTTCTACAGAGTAGTGCTACATTATGTAATGTAAGCTACAGCTCCTTGTTTTTGTTAAAGCTTTGTGGATTATGTGACTAGTTATGAGATACATAAAGCAGGCACAAAAGTCCTATCCTCTATTCTATAGTGTATCTTTTTGTTGCAAAGCTGAGGTATTATGATATAGTATTCCATCCATTTACTTATCTAATTAGTTTAATAACTCGTTCCATTTAAATGTTAACCTGATCATATAAAGTCGTAAATTTTCTGTGCAATATTAATTTTATTATATTGGATATTGAATATTTTGAAGAGGCATGCTAGCTCTAGGTTGAATTAAATAAAATCAGGGTTTAGCACTTTATGGGCTTTATTTGTTTTATGCTATTGGATTGTAAACCTCTTTTGAGGATTCATGAGAGAACTAAAAATGTTCAATCAAATATCCTGATCAAATGAACCATAAAGTCACCATTTGTGTTGTTGATATTTTGCTTAGTATTCATTTTGACTCTCATCTATCTCCGTATTGCTATCTGGTGTGTATGTTTGAAAAGAAGAAACAAATACATTGTCTAATTTATCACCCACAATTACACACATCAACACTTGGAAGATGGAATTGTTTGCATAGCTATCATGTGTTAAAGTAATTTAAAATAACCGACTTCCATTTGAATATATTAATTTCAAGTTCTCTATGCATAGCCATTATATGCGAGTTATTTAAAATAAATTACTTCCATGTGTATATCTTAATTTTTAAAATCTGGTTTTGCTGGTTGAATTGATCCTTCTCGGTAGTCTGTCCATATACACTTTAGATATATAGTTTTGATGCTTCACTTGCATTGTTATGGACTATTTGTTGTAGTTTTTTCTCTAATGTGCCGGAAGTAATACTTTATTTGTTTTTATTTGGACCAGAAACGTGAGGCCCCTCCAGGTGAGAAGCCAGAACTTGTTAAGACCCACCTCCGTAATATGATCATTGTACCTGAGATGATTGGAAGTGTTGTTGGAGTGTACAATGGCAAGACTTTCAATCAGATTGAGATCAAGCCGGAAATGATTGGCCATTATCTTGCTGAGTTCTCAATTTCATACAAGCCTGTTAAGCACGGAAGACCTGGTATTGGTGCCACCCACTCCTCAAGGTTCATTCCTCTAAAGTGAGATCTGTTGCAATCACTGCTTATAGGAGTCGTATTTAGTTTTCAAGGATGATCTATGTTTTGAATTTTGCTAGTTACTTTACTGGATTGGTAGCTTATGTATGCTGTTGAAGTTTTCAAATTGGATCATGAATGTTTAAAGAGTTTAATTTCAAGAGGTTATTCCCGAGGATAGATTGATTGCTTAAAATTTACATTGAACAGCCATTCAACTGGCATTTCTATATTATGATGCTGTGTTAGAATGTACCCCGATTATTTCTCTTAATTATTTCTACCCACCCTAGATTTGGTATATTCATTGCTTTCTTGGTACATTGTTTAGTGTAGATTCTATTGTCTATACACAATTCATAGATGCCTGCCATAGAAGATATGGAAATGACGAGTTGAGAATTATTTTTTCATGTATGCTTTAGTTTATAAAAAATGATGGTATTAACATTCTATCCCCGGCTCCCCTGTATTTTGAAGTTTGCAGATGTAAGAGCATGTTAATTTTGAGTTGTTTAAGATTTTAAAATTTTAGATTGTTGTGATTCATGTTAATTTTGAAGTTTTTTTATTCATAATTTACAAGAATTATAATTATATTAACGAAAATAAAGTGAATTCACAGCACTCACTTTACATGCTTACATTTTGTAAATAGATTCTTTCATTTGTTGCAAATGAACATTCGAAAATGAGCAGATGATAACGATGATGATTATTATTACTACTGCATTTTTCACCAAGTTATACATTTCCCATCCTAAAATGAGAAATTTAAACTCAAATTCCGATCTCAAACGTACTCAATAATGAAAATTAAAAGCAACTTATTTGCGATAAAATACTCAATCTGTCTGAAGACATTAAATTTTAAAATCGGTAAAAGTTTAAAATATAATAAATTTTATGATTAATAATTTTTGTTATATATTGTATAATTATAATAATTGTATCAACTAAAATTAAATAAATTTACATCAATTTAAAATTTTAATATACAATAGTTTAACTTCAAAAGTCAAATTGTATATCTAATTTTTTGAAACGGAGGAAGTATATTACTTGACTCATAATAAATACAACTTATTCGGTTCAAAAGCAATGCACCAAAAATAATATAGCGTTTTGATTAAATAAGTTGCCTCATTTCATACGCAGAAGCCCAATGCTCAAGAAGCTGAACGAACATACATGCGGAGTTCCAGAAAAATATTCTTATTTTGACATGTCAAATTCAATTCATAAAATTTAAAATTCATGTTAATTTGGAAGGCAACGAATTTTGTAATTAATAATACTTTGTTAATATATAATTCACAAGAATTAAGATTATATTAACTAAAATCGAATTAATTCATATTAATTTGTATTTTTACATTCTCTAAGGGGGTGTATTCAATTAGGATTTTTAAATACTTTTAAAGACTTTAAAAGTTTGGGTGTATTCAATCAAGACATTTAAAGAGTTTATAAAAATTTAGTGGTATTCAATTACAACCTTTTTAATGTCTTTAAAAGTTAGGTGGTATTGAATTAAGATTTTTACAAAGTCTATAAAAGTATTTTGGTATTCAAAAAGTCAGACTTTTCAGATTTCTATTAAATGATAGACTTTGACAGACTTTAGAAGAAGAATTATAACTATCAACCCATATCCAAAGTCTGGCCTCGTCTCTAAAAATTTCTAAAGACTTCCAAATAAACACAAAAGTGGATAAAACTAGTTATTAATTGAACTTTGTGTTTTATTGGGTCAAACTAATTATTTATTTATATGGGCTAATAAATATTAATATGTGATGGATAAATAATTTGGTAAAATTTGGGTCATAAAAATAATTAGATTTATTATAATATAGAATTAACAAGACATATTAATAAGTAAACAAATAACTAAAAAGACCTAATCTGAATTGGTGAGGGAAAAAACTGTCGTTCGAAAGCTTCTAATAGAAAGAGGAAAGAGATTTGTTCAACAAAGGTGAGATAAAATCTTGAAACTCTCATATCAATTGTAAAGATTATGTATGTATAATATATGAAAATAAAAAATATATGATGTGTATGTGTTACTGTTAATATACGATTATGCATGTATAATATATGAAATTATTGTTAATTTTTGAAAATATATAAAAGATTACTTGTTAAGGGTATGAGAGAGTTTAATAAATAAAAGAAAATAAGATTACATGTTAAAGTTTGACAATTGGATGCTTACTTTTGAATCGGTTGACGGGAAGTTGTGAATAAAGGAAGAAAAAAACAAGTAAATAAGTAGAAGTTGGACGGTGTGCATTGGAAAGAACAAAGCAGAAGTCTGAGCACACTAGTTTTATTATTTTAATAATATAGTATAATTTCTATAAATTAATATTTGATAAATTAATAATTTTTTTAAAATAATATTTTTTTCAGTCTCATCTTGGGCTAATGGAATAAATTAATAATTTCAATAAAATAATAATTTTTAAAAGACTTATATAAATATATTGTAAGACCCCAACTTTTATAAATAAAATATTTGCTTTAAATTTGGTAGAATTGAGGAGAAGACAAGACATAAAAACAAAAAGCAATATATTTTAAAAAAGAGTTTTGTGGTCATGTGACCTCGAAAATGCAATCGAGTTGTTCAATCTTCGTCATGCTTCCTTAAGGAACGCGATTGAGAGAATATTTGGTATATTTAAATCGAGATTCACAATTTTCAAGTCCGCACCTCCATTTCCTTATAAAACTCAAGCTGAGCTTGTACTAGCTTGTGTAGGACTCCACAATTTTCTTCGTAAGGAGTGTCATTCAGATGAATTTCCTATTGAACTAGATAACAAGTCTTCACTATCTTCATCGTTACCACTCAATTAAGGAGATAATTTGGAACAAGTTTTTGAAACTCAAGAGCAACGAGAGAATGCTAATGAATGGAGGACTAGTATAGCTTCTGACATGTGGAGAAACGTCGATCATAATAATAACAATGGCCGGTAACGAGAGAATGCTAATGAATGGAGGACTAGTATGCTAATGTTACTTGTTAGTGGTTTACTCACATGTATGAAATTTTGCAACTTTTGATCATATAGATTTTTATTGTCATATTATTTTGTGAAAAACAGAGTTTGATATTCCTACTAAAATGAGATTTACTCTATAGTTCATGAAAAAAAAAAAATGTTGTACACATGGGCTAATTAACAATTAATATAAGTTGCAAGATATATTAGAAGTATACAAAAGTCTATCACAATCTTGATAAAAAATTTATAATAGTCTATTACTTATTTCATAGTCTATACAAGTCATTTTAAAAGAGTCTTTAAAGTCTTTGAAAGTCATTAAAATCCCACAAATTCTACAAAAGTATGTCACATAAAAAGTCTTTAAAAATCCTAATTGAATACACCCCCCCTAAATAGATTTTAAAAAAGATCCATCATAACGACTGCTTAAGGAAGTTTCACACCTATTCTACACTAGCAATTCTCATCTCTTTTTGTGATGAGAATGATTATTATTATTACTGCATTTTATTTACAATAAAATATAGTTTACTAATTTGAAATTAAGTTATGTGCAGCACATCACAAGTCAATAATTTGATCTAACTTCTGTTTTTATCTTGCATTTTCCAATTGGAATAAAAAGCAATACCAACATGTTCTTAGATAAAATATTGACTGAACTAGAAAGATGGAGATATATCCATGAAGCATTTCAAAAATGCTTCATTTCACACTAGTAGTTTATTCAAAAAATTAAGAACTCGCCAAACAGAAAAAACAAACCTCCGGAAACATTTGAAATGGCATATCATTGATAGCTCACTCCGTCGCCCTTTACAACTTCACCAATGCGATATATTACATTCGTCCCATGTGCATCCCCGATTAGCCGAAGAGCTGCATCCTGGCTAACAACTAGAACCATTCCAATTCCCATATTGAAAGTCCGCGCCATTTCAGCATCTTCTACTCTTCCAGCCTTCATCAGACGGATTTGGAAAGAGAAAAATAAGGGAAACTTCGATGATATGAACAAGTTACAAGAGTAGAATAATATTTGTGCCAGATCAAACATAGGTACAGAGTTAGATCAGAAGTTGAAATCATGTGAATTGCCAAATCAATAATTTGTGGTCAACAAAATCCAACAAGTTGCTGATAAAATGACTCACCTTTTGTATCCATTTGAAAACTGGAGGAACTACCCAAGAGTCCTTAAAAATGATGGCTCCGAGACCATCTGGAAACACACGAGGGATATTATCTGTAAAACCACCACCTGTGATATGGGCTATACCTTTGACACCTCCGTTGCTGATGATATCAAGAACCTGGATTTACCAAATTAAAGGAAAAGATTATTAAGTTTCTAGCAACAAACTTATGTAATATCATTGATAATTATATGTGAAACATATATTAGAGGCGACCTGCTTAACGTATATAACAGTTGGAGACATCAATGCTTCACCTAATGTAACAGATTCACCAGGAAGTTGGTCTTTCAAAGAAAGTCCACTTCTAGCAACCACCCTGCAAAGATGCTTCATATTTATAAATAAAGAGAATAAAGAAAAGGATATTTTAGATATTTTAGTTTCTTCACTGATTTAAAAACAAAAAAATTCTGGAATAAAGAAAAGAAAAAAATAGAAGAAGCTACATGTAACGTAGAGAAATGGTACCTTCTAACAAGAGAGAAACCATTTGAATGAACTCCACTGGAAGGTAGGCCAATGAGGACATCACCGACCACAATATTTTTCCCATTGATAACTGAATCCTTTTTTACACTGCCAACCGCAAAACCACTAAGGTCATACTCACCATCTGCATAGAAATCTGGCATTTCTGCAGTCTAAAAGGAAAATAAAATTCACTTAGTCCAACTGAAGAGAGATTGTATCTTATAAAACCACATTGTTACTAAGAGCTTCACCATATAACATGAGTAGTATTTCACCCTGTGGACTACAGATATATTGCGAGCCAAGATACTTTAAAGTATAGATTTCAAGATATATCATCAAGTTTAGTTTTATAATCTACACAATTAACTATGTAAGAAGCAATATGAGTAGGGTACTTGCAATTGTTTTTTGCTTCATTAGAATATAGATCAATTTTTCATATAATGAATTTTGTGCACACCTCCATGAATTGTGTGTGCATAGAGTTTCATTATTAGTTGACTCTAGAGGAACATTAGTAAACATACCCCTAAAAATCTTATCATCTTTTTTTTTGTTGACAAATAAATGTACCGCCAATATATTCAACAATATGCCCAATAGCATCAAACTAGGGGGATGAAAAAAAAACACATCAAAAGTACCAAAGAGTAACAGCAAAGAGTACCTCTCCTCCTAAAAGTGAGCATTCAGATTGCTGGCAACCATCTACAATGCCTTTTATAACCTGAATAAGCATCAATTAAACATAAATTAATAATTCTATGCATTCAAAGGCCAACACAAAATAGTGTGTTCACGCAGCGCTTACCTTTTCAGCAAGATCAACATCAAGACGACTTGTTGCGTAGTAATCAAGGAAAAATAAAGGCTTTGCACCAGAAGTAACAATGTCATTGACACTCATTGCAACCTAAATAAGAGGTGCATTAGAAATATCGACAAGAGTGACAACTACATATTACAAGATACAGATCTAGGATTACCATTTACCAGATCAATCCCAATAGTGTCATGAATTCCAGTTTCAAATGCCAGTTTAAGTTTAGTTCCCACACCATCTGTACCGGCCACAAGATAGGAATCCCCTGCTCAAGAGAGGGAGTAAAATGATTAAACTTAGAGGCCCAGTGGCTAGCACTCATAAAAAACCCTCATCAAGAAATCCTTACTCATTTTTCCATTTGAAAAGTAAGAGAAAAATCACACCAAGAAAGAGTAAGAACAGCATAAAGGCAAGGACCAGTAATAATTCTCTTCCTCCCCCTTTCATCCAGTTCATAGAACACAAAACCAGATCAAATGGGGGAGAGAATGAAATATTTGTGCACAGGTCAAGCAGGATGAAGTGGCAGATGGTCTGGTAGTTTATGCGCACGAGTAAGAAAATTGTAGATTACCAAAGCATGCGAGCTCAGAACACTTATAGCCTAGACGTGAATATCAGATTGGTTTACCTAAGCTTGAAGATTCACATCTGCAAATTTCACTAATTAAAAATTTTCATTGAGTTATACATCGTAGCTCTATCCACTTAGGTAATAGTGGAGATAAAAGAAGCACTGTGTCGTATGAGAAAACGTAAAGGTTGAAGCGTAAATTTTTATCTTTTCCAGAAACCCAAAATACAGCTACATAAGACAAGGAAGGTTGATAAAGCAGCTTTTTGGAAATTTCTTAACATCGATGATCTGATTACTAGTTTCTTTTAACGACGACATTCTAAATTTTTAGTACTAGTATAAATAGCCTTATTTTTTTTATCAGTTACTAGCCTAACCATCTTAATTTAACATATTTAAGTAAAGTGATAGATTTTTGCTCCGGTTAGTCAAAGAGTTAAGCCTTTCTGGAGGGTTAGGGCTTAGGTGGATTCCAACAATAATTCATACAGCGGCACATGAATACAGTTGATACGTATATAAAAGCTCAATTGAAAATTAATGTGTGCTTCAGAAACAAAGACAGCAAGCTATTTTTTTTTATTTTTCTAATTTGACTGTAGATTAAAGCCTCACACATTGTCCCAATAATACTAACAACGTATAATCTTTTTTAAAAAGCTGAGAAAGTATAAGCACCAACTCAAGTTCAGACATTCAAACAATAGAAGAGAGGAGCTAATAAACCATACCAAAAGGATACAGTCCACCAAAGCCTCCAATTCCAGGGGCCATTTTCGCAATTCTCCTAACAAGCTCTGATCCAGCATCTATGTCAACACCAGCACTTTTATATGTAAGCTTATCAATCTCGTTGCTGCCATCCTCATTGCTTCTTGACATAGAGTACATAATGCTACCCTTTCTAGATCTTCTACATTCAACTTCTCTAGAAACCAATGAAATAGCAGAACCCGTATTTGAGAAGCAACAGTGCACGGGTATAGGTAAATTTGCCACAGATGTGTCTGATATCGGACAAGATCTAATCGATGTTGCAGTGCATCTTGACAGCTCAATATTTGGTCCAAAGATCATGCTCATGGTTTGGCTAGAAGATGAAGGTAGAACTATAAGATATCAAGAATAGAGAAAGTAAACACTTAAATGTACGCCTGAGCCTTACCGAGAAAAGGAGAAGATCCGACCGGAAGGTAGCAACAGAACAGAGCGGGAAGACTGTGGTCTTCGATTGTTACTGCAACCCTCGGGTTCATGGTTTAGGCTAGGGTTTTGTCTTTTCGGTCTTTATTCTATTATTATTATTATTATTATTATTATTATTATTATTATTATTGTACGAAATAGATAAAATATTCCCTTGGTTCTAAAATGATTGATACATTTTACTTTTTTCCTTTTAATATATTTTAAAATTGGAAATATATTTTTTACTTTTGAATTATAAGGTCATATGATTTTTTTAAATGCCATCATTTATATTCACTCCTTTTTTTATAAAAAAGAGAAAGACACCCATTAAATTTGCCTAGTTAATTTATAAAATCTTAAAATTCAAATTTTATGTGCTTTTATTTTAATTTTAAAACAACAATGTAAGACCCCAATTTTTGTGAATAAATATGAATTTTCTATAATTATCATTTTTGAATATTATGGAATAAATTCGATATAATATTATAATTGTGGGAAGTATTTATAAATTTTGCAAAGTACGCAAGTTGATATATAATATTCGATTGGTCGAGAAATATTCGTTTAACGGGGAATATTCGTACGACGGCACAATCATTGGTGGACCCCACAACAGAATTATTGTCGAATTGAGAAAACGACAAAAATATTTTATGAAAATAACTGCGGAAGTTTTACCATTAACTGTTGAAACACCCGGTGTTAAAAGTACAGGAATACGCGTGGTTACATAGTAACACACGGTATTGATTATCGATGCTTACGTGAGAAGTCACTCAGTTTTGTTCAATTATTGCTACAGTAATTGCTGCATAATATCTCACGTTATTTGATTCAATTATTGTCGATATTTTATATATTATTAAATCAATAATTGAGATGACAGAGTTATTAATATTATTATTTGCAATATTAACGATGTCTAGAAGTTCTACCAATGAGAGGTTTGGTCACCTAATTGCGCGTCAATAGGAAGAAATCCTTATTGGAAAGCCCCTTCTTTCCTGGGAATGACCTGATCGATTAATATTGTGAATTATAATAAAGGTGATAAACGTTGTTAAAATTATTAAGGTGATTTTATGAAGTTTTATTTATTTTATGGACCCCCATTTATCCATTTTTCAAAATAATCGATAGAATTTTTTTTTCTGTTATTATAAGGGCGGGGGCCACATGTGGGGCCCACGTTTTAAAAAGGACACTTGGGTGGGGGAGAAATTTTGTAATGTCAGTACATATATATATATATATATATATATATATATATATATATATATATACGGTCCGGATCAAGTGCATACCCCTCTTATCTTACTCACCCGTGCTTACCCTCCTTTAGGCGACGGTTTCGGTCATACAACCGTCGTCTATACTTTTAGCGACGGACAACATATAGCGTCGCTAAAAGTATAAACGACGGTTGTATGATCGAAACCGTCGCCTAAAGGAGGGTAAGCACGGGTGAATAAGATAAGGGGTATGCACTTGATCCTTGCTCTATATATATATATATATATATATATATATATATATATATATATATATATATATATATATAAACGTGCCTGATGAGAGAAAAAAGGGGAGGGAGGGGTTGAATTGCGTGGCATGGAGGGAAAGTTATTATTATTATTATTACTATTATTATAGTTTTATTTTATTAGATTTTAAATAGAATATATTATATTTTATTAAAATCAATATGGATCGTCCGTTTAAAAGTAAATCAATCTGAACCGTTCATGGATTAGTTACTATTCAGTCAATTCTTCTATAAATAGAAGTTCATTACTTCATTATTTTTAACGAATTCACTGAAACTCTAGAGAGAGAAAGAAGAAAAGTATTCTGCGACTTCACTACTCCATATCCAGTTTCTTTTACGGTAAGGGTATTATTCATTTTGTATTCATGAAGAGAACTTCTGTTATTCCATTCTTTATTATTCTGTTGGAATAACCTGTATATGCGGACTACCCTATACTTGGTGAAATTCTTCTATTATTCCATTCTTTATTATTCTGTTGGAATAACCTGTATACGCGGACTACCCTATACTTGGTGAAATTCTTCTATTATTCCATTCTTTATTATTCTGTTGGAATATCCCGTCTGTGCGTTTTACGCCGGACCTGGTTCCATCTTTATTATTCTGTTGGAATATCCTGTCTGTGCGTTTTACGCCGGACCTGGTTCCGTCTTTATTATTCTGTTGGAACATCCTGTCGGTGCGAATTTCGCCTGACCTGGTTTCGTTATTTATTATTCTATTTGAATAACCTGTCTATGCGAAGTACCGCATGCATGGTGATTTCTTTTGTTATTCCATTCTTTGATATACTCAGTTGGTTAAAGTTTTGACTTCTATACTCTATAAAATTAGTGGAATATCCTTGATATTTGTGCTTCATCCAGTATCTTTTTATGGAAATATTCTTCTGAGCATTCTTGAATTTTACTCTACAAAGAAGTATCATGTTGACAATTTGGGCGTTACTGGTTCTTGGACAAATTAATTCTTGAACTTGTTTTATTGAATTCTTATATCATTGTCATCATCCTCATATTTATATTTTTTGAAAGTCATCTGTGGCCTGTAGTGCATAGATGGACTTGGTATGATTATGACCAGGAATTATTCGGTGTAATCATGACCGTAATGTTACAAATGATGTGGTAAAAGTCCTCATTAGCCCGTAGTGTATTGATGGACAGTTGTTGGCATGATCATGACCATTGATGAATACACGAATATCTTTGGCTCGTGGTGCATGAATAATTTATGGTCGTGATACTAATGAATATCCTTGGCTGTAGTGCAGGGATGATGTGAATTATTTATTAAGCTGAGTCCCAGCGATAAAAGTGATGAAAAATCTTTTAAATCATAAAATATAGTAGATTTTATTCTCTACTTGACTCTTTTAATGGATTGCATGTTCCGCTGCAGTTAAACTTGATGTCTATTGTATTTTATCAATTTAATACTGTTGAAGACTAATGATAATTTATTCTGCATGATCTTAGTCATAATATTTTTTACTGGGCTAGTTGAGCTCACCCTTTTTTTCACTGTTCTCTTCAAGAAATGAGAACGTAGCCGGGACTAGTCGGGGAACGGAGTGACGGTCCAGATGATAGTATTAGTAGTCCTCACTATTCTGTTAAATAGTGTGACAATAAATGTAATGAGGATTTATTGTGAGAGTGAATATTGTCTAGAAGACAATATTTGTATTAAAACTCACAACTTTCTTGTTGTATATTAAAAATTGTATTTGTATTCTGTACTATGTATTTGGCGACTCAGAATAGGTGATGTATACCTATTTTGGGGGTGTCACAAACAAATCGTACTTAATATTATTTTTAATTAGTTTAAAATATTAAATATTTCATTAATCAAAGATTAAATAAAATTTGAATTTGAATTTCACAAATTAACTAGGAAAAAAATCAATTAAGAATCTTTTTATTAAAGGGAAGGAGTATATTAGGTAGATTGAGTATTATTAATCCATAACTTCCCTTTTCTCTTCTTTTATTTTTATTTTTCATTATGACCTAAATAGAAGAAAACAAGGAGGGAAGTGTTTGGTGAGATGATTTTTGCTTTGGTTTTTATTTATTTGTTTAGTCATTATTTTGCTGGTTTTTCTTTAGATAGTCTGTACATTTATTCTTTCTGAATATATTGATGTACCATCTTTTGGTTAAGACTTGCTGAGCTACCACAAATATTTAAAGGATTTTGTTACATATTCAAACTAATTTATTTTATTTAATAATTTAGGTTGAGTTTGATAAAATTAGTTATTAAAATCTAAATAGTTTAGATATTTAAATAATATAGAGTATCTAAATAAAATTGTATCAGAATGAAAAAATATTATTTGATAATTATTTTTTTAAAATATCTGAATAACATGTTTTTACTATTTTAACTATTCTTTACTCTTCTTCTCCCTCCTCCATCCGGGCCATCCCCGCCCACCCCTCCCCTCCCCTCCCCTCCCCTCCCCTCCCCTCCCCTCCCCTCCCCTCCTAGCTCCCCCACCCCACCCCATCCCCTCCCCTCCCCTCCTCCCTCGCCCCTCGCCCCTCGCCCCACCCCCCTCCAGCCCCAGCCCCAGCCCCAGCCCTAGCTCCAGGGACGTAGCTACATGCATTTTGAAGGGGGCCACGGCCCCCCCCCCCAAGGTTTGAAATTTTTATAAGAATTACCCTCAAAGTTTGAAAATTTTATAAAACTCATTTATACATTTGGTTTGGTTTGAAAATTTTGTAAGGCTACGGCATTCTCAAGTTCTGACGAAGCTTTGATATGCTTTAAAAAACTTTTTTTGTTATGTTTTATTATTTTTGTCAAAGCAAATTCTATTATTATATTGTTTTTGTTTTAGTAAAAATCTGTTTTGTAATAGTGAAATTTTACTTTTTATTGATGAATATATTTTATGCTGTTAAAATTTTTTTTGGCCCCCCTAAAGAACCAATCCTGGCTCCGTCCCTGCCTAGCTCCAGCCCCACCCACTTCCTCCCTCCTCCCCAACCCACCTCCTCCCTCGCCTTCCCGCCCCCGCCTCCCCCTCCCCCTCCCCCTCCCCTCGCCTAAATTTGATCGACTGGTGGTGATGGTCTGATAATATTGAAAAGGTATTTGTGTCTAAAAAATAACAAAGTCATTAAGAGGCATGCCTGAATAATTTAGATTTGAATTTCTATCTCAACTATTTAGAAGCATTCAGAGGTAACAAAAAATAACAACATTTATCCTCTTAGCAAATAAGAAGTGATCTATTAAAAGTTCTTAATAGGTAAACAAACAGCACCTTAGACTTCATATCCATCGCAATTGGCTGTCATTTTTTTTCCAGGATAACATGTTTAAAATAAGTTGTAATTAGCTTGTAAATTATCAAAAGGGAGGGAGTACTTGGCATGCAAATCTCAGCACTAATAATGCTTTTCTACTTCCAGTAATTCCTTTCATGTGTCCATTCAAGGCAGTTATACAAGTGCTGGAAATTATCAGATTCAGAAATACTGTACAGACGAGACCTGTGCCCAATGGTTACTACTTGCTAGTTACATGCTAGCAGATAATTCTTCCAATGAAGTCCTTGAAAATTTATTTTCTTGTTCTTGTTCTGCTTCTAATTCTTCCAATGAAGTCATTGTTCTTGTTATTCCTCTATCGCTTTTACCAGATCTTGCAGAAACCACAAGTGAATTTTGACTTTCGACTTCTGTTTCTGAGTCATAATCTTGGTCTTCGAAATCATAGGGAAAATTTGAATCCTGTTGAAGGTTGCGTATTGAATTATGGCTTTCATCTTCAATGTCATTATCACTGTCGTAGATCTCAAGGTATGCGTCTTCTCCTTCCTCCTGTTCAAGGACATTAAAAGAACGAACCGAATAAGAACAAGATATTTTCTGAAAATTTCAAATAGTACACCAACCTCGCTGTCTTCATCTTCTGTAGGATAAGCCGACTCTAATTTAGTATACAGCTCCTCATCTCCATGGTCTTTCACAACTGACATGTGATCCTACAAATGTGAAACACGTGAAAATTTATATTTGAAAAAGAGAAGGATAATAAACTTTCTGGATGATTTTTAAAAAGAGGCTAGTAAAAGAGTGAATGTAAATAAGAGGGCTTACAATTTCTGAACGCAGACTGTCCACTCTTGTTTGTAAAGTTGAAATATGATTTAAGAGAGCCTGTTTGTCAAAATAATCAACAAAAGCTCAGGATCTTATTTAAGCAAATATAAGCTGAATGAATTTTGCAAAACAAGTTTCAGTACTGGGTTTGTGCACAATTCAAACCGTTGGCTCATCTTTGGTTTCCAAGGAATTATTTAGGATAATATGTCTAGGTGCTAATACTCTATTGTCATATATGACATGCAAACTGAACACATGATTTAGCACACTATCTGGATTCTGGAATGGAAAGAGTTTCAGGAGTACATACCTCACGCCTTTGAAGCTCAATTGAACGTGCCAACGCCTTTCTCTTTGTTAAGAGATTCTTTGGCCTCAGTGCAGGAGGTCGCTTATATTCCTTACCCCGGAATACTATTATTGCATATCCCTTGGAAACTTTGTCAACTGATACCAAAACACCACCACTCTCAGCTTCAAGAGACAATGCAATCTTTTTTACCTGCTCAAAGTTTTTAGCCTTTACAATGATCTTGACCAATTCTCGATACTTCCAATGCAAGTGCATGTTCTCCACTGTACCATCAAAAACTCCACGCCTTCCTGAAACAAGAACATCTTCATTTCATTTTCTGGACGAGAATCACAAAGACTTTGCAAATCAGAAAGATTCTTACCAAGGAGTAAGAAGGCTTTCATCCTCAAACCGAGCTTGCGAAACATAAACCTCTCCTCATCAGTTATGCTTCCTGGGTCTGCCTGACGATCTAACGGATTCAGAAATGCCTCCACCTTAGATAAGCTTCGCTCCGCTTTCATTAGCTTTCTGTCAGCCTGTTAGACAATTCCCCCCTCAAAAAATTCAGCCTAATAGATTCTAGAAATTAAATTAATTACATTGATGTATTATACATTGTTTTATTTGATGAAAGTATTCAATAACTAATATTTTATCAAGGGAAAGGATAGGGAAAATTTTGCAAGAGCAATATCTAAAAATTCCGGAACAGCTGAGTAGAGACACGATTCATTGACCAGTTATGGAATTTCCTGAAGAGGTTTAGGGGGGAGAGTGGATTTTCTGTACAAGTGAAGATTCTAGTATCAATCTGGCAATAATTACACCCAGAGAGTAACCCAAAGTTACAGAACCAAAACACTTGCAACTAGGTAGAGACTAGAGAGTTAAAGAAATAAGGTAAATTATTAATCAAGCCCGACCGATCAGTGCTGAATTTGTGGGAGAAGAAAACTATAGTAACAAGTTATGCAAACCTTCTACTAATGCTTAATACTACAAAAAGTAACTAATGGTTCATAGATTTCTAAGTTGCAGAACTTACAAAAGCAAGCTTTTTTTCAAGCTTCCTGACAAGGTTGGCATGCCTTACAACTTCCGCTTCTCTCATCACTTTTTCCTTGTCATTATCATCTAGCCTCTTCCCCCACCTAGCATTTGCATCCAAAGATTCCCCAAGAGTACCAGCAGTTCCAGATTCATCAGTCGGTTCAACAGTTGGTGTATAAAAGGTTGACGCTCTTAATCGTGCTTGTTCTTCTTCGTCTTGCAGGGCCTTAGCCAACCTCTCCTTTTCTAGTAATGCTTCAGCAACATCTGGTGACAGAAAACTCTTTCCTCTATAGAACACCAAAAAGTCCTTGTTTCGAGAAAGAAGCATACC
The DNA here is from genome assembly GCA_020205505.1 of Panax japonicus. Taxonomy (NCBI): domain Eukaryota; kingdom Viridiplantae; phylum Streptophyta; class Magnoliopsida; order Apiales; family Araliaceae; genus Panax; species Panax japonicus. The sequence continues at coordinate 54,472,416 of CM035103.1, forward strand.
CCCTGTTAATTTCTGCATCAGATCAGTACATTTGCCAAATTAGTTAAGGATAAATTTGTTATGTAGCATGTGGCCTATTAATATTTAAAACTACTTGTGGGAGAAATTTGGTGGGCAAGCTCAATTTGACGCATATAACTTCAATCTTATGTTGAATTTCTTTTACTTTACAAGCTCTTGAATGCACAACTTATGCACCCAGTTAGACAACTACAAAATTGAGATGCATATTATCCATAAATTTTTCAAAGAATTCAACAATTTAGCATTGACAATATGGTGTGCATTAAAGGGAGAACAAATCCTTCGTACGATAAGAGCTTAGCCTGCAGTTCGCTTACATGATCTGGTTAATCAAATTTCTGAACAGTTAGTATAGTTGTGATCAACTGAAAAGAAGGATAGCGTGCCTTATTGCTACGGTATCCTATAATATTAAATTTCACAAGCAAGATTTCAAAGCAGTTATCAATCACATTTGGGCACCTTGTATTGGATAATAGTATCTTGTGTTCCAAAGGAAATCGTTAAGACTACTTGTATATAAAAAAGAGAAAATATTAAGACTCCAACTTACATCAAACAGTGCAGCTACTAAAAATAGACCTAAAGGAATTGGAAAAGAAAAGAGGCACAAGAGCCTCTAAAAAAATGCACTTTTTAGTCTTTTTAATAATGACTCATTGATTTTGTTTTTCATTGAATCCAAGCAAGATTTGACAAACTATATAAATGGTGTACCCCATGGATATAGAGTCATAGACTCATAGGTTATGGGATCATCATTCAAAGAATCGCTTATTTCAGATAAACTATTAAATAAAAAAGAAACCCTTATTTTCTCGCTAAGCACTCTTCCTTCCAATGGCACAACTCTCCACAAGACCAGATGAACAAATTATGACTTGCATAATTGCAAATGAAGCGAACCCATATCTGTGTATCTTATGTGTCTTTAGCTAAATGTAAAATGCATTTTGCAAATGGAGTGGCTAACCCTACATACAAATTAATGTAAAGCAAATAATTCCTTTACAATAAGTTTTCTTTCCACTTTAAATAAAAATAACATATATCAGATCCTTTGGCATGTTAAGCTTCATGTGGCACCTAAGCTTAGAAGTTGTTTTTTATAAAGCTATGGTTACACACCTTAAGGAGAAAAATCATAATCTGCACACAAAGATTATTATTCAGAGAAAGTTGACCACCAAGAGTCCAAGGCCCAAGGAAGGAGCAATGCACTACAAACTTGCAAGTATGCTCCACACTTCCACATTTCTTATTTTACTGGAATATATGTGGATAAACTTGTGGCATAATGAATGAAAAAGAGTACCATCCAGATCTGAAGCAAGTTTATATTCTTGTAGCTTATTGGAGAGTTTACAAGCAAGGGGTAAAGTACAATGATACTCTAGTATGTAATTTACAGGCACCAAAAGCTAGATTACAATTGTTTAAGGGGCCTGTTTGGAATTGAAAATTAGTGAGAAGGAAAATAAAATGAAAAACATAGCACAATACAACACCATAATGATCAGATATCCAACTGTGTATGTGTAGAAAACTAAAACCCGAGTACAATGCTAAAATAAGTTCATTACGTGTTTGACATATTATTTATTGTTCAGTTTCTTTCCCTTCCTTTTTTTCCCTCACTTTTTCCAAGTTCCAACCACAGCTAAAATTTTATATTCAAATGTTGTGCTAACAACTTTTAGTAAGAAATACCGAAGTAACTTAAGCTTTACAGCACACAAGTTCATATTGGCATAATGTAAAATCTAGAATTGCCAAAGTCTAATACCAACTTGCAAAGTGGTTAGAAAGGATGGCATCAAATAACAGAATATAATTGTACCCTATACCTAATGCCTAAATTATTACCTTAATATCTTCAGCCATTCTCTCACTTGTAGTTAACTGGACTCCACGTTTAAGAGCAATCTTTGCAATTGAACTTCTTTCCCACAGCTTAATCATGGCCACAGCCAAACCTTGGTGCTGCCTGCTTCTACCTGGTGATGCAAAATACTATCCTTGAATAACAGTTAACCTAACACCTCAGATAAGACATGTATTTCACGGAAAACGAATAGCACACCTAATGCAAAATGTGGAGGGAGAACTCTGGCTAGTCTTCGCAAAGATGTTGCTTCCTTCCCTCCAACGGTGGATCTCACTCCATAAGGAAGTAATCTGAATGGAGGTTGGTATTCTGGAACAATACCGGGGAGTAAATCTGCATCTACAGGTAATGGATCAGATCCTGGCCAATCTGCATACCTAGGCCCCAGACCATCTAACAGCTCATCTACTTCATCTTCGTACTTTGTTTCCGGCAATGAATTAGTACTTTCTTCCTTAAGAGCACCTACTGAGTCTGCTTGGGGTGTCCACACATCTTTTGAAGGACCGAGTTCAGAGTCTGCTTGGGGTATCCACAAATCTCTTGAAGGGCCGAGATCAGAGTCAGCTTGGGGTGTCCACACATCTTTTGAAGAGCCGAGTTTAGAAGGACCACAACTAGTTTTTTCAATTGCTGTTGAAGAGGATTTGGGTGTAAACTCATTCTTGGTGTACCTCCGTTTGTTAAGCCGTTCAGAGGGAACCTCATAACTTACACCTCTATAAAGAGCAACAGCACTGCCAGACCTCCAAATCACCAAACCACCAGTTTTTCTCTGAATAATGTACAAGTGGCAACAATAAAAGGCTTGAAAACATAAGGAACAATTTTATTTTATTTTTGTTTCTATTTACTACCGGGAAAATTGCATCATAAAAATCATGTCAAGAAAAATCAAAAGAAATTAGTGTACTGGGAATGGTGTTGAGTGAATACAATATACATGAAAATCAACTAGTGAGGCGGTGTTGCGGTGAAGCTCAAATTATCTATAAATTGAAATTACATATTTGCAGTAAGTAATATGGATCTAAAATGTACCTTCTATACAATACTAGAAAAAACAAATCTTATCTGTGCCAAAAAGCATAATCATCAACTTCTTTTATAGGAAAACAACCTCGTTCCTAGAAACCATTCCAACAAACATCATCTGAAAATCTGAGGAACCATCTAATAAAGCTTTGTTTAGCTGGACACAGACGTACTAGTTAAGAGATAAAAGGGAATTTATGATAAAACATCTTGTTGCCAGGAATGGACAATTCCTTGATGTGGCAGGGATAGAAAGACGGTCAGTCATTTCAAATATTCTGCACTAACATGCTCATTTCCTCTATTTATAATTTAGACAAGATGTTTTCAGTTTTAGTTAAAACAGTTTCCAACGTACTTCTTTCTTCACAAACTCTTTAAGTTTAGATAAAAATGATGATTTGTAGACTTTGTAGTCCTTATTAAAGTTGAGAAGCCAAAACATAATTGAGAACATTAGGCCTTTTGCAAGGAGGTAGAAACATAAATTACCGAAAAAAGGAGGAAAAAAACATACTCAAGTGTTATTACAAACCCTTCAAGTCTTCTTTTTCCAGAGAGATTGACATTCTCTTCTTTGTTTGTGAAGCACACAATTTGTACTACATATTCTGATATTAGATTTTATCCATTATTTTGTTTAAAACTAGATTTATCCGTGATTATACAAATCAGGAATGCTTATAGCATAATATTATCTTTGTTTTGTATAAATTACCGACTACATTAATAATAATAGACAAGACAAAAGCAGAAGTGTATAACAACATGATAATGAATCATAAGACGCACACCTCCAAAATCTCATGCATTCGCTTCATGTTAAGTGCAGGAGCCCCCTCGATTTTCAACCTCACGACCTCCGCTGATTTCCACTTATCATGAATTAAATCAACAACTGCTTGAGTAACACCACCACCACCAATCCTAGTCTTATTTTTAGTCCTTACAGCCAAATTCTGCAGCCTCCTCAACTCCGACTCTGGAAGAGTCAATTCAGCCAAAGATGTCCTACTTTTATGCCTCATTGAATTCCTCCCTTCTTCTTCATCCGGCTTCTCCCATGGAAACCTCACCTCCCTACTACCCCCAAACACATGTTCCATCCCCAGTGGCGACTCTGGCGAAAACCCACCACGTGCATTTGGCAACATCCCCTCCTCAACATAAAATATATCCTCAATGGATCCTTTTTCAATCACTCTATTAACACCCACCTCTTTCTTCTCATTTACATCATCAACATACCCGAATTTCTTCAATTTCTCTACAATCTTATCCATTGTGCTACCACTACCACTACCACTACCATTACCACCACTATCACTACCGTCTTCGTAATCCAAATCCAACACATTCTCACTATTTCTATAATTTACCGCTGCTTGTCTTGATTTTGGCCAATTTTGTTTGTGGGAATCATTCCAACTATCTAACCAACTACTAGTCGATAAACTTACACTAGAGTTTGATTGTGAACTCACTCTTTTATTCTTGTTTCTCAACACAAAAGTAGATTTTTTTTCTGGGTTTCTTTGTGGAGTCGAATCTGAGTGGATAGAGTTACAAATAGCAAATTTCCTTCCCTTAATACAATAAATGGACGAATAATACCTCAAAAACTGCAGGCGTGTGGCGCCACGAAGCTGAAGCTTAGATACTGAGCAGTGTAATGAGTCCAAAAAGATTGTTGTTGTTGGATATAATTGACGACTGGGAACTACAAGAGCCATTTTTCACGAAATCTATCTACACTCAAATATATACATACGAGAAAATGGTGAGCAATTGCACAGCCCCAATTGAATAATTTGTAAGAACGTGAAGGTTTTTGGGCTGTTTCAGATTATCTTCTCAGTCTATAACATCTGGCTGCGTATTTTAGCGAAATAAAGTAGATAATAACTCGAGTGTGCCGATAAAAGTTTTTACTGAACCGGTAATACTAAAACAAACCGGTTCAAACACGAAAAATCGCTCCCTTCTTTGGTTCTTACTTCATTCATTCTCTACTAAGCTTATTTGACAAAGGAAATCAATAAAACCACAAATTGAAAATAATATTTTCACATAAAAATCGCTGCTATAAATTTTTTACCGTTATATATTTATAAAAATATTTTTCATATAAAAATATCAAAAAATATTGTCATAATATCAATTTTATTACATTATATCATCTCCATTCAAAAATTAGATATATAATTTAATTTTTAAGATCAAATGCCGGTATATTAAATTTTTAAAATTAAATAAATTTTGTGATTAATAGTTTTTGTTATATAATACTACCTCCGTTTCATATTAAATTTCCTAATTTCTTTTTTAGAATATTCCAAAATAAATGTTCTATTTTTATATTAGTAACGATATTTATCTTATTCTTCTCTTATACCCTCATAATCTATTTAATACGCCTATTGAAAATGTGAAAATTATAAAAAAAATATATCGTGAGAATTAAATAACATAAGAAATAGTAATTATTAGGGTTATAGAAAGTGAAAAAGTAATTATTGAGGTTATAGAAAAGTGAAAAAATAATTATTGAGTTCATAAAAAAATAAAAAAATATTTCAATTAATAAGTAATCAAAAAAAATAATTTAGGTAAAAAAAATTTATTAATCAGCGGAACGGAGAGAGTATATAATTATAATAATTGTATCATTCAAAAATTAAATAAATTACGCTACAATTAATAATGGAGATCGGATAGGATTATAAGGTTGACCCACCCACTATAATACATACATGGTTAAGATCCCTGCTAATCCAAAATTATGCGATATACTAATCCAAAATCACCAAAATTCCACACAGGCAAAACTAACCAGACCCACGTTGCCAAACAGCCAATCAAGTGTGGTCCATTTCCATAAGGACCTAGCAGCATCCAACCGGTTGGGAGATCAGCCGAAACAGTCCACGAAAGACCAAGCCTAACCCATAGAAGAGGGTGGCAAAAAATCGAAGTCAGCATCAAAAGGAATCCAAAGTCAAAATAGCTAAGAAAATCATTCAAGACCGAGAGCCAAAACTGTGAGTGATTCTCACTTCTTATTTTTGTTTCTCCTGACGCTCGTTCTTCATTCTTCATGCTTAGTATCCTTAAAAACCCATTACAATTTCTGCCTTATAATTCTTTATAGGTATATCTATTTCTGAGTTATTAAAGTTGTTAGCTTAATGATTGCCGGTTGATGCAAGATGGGTTTTGTGCATTTAATGATTACTTCTATCAGGGCTTTATGGGTTTAGGGTTTTGGAGTTTCAATACAATTTTTTGTTGTTGGATTTTTATGGGTTTATTCTGTTAACACGGGCTTAAATATGTGGAGATTTAAGAGCTTTGGAAACCGATCGATTTTTTTTTAAATGTTTTTTCGTTGAGAAGCAGCTATAAAGATTTCCAAGGTATTTTGCAGTTATATTTAAGTTTTTGTGCTGCATGCCCTAATTGAAAATTGGTTTAAAGCCTAATCAAACTTTTCTGGATATACATTCAAAAAAACTTTTTCTGGGTATGTTTAGGAAGTCTTTATTTTGTCCTAATAGGCTAAAATTCCAGGAGATTTTGGAGCTTCAAATGTTTTCGACCTGAAATTTGGTCCCTATGTTTTCTGCTGCTTTTCTTCTCTCTTTTTAACAATATTTCTCAGGTTTCTTGTTGTATTTTGTACTTGGGTAGCATTTGTCCCTCAAATTAAAGATGGGAGTTTTCAGCCTCACACCAAATTGCAGGGGCCATATATTTATTATTGAATCAATTATATGCAGTTATTTCCTTAAGAGGTATATTGATCTCCTTTGAGGGGGTTGTATCTTTGTTGAAGTGTCTGGATTGTGCCTGTCATATGGATATCAGTCTTTTAATACACACATATTTATGTAATATGAGATTTCTTCAGAAATAGAGGTTCTAGAATCAAATGTGCATTAATGGCCATATGGCACTTTTAGCCATGCTTGGATGTATTTGCTCATATATGTGTTTTACATTTTATTTAATTATTTTTTATATTTGAGTGTGTTTACTGCCTTTAACTCTCTCCCCCCCCCCCAACAGAGTTGCTTACATAGATTTTTACATGTGCAGGGCCAATGTTGATGTCATGGTCTATGTTTTGCATGTTTTTGTACTTTAATTTCTTACCCGTCTGTGTTCTTTGTTGTTGGCTTTGGACATGAACAGGGGAATAAGAGAGATAAGTGTCAAATTTTCGAGTCATACATCATTAAATCTCATTCTTCAAACATTGTGGGTAAGCATAATAGAATCGTCATTTCTAATGTTATATTGGATGTATGAAGATAAACATAATTTCAAAGTGGTTCAAGGAACTATTAGCACAGCTGAAATTTACGAACAGTGACAATATTGTTTGTAATCAAGCTCTTGAAAACTACTAAGTCAACCAGTAATGGCTACATAAATCTGCCAAGAGAATTATAACTTACAAGCACTATACTATAAGGGCACCCGTATGTGGAGACTAGAAAACCAAATTGACTGATGCTAACACTTCCACAAGTTCTTCTTTCATGTGCCCAAAGTTTGCCCCTCCCCCAACCCCCACCAAAAATATAAAAAAAATATTATGAATCAGACTAATGAAATGTATTCAAGACTTACGATGGTCGATGGTACATTTCTCTATAAATGGAAAATTTGGCTGCGATCTTTCTCTGAAATTTTTGCCAACTACTTCTGCATGTAACAGTTGACACCTATTCCTATGCAGTTAGATTTAAACATATGGGAACAGGGTTAGTAGATAGACTTTTCAAGGGGATTGCCCAATTTTGTGCTTTGAAACTATATAGATTGTTTTTTTAGGTTAGCCTGACAATCGTTGCACTTTTTAAAATTTATGAGTTAGTCCATATATTAGACTGTATAAAGGTATAAAGGTTTTATCTCATCACAAGTTAACTTGTGCTTTCAAGTTAAGGCTCTTTATTTTTTAAATGTTGTAGGAGCGGTTCGTCAACATGTTTCTCAAGGCACAGTTGCAATGGAATGTCATAATTCCTGCTGAGAGTTTAGATGCCAAAGGACTGGCACTGCAGAAGTCGATAATAATTCGCCTTTTGGACGAGTTTGCTGCTAAGAAAGCTACGAGCAGTCTTGGTTACTTCCTTGCAGTAACTACTTTGGACAAAATCGGAGAGGGAAGAGTTAGACAGCACTCGGGGGATGTTCTCTTTCCTGTAACCTTCACCTGCCTCACATTTAAAATTTTTAAAGGTGAGGTTCTAGAAGGGGAAGTCCACAAGATTCTGAAGCATGGTGTTTTGCTGAGGTGTGGACCGGTTGAGAACATTTATCTCTCACACCAGAAGATGCAGGGTTACAGTTATGTGCCTGGCGAAAACCCCATCTTCATGAGTGAGAAGACGGCCAAGATTGAGAAAGGTGTTAAGGTGCGAGTCATGGTGGTTGGAGCTAGGTATATGGAGGCTGAAAGGGAATACCAGGCAGTTGCCAACTTGGATGGGGATTTCCTAGGGCCTGTTGAGTAGTTGAGGTCATTTGACATGGTCCGTTTATCATTTTCCTATTTTTTGACTTACCTTTGTCCCGTATGGAAGAAGATTCTGTTATGTATATGTTATGGTGTATATTTTGGATTTGGTGTTGCGTACTTCCTTGTGTTTATCATTAGGTAATATTTGTTGTTTCTTAACAGCAGCTATACCTTGAACAAAGTTTGCAGACAGCAGACCTGGGTAATTTTTATGTTTCTTGAGATGTAATGGTGATCTTCGAGGAAAAGTGCCCCAAATACAAGTGTGATTTTATTATTGCATTTCTCTTTCATTATTATTTTTGTAAAGCTAAAGTTATTACAATAGGTAACTAAATTTTTTACTCTTTCATTATTATAATATGAACAAAAAAGCATCTATTAAAATGGAGTGGAGGGGAGTATATTTCAGATATTGTATCTTTGAAATTATGAAATTATCCTTCATCTTGTGTGCTCTTTTGGCCTTTTAAGACTAATAAGTTTGATTTTCATACCTAAGGGATGCTTTTTTATTTATTTAAAAGGTAGAATGACATAGTTTATGGACTAAATTGTATATATTTGGGGTTAATCTGTAACTTCAAGCCTGTTCGGCAATAATTTATAAGTTGTTTTTTATTATTGAAGTGTTTGACATGACTTATTTTTTGATTTACTTTTAACTTATAAATTATTTTTGATAAGTAATAAATTATGATTTATTAAAATAAGTAAGTTCAACCAAATATAAAAATTGTTTAACTCTTATTTTAATACTGTTTATATTTTATTTTAACTTTCAAATCCACAATTATATATTACACAATTATATACATACATATAATCCGTCAAAAAAAAATATCAAACACTTTTATTTATAAATTAACACTCTAACTAATAACTTATAAACTATTTTAAATTTTAACTTATAAGCCATCCCCGAACGGGCACTAACTGTTCGGCAATCGGCGATTATTGTGAATATTTACTTTCCCAATCATTCCTCAGTCCAAAACCCTCGGCCACTATGTCAACACAGCTGCCGTCCGCCGCGGAATTCGCTTCCTCCGTCGCCGCCATCAACCGCCCATGGCGAGAATTCCTAGACTCCGCCGCCCTCAGCCTCCCAATCTCCTTCTCCGAATCCACATACCGAATCAAACGAAACCTCTCCCACTTCCGATTCAACTACACACTCATCACACTATTTATACTCTTCTTAAGCCTATTGTATCACCCAATTTCAATTATCGTCTTTCTCATCACATTGGCAGCTTGGCTTTACCTTTACCTTTTTCGTAGCGAGCCTGTTGTTGTGTTCAATTGGATGGTGGGCGATTGGGTAATCTTAATTTTTCTCTATTTGCTCACATTTGTTGCCCTAATTTTGACCCGGGTATGGTTGAACGTTGTCGTTTCGGTCCTGATTGCGGGGTTTGTTGTTTGTGTTCATGCTGCGATGCGGGCTCCGGAAGATGTGGATGATATGGAATCCCCGTACGGGCCATTGCTTTCGGTTGTGGATAGTCCGAGAGGAGCTTATAACCGGGTTTAATTGAATTTGGTTTGTTATGTTAGTTTTGCTGGTATAATCTTTGATTGTTACAAAAGTTGAAATTTTGTATTATTTCTCTTTTGACAATTATATAGCATTGATTGTCTTAGTCTATACAATGTGGTTTAGTTTATGAATTGCCTTTTTCTTGGTATTTAGTACATAATTGTATTTTGTAGTTCTGATTTGGGGTAATTTACAGGGGTTTGATATTAAACTTCTGTATGTTTGATAATGAGCTGTGATTAAATTTTTGTTTTTTGGTTAAACAGTTGGATCAATGCCTCAGTGTTGTGTTAACTTTTGATATAATGTGGATTGGTTTCTGAATTGCCTTTGTCTTGGTGTTTAGAATACAATTGTATTTGGTAGTTCTGATTTCGGGTAGTTTATATGGGTTTGGTCGTAAACTTCTATATGTATGTTTGATAATGAGTTGTGATTAATTTTTTGGCTTTTGATTAAACAGTTGGATCAATGCTTCAGTGTTGTGTTAACTTTTGATATAATGTGGTTTGGCTTCTGAATTGCCTTTGTCTTGGTGTCTAGAATACAATTTTATTTGGTAGTTCTGATTTCGGGTGGTTTATATGGGTTTGGTCGTAAACTTCTGTATGTATGTTTGATAATGAGCTGTGATTAATTTTTTGGCTTTTGATTAAACAGTTGGATCAATGCCTCAGTGTTGTGTTAACTTTTGATATAATGTGGTTTGGTTTATGAATTGCCTGTGTCTTGGTATCTAGAATACAATTATATTGGGTAGTTTATATGGGTTTGGTCATAAACTTCTGTATGTATGTTTGATAATGAGCTGTGATTAATTTTTTGTCTTTTGATTAAACAGTTGGATCAATGCCTCAATGTATTGGTAAGTTTATGCCTCAATGCATACGAACTGAAAACAAATTTGATTTTGGTATTGGACAATTAAACAATTTTATAACATTGTTAATTTAGTGAATTTTGCAATTGAATTATTCTCAGTCTGCTTATCTGAAGTTTGCTGATTATTTTGGTTTAGTGCATGTTGTTCTCTTGTAGCATGAGAGAAATTTGCTCTGTTTTCTCTGGTCAGTATCATGTACAATGGGACATTTATCTTCAGTAATGGATATATATCAATCTACTATAATGTGTATTAACCTTGTTTTAACCTCTCTCCAAACCAATATGACAGTGTTAGCTCCTTATTTTATAAATAATAGCTTTTCGTCTGTTAGAGCAAATCCAATGGTAATGTCAAAATGGCTATAGCCATTGCTATATTTTGGCACCAAAAAGTGCTTTTTGGTGCTAAAATAGAACCCAGTTTCCGGTGGTTGGTTCTATTTTAGCACCAAATTGTTTCAAATTTAACTAACTTTTCCTCCATCTCATGGTTAATTACTATTATTATTATTACTATTATAGTTATAATAATAATAATTACTATTATAATTATTATTACTATTATAATAATAATTATTATAATTATTATTATTGTTATTATTTTTGTTATTAATATTAATATTATTATAATTACTATTATTTTATTATTATTATTATTAAAATTATTATTATTATTATTATTATCATTACTATTATAATTATAATTATTATTAGTGTTATTATTATTTTTATTTTTATTACTACTACTACTATTATTATTATTATTATTATTAGTATTATCATCATTATTGTTATTATTATGTTTTTCGGCAGCGTACTAGACACTTTTCGGCGGGTTCTATGTTTTCTGGCCACTTTTCGTTCAGTTTTAGGTATGTCCGATTCTTGATTTTCTGTTAATTTCAGTTGGGGTTTGAGATGTCAAAGTAATCCTTGGTTTTATATTTCGAACTAAGTATAGCATTTTGTTATTTTAGAATCAATTATAGAACTGGGTTGGATTTGTGTTTTTGCCATTTGATACTATAATTTGACTATAGAACCAATTATAGTACCCCATTGATTTTGCTCTTAGTTGGTACTTTGTTGCATCCTAATAGTCCACTTAATTTAATATCAATTTGCCCCACAATGGAAATAGAACTAAGAAGAGGATGCAATGTGGTGCCTTTTAGTTTTTTTAACTTTACCCTGATGCACACCTTCTATCGGAACTTAAGAGAGTAGGATTTTCATGTATAAGCTTATCAAAAGAAAAATCTCTCGTGTGTGTGTGTGTGTGTGTGTGTGTGTGTTTGGGGGGGGGGGGGGGGGGGGGCGCCTGAGGGAGAGAAGTACAAAGTTGGTAGTACTTGTTAGTGAAACTGTAAACCAAGAAGGAATAAACTATATATATATATATGTATGAGCTTATCTCAATTGAACCAACATGCAAGAAATAGAATTGTCAAAGTTAGTATTTTATACTATTTATATCCTCTTTATTGGTTCTTAGAGTCAATGACACTTGTCTCCCAGTATACAATGACACAAATGAGTTATGAAATGAAGAACATTATATAAATGACTTTACAATGCTTGATAATTTGAATGAATGAATTGCTCACCCCACCTACTCTATTTATAGGTGTGTTTAGTGACTCTTCAGATGAGGTACAATATCTTGAAAAGGTATGGGATACCAATGGTCGTGTGGGGACAAACCAAGCCTTGACTAGGTTATCTTCTTTTCATAAAAGTGGAGTGCCCCTTGGGGCCCAAATCTAAGAGCAAGATAATTGTATATATAATAGCTCAATGTTTAATTTTTAGATGATGTGGGACTTTTGTTCCTCACAACCATTATTATCATGTTCAAGTGATGACTTTAGGAGTTAATTTCTCATTCATTACTTCATAGATTTGAGCTTTCAAACACTTGATTTAATCTACTCATGGAGTAGAACACATTGATGTGTGGAATCATTACAAATAATTAATGACACCCACATTAATTTAGGCTCAAATTCTAACAATTCCCCACATGAATGAGATTAACTGTCAGCCTTATGCAAATGTTATGCAGACTCTGAGAGAGACAGAATTGGAAATTATCTATATAGGGATAAATAGTTTTTGACTTTGAACCTTCCCTTGTGAAAATCTATCGGGTTTACTGGTTGTCCAGTGAACATAATGTCTTGAACTGTCTAATCATTTGTGTAAATCGAAACAATAAAAGTTCACACAAAATCTTTTCAAACATTATTTGGTTCTCATGATCCTGCCATACCCTACTTGTTTATCAAGATTTAAGAATCATTAAAAGCATAGCTTATCTTGAAACCTCTGCAGGTATCATTATCTCGTATCATAGGAGTGAGTAGAAGAAATTAATTTCTTCATAGTGATTTGGTTGAATCGTTCACAATTTAGTTGTCCATTTGAACTTAAATTTTGGGATCTCCAGTCAACTAGGTTGGGTTTTTATCATGACGATGCTTTGTTTATAGGCTTTAAACTCCTTCCCCTCGAAGTTATTTTTACTTGCTCTCTAGTCAAACCTTTAGTCAACGGATCCGCTATATTTTCTTTCGACTTTATGTACTTGATAGACATAATATCGTTAGAGAGCAATTGTTTTATGGTATTGTGTCTACGACGAATATATCTAGACTTACCATTATACATGTGACTCTGTACCCTACCAATTGCTGATTAACTATGACAATGAACACAAATAGGTGGCAGAGGTTTAGGCCAGATAGGAATATCTTCTGACAAAGCCACTCAGCTTCTTCTCCAGCCTTATCCAATGCTATAAACTCAGATTCCATCGTTGAATCGAGCAATGCAAGTTTGTTTAGAAGATTTCCATGATATTGCTCCTCCACCTAGTGTAAACACGAAATCACTTGTGGATTTAGAGTATTTTGTATCCGATATCCAGTTCGCATCACAATAACATTCAAGTACTGATGGATATCTTGAGTAGTGTAATCCAAAGTTTTGAGTATATTTTAAATACATTAAAACTCTTATAATTGCTTTCCAGTGATCTTGTCCTGGATTGCTTGTAAATCTATTCAATTTGTTGACAACTTGTGCTATATCGGGACGTGTACAATTCATTAAGTACACAAGATTTTCAGTTATTTGTGCATACTCAGATTGTGATATGTTCTCTCATTTATTTTTAGACAAGTGTAGATTTATATCTACTAGTGTTCCCACATGATTACAATCGTATTGATTGAATTTCTTGAGTATTTATTCAATATAGCATGATTGTGATAACACTAACCCATTCGATATTTTAGAAATTTTAATTCCTAATATTACATCGGCAACACCTGTGTAACACCCCCTTTCCAAAATAGAAAGAGAGGTTACTCAAAACACAACAAAACTGATGAGTTTAATAGCAAGGCTCAAAGCCCCAAAAGAATAGTCTTAATTAACTAATAAATACCACAAATCACCCATAATAAATCTCAAACTGTCTCAAACCACAATCTAAAATAATTATTACAATTCCAAGTAACTGACACATCAAGTCTAAACAGAATATTTCTAACTCATTGGAATGAATGGAGCTCTCATCACACTTGCCCTTGATCCCCCTGATTACCTGCCGGAAGAAAAACACAGCATGAGCCAAATGCCCAGTACGGATATAGAATACAAGAATAATGAAACAAAATAACTAACACAATTAAATGAAATGAAACGAAGCGAACTGAAACGAAACGAATAAAACTAACACAACGAAATAATAGGCTGAATCAAATGGCTGGGTGTTATTTCATACCGAGCTCAGAATATAGTAATATACCTTACCACACAGGCAAGTCAAATAATGCCACACAGGCAATCAAAATAATGCCACACAGGCAATAACACATCGGACTGCGCAATCCAGATGCATGCAAAATCGGAAGGTGTGTTTGGCACAAACATCACCAATTCGCAGAACAGAACAGAACAGAAACTAGGGTCGACCCATACGCCTCCCACAACAAAACACCAAATGGCCAACTCCCACTGGAACACAAAACGGAGACGCCGTGGACTGATCACACCGCCACGGAAGGTGTCATGCCTCGGTGCCAAGAGGACATGCCTGTGGTACCCCCACAGGTGGTTATAGCTCAGGTATACCCTACGGTATTCTAACAAAATGTAATGTCACAACACATACGACACAACAAAGGGTTCTAGCATGTACATGTTAAACTGAAACGATATATCAACACAAGTCTCCAAAAATATTAACATGCACATTACTACAAACATCAAAATAAATTTAGACATGTTGTACTAGCCTACAGAGTACAAATATGAGTTCCAACTATGAACGCCGAACGAATTTATCACAGTGAATTTGACAAGAAATAATCATAAGAGGCAATACTAATTTTTAAAACGCATAACGAACGAATAAATTAAAAACAAAAGAGTCTCGCTGAAAGAGTACGGAATCCGTACCTGGATTAAGCAATGTAATACCCAAAGTATATTCCAAAAACTCGTTTAAACTCTCACCGTTCAATCTAAATAATTTAATAAGATTTTATTACAATCCAATCGTTAATAACATAATACTATTAATTTTATTATTAAAATTTTTATAACTATCTCGGCAAAATTAATTAATTCAGATTAATATACATAACTTCAATTGATTTGCTAATTCCGTTTATAAATTTCAAGGCCAAATATTTATTAGAGTAATATATATATATATATATATATATATATATATATATATATATATATATATATATATAATCCCTATACAATAATAATATATAATAACACCAAAGTTGAAATATATTTACATATATATATATATATATATATATATATATATATCAATCTATCACACATCTAACACCAAGCTTCAGCAGTTTCGTTTTATTAATATAAAATTTTGGCCATCAATCTCATATACCTATTATGCCTCACTCAGCAAGATGCTGCAACATTAAATTAATTACTCACCGAAAAGTTTAGTACTAAAATATAAGCCTCCTGATATTTCTTCGCCTCTTCTTTGTGCTGCTATACCGCCGCTTCTCTCTTCTTTTCCCTTAACTCGTATTAGGCGTATTGTTTAAGTGAATTAGGTTTAATTATTTATTCATAAAAAAATAGATTTTATTAATTAATATATTTATTAACTCTCCAAATTTTAATAGGATTTTTAAAATTACACAATTATTAATTTGACCCACTTAATTTAAAGCCCAATTTTACCTATTTAATTTACCCCTCACTTATTATTACATTAGCCCACAAAAAAATTAAATGATTATTTTGACCCAAAATAAATGACATCCAAAAATATGTTTTAAAACAAGGTGATTTTATTATTTAATATTATTATTATTATTATTTTTTTTTTCGGGTATTACATCACCTACCCCTTAAAAGAATTCCGTCCCCGGAATTAAAAGAATAGGACGTACCTAATTACCAAAAAGATGCGGATATTCCGCTCGAATAGACTCCTCCATCTCCCAAGTGGCTTCCCACTCCGAATGATTCCTCCACAAAACCTTAACAAACGGAATAGTCTTCCTCCTCATGATCCTTTCTTGACGATCCAAAATCGCCTCAGCTCGCTCCTCACAAGTAAGATCCTCCCGAATCTTATCGAATGGATATTGCACAACGTGCAACGGATGATAATGATAACTCCTCAGCACCGACACATGGAATACATTGTGCACGTGAGCTAGCTGCGGAGGCAAAGCTAACCGATATGCAACCTCACCAACCCTCTCCAAAATCTCAAATGGTCCAATATAACGCGGACTAAGTTTCCCTTTCAACCCAAATCGCCGAATGCCCTTCCAAGGAGAAACTTTTAGAAACACATGTTCACCAGGTTCAAACTCTAAAGTCCTCCTATGCTTATCAGCATAACTCTTCTGCCGTGATCGAGCCGACTTCAATTTTTCCTTAGCCACTGCTACCTTTTCCGTAGTGATCTGAACTAACTCAGGCCCTTCTATGGCCCTTTCGCCAACCTCATCCCAACAAGTTGGTGCCCGACACTTCCTACCATACAGTGCCTCAAAAGGAGCCATCCCAATACTTGCGTGCCAACTATTGTTGTAAGCAAACTCAACTAGGCTCAAGTAATCATCCCAATTACCCGACCACTCAAGTGCACAAGACCTCAACATGTCTTCTAATGTCTGAATAGTCCGCTCGGATTGACCATCAGTTTGCGGATGGAAAGAAGTACTGAAGTTGAGCCGAGTACCCCAAGCTCGTTGAAACCCTTTCCAGAACCGTGAAGTGAACCGTGGGTCCCGATCTGAAACAATAGACACCGGAGTACCATGAAGTCTAACAATCTCCTGCTGAAAGATATGTGCTAACCTATCCACCGAGTAACCCTCATGGATAACCAAAAAGTGTGCCGATTTAGTCAACCGATCCACCACTACCCAAATGGCATCATTTTTCTTGAAAGTCTTCGGCAAACCAGTCACAAAATCCATCGTGATATCCTCCCACTTCCACACTGGAATGTCTAACTGTTGCAACAACCCACCAGCTCGTTGATGTTCTATCTTCACTTGTTGACAAGTGAGGCACCTCCCAACATATTCAGCCACGTCTCGTTTCATTCCATTCCACCAAAAATTCTTCTTCAAATCTCTATACATCTTTGTAGAACCTGGATGAATAGAAAATGGCGAACTATGAGCCTTAGCCAGCACAGCCTCTCGAATGATTGGATCTGACGGTACACACAACCGCTTACCCAACCAAATCACACCATGGTCATCAATACAAAACTCGGACTGCTTGCCCTCCTCTAAATTCTGCGTCATACTCCACAACTCCCCATCTTCCTTTTGAGCTTCTTTGACCCGCGAGATAAGAGAGGGCTCCACTCTCATACCCGCCAAATGCCCATCTGAACCTCGTACATACAACTCCAACTCGATCCGCTCCATATCTGAAATAAGCTGAGGTTGCGTAATAAGGGCAGTTACACTCCCTAAACTCTTTCGGCTAAGAGCATCTGCAACCACATTTGCCTTCCCCGGGTGATACTGAATCCTCGCATCATAATCTTTTAGAAGTTCCAACCAACGCCTCTGCCTCATATTGAGCTCCTTCTGAGTGAAAATGTATTTAAGACTTTTGTGATCGGTGAAGATATCACAAGTCTCTCCATACAAATAATGCCTCCAAATTTTTAAGGCAAAGATCACCGCTGCCAACTCCAAATCATGTGTGGGGTAGTTCACCTCATAAGGTTTAAGCTGCCTAGAAGCATAAGCAATCACCTTACCGTGTTGCATCAAAACACACCCCAAGCCCTTCTTAGAAGCATCACTATAAATCTGATAGCCTCCTATCCCCGACGGCAATGCAAGTATAGGAGCTGACACAAGTCTTTTCTTCAACTCCTCGAAACTCTTCTCCCGCTCTTCATTCCACATAAACTTCACGCCCTTTCTCATCAACTGAGTCAATGGTAAGGCAAGCAAGGAAAACCCTTCTACAAATCGCCTATAATACCCTGCCAAACCCAAGAAACTCCTAATCTCCGTCACTGTAGTAGGTCTTGGCCATTTAGTGATAGCCTCAACCTTCGCAGGATCCACCTTAATGCCTTCAGCAGAAACAACGTGGCCCAAAAATGCAACCTGTTCCAACCAAAACTCGCATTTAGAGAATTTAGCATACAACTTCTTTTTCTGCAAAATTCCTAACACTGTGCGAAGATGCTCCTCATGCTCTTCCTTAGACTTAGAGTAAACCAAAATGTCATCAATAAAGACAATGACAAATTGGTCCAGGTACTCACTGAACACCCGATTCATCAAATCCATAAACACCGCCGGAGCGTTAGTCACACCGAATGGCATCACCAGAAACTCGTAATGCCCATATCGGGTACGAAAAGCCGTCTTAGGGATATCCTCATCCCTCACCCTCAACTGATGATATCCCGACCTCAAGTCTATCTTCGAAAAATACTTTGCCCCCTGAAGTTGGTCAAACAAGTCATCAATCCTCGGCAATGGATACCGATTCCTGATGGTAATCTTGTTCAACTCCCTGTAGTCTATACACAGCCTCATAGACCCATCCTTCTTCTTAACAAACAAGACCGGAGCACCCCATGGCGAAACACTCGGGCGAATCACACCACGATCTAACAATTCCTGCAACTGTTCCTTTAACTCTTGCAACTCCAACGGTGCCATCCGATACGGCGCCTTAGAGATAGGCTCCGCACCAGGAACAAGCTCAATAGCAAACTCCACTTCTCGCTGCGGTGGCAACCCTGACAACTCCTCAGGAAACACATCGGGAAAGTCACGAACAATAGGAACATCCTCAATACGAGACTCACCCTTAGAGGTATCCTTCACAAATGCCAAATACCCCTCACAACCCTTTGCTACCAACTTCCCAGCCTTCAAAGCTGAAATCAACTTCAACACCCTACTCGGCTGAGAACCCTGAAACACGAATTCTGGAGACTTCACATCTCCAAATATAACTTTCTTCGCCTGACAGTCGATAGTGGCTTGGTGTTTATCCAACCAATCCATCCCAAGAATGACATCAAAATCATGCATACACATCGGAAGAAGATTAACGCTACGGATCTTATCCCCAAAACTGATCGGACACCCCCGATACAAATCAGAAATAACAACAGAAGTCCCCATCGGGGTAGAAATACACATAACATAATCTAATAACTGAGATGGCACACCCAGGTGCTGAACAAAAGACTGAGCAACAACGGAATGAGTAGAACCCGTATCAAATAAAATAGAAGCCTCGCGATTGCCAACTAAAAGAGTACCAGAAACAGTACCTGGTGCGCCCGCCGCCTGGTTATACGTCAAAGCAAACACTCGGCCACCCTGACGCTGACCTCCATTGCCACCATTATTACCACCTCCACCATTTTCGCGTGGACCGGTACAATCCTTAGCAATGTGACCCATCTGTCCACACAAGAAGCATGCACCGGTGAGTCTGTGACACTGCCTCCCCGGATGAATA
Source organism: Panax japonicus (assembly GCA_020205505.1). Taxonomy (NCBI): domain Eukaryota; kingdom Viridiplantae; phylum Streptophyta; class Magnoliopsida; order Apiales; family Araliaceae; genus Panax; species Panax japonicus. The sequence continues at coordinate 54,492,354 of CM035103.1, forward strand.
GCCCCACAAATAGCACAAGGAGCTATCGGAATAAGATTCGGGTTACCCCCACCAGCTGGTCCCGGATAACGACCCTGATTTTGCCCCTGCGGACGATTATTCCCCTGCTGACGATTCTGTCCATACCAAGGTAGCTGCAGTTGACGATTTTGCCCTTGCTGAGGCATCTGCTGATAACCCCTGTTCTGATTCTGGCCACGCCACTGCCCCTGCTGGCCACTACGATTCCTGTTCAACTGACCACCCTGATTTCTCCCATGCTGGACTGAAGTTTGACCCTGCTGGTCATCTCTGTCCCTCTTTCGACTACCATCCGGTTTAGAAGATCGAAAGTCCTGTCTCTCCATCTCAATATTCTTGGCCGCATTGGCCACCGCCGATACATCCGTAAACTTGGTGTTAATGAGATGTTGGCGATACCTATAATGAATCCGCCACTTAAACTTCTCCGCCTGTTCCGCTGCAGTCCCTGCAGAAGTTCCCGCAAATCCTGCCAACCTGGTGAACCTCGTCATGAAATCCGTGATGGACTCATCATCTTTCTGCCGAATAGACAGATACTCTCTGGCATAGGCCTCTTTATCAGCAGCTGGGAAATACTGCTGATAAAAGACCTCACAAAACTCTACCCAGCTAAGTGTCTCGACATAACCATCACCCTTGGTTGTCTTCAGTGCTTTCCACCACCTCTGTGCATCCCCTTCCAGCTTGTAGGCAGCAAGTAATACTCTCTGATTATCCGAGCACCCCAACACATCAAAAATCTTCTCTAAGTGGGCAATCCAATTCTCTGCATCAATTGGAGTTGGAGCTGAACTGAATGCCTGTGGTTTCTACTTTTGAAACCTTTCCAACCACACATACATTGGAACCACCTGCTGATCAATACCATCTGTATTCACTTCCTCTTCGTTTGCATGTGGACCATTATTTCTCGGGTTCTCTTGTTCAGGAATTTCTGGTGGCGGCTGCTGCATTGCCTGTACTACCTGTGCCACCAACTGCGGTAAAGCCTGATTAACCGCCTGATTCACCAAGTTAGCCAGTTGAGCATTAATCTGATCATTAGGTTGCTCATTGGACCGACCTTCACCTCTTCCCCTGTTGTTACCTCGCCTCCCAGCAACTCTAGCTGATCTTCGAGCCATCTAAGAAAGAGATCACGAATATAAATAAAGCAGATTAGAGACAAATTCGAATATGGCTGATATAATAGCTGAACAGAAAAATCAAACAGAACAAAAACCTAACCCAGAAGTCTACCCATAACTCACAGGTCAAACCTAAATAGGTTTTCTACAAGAAAGAACCTAAGCTCTGATACCAACTCTGTAACACCCCCTTTCCAAAATAGAAAGAGAGGTTACTCAAAACACAACAAAACTGATGAGTTTAATAGCAAGGCTCAAAGCCCCAAAAGAATAGTCTTAATTAACTAATAAATACCACAAATCACCCATAATAAATCTCAAACTGTCTCAAACCACAATCTAAAATAATTATTACAATTCCAAGTAACTGACACATCAAGTCTAAACAGAATATTTCTAACTCATTGGAATGAATGGAGCTCTCATCACACTTGCCCTTGATCCCCCTGATTACCTGCCGGAAGAAAAATACAGCATGAGCCAAATGCCCAGTACGGATATAGAATACAAGAATAATGAAACAAAATAACTAACACAATTAAATGAAATGAAACGAAGCGAACTGAAACGAAACGAATAAAACTAACACAACGAAATAATAGGCTGAATCAAATGGCTGGGTGTTATTTCATACCGAGCTCAGAATATAGTAATATACCTTACCACACAGGCAAGTCAAATAATGCCACACAGGCAATCAAAATAATGCCACACAGGCAATCACACATCGGACTGCGCAATCCAGATGCATGCAAAATCGGAAGGTGTGTTTGGCACAAACATCACCAATCCGCAGAACAGAACAGAACAGAAACTAGGGTCGACCCATACGCCTCCCACAACAAAACACCAAATGGCCAACTCCCACTGGAGCACAAAACGGAGACGCCGTGGACTGATCACACCGCCACGGAAGGTGTCATGCCTCGGTGCCAAGAGGACATGCCTGTGGTACCCCCACAGGTGGTTATAGCTCAGGTATACCCTACGGTATTCTAACAAAATGTAATGTCACAACACATGCGACACAACAAAGGGTTCTAGCATGTACATGTTAAACTGAAACGATATATCAACACAAGTCTCCAAAAATATTAACATGCACATTACTACAAACATCAAAATAAATTTAGACATGTTGTACTAGCCTACAGAGTACAAATATGAGTTCCAACTATGAACGCCGAACGAATTTATCACAGTGAATTTGACAAGAAATAATCATAAGAGGCGATACTAATTTTTAAAACGCATAACGAACGAATAAATTAAAAACAAAAGAGTCTCGCTGAAAGAGTACGGAATCCGTACCTGGATTAAGCAATGTAATACCCAAAGTATATTCCAAAAACTCGTTTAAACTCTCACCGTTCAATCTAAATAATTTAATAAGATTTTATTACAATCCAATCGTTAATAACATAATACTATTAATTTTATTATTAAAATTTTTATAACTATCTCGGCAAAATTAATTAATTCAGATTAATATACATAACTTCAATTGATTTGCTAATTCCGTTTATAAATTTCAAGGCCAAATATTTATTAGAGTAATATATATATATATATATATATATATATATATATATATATATATATATATATAAAATGAAATCATGGCCTGTAAGCTTGCAGCCAACGTTTTATATATATATATATATATATATATATATATATATATATATATATAATCCCTATACAATAATATATAATAACACCAAAGTTGAAATATATTTACATATATATATATATATATATATATATATATATATATACATATATATATTTCAACTTTGGTGTTATTATATATTATTATTGTATAGGGATTATATATATATATATATATATATATATATATATATATATATATATATATATATCAATCTATCACACATCTAACACCAAGCTTCAGCAGTTTCGTTTTATTAATATAAAATTTTGGCCATCAATCTCATATACCTATTATGCCTCACTCAGCAAGATGCTGCAACATTAAATTAATTACTCACCGAAAAGTTTAGTACTAAAATATAAGCCTCCTGATATTTCTTCGCCTCTTCTTTGTGCTGCTATACCGCCGCTTCTCTCTTCTTTTCCCTTAACTCGTATTAGGCGTATTGTTTAAGTGAATTAGGTTTAATTATTTATTCATAAAAAAATAGATTTTATTAATTAATATATTTATTAACTCTCCAAATTTTAATAGGATTTTTAAAATTACACAATTATTAATTTGACCCACTTAATTTAAAGCCCAATTTTACCTATTTAATTTACCCCTCACTTATTATTACATTAGCCCACAAAAAAATTAAATGATTATTTTGACCCAAAATAAATGACATCCAAAAATATGTTTTAAAACAAGGTGATTTTATTATTTAATATTATTATTATTATTTTTTATTTTTTTCGGGTATTACAACCTGTCTTTCGTGTCAAATATATTATTTAACATTCTTTTGATAGTTTTAATGATTTCATTATTACTGCCCATAATGAGCATATCATCTATATAAAGACAAATAATAACATACCCTTTCTCAGTGTCCTTGACATAAACACATTTGTCATACTCATTTATCTTGAAATCATTTAACAACACTGTTTTGTCAAATTTTCATGTCATTGTTTGGGAGTTTGTTTTAATCCATAAAGAGACTTCACAAGCCGACATACTTTCTTTTCTTGTCCTGGAACAATAAACCTTTCTTGTTGTTCAAAATTTCTATTTAAGAAAGTTGTTTTCACATCCATTTAATGTATCTCTAAATCATATATAGCTGCAATGACTATTAACATCCTAATTGAGGATATTCTTGTCTCAGAAAAATAAGTATCAAAATAATTTAAATCTTCCTTTTGCATGAATCCTTTCATTACAAAGTCTTCGGTTAAGAATTCTATTCTTTAAAAAACACTTGAAAAACATTTTTTACAAGAAACCATTATGAATAAGGAAATTAAGAACTGAAAATCACATGCATGCATGCGTATAGACAAAAAACATACATAAAAATATCACACGGGAAAACATAAAAACATAAATGTTGTCAACATTTATTTGTATATATTTAGCGGGTAAAGGGTCAAAAATATCCCTGATATTTATTCCGATGTCCCACTTACACCCTAAATTAATTTTTTTTTTCTAAAAGTACTCTTAACGTTATATTTTTTGGATCGCTCGTGCCCCTGCCGTTAACAGAAGACAAACGGGGTTAAAATGTGATGACATGGCAGACTTAAATATAAAATATATTCTAAATAAAATAATATATATCATTTAATCAAAACAAAAATACTAAAATTCAAAATAAAAAAAGCATAACATATTTACATCATTTAATCAAAATAATAAAATTTAAATTATTTTGTTAACTAATCAAAACAACTAATTAAATAAAATAAGTTGTATAACATATTTACATTTCTTTCAGCTAATTTCATTACTATTTCTTTCAGCTAATTTCAATTTTTTTTAGTTTAGTATTATTCTCACCCTTACAAATTATAATATCATAACTTTTGAAAGTCAATTTGATATATATATATATATATATATATATATATATATATAAATTTAAAATTGAAATGTTAAATTAAAGATTATTATAAAAAAAATTGTACAATGATAGTATGTTTTGTATACTTTATAATATTATTATCAGTATATTTAGTAAAAGGAAAAGAATTTAAGTATGAAAATATTTTAAGTTAACAATAAAAATCAATCATAATCAAATATTAGTAATATATAGATTTAAGTGAACCTAATATTTTTGGATTAGGATCACGTATACATTCAATGACAAGTATTACATTTAGAGATAAAATAAAAATTTGTTATCAATAATTAATGACACAATAAATTTGTTTGTTGTTAAAAATAATATTTATGTCATTAGAAAGAAATTAGAAGATAAATGTAATGGAGAGATCCTAATCCAATCAATCATTTTCCTTTTCCATATACTTACATGGCAGTATTATGTGACATTGAAAAGCAAATTATGAGGTTCATAAATTAATTTCTCCATGAGATTTTTCACACAATTTATATGAGAAAACACTAATGGCCTGTTTGGAATGGTTATATTTTTGGATTAGGATCATGTATTCCAATGGAATGTCTAATCATATATTTAAAAGAATGTTTATTTGATTATTCCATTCCAATCGACAAACTAAAAAACAAAACTGGATGGATAGATTCTTGTTCTGACCAAATTATATGAATAGGAATGTCCATTTCATTTCAATTCCAATGCTATATAACCCGAATTCAGATCACAATTAATTTAATTGAGAAGTAATTAAGATTAGGTTTTAGTTGAATGGTAGAGATGGAGGTTTTCGAGCATAAGAAATAACCATGACAAAGTCCTTGGCCGAGTCTCCCACTCTTGCCGATAATCTTTCTGGCATTGGTGCCGTCTGTGACCACAATTCAATTAGAGTTTGAAGACGCAAGCTGGGAATAAGAGGCTCACCCCACAAGCTGATCTCCACCTATAATTCAACAATCAAAGTCATGCCCAAAATACACACACACACACACACACTCCAAAGGGGTGCATTTTTATATTAATTAAAAAATATTAATTAAGGGGGGCACTACTTTACCATGTTTAGCCTATACTTGTAAAAAATTTCAAGCCGCCCCTAAATTTTATAACGGTAAACTTGAGAATATTGTGTTATTCTATATACCATCGTCAAAAGAATATATACTTTTTACAATTATCAAATGAGGTTTTTATTGTGGAACGGAATGAATAATTCATTGCACACGCGGTTGTGAACTGATGCATGCATAAATTTGCACAAAACATCACTTATTCGGAGAGGAATGAAAGATTTAAGTTACCTCATCCTCACTATCAAGAGCTAGTTTTTGCACAAGATACTTTTTGATGAACAAGACTGGTAGCTTAACATTCCTATGACAGCAAAATAATATGAAGAGTATGTTAATGAATTTGCAAGAGAACATTTGGTAGAAACGAAAGTTTATGTCCATTCTATATTCACAAATGCTAAATCGAAAGCTTATGTCCATTAATTCTAGCTATATTTATTCGAGAATAAAGATGTCTTTGCATGGTTTGAATTTTACTTGGGAAAAACAAATTAAAGATATTATTCCAAGAAATATACAATCCTTAATTATCTGCTACATTTTTAATAATCATCTCCTCTTTTTTTGGTTTGATCAGTAAGAGTATTCTCGGGCCCTTACGATCTTAATTAAGGGCGCACTCCCACATCGGCTTGGTGCATTCAGAAGAATTCTCTTGGGTGCTGGCACCAAGGTTAAAACAACACACTTACCATTGCATCTTCTCCTACAATTGCACACTTATAGACTTTTAAATACACTCTTCATAATGCTTCAAACATTAGAAGATAATTAAGTTTGAAAAAACAATTTTTGAGAGGTAATTAAGTTTGAGAAAAATATATACTAGTAACATTAGTTACAGTCATGCACTTAATTTCAAGTTGCTTCTAAACACACTGTACACAATAGAGGAAAGTAAAAGCACAATTTGTGTTCATCATGGGATCACTAGTTGATCATGAAATCATAGTAACAATATTTAAGAAGTTAAATAGATTTAAATTGTCATCTAGCAATGAATAATTTTCCACTAATTCACACTCTAATTCAGTAAGAATTATCTTAGTACCTCGTGTATACGTATATATTGATCATTGATAAATAAAAGCAAAACATGAAAAACAGAGAAATCTTTGGTACTTCTACCTGATATTTATCTAGTAAGGCATAAAAATTATGGAGAACCCAAATTCTTGTGAAGTAAAACATATGAAAAATCCATTAATGCTTTAAATTGCCAGTAAAATGTGGGTTTGGAGCAAAATAAAGAAACATGGTACAAAAACTCATCTAAGATCAAGATATTTTCACTGTGAAGTATAAAGGATATACTGATATAGAAAAGAAAAGAAACTCACTTGATCATCAAGTAGCAGCTACGTAGCTGTGGCAATGGTGCATCTCCTTCCCTTCAAACATGAACCACAAACATAATTATCAAGTCAGTTAATAATAGGGCTAAACTACTGAAACCACTTTTTTTATTCGAATAGCAAGAGTAGAATCTCACTGGTTATCAGATGAAACTAAAGAAATCCAAATTGGAGCGACTATTTTCGCTTGTTGGCTGTGTGCTGCATCAATGATTGCTTGTGCTGGAATATTCAATTCCTCAGGGGCACGTGCTTTTCTTGGCCGACCACGAGTCATCCTTTTAACTTTTACTTGTACTGATGGAGTAGAACCAATTGCATTATCAGCATCATCATAAATTCTTGATTTATTTCCAGAGTCATTGCCTTTGCCCTTAGACGTGTTCATCGTCTTGGAAAAAAGTCCCTCTGAAGTAGATTTGTCAGACTTTGTTACGTCTACTGCTTTTGCTAGGAATTTTAAAGGTTTCAACAAATCATTCATTCCCTCCAATGGCTTTCCCTGAGTTCTCTCTGTATCTGTAGTAAGTACTTGTTGCTTAGAGGACTCCACGGCAAAAGAATTCTGCAGCATCAAAATAATTTAGTATATAAGAAAGGCCATAAACTATAGGTCTACTTAACTTTAAACTTCAAATTTCTCGCTATATATAAAAACAAGTTAAAAATTAGTATAAAGATTTGTTTCAACTACAATTGAATTTGCCTGTTCTTGTAATCATGTATTAATGTTTCAATCAGTTAATATAAACTCACCTAATGGATGAAAATTAAAGAATAAAAATATAAGAACAAACAAGTAATTCTATTTATTGAGTCACCTGCTTATTACTTTGTGCAATCTTGCTTGGAGTCATGGAGAAGTTTGAGCCCTCAGGGCGATCTTCCACTGATATATGTGGCTTCTCGAGGGAAATAGAGGACTCATGAGAAGGAAGCAGCTTTCCTGCATTGGATTTTTTTCTACTAGTCATAACAGTATGGTTCGATACTTTTAATGTGCTCACCATGGAAGAGAGAGACCTCTCTTTTGTAGCAGGCATTGGAATAGAGGGAACTTCAGATTGCTCAGGTTCTCCGCTAACAAACTCAAGTTCCTTTTCTTCTTTTTCTACAAGTACATAGTCATCTCCTTCTTTTCTTAAAGAAGGAACGATTGCTGCTCTAATTGAATTCCAGTTGTGGTCTGGCCTGAAAATCATTCGAAAGTAAAGAAATTTTGGTAATTGCAAATCCTCTAATATTTCAGTCGATTGCATGAATTTAGTTTTATTCTTCTCATTTTCATTTGAGGCATGAAGTTGAACATATTCACATGCTGTAAAACACTGGTATATTTATCTAGTTTTGTTGAAGTAACTTAGAAACTATTAGAACAAATTTCAATCAGAAAAAAATGACCCATTCTGCCATATATAGCATCCTTAATTGCCTATGATTTGTCACACGTAAGAGTGACAGCTACAGAATATATATAAGTATTTCAACTATGCATTCTCAAAAAAGGAAGTTGCAATAGTTCTTTATCATAGACTATTTAAACCGTCAAATCTAGCTAAAAGAATGCTCATATAAGTTAACTTTCCAATTTGAGTAGCTAGTGTTAGTAATCACTTAATTAACATTACCTCGGCATCCTTCATGAAATTTTCCACCTAGTTGATTTCCCGTAGAGCATAGTGAGGATGGATTCTACTAGTGAAATTTTTATACTGTGTGAAATTGTGAACGACCTGACCTGACCTCTCTTCTTGTGAATATAACTTGCTTAGAGAACTTCATGGTTATCAAAAATTATGTGCATTGATTTAGGTTTATGTACCTCAGTTTGTCCAGTGGAGTACAACCAAGATAAATGTCACACACGGGACAGTTGCTCAAATCCTCTTCTGTTATCTTGTCGGATATGCACTTGTTGCAAACTGTCAAAGAAAACTCGAGTAACAATCAAAAAATCACCAAAGTTATAAGAAGAACAATCAATTCCCTCGAGAGAAAGAGAAAACAGCAAGCGGGCTGGCTGGCTATTAGTTCTCATTTGTTCAAGAATATATGCAGTACGCTTATCATCTGTATAATAGTTATGGAAAGCCTCAAAGGAATGTAATGATATTGTAATTCAATCCAAAAGGAACATTTTTTTTTGGAAAAATGTGGGATATACTTGTACAAGTAAATGCAGTTGAAATCTCCAAAGGGATTAGTTAATTTGTCAAAAATCAAAATTAATATCATACTAAACTCATGTCCAATTAATCAAATCATATATATGAACTCTGTCCTTCCTAATCTAAAATGCTTTAAATGTTAAGAATGTAAGTAATAAAAACACAAATTTCTTCCAAATATAAAATTGATTAATCAATTATCCGTCAAAGTCCTACTGGAATCACAAATTTACCACCTAAAACAGAAAACAATAATTTTATCACAAACTAGAACACGAAAAACTAAATTCCTAGTAATTTTAAGAATTAAAATCCAATCTAATGTATGTGTACATATAGATATACATATGGAGAGGGGGGAAGGGGGGCTCACAAATGTGAAGGCATTCAGTGATGTTCATGGGGTCCTCAAAAAAGTTGTTGCAGATTGGACATGTCAACAATTCAACCATCTCCTTCCTCCCAACTCTGACCGTTGGATTGCTGTAATTCGTCATCTTGGCTGACGGCTGACGGCTGACGGCTGACAACCTCGTTTGGACGTATCTACACAAATTGCATGTCACCCAAAAAAAACATCGAACAATGAATAATGAAACACACCGTCAAAATTTCCGGCATGGAAACCATCAAATCAAAATACCAAAAAAGTACCTGGTTTGGGGGTTTTGAGGTAAAATTTGATGACTAGTTTTATTATTAGTACCAAGTATTATTCGTGATTATGGAAAATAAAGCTTATTTATATGCAGCAGGGGATTTCGGATCCTATTTCACATGAATTATGCATGCTTCTTATAATAGTACTACCTTTCGGCCTTTTGACTAATTTAATTGATTCTTTTTTGGATTATTTTTCTTTATTTTTTTTAAAACCGACTCAATCCCGCAACATCTTTAAAAAAATTATTTTATTTTATTATAAATAAAATATTCTTAGATCAACTTATGCGTCCAATATATTAACTGGTGTCCACTTTTTCTTAAATAAGCAACACAGTTGCTCATGCACATTTAAATTTTAATGGGTGTGACATTTTTCTTTTCTTTTTTTAAAAGAACTTAAGTTATCGTAATTAAATTTTAACCAATTGAGCTTGTTTGTTAGTCAAATGTGAGATAACTTCACAAAATATTAAAATTAATGAACATATTCGAACTCAAAATATAATTTTATTTTATCCTAATTTCGCTCACTATCTTGGTACGTATTGTAAACCGGAAAGTTATTAGTTATTACCATGGCATAATTTCATTTAAATATTTTTTTTTTTAACATTTTCACAAAAACCCCTTGCATGAATGACAAATATTATTAGCCCATATTTCTGCGACTGAAGCCTTGTGGAAAAGAACACAAAGGATTCCAAAAGGTCCTGACATGTGGAGCCCACAGTATGCAACCTTGCGATAATAACATTATTTATTCCCAAAATAAATTTCAGAACTTCAAGAGACCATTTCAATTCAAGATAGCAATTCAGAATATGAAAATATTTTTATAATTTCTAATTGCGAGTATATTCTTGATCAGCCTCATGTAATCATGTTTACTATAACAATTGGGAGACTTTATATAATCAAGCTTCAAAGAATAAGCTATAATATTGTATAAGATTCCTGTGTCACCGAATATTTAGGTGTTAGAAAGTTGGAACATCTTCATTCTCTTCAAGGCAACTGGTCCCTTTCCATTCAGACAAGACCTACTGGATTGTATATTCAAGATCCAACAAGCCCTTTGAGACGAGCATATGAAATGATGAGTACAAAAAGTACAGCAGAAGCGATCCCTGAAAGAATGACCACCTGTTGACATCAGAGGAAATATCAATCAAAACATGTTATGTTATCATATAACTTCATTAAGATTTTTTTGTATAAATTATCGCAAATTTTTAGGCTTACCCATTTAAACATGTATCCGTGATCTACATTCCATGTATATGGTATGTTCATGCCAAATATTGCTGCCACCAAAGAATATATTGATAAACAGACGGTGCCTGAACTCAGAAAGAGCTCTAGCTGCAGTCATATTAATAGGCAACGCAAGCATTAGTTACCAATGAAAATAACAGCATTTCAGCCGATACATACATATATCATGAGACTGCAATGTTGCATTCCCAATAAGCATGGAAGGAGCAAAAGGGTACTATTGGGTATGTATTATATTGCCAATGACTATGAGGCCTAGTTCAACTGACTGAGGCTACACAACTTCTATCAAGAGGTTCTGGGTTCAAATCCTGCAGTTTATTCATACATTACGTAGGCATTTCTTCTGCATTATGTTGATTTGGTTCCCATTTTATGTGTGCTTGTTATTCCACCATGTGTGGATTTTCCATAATATATGGGCTTGTTATCCAACTTGATGTGGGTCCTATTCTCTACCTGAGCTTGAGGAGTCTATTAATTTATGTAATTCAAGGAGATTGGCTACCCTATTGTGTAGCTCAACTGGCAAAAAAAAGGATAGGAGTACCAAAAATTTAGAAATATACAGCACCTGAATCAGCTGGTTTCGATGATTGTCAAGCTGCAATGAAAATGCACAAGTTGTTAGATAGCATTTCATAGAAAACGATATTAGCAATAAATTTCTTATGCTCAAGCTGTACCTGAATGTTAATATAATCCTCTGTATCATCAATGTACTCACGCAACTGCAAAATTGTAATTTATAAGGACAGTGTTGATCACAAAGTTGAATTCTGTAACAACACTACACACTTTCATACACAAGGTATGATATTTACACGACAGAAGTAGGAGCATATAGAAAAATAAAAGAATCATATGCTTACAATGGCAGGATCAAATATAATGGAGGGTGAAGATCGCCCAACTATAACATTCCTCCAAAATATCTAGAATACCTACAAGCTTAGTTAGATCTCTCTATCAGAAACACTAGTATTTATAAGCAAATTCTAAAAAAATATCAACTAGTGTCGCCAAGTGCCTTGTGGGCTGGAATCCAACAAGGGCAGACATGGTGTAGCTTCTTAAAAATGTGTATTTTCAATGTTGCGACACTAACTTATCAAATTTAACTATATCTATTAGGAAAGCTATTCTAGCATGCCATGTTTCCGATGAACGTATTTCGAACCAACTAAACGACCCATAACGTTCCCGTTTTCATTCCACATAGGCACATACTATATATAACTGAGATCTGGGTAACATTGGGCACTAGGCAGCAAGATATTTATAAAGAATATGGTAAACCAACAAGACAAGTTAAAAAAACTCAACATCACATACCGTGGTTAGTTTGTTTAATGTGCCATCAATCTGCATAAAGTAAGCCTGCAATAAAAACTACCCAATTTTAAGAATTTTAGTTCATAGGAGATGGTGGGAAAGTAGTAGGTTAGCAATGTGACCTCAAGTAACATCTCCAGCTCCTCAACATCATTCTCATCTCCACGGACTGTTGCCATACTTGCTCTACTAGCTCTAGAAATTTTAGAGCCGATGGTGGGCGAAGCAAAAAACAAACTGGCAGCACCTGAGCCACTCACAGGTGATGCACTAGCTAACTTTCTTGACAAGTAAAGATCAGCCATATCGTCGTCATCATCCAATAGTTGTTCAAGTTCATCTCTCACCTGCAATCACCTGCACTTTGTGAGCACAAAATAAAACGAACTGCATGTAGGAGCCCAAAATATCAGTTTTGTACGCCAAGAAATAAATATCAAGTAAATAATAGAAATCCTAAAATAATGGTTATTATAGAGATATAATAATACCATGTTTATCTCCTAAAAGTAATTTAATTTGGACAATCCTGCAGATGGATTTACATGCTGTAGAAAGATCCACAGTTTCTGTCTAAATTATCAACATCTATTGACACAAACCACATGTCACAATTTTGTACTCCTAAGATACTATGTTATAAGATTATATCTCCTAAAAGTAATTTACTTTGGATATCTCATACATAGATATAAGAATCAGTAGAAAGATCAATACAGTTTTCTGTCTGATTATTAATATATTTTGGTAGAAATCACATATGGCAAAGGCTTATTCCACTGTAACTTTTTTGAGCCAAAAGTTCCTGAAGCATAAAGAATTGAAAAATACGATTAAAATTCATGTCTACTGATAGTCATCTTCGTCTTTACTGATAGTTGATAGAGATGATTGTTCGAATAATGAATATCTATATCCTCTCTTACCTCTACAATTTATGTCAAAGGCGCTGAGTTATAAGGCTTATAAAACGAGGAATGGAGACACTAGATATAGAATACTGAAAATTTTAAGAACTTAGAATTTTTTAAAAAATTTCACAATCATAGCCTTGAAACTCCTTATAATGCCATATGGCTGCAGATGGATTAGCTTAAGTTAGAAAAGATACTTTCAAAATCAGATGATAATGCATTCATTTTGTTAGAAATTGTTAAGACAGACTGAAATATATACTGTGTACGTGTAGTATATGCATTATGTGCATCTTAGCAATTGCTATAGTACTTAGTAGAATACACAACATATCAGTAGGGACAAAACAAGATCACTAAAAACAACCTATAGAATTAAGTGGTAAAACCTGCCTATGTCAGTTACATTACATAGATCAAGTTCAAAAAACTTGAGGCAAAAGCTGCAAAACATACACCTTTTTCCTTCTTTTTTTGTCTGTAAGCATACAACTATAGACTAGCTTGATCAAATAATATAAACATGTCATCATGGCATGAATCCAAAATAATTTATAAACATAGGGGTTTTATTGACAAAAAGTGTTTTGAGACAACAAAAGAAAGTGTCCATACCTTTTGAACACGAGCAATCAACCTTGTCATTCCACTCTTCAATTTACGAACTCGGTCCAAGTTACGGCTACTAATCTGCAAGCATTAGCAGCTGTTTACGAATAGGAGAAACAGGGAATATATAACAATGAAATGTTATATTAGCAAACCAAAACCAATAAACTAAAATATACAAAGCCAGACCCCTAGTCCTCCTCCTTTACCCCCAACACATACACAAGTCTTGCCCTACTATTAAGTGATAAATGTCACCGATTGTGTTATTGTGATAGAAAGGTATGTAATGTGCTTTTCTTGGAGAAGCTTTTTTAGATATGAACAATGTTAGGGGTCACATATGGGGTATCAAATCAAAACTGATGTGTCATCACTGTGTTTGTTGACACATCATTAGGTGATAAAATGTCAATTACTGAGCCACCAGTGTAATAATGACATGTCAATTTGGTAATCCTAGCATTACTCTTTTGCTGGGTGTCATTTTCTGTTTGGTTTTTGTGAGGCTCTGTGTCTGGACTCCCCCTCTAATATGCCCCGTCCATGCACCACATTAGCTTAATATCAGTTAAACTTTCAACAGAAAGGGAGAGAAAGATGCATCATCATTTTATTGAAATGAAATGAATGAAATGCTGAAGGACATATAAAATGTGCACCTTAGAGGTAAGCTCATCCAAGGCTGGGTAAGCAGCAGTCTCCAATTCTGTTGTGCGCGCAGCAAGAAAACTACAAATGGCTTCTAAAGCCACTTCAAGGGCCCGAAATTCAAAAGGAGATTCTGTGTCAAATTATTCAGATAAGTATGACATGAGATGTAGTCACTGTAAAGAATTAAGAGTATTACTTTCAAGCCTGAAGAAGAAGGAACCAGAGCATGTTTTTTATATTTTTTTTCAAATAGAATTCCTTTTCTTCAACAAGTTGTACTGTAACTTCTTTTTCATATACATCCAGTTATAAAAAGAGCTTACCATCTTCTTCACCCACTTCACCATCATGTTGCCCACCCAACTCTTTTCCATCTCCATGAGCTTCTCGAAGAGTGTTTACTAAAGGCAGTCGTCTACGTAGTTCCTCAACAACAGGGATGACGTTGTCATCCAATGGATCTCGAAGCAATACCTATTAGTACCAAAATCAGCATTGCATGGTAAACAGAAATAAAATTAAAAAAATTAAACATAATAAAAATATATCAGCATTGTATTCGCCCTATTCAAAACAGCTAAAACTACTTCTGACCACGTAAAATACAAGGAGGAATTAGGTTGAACTCCTAATTTCAAGAACAAAGAAAATAAGAAAATTTCACAAAATAAATTTATTAAGAAAGACACTGTTAGTAGCTTTACATGGGCCATGCTAGTACCTAACTAAACTCATAATAACAAAATTTAATGCAGAATATGTTTGGCTTGCTAACATGGTCATCGTAACTATGAAGTTATATTGTTGTATATTACTTAGTTCAACAGGGGAGCTATATTAATTAAATTAAAGTTAAGTACAGGGGAGGGAGTAAACACATTCTCATGACAGTATTCTTTTCTTTTCGGGTTTTGGCTTATCAAAATCAAACTAAATGCTATAGTAATCAAAGAGTTTTTATTTTATCCCGTAATATTGACTTTGAAAAACAACAGTAAAAGTGATATCAGCATAGCATTAACCACATAGAAACAAAGTAATGAATAAACTGCTGCTGAGCACAAAGCCTATGCCCCGCGTCATGTTAAAGTTTAAGCCTCATACTCAATCCCAACTTCAAGTCAAAGACACTATTGACCTGATGAAACTCCGTAAACCTAAACCCCAATAATAACCTTACAAACTTGACTTTCTTCCTAATTCAAACCATACACTACAGGACTCCAACTAGATGCAGGCAAAGACAATTTTCAGAATATTAAAATTTTCTAACTTCAGCATATTAACACTTATGCTTCAACTTAATTAAGCACTTCATATCCAAAAAAAACATTTTTTACCCAGTATCAAAATTTGCAAATGCTCAACACCAAAACCACAATTAACAAATTTAAACAATCCAAATACCAATTATATATATGTACACCTATAAGAACTAAAATTACATATGAATGCTTACCTCTTCAGCAGTAATAATAGCCTTGATATGCTGTCCCACCCATAAACAACAAACAGTACCAAAATCAGTAACAAACCCAAAACCCAATCAAACATGACAGATATCTGCACAACAAAAAATTCAAAAGAAACCTATTTATTTCGGTTCCAGTACCTCTAAATTGATAACAATGGCCTTTTCACGGCCCAAAATGGTAGAAGGGTAAGATAAAAGGGGATCGAGAATGCGAAGATCCCGAGCATGAATTTGAACTCTATGCATGATCGCATATTTATCTACATCTAATATAGTATCCTGACCCATCGAATCCATGAGAATCCAACTCCGAGAATTCGCCCCTTTTGCCTTCTTCAACCCAATTGCCTGCGGATCCGCCGGCACGACGTACCCATCTCGAGCCATATCTAACCATCCCCAATCAACCCCTCACTAGTCTATATATGTAAAACACTTGTCTAATTATGTGTGTGTATATATATATATGTAGAATTTCACAGATTGAAAACTATAAAGAAAGGTTTATAGTGGAGTGATTAGGAGTTTTCAATAGGAGAGATATGGGAATTACATGGCTACAGGGGAAGCGAGATTGAAAAGAATCTGCGGGAGGGAACTGAAATCCCAGTTTATTAATTAGTAGCTCCATTCCTAAAAGATCATCGTTTACGTATAATTTACCAAATAAATTTTATCATTACTCTTTTATGTAAAATTTAAAACTATTAATATAGGGAGAAAATTTTTTGGGACAATGCCAGAAAATAGAGGTAATATAAGAAAATAAATATTTTATTTTTTAAAAAAATTATAAACGACAAACTTTTTAGAACAAATTTTTTCTTCTAAAACGATAATCTTTTAAGAACGGAGGGAGTATAATTTATATTACACAACCTAGGGGAGTTGTTATTGCTTTTTTGGAATTTAATTTAATATTACAGGGTGGGCTTTTACTATTTTTTTTTCTTTTTCTTTTTGTCTTTAAGAAGATTGGATCAATTAAATACTTTTTTATTTTTAATCTTTTAAAATATTAAAAAATAATTTCAAACGTATTACTTTATAGTTTATATAATAATAAAAATAATATTTACCATTAAACTATTACTACATTTAGTCTAATAAAATTAGGGATGAAAATGATCGCAAGTCAAATCCAACAATACCTTATTCAAAATTTATTCGAATTCTTTACTTAGATTCAAATTTATCTCGTTCTATTATACTTAAGTTTGACTCGGCTAACTCATTTTTAATTGAGCTACTCGTGAATTTGTACTTGATCATTTATATTATGATAATTTAGATAAAATTAACCCACTCATGACTCAACTATTTGAAATAATTTAAATTTTTCAAATTAAATCTCAAACGATATAAAAAAAATTAATGAAATGATATTACGATTATTTAATCTATTGATGGACATATATATAGAAACATAAAAACCCAACCTATTTCTCAAGGTACGTAGAGAATTAAATTGTTGTACTATTGTAGACACCTAATTTTTTCACAAAATAGAATTAACACGTTGGACTCTATACGAACATTTTGGAGCCAAAAAGTCAGAAAAATGTGTACCAGAAACAGTAATGGAATCAGAATATTTTTAAAGGGGTTAAAATATATCAATAAAAATATTATTTCACAATATTTTATTTCAATTCTTGTCAACCTTTGAGTTGTGAATCTAATAACTTTATATATATATATATATATATATATATATATATATATATATATATATATATATATATATATTAATTTTTCCCGAACTATGAGATTATTAATCAAAACTTTAAAATTTTTAGTCAACTGATTATTTATTTTTTATAGATAAATTATAAATTATAATATTATATATTTTAAATATTATATTGTGGTTCATGTGATTAATTAGTTTGAAAAAAAGAATTTCAGTAACAAAAAAAATGGAAGAGAGATTTAAGAATTTTGATAGAATAGAACTATGGTGAACTTATGGTTACTATAGTGGAATCCAAAAAAAATTTATTTATTTATTTAGCTTTTTATTTTTAATTAGTTTACAGAGAGAATTGTTATCACTTTTTTTTTGATGATAAAGCAAAAGCAGGAGAAAAGTAAAAGAGGAAAAAAATACAAAAAAAAAAAAGAAAAAAAAATAAATAACCCGAAGAGTTCAAGGTACTCGAAGAGTTCTGTAAAAATTTCAATTGAAATAAATACTATACATTTTTTGATAGTCACAAAAAAAGCCAAAAAATAAAAATAAAATTGATCGGTCCAATATTCCTGTCCATTACAATTGTCCCTGTTAAGGGTGTAAATGAGTCAAACCGAAGCGAACAAAGAGTTACTCGAATTCGTCTTGAAATAATAAATTCGTACTCGAATTCGAATTATATTTAAAAAATTCTACTCAGATTCGACTCGACTGGAATATTTATTACTCAAATTCGATCCGACTCGAATATTTTTTCAAACTATTCGCGAGCTTCAAATTCAAGCTCGAATTCGAGTCTCCACATAATAACTAGTTTTATAATAAATATAATTATAAATTGAATTTGTTATTTTACTTAAAAAAGAGAAAATATATTTATTATTACACTTTACAAATATAAAATCACAATTAAAATTAAAAACAAAACAAAATAATAACTAATTATTCTAATTTAATTTAAATTTGTATATATTATAAGAGAATGTATCGAACATCTAATCGAATATATATTAATCGAGTATGTATCGAATCACCATAAAAAAGTTAGTATCATAATTGCTGACACCAACTATGGAGCAGACAACAAGAGAATCGGAATCCAGGCGGTGCAAAGATTATACTCCATAGTTGGTTGAATGGTTTCCGATAGGTTGAATGGTTTCCGATCGGATAAAAATTGCATAGAAAACATTTCTTTCTAAATAAGTTTACCAAAAGTCACGAATTCATTCTAGACATTATGGTGTAGGCCCCATATTTTTTGAAGAAAATTTTCAGCTGTACCTAACCAACACTGAATTGCCAAATTCGAGCCAATAAATGGGCAGCTAAGTTGCATGCAAAACTTAGCTAGCCAAGTAAGAGCATCCGATAACAAGGGATAAATCACTTTTTGGTAACTATACTGAGGTTTGATTTTTATTATGCTTATTAAATTTTTCTTTGTTACAATCGAATAACTGTATTTTTAAAAAGTTACAAAATGGTCATTCCGTTCGATTTTTGTCCAAAAATTTGACGGAAATGCTGACTGTACATACTGATCCGTTATTTTTGCTGACATGGTCTGTTTTTTACTGACGTGGAGGACAGAAGGTTTGACTTAATTTTTTTTTAAAAGAAAATGTTCCTCTATTGAGTGTCGAACTCTAAGCCTCCCCAAACTAAAAATTTTATATTCTAACAAAAGCCACTAGACCAACTACCTATTATGCTAAAATTTATGTAACACTAATATTTAAACCATCTAGCATCGTTTATATGCATGTGAAGATGAGATAATAATAATTGTAATAATAATAATAATTGTAATAATAATAATAAATTTTAAATAATTAAAATTTTATGAAAAACGTTAATTTATAGAATAATAATTCAATAAATTATTAATAAGTTAAATTAACTTATTAATAATAAATTTCATGAACATAAATGCGTTAAATTGAAAGACGTTAAAATAACTAATTAATTAATTATTTGTTTGTTTGTTTGTTATTAATTCTATGTACACTCGAATGTTTTCTTATTAGCCGGTCATCAATAATACATTTAACATCATTCTCATCGTGTTCTATTAAAAACGGATCAATTACTTATTAGAACAAAAGCTAGCGTATTTTACTTTCTTTTTTTATTCCACAAAGTCTTAGAATAAGAATAGAGAATTTTGAAAAATATAATATAATTTTATAATAAAATACAGCATTAATAATATAATTTATTGTTAATAAGTTAATTAACGTCTTTCATAAATGCATTCTAGTATATATATCTGTAGTTCTACACAATGCATTCTAGTATATATATCTGTAGTTCTACAAATGAAATTCATTGTTAATAAGTTAATTAACAAGAACAACAAGATTTTGAAAAGCCTTTAAGAACCACCTAAGAACAACAAATCAATCCAACGACTGAATTATATTATACTCATGTGTAATATGACATAATAATTATTAACATATGGTCTGGGTCTGGGTCTGGGTCTGGTTTCATTCATAAACATTATTATGTACATTTATTTTCTTCTGCTCTTTCACTCTTAACTACTTTTAAATATCATGTCGACTTGTGTATTTTATGGACTGCAGCATATTTTGTAAATCTGTTCTTTAATTGCATGGTTCTTTTTCTTCTTCTTCTTCTTTTATATATATATATATATATATATATATATATATATATATATATATATATATATATATATAGGAAATGATCCGTGGAATACGTTAGCTATTAACCATGCTTCAATTAACGCTCATCCAGCCGTCCAAAATTGGAGTTAATGGCTGATATGAGCGCCCAGCCGCTAGAGGGAGCTAGTAGCGGCCAGCAAATTTCTTTTATGCTGGCCGCTACTCCCTCTAGCGGCCAGTCAAAACGACCGTGTTTTGACTGTCAAAATGACCGTGTTTTGACCAGCCGCTAGAGGAAGTAGCGGCCAACATAAAACAATTTGGCTTAATTACTGATTATCATAATTATTTTCGTACATATATACTACTTATTAATCATTAAAATAAAATAATAAATAATTATAAGGATAATTATAAGAATAATCAGTAATTATCTTTATATATTTCCTATACTTATTAATAAAATAAATATGTATAAGGATAATTACTGATTATCATCTTATGATTTTTAATTATAAATAAAAAATAGTGATTGAATTTATATTATATTCATACTCAAATATATAAACTCAATCACTATTTACTATTTATAATTAAAAATCATAAAACAATAATCAGTAATTATTCTTATACATACTGATAATCAGTAATTATTTTTATAAGGATAAGTATAAAGATAATTACTGATTATTCTTATAATTATCCTTATAATTATTTATTATTTTATTTTAATGATTAATAAGTAGTATATATGTACGAGAATAATTAGGATAATCAGTAACTAAGCCAAATTCTTTTATGTTGGCCGCTACTCCCTCTAGCGGTTGGGCGCTCATCTCAGCCATTAACTCCAATTTTGAACGGTTGGATGAGCGTTAGTTGAAACATGGTTAATAGCTAACGTATTCCACGGATCATTTTCCTATATATATATATATATATATATATATATATATATATATATATATATATATATGAATTAACGTCTTTATTGAATTATTATTGAATTAACGTCTTTATTATTCTATAAATTAACGTCTTTCATAAATTTTAATTATTTAAAATTATTATTATTATTATTACAATTATTATTATATCATCTTCACATGCATATAAAAGATGCTAGTTAGTTTAAATATTAGTGTTACATAAATTTTAGCATAAGAGATAGTTGGTGTAATGGTTTTTATTGGAATATAACATTTCTAGTTTGGGAAGGTCTAAAGTTCGACACTCAATAGCAATATTTTCTTTAAAAAAAATTTAAGTTAAGCCTTCTGCCTTCCACATCAGCAAATAACGGGCCACGTCAGCAAAAATAACGGATCAGTATGCACAATCAGTATTTTCGTCAAATTTTTGGACGGAAATCGAACGTAATGACCATTTGGTAACTTTTTGAGAGTACAGTTATTCGATTGTAACAAAAAAATGGTAACCACAATAAAAATTGGACCCCAATACAGTGACCAAAAAGTGATTTATCCCCTGATAGTAGATATAATAAACTATTTAAATTCAAGTTTGTTGACATAGGTAGTAATTTAAAGAGCATTAGTACTTTAATATTTTATGACTCATCAAACTTAGAGGTGGCAAACGAGCCGGGTCGTGTCAAAATGGCCCGAATTTTGGCGGGATGCTAAAGTGAGGCCCGTGGCTCGGGTTGGGCCGGCCCGGCCCGCGGGCTTCTTCCTTTTTCTTTTTTTTTTTTGCAAAATCTTGTTACACCAAAAATAGTAATAATAATAAATATTAAAAATAATAAAATAATTTATAATAAACAATAATTCTAATTACCTACATTAATTACATATCTCAATCAATTAAAATTTTAATAGTATTATAAATTACTTTCAAAGTATATAATCAAATTTGATTTTTTAAAATTATACTTTAAAATTAATATAATTTATTTAACTTTTAAAAATGCATTCATGACTCCACAAATATTGTTCCAAGAGATATCTAATTAATTTCCAAGATTTACACGGTTGGAACTCGGAGATGCCAAGATTTTAGCACTTTGAATATTTAAATTGATTTTCAGAAGATTTCTATGACATGATTTTAGGCATTACCCAATATCTCATTATTTAATCAATTAGCTTGTTTTATGGGACTTATTAACAGCCACATCAATTAAATTAATTTTCAGAAGATTTGCATGACATGATTTTAGGCATTACCCAAAATCTCATTATTTAATCAATTAGCTTGTTTTATGGGACTTATTAACAACCACATCAATTAAAAAATTTCAAACTACAGTTATTATTTACTACAACTATAATAGTTAAATACCGTATTAGCATATGATATTTTTGTATAAAAATATATTTTTATATTGAAGATTGCATTAAAAATAAACAGTTGTTGTAGTTTAGTTGGTTTGAACTCTTATTTATTTACTTACAAGTCTTGTGTTCAAGCCTCATAACCCACAAGTAGCAACATTTTGTTTAAAAAAAAAAGAGTCGCGGGCCAAGGGCCGGGCCGAGCCAAAAACGGATGGGCCAAAAAGGCCCAGATTTTAGTGGGCTAAAAAAATGCAGCCCAAAGCCCAGCCCGTGGGCCTGGGCCATCTTTGCCAGGTCTAATCAATCTTTTCGATTCAATTAATGTATTATCTGACTTAAAACAATAATAATTGATAATATTTGAAATAATTAAGAACATTCATTTTTTTTTTAAAAAAGATAACATTCTGGAAAATAAATATTTTTAGTCTTTTTTTATATGATTTTGATTCTCTCAAAATAAAATAAATATTTTGAATAGTCAAGGTCAATTTACCAATTCTGAAGATTTGATGATGACTAAGGTTGAGAGATAATTTTTCTGACGTGACTCGTCTGTTTGAGTATCCCAAAGTGGTTGAATAGGCGGTTGGAGATTGCACCTCTATATATATATATATATATATATATATATATAAATAATATAAGGATCAAGTGCATACCTCTTATCTTACTCACTCGTGCTCACCCCCCCTTTAGCGACGGACCTAGCGATGGTTTCGGTCATACAATCATCATCTATACTTTTAGCGACGGACAACATATAACGTCGCTAAAAGTATAGACGACGGTTGTATGATAGAACCGTCGCCGGGTCCGTCGTTAAAGGGGGTGAGCACATGTGAGTAAGATAAGGGGTATGCACTTGATCCGGACTGTATATATATATATATGTATATATATACGGTCCGGATCTTAATCTCACCCCTTTTCTAGCTCACCTTGCTCACCCCCTTTAGTAACGGACCGGGGGACGATTCGGTCCGTTGCTATATGTTCGATCCGTCGCTACATGTTGTCCGTCGCTAAAAGCTAAGACGACGATTCTATATATAGCGACGGTGTGAAGCCCCAAAATAGGTATACATCACCCATTTTGAGTCGTCAATAACATGGTACATAAACAACTACAACTTTATTAGTACAACATGAAAACTGTGAGTTTAAATATAAATATTGTCGTCTAGACAATATTCACACCCAAATAAGTCCTCACTACAATTATTGGTACATTATTTTACAAAAATGGCGAGGACTACTAAAACAACTTTCTAGAGCCATCATTCCACACCCCGACTAGAACTCGCTACATTCTCGCCTCCTGAGAAGAAAAATGGAACAAAAAGGAAAAGGGTGAGCTCAACTAGCCTAGTAAAGAATATTATGACTAAGATAATATATAACAAATTATCGCTAGTCTTCAACAGGGAAAAATCTGATAAAATACAATAGACAACAAGTTTCAGATCAATATTCGCAGCAGAAATAATAATTCATAGATGAGTTATGTAGAGAATGAAATCTACTATTATCTATGAATTTAAAAGTCCATCATCAATATTTTATCCCTGTAACATCAATCAATATACATCTGGAATCAAATATTCATCTTTGCACTACAGGCCAAAGATATTCATCAGTTGGTCATGTTCATCTCAACACCTGTACATCTTTGCATTACAGCCAAAGATATTAATCATAAAATCACATTAATCTTTGCACTACTGAACAAAGATATTCAATAATATCATCATTTAGGACTGAGGATGATGAAAAATATTTTAAAGAAAACGAATCCAGTGAAACAAAATAATAAATATTAAGGATTCGTATTTCGGTTTATCCATGTCCAAAAATACCTCATAAATAATTATAGTGGAGTAAAATTCAAGAATAATCAAAACATGGATACAATCAAAGCTAGTATCCATAATAGATATTTTGGACGAAAAGAAAAAAAAATTCATTTTTCGATGAATAGTGCCGTATTCGTGAATAGTGTCGTATATGTAAATAGTGCCGTATACGTGAATAGTAACCCTGACACAAAAAGTTCTAAATTTGATTAAAAGTTCAAACCAATATTTCGGCATAATGATATTGAAGAAAATAATATCATTTAAGAAGAAAATAACATCCCTTACCTTGAAAAAACTGTACTTCTAGCTGGAATACCGGATATAGTGCTGAAGGGAACTTGCACCGTATAGCAACACTCAAAGTATCAAAATACTCACAAGAATACGCTCGATAATATAGAGAGAGAAAGGGAGAGAAAACTTAAGTTTCTGGTGTGATTTTCAATTCTAACCTAAGCACCCTATTTATAGAAAAATGCTTAGAACACCAAAGCAGAAAATTTAATAAAATATTAATATATTTATAAAAATTTCCTTAGCCTACCTTGACCATCTGAATTCAGCTACCAAACAATGACAAAAACAAAAAAAAACGTTTTTGTTATTAAAAATAATTAAAACTTTTAAAAATCAATTATTTCGGAACTACGGAACTTCAATAATTCATAATAAATAGCCCTTTTATCAGAAAAATTCAAACCACATGTCCTTTCCATAGGAAATTTCATTCTCTACAACTTTGTAAGTTTAAGTTTTTTTAAATTCCAAGCAGAAGTTGATCGAAATCCAAAAACGGACGATTTTACGAGCTATAAACCAATTTCAGTTAAGAAATGGGGTCCACCGACATGTTTAAATAATTTTTGCAACAAAAATACTCTTCCTCCTCATATATTCGTATATCCCATATTTATTATAAAAATATCACCATTATTATATTATTAAAATATAATAATATATTTAAATGAATTATTTATCAGAAAAGATAAAATAATAATTTTTCAACAATTGTCACATTAAAAATTTTCTCCATCTATATCCACATAAAATGAATATTTTTCTTATCATATAAATCAATAATTAATTATTCACAAATAATATTACAGAATCACAATACCGACAACCAGACAGTTCCCAAGAAAGAGGGGGCTTTCTAATAAGGATTTCTTCTTACTCGCACGCAATTAAGTGACCAAACCTCTCATTCGACATAACTTTCTAGACATTGCCAATAATGTTATCTAATAATATTATTCAAATAATATGAATTATTGATCTGATAATGAAAATACTGTGTAGTGACAATTATTGAAACAACAATAATATAAAATATCAACGTAGCAATTATTGAATCAATAAAATAAAATATTGAACAGTAACTACTTTAACAATTATTGAGTAATGCCTTCCTACGTAAGAATCAATAATTGGTGCAATACCATGTGCTACTGTGTTTTAACCACCGGGTATTCCAACAGTATTAACGGTAACAACTACGCCGTTATTTATAAACAACTTATACTTGTCGTTTTCTTCATCCAATCGCTTTCCATTATGGGGCCCACACAAGGCTGCGCCATCGTACGAATATTCTCCGACAGTAAGAATATTCCACGACCAAACGAATATTCTCCGATAAAAATGAATATTTTATAACCACTTGCATACTTGAAATATTTGCGCATTTTACCCATAACTAACCACATTAATCAAATCAACCCTTAATATTTCAAAATAATAAATAGAGGAAATTTAATTTTATTTATAATAAGTTGGGGTATTACAACCTCCCCTCCTTATGAACTTTCGTCCTCGAAATTGACGTACGTACCTGGTGTTTCGAAAAGGTGAGGATACCTCGCTTTCATTTCTGTTTTCAACTCCCAGGTCATTTCTTCAATAGCATGGTTTCTCCACAAAACTTTAACTTGTGGTATGACCTTTGTACGTAAGACATGCTCCTTCCTATCCAAGATCTTGACAAGTACCTCCTCGTACATTAAGTCTTTGCCTATCTCATCCGGTTCTAACTCAATAACGTGGTTTGGGTGTTTCACATACTTACGAAGCACAGATATATGAAAAATATTATGAACACGAGACATACTTGGAGGTAATGCAAGTCTATAGGCTACATTTCCTACTCGGTCAAGAATCTGAAATGGACTAATAAATCGTGGATTGAGCTTTCCTCTCTTCCCTAATCTTGTAACTCCCTTCCATGGGGCAACACACAAACAATACATGATCCCCAATACTAAATTTCACGTCCTTTCGATAAAGATCTGTATAACTATTTTGTCGATCTTGAGCCATTTTTATATATTGTCGAATCATTTGGATCTTTTTCGTAGTCATACGTACCAACTCGGGTCCCAACAATGTTGCTTCATCCACCTCATCCCAACATATTGGAGAGCGACACTTTCGTCCATACAATGCTTCGAATGGAGCCACACCTATACTTGCCTGATAACTGTTGTTGTAGGAGAATTTCACCAATGGTAAATACTTATCCCAACTCCCTTTGAAATCTAGGACACAGAGTCTTAATAGATCTTCAAGAATTTGAAAATTCCTCTCTGATTATCCGTCCGTCTGAGGATGGTATGCCGAGTTGAATCATAAATTCGTGCCCATAGCTTTTTGCAAGCTAACCCAAAATCGTGAAGTGAATCTTGGGTCACGATCCGAAACTATGGATACTGGCATGCCATGCAATCTCATAATCTCATTCACGTACATACTTGAGAATCGTGGGAAGACCCATAATGAAATCCATGGTAATGTATTCTCAATTCCATTTCGGAATCTCAAGTGGTTGCAATGGACCCTTAGGCACTTGAAGCTCCGCCTTTACACGTTGACAAGTTAAACACCTCGAGATAAACTTCGCGATCTCTCTCTTCATATTGTTCCACCAAAATGTGTGTCGAAGATCACGATACATTTTGGTACTTCCAGGATGGATTACAAATAGTGTATTGTGTGCCTCCATCATGATCTTGTTCTTTAAATCAGAATCGTTAGGAACACAAAGTCTGGAGTGGACTCGAAGTATTCCTTCTTCATCGATTCTTGCTTCTGGAATAACACCCTTTTGTACTTTCTTCTTCATACGCATCAGCTCCGGGTCTGTGGCTTGAGCAACTTTAACTTCATCGATTAAAGTTAGTTCTATGCGTATACTTGACATCATCGCACTTGTTCCTGCATATGATATTCTACTCAACGCGTCAGATACCACGTTTGTTTTTCCCGGATGGTATTGAATAGTGTGGTCATAATCTTTTAACAGCTCGAGCCAACATCGTTGTAGCATGTGAAGTTACTTTTGGGTGAAGAAATATTTGAGGCTTTTATGGTCTGAATATATCTCCACTTTCTCTCCATATAGATAATGCCTCCAGCGCTAAAACGACTGCTGCCAACTCTAGATCATTAGTAGGATAATTCCTCTCATATTCTTTAAGTTATCGCGAGGCATAGGCTATGACTTTCCCATGTTGCATGAGAACACATCCTAACCCTTTGCCCGAAGCATCGCTGTAGATAACAAATCCATCCGAACTAGATGGTATTGTCAGAACAGGTGTCAAAATGAGTCTCCTCTTAAGCTCTTGAAAACTCTTCTCGCATTCCTTGCTCTATATGAATTTTGTATCTTTCCGAGTCAATTGAGTTAACGGGGTAGCGATTCGAGAAAATCCTTTCACGAATCTCCGATAATAACCAGCTAGACCCAGAAAGCTACGTACTTCGGTCATCGACTTTGGTTGCTCCCAACTTTGTATTGCTTCAATCTTTGTCGGGTCGACAGATACTCCATGTTTTGACACCACGTGCCCAAGGAATGCTACTTCCTCAAGCCAGAACTCACATTTCTTCAACTTGACATATAGCTTGTTTTCACGAAGTCTTTGGAGTACCAGCTTCAAATGGTGCTCATGATCTTCACGGCTTTTGGAATATATGAGGATGTCATCAATAAAGACAACAACGAACAGATCCAAATATTTTGAATATCCGGTTCATCATATCCATGAAAGCCGCAGGAGCATTATTCAATCCAAAAGACATGACTAAGAATTCATAATGCCCGTACCGAGTTCTGAATTCAGTCTTTGGAATATCCACAGTTCTAATCTTCAGCTGATGATATCCGGAATGAAGATCGATCTTTGAAAAGAATTGTGCTCCTTGCAACTGGTCAAACAGGTCATCAATACGAGGTAGCGGATACATATTCTTGATAGTGACATGATTTAATTCCCGGTAGTCAATACAAAGTCGCATACTCCCGTCTTTCTTCTTTACAAATAAAACAGGAGCACCCCAAGGAGATGTACTAGGACGAATGAAACCGATGTTCAACAACTCCTGTAGTTGGACCTTCTTTAACTTCTTAAGTTCAATAGGAGTCATTCGATATGGGGTTTAGAAATGGGCTTTGTACAAGGTTCAAGATCAATAAAGAATTCAACTTCACGTTCTGGGGGTAGACCGGGAAGTTCTTCAGGAAATACGTCAGGAAATTTACTAACAACAAGAATATTATTCAAATCTGACATGTCTTTATTCAAATCCATAGCATGGGCTAAGAAAGCTTGACATCCGTTTTTCAATAAATGAATAGCTTTATGACTAGATATGACAGTGATTGATTTTAATGGTTTAGTTGCTTGAATTCGTACAACAGGTTGGTTAGGAATATGAAAACTAACAACCTTACGAAAACAATCAATTTTGGCACGATGAGTAGTTAACCAATCAATCCCTAAAATCACATCAAAATCAAGTATCTTTAAAGAGATAAGATCAACAGGTAATGTGATGGTGCCAACTTGGATCAAACAAGATTTATAAACAGTGGATGTGATGAAAGTTTCTCCTAATGGAGTCTCTATAGATCAATCAAAGTCTAATTTCTTCGGATTTAAGTTTAAACGTTGAGCACAAGCAGGAGAGATAAATGAATGGGTAGCACCGATATCTAGGAAGGTATAAACTTCGCAAGAATTTATGATTAGCTTACCCGTGATCACCTCATTTGGGTTCCTCGCATTTTGACCAGTCACGACAAACGCTCTTTCAGGAACCGTTGACTTTGACTTTTTTGGGAAAGCCTTTTGAGTCACCATCCCCGCTGGACTTGGTTTCGCTACCATACAATCTCGAGCGATATGTCATTCCTTTCCACAATTATAACATACCTTGAACTGTTGTGGACAGTTTGGACTGATATGTCCATCTTTTCCACATTTATAGCATACGATCGGTGGACGTTCTCCACCCTTAGAACTAGTTGCTGCTGGTGTTGACGTCTTCACGTGGTCATTTTTGAATCTCCTCTTTTTAAAATCTCCTCCCGACTCGCTTCTTCTATTCTCATGGCCATGATTACCACCAGAGTGGTTACCGTCTTTGTCCGTATTTTTCTTTCTCTGCTGGTTATCGTTGTTCTGATGACTGTTGTCACCAATATGATCCTGGTTATGGTCCCTCAGTTGAACGTACTCGTTATCTCGCTCTAACAATTGAGCCCTGTTGAAAACATCTGAATAGAGATAAAATTTATGAGAAATGAGATACTGACGTATGCCGGGTTTCAAACCTCTCAGAAACATCCGCGTCATATGTTCCTCATTCTCCACTAAATGAGGTGCAAACCTGGATAACTCTGCAAACTTTGCCTCGTACTGGGACACCGTCATGTTATTTTGTTCCAGTCTAATGAACTCCACTTCCTTCATATGACAAATACTTTCAGGAAAGTACTTGTCATTGAACAGTTTCTGAAACGTCTCCCAAGACATGCTGAGTGCTTGGCTGTGACAAACCGTGCATTGTTATCATTTCCACAAGTATTTTGTGCACGAGTCTCCCTCGTCTGATTTTGCATGAACTGCAAAAAGCTTCTAAACATCCCGTCATTCATCATCTGCTCAGTGGTGTTGTTCACAGGAGGAACATTGTCAGCTTGTTGCACGTTCTCCTCGTTGATGAGTAAAGGTGTCTCCACGGTCTCATTTATTCCACTGTTAACATTCTCAGTCGACATTCTCAAATACTGCCATAAAACAAGGGTTAATTAAAGAAATCAACATATCACATAATATCCCTATATACTGATCAACTAACAAATAAGCTTAGGTAGGACACATTAGCGAAAGATTTACTCGTCTCTCCCCTCCTAGTTCTATTCCCCGATCTCCGCCAGAGATCATATCCCTAAGCTCTTATACCAACTGTGACGCCCCCAAAATAGGTATACATCACCCATTTTGAGTCGTCAATAACATGGTACATAAACAACTACAACTTTATTAATACAACATGAAAACTGTGAGTTTAAATACAAATATTTTCGTCTAGACAATATTCACACCCAAATATGTCCTCATTACAATTATTGGTACATTATTTTATAAAAATGGTGAGGACTACTAAAACAACTTTCTAGAACCATCATTCCGCACCCCGACTAGAACTCGCTACATTCTCACCTCCTGAGAAGAAAAATGGAACAAAAAGAAAAAGGGTGAGCTCAACTAGCCCAGTAAAAAATATTATGACTAAGATAATATAGAACAAATTATCGTTAGTCTTCAACAGAAAAAAATCTGATAAAATACAATAGAAAACAAGTTTCAGATCAATATTCGCAGCGGAAATAATAATTCATAGATGAGTTATGTAGAGAATGAAATCTACCATTATCTATGAATTTAAAAGTCCATTATCAATATTTTATCCCTGTAACATCAATCAATATACATCTGGAATCAAATATTCATCTTTGCACTACAAGCCAAAGATAACAGAAAAAAATCTGATAAAATACAATAGACAACAAGTTTCAGATCAATATTCGCAGCGGAAATAATAATTCATAGATGAGTTATGTAGAGAATGAAATCTACCATTATCTATGAATTTAAAAGTCCATCATCAATATTTTATCCCTGTAACATCAATCAATATACATATGGAATCAAATATTCATCTTTGCACTACAGGCCAAAGATATTCATCAGTTGGTCATGTTCAAGAATGATCAAAACATGGATACAATCATAGTGGAGTAAAATTCAAGAATGATCAAAACATGGATACAATTAAAGCTAGTATCCATAATAGATATTTTGGACGAAAATAAAAAAATTTTTATTTTTCGATGAATAGTGCCGTATTCGTGAATAGTGCCGTATTCGTGAATAGTGCCGTATACGTGAATAGTAGCCCCGACACAAAAAAGTTCTAAATTTGATTAAAAGTTCAAACCAATATTTCGGCATAATGATATTGAAGAAAATAATATCATTTAGGAAGAAAATAAGATCCCTTACCTTGAAAAGACTGTACTTCTAGATGGAATACCGGATATAGTGCTGAAGGGAACTTGCACCGTATAGCAACACTCAAAGTATCAAAATACTCACAAGAATACGCTCGATAATATAAAGAGGGAAAGGGAGAGAAAACTTCAGTTTCTGGTGTGATTTTCAATTCTAACCTAAGCACCCTATTTATAGGAAAATGCTTAGAACACCAAAGCAGAAAATTTAATAAAATATTAATATATTTATAAAAAATTTATTAGCCTACCTTGACCATCTGAATTCAGCCACCAAACAATGACAAAAACAAAAAAACGTTTTTGTTATTAAAAATAATTAAAACTTTTAAAAATCAATTATTTCGGAACTACGGAACTTCAATAATTCATAATAAATAGTCCTTTTATCAGAAAAATTCAAATCATATGTCCTTTTCATAGGAAATTCCATTCTCTACAACTTTATAAGTTTAAGTATTTTCAAATTTCAAGCAGAAGTTGATCGAAATTCACAAACGGACGATTTTACGAGCTATAAACCAATTTAAGTCAAGAAATGGGGTCCACCGACATGTTTAACATGTTTTAAACAATTTTTACAACAAAAATACTATTCCTCCTCATATATTCGTATATCCACATTAATTGTAAAAATATCACCATTATTATATTATTAAAATATAACAATATATTTAAATAAATTATTTATCAGAAAAGATAAAACAACAATTTTTCAACAATTGTCACATTAAATTTTTTTTTTCATCTATATCCACATAAAATGAATATTTTTTATCATATAAATCAATAATTAACTATTCACAAATAATATTACATAATCACAATACTGACAACCAGACAGTTTCTAGGAAAGAGGAGGCTTTCTAATAAGGATTTCTCCTTACTGGTACGCAATTAGGTGACCAAACCTTTCCTTAGACAGAACTTTCTAGACATTTCTAATAATGTTATCTAATAATATTATTCAAATAATATGAATTATTGATCTGATAATGAAAATTCTGTGTAGTGATAATTATTGAAACAACAATAATATAAAATATCAACGTAGCAATTATTGAATCAATAAAATAAAATATTGAACAGTAACTACTGTAACAATTATTGAGTAATGCCTTCCTACGTAAGAATCAATAATTGGTGCAATACTGTGTGCTACTGTGTTTTAACCACCGGGTAATCCAACAGTATTAACGGTAACAACTACGCCGTTATTTATAAATAACTTATACTTGTCATTTTTTTCATCCAATCGCTTTCCGTTATGGGGCCCACACAAGGCTGCGCCGTCGTACGAATATTCCCCGACAGTAAGAATATTCCACGACCAAACGAATATTCTTCGATAAAAATATATATTTTATAACCATTTGCATACTTGAAATATTTGCGCATTTTACCCATAACTAACCACATTAATCAAATCAACCCTTACGATTTCAAAATAATAAATAGAAGATATTTAATTCTATTTATAATAAGTTGGGGTCTTACAGATGGACCGAATTATCGTCCGATTCGTCGTTAAAGAGGGGTGAACAAGTTGAGCTAGATAAGCAGTGAGATTAAGATCCGGACCGTGTGTGTGTGTATATATATATATATATATATATATATATATATATATATATATATATATATATATATATATATATATGATCTCCATCCACAGCAATTGGTTGTTGGGGAGCAACCCTTTTTATCCAGCCGTAACAGCTTGTACCGGCCTTAGAATTTTTTTTTTTATAAGCTGGTACAAGCTGTTACGGCTAGATAAAAGGGGTTGTTCCCCAACAACCGGTTGCTGTGGATGAAACCCCATATATATATATATATATGAAATGGATCAGGTCCGGACCTCCCGGACGGGAGAAAATCCGGACCCTAATTTTTTTTTTTTTTTTGTAGAACAACTAAAAAAAAAAAAATTTATGGAATTGAAATTTTTCAATAATACAGTATTTTGGGTGTGTTTTTAATACCTACACCAATCAATGTATGTACAGTCTGCCCAGACTGTACAGACATGTTTTGTTATAGGCATCCAAATCACGCCCAAAACACTATATAATGTAAAAATTCCAATTTCATAAATTATTATTTTTTTTAGTTGTTTCATAAAAAAAAAAGCAAAAAAAAAAAAGGTCCGGATTTTAACAAAATCCGAGAGTCCGGACCTGATCCGGACTCTCTCTCTCTATATATATAAGGTTATGGAGAATAATTAGCGGACCAAAAGAGAAGGAAAAAGGGTGTTAGAGTACCGAGAATAATCATAATATAAAAAAAGAAGTGAAAGAATAGATAGAAAATAATTAATAATTAAATAATTAAATGGTTTTTTATAATTAAAAAAAAAGGACAACAAAACAAGAATAATTAACAAAAGAGATGCCTGCTGCCTGGGCATATATGCTTCACTAGGAGACATTAATGGAATACAAGCTTAAATTTAGCAAAAATAATAATAATAAATTAATTGATGATTTAACAATTCATAAGAGAAAAGATATAATTAAAAATATAAAAATAAATAAAAAACAGCACATTTAGTGACATAAATATTACATTTAGTGACAGTTTTAGCGACAATTGTTTGTGACAATTTTTTATCATTAATTGAACAATGAATTTTATTTTGTCACTAAATGTCATATTTGTGTCGCTGCATATGCGTAAATGTCATATTTTTTTTATTTTGTCACTAAATGTCATATTTTTTTTATCGTTAATTGTTTTTACGATGATTTTAATTTTGTCACTAAATGTCATATTTGTGTCGGAAATTAGAGACCCAAAGTTAACAAGAAGTTATTTTCTCTAGTAATTATTTCTAAGTAGGAATATAGGATCTATTTATTATTTATGTGTAAAATTATAAAAATATTTAAAGTAAATATAAAGATATGAATTTTTATAAACGAGTAGTTGTTTATGTGAAGCAATTGATTTATTATTATTATCCTCATCATCATCAACCCTGAACTGCCAAAGTTTGCAAGTGTTGAATAAAAACTTGTAAGCTCACATCATCAGTAAATATAATCTCCAAACCATCCGAGTAAGTTGAGTTTTGCGTAACAGACGGATTCAACTTGGCAAGAAGAAACCTCGCCTGACTACTGTGCTGCTCACATTTTATAAGTTTCGGAACCGGAAACCGCTCGGCTACCAGTTGCTCTGCATCAACTTCTGCAGCTTCCAACAACTTTCTGAAACTCTCGTGGTTTGGACCAAGTTTCCTCCACTGCGCAATCTTAGACCCGTGGTGAATAACCACATAGAAGTAGGAATCAAAGAGCAGAATGACATCAGGAGAGATGGAGCAAACATCTAGGAGCACTGGAATAGGAGGCCCGTCAAATGAGTACTCGAAGAGTGTAGGTTGAATCATTATAACAGAACCAACAACCCCTTCACGGTTTAACATTAACCGGAAAAAAGCAGTCTCATCGGGGCTACTGTTAAAGACTTCGATAAATTGGGACCTCCTTAAATAATACATAAATTGTGGGAAGAGGGAAAAGTTGGATGAAAGACGAA
The DNA here is from genome assembly GCA_020205505.1 of Panax japonicus. Lineage (NCBI taxonomy): Eukaryota > Viridiplantae > Streptophyta > Magnoliopsida > Apiales > Araliaceae > Panax > Panax japonicus. The sequence continues at coordinate 54,527,991 of CM035103.1, forward strand.
AGGACGATGGATCTTCAGGTACATAATCTCCAAATTTGGATGCAAAACGAATCAGCATCTGATCCAACCATCTGATAACATCTGGATCATACTTTCTTTCAGTTTCATGGACAGCAAGTCTGGCCATGACTGAAGCTGCTGCCTCTTGATCAAATCCAGCAGCAATTTCTGGGGATTCACTCGCTACCCACCTTCTTGCTACAGTTGTCACCCTCTTTCGAATTCCAAAGTTTCCATGTCGGTAGCATGTTATGAACTGCATAAAGAATGCCGAACTAGGTTGGGATTTTTGTTCACCACCCACTTGGAAGAAGAATGCTATACACGTCTTGTTATCAAGTGTACCCAATTTCCACATATTGGTACCTCCCTCACCGATTTCTTTTTCGCTCACTGAAACATTATTCTTCCCAAGAGAAACACAGGGGCCAAGAGCTCCACAGATTTTCACATCTTTCGTGGTCACTATCTCGATAGTTGCATCAAAACACATCTTCAAGTACCCATCCTCATCACGGTTGAATATGTGACGCAAGCATTTTCTAAATTGATCAGACTCAAATGAGTCCCCTAACATCATAAATCCACCTGATCTCTCAACAGGAACTCTTAGCTCCGCTGCTCCCACTTGATCAAGAGAACAAGCAAACAGATCAAGAACAATAGATGAAGCTAATAAACTCTCGGAAATTTGTTTGTAGAATCCACAAGATTTTCGGTAGTAAGCTGCATGACCACTATTCAGGTCTCGGTGAGTTCTAATGGCATTACCAAAATCTGAGTTCACAATCATCCCTGGGCCAATGGTCGCAGGCCCAGATGTGAAAACCATAATACGAGAACCAGTGCTGATTAAGCATCCTTCTAGAAGCCCGACTGCAACTGATATTGCAACGCCTGTGGAGCGTTGAGGACGATGGTCTGGCATGACATGTGATGAAGAACGGACATCTTCAATTGCTGCAGTGATATTGAATTCGCATTCTGATATTGGTAACAAGAAACCCTGTTTTTGAATGACTTGTGGCTTTCCAGTATGTTGCTTCATGTGTTGGATTCCTAACAATTGTTTGGCCTGATAATCAAGATAAACATTAGACAACTTAAAGCAAATGAAAATTTATCATACCGTGGATATATACCAACAAGTGCTGTATAAGGAAGTTTAGTAAATTTCTAAATAAGGTATTGCCTACCTTGCTCTACCAAAAATAAAAGTTATTCCAGCAGCTGGCCTAGTTTATAAATAAAAATCCACCCCTATTGCACTTTATATAGTGTACTTTCTCAGCTTTATACCTTGTGATTTTAACAGATTAATATAAGAATGTATGTTAAAGTTTTATGTGAATACAAAATTTCCAAAAGAAAGGGGTGGGGGAGGAAAAATTCAGCACTCAATGACCCTTTTTTTTCTTCTTTCTTTTGGTTGATAAAAGAAGAATATTGTCCTTTTGTGAATTGGTTCTACAAGTAATTTCATAACACTACAATTTTAAAGAGAGGACAGCTATACATCACCCTTTTTAATATGGCCTTTTCTTCACCTCTTATGTAGTAGTTGCTACTCATTTGGAAAGTGAGCCAACACACTTAAATACTTAGAATGGAGACTACATAAAACATCACATAAGAGGTGAAATAAAAGGTGACAAAAAACAAGGTGATACATATCATTTCTCTTTTACATAACAAAAACATAATGTTTATGGCCCAAAAGTCGGAACTTCTGATCAGGGTAACCCCTTAACTTTGCATGTTTGCCCATCTTTTTGAAGACAATGACCATTGCCAAGCAATATGTAATGTAACCGTGCATATTTATCATAGCCAACTATGTTCTTGACTAAACAATTATTCTTTGCTTCTACAGAGTCTGTACACAATCTTCATACAATATACCAGAAAAAAATTATCTTCATGGCTTAAATGATGTAGGACAAAAATTGATGAACAAATAATTAATGGCAAAACTAATGATTTCCCCACTGTACTTGACACATTTTACTTATTACACAACTAAACTTTTAATTTATTCAATTACTACATTAAACTAATTAAAATAGTGAAATTAGACCATTCTGTTAAAAAAATTGGATGGACGTTAACTTGCTTCAATTTTTTTCATACGTGGCAGCAAAAAATAAAGATTAAAATATATATATATATATATATATATATATATATTTATGTGGACATTCATAAGTGAAATTTTCTTTTTCGTTTTTATTTCCTTTTCTCTTCATCCTTCTTCATCTTAACACAGTACCTCCATAATTACAGTCCCTCCATAGCCACCAGACACAAAAAAAAAACCTCTAACAATGACATGGAAATAAATTTCTGATTTTCTTTCCATCTCTCTACGTATTAAAGAAATCATCTTCTTTTATTTCCTTTGTCCTTTCCTTCTCTCTCTACATATTCAAGTACCCAACTTCTTTCCTCTATTACGATTGTAAGAACCATCATCCATCACCACCGTAAACATCAACGTAGCCATGGCTGACCATCGAAACCTACCTTACCAGATGGATCAAAGTTGTGTGGTAAAATGAAGCTTCAACACAAACTCAACATACAATGAACCTAAAATGAAAATATCAGTTAAGATTTTTAAACCCAACAACAGCTCCATATCAGACATAATGAAGCTCCCAAGCACGTTTGCTCAATTCTTATAAACAAACATGACGAAGCTAAGCAAACTAGGGTTCCAATAATAGGAGATCGATCCAGCTGTAACTAGAGGGAAAAAATTGGGGCTTTTGCTCTGATTCATCTCGCCAACAGATTTCAAACAATGGGAGGTTTGTTAATGACTTCTTCTCACATCAGATCGTCGTCAGTTGCTCTAGAAATGTGCAATTACTTTTGCAGTGCGCATGCGTGGTTCATAGCTTTTGTGCCTCTTTTGTACAGAGTAACCATCCCTGCAGCACATGTGAAATTGAGGATTTTTTTGGGGGATAAATTGAATTGAGTTTGTTTAATTTGATTGAAGAGAGTTGTCTTCAAGGGGTATCAGTGAAATTGGGGGTTGATCTGGATTGTAATGTAGAGAGAGAAAGAAATAAGGTTTGAAGGGAAGAGTGATTGAGATGAAAAGTGAGGAGAGAGAGATGTGTCTTAAATTGGATTTTGACCCGTTTATAAGGTATGCGGGTCGAATTTTACCCGATTAACGTCGAGGATGATATCCTTTTTGGGACATCCAGTTTTTAGTTTTCTTTTTAAATTTGATGTGGCAGCTATGTTATGTTTTTTTTCTTCTCACACGTCTTTTTTTTCATGTCATATTTTTTATTTTTGTTTACACAACCATGTAGGAAAAAAATTAACCTCCATCTAATTTTTTTAACGGAGTGGTACAATTTCGAAATTTTTATTAGTACAAGGAGTTAATTGCATATTTTTAAAATTTAGTGTGTTAATAAATAAAAAGTGCCAACTACAATGTGGAAATCCTTAATTTTGCCAATAATTAATAGGAAGTGGTAAATCAATAAGGAAAATTAAAAGAACTAGGGTGATCCAACCGTAAGAGAACCACTATCCCTAGGATTTTCCAACCGCAGTAAAGAGGAAAAGTATCGATCACAACCAATAATTAAGATAATTTCAATATCAAAGTGTGTTCAATAATATGTCATGACTTACATATTTATAATAAACATAGTTATCAAGGCGTTAAGGCAAGGCCAGGCAGGGCGAGACGTTCCAGACACCTGGACATCTAGGCGATAAAGCGGGTGCCTAGTCGTCCTCAAGGCTACAAATCATTCGTAATGTGTAATTTACATATTTATAATTATATATATGCACATACATATTTTACTTCAAAAATATATTAAACATATGAAAGTTAATTATAAATATGTTTCCATTTCCTAATAAAGACTATTAAATACCTTTTAAAACACAAAATGTACTTTAATTATTTAATAAAAAAGTATATGTATACCTTAATAGTACATGAAATTAGCATTTTTTAATTATTAAATAAAATAGCATAAAAAGAAACGAAGATATCAGTAAATATAGATGTTAATATTTTAAGTCTTTAAAGACTATTGCCAAACAGACCCCAAGATAAACCTTTTGAGATTATAATATTCAAATATACTGGTCAAATAAACAAAACAGCACAATCCAAAAACATCCATCACCTACATGTGGTGTTAGTAAATTGGAAAATGAGTCACAACTCACCACTCCAAAAAAAGAGAAAAAACTCATCATTTTAGTTCTTTACCCCACACTAACACACGTGACTGAAACCTAGCAGCTAAGATGAATTTGTTCGCCGACGATGACGCGCCTCGTCACTCCGGCGCGTGAAGTTTTCGATCATCGGACTTGTACCAGTTCACTCGAAATTCATCGATTTGTCTATTTATGGGGTTCATGATGTTGTTCGACTTTACTTGATGATGTATTTGGATAGTTCACCTTTGTTGGGCTCATAGTTGTTAAGTCGTCGCCTAGGCGACGCCTAGTCGACAAGTCGGTGGTGAACAGGTAAGGCGAGCGACGACTTGGACGATGACGGAAAGGCGAGCGCTTAGAGAAAAAAGGCGTCGACTTGGACCGAAAGGCGACGACTTCGTCGACTTGGACAGAACGGCGACGACTTGGCCTCTATGGGTCGACCCAAATAGCAAAATCTAAACTGGGTCTTAAAATAAAAAACGACGTCGCGGAGGAAAAAGAACATAAATGATAAAACAAGCCCTAGAAAAGTCGATCGATCGATTAGAAGTCAGAGCATCGACCGACTGACCGAGAGGCGAGAGCTAAGACAGAGACTGCTTACCGAATACGAGCGAGCGAGGCAGCGAGATTGAAGAAGGAAGCGAGTTTGTCGGCAGTCAGCAGGTAAGTCGCCTTTTCCGATCTTCTTTCCTCTTCCCTTTTTCGTTTCTGCTGCCTCTTACTAAAACATACGCTACCTCTTCCCTTTGGTCGGCAGTTGGGTTGTTCTTTTTTTAAGCTTTTATGCTTTTATGTTGGGCTATTCTGTTCGGTCTCTCTAGCCTCTATATATATTATAGTTATACATATATATAATATTTGCTGTTGGGTGTCTGTAATATTATAAATTATAATTATACATATATATATATATATATTTATATATGTATAATTATTATACTTATTTGGGTATTTTTCTTCTTTCTAATCATTCATTTCTGTTGAGTACCAACTGGCAGACTGGTTCTTAACTTGTTATGTTTACTGTTTGGCTTTATTTTTTTTTCCATATCATTCATTTCTATTAATTACATCATATCCTTTTTTTTTAGTTTTTGCAAGTACATAATAATTATAATGCACGAGTGTTAGTACTACTATTAATTATATATAAATTAGTACTACTATTAATTATAATGCAATAATGCATTACTGTTAGTAATAATTTTGACCTTAACTACTATTATTTTGAACTATTATTAGTTATTTGATATCACTATATATATATATATTATATAGTATTAATAATGTCAACATCAGAGATATTTGTGGGTGCATTATGAGATTGTGAATTCTATATAAATATTATATTATATGTTTGTCTTAAATTTTTTTATTTGATTGTATTGTGTAGATATTAAAATGGCGGAAAGTTCGGGGGCAGACAATTATGATATAACGAAGGACCCTAAAAGAAAAGCTAAATTGAACGACCCGAGTTAGAAATATGGATATTGGCTGGATTTAAGTAATAAGGATGTCGTGCAATGTACACTTTGTGGGAAGAAATGTCATTCGGGCATCAAAAGGTTCAAACAACATCTAGCCGGAAATTATGGAGATGTAGCTAAGTGTCCTAAAACAACATAAATTATGAGGGAGATGCAAGCGGCTTTGAATAGTAGAAAGAGGAACAAACCACTTGAGCTAGATGATGATGATGATGGAATAGAAGTGCAAGAAGAACAATCTATCTGCTCGTCCAACCATGGTTTTCAATACTTCTTCTAACACTATCCCAAGTTCTGGGACGACTTCTAAAAGGAAGAATGTTGTATTTCAATTCCAAAATCCACAACCAAAAACTAAGACGGTTGAAGCACTTCTAAGAAAGACTCCCGAAGAAGTTGTAGAGGAGAGGCATAACAAGAGTTTGAGCCAAACGAGTATTGAAAGTCGTTTGAGGACACCGGAGGAAAAGGAGAGGGTCCAAATGCACGTTGTCGACTTTTTTTACGAATGTGACATACCATTCAATGCTACAAATTCAAGGAGATTTGAAGTAATGGTCGAGTCCATAGGGAAATATGGGCCGGGTTTCAAGCCTCCAACGTATCACGAGTTGAGGGTTCCTTTACTTGAGAAGGCAAAGAAGAAAATCGATGACTTAAAGAAGAAACATGAAGTTGCTTGGAAGGAATACGGCTTCTCACTCATGTCGGATGGTTGGACAGATAAGAGGGGAAGACACTTGTTGAATTTCCTTGTTAATAGTCCGGAGGGGACTTATTTCATTGGTTCTGTTGATGTCTCCAGTTAGTTTCAAGATGCCACAATGTTGGCAAATCTACTTGATAGCAAGATCAAGGAAATTGGCCCCGAGTATGTTGTTCAGGTGGTCACAGACAATGCATCTAATTACAAGGCAGCGGGGCATATACTAATGGAGAGGAGACCTACACTGCTTTGGACACCTTGTGCCGCTCACTGCCTTGACCTTATGTTAGAGGACATAAGCAAGTTAAAGCAATTTCAGCCCACAATCACAAAAGCAAGGAGAATTACAACATTCATTTATAGACATGGTCGTCTTCTTAGTGCGATGAGGGAGAAAACGAATGGGATGGATCTTGTGAGACCCGCAGTTACTAGATTTGCTACAGCTTTCCTCACCTTGCAGAGTTTGTACAAGAATAAAGATGCATTGAGGCATTTGTTCATCAGTGAGGATTAGTTAAAATCAAAGTTGTCGGCTACTGAAGCGGGAAAGAAAGTATGTGATACTGTTATTTCAACAACATTTTGGCATACTGTTGAGGATTGCATTAGGACGTCACAACCACTTCTTATAGTCTTGAGGATTGTTGTTATGCCTGAAGTTATTGCTGCGATGGAATACGCGAAAAAAAGAGATCAAAGATGCATTTGATAACAAACAAAGACTATATAAGAAGGTGATTGAAATTGTTGAGAGGCGATGGAAAAATCAAATGGAGCAAAAATTATATGGGGCTGCGTTGTTTCTCAATCCAGGCAAGTACTTTGATATCAAAGAGGAACGTCGGTTGTTTGCTAATGCTTTACGAGATGACTTCAATGACGTTCTTGCAAAGATGGTGCCCGAGTTAAATTTGCTAGACAAGATAAGCAATCTAGCCGACAACTATGATACTTCTCGAGATACTTTTGCAAGAGAAATGGTGATTAGGCAACAGAAAATAAAGAATCCTCGTACGTATATTCAAATATATATAAATATATAAAAGCTAAATTATGATTATAATTTATATACATTCTTCCTTTCCTCCCTTTAAAAATATTTATATTTCTTTTAAATATTTGCTAGTTGATTGGAGGAATGCTTTTGGAGCGCGGGCTAGTGAGCTATCCTCGTTTGCAAAAAGAATTCTAGGCCTCTTTTGTTCTTCTTCCGGTTGCGAGCGCAATTGGAGTACATTTGAGTTTATAAGTACTTTCTATTGTTAGTTCAAATTTTAAAAGTAATAAATCATTCACTATTATTAAAATTTTATCATTAATATTATTATTTTTTGTTCTATTTATTTTAGATTCATACGAAGAAGTGAAATAGATTGAAACACAAACGATTGAGTGACTTGGTGTATGTCCAATACAATCGAAAGATCGACTCAAGGTTCCAAAAGAGGCATGAACTTGGCAATAATTTTGATCCATTAGTCATTGATGACTTTGAATGGGGTAATGAATGGATCGATAATGATGCCGATGTTGTTCATCCTGAGGGGATTTTACATGGAATGATGTGGATCGAGCAACCGGTGCATCCAACATGCTTGAGGATCGCAATCTTTCAAGGAGTGCTCGTGCTAATACTAGTAATAATCCAATGAAATACTCTCGACGTGGTGGTGGTTCAACTTCAAGAGAATCAAGGTTGATGGATTCCGACTCCGATAATGAAGTTGATGAAGAAGAGAGAATTCCAAATGATGATGAAGATGTAGAGGATGATTTTGGAGAAAGACCACCACCTACGCCTTTGAATGAGAGTAGTTCTCGTGGAAGAGATGGAGATGACCTTTTCTATGATGATTTTGATTGAATGATGTTTCTAGACTAGTGTAGAGAGTTTAAACATTATTTTGCCTTGTTATGGTGGTGTTTTATTAGTTATTAGACTACATATTTGTGATGGTTGGTTGCAACTTTATTTTCTATGTGGTGTTTGTTGAATTCTTAATTTCTTTTACTAATTTTTAATATCAAGTGTGTTATTTTTGGATTGTTATTACTAAGTATTTACATAATTATGCCTTTAATGTTATTCCATTGTGTTATGTCTTGAGTTTTAATGTATATAAAATTTTATTGTCAATATACTTGTTAAGTAAAATAAATAATATATAAATTGCACATTATAAACGACTTGTCGCCTTACGGACGCCATGGCGGTCGCCTTGTCGCCTAGGCGTTCAGGCAGTCGGCTACCGCCATGACTCGCCGTGGCGCCGTAACAACTATGGTTGGGCTAAGTTTCACTAAGGTCTGACCTCTCCTTGCCATCTATCCAGCGCCTTGACGACTAGTCGTCGACTAGGCGACACTTTCATAACTATGATAACAAAAAAACTCTAATAATTCTAAGCCCATTAACAATTGACCCTTTAAATAAATAACCTAATATTGAAATAAACCAATAAATAACAAGTTCACGAACTAAATAAATAAATAGACATTGAAGAATATATAACTAAATAACAAATCATCCACGACGACGATGACTCATGGATCGATCTTTATCAGCTCCCCCCGACTGCAAAAATGAAGTCTCTGACGAAGTGAAAGCCTCGTTTCTCTCAAAAGGGTCTACATCAAGCCGACGAAACTCCTTAACACTAAGCCATGTACCATCATCTGGAGGCCTGTTGTGCCACCTCACCAAAAATTGTCGGTAACCCCCTTGCCTGGTCGACTCAACCCGCTCATCAAAAACAACCTTAATAACAGAACGTCGTGTAGGAACAATAAAAGGTGCACGTGGAACAGGTAAAGGAGAAACATGTATAGGCTCATCACAGTTAGCAAGTGTAGGTGAAATAGAAGAAGACGCAGTAGAAGAAGTGGAAGAGGGGGTGGAATCATCAGAAGATCCATGATAAGGAGTAATGTCTTCCACATTGAATACAAGACCAATACTCATATCACTCGGAAGATCCAACTCGTATACATTAGCACTAACCTTCTTTCGAACTCAAAATGGACCCATCCTCTTAGCAACACTTTCTTTCATGTGCTAGGAGATATTCTCTCAGCAGCATCACACGATTATTCTAATTAAACTCTTGATACGTGCGATGAACATTTGCAGCAGCAGATTTATAATTTTCATTGCTTAAATTAATTTTCTTTCTTAGCTCAGCATGCAAATCATGAATGAGATGCGCAAAAGAGTCTGCAGACTCACTAGCCCTATATGCAATGGGAAGAGGAACTAAAGCAACGGGTTTCCTAGGTTGATAACCATTGTAAGCCTGAAAAGGACTTTCTCCAATCGAACGATTAACTGAGCTATTATATGCAAACTCAGCCATAGGTAAAACCTTATCCCATCTAGACACATGATCACCCACAAGACTACGTATCAAATCACCTAGATTTCTATTAACAACCTTAGTCTGACCATCGGTTTGGGGATGATACGCAGTAAAAAACTTAAGCGTGGTGTTAAGTTTCTTCCAGAGAGTTATCCAAAAATAACTCATAAATTTCGCATCTTTATTAGAAACTATAGTCAATGGTAACCCACGCAATCTCACTACTTCACTAAAGAAAATCATGGCAATATATGAGGCATTATTAGTTTTGTTACAAGGATTAAAATGTGTCATATTTCACTAAAATAGACCACTACAAACTTGCCTGATTCATAACTCTCATAAATGTGTTGGGTGCATTGGTTAAACCAAAAGGTAAGACTAACCACCCATAGAGTTCGTCCCCTATCTTAAAAGTAGTCTTCTACTTATCTCCCTCTCGGACACTGATTTGGTGGTATCCACTCTGCATGTTTATTTTGGTGAAAGCACGAGCCCCAATCATCATATCTAGCATGTCATCAAGCCTAGGTATGGGAAACCTATACTTGATAGTGATTTTATTTATAGCTCAGCTATCACAACACATCTTCAAACTCCCATTAACCCCAAGGGTGAATAAGGCTGGAACGACGCAAAGGCTAAGGCTCTTTCTAACAAAACCTTTTCTTAACAACTCACCTACCTGTCGTCTCATCTCAGTCTGCTTTGTGGGATGCATCCTATAAATATGGCAAGTTAGGTAAAGAATACCCCAGAACAAGGTCAATGGCATGTTGGATGTCCCTAAGAGGTGATAACCCATTGGGCAACTCACTAGGCATAACATCGGCAAGCTCATGTAGAATCTGCCTAGCATCACTAGAAATCTCTCTAGTACTCTCCTCGTGAACATCTCTCATCTCTCATCTCTCATCTCTCATCTCTCTAGCTATCACCACATACACAATCTTCTCCTCCAACACACTCCGCTAAAACTCCTTTCTATTAAGAATAGAGTGATTTGGTTTGTTGGGTAGGTAAGCTAGTCTCCTTTGGTTGACTCTTGGAAGAGCGAGTCTCACAGGTGCTAATGATATTTTTTCCCCTTGTGTGTAAACACGTGTTCGTCCTCCCATAATGAGTCAAATCACGATTATATAGTCAACGTCGCCCTAGTAGAATATGTGTTACATCCATAGGAACGACATTACACCAAATACTCTCCTCATAGCGCTGAAAGTGGATCAGCACTAGACATCTCTTTGACACAAGAATGGATGTCTTGTTGACCCAGACGATGCTAAAAGGTTGGGGATGTGGTTCTGCCTTTAGCTTCATCCGTGATAAAACGGACTCAGCAACCACATTTAAGCAACTACCCCCATACATGATCAACTTAGAAGAGACACAACTTACTTAGTTGTAGGTCTAAAATATGGTGGTTCTCTAATCATCCTCTCCTATAACTCGTGAAAAGGCACTACATGACACCTACCTGATTACCGATCTCCTTTAGGTGCTCATCAACCTCTTCATCATGCGAGTCGTACTTACCCTCGACTTCAGCCCCAACAATATCCCCCTCCTCTTTTGAAGATTCCCCTACTATTGTTACCCGTTGGTAATTGTAATTGGGACACTCAAAAGACTTGTGCCCTAACCTCTGGCATGTAAAACACCTCTCTTGAGTAGTAGACTGAGAGTTGGGTGTAGCTACACCCTTCCCTTTGTCACGAGATAACCCAGTTACTGTGTTACTAGCCCTAGAGGACCCCTGAGAAGTGGGGAAAAGTCTACTCTGCGAGAAATTTCGACTATTGGGTTGACCTGAGTAAGTAAGGACTCTCTTAGCGATACCCAGTGTTCTAAAAAGCAGCCGTCTAGGCACTAGGCCCCCTGGCGCCTCGCCTAGCCCAAAAAATCCCTCCAGGAAATTAAGCGGGGCCTAGGCAGGGCAGGCGGGTAAGGCGGGGCCTAGGCAGAGTTTTTTTTAATAACTACCCAAATCAGATCTTGATATATTTATTTTTCTAATGATTTACCATATTCATAATGCAGATTGTAGCATGTCAAATCACAACAAGAAGTGAACAAGATCAAGTCAAAATGGATAATTTTATTATAGTTGTAATTTTTTGAACTTGTTCCAACTCCAAATTATATAAATGATAATACATTTATAATATTTAGTTTAATTTAATATAATTCTTAAATTTATGTATAGTTTCTTAAGTTTTAATATCGAATTGAATTCTTGAAATTTTAAATTTATTATTTAATAACAATCTTGTTTATAAATAAAACTAATACATTAAATATGTGTTTGAACTTTAAGCAAATGCTTTTATTATCTAGATTGTTTTACTTTATATTATTGTTTTGTTTGAATAAATGTAAGATAAAATATTAAAATTAGCTTAAAATAAAAAATCCCGCCTAGGCACCGTAGGCGCTAGGCCCTCCCACCCACCTACCTAGCGCCTTTTAGAACATTGGCGATACCTTGTAACCCATACTCATTATCTAGAGTTGACTGAAAAAGGTTATCTAAGGTAGTGATGTCACTGGTCAGGATGTGTGATTGAAGTTCAGGTCGTAACCTATTCTTAAACTTCATAATTGTCAATTTCCTACATCTTTGAGTCAACTCTTTAAATCTGCAGATGTAATAAAAAACAAAAATATTATTATCTTGACGAAAGTTGTTATATTGCTTCATTAACCTATCGGTATGTCCTAAAGGTAAATAATATTGTTTTAGGCGGGTTTTCATCTCCCCCAATGCCTGATAGGCAACTCACCTAGGCGCTCTACGTCTCTATCAACCACTGACCAAAATAAACTAACCAATTTCATTTTGGCGAACCGCACCTTCCGATCCTCAAACATCTCATACCAGTCAAAATACTTTTCCATACTAGACAACCAATCAAAGAATGCATTGGGATCAAATCTACCATCAAACTCTGGTGCATCTACCTTGATTTTCCTATAGTCATCATCATAAGGATCATGCCCAAGATGTTCATAGTGTCTAACATGTGGGTTTTCGACATGCTCATTCCCATTATTCCCCCGAGGTTCCATTACAAGTTGTCTTTGTTCAATGTGTGTAATCCTATCATTCATTTGACCCAGTTGTGCAACTATGACCACTAATTGGTCTTGAATTTATTCTAAAGAAGCTTGGGTACCTGTAGTCATGATGCAAATGCAAATGCAAGTGCAAAGTTGAGACAATACAAAATTTTAATTGAAACAAATTAAAATTACAAGTCTAAGCGTATGTAATCACAATCTCAAAAGCTACTGATAATAATCGAATAACATGTAACTAGGTGGAATAATATGCAATTTTAAAAGAACAAATCCAAAACAAGCAAAATTTTTAGAACTAATGAACGAAGGAAATGCAAGTGATTAAATACTGAAAATTCGATTATTCAAAATGAAATATTTACTTTTATCTTTTTTTTAATGGACCTAAGTCCTAACTGATCAGAATGTATGAGATTTTTATGCAATAAACATGGGTGAAAAAATATAAACTAATAAACTGTGGAATAATATTTAAATGGAGAGCAGAAATTTGGGGTATTAAAAGATAATTTGCAAGGTTTTTTTAATTTAAATTAGGAAAGTTAAGGTTACCTGATTACCTCCCTATCTCCAAAACAACGCAACAACAACAATTTTTTTTCCTTGAATAGTAATTGCGACAACAAACAGTAAATCCGGTGATGAATATTAACTCCAATGAACATTTTTTTTTTTGAAAACCCAAGATCTTCCAAAAATTAAGAAATTGATAGAGAAACCTTAAGATCTGATGCCAATATGATGTAGGACAAAAATTGATGAACAAATAATTAATTGAAAGTGATAAATCAATAAGGAAAATTAAAAGAACTAAGTTAATCCAACCGCAAGAGAACCACTACCTATAGGATTTCCCAACTGCAGTAAGGAGGAAAAGTATTGATCGCAGCCAATAATTAGGATAATTACAATATCAAAATGTGTCCAATAATCATAATTTGTCATGACTTACATATTTATAATAAAAAGAAACTCTAATAATTCTAAGCCCATTAACATTTGGGTCTCTGAATAAATAACTCAATACTGAAATAAACCAATAAATAATAAGTCCACGAATTAAATAAATAAATAGACACTAATAAATAAATAACTAAATAGCAAATTATCAACGACGACGTCTCATGGTCCTTATCATTAAATATGATAATCTTGATGTAATCCTTGAGGATAAAAGAAGATAGAATAGTGAGCCATTGGCTCAATTAAAAAGCTCGAGTAGATGGGATCTCAAAAGTTGTGTGTACAAGGTTGATGGCCAGTAGCCAGTTTTAAAAAAATCCATGTTTAAAAGCATAGTTGTGAGACCCCAAATTGTTTCATTATCTATAATTCAACACTAGTCTATTAACAACTTGTAAAATGATTTAGCTTCCCAAGTATGATTAAATAGTCCAAATATCGATTAATTAGTATAACCTAAATTAGTGTTTACTTAATTACTTCAGTAGGATTAGTGAGTGATTATTTAAGCTAGGTTGGGTTAGTTGGTGCCAACCTTGACTAATTAGGAGGTGGTATGTGAGCATGATGACTAGCCAACTTTTCCAATAACTAGCTCATCGTAGGTACCAACACCTAGCACCTAGTTGCTTTTAAGAGACCAATAGCAAAAATAAAAAATGATAAAGAGAAGAAGAGATATCAGATTTGAGTGTTTCAGGAGCTTGTCACTACACAAGCTGCTAGTTAAGAAACTAAAAAAGAAAAAGAATAAATAAGCTAAGAGAAAGTCTAGTTTTGAAGATTAAACACTTGGCAAATGTTTCCATCAAGCAAGACCAATCCAATTAAACCTAACAAGCAAGGATTATTATCACTGCGAACTGCCGTATCTCCGCACTGGATACTCTGATTTTCAGGGGTTCTCTCATCTTTTATAAATTATAACTAATGTGTTTAGAATTATCTACGAATATTTTATTATTGTCAAGAAATCTACCTACATATTGCAACATATATCTCAGCTTTGTAGCATACACTGTCACACTAATGAATCAACAAAGAAATAATAGAACCACATGGCATACAAAATTCTCTTTTCACTTGTAATTTTGTTCTCGTATCTAACATGAAAAACAAATCATATTTTTGCTGTTCTATTCGGTTGATAGGTCACATCTCCGATTAAATCATATATTACACCACTTACATTAAATACTTCCACTGCCCAGAAATATAGTTTAATTTTTTATTGTAATTTACAAAGAAATAAAAAAAATTCCCTGGATGGAGGGAATACATTACGTACATACAAACACGTGTCTAAATACATACATTTTCATATATACATAATTAGCCTCATTAGCATCAGTCATGCACGGAAATGTATTTTTCAACATAAGGAATTGATGAAAGAAAGGCAAATTTAAAAAGATCAATGTCTTTCCTAGCTTTCCCGAAGCATTAGGAGTTCGGTGGTGAGGGCATAATCACCAAAGGAGAAAAAGTAAATCAAAAGTGAGACGTTATTTCCTTTTCGGAAAAATGTAAACTTTAAAAGGATATGAAATTCTCAAGGCTTAGATAGTTGCTAAAACCCCGTCTACATTTTAAAGTATGTTATACACATTACGATGTCAAAGAATAAACTACTGAGACCAAGCACTTGATTCAAGCCCTATATGTTCAAGTTTACCAAGACATCCAAATCAATCAAGCATTAGCCATTGAACAAGATATTGAGGAATTCCTAAAATCATATGGGCCTTTTCCACATAAAAAGGGAATCTTTTATTACAATAGTAGACATAGACTGTAAAGAATAAGATTTTAATAAGCTGGGAAATAAAATGTACCTCGTTAGACGAGATTTCACGCTCACCATGGAAAATCACAACTCTCAGGCAATCCATAAAGCCGAGATCATAAACCCGGACCATAGAATCAAACACAATCAATCCTACCAAAGCATTCTCCGGCAACTGTGAAATGACAAGCAATAGCTCATTTTTAAGTGCCTGTAGCTCCTCTTCCGAGGAACACCCATCCAAAACAAACACAAACGCCGGACCAACCCCAACCCCTCTCGAGTCCAATCCGGACAATGAAGCTGATGAAAATGAAGGACTCAAAGAAGCCGATGACGATGACTTATTCAAAGATGCACCCACAGTATTCCCCCAATTATGACTCAAATTCAAATTTGACTTGGTCCCCAAATTGTATTCTACTGTACTATAAGTGGGAAAAAGCTCTGCCGGAATGTTGTCTTCGCCGATTCCGGTGTAAGATCGTGGGAAAGAATTCTTCTGATAGCAAAAGGGGCAAACCCAGATTCGGGACTGGTAATCAACGCGGGCATAAGGGTTTAAAACGGCGCCGCATCGATTGCAAATGAGAGGGTCGAAAGGGAGTACTGGGAGCTCATTGATTTGCATCAATGGGGTGCACATGATCGATAAAGGGACTACGAGAGAATTAGCTTCAGCTTTTGAAACTGGCCATGAATTCCACGACCATCGAAGACCTTCCATGGCCTCCAATTCGATGAAATCCATGTATTGAGATGCTTAAAGCCCTTTTACACTTCGATTATATACCTTATTTGGAAAGAGTATTTAAGGGTTTGAATGGTTGAAGTGGGTGTTGGGGATTTTCCAGATCGATGGAATCAGGTTTGGTTTAGTGGCCGGAAAGGTAGTAGTGGACGGCAGAGCAAAGAATAAAGTGGTGAATATAGAAGACATCCAAATCAGGTGTCATCATTTATATTTTCAAATAACTTTTTGATATTTTAATATAAAATAGATGTATTGCGACGATTTTCGTGTCAGTTCTCTAAATATATGTACACACTCAAAGTGTACATAGTCCAAATATAAAATAATAATAAATAAATGAAAATATTATAAAAAATGAAAAATATATTTTACTAAGTACCATTTTATACTCGAGTGTATTTTTAAATATATAATTTAGATATATACATAAATATGTCGTTTATAGAAACTAGAAAGATGCATACAATGAGATGACATGTAAATAAGTGTTTGTAACTATTTTTTGCATCTTTTATTCAACAAAAAAATGTGTATATTTTTATCCCAAAAATGTACCCAAAGAAACTTTACATGATTAAAAGTTTTGGGTGTTAATGATGTCTAGATGGTCAAGATTAAAATTTTAAAATTATTATATTCTAGACTTTAATTTTTACCAAAATATGTTACTGTTATTTTTTATATATACTATACAGAGAATTTCCTATACGGGTGGTCCGCATGCAGACCACCTTTAGCGACAGAAAAAAACGTCGTTAAACTCTTTGCTATAGAGTCTGAACCGTTGCGATGACCCAAAATCGTCACTATAGCCCGATTCAGACCCTATAACAGATCACCCGCATAGGAAGCAGACTAAACTTATATTCTTTTTTATGTTTATGTATGTGAGGCTTATAATTCTCTTAGAGATTATTGTGATTATTAATGAAATCATTAATGTAGATTATAGAAATTTATATAATTGTAATTTATTTATTTTTATCATAATGTGAGCTTAACTATTCTTTGGTATTACAATCAGAATATGGTTGGCGAACAATATTTTAGGTAATTGGAGTTTATATTTAAAAAAACTTAATTGCAGTTTTAAATTGGTATGTTTTTTTTTATTTGGAATAACACAAATGATTTTTCTAAAAATATGTTTAGGGAAATAAACTGAGTTGTAAAGTGAAAATTTAGGCCAAGGGTTTTGCAAAATATGAATTTAAGTATAAAATTCTTGTATAGTGAATTGAAGCTTCTTTTTAAAGGGCATTCATATAAATTTAAGATTGTGTTAGCAAAGGATTGAGATCTCCTTCGTTTCCTTATATCTATCACATTTAGCGACAAAAAATTATTTTAAAGATACTTTTAGCCACACAATTGATTGCGACCATTTTTACATCGCTAATTATTTTCAATAAATTTTATTTTATTATTAAATATAATATTTATGTCATTAAATATGTATGGAGAAAAAAAATAAAAAATAAATATAATGGAGAGAATTAGGGAGATATATTTGTATTTTTCTATTATAAATTTCAAATTTTGATAAAAGGTAAAAGAAAATAAAAGAAAAGAGTAACTACTTAATGAATTGAATTAAATTGTTTTCCTCTACATGTTAAACTAACTTATAAGTCCTTTATAAGTTGTTTCCTATTCGAAAATGATTTATTTTTTTATTTATAAATTAAATTTTAAGTAAAATAAATAAGTAAGTATTTATAACTTATTTTAAAATGACTTATAAATAATTTTAAATAAATTAGTTACACCAAATATAATATTTTTTTATTAATATTCTTTTTAATAATCTTCAATTTAATTTTAACTTATAAAAATATTCCTAACTTAATTTAACAAGTAATTTTAAAATAAGTAATTCCTTGCTCAATTCCACCAAATTCACCCTCAAATTCTCGTTTTTGGAACTCAACGATTTTGGGTATTGTTCAAAAGGGAGTGATTGAAAACAGGCAAGGAATTTTTTTGAAGAAATGTCAGTGGGAAGGAATTTACTATTTTGGGAGGACATCTACCATATGAATGGGCATGGCAGGGAAAAGGAGGGAATCTTTCAGAGATTTTTGGTTTGTTCTGGGTTTTAGCTGATGAGTCTGCAATCTTAATGACGGGAGTCTAAAGCAGTTAATCATGTTTTATAAAGGTGAGCAATTCTCCATTTTTATTGGCTGTTACCTTTTTTTTATGCTCAATTGATTTCAGTAAGCAAGAATAGCAGATCCTCGTACATATTGCAAAAATAAATGAACATGGTTGTTGAGGAAATAGTAAAGTTTGTATTTGATCAGTACTAGAATTCAATTCTTATATCAGTATATGATCTGATTAATGTGGATAATACACACCCAAAAAAAAAAAGTAAAAAAGAAGAAGGAATATAAGGGCATTTTGCCGGGAGCAGTTGTAAAGGGCGTGTCCATGGATGTGATCTCTTGTGTTGGTATCCTGAGGCAGTCATATTGCGTAAATGATCTTTTTGAAGAACTTATTGGCTGTAATTAAGGAAATGTGAATTGTTTATAAATAATTTCAGTCGCCATTTGACCACTGTGGTCTTGTTTGAGATCTGACAAGTAGACAACTGTTGCAATTTGTTCAAAATTTGTTCTGGTTCAATTTCATAGTATACGACAGGACGATTCGTGGTATTAGTTTTGATAAACACCTGAACTATCATAAAAACTTGTCAAAGTAGGGTTTAGGGATTTATTTATTGTCCTAGTCAAAAACAAAAAGGAAATTATAAGACCATCCTTGTTTTTTAGATTCACAAAGTCCTACAGCATTACTTGAATATTTACTGCAGCCACAATGACGAGAAAATAGAGGGAGAGAGAGGTACAGTACAAAAGAGTTGCAATTTTCCTATTACGCTAAACGACCCGAACCATTATCATAGTTGAGCTGAAGGGATTATGTAAACCCTTTGTTAGTCCTCATAAGCTAGACCCAGTTGCCGAAGGCGATGGGGTACATCTTCTGGTGGTAAATGTTCCTCAATGTCATTGCGCTCAGGCAGCACCCAGTTTCCCACATGGTTTCTATTTAGCCCTCTGTTCTGAGTCCCCAACCAGTTGGGCGGAACCAAGAAATGATCCTTCAAAAAGTCAGATGTTTTGTTTACCAGCGCAATGTCCCTTCCGGTGGAAAGCCAAAATCTTCTACCCTTCCCATGGTACCTATTCAGTAAAAAATTTACAAATTTAATCAGTTGAACTACGATTGTTGTTACAGGGCAGTACAGTGGTAGCGTTGTCTTGTTTTTTCCATTTTCTTTCTTTTTGTTTTTTCAGTAAGTTAGATGTTCAGAATTGTTAGCAGCAATTTGAATTTTATATGCACTTCCAAATTGTCTAATGGACACGTTCGTAAGGTTTTCTA
Organism: Panax japonicus; assembly: GCA_020205505.1. Taxonomy (NCBI): domain Eukaryota; kingdom Viridiplantae; phylum Streptophyta; class Magnoliopsida; order Apiales; family Araliaceae; genus Panax; species Panax japonicus. Next base: position 54,547,744 of record CM035103.1, read on the forward strand.
AACAATGTCAAAGTTTGTAAATAAGGTACAATCTGTTTAGTACCTTATGCAGACAAATGTGCTTTTACTTGATTTGATCATATATTGCTTCAACTAGTATCAATTCTAAGTATGTAGGCTACTTATAAGTAAACCTATGTGCTTTTAGCAAGTTATAAACAACATTCTTAGTAAATATCTAAGGAGTTAGCACAAAGCCGCAGCTTCACATTAGTGAGCTGATAAATAAAACTTAAATTATTAAAAAAGTTCTTACCCGTCAAGCAAATGCAGGTGAGCTTCCAAGTTATGGAAGCACGCTAGATCGTTTGTTTCTTTCAAGAAGGGAGACTTCTTGTGATCCAAAGCCAGCTCCTCTCCGACGTGGGAATAACACCAAGGTGACATTTGACCTATCTTTTGCAGTACCATAGGTACATGCTCATTGAAAAGTATTCCCGGAACAGTTGGCACCTTGTCATGAATGTTCACCACTCTTAGTACCTTTACGCCAAGCCCCTCCAGCCTTTCCTTAAACCTAGCATTCCCAACTCTTGGCCCGGAGAATGAGAACACTGATATAGGTATGATCCGACCGTCATTCATTACGTCTACTCCAGTCTCTGCTATGTCATAAGCGTTTAGTATTGCTAGAGCACTACCTAGGCTATGACCTGTAATTGTTATGCTCAATTCCTCATTTGCATACTTTTGTATCAATCTCTTGAGTTCTGCTAAAATCTGTTCTCTTGCTGAGTACATGGAGAATTGACAGCTCTTATCTTTGTCAGTGTAAAGATGGAGGAATCCAGCCTCCACTCTGATTGTTGGATCACGACTCGCAATCTTGTGATGTGTAACTGGCTTCAGAAAATCCATCAAATCTGCAATCCACTCATGCTTCACAACTGTTCCCCGCCAAGCAATCGTTACGTCTCTACGCCCTAAATAGGCCGAAGTTTCATCATTTGACACCGCAACATAGCCACTCCAGTTTGCTGCTGTACTCCAGCGGTCTGGCCATAGAGATTTAACAAAAAAGCTTGGCAAGTTGAGGTTGTATGCCGAATAGAGGTAAGTAGTCACTTCATACCCATATTTTGTCAAGCCAAGATCCTCAAAGAACATGCTAGGTTTAATTTTACAACTTCCACAGTACTTAGAGTATGGATCCTGATCAAATGCATCATAACATGCTTGTGCCATGTCCCCATAGCGTAGTAGCTTGGATCGCATTAATGGTTCAATGGGATCAAGCATACCTGCCCAATCATGTTTCCCATGAATTTCTTTCCAAGTGTCTGCTAACTTTCTTGTGTTCTCTTCAGCCACCGCAGTTTCTTGTTCATTGTACTTTATCCTTGTTTCGTCTTCAACCTCCGAAACCTTGGGAGTCAAATTGGTTTCTGATGTTGCTTTGCTTGTTTTAAGCATTCTAGGCACGCCTTTTCTTCTTGCTAGACTAGGAAATGCCAAGTTCCCCTCCCCACAAAATTTTGTAATGTGATTTTGATTAAAGGTTGTGTCTTGCTGTTTTCCCTTGAAGAACCATCCTATCTTGGATAGGGGAATGACCATTGTTTTTTTGAAGTTGGTCAGCTCAAGCAAGTAGTGATAATACAGATGTATAGGGAAGATGATTATTCATTCTGTTGTACACCAAGAAATTTATAGTGGAATGCATGAAGCTTTCTGTATTGACTTTCGAAATCCTATTTTTCATCATCTTAATACTCCCTCACTTTCCAAATTTAGTCACTAGGAAAAAAAAAACTTAGACCAGTCCAAAAAACATGTCCGCCTAGACTTATTGAATTCTTAAAGTTAGGTAAAGGGTTTACTTCCAGTTTCTTTTTCTGTCTTTTGGACATGGGAAAGCAGTCTACATATATATTACTAATAGCCAAGTTGCAGAAGAGACTCTCTTTTGTTTTTTTTAATAAATGGAGTACCAAATAATCAAGTTTCTACCAAACTGAAATATATTGAGGTTTTGATATTCCCATTTGATAAGATAATATGTAATAAAATCAATGACCATTCCATTCACATTGATATCTTCTTCTGTTCTCATTCATGTAGAGAGTAAAAATAAGCAAAAATAATGGAGTTAGACCTAGATTATGGATCAATATATATATATATATATATATATATATATATATATATATATATAAAATAAGGATCAGGTCCGGACCTCCCGGACGGGAGAAAATCCGGACCTGATTTTTTTTTTTTTTTTTTTTGTAGAACAACTAAAAAAATAAAATAAAAAATTATGGAACTGAAATTTTTCAATAATACAGTGTTTTGGGTGTGTTTTTAATACCTACACCAACCAATGTATGTACAGTCTGCCCAGACTGTACAGACATGTTTTGTTATAGGCATCCAAATCACGCCCAAAACACTGTATAATGTAAAAATTCCAATTCCATAAATTTTTTTTTTTTAGTTGTTTCAAAAAAAAAAAAAAAGCAAAAAAAAAAAAAAGTCCGGATTTTAACAAAATCCGGGAGTCCGGACCTGATCCGGACTCTCTCTCTCTCTCTCTCTCTATATATATATATATATATATATATATATATATATATATATATATATATATATATATACACACACACACACACTAGAACAATTAAGGTACTAAATGAAGATGTTTATTGGTTGTCATTGACATTGAAGTTTGACCTATAGTTTGTTCTCACTCAAAGCTCACATCATGGAAAACCTAAAAATGAGCAATCCAAATTTCAAAAAATTGTGTGTTTTGGTTTTAATTTGTTTATTGTAGCATGATGTACCTTTTGAACATGACTTGGCCATATATTATTGAGTTTTGTTACGTATAGGGTTTGCAAGGGTACTAAATAAATATTCTGTCAAGCTAATTTGTTATTTTCTATTAACCAACTTGTCAAGTTATTTTCTATTAATTTTATGAGTAATATTAGGGGTCTTAATTTAATTTTTTTTTTATCTCAAATGACTTGACATTGAATATTTTAATAATAATTTATAGCATAACCAAATTTATTCAACCTGGTATGTTTTTCTTTGGCCTATATACAACATTAATTGTTTATAAACTTCAAAAACTTCAAGTGCATACCCCTTATCTTACTCACCAGTGCTCACCCCCCTTTAGCGAAGGACCCGGCGACGGTTCGGTCATACAACCGTCGTCTATACTTTTAGCGACGCTATATGTTATCCGTCGTTAAAAGTATAGACGACGATTATATGACCGATATCGTCACCGGGTCCGTCGCTAAAGGGGGGTGAGCACGGGTGAATAAGATAAGGGGTATTCACTTGATCCTTGCTCTCTCTCTCTCTATATATATATAGGGTCTCCATCCACAGCAACCGGTTGTTGGGGAGCAACCCATTTTGGCCAGCCGCTACAAGCTCTACCGGCTTATAAAAAAAAATTGTCCAAGGCCGGTAGAGCTTGTAGCGGCTGGCCAAAATGGGTTGCTCCCCAACAACCGGTTGCTGTGGATGGAGACCCATATATATATATAATTTTGTTTTTGTGACATTTACTTTTTAATTTGAATGGATCAATATTAATTAAAATGCGGACAAAAAAATAGTGTTTTTTAAATTATAATGAAACTTTACATAATTTTTTGAGACTGATATTTCTATATGATTTTTTCATATTTTTACATAAAAATTGTCGCTATAGGATAAAACTGTTGTTATAGATATAGCGACGGTTTTTCTATACATCTATAGCAACACTTTTCATGTGAAAATATTAAAAAGTCATGCGGAAATATCAATTTCTTTTGTTCACACATCATATAAAATTGATAGCTTCTGATTCTTGTTCAACCTTTTGTGTTTCACATTTCACATTCCTTTCCTAATATTTGTTAATCTGGGTAGTGTTATTGAGGTATTTGCCCTCATCCCATCTTTACAATTATATTCTTTTTTACTTTTTTATTTTTTAAGAAGCTGGTAAGACAATTAAGATTTTCTCTGTATATCTGATTTTGATGAACATTTATTTAACCTCTTTTTTTTTGTCTTGATGGGCCTTAATTTGGGCCACCACAGGTTTATGAGTTGGGCTCAAGTATGAAATAGATGAATTATTGGGAATAGTTTGTAATTCAACCATAAAAGATAATGGAATTCTGTAATTTAATACTGGACGAAAATCATATACTATAGATATAAACTAACATATATCTATATCTTAAGAGCCTTATATATACTATGGTGATGTTTGATAAAACTGAGTGTTAAGATCTGAATAGTTTAGACATCTGAATAATTTAGAGCCTCTGTCCAGAATTGTGTCTGAATGAAAAAATGTTGTTTGATAACTAATTTTTACAAAATGTATGAATAACAAAATTTTACCATTTTAACCCTCTGAACAGTTTAAACAAAATCTGTTTGATAATTAGAAAGGTTTGAATAGTATTTTAAATACATTTTTATAATATTTTGACCAAAATATGATAAAATAAAATGTATCATGTCCAATAAAAACATCAACATAGCATAATAATTCAACTATACAAATTAAATTAACTTCAAGCAGTAGTTAAGAGTTGAAGAGCAATTTGTTCACATAGATTAACCATAAATTCTATGACTTGATCACCCCATTGCGGTTCATCTTGTCCCTCTGCTTCATTTCATTTTACTCCGTTTTATCGTCAAACATGTTATCTCGATCATATTGAGCAAACAATTCATCCTCAATGTTATACTTCCTTATGAAATTATAGATTGCGAAACAAGCGATAACTATATCCCTTTGTACTGTAAAAGGGTAAAGAGTCATTTGTTTCAAAATTGGGATACTTGAACTCTGCCTTACCAATCTTGGATTTACTGGCCATGACCTCATGAAGCAGCACCACATTGGGATGTCTAACCAGTCCTATGACAGAAATCTCTCGCTTAATTTGCCATTTTTCAGGCTTCAGCTCAATTTAATTGCGATTACCTCATAAGAACTTTAGCATTCACTAATCAATCAAAAGAACTCGATGTGCACGTTAAACTACTCCCAAGACTGAATTTCAATAGTATTGGAGTTTATCAAGTCAAACAAATTGATTGGACAAAATCCAACTGAGCACAATCTGTGAATACATCAAACCCAAGAACATGAATCAAACTCCACAAATAGTAAATAAAACATACCCCCGAAAGGAAATTTTGCATTAACAGTCTAATAAAAAATCAGTTAAAATTCAAAATGCTTTATCCTCACTTAAATAATGTTGCGCAAAAGAGCCCACTTGGTATCCAATAGGCTCATTCAAATTTTCAAGGTTTCAACTCCTTTAATTGGAGAATACATCTGTTGCACTTTGAGGATAGACGTCAAACTTGCAGTGTAACTTGAGTTGATTATCAGAACGACAAAAAGCCATAGCATTAGCACTACACGACCAAGGGTACTCACAGTGTTCTGTCCTGCATTGAATAGACAGAATCAGAAATAAACTTTGTTGCTTCATTCATCCTGCTATATATATATACTAGCTGGGTCCCGTGCCTCCGGCACTGTATGAACAATATGATTTATCTCAAACTTTGAACGACCAAAATAATTTATTGAGTGAGCGGGAAATTTAAAGTCATTTGTATTTTATTAAATTATTAATAGATTATTAGATAGATAGATGTATTTTATTAGATAGATGTATGAACGGTGAGATTTATCTCAAACTTTGGACGGCCCAGATGATTTATTGAGTGAGCGGAAAATTCAAAATCATTTGTATTTTATTAGATAGATATACATACATGTATATCTATCTATATAAGGTATCCACAAGAACAAGAGCCTCACTTACTGTGGGAAAAAAATAGAGTAGAGAGGCTAAACCTGAAAGGAAAGAAAACAAAATATCATCACACGCCAGTCACTTTAGTAATGAGAAGATTGATGTTCACCTTGCTAAAGAATAGATCAGTCCATATGACAAGTTCATACACGTCATATATATATATATATATATATATATATATAGTTATGACAAGTTCATTTATAATCACAAAGTGATGCATTTTTGAAAGAGAGAGTGTGTACATCTTCATCAATTATACATGAATTTGAACAAGATGATTTACTCCACAAGCCAAGAAAACCATAAGACACAAACAAGTTCGAAACTGCAGTTGCTGTGAAACATTGCATAGTTTGTTACAAAGCCATTCACTGTATTTAAATTGATTTATTTATGAAAATAAATCTAAGCTTATTTGTGACGTAAATCACCTTAAGTGTAATGCATAATATAAGGGATCCGCCCTAGCTTCTCCAACACTACACCTTTGTCATATACTCAGTATATCAGAATAGAATAGACATCATTTTTGTGCACTATAATATACATTTAAAATGCCTTGCCTGAAATGGTTGACATTTAAGACTCAAAATGTCAGATATATTCTGAATTAATGTCCCAACTTTGTGTATCAATCCAAAGATGGAATCATAATGCTCTAGTCTTATGGTCTATATCCATTGGCAAGCTGCTAAAATGGGGAAAAACTTGGAATATTGGATTCAAGAAAAAGGAAAAGTCCAAAGGTGAAATAGGCATGCTTTTGCTTTAGGTTTCTAAAAAATTCACAAGGAAAATATGCCACGGAGAAAGTTGTGCTGTTTGAATTATCTATCCCAAAAGAGTTGTTATATATCCTCTTTAAATCTTTTGTACTTCCAATAGAAGAGGGATATAACATATTGTAGTTACATAATTATAGCAAAATCCATTAAATATAGCATTTGGCTTGCACAAACTATGAAATTAATATTATAGTAGCTAATACACTATAAAAACAAGAAAATTGGTATTGCCACACTTTTTCAAGCAACAACTCAAATCGACTCCCCACTACAGAAAAATGGGGGAAATTTGAACAATAATTGCCGCATTCAAGTATCCAATGTGTGATAAACCCATAAATCTAACGCAAAAATAAGCAAAAAGGGCCTAAAGCCCTAACTTTGAAGCAAATAGGACCTAAAGCCCTAAATCTGAAGCAAAAAAGGCGATTGTACAACTTAAAATCCAAACATATTACATGGTTTAATAGCAGAAGAAGTAAATTGATAATTAACTTGTAGTTAAAATGAAGCATACGAACCTCTTTCGGTAGATTAGAAATTTACAGTTGTGTAGTTCTCTCACTCGTACTGTTCGGTAGACTGATGAAGCTCTGTCGGTAGACCGATGTTAGAGGAGAGTAGGATCATTATGGTCTGCTTAAGATTCACGCCCAAATCAAGGATTGTTCAGCAACGAAGAAGAAGAAGAAGAAGAGCAGCAGCGAAGGTAGTATTGAAAGGTTAGTTTTTGTCCTAAAAAGTAGTTATTCGCTCAGACATGCCTCTTAATGTTATAGAATTATTTTTGTGTCTAATTTATTAAGAGCCATTAAGAGGCAACAAAAAATTTATCAAACAAAATTTGCCTCTAATCGAATCAGAGGCAAATTCATTCAGAGGCATTAAGAGGTAATCAAACAGAACCTATGTTTGAAACTTGTAAAAACGCTTGGGAAAGGAAAAAAACAGAAAAGAAAAGAGAGATAATAAGATATAAGTATAAAAAGACGGAATATATATATATATATATATATATATATATATATATATATATATATATATTATATATATATCTAAGTAAACAAAAGTTTAATTATTTATAATTGAACATAATTTTGAATTGAAATATAATGGATGGTCAATAAAAAGAATGAAAATAAGGAGCATAATAAGGCTTCTAATATACTCTCTGTTCCAAGAAAAAAGTAAATCATTATTGAATTTTAAAATTAATTACAGACATTTTCAAACTCAAAATTGACAAATTCTTTTAGTTTTAGCCAATACTGTAAACCACCTCAAAAGTATTACTTATTGTAAAATTTATTTTTTCATAATCTTTAATAAATTATATCAATTTTGAGTTTGAAAATATATGAGATTAGTTTTCAAGTGAACGAAGAGATCGATACTTTAAAAATAAATCAGAAATTCATAATTCTATTTTTAATGTACATATTATTGGAGTATTAAATTTTGCAGCAATAAAAAAAATTCTGAAATGGAGGGAGCTAGCTAGTATTATAAAATTGAAGGTGGTATATATTTCATATCCATCAAAATAGAAAGCTGTATATTATCTAAGCCATGTTCTTAATATTGTCCAGGGAGAGAGGAGAGAGGAGAGAGGAGAGAGCAACATGGGATTGTCTTGAATCTACCAAACACACTTTATGAGATGAAATATATGGTCCTCCATCTAGCCTAGGTAGGTCTGCAGTTGGGCTCCTACTAGCTATCATCTTCTATAACAACACTCCCAACTAGCTAGGGTTTCTCCATTTTCAAATCATTGGTACAATGGTACTCCCTCCCCCTCCATTATATATATATATATATATATATATATATATATATATATATATATATATATATATATAGTTTACCCTAACTTTCTCAATAATTTTACATAATCAATTTTTAAAATTTAATATTTAAAGGAGATCATTGATAAATATATGCATGTAAATGTGTCTACCTACATATATAAATGCTTAATATTCTAGTTAAAGCAATATATTATATATTATATATATATATATATATATATATAATATTCTTTTTTAAGACAGAAGGAGTATATATGATTTTCCATAAAAGTCGCTCTAATTTTAAACTTTTAGCTACTTCTCAAGAACAAAAAAAATTAATATTCCATTGTCTTATCATGTTTTTTCCACGATCATTAGTTATTTTCTTTTTCTCTTTCTATAGTAATCCTTAACATTACCCAAATTTGGCATTGATAAACTACTTTTATTTCTATTAAAGAAATAAAAAGGAATCAATATCCACATTGTTTGATCCAAGAAAGAAAAAAAATTCTAAAAAAAGAATTGCACATATATAGAAAGAGAAGAAGAGAAGGCAATGTAATATTGGAGGTAATATTGCTATAATTCTTAAAATAGAAAGTAATTTATGTTCTAATTAATACCATATATTGACCTTAGATTAACAATAAAAATGTTAGTGATCCATCCCATGATATATGAGTTATTTGATCATAAACCAAGACAAGCATATGGCATGGGGACATTGCATGTGCCCTGACCACCATCTCACATTATACAATTACAACCCATTAAATCAAGAGAGCCTTAGCTACGTACCTACATATATTATTGTCACAAAATAATTGATTATCCCTCCGTCTCTTAATATAAATTATTTAAAAATGTATTTATATATAAGTATTAAAGAAATGATTATATAACATTAAATATAATATTAATTGTCTATATTGTCCTTGTATTAAAAAAATGTGTTATTTATTAGGCAAAAAATAGTGAGAGAACCGAAGTTAAATTTAATACTTGGAGTAATATTAGAAACTAAACAATTAATACTTACTTAAAATTCTAAAATGACTTATATTAAGGGACAAAAACACTTTTCTAAAACGACTTATATTAAATGACGAAAAGAGTACATTTTAAGTTTTTTTATTTTTATTTTAATAGAAACATAAACAAATGTTGATGAATGAATGCCCCCATCAACAGTCACATGGCCCTGCTAGCTCCCTCTCCCTCATTTGGCCATGAATTAATGAATGATGATTAATATACAAATTAATTACCCAATAATTAAATCAAGTAGAAGATATGCAGAATCTTTGGAAACCAATAAAAAAACCAAAAAGAAAAACATTTTAATTGAAGGAATAAAACACAGAGGCAACAACTATATCATAAAGGACACCAAATTAACAACAATAGCAAAAAGATGATTATTTAGCAAGCCATTAGTAATAAACAAGCCAAACAATAACAAACTTTATTGCTTCTTGTCCATTAAAAATGTCCCAAATCTTATATTTCTATATACTGTCAAATTAAATAATTAAGAGACACATGCATCCAAACAACACCCCTGCCTTCGTAGATCCATGTTGGCTACTTGCTTCAACAATAATGAACTAGAATTAATGCAGCTCACTTTTGGCATGCTTCAGCACCTGCTCTTGCATTTCTCCATGGCTCTTGGGGCTGAAAATTTTATCAGACAATAAAAATAAGTCCAAAATATCAACCAAAAAAAAAAACTATGATTGAGACTAGCTAGTTTAATAGTTTACAAAATTTGAAAATTGCGAAATATTGCATTAATATTATGAAAGGATAATACTTGAATGCAGGAACTTACCGAGTCCAATTGCTTCTGATCCTTTCATTATACGGAGACGCTTGCATGAATCAACAAACATCCTACACATAAATAAGCAAACGATTAATAAGTTACATTTCTCTATTGATCTTATATATATATTGTTCCGTATTTATGTACGTACTAATTTGGGCATTAATTCACTTGATATTTTTTGAGCTTTTATTTTGAACCTATCTAACCAACTTTGATGGCTATTAATGTTGGAAATACATGCCTTAGTTTGATATATTATATATATATATAGCATGCTTAATTTAGGGTTTTTAGGATGAAGTTAAATAAACTTACTCCCATGGCACATCACCAACAAGCATCCAATCTCCATCCTTATCCTCATAGCTTGGCACATACTCAGAGCTGTTCAACAGATCCATCAGCTTGCTCTCATTCATGAAATCTATCATTCCTTGGGACCCATAATCACCTAAAAAAATGAATATATACCGAGTTATATAATTAATAACAAGTGGGAATATCTTAAAATGCATGTTACACTCACTTTAAGGTAGCAATAAGTTGAGGTTCTAGTTATCCTAGCTAAGATCGATCCACTTTTCATAAGATAAACAAACAAATTATTCTCTTCAATAAAAATGAGAAGAAATAATAGCATAAAATAGTATTATGTAGCCAGTTAATGGAATATTCGATCTTGAGAATTTTCATATATATATATATATATATATATATATATATATATATGCTAGCCATTAAGTATTTAAGTTAAGGGTTTAATTAATTATCAAAGAAATTAAAGTACTGTTCCATGCAATATAAAGAATAATATATAATGATTTACTTACCCATGGTAAAGGAACTGAACATTTTGGCCAAGGCATCAGACAGTTCTTGGTAGCTCTTGTACATCTTTAAGTCCACTTTGCGAAGATAAGGCGCACCGTCCATGGAAACCTTCACGAATGCTGCTGAGCTTACGCCCAGCTTCTCAGTCGTCGTCTTCTCCTCGGCGTTGCTCTTCTGTGCCATTATATTCTTCCGATACGATCTCACTGGTGGCCAACCTACCACCTGTGCCCTGTAAATAAATAGTTAACCATTGCACCAATTATCATCACCTCTAGCTAACTGGCAACCCTAAAATAAGAGAGCTCTTATTTTTAGCGCAAATGATGCAAACAAACAAAACACAGAAGTGCAAAAATATACTTTTCTCTACACAAATTAAGGTTTGCACAGAAGATAAATATAATAAACATGCATTTTGAGTTTAGAAATCAAACATACTTGGCTGGTGGTTTGATGACTGAATCCTTGGAGAGATTCTTGTTCTCCTTAGGTGAATTCTTCGTCTTCTCGTTCAGATCCATAGCCGAATCATTGGGATGAAGGTTAAGCTTCAAATCAACCGTCTCAGAGAAGCCTCTCTTTCCAGTTATCTTCAAGGTCTCTCCTTCGCCGCCACCGGGCAGGCCGAGGCATAGCTCAGTCTCTTTGAGGTTCAGCATGTTAATTTCTTCAATCTAATTATTCTTTTTCTTGCTTCTAAAACTAATGTATATATCTAGCTAGCTTCTTATATATTCTTCTTAAAACTTGGAAGAGATGATAATAATAGAACAAAGGGGAAGCAATGCATATAGTTTTGATGTACATATATACCGGTGGCTGCATTGTCCTAACAAGTTCCGACGGCTCGCATGTCGACACGTGGCCTTATTCGGTTTGTTGATCTTCTGGGATCAAGGGCATGTTACTAGATTAATAGTAATTACTTAAAATAAGTACCACAAACTTTCTACTTTTGTACGTGCTAGTATATATGATAAAGCATAATTTAATGTTAATAATTTTTCCCTATATAATAAGGCAAATAAAAATATTATCCAAATTAATCAAGTCATTTTGATTGATCAATGAGTTAATCCCGAATTTGTTTGAGTTCATCACATCTACTAATATAATGTTGATAATTATATCAAACTTTTTGTATATATCCTTTGTTATACAGCTTCATAATTATGCATGTTTTAAAAAATATATACAATAATATTATTAATATACATGCAACTCTTCAATCTCATATTCAATGCATTACTACCATCTATATTATACTATTTATACTCAAATTGTTATACCAAACGGCACAAACCATAATTTTAAATTGTATTATTCTATTCTTTTTATTAAATAAATAAAGGATAGTACTATTATTAGTTTATAAATGTTGTAGTACAAAATATGGATGGGGGAATGGCAAGATGGAGGGAAATCAATGGGCTTTAATTTTGTGGTCCAATAAACAATTATGATCAATGTGCAGCACCAATGGATTAACAAGAGGTTGCATTATATTAATCTGCAGAGAATAATTAATAAATTCATGTTGAAAAATGGCCAATCATGTTTTGTTAATTATATTTGGTTCCATGTGTTTTCGGAATTAAAAACTAGCCACCAGGCCCACCACCGTGAATTTAGGCTTGGACCAAGAACCGCAAGACCCTCCGGTCCTTCTACTCACCTGCTAGCAAATTATTAACTATATATATGCTATCTACTCTCATTCAACTTCTTTAATTTTTTTATTCTTTTTTTTGGTTTAAATTAAGAATATATATATATATATATATATATATATATATATATATATATATTTTTCATCATAGTTTTTTCCCAATAAAGAAAAAGGTAGTTTAAAATATGTAAGAAACTGCCTAAGTTTTACAATATTATTAGGTAAAGAATTCCAAAAAGTGAGTAAAAGAACCAAAAAAAATATAATTACATATATGGAGGACTATAGTCTATTTATTTAATAAAATACAATTGATTTTGAATTTTTTGCTTACCTTAATAAATTATCTGGACCGTTTAAAATTTAAAATAAATTCCATCGCGCGTTCATGTAGTGCCAAAATTACGGGACCCAGTTAGTGCATTCTTTTTTCTCTTTCTTAATTTATCAAGGGGCCGGTTAGATGTTGGAGGGAACATATATAATACTGCAAGTGTGACCATAAATTTTGTACAAAAAATAAATAATGAAGTTGAACTGTATACCTAAATAAATAAACGTACAAGATTCTTCTACGAAGCTAATTAAAAGTTCCCATGCAACTTTGCATATGGACACATGAACGAATGATTCATTGCATTATTCGAAATCTTAATTAAACCCAGAGCTAGGCAAAGTTTCCATCTCAAAATTTTAACATACATACATAAATTAATAACAAATATATATATATATATATATATATATATATTGTTAATCCACTAATAATTATATATATACTAATTATATAAACAGAAGTATATATAAGATAAACAATGTTATAATAAAGACTTATTAGATGTAATTGATAAATCTTTTAAAAACAAGTTAACTGTTTGACAATTTCTCCTTAAAGCAAATTTTGTTCCCGCTATCGGTGCTGACGGATGGAACAATAGACGTCTACTTCTCAGAATAAAATGGTTTTCAACTCTCACAAGAAGCACTTCAATGGAAGAGTTCCACGAATAAAAATTGAATACTCTCTATGACTTTTAATGAATGAAGAATGAATTTAATTTTAAGAACTTGAAAAAGATTGAAGTTGAAGTGATTGTTTTGGATAGATTTGGAATCTATTTATAGGTTTTCAAATATCCCTTTGAAGATATACATCCCTTTGAAAAGATACATCCTTTTGAAAAGGTTATATCCCTTTGAAAAAGTACATTCCTTTAAAAATGTTACATCTACTTGAAAAAGTACATCCCTTTGAAAAGATATGAACCAAACACAGTGATTTTATTTTAGATAAATTTCTCATTCATTATATATATATATGGTCCGGATCTTAAACTCACCCCTTATCTAATATACTTTGCATACCCCTCCTTTAGCGACGGACCGAGAGACGATTCGGTCCGCTACTATATATAGAACCGTCGTCTTAACTTTTAGCTAGGGGTGTTCAACCAGTTTTTACCGGACCGGTACCGAACCGAATCGGTACCGAAATCGTCCAAATCTTGATACCGATACCGGTACCGGTTGGACCGGTATACCGAACCGGCGGTACCGGTTTTTACCGAAAATTATTTTTATTATTATTTTATTATTATTATTATTATTTTATTATTTTTTTATTATTTTTATTATTATTATTATTATTATTAATAATTATTTATTTATTAATAATAATAAAAAAATAGAAAACCGGTACCGACCAGTCCGGTCCGGTTTATACCGAACCAAGAAAACAAGGAACCGAAACCGGTACCGTTTGACCGGTACATTTCGATTTTTTGTACCGGCACAAACTTGTACATATTTATACCGAACCGGCCGGTTCGGACCGGTCCGATTCGTCCAAAAACCAAAAAATCGAAATAAATGCACACCCCTACTTTTAGCGACGGACACATATAGCGACGGATCGAATTGTTGCCCAGTCCGTCGCTAAAGGGGATATGCAAGGTATGTTAGATAAGGGGATGAACTTAAAATATGGATCGTGTGTATATATATGCAATTAATCATCTCATCTACCTAATCATTTCAGGTGTAATTATAATTATGTAATAACAATAATTCCGCAGTTTGAATTTCGATTAGTTCCGTTTTAAATTTTCATAAACAGAAAGAAAAGCTAGCTTATAATTAAGATATATAGCTAGAAACTTGGACTTGCCGGCATTCTGCTCCTAATTAAAACGGGTTAAATATACCTTTTGTAACTTTACAATTATTATTGTTATTAATATTTTTTTTATATATCAAAATTAGATCAAGTTTCACTAGCTAGTAACACATAAACCAAATGTATAAAGTAATTAAACAAGTTTTTGAGGTGATCAATCAATCACATTGAAATCAGTCAAGCTTCTACGTAAATATATATTAATAAAATTCATCCATCTTATTGATTAAATAATCAATACTATAACATATGAAGATCAAGAAATTTGAGGTATCAACATCATTGATTCAAAGGATTTTGAGGTGGTGGTAGTGACTTAGAGACGGTCACATCCCCTAGAGAAGGAAACATCCGTTTCCCTAGCTGTGCCTTTGCCCAGTCGACGTGGATCCTCCCAATTAACCCTATCTTAATTGGGGACAAAAATTATTTCATTTCAAATGAAATAGAGACTCTATATTTCAGAATTTAAATTTAAAATGTATTAAAATATGATTTCATGATTATGAAAGAGAGACATGATGATAGAAAATATACAAAAAATGAAGTTTCCATTTCATTTAAAATAGAGAGGATCCTAGTCTTCTTCCCTTTTTAATATATATATACACACACACACAAGAAGGATCCTGTCTGAGAGTCCGGACGCTGTTAAATTGTGGATTTTTTTTAAACAATTAAAAAATAGACCTATGATCAAAGTTCTGAGAATAAGATATTAGAGCTAGAATCTGAGAATGCTATGATCAAAGTTCTGATGAAGAAGAAGCAACTGAACGAATGAGAATAGATGATGCATGGGTAAAAGCCGCAAAACGCGTAGATATTATAGAAAAAGACGTCCGATCCAATAAGGCCAAAATAGATGAAATAAATTTTTCTTTTTGGACAACAATTGGGAGAATCCAACATCGAATTCGAAATTACCCTGTGCAGAGCGGTCAACCCCAATTCGATATGGATCGGAGAGTAATGATTCGAATCATGAATGAGGAATATGACGAAGCAATTAAGGGTGCAATGTACTCTATAGCAAAGTCAAATCCGATAGTTTAAGTGAGAGCGTTTATCGAGAAACCCAAACGAAGTTATTACGGGTAAGTTAATTATAAACTCTTGCGAAGTCTATGCCTTATTAGATACCGGTTCTATCCATTATTTTATCTCTCTTGCTTGCGTTCAATATTTAAATTTGACTCCAGAGAAATTAGACTTTGACTTATCTGTTGAAACTCCGTTGGGAGAAACCTTCATTACATGTGCTATCCAAGTCTTGGATGAGAGTCACAGTTTTGAATGATATTTCTATTATTAATAAATTTTCTAACGTATTCCCTGAAGACTTCTTGACCTACCCTAGGGTGTGAAATCGAATTTTGTATTGATCCCAGTACAAAACCCTTAAATATTTCTTCAATCAAACCGAACGTATAATGCGCCAAAGAAGTTGGCTCGAGCTGTTGAAGATTACGATCATACCATTCAATATCATTGTGGAAGAGCGAACGTGGTAGCTTACGCGTTCAGTAGAAGATCATATGCGTTTACAAGTGCGAATATACGAACCTACGTGAAGATAACGATATATGATTAGAACTGACTTTAGTCGATAATGTTAAAGCTGCTACAACTACAGACCCGGAGCTGATGAATATGAAGAAGAAGGTTCAAGAGGGTGTTATTTTAAAAGCAAGAGTTGCTGAAGAGAGGAAATCTCAACCCTCGATTTAATTGGCTCATTTGAAATCCTCGATCGAGTAGGAACTGGTGGCCTATAGACTCGTTTTACAGCCAAGTAGTGTCGCGTGTTCATAACGTTTTTCACGTATCGATGTTACGTAAATATGTAGATGACCCGAACCACATTATTGAATTAGAACTAGACGAGAAAGCAGAAGATTTAACGTATGAGGAGATACGTGTTACAATCTTGGATAAGAAGGATCGTATTTAACACTCAAAGGTTATACCTTAAGATTTAGAATCTGAAATAAAGTCAAGGTATTCTCATCTCTTCGGCATACCAGGTACGTACGTAAATTTCGAGGGCGAAATTCATAAGGAGGGGAGATTGTGAGACCCCAAATTTTATGAATAAAGATTTAAATTCCTCGAAATATTTTTTTTGAATATTATGGTGTGGATTTGATATAATGTTATAGTTGTGGGTAATATTTATAAATTTTGCAAAGTATGCAAGTTGTTGTATTATATTCGATTGGTCGGTGAATATTCTTTTTGTCGGAGAATATCCGTACGACGACACAATCATTGGTGGACCCCACAACAGAATTATTGTCGGATTGAGAAAACGACAAAAATATTTTTATGAAAATAACGGCGGAAGTTTTACCGTTAATTGTTGAAACATCCGATGTTAAAAGTACAATATTACGCGTGGTTGCATAGTAGCACACAATTTTGATTATTGATGCTTACGTGAGAAGTCACTCAGTTTTGTTCAATTATTGCTACAGTAATTGTTGCATAGTATCTCACGTTATTTATTCAATTATTATCAATATTTTGTATAATATTAAATCAATAATTGAGATAACAAAGTTATTAATATTATTATTTGCAATATTAATGATGTCTAGAAGTTCTGCCAAGGAGAGGTTTGGTCATCTAATTGTGCGCCAATAGGGAGAAATCCTTATTGGAAAGCCCCCTCTTTTCTGGGAACGACCTGATCGATTAATATTGTGAATTATAATAATGATGATAAATGTTGTTAAATATATTGAGGTGTCTTTTTATGAAGTCACAGAAGTTTATATATAAATATATTATATATATATAAATTTTATTTTATTAGTATTATTAAGGTAATAAAACAGAAAAGCTTTTTATATAAAACAGGATACTTTTATAAAATTATTTATTTTATTAGACAATAATTAGAATATATTATATTTTATTATGCATAGTATTTGCATAGTTCCTGCATAGTGTTTGTATAGTAAAATCTTTTTATATAAAACAGAATACTTTTATAAAGTTAATTGTTTTATTATATTTTAAATAATATATATATATATATATATATATATATATTATATTATATTTTATTGCATAGTATCCTTTCTATTTTCCTATAAATAGGATGCTTAGTTAGAATTGAAATCACACCAGAAATTCAGAGAATTATCTTCTATAATCTTGAGCGTATTTCTTTAGAGTTTTAAGAAGCTTTGAGCGTAGTGCAAGTTTTCTTCAAGTATATCCCCGCCCTACCCGTCGGAGTACTCTTCTTTATAAGGTAAGAGATATTATTTGTTGTACCCGTAAGGGGTATTATTTCTTTCGTATTCATGAAGAGAACTTCTGTTATTCGATTCCTTATTATTATGTTGGAATAACCTGTATATGCGAAGTACCGCATACATGGTGAAATTTTTCGGTTATTTCATTCTTTATTATTATGTTGGAATAACCTGTCTATGCGAAGTACCGCATACATGGTGAAATTATGTTGTTATTCCATTCTTTATTATTTTGTTGGAATACCCTGTCGGTGCGAATTTCGCCTGACCTGGTTCCATTATTTATTATTCTGTCGGAATATCCTGTCTGTGCGTTTACGCATGACCTGGTTCCATTATTTATTATTCTGTCAGAATATTCTGTCTGTGCGTTTACGCATGACCTGGTTCTATTATTTATTATTCTGTTGAGAATAACCTGTCTTTGCGAAGTACCGCATGCATGGTGAATTCTTAGTTATTCCATTCTTTATTATTATGTTGGGAATAACCTGTCTATGCGAAGTACCACATGCATGGTGAATTCTTCAGTTATTCCATTCTTTATTATTCTGTTGGAATAACCTGTCTATGTGGATTATCACATGCATGGTGAATGATCCTTTGTATTCATTCCTTATTAAATTGTGGAAATAATCTGTTTACGTGGATTATGATGAAAGTCATAATATAAGCATTGGGCTGTTGATTATGATGAAAGTCATAATAAAAGGATTGGACTGATGAAAATCACGGGTATATGTAGTATTAGTAAGTGTTATGATGAGTTATGTTGGTTATTATGTGAAAACATGAAAGTTTCTTAGAAATCACAAAGAGTTGAAAATCAGATTTTTGGTGAAAATAGAATATGAAATTCAATTGACCATATCTCCTATTATATTTTGATTTTTTTAGTGTGGTCAAGTTCTAAAGTTTGATCTATGAGTTTTCTAACTTAACCAAGTGGAATCACTAGAAAAGGTGTTGTAGATTTTCGTGTGGACTGATTTTAGCAAAGGAGTCAAAAACTGCAATGTACCAAAAAGCTACTGCCCATAAATTTAAAAGGGCATTTTTGGCTACTTAATTTATGAGAAAAATTCTGGCCTTTTGGGACATGGAAATATATGGTATAAAGTACCTCCTGTCCAAAAATGAGCTCATTCCGACTTAAAATGAGTAAGTTATAACCATTTCAATATTTAAGTTTTTCCGACGAAAAACGCTATAACCGGAGTTCTATAACTCTGATGTCCATGAAATTTAAACTGGAAGCTCACGTTAACATGTGTAAGATCTTGCCAAGATTTGAAAATTTCTGGAGTTAAACTTGAGGTAGCTAATTTCTTAAAGAATTAATTAGAAATTAATTTTTAAAAAATACTTAAGAGAGTTGAAAAATTATAAAAAAAAATACTTGTTGTGTATGAAATATATGTATGTATGTTTGGACAAAGGATAGAAAAATAATAAGTTGATTTGGTAATTTTTCATGAAAATGGTTTAGTTTCAAACATATGAGTTAAATATGTTATGTGAAGTTGAAGAATTAGTAAATAGGATTTTAGGGCTTGAAAATCCTATATAAGGTATATGCAGATTTTTGATGAGTGATTTGATCATTGGTGATGAAATCTTATGAGTATGACATTTTTGAATGATTAAATACATTATTTGGTAAAGTGTAAACAATTAATTAAATCGTTTATAAGTTTAAGAAGTTATTAAAATATTATTATAATATTAACAATATTAGATTATGAGTTATTTAAGTGATGGATAATATTTGGATAAATTTAAAGTCTTTAATATTTATCCTTGTTTTCGTTTGATTAATGCTTATATTATTGTCATCATCCTCAATGCTTATATTGTGATGAAAGTCATCTTTGGCTTACGTGCAGAGACTGGACTTGGTATGATTATGACCAGGGATTATTCTGTAAGACCCCAACTTATTATGAATAAAATTAAATTTTCTCTATTTATTATCTTGAAATAATAAGGAGTTAATTTGATATAATACTTTGGTTATGAGTGAAATGTGCAAATTTTATAAAATAAGCAAGTGGTTATAAAATATTCATTTTTGTCAGGAAAATATTCATTTGGTTGTGGAATATTCTTGTTATCAGGGAATATTCGTACGACAGTGCAAGCCATTTGTGGGCCTCATAACAGAATAACTGTCGGATGAAGAAAACGACAAGTTTGAGATTTTATAAATAACGGCGTAGTTGTTACAGTTAACACTGTTGGAATACCCGGTGGTTAAAATACAGTAATGCACGTGGTTGCACAGTAGCACACAGTATTGCACAGTATTTTTGAATTATTAATTCTTACGTAAGAAGGCACTACTCAATAATTGTTACAGTAATTACTGTTCAATATTTTATTTTATTGATTCAATAATTGCTGCGTTGATATTTTATATTATTGTTGTTTCAATAATTGTCATTGCATAGTATTTCCCATTATCAGATCAATAATTCATATTATTTGAATAATATTATTAGATAACATTATTGGCAATGTCTAGAAAGTTCTGTCTAAGGAGAGGTTTGGTCACCTAATTGCACGCCAGTAAGGAAAAATCCTTATTGGAAAGCCCCCTCTTTCCTGAGAACGGCCTGGTTGTCATTATTATGATTCTATAATATTATTTATGAATAATTATTTATTGATTTATATGATAATGATATATTTATTTTATGTGACTATTAATGTTGAGGTGTTTTATCAGTATTTTTATCAGAATGGAGGTATTAAAAATCAAATCAGTGTTCTTGAGATATATTGCGTGAGTTATAATTTTTAATCCGACCGTTGGATCGCTGTGATTTTTAGATATGTTATACATATATAAGTTGAGTATATGTCCATAAATTTTAAACCGTTAAAAATGAATGTATGATTTGTTATGAATTTTAAGAGGTGACTGATTCGAAAATTATGTTATAAATGATTTTTGGTAGAAAATTCTAGAATTGAGTGGGCCCCACTTTTGATTGGTAAGAAATGTGCTCAAATTTTATTTCAAATGTGGTGGGTGGCAATAGTAGCAGATAAAGCCATCAGTTAGCAGGTCAAGTCTGCTTCGGCGTGCTAGCATTTTTTTATAAATAGGTGTTTAGGTTAGAATTAAAAATCACACCAGAAAGTGGCAGAAACATAAGCTTTCTCTCTCTATATTATCGAGCGTATTTTGTGAGTATTTAGATACTTTGAGAGTTGTTATTCAGTACAAGTTTCATTCAGCATCACATCCGACCTTTCATTCTGAAGTACTATTTCTTTGAGGTAAGGGATATATTTTCTTCATAAATGATATTATTTTCTTCAATATCATTATGCCAAAATATTGATATGAATTTTTATTGTGGAATTTTTATCCTTTTTGTGTCGGGATTACCTATTCATATATACGGCACTATTCACGTATACGACACTATTCACGAATACGGCACTATTCACCGAAAAATGAAATTTTCTCTTTTTCGTCCCAGATGTCTTTTATGGTTACTATCTTTGATTGTATCCATGTTTTGATCTTTATTTTTGAATTCTACTTCACACTTGGTTATTATGGAGTATTATTGAATTTGGATAAACCGAAATACGAATCTCTAATTATAAAATCTCAAATTTTACGAATAAAGATTTAAATTTCTCGATTTTTTTTAATATTATGGTGTGGATTTAATATAATGTTATAGTTGTGGGTAATATTTATAAATTTTGCAAAGTATGCAAGTTTTTATATTATATTCGATTGGTCGGGGAATATTCTTTATGTCGGGGAATATTCGTACGACGGCACAATTATTGGTGGACCCCACAATGAAATTATTTTCGGATTGAGAAAACGACAAAAATATTTTTATAAAAATAACGGCGAAAGTTTTACCGTTAATACTGTTGAACTACTCAGTAGTAAAAGTACAGTAATACGCGTGGTTGCATAATAGCACACAATATTGATTATTGATGCTTACGTAAGAAGTCACTTAGTTATACTCAATTATTGCTATAGTAATTGTTGCATCATATCTCTCATATTATTGATTTGATTATTGTCACAATATCATCTGTATTATATGATATATTATTAAATCAATAATTGAGACGACAAAAGTTATTCATATTATTAAATTGTAATATTTATAATGTCTAGAAGTTCTGTCAAGGAGAGGTTTGGGCACCTAATTGCGCGCCAATAGGGAGAAATCCTTATTAGAAAGCCCCCTCTTTCCTGGGAACGACCTGGTTATTAAATATTGTGAGTTATAATATTAATGATGAATAAGTTCGTGTTGATTAAAGATGAATTTGATAGTTTCATTGTGTTGGGATTATTGGTGTTAGTTGAAATCGACATCTATTCCGACGATAATTGATGTCTGGGGGTTATATTTAAAAATCAAGTAATTTATCGGATAAATGAGCAATTAATTGATACTTATTCACATGCTTATATAACTATTTGTTCACATGTGTGTACTATTGAGTCACATTCATTTACTATTAGGGGAGTTGGTGCAAGATTGATAATACTTGCATGACTAAGTTAAAGATGGAGGTATAAATGGATGTACTATATTGTAATTAATTTTTTCACATGTTTAGAACTATTGAGTCACATGATTTACTATTGAGTCACATGATTTTACTATTGATTCACATAATTTACTATTAGGAGAGTTGGTGCAAGATTGATAATACTTGCAGGACTAAATTAAAAATGAAAGAAAAGTTGGAGGTATTGTACTGTAATTTTTCGAGCCCCAAAACGTGCAATTATCGAAACTATGTTTTTCTATAAATAGAAGCCCATTCTTCCTTCATTTCTCACAAATTCACTAAAGCTTTAGAGCCATTATTATAGAGAGAAATTATAGAGAGAAAGAAGAAGAGAAGTATGCGACATTTCTATTCTAGTATCCACTTTTATTCTAAGGTAAGGGGTATTATTTCTTTTGTATTTGTGAAGATTACTTCTGTTATTCCATTCTTTATTATTCTGTTGGAATAACCTGTATACGCGGTCTACCCTATACTTGGTGAAATTCTTCTGTTATTCCATTATTTATTATTCTGCTGGAATAACCTGTCTATGCGAAGTATCGTATACATGGTGAAATTCTGTTGTTATTCCATTCTTTATTATTCTGTTAGAATATCCTGTCTGTGCGTTTTACTGCCAGACCTGGTTCCGTCTTTATTATTCTGTTGGAATATCCTGTCTGTGCGTTTTACGCCGGACCTGGTTCCGTCTTTATTATTCTGTTGGAACATCCTGTCGGTGCGAATTTCGCCTGACCTGGTTCTGTTATTTATTATTTTGTTGGAATAACCTGTCTATGTGAAGTACCACATGCATGGTAATTTCTGTTGTTATTCCATTCTTTATTATTTTATTGGAATATTATGTCGGTGCGTATTACGCCTGACCTGGTTCCGTTATTTATTATTCTGTTGAAATAACCTATCTATGTGAAGTACCGCATGCATGATGATTTCTTTTGTTATTCCATTCTTTATTATACTCAGTTGGTTAAAGTTTTGACTTTTATACTCATCATGAAATATTATTTTATTTGATATTTTTTGTTACGAGTTACTATTCACGGATTACTATTCACCCAGTTACTATTCACTCTAGTATTATTCACTCGGGTATTTGGGGCACTTTTCATGCTGGAATACTATTCAAGAGTTACTATTTACTCTAGTATTATTCACTCGGGTATTTGGGGCACTTTTTATGCCAAAATACTATTCACGAGTTACTATTTATGGGTTACTATACACCGAAATTACTATTCACCCAAATATTATTCACTCGGGTATTTGAAGTACTTTTCATATTGGGTTATTATTCACGAGATACTATTCCTGAAGTACTATTCACGGGGTACTATTCACGATGAAAAATTGATTCTTTTCTGTACAAATTATTTTTGGTGCATGAATATTATTCTTGAATTTTACTCTACAAAGAAGTATCATGTTGACAATTTGGACATTATTAGTTCCTGGATAATTTAATTCTTGAACTTGTTTTATTGAATTCTTATATCATTGTCATTATCCTCATGTTTATATTTTGTTGAAAGTCATCTGTGGCTTGTAGTGCATAGATGGACTTGGTATATTTATGACCAGGGATTATTCGGTATAATCATGACCGTAATATTACAAATGATGTGGAAATAGTCCTCATTGGCCCGTAGTGCATTGATGGACAGTTTTTGGTATGATTATAGCTATGGATTCTCTTCGGCCAAGGGAGCAAAGATGAATTATTTTATGGCATGATCAAGACCGTTGATGAAAACACGATTATCTTTGGCCCGTAGTGCATGGATAATTCGTGGTCGTGATATTAAATAATATCATTGGCCTGTAGTGCATGGATGATTTGATGATGTTGATTATTTATTAAGCTGAGTCTCAACGATAAAAGTGATGAATTTTTTTTAAATCATAAAAGATAGTAGATTTTATTCTCTACTTGACTCTTTTAATGGATTATTTGTTTCGCTGCAGTTAAACTTGATGTCTATTTTATTTTATCAGTTTAACATTGTTGAAGACTAATGATAATTTATTCTGCATTATCTTAGTCATAATATTTCTTACTGGCTAGTTGAGCTCACCCTTTCCTTCACTGTTCTCTTCAGAAAATGAGAATATAGCTGGGACTAGTCGGGGAACGGAGTGACGGTCCGAGATGGTGTCTTAGTAGTCCTCACTATTCTGTTAAATAGTGTGACAATAAATGTAATGAGGACTCCATTGACTTTGTATACTGTCTAGATGACAATATACGTATTAAAACTCTTAGATTATGTTTCGTTGTATTTTACACGACTGTTGTATAATTAAGTTGTATTTGAATTTATGTACCATGTATCTGGCGACTTAAGATGGGTGATGTATTCCTGTTTTGGGAGCGTCACACTAATATTTGTCCTTCTGTCTCACTGGATTCGTTTTCTAAAATGTTTTTCATCATCCTTAGTCCTTAATGGTGATACTTGATGAATATCTTTGGCCTGTAGTGCAAAGATGTATGATTACCTGATAAATATCTTTGGCCCGTAGTGCAAAGATGAATATTTGATTCAAGATGTATATTGATTGATGTTACAGGGATAAAATATTGATGATGGACTTTTAAATTCATATATGATAGTAGATTTCATTCTCTACTTAACTATTCTAATGAATTGTTGTTTCCGCTGCAGTTATTGATCTAAAACTTATTGTCTATTATATTCTATCAGATTTTTTCCTGTTGAAGACTAAGTGTAATAACCCAATATTTTTCAATAAAAAAATTTTGCGATTTAATTTTTTTATATATAAAGGTGGGAATATGTGCAAGGTAAAGTGTTTGTATCTATATGATAAATAAATTTATTTATTAGATGTAAATAATTTCTTATTAGACTTTATTGATCATTAAAGATTATATTCTTATAATAAATTAATTCTGCAATAAAAATATTTATTATTTATTTTCCATGCATATATGATTATGGTATACATGATATGATTATTAAGATTCTTATGATATGTATTTTATTATATTGGTTAAGTTAATTATTTAGCTTAATTAATGATAGTATGTATGATGGTTATGTCAGATGTGAATTCAAAACCCTAAGTCTGGATTTTGAATAAAGGATGAGAATAACAATATAATATTATTTATATTTCAGTGATATAGATATGTCTGATATGTGTGTAATGTTAATTTATAGATCAGTTATAGTAGAACAGTACAAACCCTAGCATTACTGATAAACTATAGTACAGAGTCAATTATGACTGTAAGATTTGTTAAGATGTGAGTTATGTAATTAATGACCGTTATTATGTTTAATGTTAATTAGGTAAACCCTAATTAATATCTAGAAACCCTAATTACTAAATTAAAACCCTAATTGCTAAGTTATAGACCCTAAGTATTAATTTAGCAAGGTTAATAGTAATTAATATATTATAAAGGCTAATTTACAAACCCTAGGTAATTAGGAAACCTAGTGTAATTAGGGAACCCTAATCAACATTATTAGAAACTAAGATTTCTATTTTTGCCCTTATTACACAATTCTAGATTTAGAGCTTAGGAAACCTTAGGGTCAAACCCTAAGGGTTAGAATGATTTGACAACTTTGCCATAAAAAGTAAAAGCCAAATGATCAAACTACCCTTTTGATTACTTTAATAAGGTGGAGGGTAGATCTAGCCTTAGTAAGGAGTTGGTGACCAACTCTAGCTGGCCACATGGTCTAGTAAGCAACTTTAATCATCCAACTTGCTAGATTAAATACCTTACACATAGATTAAAAGCATACAAGCAATCATAGTAAGCTACTTTACTTCTCAACATATCCAAGCCTTCTCTCTTTCTCTCTCATCCAAAAATTTTGAGTGGTAGTGAGTTAGAAACAAAGTTTAGAACACTTCATAGCTTGCCAAAGATCAAAATCAAGAGTCAAATTCAAGGATCAAAGCTAAAAAGGTATAAAAACCCTAAACTTAGAAATTTATGTGATTCATGTTATTTGTTATTGTTTATTGTTTAGAGTTATGTTAGAAGGTGCTATTGAGTGATCTGGGTTGTTATAACTCAGATCTATAACACTTAGATGCTCAAAATTGATGATTTTAGAAATTTGGAAAAAGTTTAAAATAGGGTCTCACAGCGAATGTCAGAGCCCATAGATTCTTATGTGTTAGTTGTTTGTTATATTTAATGTTATAGATCTATTCTATGTTGTGAGAGTTTTAATCTGGAACTTGAATCAAGCTCAGATCATGTCTAGATTTCATGTTATAAGCAGTCAAACATAGTTGACCGAGCATGACCAAGAGTTTCTGGGTAACTCAGAAAGCTCTTTAGCAGTGTCTGACAATGTTTTTCAGGGCTAGAATCTGACAGATTTTTAGTAGTTTGATGATGTTGTTGTAACAAAATTGTAGTCTGTTATATGGACTATAGATACATGCCTTTAGATTCCTTAAATCACAAATAGATTGAATATAGTGGATGGTCAAAGTAGACTGTTCGAGCACAAAGTCAATTTCTGTAAAACCCAGAAAATTCCCAGATTTCCAGAATTTCTGACAACCATTTTCTAAGCTTCTGATCTTGCACATGTTTGATATTTAGACCATGTTGTTACTTTAAGCTTGTTTTCTGGTATGTAGACTACACATCAAAGCCCTTAGACCCACCAGATCTTTCACTGGATCGTAAATAATGATGGTTAAACTACGTTGACCGATATGCCTGAAGAACAAATCTGGAAAACCCAGATTCTTCAAAACCCATTTTTTCTGACAATATTTGTCTGTAGACTTGCGTGTAGTGCAAAGATGGTTGATTTTCTTATGAATATCTTTGGCTCGTAGTGCAAAGATGTACAGGTGTTGAGATGAACATGACCAACTGATGAATATCTTTGGCCTGTAGTGCAAAGATGAATATTTGATTCAAGATGAATATTGATTGATGTTACAGGGATAAAATAATGATGATGGACTTTGAAATTCATAGATTATAGTAGATTTCATTCTCTACGTAACTCATATATGAATTATTATTTCCGCTGCGAATATTGATCTGAAACTTGTTGTCTATTGTATTTTATCAGATTTTTTCCTGTTGAAGACTAACGATAATTTGTTCTATATTATCTTAGTCATAATATTCTTTACTGGGCTAGTTGAGCTCACCCTTTTCCTTTTGGTTCCATTTTTCTTCTCAGGAGGCGAGAATGTAGCGAGTTCTAGTCGGGGTGTGGAATGATGGTTCTAGAGAGTTATTTTAGTAGTCCTCACCATTTTTGTAAACTAATGTACCAATAATTGTAAAGAGGACTTATTTGGGTATGAATATTATCTAGATGATAATATTTGTATTTAAACTCACAGTTTTTATGTTGTATTAATAAAGTTATAGTTATTTCTGTACCATGTTATTGACGACTCAAAATGGGTGATGTATACCTATTTTGGGGGCGTCACATAAATTACTTAAAAATGATTTTAATACTTGAAAAATTATTTAAAATTATATTATATTATAAGAAAATACTTTAAGTTATTTTGTGATGATTTTCATTAATTTAATTAATATTAATGATATTAATTTAATATTTTAATATTAATGGTAATTATTTATTAATGATTTTAAATGTTTTAAAAATCATTTAAGGGTAATATAAATGTTTTAAAAATATTTTGAGTTATTATAAATAACTTTAATATTTGGCAATGGTTTCATTAATAGTTTAATATTATTTAAATATTATTGATGATAGAATTATTTGATATTTAAATCATTTTATAATAATTTCGATGTTTGAAAAATCATGAGAAATTATTTTAATTGTTTAAACATTTTTATAAGTCGTTTAAAAATAATTTGACCAATGTTTAAGTTATTTAGAATTTCAGTGTAGAGTCTTAGACTCGATAATTACCCGATAAAGCCGTCGGTACACCGACATGTTTCAAAAATTGATCTAGACTTAGATATTTTGACTGTATTAATGTTTGTTTATGATTTAATGACTGTTGGATATGTGTGACAATGTGATTAGGTCATGTACTGACTGCAATAAGCAGTGTTATGTGTTATAGTATGTTATTCTAATCGAACGAATGATCTTATTAATGATAGGTCGTGATATAAAAGATAAAACTAAGTTTTCATAACAGTAAGCAGCAGACCAGGCAAGTATCCTAAACCCTTGCATTACTTTATTCGACGCATATCGTAAGCAAGTTTCCTATACTTACTCCAATTATTATTGAGCAAGTATCTTACCTTTGCATTTTCTTTATGCAATGGACATGAGTAAGAAGTTTCAGAATTATATTATTATTATGCTAGATTATTAACCTTATTGTGATATATTCTATATCCAATCATTGTTTATCAACATGTTAGTATATGGTAATTCATATATATATTCTGTTCGTTATTTCCTAAATATGGTTATACAAGTGCCCCCACTTGGATAATCATTATATTTAATCACATGTTGATATATATATATATATATATATATATATATATATATATATATATATACATATATATATATATATATATATATATACACGTCTAAGCTATTTGACCCAGTTAGACACAGATTCAGAAATATCGTTGAATATGATAAAACCTTTTGTATCCAATCAAATTGTTTTGATTTGGATTCCCGACTATGTATAAACATCCCGAACATGGGAAAATTTTTAAGCACCCGAGGCGATTAGAGTGAACGATAATATCATTTTTGCATGTAGTATTGATCAATACAGGGCCCATGGGATGTACACCCTCGTGCCCGCAAGTTACGATGGTTTGCGGATGAAGTTCTGCTAAACCTTAGCAAAAATGATAAACAATGTTCGTAGTATGTCACCTTAACCCCTATTTATAGTCAGTACGCAGTTTCAGAAATTTGATAGAGAGTTGATATGTTCGGTTCAGATTACTTCACAACTTTTGATTTGTTGTAGATGGGTAGTACAAAGAAAACATTTAATCCTTTCATCTAATATTTATAATTGTTATTACTTGTTGGGTACTCAAATGCTCATCCTTACTTAATTTAAATGTTTTCAGTTAAGTATGATCAGCTAGAGGGCTCTTCCAAGAACAAAGGGAAAGGAAAGCTATCAGAATAAGTTTATGTTATCTTATGTAATAGCTAGACGTAAATATGATGATTATATTTATTATCTATCATGTAATGAAATGTTTTAAGGTCGCGTACCTGGGATTTAGAAAACTTTGATATGTAAATTAAGTTTGATATTTATAATAATATTATTATTTTTGCTCATAGAAATGGCATCATAATGCACTGAGTTCGGGTTTCAAGTACCTGAATTTGGGGGCGTTACACTTAAGATAATTTGTTGTATATTATCTTAGTCATAATATTCTTTACTGGGCTAGTTGAGCTCACCCTTTTTCCTTTTTGTTCCATTTTTCTTTTCAGGAAGCGAGAACATAGCAGGAACCAGTCGGGGTATAGAGTGATGGTCCTAGGCAGTTTTTTTAGCAGTCCTCACTATTTTTGTAAAATAGTGCATCAATAATTGTAATGAGGACTTTATTTGGGTGTGGATATTATCTAGAAGACAATATTATATTTAAACTCACAGTATATGTTGTCGTATTTTGCACGACAATTGTATTAATAATGTGACGCCCCCAAAATAGGTATACATCACCTATTCTGAGTCGCCAAATACATGGTACAGAATACAAATACAATCTTAAATATACAACAAGAGCTGTGAGTTTTAATACAAATATTATCTTCTAGACAATATCCACTCTCAGAATAAGTCCTCATTACATTTATTATCACACTATTTCATAGAATAGTGAGAACTACTAAGACACCATCTCGGACCGTCACTCCGTTCCCCGACTAGTCCCGACTACGTTCTCATTTTCTGAAGAGGACAGTGAAAGAAAGGGTGAGCTCAACTAGCCCAGTAATAAATATTATGACTAAGATAATGCAGAATAAATTATCATTAGCCTTCAACAATGTTAAACTGATAAAATACAATAGACATCAAGTTTAACTGCATCGGAACAAGCAATCCATTAAAAGAGTCAAGTAGAAAATAAAATCTACTATCTTTAATGATTTAAAAAGGTTTTTCATCACTTTTTATCGCTGAGACTCAGCTTAATCAATGATCCACATCATCCCTGCACTACAACCAAGGATATTCATTAGGGTCACGACCACAAATTATCCATGCACTACGGGCCAAGGATATTCGTGTATTCATCAATGGTCATGATCATGCCAACAACTGTCTATCAATGCACTACGGGCCAATGAGAACTTTTACCACATCATTTGTAATATTACGGTCATGATTACACCGAATAATCCCTGGTCATAATCATGCCAAGCCCATCCATGCACTACAGGCCACATATGACTTTCAAAAAATATAAACATGAGGATGATGACAATGATATAAGAATTCAATAAAACAAGTTCAAGAATTAATTAATTCAGGAACTAATAAATCCAAATTGTTAACATGATACTTCTTTGTAGAGTAAAATTCAAGAATGCTCAGAAGAATATTTTCATGAAAAGATACTGGATGAAGCGCAAATATCAAGGATATTCCACTAATTTCATGGAGTATAGAAGTCAAAACTTTAACCAACCGAGTATAATAAAGAATGGAATAACAAAAGAAATC
This sequence comes from Panax japonicus, assembly GCA_020205505.1. Classification (NCBI taxonomy): domain Eukaryota; kingdom Viridiplantae; phylum Streptophyta; class Magnoliopsida; order Apiales; family Araliaceae; genus Panax; species Panax japonicus. The sequence continues at coordinate 54,579,162 of CM035103.1, forward strand.
GTCATGCATGCGGTACTTCGCATAGACATGTTATTCCAACAGAATAATAAATAACGGAACCAGGTCAGGCGAAATTCACACCGACAGGATGTTCCAACAGAATAATAAAGACGGAACCAGGTCCGGCGTAAAACGCACAGACAGGATATTCCAACAAAATAATAAAGAATGGAATAACAGAAGAATTTCACCAAGTATAGGGTAGCCTGCATATACAGGTTATTCCAATAGAATAATAAAGAATGGAATAACAGAAGTTCTCTTCATGAATACAAAAGAAATAATACCCCTTACCTTAGAATAAAAGTGGATACTGGAATAGAAATGTCGCATACTTCTCTTCTCCTTTCCCTCTATAATTTCTTTCTATAATAAATGCTCTATAGCTGTGATGAATTGGTGAGAAATGAAGGAAAAATGAGCTTCTATTTATAGAAAAATATAGTTTCGATAATTGCACGTTTTGGGGCTCAAAAAATTACAATACAATACCTCCAACTTTTCTTTCATTTTTAATTTAGTCCTGCAAGTATTATCAAACTTGCACCGCCTCCCCTAATAGTAAATAATGTGAATCAATAGTTCAATCATGTGAATCAATAGTTATAATCATGTGAAAATACGAAATACAGTATAGTACCTCCATCTATACCTCCCTTTTTAACTTAGTCATGCAAGTATTATCAATCTTGCACCAACTCCCCTAATAGTAAGTGAATGTGACTCAATAGTACACACATGTGAATAAATAGTTATATAAGCATGTGAAAATGAATAAAAATTAATTTTCTATAATTATCATTTTTGAATATTATGGAATGAATTTGATATAATGTTATAGTTGTGGGTAATAGTTATAAATTTTGCAAAGTACGCAAGTTGTTATATAATATTCGATTGGTCGGGGAATATTCGTTTTAACAGGGAATATTCGTACGACGACACAATTATTGGTGGACCCCACAACGGAATTATTGTCGGATTGAGTAAACGACAAAAATATTTTATGAAAATAACGGCGGAAGTTTTATCGTTAACTGTTGAAACACCCGGTGTTAAAAGTACTGGAATATGCGTGGTTGCATAGTAGCACACGGTATTGATTATTGATGCTTACGTGAGAAGTCAATCAGTTTTGTTCAATTATTACTTCAGTAATTGTTGCATAGTATCTCACGTTAATTGATTCAATTATTGTCGATATTTTATATATTATTAAATCAATAATTGAGACGACGAAGTTATTAATATTATTATTTGCAATATTAACGATGTCTAGAAGTTCTGCCAAGGAGAGGTTTGGTCACCTAATTGCGCGCCAATAGGGAGAAATCCTTATTGGAAAGCCCCCTCTTTTCTGGGAACAACCTGGTCGATTAATAGTGTGAATTATAATAATGATGATTCAGTTTTGTTTTATTAGTATTATGAATATAATAAAACAGAAATTTTTTTATATAAAACAGAATACTTTTATAAAGTTATTCGTTTTATTAGACTATAAATAAAATATATTATATTCTATAAAGTTAAAGCTGCTCAAGCTACAGACCTGGAGCTGATGCATATGAGGAAAAAAATACAAGAAGTTTCTATGTCGGAAGCAAGAATCGATAAAGAAGGAATACTTCGTGTCAACTCCAGACTTTGTGTTCCTAACGATCCTGAGTTAAAGTATAAAATCATGATGGAGGCACACAACACACCATTTGCAATCCATCTTGGGAGTACCAAAATGTATCATGATCTTCGACATACATTTTGGTGGGGCAATATGAAGAGAGAGATAACGTTGTTTATCTCAAGGTGTTTAACTTGTCAACGAGTCAAAGCAGAGCATCAAGTACCAAAAGGTCCATTGCAACCACTAGAAATTCTAGAATGGAAGTGGGAGCACATTACCATGGATTTCGTTACTAGTCTTCCCAAGGTTTCTCAAGGCATAGATGCAATTTGGGTCATTGTTGATAGATTGACCAAGTCTGCTCATTTCTTACCAATACGAGAAACTTATACACTTGAACGTCTTGCTTGTATGTACATAAATGAGATTGTAAGACTGCATGTTATGTCAGTATCCATAATTTCTGATCGAGACCCAAGATTCACTTTACGATTTTGGGTTAGTTTACAAAAAGTTATGGGCACGGATTTACGATTTAGTTCGACATATCGTCCTCAGACGGACGGATAATCAGAGAGGACTATTCAAACTCTTGAAGATTTATTAAGACTCTATATCCTTGACTTCAAGGAAAGTTGGGACAAGTTCTTACCATTGGTGGAGTTTTCTTACAACAACAGTAATCAAACAAGTATTGGCAAGGCTCCATTCGAGGCGTTGTATGGAAGAAAGTGTCGTTCTCCAGTATGCTGGGATGAGGTGGGTGAAGCAATGTTGTTGGGACCGGAGTTGGTACGTATGACTACGAAAAAGATTCAAACGATCCGACAACGTATAAAAACCTCACAAGACCGATAAAAGAGTTATGCTGATCTTCATGGAAAGGACGTGGAATTCGATATTGGAGATCATGTGTTGTTACGTGTTGCTCCATGGAAAGGAGTTACGAGATTTGGAAAGACAGGAAAACTCAATCCTCGATTCATTGGCCCATTTTTAATCCTCGATCGAGTAGGGACTGTAGCCTATAGACTCGCTTTACCTCCAAGTATGTCTCGTGTTCATAACATTTTTCATATATCCATGTTACGTAAATATGTGAAAGACCCGAACCACATTATTGAGTTAGAACCGGATGAAATAGCGGAAGATTTAATGTATGAAGAGGTTCTTGTTCAAGTCTTGGATAAGAAGGAACATATTCTACGCTCCAAGGTTATACCTCAAGTCAAAGTTTTATGGAGGAACCACGATGTTGAGGAAATGACCTGGGAGTTAGAATCTGAAATGAAATAAAGGTATCCTTACCTCTTCGATATACCAGGTACGTACCCTAATTTTGAGGGTGAAATTTCATTAGAATGGGAGATTGTAAGACCCCAACTTTTATGAATAAAGATGAATTTTCTATAATTATCATTTTTGAATATTATGGAATAAATTTGATATAATGTTATAGTTGTGGGTAATAGTTATAAATTTTGCAAAGTACGCAAGTTGTTATATAATATTCGATTGGTCGGGGAATATTCGTTTTAACAGGGAATATTCGTACGACGGCACAATCATTGGTGGATCCCACAAGCGAATTATTGTCGGATTGAACAAACGACAAAAAATATTTTATAAAAATAATGGCGGAAGTTTTATCGTAAACTGTTGAAACACCCGGTGTTTAAAGTATAGGAATACACGTGGTTGCATAGTAGCACACAGTATTGATTATTGATGCTTACATGAGAAGTCACTCAGTTTTGTTCAATTATTGCTTCAGTAATTGTTGTATAGTATCTCACATTAATTGATTCAATTATTGTCGATATTTTATATATTATTAAATCAATAATTGAGACAACGATATCTAGAAGTTTTGCCAAGGAGAGGTTTGATCACCTAATTGCGTGCCAATAGGGAGAAATCCTTATTGAAAAGCCCCCTCTTTTCTGCGAACGACCTGGTCGATTAATAGTGTGAATTATAATAATGATGATGAAATTTTGTTTTATTAGTATTATTAATGTAATAAAACAGAAAAACTTTTTATATAAAACAGAATACTTTTATAAAGTTATTCATTTTATTAGACTATAAATAGAATATATTATATTCTATTATGCATAGTATTTTGTATAGTTGTTCGGGAGCATTTTATCGACCTTCACGTGGGCCGAAGGCCTGACATTAGAAGGTCTTTAGGAGACCATAGAGAGGTTGGAGTTGTTCGGCTTAGCGTCCGAGTCCTTTTGGGCCGGAGCCTCATCTTAGTGGATGTCTTCAAGTTCGGTATCCGAGCCCTTCGGGTCGGAGCCTTACCTTGTCGTGTGGTGTTCGGGGTCGGGTCTTCGAGTCCTTTGGGCCGAAGCCCAGACCTAATGGTGGGGTTGTTTGGGCCTGCACAGTGGGCTTTCCTGCGTACAGAGTTCAGGATCCTAGCCGTAGTTGAATAAGGTAACTCCAAAGGTAGTGGTTGGATTGGATTCCACTTGCACCTTTTAAGGAGATTGTGTTGGGCCCAAATTATGGTAACTACCATAATTTGGAGTCCTAGTCCGACTCGGAGAAGGATTCTAAAGGTGGTGAGCATTATAAATACAAGGCTAAGGTTACAATTAACAAGTAATGCCTACTTTTGAGCACTAAACACTTAGCTTCCATTGTTAAACCTTGTAACGACCTGTACTTATTCTCACACCAGAGCTATCCCCCGGCGGCACAAGCCGTCAAGCTTTAGTGTTATCTGTTATTGTGCAGGTTCTAGCGCGTGAATTCTGTGATTGGACGCGCCGGCAAAACTTGACATTAACATTGGCGCTAGAAAGAGGGCTTTTTAGTGCTTAATCAATCACAGCCAACCTTCTCCGGTAAAAAACTATGACGGGCTTGGAGTATGCGGTTTCTGACAATGAAAAAGGCTAAAACACACCAGACCACCCAGGTGAGGGGGTCGGTCAAGGACAGATTGGGTTCCAGAATCCAGGAAGATCAGGTGGAACCGCCCACCTCCCCTCGGCGAAAACTCTTCCATGACGGCCAGAATACCCCTAACCAGGCTAGTCGGGCAGACGAGAATCACTCTCGGGCACTGGAGGTGCATGGGAAAGGCCGAGGCGAGAGCAGTCAGGGATCAGAGAGAGTTCATCCTATAGAAGAAGATACAACAGAACAAGGACGCCATGATGGTCCCTACGCCTTCAGTAAGAGGAGCTCGAACTAGTAGATGGCTAACATGGCCGGAGAACAGGAGGCATCCTCAAAGAGGCGTAGGCATCGGAGCCGATCTCGGTCACCCCAATGGGGAGAGGCGGATAAGGAAAGGAGTAGGTACCGAAGCCGCTCGAAGGAAATGGCCGAAGCCGGAGGAGGAGCCGATCAGCAGAGCGACGATCAGAACATCCAGGTAGGTCAGGGCAGAGGAGGAGGGGCGCAACTCATGAATATGAGAGGGACAGACCCCGTTCGTCCCCCCATAAAGAAGAGTCCGATCCCCTTGCTCGAAGGGTGGCAGAATTGGAAAAATTACTGTTGGCAAAGAATTCGACAAGGGATGCCTTCAGCCTGCATAGGGTCGCCTTTCTCGTCGGAGATCAATCAGGAGACAGCCGACCCCAAAAAGAAGATGCCCTCGATAGAGACCTACGACGGGATGGGGGATCTGTATGACCACTCAGACGGGTATGATAGGCTGATGATATACTACGGGCATTCGGATGCTGTCAAGTTTTATATGTTCACAATAACCTTGAAAAAGAGCGCCCAGGAGTGGATGGGAACCCTGACGACGTGATCAATTAATTCATGGAATGACCTTCGGGAGAAATTCCATGCTCGATTCGGGAGTAATAAGAGGCGATGAAAGATCACAACTTCCCTCATGCAGGTCAGACAGAAGTTAGATGAAAGTCTGGGACAATACGTCAAGAGGTTCCGAGAGGCTGTGGGGTCGGTAGTAGAATTAAACTCCCCACAAGCCCTGGGATTCTTCACGACTGGCTTAGACATTGGTAAGTCAAAGAAGTTGATGAAGGATTTGGTGATCAACCCTCTGACAGACTTGACAGAAGCTTTCCACCGAGCCGAGAGACATATAGCGAAAGAGGAGGCGATGGAAAACTTCAAACCCCACTCCCAATCCTACGAGAAACCCAGGGATTGGGATAAACAGAATTTCTAGAAGTCAGACAGTCAGGGGAGGTCAGATAATTATGGGAAGAAAAGCTATACTGGGGGAGGTTCGGACAGTGGACGACCACCTTTCCCCAACAAAAATGTCAAAAAATTCTACACCGCACTCAACACGGATCGGGCTAAAATACTAGAGGAGATACGAAATAAGCCCTTTTTCGAACTGTGCCAAGCGATCCCGAAGCCTGGGAAGAGGGGTCGAAACAAATATTATGCGTATCATTAGTCTCGGGGGTATACGACGGAGGAGTACAACAACCTGAAAGATCTGATAGAGAAGAACGCCCAGAATGGGCAACTGGTGCAGTATGTCATCGGACGAGAAGGTTCGAAAGCCCCCTGGGAGGAGAACAGGGAAACAACACGGGAAACACAGTCGCAACCGTACCCACAAGCCCGAGGGGTGATTGATGTGATTTCGGGCGGGTCGGTAGGGCGTTTAACCGGAAAGAAGAGGAGCGGTCATCTCGAAGCCGTATTGTCGGTAGTCGGTTCATCACCCCGAAAGGATAGGGCCTATTCAGGGGTGTCCATCTTAATCTCGGATGAAGATTATCCTATCGATCATATTGAACCACATGACGGGGCGCTGGTAATAACGGCACAGGTCGAGCCAGTAGATATGAAAAGGATGATGATCGACAACGGGTCCTCGGTCGATATACTCTACACGCATGCCTATCAGAGGATGGATCTGGGAGGAAAGAAAATGGAATTGGGAGGAGAGGGTCCGTTATACAGTTTCAGTGGCGACCTGGTGCATGTGTTCAGGTACGATAGAGCTACCAGTCAGGTTCGGCACAGCCCCTTAGGAAGCAGAAATAATGGTAAAAATTTTTGTAGTACAAGTGGATTCTGTGATTGGACGCGCCGGCGAAACTTGACATTAACAATAGTAAAATCTTTTTATATAAAACATAATACTTTTATAAAGTTATACATTTTATTAGACTATAAATAAAATATATTATATTTTATTATGCATAGTGTTTACATAGTGCCTGCATAGTGTTTTGTATAGTAAAATCTTTTTATATAAAACAGAATACTTTTATAAAGTAATTCATTTTATTAGATTATAAATAGAATATATTATATTTTATTTAAAAGATTTTGTTTTATTAGAATATTTTATAGTAAACCAATCTGGACCGTTCGTTTAAAAGTAAATCAATCTGGATCGTTCAGGAAATTAATTACCATTCAGTCCATTCTCCTATAATAGAAGCTCATTCCTTCATTATTTCTTACGAATTCACTGAAACTCTAGAGAGAGAAACTATAGAGAGAAAGAAGAAAAGTATTCTGCTACTTCACTACTCCTTTATCCAGTTGTTCTAAGGTAAGGGGTATTATTTCTTTGTATTCATGAAGAGAACCTCTGTTATTCCATTTTTTATTATTCTGTTGGAACATCCTGTCAGTGCGTTTACGCATGACCTAGTTCTGTTATTTATTATTCTATTGGAACATCCTGTCTGTGTGTTTACGCATGATCTGGTTCTGTTATTTATTATTTTGTTTGAACATCCTGTCTGTGCATTTACGCATGACCTGGTTCCGTTATTTATTATTCTGTTAGAACATCCTGTCGGTACAAATTTTACCTGACCTGGTTCCGTTATTTATTATTCTGTTAAAATATCCTGTCTGTGCGTTTACGCATGACCTAGTTCCGTTATTTATTATTCTATTAGAATAACCTGTCTGTGCGGTCTATCGCATGCCTGGTGATTTCTTTTGTTATTTCATTCTTTATTATACTCAGTTGGTTAAAGTTTTGACTTCTATACTCCATGAAATTATTGGAATATCCTTGATATTTGCGTTTTATCCAGTATCTTTTCATGAAAATATTCTTCTGAGCATTCTTGAATTTTACTCTATAAAGAAGTATCATGTTGACAATTTGGACGTTATTAGTTCATGGATAAATTAATTCTTGAACTTGTTTTATTGAATTCTTATATCATTGTCATCATCCCCATGATTATTTTATATTGAAAGTCATCTGTGGACTGTAGTGCATAGATGGACTTGGTATGATTATGACAAGGGATTAATCGGTATAATCATGACCGTAATGTTACAAATGATGAGGTAAAAGTCCTCATTGACCCGTAGTGCATTGATGGACAGTTGTTGGCATGATCATAACCATTGATGAATACACGAATATCCTTGGCCCGTAGTGCATGGATAATTTATGGTTGTGATACTAATGAATATCCTTGGCCGTAGTGCAGGGATGATATGGATTATTTATTAAGCTGAGTCTCAGTGATAAAAGTGATAAAAAATCTTTTAAATCATAAAAGATAGTAGATTTTATTCTATACTTGACTCTTTTAATGGATTGTTTGTTCCGCTGCAGTTAAACTTGATGTTTGTTATATTGTATCACATTAACACTATTGAAGGCTAACGATAATTTATTATGTATTATCTTAGTCATAATATTTCTTACTGGGCTAGTTGAGCTCACCCTTTTACTTTCATTGTTCTCTTCAGGAAATGAGAACGTAGCAGGGACTAGTCGGGAAACGAAGTGACGGTCCATATAATAGCATTAGTAGTCCTCACTATTCTGTTAAATAGTGTGATAATAAATGTAATGAAGACTCAATTGAGTGTGGATATTGTCTAGATGACAATATTTGTATTAAAACTCACAGCATATGTTTTGTCGTATTTTACACGACTGTTGTATAATTAAGTTGTATTTGAATTTTGTACCATATTTTTGGCGACTCAAGATGGGTGATGTATACCTATTTTGGGGGCGTCACATGTATAATTATGACCTTAATGTAACGAATGATGTGATAAAAGTGTTCATTGGCCTGTAGTTCATTGGTGGACAGTTGATGGTATGATTATGGACCAGGGATTATTCGGTATAATCATGACCATTGATGATTACATGAATATCCTTGGTCGTGGTGCATGGATGGTGTGGTTTATTTATTAAGCTGAGTCTCAGCGATAAAGTTTATCAAAATCTTTTTAAATCATAGAAGATAGTAGATTTTATACTCTACTTGACTCTTCTAATGGATTTCTTATTCCGCTGCAATTAAACTTGATGTCTATTGAATTTTATCAGTTTACCATTGTTAAAGACTAATGATAATTTATTCTGCATTATCTTAGTCATAATATTTCTTACTGGGCTAGTTGAGCTCACCCTTTCTTTTATTGTTCTCTTCAGGAAATGAGAATATAGCTGGGACTAGTCGGGGAATGGAGTGACGGTCCAGATGATAGCATTAGTAGTCCTTACTATGGCATGACATGCAATATATAATTGTATTGAGGACCTAAGATGTGTGTGTCGTATTTTATACGTCACTTAATAATTGATTTTGGTGAACAACAATAGGGTAATGAGAACCCGACCCTGAAAGCGTCAAAAGTGCACCACAGTAAAATGAAGAGAACAGAAATCTTCTCGTGTCCCTTTGGAGACTTGAAATATTTGCTGTTGTACTTTATATGACATGTATTAATTTGAGTATAAATATTGTCGTATTATATACGTTACAATATTTGTATTAAAACTCACAGTATATATGTCATCGTATTTTGCACGACTGTTGTATAATTAAGATTGTATTTGAATTTTGTACCATGTATCTAGCGACTCAAGATGGGTGATGTATACCCATTTTTGGGGGCATCACACACACACACACACACACACACACACATATATATATATATAGCCCGACTCTCTCCAGCGAACTGAAGGGAGCGAACCGGCTATAGTGACGGTTTTTCCCGTCGCTATAGCATAAAAAATCGGCTTTCTATGCTATAGCGACGAAAAAATCGTCGCTATAGCTGGTCTGTTCTTAGTTCTCTCCTTCTAGTTCGCTGGAGAAGCGGACTCTCTCTCTATATATATACGGTCCAGATCTTAAGCTCACCCTTTATCTAGCTCACCTTGCTTAACCCCCTTTAGCGACGGACCGGACGACGATTCGGTCCGTCGCTATATGTTGTTCGTCGTTAAAAGCTAAGACGACGGTTCTATATATAGTAACGGACCGAATCGTCGCCCGGTCCGTAGCTAAAGGGGGGTGAACAAGTTGAGCTAGATAAAGGGTGAGCTTAAGATCCGGACCGTATATATATATATATATATATACACACACACACACACAGAGTATCAAGTGCATACCACTTTATTTAACATAACTTGCTCACTACCTTTAGCGACGGACCATGCGATGGTTCGGTCTATCGCATATATCAGAGAAATGTCGTCTTAGCTTTTAGCGACGCTTTGAACCGTCGCCATAACATATAAACCGTCGCTTGGTCCGTCGCTAAATGTGATGATCAGGGTATGTAAAATAAAGGGGTATGTTCCAAAAACGATATATATATATATATATATATATATATATATATATATATATATATATATATAGAAAAATGATCAGGTCCGGGAGTCCGGGCCTGATCAAAATTCGAACCAATTTTTTTTTTTTTGTAGAACAACTAAAAAAAATTATGGAACTAAAATTTTTCCATAATACAGTGTTTTGGGTGTGTTTTTAATACCTACACCAACCAATGTATGTACAGTCTGCCCAGACTGTTCAGAAATGTTTTGGTATAGGCATCCAAATCACGCCCAAAACACTGTATTATGTAAAAATTTCAATTCCATAATTTTTTTTAGTTGTTTCAAAAAAAAAGCAAAAAAAAAAGGTCCGAATTTTAAACCTGTCCGGGAGTCCAGATAGGATCCGGCCTATATATATATATATATATATATATATATATATATATATAGGGGGGTAAATCAATGATACTAAGTTTTCTACATAATTTTTTGACTCTTAAATTTGAACACTCTTAACGGCTAAGATTAAATATGATTTTTAATTTATAACTAAATAAAAATAAAACAAATATTATGATAACATATTAGAGATAGAGGTAGGTGAGAGTTGGATGATACATCTTGGGCTTCCTCTATCTGACAATTTAACAGTTCCATGTTGATGTTTTAAACGTCAAAAAGATGAAGATAAAAAACTCTAAATTTTGTTTTTATTTTTATTTAATTATAAATTAAAAAGCAGTCACAATTTTTCAAACCACAATTTTTCAATAATAATGTCCAAAAGGTAAGCATACTCTTTTTATCTTTTGGAATTAGTGTAGTCAATATCATGTATACAAGAATATAACTAGCTAGCTAGCTAGCTAGCTACTTTTTGAGTTTTTTGTGATTTGGAAATCCTAATTACCTTTTATTTTTATTTTTAATTTTTATCCATCTAGCAAGATTCAGAAAGTGACTCTTACACTAGAAGCTAGCAACTTTTAAGGCCTTCATTTTCCTCAAATTTAATTTCAGTATATAACCTAAGTTAAGAGGAGGATAGTTGGTGGTCCTAATATATATTTGGGGGAGTAATATGTAACTAAAGTTGGATGAGAGTTGTATCTATTCAATAAAGATCACATAATTCAATTTTGTGATTTAAAAGCTGAAATTATTTTTATTTATATCTGTTATGCGGATGATAGACTCTATCCGCGCAATAGTTATGCAAATAGAATATACTAATTGTGCGAATGAGTTATAATTTTTGAATCTGCATAATAATTTTGCAGATGATATATCCCAACTTTAGATATGGATTATTATATATCCTATATATACACTACCAAAAAGATATATATGGTTCAAAAGCTTAAGGTTAGTATTAAATATTCTTGTAGTAAAAATGTGAAAAATGTGGCATGTGTTAAAATTTAGAAAAAATTATGTTACATTTTCCCTAGCTCTAATTTATAAGCTCAATTTCCAATATTTTAAATTTGTCTCAATAATATGATTTTGAAAAAAATTTAATTATGTTACCATGAACTTCAATTTGAAATGCACTTGGACAATACCTTCATTTTTTTGTTATTGATTCTAATAACAAAAAGGTATGATATATAGTACTACACTTTAAACTCATGACTATATATATTATTTCCACGAGGTTAGTTTATTACTCCTTCCGACCTAAATTAATTACTTAATTTTGATTTTTTAAAATTAAATCGATCATTTTTAAAATTAATTTTTTTATTATTTTTGCTAAAATATAGGTGAAGAGATTATAAACAAAAAAAAAGTATATACAATTTATTACTAACCCTAATTTTTATAATCTTAGAAATATATTTATATATGCTTAATTATTAATTCTAAAAATAGTCAATTTGACTTTAAAAAGTTAAAACTGAACAATTAATTTGAAACGAAGAGAGTAGTTATTAATTTCTACTATATTACTAAATCACACTATACGCAAATTAAAGTTTAGTGTCCAACATTAATTTTGAACTAGGACAATTTCTATTTCTAATTTTTATAAATTATAAATAGAAATTGTACTCCTTTTCTTCCAAACATGTAAGGGAGTATAAACAATATAAAAAATATATTTTTATACTGGGTTATATGTATATACACAGCTGTGTATTATACAATACGGCTATGGCGATTGATTTTTGGGCTACTCATCGCCATAGCTCAGAATAGGTATGACGACGGGTGAAACTTGTCGTTATAACCCAAAAAATCGTCGCTATAGTCAATTATATAATACACAGTTGTGTATATATATTTTTCCTTTTTATGCTTTAAATTAATTAATAGTTTTTTGGACGAAAAGAACTCCAAACTCAGATTTTGAAAAGGATTTGGCTCTTTCAATTTGACATGACCATTTTTGACAGTTCCTTGGGAAAAGTCACAGAGATTATGAACTTTAATTTCATCACGACTTACTTCATAAGCATATATACTTTTCTAAAGGTTTTGGCATTATATATGCTAGACCTTGTAGCTAGTGCCTTTTTTTCTTTTTCTTTCTTTTTATTTTTTATTTTTATGAAGAAGTATTCCCTTTCAACAATATATCTATAATAATAAGATATAATTCAATTTAAATTTGGACAGAAAAAGATAAGTGTGGTTCAAATTTATTTTAATTAATTTAAACGAAAAAACATAAAAATAATTCAAATTATTAAAACGAAGAGCGAGAGAGAATTTCGTTATAAAGCACGAACAATTAATAGTATTATATATATTGACAAGGCTAGCTAAAACAACACCTTTCTTGATTAAACACAAATTTTCTCCATTTCTGTACTTTTGCATTTCTTTTTTAATGAACAATTAAAAAAGAAAAGATATAGATATAAAATTTAGCCATTATTTTTGCCAAGTTTTTCCATTTAAAATTGGACGAAAAATTAAATAACATAAATTTATTTTTTGTAATTCTTATTATACCCTCTAGTTTGTAAACATAATAAAATTAATTTAAGGGTAACTTAATAACTTAAATATAAAACTTAAGTTTTTCTTTGCTTTTTCTTTACAAACTCAATAACAACATAAAAGAAAATTTATTAATTTTTTATTCTTTTTTGAATTATAAATTTAGTTTTCATTCTTTTCTTTTCTATACCGAACTCATAAATAATTGTACACATAAGTTGAAGTATTAAACTTTTCATGGGGAAAATTATTATTATCACATTCAAAAAGGAAAATAATAGTAGTGACTAATTATGTGAATTCGACGAAGTCTATCACCTTTTTACTTTTGTTGATAAGGAGACATGTTACATCAATCAATGGAGTAATAATTAATTAATGGTTAATCATAGTTTAATATGTGAGTCCCACAAATAAAATATATAGAGAATCTTCACCACAATAATATTATTCCAAATGTTGGTTGAAGCTGAGACAATGGTGGGGGCTGACCAGGGCCTAAACACTGCTTGGAATGTCCTATCATGAATGGGAATTTCGTCTCACCAGCCTGCCATTACCCTCATTCACATCATTACCATCTAATTTACGCGGTTTTGTATTAATTAATTATTTGATTTTTTTACTAAATAATATCCATATGTAAGACTATAAAATGAATAAATAGTTCAAGTTCGATTCGTATTCGCTCGACTAAAAATTCGATTCGAGTTTGAGTCCAAATATAATAATTTAAATGTGAGCAAATTTTAAAGTTCGATAAATTACTCAAACATCTTAAAGTTTTAATTTTTTATTGATACTCAAATCATATTCGTTCGAAAAGTTCAAACTGTTCGGACTCAATTCGAGATCGCGCTCGACTCGGCAGCTAAATAAGCCTCAATCAAATCTTATTTTATACTCGATAAATTTTGTAAACTAAATCTGAACAACTCAATATTCGGTACGATTCGATTCATTTATATATACCCTTATCCCTATGTTACAAATTATAAAATTAATATTGACTTCAAAAGTCAATATCAAATATTTTCAAATTCAAAACTGTCATGAATTCATGATATAATATATGTCAATACAATTATCAATATCATAAATTACGTAAAAAGTACAACTAATTAGTTAATTATAAGATTTATTATTTTCAAAATTTAAATAAATTATGTTAATTTTAAATTTGAAAATATTTTAAATTAACTTTTAAAAAAAGAAATTAATATTAATCTTATAATTCACAAGAGAGGACCTTCTATATTATGTATAGAAAATGTACAAGTGAATCAACTGATTTAGTTTTGCTCCTTTTGTTGTTTCATAATATTATTGTTATGATTTATAGGTTAGGTCATGCATGACAATATACATATAATCCGGCATCGATATGAGAAATGTGATCAAAGATATACTAAATCATGTGTAAGAACTGAAAATCACAAATTAAACTAGACAAGAGATCAAGATTGGTTAAAATGTTAACAAAAAGGATCCCTATATATATATATATATATATATATATATATTAGGGCTTAAGTGAATCAACTTTTGATGTTACAATCTTCCAAATAATAATTAAGAAAGGTTAGGATATGATTAATTACACCAAATCACAATATTCAATTTGTGGAGCTAGCTCGTGATATTTGTTGATGAGAAATGCAATTTAACGAACTAAGAATATAATTCCCTCCATCCCAGTATATATATATATATATATATATATATATATATATATATAGAGAGAGAGAGAGAGAGAGAGAGAGAGAGAGAGGCCGGATCCTGTCCGGGAGTCCGGACATGTTTAAAATCCGGACTTTTTTTTTTTGCTTTTTTTTTGAAACAACTAAAAAAAAAATAATTATTGAAATTTTTACATAATACAGTGTTTTGGGCGTGATTTGGATGCCTATAACAAAATATGTCTATACAGTCTGGGCAGACTGTACATAATTTTTTTTTTTTTAGTTGTTCTACAAAAAAAAAAAAATTGGGTCCGGATTTTCTCCCGTCCGGGAGGTCCGAACCTGATCATATATATATATATATATATATATATATATATATATATATATATAAGAGTTTTTAATAATAATTAAGTTGAGTTTATTGTTGACCAACTTTAACAAAAATAATTTAAGTCAATTGAGACTCTCATTTACACTTAAAATCTGAATGAAAAATAATCAATAGATTGAAATTTTTTCCATCTTAATTAGATATCTATATATGTACGGTACCTCAAAAAAACGAACATATAAGGACCTGTCACTAATTTCCCAATTTTTTTTATTTTTTACATAAAATTATCTCACACATGAATGTGAAATTCGCTTCTAGACAACAACTGTGATTAACGGATAGTATGATTGTTGATGTAATTAGCAAATTTTCATGTGTAGTAAATGGAGATATATATATTTCAAATCCATATATATTTCCCAAACCTTTTTTTAGACTATGGAAGCTAGCCATATATATCAATGATTTTACTTTGAAAGAAAATAAAACATTTTTCCAACACTCGTTCCTGGCAATATGTAAAACATGTCGAGGCTGGTGATCCATTGTATTTGATTATGTGCCATAAAGCGACGGAAGAGAGAATAAAGTGCAGACATTGTACACTAATAATATATAATTCAAGAAGGATGGTATTGCAATAGCCCGGCCTAAACAAAATCAAACAACACTTCATGTGATATTTTTCAGACAACTTCATATGATCTTGCTAGCTTATGTTTATATATATATATATATATATATATATAGCTAGTTTGGTTTGCCACTACACAAAATTTTAGCCAAAATTATACTTTGTCCCTCCTAAAATGAGTCTCATTTAACCTTCCGACTTTATTTTTTTTCCTGTAAACGTGACTTAAACAATTTTTTCTCCGAAATAAATTATAAAAAAGGATACAATTAATTTTGGGATGCATGGAGGGATAGTACATCTTTTCATAATTTCCTTACTTAATGACTAGATATGATATGGACTTAAGCTAGCTAGAAATGTATATACAAAGCATGCACATTAATTAGGTGTTCAATTGCTTGTATGATTTGTACAGAATTTTGTAATGAAAAATGATCCTGATCAAGAACTTTTGGATTTGTCACATATATATATGTACTCTTCATTTGGTTTTCAATAAAAGTCCTTTTGCCGATCAAAAAAAAAAGAAAAAGAAAAAGAAATGTACTAGCACAAAAATACCAATTAAGCTTGAATTAGTTAGCATGCAGACTTCATTCATTCAGAAACTTCCACAAATAGAAATAAAGAGGTTTATGATACCATAACAAAAGCACTAATCAATCACAACAAGGGAAAAGGGAAATTAATTAAGTAATAGGAATGTTAATTTTGAATTAGTGCAAGTACAGTGCTTATAAAATAATTAAAATGACAACTCAATAAGTTATATGAATTAAGATGCTTAATTTGTTGGTGTTGCTGTCGTTTTCCAAACAGTTTTCGAGTCACTGTGGATCAATAAATGTAAATAAATTTCGCGCAGATCGATCGATCCAGATCCAATTATTGTGAGGAATAATTATATATGTATGTCGATCATTTGAATCTTCTTGATAACATTCTTTCTCCAGTCGCATTCAGTCACTACTGCTGGAATTTAATAGAATTAGTGATGGATGGATGAATGGATAATGGTAGCAGCAGCTAATTCCTTCACCATTGATGATGAGAATTAATGATACGTATATATTTATTCATACCCTTTACTCCATTAGTTGTGCTTAGCTATCAATCTTTACATATATATATATATATATATATATATATATATATATATATATATATATATATAGGGTTTCACCCACAGTAACCGGTTGATGTGGAGCAACCCCTTTTTTGGCCTATTGAATTTTTATTTTATTTTGCTCCAGCCAAAATTTCAACAGGCCAAAAAATAGGTTGCTCCATAGCAACCGGTTGCTGTGGATGGAACCCCTATATATATATATATTCATAGCTATACGCGTCGAATTCAAATTAATATCCCATTTCATGAGTTATATAGTATGAATCATACAGCTGATCATATAAACGCCTTAATGTGCTTGTTGCCATGAAACTTTTGATAGGGCTTTATTTTGCAGGTAACTTAATTGTGACCTAAATTGCTTAATTAGGTTAATTCCACCGTAAGTATTTAAGTTTAGTCTTCATTTCTCAGAATTTATAGCGAATTAATTTCACCAGATAAATTTTGCAGGACAACTTCACAAATCATGTATTTGATGTCCTGGCTGAATCAGAGTTGTTAATTAACAGATGGTTTTATTTTTTGTATTTGTTCCCTCTATTTCACGGAAAGAATCTCATTTTCCAATTTTTATTTTGTTGGACTAAAAGAGTAATATTTTTATTTATAGTGTAGAATGTCCTAATATCATCAGGAAATTAAAGCCATCACTACTTCTCTCTTGGAATCTCATGGGGTTGGGAGGAAGTATATAGTATGCAAGTGCAACAAATCATTTAAGGAGATGGCTTCAAGAAAAGAAAGATTTTTATCTATATGGCCATGTGGATGCGGTAGAGTTTATTACTTCAGATCATTCAGATCAGATGCCATATATATAGAGAGTTTTTTATGGGGTAGTTCTAATTAATTTTAGCGACAGATAAAATTGTCGTTAAACTCGTCGTCATAAGGTCTGAACGGTTGCGATGACCCAGAACCATCACTATAGTCCAATTCAGACTCTATAACGACTGGTTTAACGACAATTTTGTCCGTCGCTAAACTATATATATATATATATGTACATATAGTTTTTTATAAGAGAGTAATTTCTCGTAGTGAAGTTGCAAGATTGGGTGAAGTTTATAAGTGATCAGAGTTGGAACCTTCGTTATGTTTTGAATCCTAAAATGTGATTTTTTCAGTGCTAGTATGTACGTAATCAGCTTTTGGATAGTTCCTTTCTCGTTTGTTTTATCAACAAAATTTCTTTTACCGATAAAAAAAAGAAGATAATTACATTACTCATTTACTCAGAATTCCTTAATTCATTACATTTTTTTATCACATATTAAAATTTGTTATAAATAATTGTGTCAATAGTGCGTACCGTCACTAAGCAATACTTGTGTCGCTAAATGTAAACAACTAATATATAGATATGATATATACAAAATCAATTGGCAGAAAACTAACTCATTAATTTGTTTGGTAAGATCAATCTTTGACTGATCGAGAGATCAGGAGGATCAGAGGAGAGAGGGTGAGTGAATAGCTGACAGACAGAGAGACAGGCAGAACCAGGTAACATATATATAGATATAACCCTCTTCTTATTATGTTCCTTTGATATCTATTAATTCAATTCTCCCCCACCAAACCAGGCCAGTACTGTACCTGCCTGTGGCTAGTGGTTTGAAGTTAACCCACAAGTTACAATATCTTCAAAAATCACTGCACGTGTGCATCCATATATATGAATTTTAGTGCTTGTGCTGGAATGAGAATAAGGTGATCGCTGATAGTATTATTTTCGCTATTAAATATGCTAATAGTGTTACATCTTATGTTTATGTTTGAGAAAACCTTGTGGCGCATGCATTCATATGATATTGGCGCGCGCCCCGCATATATATGGAGAGTGATTCATAATAAATATTTTTTATGACGCGTAATACTGGTTGAACAAATTTATTTTTAAGGAAAACAAACAAATGTGTCATATTCAAACAAATTTAACCCGTTACTATTAGTAACAGATAACACTTTTTTTCTATATATATGGGTCGTCGTTTGTTTCTCCTATGTACGGCTAAATTTGGTTTTCCCAAATATATGTTTGTCACATATAGTAAATATTTGATATATATATATATATATATATATATATATATATATATATGAGTATAATATATCTTAGATTGACCTAATTATCTTATGTCATTTCTAATACAATTTTATTTGATCGTCAACTTAATAATTTAACCGTACGGATGTAATAAACATGCAAAATTATAAAAATATGTCAAAATTCCTTTGATTTAAGGTATTAAAATATCAGTTTTTATAATAGTGAAAATAATATGGATATCTATCTAATAAAATACAAATGATTTTGAATTTTTCGCTCACTCAATAAATCATCTGGGCATTCCAAAATTTAGGATAAATCCCACCGTCCATACAGTACCGAAGGCACGGGACACATCTAGTAAGTATATATTTCCATAGCTTAGCTTTTAATAACTTCTATTGTTATTAAGTTGATAATGCATAAGTTCAAATCAAACAAAATTTTATATAAATTCTTATTTTTGCATACTCTTTATATGTAGAGTTATATTATCAAATTGACGAACAAATGATATTGTATTAAAAATAAAATAAGATAACTTAGTATATCTTAGGTGGATGTCTATGTATATAAATTACACTACTAGCATATAAAAAGAAATTTAAATGACTCTCATTGGAGGGAGGCGCCGTATGTACATGGAGTGGACAGTGGTCCAAACGTACACCACGAATTCAGAAATTAAGTTGCCAACTCGTGAACACTAGAAAGAAGAAAAACTGAATTTTCAAAAGAAAATTTGGGTTATGTTTGTTTACAAGGATTATAATCATCAATTATAATTCATGAGATTATAATCCTAAGATTATTAATCCTATAATTATAATGTTGAGATTATAATTATAATTTAAATATTATCAAGTCATTTTATAATTCCTAGACTAATAGTCTCAAGTTTAAATTTGAAAACAAACAAGACACTTGAAATTAATAGTCCTATCCCAAGTATAATACTTGCAAACAAACATAGCATTGGTGAACTTTTGAAAAAAAATTTTGGACATGACAAAAGAAAATTGTTATGGACTTAACTATCGAGTTTAAGAGTCCAAGTCTGAGTTGTTGCTGATGGCAAAAGTGCTGCTACTATTAATCAGTAACCCTTATGATGTACTGTATTATATGACAAAGTTTTGCAAAATAATTACAACTAATATAAATATATATATGTGTGTGTGTGTGTGTGTGTGTGTGTGTGTGATAACCTAGCCTAGCACAACTACATTCATAGAAATAAATAACTTAATTAATTGGAGCTAATTAATTTAATTTGTTGGTAAATGAGAAGTGAGAAAGATATATAGATTAATTAGAATGAAAAATATGTCAGTGCAGTGCTCACTATGGAGGAGAGCTCAGAGCAGTCGACATATATATTTTTCTCTCTGATGTCTTTTTCACTTCATTCATTTCCTTCAATCATATTCCACAACTAGCTAGCTAGCTATTAGTGATCAAACTATATGGAGTAGCTCTACAACTAACAGTTTTAAAGCTTACACCACTTATTTAAAATGGAATATAGTGATATTAACATGGTAAAATTAAAGTAGGGCGGACAGAACAATTGTTTTTATGTGAAAAAATTATACTCTTTAACAAATATGTTGTGATATCCTATTTTAATGTTAATGACACATTTGTCCAAAATAAAATAATTATCCCGTGCTCATATATACTTTTTACACGGTTAATATTAACTCCCATATCTTATTAAAATTCTCAAGACCAAGCATTATAAACAATAATAAAAGTATCTTAACTAATTAATTAACAGAATGGTAAAAATAAATAAAAAAATGAAGTTCAACAAATATAAGAAGGTTTTATTAATTAGGAGTTGAAAGAGCTAGATAGTGAGTGGATTGGTGGGGTGTAATTGTTTCAAGGACACACGAAGTAGTGTCCAATATCTGAAGATAAATTGAAGGGTGCAGAATTAATGGAGTAATGGCAATGGACCCTAGCTAGCTTTTGTGCTGTGCTGTGCATGCAAGTTTATATTTATAATTGTACATGGTAGTGGTCCTGGCCAGATACATATATGTTACAGATGTTGCTGCATAAGGGTTTCACAAGGGAATGCCCACGGATTTATTGCACAAAAAGCTCAACATTCCCCACTACCCCTTGTTTATAATTTCCTTCATTAGTTGGCACCTTTCTCTGTATTCATGGTGTTTGGACCACCCCCATGTATCTAATAAAATAATTTTATTATTACTACATTAAATTTTAAATTAGATCGTTCTTTAAAATGAGACTATAATTTTGAGACAAAGAGTATATATATATATATATATATATAACAGTTGTATATATACTGATCTTGGCAGTGAGACACTCTCTAACCTAAATTCACCACTTGAATAAATTCATCATAATTAAAACTAATGATTATAAATTCTAATCCTAAATATTGTCATGAGTGCTTATATATTTCCATTATAGAGTGTCAGCTTTATATATTTTCTGGATTTTTTTTGGTTTACTAAAGTGCATATTAGTCCTAACTAGTGCACTAAAGGGTATATATATGCATGCACCGACTCTGCAAAAGTAATACAATAATCAAAAGGTTTTTGCCCGAATATATATATACCATTATACTAAAGGTTATATAAGGGGACATGCATTATCATGTCTTCGACGCGTGATTTTATATAATTAATTACTCCATAAGAAAGACACATTTCTGGTGAATTTCTCAGATTGTGAGGAATGCATGATTATAAGTATAATCTTTGGAATTCGGGTTTTGGGAAGAAAAAAAAGAACAAACTTGCACATGAAATTTACAAGCCTAGTTATAATTAATCAGAGAATTTTCTTCAAGAATACATTATTGAAATCAAGGGTTTAATTAAAACAAATATTGATATGTGGAGTATCGTCAAACTAATCTCCCCACCCCAACCCAACCCAACCCAACCCAACCCAACCCAAAGGCTTACGCCTGCGATTTTCGCGTTTACGTCTGACCCAAATCCCAATTTACTGAATTCCAAAACTATTTTTTTTCTTTCTAAAAAGATAAATACTAGATGAAGATAAGTAGTACCATATAATATTATGATTTTGCATTAGAACTAGCTAGTTAGTTTGCATCAATGACAAAGACTAGGGCTTAGGTTTGTACCAAACTCGCTCGTTTTTTTTGGAATTGTCAAGTTGATCTACTCTATTCTAAGTTACTATATTTTAATTTATTAATTAAGCGAAAGAAGAATTGTGCATTTTACAGCTTTTGAGACGTGGACAACACTGCTACTGCTGCTGCTGCTGAAGCATGAATGGGATTCCAGTCAACACTAAATTTTTTTATTAATTTTAAAAGTTATTAGTTAATCGATAAATTAATAATTTATTATTTAAAGAGTGTTTTTCTATTTGGTGAACATAAATTTAATTACATTAAAATTATTGCATTGTATTGATGTTTATATCATATTTTTTTGATACAATATATCATACTTATTAAATTAATGTAATAATAGAATTCATTATAACTGAAATTAATTATTTTAATTTAATAATTAAATAATGTTCATTGTATCCACTTTTCAAATTACATTCACATTTTATTTTAAAAAAATATTATATTCACATTAGGTTTAATTAATTTGTATATATAAATTCATTGTACTAGAATTTAATACATTCCATGTATGATGATAAAGAGAACTACTATATAAACATCAATTTACCCTAGATATATTTATAATTTAAAAGAATTATTAATCTATGATTTTGATGGGATCATATATTTATATAAGGGTCTTTTTATTTTATCAAAATTATTAATTTATCCTATTAGTCCAAGTCGAGATTGAAAAAAAAATAATAATTTATCGAATATTAATTTATAGAGTTTCTATGGTAAACTAGATCTCGGCCTAGGCTCAAATATTTAATCATCATTAATTCTCATATATATTACTAGTAATTACTAAGAACCTAACTAACTGGATATATAACCACCTTTAATTTATCCACCATTTGGAAAATGATCGACTACCCAACATTTATTTGTACGTGCAAGATATCATTAAAACACTTGACTCACCCAAAGATGAAACGTTTATATAATAAAAATATTGTGTGTGTGTGTGTGCCTCCACAGCTTCCATAATCCATACGTACAGTACATTTTTCACAGAATACATTTCAATTCAAACTCCAATATCTATCTATTGTGTCATGTCAAATCCACCTTTGAAAATTAAGTGGATAAGAAACATAAATAGACAATATATCCGATTATTTGCTGTGCATCATGATATCTACGTACTAGCTCGAGCACCACATGTATTATATATCTAATATATTATATATGGGAAAAATATGTGTAAACAGCTGTGTATTACACAATAGACTATGGCAACAGTTTTTTGGACTATAGCGATGGTTTCACTTTCGTCATAGTTATTCTGGACTATAACGACAGTTTACCGTCGCTATAGTCCAAAAATTCTGTCGTCATAGCTCTATTGTATAATACACAGCTGTGTATATATATATAGTCCATTATATATATATATATATATATATATATATATATATATATATATATATATATATATATATAATATTAATTTACAGCTTTCATTTTCCATGGCCATTTGGTCATATATATATATATATATATATATATATATATATACACTACGTTACGTACAAATTTTAGCCAAGCTAGTTTGAATGTTTCCATGCCTTGTAGCTATCAAGCTCTGTGTTGTTTGATTAATATATAATGACAATATATAAAAAGGTGATCCAAACACAACCATAGAAAGCAAAACGGGCTCAACATTCGTAACAAAATGTTCAATTCGTTAAGGAAAAGTCATCATCTAGTTTTCGAAATTAAAGGCCAAACCTGGAAATTCTTGATATATACATACAACTTAATTAATATCTCTATGCTTTATGACTTTCAAATATCGATCTGTTAAACAAACGTTATTTGTGTCAACTTTAGTTTTGTATGAAGATACGTATAATTTGCATGTTTACGCTGGTAAGTTTGATTATCACCATTATTAATACTTCAGCAATGACCTATGACAGACCTCATATATATATATATATATATATATATATATATATATATATATATATATTCCCCTAATCTTATGTCCCATTTTTCTAGACCTATTTTCTTTTAAATAAAACTAAAGTTAGATCCTCTGTATATTGAATCATTTCCAATCTAATCAGGAGAGAAGTGTGCTGTTATAATAATGGTAATATAGAAAAATATTCTACTACCAAGAACAGACACAAAATGGTATCTTTTTTACTTTAATAAATTACATATATATAATATATAATATTCTTTTTTGTTCCCTTGAATCATTCAACTGCTTCCATCCTACCATCAAATATTGAGTTCAAAGAAAAGATATCATCTACCAATGAGTTGCCATGGGGGTGGTTCCACAGAGATATACTACTTGAGTTGGTATTTATGTTATTTGATAGTACTACTAGTATATTATGTGTTGAACAACTCCAAACAACATAATAATTATCGAACTTTTTTTGGAAAAAGAAAATAATCACACCACACACGAGGTGTGGATATGGACCCTGATGTTGATAAATTTTAGGGTCAGACAGTTCAGACCAATGAACAAGGTGCATGGGACCAAGTTTACTGCTTTTTATAATCAAGGTTTGGTTTGTTTGATTTGCTTTCTAAACAGTAAAAAAGTTATTTTTAGATCCAAATCATTTGGTTTTATAAATTAAGGTGTTAGTGTATGTTTGGTTAATTACTCAGCTTGATGCGTCCAAACGTACTTAAAAATATTGTTAAGTTAAAAGTAACTTATTTTAAATGTATTTTATTTAACTCAAAGTAAATTTTGGGGCTCAAACGCAAATGTATCAAAAATGGTGCGTGTGAATATTCAAACACCGCAACGACAAACCCTTAATGCGAAGGTTAAGAAAGAAATATGTTGATCTTCCTAAACAAATATTATTATAATTTAAATTATTCATTCTTAACCTTGATTCATTCATGCATCTTATGGTACATTATGTTGGATCCGTGAAAAAAAAAAACAAGAAGGAAAATTCAAAGTTTCAAGAAACACAAGCCAACAGAAAACTTCATTAATATATATATATAGAGAGAGAGTCCGGATCTAGTCCGGACTCCCGCATTTTGTTAAAATACAGTTTTTTTTGCTTTTTTTTAGAACAACTAAAAATATATAAATTGTGGAACTTGAATTTTTACATAATACAGTGTTTTGGGTGTGATTTGAATACATATAACAAAATATGTCGGTCCAGTCTATAAAAATTCAAGTTTCATAAAATATTAAAAAAAAATTTAGTTGTTTAAAAAAAACAAACAAAACAGGTCCGGATTTTCTCCCGTCTGGGAGTCCGGACCTGATCAAATTTATATATATATATATACACACACACAACGGAGAGGATAAGGTGCATAACTCTTTATTTAACATATTTTGTTCACCACCTTTAGCGACGGACCGGACGACAGTTCGGTCCGTCGCGTATATCAAACTGTCGTCTTAATTTTTAGCGACGCATCGAACCGTCATCATAATATATATTATTTGTTTTATAGCGATGGACCAAACCGTCGTCCATCACTAAATTAAGGTGATTAACAGTATATCTAAAATAAAAAGATATGCATTGCACCAGAAACGGACTTTATATATATATACGGTCCGGATCAAGTGCATACCCCTTATCTTACTCATCCGTGCTCACCCCCCTTTAGGCGACGGTTTCGGTCATACAACCGTCGTCTATATTTTTAGCGACGCTATATATTGTCCGTCGTTAAAAGTATAGACGACGGTTGTATAACCGAAACCGTCGCCTAAAGGTGGGTGAGCTCGGGTGAGTAAGATAAGGGATATGCACTTGATCCTTACTATATATATATAACACTGCAGTAATCGATCACTTGACTTAGGCATATATTATAGACCGAGAAATCTGAAATCCGTTTCAAGATCAATAGTTTAAAATGGTACATGAAATCATAATCACGTCACATAAAACATAAAGATCTAACCTTTCTTCATCACAAATTCAAAACTTGGAAGATAAAAGACGTACGGGATAAATTATTATTATTATTATTATTAAAGTCGAGTATAAATCACACATTGATGTTTATTAATCATATATATATATATATATATATATATATATATATATATATATATATATATATATATATATATATATATATATAAATTAGAGTTGAATAATTATATCATAAGCAAAACAAGTACATACAATGCTTTGAAAACATGTCTGCTGCATATGTATAGATAGGCTTTTAACCTGTAGTTATGATAATTAAGTTACTAAGGGAATATCCTCAAACAAAGCAACTATTCCAAAGACCGTAAGCATAAATCACTTGAATTATTACCAAAGACTATAAGCAATTATTGAATTAAGTTGCGGTAATTAAGTTATTTCCAAAGACTATTTATTCCGCAACAGTGTGTTATGTTAGTTAAGTTGTTCTTTAACACTGTTTTACAAAACGTCTTACGTGTATAAAATACTCAAATAGTGCAAAATTTAGTGATCAATTAAGCTCTAAAACCACCATTTATTCTTGGTCGGCTCCCATGTATATTGTATATTTGAAAATTAAAAGGTGATGAGCTGATTATGGATACATAACATCCCACACCAAATGTAGTTATGTATCAACCATGAAATTACCAAATTCAAACCCCTCCAAAATCATGGTCCCACATGGCCAAGCTATGCCCTTACTAACACCCATGTGAAACCCTTCCTTCCATTCACATGGGATGCTATCCCTCTCTCTCTCTCTCTCTCAAATCAACGCCCCTGATTTTACTCCCACAACCCCCTAAAACGCATCTTGACCGTCACATTCAAGTCCTCGGGTCTTCCATATGGGCGGCTGAGCTTGTCCAACTCTTGTCCCCTAAATGTAGGAGCACTTGCCTCAAAGATGCTGTTATTGCTACCGACAGCTTAGCTTGCCTTTGTCCTAAATTTATGCCCTTTCGATACCAATTCAAAGTCTTTATACAAACTCATTCATATACCTATAATAAGGCCCCCATTGTTCTCTAAACTTTTACCAAAAAACTTGTGCACTACACATATATCTCCACAAACCCAAGAACAAGTAGGAGAAGAAAAAGACAATATTCATCAAGCAAATCAACATTAGTTTCCATATAGAAAATAAGGGAGATAGTTTGTTTTTGGGTCAAGAATCATTCAAAATGGAAAGCGTTTTTAGTCAGGATTCCGGTCTCAACCTTAAGGCAACTGAACTTACATTGGGATTGCCGGGGAGAGATGATATAGAGAAAGAAACAGTCTCTAGCTTTAGAAACAACAAGCGAGCAATGCCGGATTCAGTTGAGGACAGTGGATCAGTTTCTGATCCCAAACATAGCAACCGGGAAACTGCACCTGCTGCCAAGTAAGTCACTACCATATTCCGTCACGTTATATGTTATAAACTGTATGTTTAACAAAGAAACTAATAAAAGGGTATGTAAAATTGCAGAGCACAAGTAGTTGGATGGCCACCAATCCGATCCTACCGGAAAAATAGCTTCCAACTAAAGAAGGCCGAGACAGAGACCGGATTTTATGTAAAAGTAAGCATGGACGGAGCACCTTATCTTAGAAAGATTGATTTGAAGGTTTATAAGGGATACTCAGAGCTCCTAAAGGCCTTAGAGAACATGTTCAAGCTCACCATAGGTAACAATACTGACTTTGCTGATATTCTTTTCCTATACTATGATTAGATGATTATTGGATGTGTATTTAATTATGATATGATTTGGTTTCAGGTGAATACTCTGAGAGGGAAGGTTACAAAGGATCAGAATTTGCACCTACTTATGAAGACAAAGATGGCGATTGGATGCTTGTTGGAGATGTTCCTTGGGAGTAAGTTCTCTCTCTTTCCCTATTTCTCTGTGTGCCTGTATCTAATTTGTGTGTATATATTCCTATATACTTATATGTATTTGATTCTTATTTGCAGTATGTTTATGTCATCCTGCAAGAGACTGAGAATCATGAAAGGATCAGAAGCTAGAGGTTTGGGTTGTGGTGTTTGAAGAACCCCCACAAACCAAAACAAACTAAAGCAGAAGTGGAGGAGATCTCTCTCATGAAGAGATAATCTTCCAGCTTGGGTTCTCGAAGAACTTCGTTTTTTCATTACCTTTTATGTATGAACAGTTTTTATAGGTTTCAACTGGGAAGTGAAAGGATGTAAAAGCTACAGTTTCTCTCCCAAAGTTGTGGCAGGAAGATCACTAGTGGTTTTGAGGTTTTATAATGTTAGTTTTGTTTGTAATACTCTGATCAGATCACAACTTCATAGATATACAAATTTGCTTCCGCAACAATTGTATAAAAAACCACACTGAAGTTTTGGTTATATATGACCAAAATGATAATATATACATATATATATATATATATATATATATATATATATATATATATATATATATGTATATATAGCTGGTTATACAAATAATGGTTTGTATAACATCATTAATCTCATGTTCATTGATACATAATGTCTTTCGAGCAGTACTTTTGTATGTACTCTTACCATGTGCTAAGGTGGTGTTTTCAATCACAAGTCCTCAACATTTATGTTCAATCCATGGGAAAGTTCAAACCAAGCCTTCATAGATGTTATAACGCAGTTCACACTTCCTAAAGCAGTGTTTAAAATTTTTCATGAAGAGTTCATCAAAAACTACAACAGTTTTCAACAGTGAGTACCTCCTAATGCTGTATGCAGCTCTGACACTTGAAACCAGAAGTGTAGATATTAAAATTAAACAGAACCAAGAAGTTGTATGTTGTCCTATAATCATGTCAACAAACTATCTGCAGTAAAAACATTTCATCAAATGCATGTCTAATCCTCCATGTTACTGCTGCATCACCACCAATCTTATCTAAAATCCCTCATCCAGTTTTACTGACAAACATCAATCTGATACCTGACTACTTCATTTTTAATTATCAGGCCAAATTGGAGTAAAGACAATGGAAAAGACAGATCTGAACTTT
Source organism: Panax japonicus (assembly GCA_020205505.1). Classification (NCBI taxonomy): domain Eukaryota; kingdom Viridiplantae; phylum Streptophyta; class Magnoliopsida; order Apiales; family Araliaceae; genus Panax; species Panax japonicus. The sequence continues at coordinate 54,608,219 of CM035103.1, forward strand.
GATGAGACCACTAGTATCGATTTATATTTTACTAAAACCAATCATCCTATTAAAATCTCTTCTACTTCAGAAGGTAATCAAAAGCACAACCATAATCAAAAAAATTAACTTAATGCTTAAATATTAAACCAAACACATCTATATCATTAGACTGGATATGAATTAGGTATCTCAAGTTGTGTGACAAATCAAGTATTTGCACAAGTGAGCACTCTCTTAGCAACCTATGAATGGTCAGTAAAACTGTGGAAGAAGAGAAGGAAAGGAAACAGAAAGGGAATTTACATTTCTTCAAGAAAAATTGATAGTTCCACAAGATACTGCTCACATGAATAGCAAATGGGGACCCACATTCATGTGAGAAAGAACTTGCAAAATATCAAATTTTCTGCTTGGACATAACAATTCCCAACAGAAAAAGAAATAAATTGATTAATTACATTTTTCAAGTTCTATTGAAGATGTAAAAGTAACACCCTAAAGATCAAATTCCAGAAATAATTGCTTTTCTAAACTTTTTGTGTATGGTAAAATGACGATGTATTTTCCATAAGAGTTGGTACTGCATAACATATGTCTCCTCCAAAAATAAAGAGAGAGACAGAAAGATTCCATTTTTGCTGCTTTATGTGGTTGGAATATAAACACATTCACACACATTTATGTATAATTATTGATCTTGATGTCCTTTAGTTGCGTACGTGGGTTTTCAGGATAGGGCAATCGATTTTTTTTCTCAATTAACATGTAACTAGTTGGTAGGCATGAAGCTTCGTTGAAGTATCATCTCAACTAAGGAAATCTTTTCGAGCTGTGAATAAGTATTTTGTGCTTTGCATTATATCTTAAATGAATAATCATTTGGTAAAGGATGATCATTTTGGAGCCCTGTGCAGCTGCAATTTAAATGTATTTGACTAGTATTTTATTGAAAAGCTGATATTTTAGAAAATTTTAATCTTAATGGATTCTTAGGATGTAATCTTGCCTCCAATTTTACCCTTTCTCTGTGGTTACTTTTTTCTCTATTTGTATTTAAAATGTTAAATGTTCAGTTTGATTTAAAAAAGGTATACACTGGATAAACCCCGTAACCCCAAACCCAAAGCTGCTTGAGGTACTGTTTATCATGATGTTAACTACCGCTATGAGAAAAGTCCCTTGAGTTCACCCCTTCCCAAGACATACACAAATATCTCAAAATTACTTGGAGAGTTTGCCTTATTAGATCTTGTCTTATAAGAAACTAACGGCAGCATTACGTGATGCAGAAATAAATACATGTACATATAATAAAGGAGAGTAATAGGTGTAGAGATAATTTTTCTTTTATTTTTTTTAAGTAGGCAAAGATGCAACTGTAAATAGAGTAACAAACCAGATAGAGTAAGAGGATGTGTTCCTATTAGGCCAACCGACAAGGGTCCTTAGGAGGGAAGCTTCGCACCTAACTTTAAAATGGATGCAAGTAAAGCTTCTTCTTTTTTCAAATAGTGTAAGAAATAAACTAATTTACATCTGAAAATAAATTGAAAATTAATAAGATGTAAAAGCAGTAGGCAAGAAGTCACTCCAGAATGAACATCTATATGGTCCCTAAGATATGACATAAATAAAGGAGTTACTTCATTATGTTTACTCCATCAACCCTACAGCCTGGAAAAATTGACCAAGTTTTACAAATAAACTTGTTGCTTACATATCTTTTTCATAGTTGGGTAACTCAGCCTGTATCTTAATCAAGAAAGTCTATATATTAAAAACTTGTTGTGTGGTATATATCTCCCAATGCCATGTGTATGACAAAGTCATGCAAATACCAAACTTTCCTATTTTGTGTTTTCTCAAACATTCCACTACTTTCTTTTATATCATGTTAATATTCTCTTTTTTCTTATGGCTGTCATATAATGCCTCATTTTCTTCTTTATATTATAAAATAGAATCATGTCCAGGTCTTGGATTAATGTTTTAGTAGATGTGATAACTGCGAAAAAAATATTTACTGACAGTTTATAATTGAAGCCTCTTATTGAGGATAGCCACCTGAGCATTTTATCATATCATTTCCAAACATTCATGGAAATTCATTTTATGACAAGTTACAGAACACAGTTTTCCTAAAAAAGTAAGGTGATCAATTCAATATTTCAATCAAATATGTATTCATTACAGGGTTTGCTGAAAAGCTAAAAAAAACTACTGATTTATTATTGGCAAAATGTGACACTGAATCGACGGAATCAATACAGTGGATCCTCCTCTATAATGAAGACATAATAGTGTCCTACCTTTTCTCAAAAGGCCTACGTCTTTCTATCTCTTGTGCTACGAAAGGAAGGGGATTCAGCCAATTAAAGCTAAAGATTCAAGACATAAAAAGAACCTTAAAATGTTGAAAATAGATATCTACATCTTTTGATGAACTAATAAAATTTTCAAATACACTAGAGAACTTCCAACAGGTTCCTTGAAGTGCTTTTCTTCTTTTTGAAAGGTCGACACTTGACAAATTCTCTTCATTTCCTATGAAGAAAAGAAGAAGATAATGAAAAAATTCAATCAGTAAGTTTTTTTAATCTTCATTCATAGATTCAAATGAATGTTAGTTAGAGCATCATTTATACAAGTTAAGTGGATTCTCACAAGTTCAGGAATTAGGATATTCTAGCTGACACTTGCCCTCAACATAAAGAAGATCCATTCCATCAGAAGCTAGCTCTATCATTGTGTCACAGGATGTGCATTTCTTAACGACCACATCTGAGTCATCATCAAATTTTCAAACTATGAGACAAAAAATTAACAGTTGATTTTGCTTGTTGCCGATCAGATACATGCAAGCTACATAACGTCTCAAAGAAAATTCAAAATAAAGTATATGTCATCAACATGCATAAGTGAAATATCTCCCATGTCAAACTCACAACAGATCCCAACTCAATCCAACTAGAACCTCTATTCTTTCTCAACCGTTCTCCTTAATCATTCATCTCACAATAGCAACATAACGCCATTGTCCGGAAGCAGCATAAATATTAGATAGGAAAATGTAGTTCCCAAAACTATCTGGTTCAATCTTGAATAACTCAGCTACAGTGCACACTGGAAGCTGCAAGCAAAGCACCCCGAACAACTGATGCATGTGGACGCCATGGGCATGCTACTTAAGTTATGTGCCTTTGAAGGCACCCATCACGGCCAAAGAGGTCAACCACACATGCATGGTTCTTACCTGTGGATTGAAGTTCAAACTATTCAGTCATTTGTTTGAAATACGTCCTCCCCTCCTCAAAAAGACAATCATGATTACAAGCACTCAAAACCCCAAGTTACTCCATCGAATTTTATATACTCCTTATATATCAGCAGAAAAAGAAATGGCCTCTTGACCGATAATGTTAGTCCAAGAAATCAAATTTCTACCCAGAAATATTATTGAATGCCTCACGTGCAGCATCAACTCTACCACTGTTTCAACATCCAGATATCATCGAAATTCATGTAAAAATATCCCTTATACGCATCTCACCATAAACAACTTAGCCAAATCAACTTTCTCACATCTTAAAATTTTTAGACAAACCAATAAACCACCTCGCCATATTTAATGTTGTACTTCAAGCAAGGCCTAAGCAAATGAGTGAAATTCAAACGTGAGAAATACTCGCATTTAGCATACATTAAACAGAAGAACTTCTCTAAAGTTCATGTTTTCCACGTGCCCAAGAATCATTGATGTTCATAACAAGGAATTTCGTTGAGGAATTTTATCGAACACGTTGTCAGCTCAATCAGTTGCTCCAAAACATAATATAGCCCAAGGATTTCTTTTCTTCTCTTTTTTTTAGAACAATGTCAAGGAAATTTACCTACCCATCTGTCAAGAGACTAGCATGGAAAAATTTCAAGAGAATTTGGAACTTTTGAGAAGGTGATAAGAGTGATTTATTTCATGGCGCTAATGGCGGGAAAGAATATAACCGTCACTCTTGAGTAACTTCTTTCCGAATGGGAATCTACTTGGAACCGTGGGTATAAGATTTTATACCCTTTTTGTTTTGTCCCATAATAAGTCAATTTATTAACACTAGTCTCTTGGGCACGAGGCCAATTTGAATTGGGATTTTCTTATTAGACTACGTCATTTCAGGTAAGTGAATCATTTATGAAGCCTAGGCTACTTATAGCACCTTTGACTACGAGGGCCAAAGCTCAGCTTTGGTTCACCTCTTGAGGGTTGTTTGGAGTTACTTACACACTTACGTATGTTAATTATTTTTTATTATTAATAACTAAAAGTAATATAATAAAAAAAATAAGTAAGGAAAGAAAATTAGGATAAAAGAGAGAGACAAAATTTGTAAGTAGATAAAGGAGTAAAAAGTGGAAATAATTGAGATAATGGGTCGTTATCTTAAATTTTGGATTACATTAATAATCATGAAGTTATAACTTTTTGTTAAAAGGGAAGAAAAATTCTAGGGAGATTGAATTTGGGTGACCGGACCCTTTTTTTTACTTTCAAAAAATTTATAATATTTATTTTAACTCAAATTTTTACAGAATTCAGTTATTTAGGTGTAATTTAAAAATATGTAAGTTTAGGGTTTAATTTAGGGTTTAGTGTTTAGAATTTAGTTTTTAGAGTTCAGGATTTAGCGTTTAGCGTTTAGTGTTTAGTGTTTAGGGAGTCAAAAGAAAGGGCCCTAGTCAAGCTAAAAAAATGATATAATTAAGATTATAAAGTAAGAACATTGAGACTAAACACCCTACTCTTCCTTTATAATATATAGATAGATTTTTAAATAAATTATTTTTTAAAAAAAAGTAATGAATTGAAACTTAAGTGAAGAGTGCCTAGTATCTATTCTTAACTCAAGATTCATAATTTCAATAATCTAAATAATTTTTCTTGATTATTAGTTCTAAAAATAGTTGATCATAAAGTCAAATTAGAACATCTTATAAATTCATGTATTTGTAAATATCTAACTTATCCTTCAAATATATGTATCTCTTTAATACATGTATATCTTAATCTAATATACCATTCAAATACATATATATCTTTAAACATGTATATATATTTATTTTTGATTCATTCTCCCTCCATCTTTATAAACCTATAAATAGATGTATCTTGTTTGATGTAAAATACACTTTAGAATGAAATAAAATAGTTCTCTTATTCTCTCTAACATTCTCTCTTAATTATTTTTTCAGATTATATTTTACAGCATGTTATCAGCATGACTCTCTAATCTTTCAAGTTGTGATACCATATTGATTTCATCTTTTCAAAACCTAAAAATTCAATTTTCAGGGAATTTTATTTTGTCAATTTATTACTTTTAGTTTTCATCATGTCAAATCTTTACGAAGCTTGAGTTTGTGGCTCTTGATATTATTGGCACGAATTATCTATCATGGATTCTAGATACTGTTCATTTAGATGTAATGGTTCTTAGAAACGCAATTAAATACCTTTTCCAACCTCATGAAGATGATGAAAAACTTCTTGGTCCTGAAGTACCATATCTTAGTGCAATCGGAGCACTAACGTATTTTGTTAGCAATACACGACCTGATATATCATTTGCTGTAAATTTATTAACAAGATATAGTTCTTCTCCAACTCGAATATTAGAATGGAATTAAACATATTTTTTCGATATCTTCGAGATATGGGCTTATATTATTCAAATTTATCCAAATTAGATTTAATTGGATATACAAATGCATGATATTTATCTGATCCACACAAAACTCGATCCCAAACAGATTATCTATTAAATATGGAGGTACTACTATTTCATGGTGTTCTGTAAAGCAAACTTTTGTTGCTACCTCTTCTAACCATGCAGAAATTTTAGCAATGCATGAGGCAAGTCGTGAATGTGTCTGGTTAAGATCAATAACTCAACCTATTCGAGAGGCGTGTGGCTTGCCAATTAATAAGGAAATCCCAACAACATTATATAAGGATAATACTACTTGTATAGCTCAGTTAAAGGAATGATACATCAAAGGCGATAGAATAAAATATATTTCCCCTAAATTCTTCTTCACTCATGATCTTCAAGAAAAATGTGACATTAGTGGTCAACAAATTCATTCAAGTGACAATCTTGCTGATTTGTTCACCAAAGTCCTTCCTACTCCAACATTTGAAAAGCTTGTACAAAAAAATGGAATGGGACATTTTAAATATCTCAAAGGATGTTGTCATCAGGGGGAGTAAGATACGCATTGTACTATTTTCCTTTGTTAAGGTTTTTCCCACAGAGTTTTTCTTGACAAGATTTTTAATGAGGCAGTATTCAAAGTGTATTATTGAAAAGAATTATGCACTCTTTTTTCTTCACTAAGATTTTTCCCAAGAGATTTTTCCTAGTAAGGTTTTAATGAGACATATTTTAGTACAATGGATATTCAAGGGGAGTTTTATGAATTCATGCATTTGTGAATATCCAATGTGTGACGTCCACAAAATAGGTATACATCACCCATCTTGAGTCGCCAAATACATGGTACAAAATTCAAATACAACTTAATTATACAGCAGTCGTGTAAAATACGACAAAACATAATCTAAGAGTTTTAATAAGAATATTGTCATCTAGAAAATATTCACACTCAATAGAGTCCTCATTATATTTATTGTCACACTATTTAACAGAATAGTGAGGACTACTAATGCTATCATCTGGACCATCACTCCGTTCCCCGACTAGTCCCGGCTACGTTCTCATTTCCTGAAGAGAACAATGAAAGCAAAAAGGTGAGCTCACCTAGCCCAGTAAGAAATATTATGGCTAAGATAATGCAGAATAAATTATCGTTAGCCTTCAACAGTGTTAAATTGATACAATATAACAAACATTACGTTTAACTGCAGCAGAACAAACAATCCATTAGAAGAGTCAAGTAGAGAATAAAATCTACTATCTTCCATGATTTAAAAGGTTTTTCATCACTTTTATCGCTGAGACTCAGTTTATTAAATAAACCACGTCATCCTTGCACTACGGCCAAGGATATTCATCAGTATCACGACCACAAATTATCCATGCACTACGGGCCAAGGATATTCATGTTTTCATCAATGGTCATGATCATGCCAACAACTGTCCATCAATGCACTACGGGCCAATGAGAACTTTTACCACATCATTTGTAACATTACGGTCATGATTATACCGAATAATCTCTGGTCATAACCATACCAAGTCCATCTATGCACTACATGCCACAGATGACTTTTAACATAATATAAATATGAGGATGATGACAATGATATAGAAATTCAATAAAACAAGTTCAAGAATAAATTTTTAAAGATTTATAATCTAATTTATCCAGAAATCAATAATGTCCAAATTGTCAACATGATACTTCTTTGTAGAGTAAAATTCAAGAATGCTCAGAAGAATATTTCCATGAAAAGATACTGGATGAAGCACAAATATCAAAGATATTCTACTAATTTCATGGAGTATAGAAGCCAAAACTTTAACCAACTGAGTATAATAAAGAATGGAATAACAAAAGAATTCACCAGGCATGCGATAGACCGCACAGACAGGTTATTCCAATAGAATAATAAATAATGGAACCAGGTCATGCGTAAACGCACAGACAAGATATTCCAACAGAATAATAAATAATGGAACCAAGTCATGTGTAATCCGCACATACAGGATATTCCAACAGAATAATAAAGAATGGAATAACAGAAGAATTCACCATGCATGCGATAGACCGCACAAACAGGTTATTCCAACAGAATAATAAAGAATGGAACCAGGTCTAGCGTAATCCGCACAGACAGGATATTCCAACAGAATAATAAAGAATGGAATAACAAAGAATTCACCATGCATGCGATAGACCGCACAGATAGGTTATTCCAACAGAATAATAAAGAATGGAACCAGGTCTAGCGTAATCCACACATTCAGGATATTCTAATAGAATAATAAAGAATGTAATAACAAAGAATTCACCATGCATACGACACAAGCTGGTTATTCCAACAGAATAATAAAGAATGGAATAACAGAAGAATTTCACCATGTATGTGGTACTTCGCATAGACAGGTTATTCTAACATAATAATAAAGAATGGAATAATAGAAGCTCTCTTCATGAATACGAAAGAAATAATACACCTTACCTTAGAATAAAGCTGGATACTGGAATAGAGGGGTAGCAGACTTCTCTTCTTCTTTCTCTCTATAATTTCTCTCTATAATAATTGCTCTATAGCTTTAGTGAATTGGTGAGAAATGAAGGAAGAATGAGCTTCTATTTATAGAAAATATAGTTTCGATAATTGCACGTTTTGGGCTCGAAAAATTACAGTACAATACCTCCAACTTTTCTTTCATTTTTAATTTAGTTCTGGAAGTATTATCAAACTTGCACTTCCTCCCCTAATAATAAATCACGTGAATTAATAGTAAATCATGTAACTCAATAGTTCTAAACATGTGAAAAAAATTAATTATAGTATAGTACCTTCAACTATACCTCCATTTTAACTTAGTCATGCAAGTATTATCAATCTTGCACCAACTCCCCTAATAGTACATGAATGTGAATCAATAGTACACACATGTGAATAAATAGTTATAATAATGTGAATTAATAACAATTAATTCCTCATTTATCCGATTAATTACCCGATAACTTCCAGACATCAATTATTATCGAAATAAATGTCGATTTTCACTAACACTAATAATTCCAACACAATGGAACTATCAAATTTATCTTTAATCAACACGAACTTATTCATCATTAATATCATAATTCACAATATTTAACAATCAGATCGTTCCAAGGAAAGAGGGGGCTTTTCGATAAGGATTTCTCCTTATTGGCGCGCAATTAGATGTTCAAACCTCTCCTTGACAGAATTTCTAGACATTGTAAATATTGTAATTTAATAATATGAATAACTTTGTCCTCTCAATTATTGATTTAATAATATATCATATTATACAGATGATACTGTGACAATAATAGAATCAATAATATGAGAGATATGATGCAGCAACTACTGTAGCAATAATTGAGTATAACTGAGTGACTTCTTACGTAAGCATCAATAATCAATACCGTATATTACTATGCAACCACGCGTATTACTGTACTTTTACTATCAGGTAGTTCAACAGTTTAACGGTAAAACTTCCGCCGTTATTTTTATGAAAAGATAATTCTGTCGTTTTCTAACTACGACAATACTTCCGTTGTGGGATCCACCAATGATTATGCCGTCGTACAGATATTTCCTGACAAAAAGAATATTCTCTGATCAATCGAATATTATATAACAACTAGCATACTTTGCAAAATTTATAAATATTACTCACAATTATAATATTATATCAAATTCACACCATAATATTCAAAAAAAATATTTCGAGAAATTTAAATCTTTACTCATAAAATTTGGGGTCTCACACAATGTATCCTTTAAATATATGTATATTTTTAATACATGTATATCATAATCCAATTATGTCATTCAAATACATATATATCATAATCAAATGTATCATTCAAATATGTATCTCTTTAATACACACTACAAAAAAATGAGGTTTCAGCAACAACCGATTTTCCTTGCTAAAGGTGTCCAAATTTCGTTGCAAAAGGGTTTTGACAACTACTTTACTGTCGTTGCGTCTTTCGTTGAGCAATGAGCGTTGCTAATTGTTCCGCAACAAACGTATTTGTTTCTTTGCCCAAAAGTAATACATTTTACAACGAAATTTGGCTTTCGAACAGAGACAGTGATCCTTTAGCAACAAAATGTATTGTTGTAGAATAATTAAAATTTCATTGCTAAAAAGCTCATTTCGTTACAAAAGCCTGCTAATTGGCAACGAAATGAACTCTCTTTTTTTGCAACGACCATACATTTTCGTTGCAATTGACACCATTTTGCAACTGACATTTTTCGTTGCAGTAAATTATGAAAAATGTTGCCTAAGCTTGCTTTCGTTGCAGAATGTAAACTTTTTAACAACGATTTTCGTTGCTGATTATATTATTTGACAACGACATTATGCTGAATCAGCAACGAAAATGGTTGTTGCTGATTATTTTTTAATAGTAACGAAAGTCGTTCAATTAGCAACGACATTATATGTTGTCGTTTCTTTATATGTGCAACGAAAGTTGATATGATTTGCAACGATAAAAAATGTTCCCTTTTATTTTAGTATTAGCAACAATATCCTCTCCGTTGTTATTAGGTTAATTTTTCGTTGTCAAATATAAAATTTTTAATGCCATTAACAACGAAAATTTGTTGCTAAATGTATAAAAAATTGTTGTTATATTAAAACTTGTTCAATGCTTTGGTAACGAATTATATTGTTGCCAAATCAAAATTTGACATTCTTTTTTGTGCACTTAGCTGGCTCAATGTCCCCATAGCAAATAATGACAAAAATACAAAAAACTAAAATATTATTAACTTAATAAAATCATCCACTACATAATCATTCATTCTCTTTACAATTAACCATCTAAAGTTACCACAGTTCTTCAATCAAAGTATATATCTACATATATAGAGATAGTACACTTTATAATTTCGTCTCTTGTTTTCTGTAAACGTAGCACGAAAATTTGATACCCAGTATTGTTAAGAGTACCAAGTCAAGAAAAACTTTCCCTTTTCAGTTAAAAGGGATCCAAAGAACTCTGTCGCTCCAGGTGTATCATTATATTTTCCTTCATTATCTGGCAAAGCCCATTCAGGGTGCCCTTCGATTGTTGCTGCTTCTTTAAAATCTGCTTTAAGATATTTGTCATAGGACTGCAATATTTGTATAGCATAATTTGTTAAATTTCCTATATCAATTAAGAACTAGAAGACATTCAACTGACCGAGCCAAGGGACAAATGGTTCATTGTGTCATCAATATCTGGTCTCACCTGAAATTCTCCTATACCAGGAAATACACATCCTTGAGTTTCTGGATAAGAGGGATATCTGAGCTCCCCTGCAGGACCTAGCCCTACTTCAATATCTGTCAAGATCTCAGCTTCCAAAAAGTCCGCCATGCTCTCTCTAAAGCTCTTCATGTAGACTACCTTCACTTGAAGTCTCAAGAACTTCACATAATCTAGAATTTCATCGAGCATAGCAGCCTTATCCGTCTAAAAAATATACAATACATCAGCACCAAAAAGCGTATCAACTTGAATAATAGCAAAAGGAATTGCAACAATAATGTTATGGCAACAATGAAATAGCATACACCTTGTTGCAGCTGGGAACAAGTTCCTGCAAGGCTCTCATTCGTTCTGCAATTCTTTCTCTACGCAACTGGAAAAACTATAACAGAGTAAATTGAACAAGGACTGTTGTCTGTCATAATTAAAGCCAAAAAGAACTCTAAAAAGAACGATATAGATCTGCTTGGTTATATTTATTCGGATTACCCGCTCAGCAATACTATGGGGATCTGTGGCTTGTCCTCGCCGAGCCCGTGCCCTTGGACGCATGTTAGGGGGGTGAGGCACAGTGACTGTTGTGCTTGTAGTTGTTTGGCCTTGAAAAGTCTGTGAAAGGATGAAAGTTAAAACAAATAAGAGACAAAGCTAGATTGAAAATTAGAAATAAACTATTAAAACTACAGGTTCCCTTAGATAAAAGGTAAACCATGGCCTGGTATTTGTGTACATCAACAGCTTATAAGTTCATTTGCAGTACAACATGAGCACACTACAAAGTAATCGAATTTCAAACAGCACTAATTTTCCACCAAGATCACAAAGCTCATAAATGTTTGATCCAAAATTGCAACCAAATGAACACAAAGCTCCACATTGAATTGTTCTTCCTAATGTTTTATTTACTGATACCTTCAGTATTTAGATGTCCTTTCCAATGACAAACATGCTCCAAATATATACCATTGATTCGTCTTAAAAGTCTAATTATTGGACTCTTTAAATTCACTTTTGATCCCTATGCATCTGCCCTCCTTTTAGGTTCTCTAGCATTAAAATAGTTAATTGAAGTCCATTAAATAATTTTAAATCTGATTCTAAGGTGCATGTAAAAAAATTTAAGCTTAACGGAGATAAGGGTGTGAGTGTCTATATCAGGCTTCAAAGTCGAGGTATAGCGGCCAATACGCAACAAAAAACTATATATTGCCTAAAAATTGAAAAATATACCCAAAAAGAAAAGAATGTATAAAATAATGAACTAAATACAGATAAAGTTGTTTAATAAATAGAAGTTGTATGATACATGAGTATTGGACTTGTTAACGTTTACTTTATGCAAAATTGTAAATTCTTTAATATTTTGCAAAATATCAGATAATACCATTACATATAGTTCTATACTTTTATAGGTCCGTATCGGTCCATATTTTGAACCATGGTGTATATGCTTCCACTGACTATTAATCTTTACCTAGCCATTTGAAAGATTGAAAGGTTTAACGTGGGCACAGCCAAAAGGGATGAGTAGCCAATATTCCATAAAGGTTGATACTTTTGGGGATTATGGATATTATGCCAAAATTCAGGTGTTGTTTCAATCATGAAAATGGTGCAGTAGCACAACAAGAGAGATGCTAATTACTAATATACCACGAGTTTGTGAATTGTGAGAATAAAAATAAAGAGTAAAACATATTTTGTTTTAAAAAAGGATCAATATTACTAAGGATTCACTACAATAATACAAGAAGTGGACAAACATTGAGGTTAACTGGGATTGGTAAGATCAAATATTACAACAATATTACCAAAATGAGGCCCATCCCCGCATGCACAGTTACATCACATGCAAGCATTATATGTGTCACGGGTAACTTTTATATCTTCTACCAAATTTAAATTATTAATATAAGAGAGAAAAATAATATTTCTTAGAGATTGCTATGGGTTTTTGCTCAAACCTGATGAATCTGAGGAACAGTGTGGCGGACAGAGTGAGGCTGTAAATGTTCAAACACTGGAAACAAGCTCCCCATGTTCATGGACCCCTTCAATATCGAATCCCGGCTCCGTCCCTGCATGTAGTCACTGTAGATCTAAATACATCAAGAAATTACCATTATCGATTTCAAAAGCCTTCATGCAGTGACTGGGTACTGAAAGCATGGATTTTGTTTCAATATGTTTTACAATATGATATCACATAGGCAGAATTTTAGAAGATGCTGGTATATAGTATTCAAAGGGGGGAAAAGAGGTCAAAATTCTAACCTCCACCGCAGTTCGACCTGCAAAGAGAGGTAGGTTATCCACACCAAGTGTGAGGTACTCTTCGTCTCTGTTACTTGCCGGATTAATGTAGAAGATGTCAGGATCCTTTTCTCCAACCTCAAGCACCCACTTGGGAAGTGGGATTAGGGCCGGCCCTGAGTTTTGAAGGGCCTAAAGCAGACAACAAAAAAATGGATCTTTTGCGAATTGCTATTAAGACATGCATAAAAAAAGGAAGAACTTTTCGTGAACAAAAGAGCATCAATACGAAAGAATATCAAACATAATAACCGATTATTTCAATATTTTCTAAAGTATCATTTACATATCACATTATCACTGAGTCAAAAAAGTAATTACCAAATAGGGCCTCCTTTATTAAGAGTCTACACTACTCCCAAACAATTAAAAAAACCCAAAAAACTGAATCTGATGATGAACCCCCAGGTACATAATAATTAAATTATTTTGTACAAATTATATGCTTTAAATATGTAGAATATTACAATAATATGTATATGTAGAATATTACTGATCGATTATTTGCTTTAATATTAAAGTATTCTATTTAAGCAATAAAAGAAAGAGAATATTTAAGAGGGCCCTAAAAATTTTTGAGCCTAAAGCCCGGGCACCTTGGCCTTTAGCCCAGGGCCGGTACTGAGTGGGATGTTAACAATATCTCCAATATTCCCACAACATTGGTGGAACGACATAACAATTATAATTTTAATCCACATTGTTGAACAAGTTGAAACAAGCTTCTATAATCACTCCAATCATACTGCTTAGGGCCTTTGGATTTGACAAGCCCCCACCAAACATCAACCATGACCCCATCGACTCCTGCTGCTCTCAGCTCCTTGAGCTGCTTCTCTAGTCCAGCTTTATCTTCTAAAACATTGTCATTTGAAATGACTCCCAACTATTGTCACCATGTAAAACTAGAAATGAAGAACATAATTTAGATTAGTACAACACAAGTATTTGTTTATGCATGCTTATAAATAGACTTTTAGTTACTTACCTGGAGCATTACATAGACGGGCTCATAGTTTGCTAACATCTTTTCCTCATCACTGAGTGGAGCTGGAGACTGCATTTTCTGAATGCAAAGCGATGGAAGTTTTAGTTTTCTATTTGAGTATTGCCAATTCTTTTATAGATAGTTCAACATGGTTTATGGAATTCTCATCTTTACAAGGCAACATAGTAATGTGATCCAACTGCCATATGGTGTCATCTGTTAACTATAAACCAAATGATTTGTGCAGTGACTCTGTGGACAACTTCTGGGTTCTAATAAGATCATGCTCTCATTTACATTTTGTCCTTCTAGTATAGGGTTTCCTACAGAAAGCGTTGTATCATTTTATGGAGATCCTTAGATAAATGATCAAATGATTTTGGCAGTACCGGCCCTGGGCTAAAGCCCAAGGTTCGGTTCGGTTCGGTAAAAACCAGTTGAACACCCCTAATTGGTAGTTAGGGGTGTTCAACCGGTTTTTACCGGACCGGTACCGAACCGAATCGAAACCGAAACCGCCCAAATCTTGATACCGATACCGGTACCGGTTGGACCGGTATACCGAACTGGCGGTACCGGTTCGGTACCGGTTTTACCGAAAATTAATATAATTATTATTTTTATTATTATTTTATTGTTTTTATTATTATTTTATTATTTTTATTATTATAATCATTATTTTATTATTATTATTATTATTATTATTTTTATTATTATAATCATCATAAAATCGCCGAACCGAAATCGATACCGAAAAACCGGTATATACCGATTTTTTGTACTGAACCGGACCAGCTCTATTTTATACCGAACCGACCGGTTCGGTCCAGTTCGAAAAATTGAAAAACCGAAAAAATCGAAAAAAATGAACAGCCTACTAGTAACAATGAGAAAGACTAATTACCTCTGGTTCACTGGTAGAAACCTCAGTTACCGTAGCTTGTGGATTTCTAACCATTCGGTGGTTCACGTACTGGTAGAAACCTCAGTTACATGTATATATATTTATTTATGGTTCATTCTCCTTTGATCCTTGTAAACTTATAATAGAGGCATCTTATTTGACGTACAACACACTTAAAAATAAAATGAAATAGTTTTCTTATTCCCAACATTTTTTCTCTTAATTATTTTTTCAAATTATATTTTACAATAGAACATTTATTTTAAGGAAAATAGAGTACTAGTTAGACCCTTGCAGACACGTGTATCATAACTAAACCATAAGAGAATAATTTTTAAAGTTACAAATTATTTGTTTTTAAGTGAGTAATTATATTTCTTCAAGTGGATATCTAGAACATATCTAATTTACGCAACACAAATTAGGGGTGAGCATGGTGCGGTTTGAAGCCCAAATCACACACGAAATCGCTTATGTGAGGTTTAACAAATCCAAAACTACACATCAAACCGCTTGTGATTAGTGCGACGCGGTTTTTAACCATGCGATGCGGTTTCATTTAGTGCAATTTCGGTTCCAAAACCAATTGAAACAAAAAAATTTATGCAATTTAAATTAACAATTTAGCATCACATAATATTAAATACCACTTTGATCACACACGCAACCTTACTTATAATGTTTTGTCTAAACAAAAGCTAAATAGAACCAAACTCAAATCGTAAATTCGATTTTATATAATGTAGGATGTGGCAAATTTTATATAATATAGGGTGTGACTAATTAATGTTGAACATAAAATAATAAAATAATTTAATTATTTAATGAGTCTCATGTTTATTATCATATCTCACTTATCTGTTCGTATTTATTTAATATCGATAAAATTTGTTATCATATATAGCACTCTACTTATATAAAGAAAAATAAATAAAACATAAGTTTAACCTTTTAAGTTTAGGATAATAATATTAGGAAAGTGGAAAATATACATGTATATAAGCTGGTATGTATCTCTATAAATATAGTGGTGGATAACAATGAATAAAACTTGTTGGTGGACTTGTTCTTGTAAATTATCATTGTTATTATAATGATGATGGTAAGCTCAATCATATTCCCATTAAAATTTATAAATCACTCGGGACAACTTGGCTTCTTTATCTTGTTGGCGTATGGTGCGGTTTCGGTTTTATGCATGCGGTTTTGGCCAGTAACCAAACCCAAATCGTAAATTCGATTTTTTAACCCACCTAAAACCGCCACATACGCTGAAACAGTTGGTCCTTATTTCTTTTTCCCTTCCCTGTTAACAAATAAGAATCCATAGCCTTGCTCTGTGTCCGTCGTCTCTGACATCAACACTCACCACTATCAACACCATCATCACCCACCACCACCACCACTATTACCACCAACAAACAAGATCCGCCACTACTCACCATAACCGCCACCCCCAACAACCCAATCACAACACCACCATTGCTCACCATAACCGTCATGCATCACTACTACCAACAAGATCTACAACAACTAAACCTAGATTCATAGTATCACCAAGCAATGATCACACAACCAACACTAATCACCCACTACTCCACCATTGATTTTTGAGATGAAAAACTTGTATCATAAGTAATTAAAGTTTTAAGTGAACCACGATGTCGGTCCATTGGGAACTATAAAAATAAGGCATATCGGAAAAAACTGTTATTATAGATCCTATAACGACGGATTTTACGATCGTTATACATCTATAACGACACTTTTTCATGTGAAAATATCAAAAAGTCATATAAAAATATCAATTTCCTTTATAGTTTTCTCTTTCTTTAATTATACTTTAAAACTATTTTTTGTATTACCATACAATATAAACTTGAGAATATATAAGTAATCTATTAATAATATATTATAATAATGATTAAGAAGTCGAAATTGTCCAAACAAAAATAAAAATAAAAATGATGTTGACGTGACAATGATACTGCGAGAACAAGACTTAAATATATTTTACTACCCTAAACTATTACTCTTTTTTTATTTCGATGATTCACCTTTTAATTTTGTCAATTATATGAGTAAACTATTAATTTTTTTATTTTTTGTCCAAATTCAATTGACACGTCAGAAGTTGATGACGTGTCTGCCTGAGTGGGGCCATGTCCAGCTGATGTGTATTTAAAAAATAATATTTCCACTTTTTTGTTTAAAAATAAATTATTAACCTTAACAAATCTTCATCTTCTCCGAATTTGAATATTTTAAAAATGAAAATGAAAATTCCATCAGCTATTCTTCCTGGTAGCTGGATATATATAAATAAAATTCATATTATTATTGTGGAGCTCTTCTAGGTGGACATGAAAATTGGACATAAAAATTAGACATTAGTGTATTTGAACTTCACGTATTTATATTTTTATCCACTATTGAGGGTCAAAATATAATTAAGTGAAATTCAAATACACTCATGTCCAATTTTTGATTATTGTGAGATGAAACTAATTCAATGTAACAAACATATAATTAATGATTATCCGAAAAATCATTACGGTAAGACCCATTTGATTATTTTATCAATAATAAAATGCAAATTATTAATAAAACAAACAAAATTAAAAATATCTAAATGACAAATTATATTATAATCATGAATAAGTCTACTATCACATATAACCGCTCACATACACTCACATGTATATTGGCATGGCCTACTTGCAACTCAAGTCATGTGAGTCATGTCAATATGTATGTGAGTGTATATGAGCGATTTTATGTAATAGTAGATTATTGTATAATCATCAAATGTGCTGACAACCACACACTTATCAATCAATGCTTTTGGATAAGTTTTTATCAAATGATTGGTGTTCAACCAAAGGAAAAAAGAAGATGAACTGATTTCGTTGATGTGGGGATTGGGAGTTTACGTTTGGATATGGGGGAAAGCAATTGAATTTTGGAGCGGTAATGGTTGAAAAGATGGAGGATGCACAAAAATCCTCATATCTGCTTCTCTCTCTAGATCTCGACGCATCCCGATCTAAGCTTGGGATGGTCTATTTTCTGATCTAAGTCAGGGGGTTTGTTTTCCGATCTAAGTCGACGGCATTCAGATCTAAGACGGAGGAGGGTGGAGGGAGGAGATAGAGAGAAAGATGTCGATGTCGGGTTTAAGATCAGAGGATTTGGGACGAGAGAGAGGCGAGATTCTCCTTAAACATCATCAAAAGAGATCATCTATCGATGGATTGAATGAGATTTGGTCGAGAATGGTTTTGTTTTGTTTTAATGTAGAATAAAAGACTGAAAAAGATTTTGACAAAGCTATGTAAGAACATCAAGAGATAGAGAGAGGGGTGATTTTTTCCAATCAAAGTTTTAAGATTTTTTTCGAGTGGGGAAATTTTTGCCAATCGAAGTTTTGAGATTTGTAAAATTGTTTTGTTTTGTTTTAATGTAAAATAAAAGATGATTTGCCAAATTTACCTCAGGTTAAACAATTTAAATTAACAAAAGAGTGGAAATATTTTTTCATAAATACACATCAGCTGAATTTGACCCCACTCAGGCGTACAATCCATTAATTTTTGATGTGTCATGTGACTTTAGACAAAAGTGATAAAATAAATAATTTATTCATCTAATTAACAAAATTAAAAGGTGAATCATAGAAGTGGAAAAGGTTAATAGTAGACCTGACAATATAGTTAGTTAATTGTTGGGTCAAACCATATTAACTGGAACCAAATGGGTTGGTTAACCATTTTTATTTATTCAGGTTGGTTAAAGTTTGGATCCATATTTTTTAAAACAAATATAGTTTTGAATCGATTAACCATTTTTCAACCCATATTTCATACCATAACATACCATGTGGCATGTGCATGGGGTTAATGCCATGTTTCTATTTAATGCTAAGTTTAAATTTTGCTCCGCAATAATGGCTCAATGATTCACGTATACCCTCCTATTTGTTGTAACAAAGTTGAAAAATCTCTTTAATTCGATTTAATTAATTTAATTTCATAAGATCTTTAATTTTAATTTGTCAAACCAAATGACTGGCCGGTTATATATATATATATATATATACACACACACACACACACATGTTTATATGCATAAACCGAAACTAATTAATCTATCTAGAAAATTCATTACATAAACATCAAAATTGACCCACTTAATTTGAAATACTTGTCCATTTCAATATTTGTTAACTAATTTTTTTTCTATAAGTTACAGTTTACTCGGTTTCCAGAAAGTAGTAAAATTTTCTACTCTCCCTTGGTGAAATAGATTTGTCCTATATACAAAATTTTAATTTTTTAGAATATTAGGAAAACCTTAATCAATCTATGTTAGAAGAAGAAATAGTAAAAAACTAATAAGATAGAATTATAAATTTTATTTATTTATTTATTTGATAATTTGAGGGTGGGGGTTGAACCTAATTCCTCACCATTAAGAATTTTAAATATGGAAGGGTATTAATAATTTTAATTTAAAATTTTATTAGTATAATTTTTTTGCATTTTATTATTTATATTAATAATTTTTATATCATATTATTACTTAATTATAATTGTGACGGTCACAATTTCATTATTTAAAAATTCTGTTTAAAAGTCAAAACATCTTTAAATGGTTAATATGATTTTGAACCATGACCATATAACTCCAACCCACACAACCCATTATTAAAAATGGTTAATATGATTTTAATTCTTAAATAGAATCACAACTATAGTTTAAAAACCAAAACCAACCCATAACCATATTTTGTCAGGCCAAGTTAATAATTTATAGTAGTAAAATATATTTAAACCCGAGAGTAAATATACATTTTAATTATATTTTGTAATTATTTTAACACTTGATATTTTAAATAACATTTATTACTTTGATAACATCATTTCTTACTTAAACTAATATAAACTTCCAACATATTAACACCTGGCTCTAACTTCAATGTTGATACAAAAACAAAGATTCCAGTGAAATTAAAAAAGAAACTAAATAAAGTAAACAACCATATAGCAGAATTCTATATTAACACTACTGAACTGTCATAATGTAATGTGTATAATCTCCAAAACAGAAGCATACCTTTTTCTTGTATAGTTCCTTAACTTCAAGCTCATCAAAAATGTTATAAAGCCAATCTCATCTCTTTCGGCTGTGATTATCCCACAACTATTTAATCTGGCTGATTAATCCCTCCCCTAAATGCATATTACATGAAATCCCTATAATAAAAAGTTTAGATGACTAAATGTTCCATGAAAATAATTATCATACAAGATTTAATTGTTCGCCCTGGCTACACCTTGATCTCTGAGTCAATGACAAACAAATCCAAAAAATTCTCAGACACCATGATCGACAAATGTGGAATAATTAACCGTCATCAATACTCTGATTTGTTCTAAGCTTCCGAGTAAAAACATTGAATCCTTTGACAATTCTGACCTTGCAATCATCATTCATGTTGTAGTCTTTCTCATCCTGGGCTGTAAAATGTGTGATTATCTAAAGGGGCATCCAAACATTTATCTTCTTCCAATAAATTCTCCCAGGTTACCTTTATTCCTGGCGAGGCTCACTATCTGATCCTTGTTTACGAAGTTCCTCATCATTCTGGACATCTGTTGGTTTATAATTAGCAGTAGAGTCGGACAGTAACACCATCGAGTGGCTTCGCACCACAGCGCTCTCACTTGGGGTTGACGGCTCATCCGCGAGGGTTGTACCATGTGAAGCCACATATGATATGCCATACTTTTGCTCATGAGTTAGTCCTGGGCAAAATCCCTGTGGAACAAACAATAGAGATTTAAGCTGAACCCAGACGAGGAAGGTAAAAACACTTGGGTATTTAACATGACAACTGTATATTTTCCAATAGTTATGACAAATGCACCCAGTTCTTCCTGAACTATGTTCTTCATGATCCTAATATTTTATCAATGCAGGTTCTCAAATTTCAGGGGAATCACTGGAATGTGACTCAAAAGAGCTTTATTAAATTGGTAAACTGAAATAAAGAATGAACTTGGAAAGTTAATAATGTACATGTCCAAGGATTGAATATGAGCAGCTACAACTCTTTTTAACTAGAAAATTGTTTTTCTTTGATAATTATTACTTCATGCTGGTTTCTTTGTGCAATCTTCTTACTGGAGACTCGTTATCCTTTTCAATTGAAATTTCTGACCTTTCCAAAAAATATTTCATACATAAAACACATATATAGGCATTTTCACCACCTCTGTGCACGTATATAATGGCTTGAAAGACACCATTGCAAATTTGCTTATTTATATTAGAGCTTATTAAAAGGATAAAAAAAGACCGTCTTTATGGGGTCAGGTATGCCTGGACGCGGAGGTGGATGAAGAGTTGCTCTGGTGAGGCGTCTTAATTTGGTTTTTGGTATAAATGTAATTTGGTTGACAGAAAACCCAAGGGTCTTCCTTTAGGAACCTCCACAACATATAAGGAGTGGTACAGAAAAAAGTGTATATACTAAATTCAACTCAACGATGCCTTTTATCCCAAATTATTTGGGGTTAGGCTGAACATTAATCCTATATGCAAGTGTAAAAGTAGCAAGTGTAAAAGTAGAAAGGTGAGGAGAAAACTGAAAAGATAAAGCAAATTAAAAAAGATACAGAAGTGTATATACAATAATACAAATATTAAAAAGAGGTGGTACTGGGAACAAAGTAAAATTAGGGCGTTTGTTTTTGCATCAAACTTGAGATAGTGCTTACAGACCTTAATCAATCCCGAGACAGAAGTGAACTTCTGGAAACTGGAGGTACCCAGATCTGATTTACTGCCATTCGTTTCCTGGGTATCCAATGGGATACCCGAAGTATGGGATTCCTGTCTGAAATTGCTGCTTTGGCAGTATGCTCCAATATAGGAACAATGTTCCTGTACTAGTGATATTTGTGGAGTTGCAGGCAACAAGTGGCCTTCAGTGCTGAAGATATACCTGTAAATGGAGAATATTCAGGGTCAATGAAAGTATAAGAATGGGTAGCCATCTTTTGGAGTATAACTGAACATCTAACACAACAAGGTATGTTATGTTTGGCAAATTCTTAAAACTAAAAGAACCAGAGTACTACTTACTTGTATGGCCCATTTTCAACAAGATTATCTGCACCCGCAGCTAGATCAAAAAGAAGCCACAAGTATTTCACCTAAACAAGTTGATACAGTGTTGAAGTTCTATTAGAAAAATTAAAAGAATGTTGATAGAATATGATACACGAGTGAAGCATAATTATATACTAGAAGATCATGGTGGCGGCATATGGGACTTCGTATCTTGAAACAATTTTTTTTACAGACTCAAGAACCCAATTGTAGCCCACCAAACGCTAAATTATTATGTGAATTCCCATAATTTCTTTAGTGTTTGGTATATGATGGGAAGAACCAGTTCATAAACATTTCAGTAAATCTTTAAATGAAAATGAAACTGTGAGTGCGCCAGCCAATGGGTCTATAAAGAAGCAAGCACGAAGTCAACAAGCCAATCTTAAGGCTAACTTCAGTTCACATTGAAATGAACTAAAGACTATGTTTAGCATCTGCAATTTGGTTTGCCTGAATGAATCTAACCTTGTATCATTCTTATAAGGGTTCAAGACCGATCCCAAAAAAAAACCTAGTACAATATAGCAAGTGGATAGTCAATATCATCTATGAAACCTAATAAATCCCAACTGATCTCCTAATCAACATGCTCAAAATGGCAGGCCAAGCATACTCAAAATGCAGCCTAAACTTTATGCTTTATGTCTTCCCAGCCAGATTACAAATGGTGATCATCAACATTTAGGTAATATATAAAAAAATCTCACAATACTTAGAGAAGCAAATTTAAAAGAACATAACATATTTGAATCATTTCATATAGCAAATTGTCCATACTGTCTCAGCTAAGAAAAAGCTCTCCATGTGATCTTCCTGTTTGTGAAACTCTACATCTGATATATGGCAATATCCACATGCACATCGGGCCCCATATTGCAAGCTGGCAACCATGTCCCTTCCGGCATCAAGATATCTACACCAAAAAATTGAGATAATGTTTTAGTTTACAAGAACTTAAGAACAACTTCCAAAAGGTTAGCAAGGAATAATGTTGTTTATTAGAGAAGGAGGTGGTGGGGGGAATAAATAATTTATAAGAAAAAAGGCAAAAGCTAAAAAGCGTCTAGAGGAAAACAAGAAAGGAAACTGTAAGAGTGAATACTATTTAGTTAAGCAGAAAATTTAATACGACTAAATATTTAGTTGATATTATTAAGATATCTACACCCCAAAAAATTGAGATAATGTTTTAGCTTACAAGAACTTAAGAACAACTTCCAAAAAGTTAGCAAGGAATAATGTTGTTTATTAGAGAAGGAAGGGGGTGGGAATAAATAATTTATAAAAAAAAAGGCAAAAGTTAAAAAGCATCTAGATGGAAAACAAGAAGGGAAACTGTAAGAGTGAATATTATTTAGTTAAGCAGAAAATTTAATACGACTAATATTTAGTTGATATTATTTTGAACAGTTAAGATTTTATTTGGACATTGAATAAGCACTGTACTATGACTTAATTTTTATAATAATATGAAGAACAGGAAAAAAAATTATAAAAAAAAGGAAAAAAAGGAGAGGTTATTGTCAATAATTCATATTGAGTAAAATGCAAATAACCACCTGCGGTTAAATCCCACTTGTCTGCTAGTTCTCCTAAAAGCTACCAATATATATATATATATGGAAAACAAAAATAAAAATAAGAAACCTCTAGTTCAGAGCCAAGTACTTGATTAATGTCACGTGACAAAAAAAAAACAGTTAATACTTTGTGTTACCCAGCTCAAACCACAGATGGTCAGGTGTATTTGGGTAGACCACATGTAGTAATTTGCATTTTAGCGTTTTAGTCTTCTTTATTACAAATCTTAGACCATCAAAGCTGAATTGAAGAAAACTTGGGCCTTGTTTGATCCAAATTCTGCTACAGTACTTACTTTTGGATTTTTAATTAAAATTGGCCAAACATACAATTTGTTTTTAATACAAATACTCTGAAATTATCATTAGAATAAATAACCTCAAAATAAAATTGAATTATTGTCGAAACTCTAAAGACTCTAAACAAGGCCTTAGCTTTTCAAAATGAACATAGACAAAAACCTCCCTAACCCATGTCCAGAAATTTTTTTAAACCGTATTTCATTTCAAGTGCCTTCAATCTACAAGATACAACTAAAGAATCAGATACTGCCCTATGCAACATCAGCAAAGTGTTTTACCAAATATTTAAGAGCTTGTAAAACTGTGGTTGAGAATATACATATATATATATATAATAGAGAGAGAGAGAGAGAGAGAGAGAGAGAGAAAGGATGCTTTCAAATAGATAAGGAAGTAAACCTAGGATCCCTGGTAGCTTTGTAAAGCCAATATGTGCTCTCCATTAGTTCTGGACGCAGTGGGTAACTCTTTTGACCATGCTGCCAACAAAACGAAAGAGTTGAGACAGATACTGGGGAACACAACAATATAATATGATCAAGTCCTACTTATTTAATTGCTATAATAATTGTCAGTTAGTTAGTCTAAGGAGCCCTATTGGAGTACAACTAGCATAAGCTTCCAGGGCTGGTTAGTTAGTTTCCAGTCCTATAAATAGCAGGGAATCGAGTAGTTGTCAGGTCTATTGATCATTTTTAATCTCAGAATTCTCTCTAAAAGTTCCAGTAGTAATTCTCTACTTTCTCTAAATTCTAAGAAAACTCTCTTTTCAAATCTCTGATTCTAGCTTCCTTTCTCTGAATCTATCTTTCCTAAAACCTCTAAACACACTGAATTCAAACCCTAGTTCGTAACTGTAATATTCTATCATGATTAAATTTAAAGCAAGCATAAGTTCCTAAAGAAACTTGCTCAAAATTAATTCACGACCTAAATGAGACTGAAATTAGATAAATCACAAATTGAACTGTTGATACTTGATACATGAAGTTTTCTCTCGATAATTTTTTGGCTCTATTTGGCTTCTTTCTAGTGCCTACTATAAGTTAGATAGCGAATTCCTGAATTTCTTTTCTTGTTTTAGTTTCCTTTTCATTGGTAAATAATGGCAATCATTTGACCAACCAACTTAGATACTGAGTGAAATAATTCCTAAGAAGTCTTGATTTGACGCAAATACTGCATATGTGTACAGAGATAAATTAGCTTGCCAAAATTATATATGTGTACAGAGATAAATCATTACAATGCACAGGCCCATTAATGAAAGAAGCAAATGCCATATAAACAACCTTAATTGGAAATATAGATAACAGTAACTAAAATACCTGAACACTGAGGGTGGCAAGATTAAAACCTTCTGGGGTGAACCCATATCTTTTCCAGACACTAAAGAAAGCAGTATGTGTTCGAATAGCAGGATCAATATCCCCTGCTAGAACCTTCCAAAAAATAAATATACACCACCAATTATACCCTACTCGGATTTGAACTTAGATGGGCATTAAACAGTAAGTAAAAAAAAAATCAATTACCTGAAGACCAGGCCAGAATGCCTGCAGACTGTTAAATAATGGCCAGACAAGAGCAGCAGAATTCATATTTACTTCTACATACCTACAAAAACAAATTTTGTTCATCCTCCTGTTTTCAGTAAGAATCTTAACTTCGAAGATGAAATATAAAAAAGACTACAAAAGATAAAACGGAGAACAAGATTGATATATATGTACACAGTTGCATATTATAGCTTGAATATTTTACCAAGGATCATTGTAAAGGTAGTGCATTGCAGCTCCATAAGCTTCTTGGAAGATGAACAAATATTCTTCATCTCCAAATAACAGGAAAGCCTGAAGTTAAATTATTAACACTTAGAGGAAAGCAAAAGAATCCGCACTTATTATTCTACAAACGGGGAGGAGAAGAGAGTGGTCGAGCCATCAAACAAAAAATAAAGTAAAATTAACAGAAGGAAACAAACACCAAAACACTATACAGAGTTAGAAAAGTAACCAAGACCAGGGGTGGGACAAGTAGGTTGGGCCAACCCACTATGTTTTTATAAAATTATTTCAATATACATATTAACTCAAAATAAATCAAAAATCAAGGGATAATAAAGTATAATAAGCAAATGTATATATAAACATAGAAAACAATTTATTTTCTAAGAAATTATATATTGTAGAAAAAAAAACTTAGTTAGATTGAAAGCATATGCATTTTGAGGAAACTGTTAATATACTCCCTCTATCCAGAAATAAGAGTCAAATTTCGCTTGCTGACATTTTTATGTATAGAATTTAGAAAAGTTTGTCTGCGACACTTGCATAATTACATTATACTTATTTTTTTTACATTTTTTTTCAATATTGAAATTTAGGTCTAAAATTTGTTTTTAGGAAAATATTATTAAAAAAGACTTATATTTGAGTGTGAACTAGGCAACCCTTGATATGAGTAAGAAAAAGTCAAAGAGTTAGACAATGCTTTCGTTTCTGGAATAGATGGATTATTATGTATTAAATTTAGTGATCTTGTTTAATTGAAAATAATATTTAGAATCTTAAATATCAGTCCTTGACACCCTCAGCAAAAAAATTTATGGATTAGCCACTGACTAAGTCAGATAATGTGGCATATAAACTCTACAATGTTATTGACCAACTGGATATAGTGAAATATATAAGATAAGTCAGAAATGCTAGTTTAAGTTGCCCTTTGATCAAATTAGACAAACCACAACAAGAGAAGAGACTCAAGAAAACTGTTGGTAGTCTACACTGGTATAACCTCGTCTCAAATACAATATATTGTAAAGTGCTTTGTTTTGGTTTTCCACGTATTCTATCTAGCATGGACTACTTGTCCTCCCATCAGATACCTTAGTTTTCTATGAATAAATTTTCTGTTCTATCTAAAAAAACTGATAACAAGAAATCTACAAGGACCACCGACCATCACAATTCCAAGATTGGAAGAATTTACCTTTAGGAGATACTCATAGAAAGAGTCAATACTTGTTCCTATGCCAGCATCCTGCAAAGCAACAAGATGCAATTTATAAACCATAAAAAAACAAAAGGTAAAATTTGTACTAATCATAAAAGAGAAATGGTAAACCAACAAAAGAATCCAAATATTTTTCAAGGCAAAATTACTATGCAACATCAAACAGGAGCTGGAAAAATATAAGGGGTCTAACATCCTTCATTGTTTAACAGTTTCCTACAAGCTTATAAAAGTTCCACCAACATAAGGCACCATATTTTTCTTTTCCACGAATAGGTAGCCCACTGAACTGAAGTCGCACATAATTTTCAAAGAATTATTAGACAACTGCCATTTCACCTAAAATTTTAAAGATAGATAAAAAGCACAATAAAAATCTCAGGAAGAAATTTTAAATTGCAACACAAATCATGGCGCAACAAAAAAGAACTCTTAGAATGTGAAATTTATCAGCTAATTCTACAGTATCATTCAAAATAAAAATCAGTGAGAAAATCATGAAGAAAATCCAATTTTTATATTGAGAATATAAGTCGTTCATTACATCATGTTATTATTTATTAAAGAATACCTAATGATTGAAACATTCTTAAGATAAGAGATGAACATCAATGGAAAACCATATATAACTTGATGCATTTCGTATAACTTAGAATAAAAGACAAAAAATTATCTTAATGCCTACATTTTAGTTATCACAGCTTCATACATCATATAATTCTTAGACATTACGAAGTTACAGACTAAGCACCACATTAAATTGCATGTCCCTTTATAGGGAAAGGAGGGTAACCTTTTGTGTCCATTCACCAGTAAAAACATCAATATGAGCACCAACTAAATTAATCCTTGAACGACGGGCCCATAATCCACGAACTGAATTCTTTGTAACTTGCTCAAAAACTGCAGCAGAAAGAAAAACATAGGTATTCACAAAAATGAGAACTGCTTTAGCAATGCTTACAGAAATTTTAAACAATCCCCCCACCCCCATACACTCCACCCACCGCACACCCCTTTCTCAAAAAGAAAAGTGAAATAAAACACAAGAAAATAGAAATGAAAGAAAAAGGAATGTAAGAAGAACACAGCACTACAACTTCTTTTTCTTGGGGGAGGGGAGGTTTTGTGAGCTATTTTCTTTTTACTTGGTTTTTGACAAGTATGTTAGGAGCTATATATTTGGGACTTGGCCTGTGATAGGATCATAGGAATGAGTGGCAATCCGCACATTGGAGACTGAGTAGGGTGTTACAACCTACACGTTTGTTTCACTTCTATTTTCCGTTCCTTAGTTATGTCTTTCCTTCTAGCCTTTTAAATTTCTAAGTTATTTTAGTTTTATTTTTATTCTTAATTCTTATTATTATTTTTACTTTATTTTATTCATATATATATATATATATTTGTTTCTTAGAATATTATTATTATTTGCATATTTATTTTATTGTTGTTATTATTTATATATAGTTGTTTTTTAGAATATTATTAATATTTGTATATTTATTTTATTAGTATCATCTAAATTCTTTTTGTTTTATCTTTTTATGTTATGCATTTTTTCCTTATTATCTTCCTTCTTTTACGCTTTCATATTGGATTCATTTTAAGCCTACCCCAAACAAATTTTGGAAAAAAGGCCTTGTTGAATCAAAGTATAATACGGAGCAAACCAACCTTGCGAATCTAGGAAACATCACAATCATTTAAATCACCTCAGCCAAAATAACAGTAAAATCAACCCAGCCAAACTAACTAATTCAAGAAAATGGTAAAAGAAAACCAACTGGGGTCATAAACTAATGTCTTGATCACTTTATAGGTAGAAGAAGGGGAAAAAAGAAGAAGCAAAACTATCATCACCACAACCCACCTGGAAAGGGGGATCAGAAAGCAGTGAACTGAAAACTAATTAGATGCAAATAGGTGCAAAATATCAAATCAAAACAGTTACTAGGTTTTCCCACACTGTCCTTTTGGGACGCGCAATGCTTGTCCCAACAGCTTCCTCATTGTGAGTGAAATCCACACTATCATAAATGGTAACATGTACAGATATGTCTTTAAGAAAGAATCGTGCCAACAACATGAACAATATTAGCTGCCGACAAGCCACCACACGAATTATCACTCTTATATGCAGAAAATGTTGTCTTTTCTTTGAAAGAAGTAAATCAAAAGAATGCATTTTATTAGAACGATCGTTATTCATTAAAACTAAAAAAAGAAGGCAATTCGAGAAAGTTGAGCATGCTGGCTAACAGCAGAAGTAAAACTTACTGGGATCATTAGTTAAGCGGCTAAGCACCCCAAATTCTAAAGTCAGAGTTCCGCCACCAGCCGTCGATGTTATCTAAATAAACCAAAATTTGTGACTTCATAGTTGTACAAAAATTACATGCATAGATAATCAGGAAAAGAGCAATGCAGCTATGATCTATCCAATCATTTATAAGTATTCAACCTGCAGTTATGCATTACCGCTTTTTGATTCTTCATACTTAAATTAATTATACACAAACATGGGTGCTAATGTCTTCAAATAAGTACAACCATAAATCTAAGCACTAAAGCAAGGTTGAAGTTACATAAACATAACAAACTTGAAAAGAAATGCAACTAAACGAACCAATTACTTGGACGTTTTTAAGATCCAGTCTGCATCCTCGCTTATTACTTCAAATGTAGATTAATTATTATAAGGACTAGGAGTACACATCTTTGGCATACGCATGGGCCGAGGTGCTAGAGATCAAATAAGAATAACCACAAATAACCACAAATCTATGTACCAATAAGGTTGAATTTTGATATTCTATTTTATTCTTTTATTATGTGTCTAAATGAGATAGCAATTCGTTAATGTAGTTCTCTACTTTTGATGTTTTACTAAAAGAGATTATTAGGAAAATCATACTAATTTGGACATGCTACTCCATTGTAACAGCAGGAGTGTTGCAAACATATCTCATACCAATAACGGATATTGTGTCAAGACTTGTTTCATGGAATGCACATATAATGTGGACTCTAGCCACACAGAAACTTTTAAAAACTAAAGTGTCAGAATGCAGTACATCATTCATGTCAATATGATAAACACATTATCAAAATGGAGAGGCAAAACATGATGTGCTGCTGCGCAGATCCAGAGTTATCCTACAAGCTTGATTACCTTCCTAGACAAGTTTGGTGCACTTTAGAGAACATTTTAGAACTGAAGAGAAAATCACGACAAAAAAAATAAAAACACTAAAAGATTGAAGAAAATACAAAGAGGTTTTGCCTTGCTTTCATTTTCATCAACTCCATACAAGAGATTGACAGATCCGAATGGAATTCCTGCAGCACAAAACTTAAAAGAGTCACAAAATGATTGATGAAGGAATCAATTAGGAACAGTTTAATTACAGTTGATAAAGAATGAACTATGCTTTTGCTACGAAAGAAAATTATAAATTAAAAAACAACAGAAAGAAATGGTCTCGTGAAACTCGAGCTTCAAAGAAAAAGAAAATTGCCCGAGTATTCATCCAGCAACCCTCTGCCACCTGATACATGATACATGTCTTGAACTATAAATGTTTTCTATTTGCTTTTTTTCTCAGATACTCCATCAATAATTTAAATATGCATGGAGCAAGTGATAAAGTAGTTTATGCAGTGTTCTAAAATTCCCCGCCTAGGCGCTAGACCCCCCTAGTAACTCACCTAGGCCCAAAACGGCAAAAAAATCCCTCCAGGAAATTAAGCGGGGTCTAGGTGAGAAGTTTTTTTTATTTAAATAACTACTCAAACCAGATCTTGATATATATTTATTTTTCTAATGATTTACCATATTCATAATACATGTTGTAGCATATCAAATCACAACAAGAAGTTAACAATATCAAGTCAAAATGGATAATTTTATTATATTTGTAATTTTTTGAACTTGTACCAACTTCAAATTATATAAATGATGATGATGATACGTTTGTAATATTTATTTTAATTCAATATAATTCTTAAATTTATGTTTAGTTTCTTAAGTTCTAATATTGAATTAAATTCTTGAAATTTTAAATTTTATTATTTAATAGCAATCTTGTTTATGAATAAAACTAATGTGTTAAAAATATGTTTGAACTTTGATCAATTGCATGTTTGTGTTTGAACTTTGACATTAGCAATATGGATATGTATTTAAACTTCAAGCAAAGACCTTTATTATCTTTATTATAGATTGTTTTGTTTTATATTATTGTTTTGTTTGGATAAATGTAAGATAAAATATTAAAATTGGTTTAAAATAAAAAATCCCGCCTAGGCCAGCTAGGCGCTAGGCCCTAGGCCCTAGGCCCCCCGGCCGCCCGCCTAGCGCCTTTTACTTTTAGAACATTGAGTTTATGGCCAAAACCACCCCCTTGTATGCTAGGCCAAACACTAATAGATATATATAAATGCATCTTGCTAGTATATACTCTAACAACCAATCTGATTTTATTAGCTCGGGATGTTTTGTTCTATTAGAGAACTTTTCATTTATATTATCGTAAGTATAGTGATAATGAAAGTAATTGAGTTTAAATACTCTCCACGCAGAAACATAAAACTTTTTAAGTAAAATATATACACTATGCCATTGATGATAACAGATGCAACAAATGCAAAAAATTGCAACTAAAAAAACTTCTTAAGAATTTTGGGTATGAATAAAATAATAGTTCTGAACAAATACCAGTAGGAGTATCAAATGCTGGTAGTAATCTTCGGGCTAGATCCTCAGCTAAGTGAAGCAATTCATCATCGTATGAAGGAATTCTCATGCCCTGTATACAAAGTAAAAGGAGCTCAGTTATGATTTGTAGCCTAAACTATGATACTCAAGAAACATTTGAAAACACACAGAACAGAAAAGAATTTTCCTCCAAACAATAACTCAAGTAGCAATTGATAATTGAAATCTCAGCAAAAGTTTCCTTTGATAAGTAACACTTGAAAGCTAATGTCCTCAAGGGATATCTTCTCTGTAATTTTTCTCTTTAAATAGCAGCACAAGCTCCAATTGAGATATGAATGCTCCATAATATCCTTAACATAACCAATGGTACAAACTAATATGAAGAATTAGAAATTTTTTTTTCCCACTATAATTTATCAGGTAAAAGAATGAGACTGACTTCAACCTTTAAGCAACTGCAACTATGGATGTTATAGCATACTTTCATTTTCAAGGTGCAATAGAAGTCATCTACTGTATTTTATTAACAAATGGCAAAATGGATTGCCCAAACCAATGCTTTAGTACTATTAATCCAAAACATATGCTCATATACAAAAATGCACCATGCTACGCAAGCAGTATTTTCTAGATTAGTCCAGAGATATATAATTCATCTGTGCTAACTGATGATTGATATTGAATGAGTAAATACAACTTCAATAGGTTAAAGATTTAAACAAATTGCATTCAAATGTATACAGTCATCTTCTTTTAAAGCCTTTTCTAGATAGTCTATAGCAACTATTTGCCACTTAAAAAAGGATGTGATGGAGTCCAATATAAAGTTGTGGTTTCATTTATTTGGCAGGCTAGTAGTGTTGACAAAGTACAAAACCAAAAGCTGGTGTCATAGTTCATTTACATTAAGTAGTTGCTCTCACACTTACACCTACATTATCACGCTTGACACCAAGGTTTTACCCCATCTTAAAGACAAATTATGAAATAAATATCTTCACCATGTTGCTGGATTAGGGTTTTGTATTTCATTTCCGTGTACATGGGCTATAAAGCGGATTATGAATGTGCACAAATACTCACAGTTACTCCTTTTATGCAAGGTGATGACAAACATAACTACACTACAACTCATAAAAAGTAAACTCTTGTTAACTTTCCTCAAAGGTATTTACACATCCCATAGCCATTGAAGAAGAGGTATTTATACAGCAGCTTACCAACTCTTCTTTTCAGAGTGTTGAGTGCCTCGATGCCTCATCTATCTAATCCACAAATCATAGGAGACCAATTATCATCAGTACTATACATGTGTCTAAAATCAGTATTTCATTCCTTCTACAAATCTATGTAATAAGGATAACTGTTCAATATTTCCCTTGCATCTCAAGTACGCCTAAAGGTCAATAATATATCTACCTGTGCAAAACGGAAGAGCAAAATCAAGAAATTTATTATCAATTTTGTATTGTTATTTAGAGAAAATAAAATCAATTTGGAAATTATTTCCTTTTTAGATTAGGGTTTTTAATTACAGTAGTATATTTGAATTAGGAGATTAGTTTTAGTTGTAGTAGTATATTCTAATTAGGAGATTACTTCCTTTTTATATTGGATTCTTTACTTGGTCGCTAAATCATAGAGTTCCTCTATAAAGAATTGTAATCTTTATTATTTTCCAATGATTGAATATATTGTTTTGAGATTAAAGGTTTGTCTTTTTGTGTGTTTCTTTAGGTACTCTTATTCCTTCTTCCCACCTTGTCATATGTCATTACGTCAAGAAATTGCAGCACAATTATTTTGATTTTAGTCCCTGTAACATAAGTTATCATACTGGCATCATTTACCCTGCCAAAAATTGGGGTGGTTTCTGTGAATTTGTAAGAGGTTACTTTTTCGTTTATTTGGACGTTGTTGGTTTTTTTTTTTTTTTTTGGGGGGGGGGCCACTATTTTTAGTTCCAAAAAATAGGTAAATGAAAGATAAAAATTAGTGTTTTAAACCTAGGTCCGCCTAGGCGTTAGGCCCCCCCTTGGCGCCCTGCCTAGGTGCTACGCCCCACTTTGGCTTTGGCGTCTAGCCTAGGTGCTAGGCTCCCTTGGCGCCTCGCCTAGGTGCTAGGCCCTCCTGACAACTCACCTAGGGCCAAGGCGGCAAAAAAATCCCTCTAGAAAATTAACGAGGTCTAGATGGAGAGTTTTTTTATTTTATTTTAATAACTACCCAAACCGGATCTTGATATATTTATTTTTCTAATAATTTACCATATTCATAATATAGATTGTAGCATATCAAATCACAACAAGAAGTGAACAATATCAAGTCAAAATGGATAATTTTATTATAGTTGTAATTTTTTGAACTTGTACCAACTTTAAATTATATAAATGATAATGCATTTGTAATATTTAGTTTAATTCAATATAATTCTTAAATTTATGTTATGTTTCGTTTCTTAAGTTTTAATATTGAATTAAATTCTTAAAATTTTAAATTTTATTATTTAATAGCAATCTTGTTTATGAATAAAACTAATACGTTAAAACTATGTTTGAAATTTGAACAATTGCATGTTTGTATTTGAACTTTGACATTAACAATATGGATATGTGTTTGAATTTTAAGCAAATGCCTTTATTATCTTTATTATAGGTTGTTTTACTTTATATTATTGTTTTGTTTGGATAAATATAAGATAAAATATTTAAATTGGCTTAAAATAAAAAAATCCCGCCTAGGCCCCCTCCAGCCGCCCGCCTCCCGCCTAGCGCCTTTTAGAACATTGATAAAAATAAATAATGCAAACATGTCAATTATTCATTTCATTTCTGCATACATGGCTTGTCCAAAAAACAAACAAGAAAAATAAAAAGATAAGAGGATACAATCTAGAAGAATAAATTGAAGAAAAATAAAACAGTAGAATTACCGTAGCATAATCGCTGGCAATAAGATGAGCTGAAAGTAATCCTCCAAGGATCCGTATAGTAGTTTCAAACACGGATACTGTCTTGTTCTGCAAATGTGAGACGAAAAACCCTAATTTCAGATTAGCTAGTAAAATAGGAAGTAGAGTAATTTGTCAAGCCACTACTCAAGGTCTTATGAATGACCAATACAGATAGGTAAAATGTATAAAATCAACAAGACAAGTAAACTAGATTCCACTGAAAGTTTGAATGAGAATACCAAATAAAAATATCTGGGAATTCAACAATACATTAATTAGAGTGAGACTTTCAAGTTTCAATATGACTTCAAATAGATAAAATCATATTTAAAGCACCCTTAATATGTGGCAATTGGCATTGATTGAAATGACAGAAACCGTAACTACTTTTTAATCATTTGGAGAACCAAATCACAGACTGCCTCAAAAAGTGGAAATATGTAAACAATGAAACCGACATAGGCAAGAATATAAGGAATTCATCGGAGAAAAATGATTCATTTAAGGCAACTAACTCCTTAATGATAAAGCATGATAGCCTTTTAATTCTAATAATTTTCAGCTAAATAAAGCTATAAACTTTTTAAGTGGAGTACCTCCAGTAAATTCATCAGAATATGTGTTGTACATCACTTTCAACACAGGACAAAGATGTTTCTATGTCATAAATAGAAAGAAGAACTTTTTAAGATTTTTGAGGTTATAATAAAACCAGAAAATATAATGTGAACAAAAAACTTCATGGAACTTGACATTGTTCTCAAACGACTTATAACACCAACTAGCGGTTCAAATCCATAACATGTGCTTCTTCTCTTTTTAAGTCCAAATTTATGACCCTCAAACTTTGAGTTAATAAAATATAAGTTTTAAGTGAAACGTCCAGTGGTAAAGGGTTGAGTTTAAGATCTCTTCAGTGAGAGGTCAAGAGTTCGACTCTCGCAGTGCCCAAAAACTTGAGATCACCTGATAATTTTGTCTTCCTGGAGGCTTGTAAATATCTAGGGTTTGTATTGCAGCTCTGCATGACAGATTGGTGTATTATAACTACCAAAAAATAACTAAACACCTTAGACGGAGGGACATGTTACGTCAACGGCATGCTATGGAAACTGTACATGACTCCCATACGATGTCCTCAAACAGACTAACCGACACAAATCAAACTAAAAATTAACATTGTAAGTTTGTAACTCTAGACAGAAAGCTTCAACCAAGACAAATAAGATGTGCTAGTCTTACCAGTGGTTTTGACATTCAGTCCATTAACTACAGGCAAGTTAATATATAAATTGCATACTCACGATATCAAACCGAAGATTTTTACCAATCCATTCAACAGAGGTGGTGAAGCGCTCTACATTGCCCAATAGAGCCAATGTGTCTAACGAGTCAATCTGTAGTGATAGCATAATAAGTAAAGTTTACTTCAATAATTAGACAAGATAAGTTGAAAAGGAAGATCTTACCAACGTTAAAGCATAACCGCCAAGTGTATCTTCTCCTCCACATGACAGAGGTTTTAACTCATCACGTGGAAAAGCATGGTTCATATATCCATCAAATGCATGATAGAACATTCCTCGGACCTACACCACATAAGAATTTATCACTTGCAACCTAAGGTCCTTATCGCACTGAAAAATGCATACAGAGAACACTTGCAATTCAAGTTTTCATGGATCACTAACTGCAGCTCATATTTTTGTGCTTAATGTTGCCGTCTCTTTACTTATCTTAATATATGATGATGAAATAAAGCTAGTTAAAGATTCGATGTCAAGCCAAAGTAATTTATATTCCCTAAGTTCCAAATTAGTCATTGCCCTATCCTTTATTGATGTCCCAAAGCTAAAGTTTTTATGTATGAAATTTTTTTAACCTATATTAACATTACCATTCTACCTTTACATTGAAAACATATAGTTTTACACCAATCTTACTACTTTCTTAAAATACTGAAAATCAAACGAAGCCAACAAAACTGGGCAGTTGGGAGCATCAACTAAACCTATAACAACATGAACACTCATTCCATGATCAAGAAGCTATGGTATACTTGTTTGTTAGTGCCATATTCCTCTCCAGATCAAAAAATCCAATGAATTTGCATAAACCTCATTTAAATTGCTTAAGTTCAGTTATCAGATGGCATGAATAAATCCAATCACTTGCTGTTGCTTAGTAACTAACAATTGCACCAATAATGAAGATCAGTTAAGATAAGGGCACAGATATCAGATTAAGTTTCTAATAAGTAACGGTTAAAAATTATCATCATATGCCTTAAAATTGGAATTAGAAGGAAAAAGGGCACCTCATCTCTGAGCTGCTTGGCTTCCTGGGGAGTAACGCCCTCTGATTGAATGTTGCAGATGAAAATGTCCGTAAATAAAATTAATAGTAAGAAGAATTGTGTCCATGGTTTCCCAACCTCCATTGAGGTATTTTTCTCTCTCCTCTTTCTCTCTCTATATGTATCTATAGATATAGATACATATCTGTATTTGGATATAAACACAGATATATACAGGTTCACCGAACAATCAAACTTTTGTTAAAAAGAGGTCATGAACAATTCAAGCTACAGTTCGACTGCCTGTGCTGTGGACTGTGGTTTTAGCGAGAAAGTAAACGACGCCGTCCGTCGTGGTTAGGAACTTTGGCTTTATTTAAAAAAGAACTTCTTTTCTTTTTGTTTTTCTCTTTCGAAATTTTAATAATCGCGAGGGAGGGAGGGAGGGACAAATGGATTCACCAAATATTTTGTTTACGGAATGATAATTTATTTATTTTTACGTTCTTTAACATATTTTATATTATTTTGAGAAGAGACGTGAATAATTATTATTTACTGATTTTAATTATAAATTACTCCATAAATTTACTGATTCGAAAAATAATTTGGGTGAACAATTCATAAAATTAAATTTTTAATTACTTACTCCTATGACTAGAAAACACTTGTTATAGTAACGAGGCAAGTTTCCTAGTAGGATTTTAAAACAATTAACAAATCCAATCACCAAAAAGAACCAAAGAGAATGATTGCAAGCTAAATTAAATACCAAAAAACTCATAATCCCAATCCCAACGGACCCAACTAGCTGCGAACTCACTCTAATTATTAACCCGGCCAATATATGAATATTATTCAATATAGATTCTAATAAAAATTATTTCAAAAAATACCAATCGAATGCATTCAATCATTCATTCTCGTTAATTATAGATTTTTAGGTTATTAATTATAGATTTTTAGGTTATTCAAGCTCAGTGTTTCTCCTATTCAATTTTGCAAAAAGAAAAATAATTAATATTTCAAATGTTTGTACCAATCTTTATTAATTAATAAAGATTCCTATCTATAGAAAGAAGAAGAAGAAAAAATGTCTTATTATTAGTACTAGTATAAAATGCCTCTATAGTGACGAAAAACTAAACAGTTTTTGAGATGAATAACTGATTAAAAATTACATTAATAATATTTGAAAATAGGACTCTTTGTGAAAGGGAGGGGTAAAGGCAAAGAGTAGAAGTTGAAGCAGCAACAAAATTAGTCAAGGAAGAAGCTAACAACCAATTGTTCAGAGAAACTGAAACCATTTTGTTGAAACGCTGTAGCAAATGCATAAAATGAGAAATGACTTTCGATTGTTACACCTGAGGGGGGATCAAGGAGGCAGCTCAACGGATATGTAAGCCCAGCACCACACACACACACACACACACACAGTAATAAAAAAACAAGCTTTAAGACCCTGCCATGAAAATCCTGTGAGCCACTTCATTCAATACATTTTACATCAACACCGCCGGTGCCCTCAATTTATGCCTGTCAACAAGGAAAAAATGGCTGAATAAGTTACATAACAGTCTATTAAAAATAATATAAAGAGAATAAACAACTTTATGGACAATATCGTGGATGTTATTCGTCCAAAAATATATTGGCAACGGAATAAAACAACAAGGCAATAAAATTAAACAAACAGATAACTAGGCAAAGTTCACATTCCTCCAAAGACCAAATCAGCATAATCTACTCGCATAATCATACGAGCAAAAACGAAGAATAGATGGAAAGAGTGCATCACAATGCATTGACCGAATTGAATGTTAGCTACTAAACTAATGAAACTACAAAACCAACTATTGCCGTAAAAGACACTACGGAAGGAAAATTGGACGTGTATGAGTTCATGCAACTGGTAAAACTTTATAGCATCTCAAGATTCTAGGCACATCACATCTACTATTGATTCAGTAATTTAAAAAAGAAACAATTTCATACTTCTGCCAAACTTGCAACTTAAGCATGATTCATGATGAATTCTATACATAAATTAAGAAAAATATGTCGTCTTATTGCCAATTTGCCATGTGTATAGTACCTGTTCTTTTTTCTTCTTAGGCCGTCTCTTTCTTCGGGGTTTTCGGGCTTCAGTGTTAGAACTCAAATTGCTACTATTGCTTGTGTGGGAATTTGAGTATCCCCTGTTTCTAGAGGTGGAACTCAAATTGTTCTTGTTGCCGGAGTGTGAATTTGAATATCCCCTATTTCTGAAGGAAGATCCACTCATACTATTTGACATATTGCCAGGCATGGACATTTCAGGCCTGTGTAATGATTTCTTGCTTGAAGAGCCTTCAGAAAATCTTGATTTAACATTAACTGAATTTGATTTCTTAGATGGCCGAGGTGGAGGCATTAATGCACGAGCAGAAATCTGTCTCTACATAGATTCATTCAAGAGAAGAGTAAACAGGTATCATTAGCATTCTCGCTCATCTTAAGATAACAGAATACCAAACTCAATTGACAACCTGATTCTTTTCATCACTTGACATGCCAGATGCTGCTTTGCCAGAAGTACTAGAAGCTTGTTCCCTGCAAAAAAAAATGATTTTAAAAAGAAGCTAAGATTCAGCACTAGTATTGGAAAAAAAAATTCTGAGTGCAAAAGGATGATCAAACCTAACACCATACCAACACAAAAATAAGTATCAAACATGCCAATAATATCAGTGGTGTACCTTCCTAATTATATTAAGCTTCATCGATTACGAGTAAAAATATTTGTTCACTCATTAATCTTAAAAAGGTTAAATTGCTCCTTGTAATACCGAAAGTCTATAAACAATTATCATAAAGACACCAAAAGACTACATTGAGCTCGACTCCTCTCAATGATTATCTCTATTTCTCAATTCTGGCCATCAAATTAAAGAGGAGATCCAAATGCAGTTCGTACCTAGTTATGTGAAATATTAGCTCTCTACAGATTCACTCTTTTCTTAAAAAAAATATATAAGCACTTCCAATTAATGTAAGACTTAAATTGCACCACCAACTAAAAATTAAAAAATAAGAAGAATAATACGTACCTTGTACTTTTATCTGTCCATTCATCATCTGCGTCAGCTTCATCACTTGAGCTTCCAGTTAAGAAGAATTCATCTTCACTTGGCTCCAAAAGGCCATCATCCTCGCTCCCTGTCTCTGTAAGAGAAATCCAAATAAAAGATTTCAATTCTTCAAGCAAATCCTATAAGCCTCATAATTAATGAGAAAGTATAATCGAGCTAGTATTACGAGCCATTCAGCATAAAATATCCAATATACCTCCTCTATACTTGTATCTCAAAAAAAAATTTGCCTTTGTTTAGTTATTAGAAAATAGTTCGCAATAATCTGCAACTTCTATAATCCAAATACTATGCACAGTATTTTGTATATACAACATAACAAACATCCACATTCATGTCAAGATTCAAATGACGCAAGCCTAGCTATGAAATACTCCCTCCGTCCCGTATTAAACGTCCTAATTTCCTTTTTAGGATGTCCCAAAATAAATGTCTTATTTCTATATTAGTAACTATTTTTATCTTATTTTTCCACTTATACTCTCATAACCTTTTTAGCCAGCTTTTGCTGGAAACTTAAGAAATGATAAAAAGTTTACATTGGAAAGTGATGTATTGTTATGCCACTTTCTCTCTCATATTATCAGTATGACATGTCTTCTATTTAATTACTCTCTAACCTCTTTTTCTCTATTCATTCTAGTTTTTGATACTTTCTTCTACATTCACCACGTAAATTTCTCTCCATGTCTCATCTATAGTTTCTCTCAAAATCTCTACCTTCTAAAGCTGTAAAATAGGATTCAATTAATGGAACAACGCCAATCCCACAATGAGAATCGGAATGATTGTTGGCTATGCACTTTCGAAAAATGTTCATAATCTTATGGATCTAGAAAATTGATGTTGCATTTGGAACTAGTTTGGTCCTGTAATTTGGTGATATAATTTTGAAAGGTCTGTTTTTTGGGGAAGATATTTATTACACTTGTAACTCAAAATTGGAGAATTGAATTTTAATGCAATCAAGGACTAAAGATGTTTTTAAAATTGTTACAGACTTTGTTAATAACATGAAAATTTATAATCCAATGTTAGTTTCTAGCACATGCTACAATTTTTTTAATTTGTGATCAATGAGTCAGTGAGATACATTCAAAAAGGGAAATGCTTCTTCATTCAAAAAAAGAGACGCTTCAAATTTTCCAAAACAATACTAGAAGCAAAATAAAACACATGATCATAAACTCTGACACTATTGCTTACTCCAATTGTAGATGGTGCTTAGCTTCTTCCACAATATTGTTATCACATTGAAGACAAATAGGAAGATTACCATCCATTTCCAAGGCTTTTTTGTTCATATGCGGCAGCTTGTTATTTCCACCAAACCCCTTCATCACTTCAATCATACATCGTTGGCATAATTGAGACTTCTTGCCGAAAGTTGATTAAAAGATTTTTCTACGGCAGCTACTAATTCATCAATAGTTATTGGAGCTTATTGATGTTGTAAGGATTAACCCTATAAAAACCAAGATCAAGGACATTCATATCGGGGCTAACATGCCAATTGAATATCAAATCCATCTTTTCTCGCAGCTTCTACGAATTTTACATCGTCAACGGAAATGTGAGGTTTAGCATTGCACAATAATGCGTTCACGAGAATTAGAAATTAACCATTTCTCTCTTATTGCTGGCAAAACCTTTTCGATCAAACAAGTCCTATACTCTTTTTTGTCTACTGAAATGGGTTTCGTTTCTAATGTACCGACATTCATATTTTTGCTTTTTCTTTGAGCAACTTCTTTAAAAACAAAAGGAAAAATGCCAATTTTTCCAAAAAAAAATTCATTACCATTTGCATCAAATCTTGGATGAGCCACAGCCACTAAGAACATGACTTTTGGAATAATTTTTACTTTTGCACGTTTTTAACGATTCGGTCTCGTTAGGAAGAAGGTAGTACTTTTCTAATGTTTTGGCATATAAAACCACTGTTCATCTATATGAACATATCAATAATAGTTGATTGATTATTGGGTCCTTCAAGTATTTAGACAAGCAAAATTGCAACCTTACATTTTTGTTTTCATCGGACAAACTCTGTTCTAAAAATCGGCCTAGGCGGGGTCCTGGCGCCGCGCCTAAGGCCAAATCGGTGAAAAAAACGAGCTAGGTGGGGCCTAGGCGGGAAAGGCAGGGCCTAAGACGGAGTTTTTTTTAAAAAAAATTACTACCAAAACCAAATCTTGATATATTTATTTTTCTAATGATTTACCATATTCTTAATGCAAGTTGTAGCATATCAAATCACAACAAGAAGTGAACAAGATCAAGTCAAAATGGATAATTTTATTATAGTTGTAATTTTTTGAACTTGTACCAACTTGAAATTCTATAAATGATGATACATTTGTAATATTTAGTTTAACTCAATATAAGTCTTAAATCTATGTTTAGTTTCTTAAGTTTTAATATTGAATTGAATTCTTAAAATTTTAAATTTTATTATTTAATACCAATTTTGTTTATGAATAAAACTAATACGTCAAAGATATGTTAGTCATACTTAGTATATGGTATTTGTCATTTTTTTTAAGTCCTCAATTTTGAAAATTACACAAATTAAAATAATTTCATAATTAATAATATCAAATGTCTCATTCAATAAACTTTACACTAATTTTTAAAAATAACATTTATTTAAATTTTTGAGAGAGAAGAAGTACGTATATAATTATATATATGAAGATATCAAGATACTTCTTACTCGTTACTACTTACTAGTAACACTAATTCTATAATTTAA
This sequence comes from Panax japonicus, assembly GCA_020205505.1. Taxonomy (NCBI): domain Eukaryota; kingdom Viridiplantae; phylum Streptophyta; class Magnoliopsida; order Apiales; family Araliaceae; genus Panax; species Panax japonicus. The sequence goes on from CM035103.1 coordinate 54,651,342, forward strand.
TTATTTCAAGCAATGGATATATATATTACTACTTAAGTGCAATTACTACAAATTCTATAATTTAATTATTATCTTTATTATAGATTATTTTGCATTATATTATTGTTTTGTTAGAATAATGTAATATAAAATATTAAAATTGTCTTAAGATAAAAAATCCCGCCTAGGCCCCCCTGGCCGCCCGCCTTTTAGAACATTGCGAACAAATAAGGCTTGATTACATTTCAATGAGCTATCAAATCACCCTCTCGGATCCTTCGATGCAATGTGATCTTAGGTACATTTATAGCAACCTACAATGAGCGAATATTTTTCGACCAACACAACTGGTACATTGTGAAGATACATCCACCAAATTGTCAGGTGCAAAACTCTTTAATTGTTGCCAGCTTCTTCTAATCGTTCGAGTCCATTTTCCGAACATGGATGCTAGATTAATCACTGATCCGTAACTAACCTTCCCATATTTTGCTTTCCTTCAACAACATCTCATAATATATGGCTTGTCTTTCATCATTTGTTAAGTTTTTCATTGTTTTTCTTTGACAAAAAGTGAGAAGATAATAGTTTTATTTATACTCATGTTCATTTGAATGTTCTAGTTAGCTCTTAAAGTTAAAGAAATAAAAAAATAAAATTTCGGAGGCAAAGTTAGTAAAAAAAAAAAATTGGGGACAAAGTTGAGTTTGTGAGATTATAATTTGAAATTTTTAGTTGCCATCATAATTTTGTTGGGTGAAGTTATAGAAGAATATAAAGGTTGTGCATGCATGAATAGAGAGAAGTTTTAGAAGAATGTAGACTGTTTGCATCCATTGAGATATAGGACTTTGTTAAATAAAGAAATTAGTGGTAGTAATTAGTGGGTGGGTTTGGAGAGAGAAATACATTTATTGGAATGTGAGAATAAAAATAAAATGATCTGGAGAACTGATTCATGTGGGAACTGAGAAGGAGTAATTAATGTTGATGTAGTAGTGCACAAATGGCCTGCAGCTTGGCTTGATCGCCTGGGCCCGGCCTGGTTAAGGACTTGGTCCAGCCTGCAAGGCTGAGAACAGGCCATGTTTTTTTTCATCATATTCGGCCTGGCTTGGCCTTCCAAAAAGTCCGGACTAGCCGGACTTCCCAGGCCCAGCCCAGCCCACTACTCCACAGTCCACTCCCTTCAGGCCTTCCCACTCCCAGCAAGCTGTTACTACAGACCAAGGGTCTAACTAATTATTTTAATTAATTGGAATGTTCCTAATGGGTTTCCCAACTGTTGACCATTCTCCAATCTTTGCCAGAAAAATCCAACAGTCAGAGGCTCAGAGCCATATTCATACAAAAACACCAAAATTTCATCCAATTTAAAAATTGGAGGCATAAAAACGAAAATCACCATTAAACAAATCAGAGAGATATTTAACACATCCCTATTCTCTCCTTCCCTCGATTTTTCCCAAGTAAAAACCCAATGATAGATAATTCAATTTTTTGTAAGACCCTTTTCTATTTGTTTTGAAATTGTTCTTTTTCTTCATTTTTTGAAACGAAGATGGCAATGGAGAGTATGCCCAGATGACAACTCACATTTTTGTGTGGAATTATTTTCGTGGATGGCTTTATCTTCATTTTTCAATCAGACCCAAAAGCTTAATTCAGCCATGGGTAATTAACCGTGTTCGGTCAGAAATTTCTATAATCCTTTAGATCCAGGTTCTTGCAATATTTATTCATTTCTTTGTTTGTTGGTTTATGTACATTTAGAAATACCCATGTAATTATTCTAAATATGAATTGTTATTTTGTTGTTTGTTGTTAATTCTTTATTTTATTTGAATGTATGTTGGACTTGCAGAAATACCAACATGGACTTTTAGATGATTTGTTCTCTGGCTCTGGGTTATCTAGTATTGTTTTTGTACTTCCTACAATGCTTTTATTCCCTTGCTCTTCTGGGTATGCTCTCTTTCTGATAATTTTTGTTTGGGTTATGGGTTTTATTAATAATTGAAGTACCGTGCATTTTTTGATATTAATTGTGTGGTTTGTGGTTTTATATTTTTGAGTGGGCATGACAAATTGGCTAGACAAACGACCCTTTCGATGATTTTTTGTGATTATTTGGGGAACTATATAAAGGAATTATCATGTCAATTTTTGCGTACAGCTTATTTTTGTTATGAATTGGGTCTGGCTTGGGCCTGCAGGCCTCAACAGGCTACAGATTATTGTGCCATGACCAGGCCCAGGCCAGGCCTGTTGTGAATCATCACTATGTTAGGGTCATAGAAAAGTGAATGAATACTTCAATTAATAAGTAATTTAGAAGGGCAATTTAGGTTAAAAAAATATATTATTAATTAGTGTGCCGAAACCAATTAGGACGTTTATTTCGAGACGGAAGGAGTAATAAGTAACGAATAAGTAATAACTAACACCAGTGGTACATCAGAAAATACCTTCTAAATCCTTCCCACTTGCTGCAGCGGCAATTATATTGGCCTTGATCTGCTTGCGCAATATGTTTCGCCTATCAACTGTGTCCCTATCATCACCTCCCATAAACAGAGCTACATATTTCTCATTCTTGGGAAAGAACTGCAGTTTGAAAGGGAAGTTAGCTTTAGCTCTTCAAAAACAAATGAAAGGCAGCAATCAATATAGAACCTAAATAAAATATTTATGAATTTGATAGATTAATGCCTGAGCCAGAACTGAACTTGATGAGTTAAATATCAATTTTCACTTAAAATTTCAGTAGTCTTTGAATTTAAAATCTAAATAACAATGCAATTTTTATTTTTTTGAAAAACCCTACTCTTAAACCCGGCAACTAATCCAAGGTTAAGACAATCAAGCATATAATAAACTGCGCAAGAAAGTAAATAAAAGGGTATGTATATGAGCTACGAACATAACACACTACAAAATATACAGATATAACATTTTTTAAAAACAAATAGGAGTCAGATGTGTTGGGACTACATTAAATGCAACCACCATAACATTTAGATGTTTCCATTATAATTTTACATATTTTTAGATACTAAGAAGACAGCAAGCATAATATTTTTAATTTTATCCTTCATTGTCGCACCTCCATGCATAATTGACTAGGTTAAAATGGATATGTTTAAAAAATGGTGGTGAGATGCTTTATGGAACCCCACACCTACAAATTCGTGGAGAAAATAATAATGTTGATAAATGTTGTGGAATTGAAAATCAAAGGTGACATTTTTTGGGGCAATCAACCACAAGCTGTTCTTGAGCATATAGATGCAGATCACCAACAACACTTTTGGTGCCTCTTTCGTCTATTGTTTTTCTGAATTATATACGGGAGGGGTGGAAAAGCATGTAATTTGAATCAATCACCAAGATAGTGTATCCTCGGTTATTTCAAAAACACCCAAATGCTAACAGATTCTGATAGCAGTCAACCATAGCTCTTACAGAAGATTTAAAATTTACATTATAATAATAACAGTGGTTCTAAAAAGGGTGCAGTGTCTCATATAGCTTACCCTAACATATTCAAGATCTTCTTTCAATTTTGAAAGCTGCTCAGAAATCTCTTCTTCCTGGGTCTGAACTGCTGAAACACGCTGCTGTTTCTCCAATCGTCTTATTCTTCGTTCAATTTTTCTTCTCTCTAAAAACGTAAATTTTAATCCCAGAAAGAAATCATAGCAATGAAATCCTATCCAATCATAATACAATTTGTGGAATTTGGTAGGTTCACGATTGAAGCACAAAATATGGTATATAACTATACCAAAAAACTTTTTCTTTCTGTCCAGCAAAAATGTTTACGTTCCCCAGCCAAACGAGTGTGAATCTCTTGTTGTTTCTTGAGCTCTTCTAGCTTCTTTTCTTGGGCCTCTCTAACTTCGGATGGAAGATCCTGGAATGAATCATCAAGATAAAGTGCATCTGCTGTTAGTGACCCGAGGAGAATAGAAGCCATTAACAAAACATTCAGATTACAGAGCACATGATGTGATGTTCATAAAAAGTTCCAAAGTTCCAAAGTTCCATTAAACCCCAAGGTTAGCAGCTAGGTAACGTAACTGCTTCAAAAGTCATTAAAGTTTCTTTATATCAAGAATTAAAAGTAAAGGAAAGGAAAGGAAAGGAAAAAAGAGAGTTCTTAGCAATTGCTTGGCTTGAGCATGAAGATCGAAATGGAGGGATCAGTTATTCCCAAAATATAGAGAGAAAGTATTAAGAAATTAAGATTAGCCATTTGGTTTCTATAACAAATATTTTTTATACTTCATGTTTCATACAGTTAAAAATATTAAGCTTTTTCTTTCGTTTAGCTGGTCTTATCCAATGAGTTTTAAGGAATCTATAGCCAGACCAAAAGGACCAATTCTTTGCACTTGTGCACATTCTGAACACTGGGGGACGCAGAGGTCCAGCAAAGTTAACACTAGACTAATGTTTCCAGTCATTACCTTTCAAGGAATCTATAGTCGTTCATTTCCAATAAAACATCATTTTTTCGGAAAAATAAGCAACATAAAGACTCGGCATATGCACTTTAACATAAATAGTTACCTATTGACTGAGCTATACTAAAAGATGATCAAATACCAACAGAAATCTAATTAAATCGATTCAGCTGGGAGTCCAACTAAAAGGTAAGAACATGTAACAATACAAAGCCAGCTCCTACTTGATACCTATATGTCATAAACACCAAGTGATTGCCAAAAAATTCCCCATATATACTCATTCTTTGTGTGAACAAAATCAATAAAAATTACATCTTTGACCTAAATTCAATTATGTCATCCTAACCAAGAAACAAACAAGGATTGAAAAACTAATAGCTGCAGTTAAGTTTCAAACTTCATTTTAAACAGAGCACTTCGGAGCATAGATTCCGCACGTTGAAATTGGTCATGCCACACACAAAAAAAAAGTAAAAATCATCTAGCTCCCCCAATCCAATTCCATTGTGTGGATTATATGAAACCAAACATTACCTTAGAATATTTTCATTACCAAAAAAAAAAAAAAATTGTACCAAGTTCAATGACAATGAAATCCCTGCTAAATCAACAAGCAACAAATTAACTAGGTTCTGCAAGTATTCGTTACACAAGTAGAGTTATTAGCTCCGTTACAGGGGAATGAAATTGAAAGGACACTGTACGTATCTGAAGCAAATGCAACTAAATTATACTGAAAGGTTCACATATTGAATATGCTTGCATATATACATACATATAGAATCTATGGGGGTTATACCTTGGTGAGAATACGCTCAGTGGACCGAATTTGGTTTTTGAGAGAGACGGACTTAGGCTTACTTTTCTTCTTATCAACACCGCCACTTGGTCCTTTTAACCGGCGATTGCTCGCCGGTTTGCGCTCCGAACCTCTGCGATTCCCATATCCTCCGTGCGCCATTCTTCGAGAATGGATGGGAAAAAATGGAGTTTTTTACTTATTATACATATATATATATATATGTTGTGCCCTAATTATGAAGTGTTGAAGTCTGCAACTCTAACGCGGTAATATTGCTTTTTATTCTTGTCCGAATATAATGACAGTGGCAGTATAGTCCTTAATCTACTAATAATAAAATATTAACATTTTACAACACATTATGTCATTTTATAAACTAAAACTAAAACTAAAACTAAAAATAAAAATAAAAATATATTTAAATTTAAATATATATATATATATATATATATAACAAAGAAAGCTTTTTTATCACTTTTATTTTAACTTTAGTTTTAATAAAATTAAGCTTAGAGTTTGGAGTAAAGAAGGTTATGTATTGAAATTTGAAGGTGAGGGGGAGGAAAGGATGGATTATTTTTTTTTATTTTGATAAAAGAAGATATTTTATTAATAGAGAAAAAAATGATATAATAAATGGGAAGGATGAACTTTTATTTAATTGAGTGGTTCGATTATTATTAAAATTGTGTATGAGTTTATTATTTTGCTCATGTGAAATTTATTTCCACTTTTATTTGAAATTTGATTGATTATTGTAATTTTTTAAGTTATTAGTGTAAATTTATAAATATTGTAATTACGTACATTGACTATAAGAATTCATTATAATTGTACTACATCCCTGAATCGAAAATTCAAAAAAAGGTTTTCTCTCGATTTTCAAATTATAAAATTAATATTGACTAGACATTTTTTAAACTTAAAACTGTTATGATTTATTTAAGTTTTAAAAATAATAACTCTTATAACTATTAGTATTTTTATGATATTCATAATCATGTTGCATAAACTAGATGAATTCGTATTCGTGTCAATTTTGAGATTGAAAATATTTAAAATTAACTTTTTAAAAGTCAATTCTGTTAAAAAAAATTAAAAATTAAGGAGAGTTTGATCCATTTATATATAATACTTATAAATTAACTCCAAAAATTTAAAAATTTCTTTTAGGAATAATATTTAGAAGCTCCCTTGAATTTGCATGGACGATAAATCCTAACCTCTTTAAATATTTTTTTTACACTTTTGAAACCACGGTAGTATTATATTATTTACAGAAAGGGAAATTGTACAAAATCTCTAAAATGTTAACCAGTTACTTTCAAGAGGTAAATGCATTTTGCAGTATAACTAAAACATCAACACCAATGAATCTATCAGTACGTACAATGAATTAACTCAACTCGGAAGAATACTTTTGGTGTTCATAGCATTATTGTCTCCTTCTCGACCTTGCAAGATCTGAACATGCTTAGACCTGCCTCAACAGCCTAATTTATTGCACTCGCAACTTACTTAACTCCTAGCCTTGGATTTGAAATTGAACACCGTTATTTAAACTGAATTTCAATTCAATCGAATTTTAAACATACTATCATTTCCATTTCCATTTCCATTTCCATTTCCAAAACTTGGGAGTTAAGTTGCCCAACAATAAGATATATTGAAAAACTGATAAAGAAAAGCCAAAAGTTTCAAACAATTCAGCTTTGCTATATTAGTCACCTAAGCTTCAAAACTTCCATCTCTTGTGAGTTCTGGTTTGCCTGAATTATAGGAAGCAAGAATGACATCCCTGCAAGAGAGTAAAAAGGAGCAATCATGATTGAAAAGAAGGCATAGGCTGAACTCCTTCAAGCTCCGATATTACAATCAGTGAATCGGTCAGTTCAAGGAAGAGGGGCACTGACTTGGAAATCGGGTTTATAACCTGCAACATTTTAGGGTATGAGAGAGAGACTTCCTAAGCTATATTCATTAGGTACAAAAATCAACACGATAATACCTCCTTATTGTTTTTCACAAAACCAATAGCAACCTCCCTTCGCAAATGTGCTCTTTCTGAGAGTTCAGCAAAGGATGGATTCTCCCCCTCCTTCATGTAGAGGGCAACATCCTGTCAGAAAAAAGGAAGACCAAAAATTCAATATTTAGTCACGCTCCCATGTCTTAGTTTAAGGGATCTTTCTCTTTCAGTCGTTTCAAATTAGATGCCCTTACTGAAATTTAGGCTACCAAGTTTCGTGATCATCTAAGTTTACACATCTTGGTCAATGGTCCTTACACATTAGGTAATGTAAGAACGATATAGCATATCCTCATTTTGAAGTGGATGGGTGATTACAACTATGACTTCAAGCATATACTACACCAATGGCGGGGGAAGAAAATTTGGAGCATCTAAAAATAATATCCGCATTAAAAAGAGAAAGTTGCTATGTTAAATTTTATGAATAATTGTAGTGGTCAAAGCAGTGTGGCCGATATATATGCTGTACACCAAAAATGACATAGTAGTTTCATCTATTTAATGGAGAGTCAATAGGCCACAATGAGCTAATTGTAAGGATCAAACAGATTAGATATACAATAATGTTTGATAGATAAGTATCACCAAAGTTGTAATTGGGATATTTCAAGAGAAAAGGAAAAAGAAATGAGGAAAGCAAAAATAAAAGCCATAACCTACTGTCACTGTCATAATTCCCCTTCATATTATTATTATGTGGTTCAAACTCTTCACCAGTTGAAACAGATTAGATATATGAACAATGACTGGCATACTATAACTCAAGTAATGCATGAAACTCCCGTACATGGGAATGGTCATGGTTCGAGCTTCAGTGGAGGTATTATTTAAAAAATTGTTTGTAGCTGATATGAACATATTTCGTTGTAAATTTTGAGGTTGGGTTAGCCCCCTCTGCCCCTAAGATAATTTTGTTCTCAAGAATAAAACAAAAAGATATACAGAACAACATAATGGCCAGAAGTGAAACTGCTCCTTGATTTTTTAAGGCAAAACAGTTCGACGAAATAATCCTGAATTTTCAGTACCAGAGCAGAAAAATTGGCCGAGCAATGTGCACATTACATCTCTTTCTAGTTTTGATTGAATAAGAAAACTAGAAAGGGATGTAATCCTAAATATTTTCTGTAAAATTGAGAAAACCCCCATTGGTGCCATATGTCCAAGTTGTAACACACTCTAGATTAATCTCATCCTCCATGACTCGTGTCCACAATCTACAGAATCTTAGAAAGAAAAATCCTTGACAGTGGGTTTTGTTTACCTTCACATAAATTTCATCTCCTTCTGCATCCAGAATGTCTTTCCAAACTTCATTCAAGTCACTATTCTCCGCCACTGTATATGAGCAAACAGAAATTTTTTTACTCAAAACAAAAAATTGAATGATCAGAAACACTATTTGGGAACAAGAAAAGTATAATGTAAAACCTTGAGCTGTTACAAGGCTCATTACTTCCTCTGCTGCAATATAAGTGAGGGATGGCTTAATTCTTGTAATCTGTAGAGTGCAGGAGTTTGATAAATTATCATCACCTGGGTCAAATTCCACTACAAAGTCGCACATGTTTGCATATAAAAATTAACGAGTGAACACAAGGAAAGATTACTTGTTTGCCCAGTTTCGAGTCGACAATTTCGGCAACTAGGTTTTGCACCTGCGGTTCAAGCGGTTATCTTCTGGACTTAGAAATATATTGCTATAACGAAACAACACAGGAAGAAGTAAATGTTTTTGTTGATTTTCATGATTTGGCTTATGTTTTTCGGGAATGCTCAAATTTTTCCTATAAGGACCAAAAAGAATTAAAAGATATTTAACAATTAGACACCTATGTTGATTCAGAGAATACAAATGGTTAATTGTATCTAATAATAATAAGCTTACAATGCTTTGTTTAGTGGAGTTTCAATGAATGGCATTCTCATATACATGAATGTGCATGTGTGTGCGTGCCTGTGAGAGACAGAAATTAACAGAAATAACTTAAGAAGAAAAGAATAAAACTATCAAGATTTTATTGAAGCACATTGCACTCACCTTCACTCCAAGTTTGCCACAGATGTCTTCAGCAAGAAGAAGAGAATATGCTGAATGTTTATCTGCCGTGGATGGATCTAAATAAAGAACAGTTAACATTATGTTGCCTTAAGCCAAAAGAAGCATCACATTTCATTACCTCCAAGTTGCCAATCTCGATCAGATATCACAACAATGGAAAAGGGAATGTCTTCGCCTGCCTTGGAAGAATTTTGAATATTTGATATGGTTTCTTTCAGACTGTCATAGTCCATGGGGTTTCCAATCTGTAGCACATGGATGAACATGAATTTTCTCAACAAAATATGAAGAAAATACTCGGAAACAAAAGGAAGGAGATACATAGTTCTAACTTCTAACCACACTGAGTCGGAAAGTACCCTGTGGAACACCCGAATGTTTTTTAGCTTGCCGTGACTATTAATGTTTCTTGCCTTGTTTCTATCATCCATTGGCACATCTGACAACACCTCCTACACATTTATCCGCAGAGATTCTTAGAGGGGAAGTATAATTCATACATGTCTTTTTTACATAATAATGATGATACCGTTAATACTTGACACTCCTCATAAAACCTCAAAACTTCATGCAAAGAGAATCAACAAAAAACATCTTGTCTCATAATAGGGGAGAAAGCAGACTTCAATCCTAAAAGATCCAAGCATTTCAAGGTACTTGCAGAAATTGATGCTTATTTATCTAGATTATGAAGAATATGGAAATAACATCGAAAACATACCAGTACACTACCAGGTCCAAGATAATTATCATACTCCTCTATCATTTCCACAACATCTGGTCGCCAACCGACCATTAGTATCCTTTCTTTGGGTCCTACACTCCAGTCTGATGCCTATATTCGAAAGCCGAAGGAAAACAATCTGACACCCAGTAACACATATTGATACAATTATTTTCGAGCAAGGAATACCTTTGAACTCGGTCTTATGGGTCGTTTGACTACATTCTCCAGCCGCGCTTTTTCTATCTGTTGGCCATTATTTGGGTATTCAACATTCTTTTTCAGCAGTTTAACATTATGGACGGCATTATCTTCTTCACCAGTAACAATTGGATACGCAAGTTGTGGTTTCTTCTTCCCATGGACTGGTGCAATGAACAACACCTACACGTGCAAAGTAGAACAACATTAGGAAGCAAGTAATCCCAATCAAGAAGGGATATAACTAACTGAAAAATCTGGTATGGTTTTTCGATAATCCCTTCAAAAGAGCTATTTTTTCCATTGGAATAGTTGCATTGAACTGTGATGTATAAAGTTTACTTCAATGAAAATGGACAACGCAGCCAAAAGAGATGCATAATATATCAGATAGAATAATCTCCCTGGTGTCAAGTGAATAATACTTTCAACATGAAAAACACTAAATGACTAGAGAAGATATCAACGACAACAGCCTTTGTAGAAAGTCATGTAAAAAATGCAGAAGGATTCGATCATAAGGTTAGAGTTCCAAAAACTGAACGATTCATCTTAGGCCTGTTAATTAAACCCAGTTTTTATAAAGAATGGAGCATTAAATTTTTGGTGAGCAATCTTCCTGTGATAGGAAGTGTTATCCTACTTTTTCTACCAGAGTAGGGCATGCATTTACTTTTTGCAGGTCAATAATTTTATTAAGCAACCAATAACAATACTTTAAGACAAAGTGCAAATGGGTAAAATTAATATAAGACAAATATTAGAGAAGCTTAGTTTGGGACTGCAAAAAAAAAGGAAAGGAGAGCAAGTAAAGTGGGACTGTGGGGTTCACAAACAATGAAATATAAGAAAATTAGATGATTCATGGAAGACAAAACATTAAAATGGACAATTATTTTTGATAAAAGGACCTCTGGTGAATCATCAGTTCTGTATACAGTGCAATGATACTGAATATAAGCAACAATAACAATATAAACAAATTGCTTACATACTTTGTCAGCTTGCTCTAGAACTTCATCATCATTTGGGTGGAAATGTATCTTTCCTCTTCGATAAATACCACAAACAACTGCCTGAAAGATTAGAGGAGATATCAGAAATACTGAATTAGCATCAAGAATGTTCAAGTAACATTAAGATGGAGGCAATTTTGTACTGACAATATTATAGAGAATCTGAACTTGTGATTTAGAGGAACTTTTTTGATATAGACTTCATAGTAAAGTTGAGGTGGGTTGATTGAGTTATAGGTAGCAATAGATTATTAGATGATGGGTAATCATTATTAAAAGGTTTTATTGCTATTGATATATTCACTCCGTTCCACAAATAGAGTTTCATTTGAGACTCCACTTTTCAATGATAGTAGTGTAAAATGACACGATTTCCTAAAATTAGAGAAGTTAGCAAAGGAGGCAGACTCCGGCTTCCTTCATCCCTCCAGTCTTCCCTTTATTGCAGATCTGCAAATAGTAAAAGTGTTACCTCTTGAAATCCACACCGTAATTGCTTATATGTCAATCCTGATAAGGTAGGAAAAGTGCAAAGATTGAATACATTTTCTGCAAGATAAAAACAGTACAATGATAGTTTAGAATACAAAATCCCTCGTGATTTAAAATTAACAAAAAACAAAAAATGAAGCAGAAATTTGCATAGCGCATGTTGATCATAAGATGGATTGTGATTAACACGACATCATCCAGTTACCAAATTAAGAGGTGGTCCCACAACCTCGAACTAAAGTAACCAAACCAAACTCGAATTAAATTATTGAGACTCTCTTCTATCATGTGATTTAAGAGCACAGAAACAGCTCTGGTGGCACAGATATATAAGGCACAACACTGGACCTCCATAAAATTAGGACAACTGAATCCCATATGGATGCAATATATTTTCCAACAATTAACAGAAGGGAAAACTAGGAGAATCATTGTTAAGGATCAGTTCGGTAACAGATCTCGTCAACAACACTGCAACTGTGACAGAGACATTTAGATGCTTCAGCACTATTAGTAACAGATGAAAACTCTAATTTTTCTATTTTAGGTGCCTTGGGGAACACACTGAAATATACGTTTAATATAGAGATAGAGACATGTTGGAAGTAATAAATGTATGCAAAGCAAGTAAATAAAAGTATAAAATTCCGACTCATAAAAAATGACCATCGCAGAGTCCCTTTCTTATTGCCACAACTGACAAGACAAACAAAAACTTGAAAAATATGATGTTTGCTGAGAGCTGCAATCCATGGGATACATTTACAAGTGCTAGTCAAATGAAAACTATCAAAAGGAAAAATAATGTACAAAGAGAAGCAATTTAAGGAACCAAGAAAGGAAATGAAAATATTGAGCAATTTCAATAGACCCCTGAATCATTGTATTACGTACAAATGGCAGATCAATTAAATTAGCAACCAATGCTCGAATTTTTCAACTTTAAGCATCAGTATTACGAAAATATATGCATGTAAGAAGGTTAACATTAATATTTGTCAAATTATTACTTTCACGAGACTGTATAGAAACATAATTTAGAATGAGAAAATGAACTGTACTTCGATAATTAAGCAAGTGTTGGTAAATTTTTATGAGTCCCTTTTGCCGAGAGCACTGAACAAATAATTTGGAAGAAACATTTTCCACAGCTGCAACCTTCAATCCTGAGATTGTTTTTAAGAGCTCACATGTATTGGAGCTCGAGACCTGGATGCAAGTAACAGAATAAGTTAAACTGGTATATCGCACATTAAACCTTACATACAATTATAGTGCAAAAGCTATACATAAGTAACACACCTCAACAATGGCAGGGACAGAGTCCATTTTTGGAAGGGGTTGAAGGGCAAGCACAGATAGAAATGCATCTGTATCAACTCCATACCTGAAAATTTTAGAATCTGATAGTAAATAAACTATTAATAAACAAAGTATTCATTGCGCGATTAACACACTGCCAGAACAATTCGCCATGAGCAAAATGCAACCTATCCAGAGCATTGAAACAAGAGAATGAGAAATAGGGATTCCATTTGGGATCTTGCTTGAGACCTATAAACATCACATTTCTGTGAACATATAATGATTCTCTCTTTTTTTTAAAGGTAAAATGCGGCTGACTGAGTTTTATGTTTCCATATATTGTGGGCAGGCCTAATAGCGATCCATATGTCATGTTATTGGTAAATGACTTGACGTCGTATTACATCCTCATACATGTTTGAGTTACTCTTACTATGAAGTTCTAAATAAGGCTTAGATTGTACAGTGTTCTCTCTCTTTCCATCTGGAATTCTTCATCTCATATTTCAAAAGAGAAAATGATTAATGCTCAAAACTAGTACAAATAATAAGACGGGTCCTGGACAATCGCCTTATGAAGCTCACAACATAGGCACGCTCCAATCCCTCGCCAAGACCATAAGAAAAGAGAAGTGCAAAAGATAACAATGGAAGTTTGAAGTATATTTATGACTATATTCTTCAATGAATCAAGCTATTACCGATCTCCTTTTGTTGGCAATATAATAATGGCGCGTGCCTTATTAGCTGCTGCACGTTCAAAGGATTTTGTCAAACTTAGACTGCAGCTGTATCAAAAGATGTCATAGTGTAAGTTATTGAAACAAACCAAATTGAAATAATCTTTAATAATAAAATTGAAATGTTTTATTGTTTGGATATCATATATAAATGGAACAAGGCCGACACATGAAGATCTCTCAGATAACCTAATACCATTTCTTAGAATCTGATTAATAGCAAGAAGAGTAGATGTTACACTTAAGGAGGATAATGAGCACTCCAGCTAAATAGAAAAAAGAAACATTCTCTAAGGAGAAAAGAGAATGTCTCTATGAATTTTGGTCCCGGTTATTAAGGATTTACTGAGAGGGATGGTGCCATGGTGGACTGCATACAGACTTAAACTTTAAGGTTATACACACAAACTGACTACCTAATACCTTAATGTTCCAATTTTAGGCGTACTTTGAAAAGGTAGTAATTGCGACCTACTCTTCAGGAGTTCACATGCAGAGAAGACATTTACAGTTGTAGTCTGCCTTTAATGTTTTCGGTGGCCTAAGAATCTGATGTGCAGTGCTATCACAGAATCCAATTACAGATCATCCAAGATGACATGCTTTAGGAGTCAAGCAAGTGTAAAATTATTAAAGATGATTGTTGATAATCTGGAAAATGAATAAACCCTACACTGCCACAATGTCAAGCATATCAACACAGAGTTCGATTTGTCAAAAAAACACACATACTGAGTTCGAATGTATACATATACGAGTAAGTCTACGAGAATATTGATTTACAATAAAAAAAAATTATGACTCCTCCCCTTAACTCACCCCTCCTTCTATCCTATGAAAGTATCTATACAACTAAGGGTGTCCAAGCAAAAGATATAATGGGCAACCAAGTAACAGTTGGGCTCCATAAGGAAATAATGGGCATTCCTGAAAGGTTTCATCATTAATATAAGGAAGGAATCACCGATCATAGATACCTCTTTGTAAGAACATCAATGTGACTAAGATCTTTTGCAGTAATGTCAACGATTTTGTCCATATGCTTAATTGGAAGATCAGACAATAGAAGAATTCTCTGCCTCCTGTGTATACATGCAGGATGTAAATATGTAATAGATGCCATAGACTACTTATTAAATTTGCAAACAACATATGGGAGATTACCTAGCTGTAGCAGTACCTAAGCGAACAGTAAATTCATGGTACTTATTCAGCTGCTTAAGTATGAAGGCAAGACGACTATTAATTCCACAAATAATGATATGATCAGTCTCCAGAACTTGCACTTGCGCTCCTTCCCTGAGCTTTCGCATATTACTCTGTCCAAATTCTAATTAGGAAGTTACCATGCAGATATTAAGCTTTAGTTAATGCAGTTGCTTCCAAGAGCTTACCCTGAACTGTTCTGTCATCGTGCTCAGTAGGCGAGAATAAACAAGTATGCCCCATATAGCAAGAACAAAGCCAAGAACGCGTTCAGCCCGTGTTCTTTGCTGCAGTTCAACATGATGAATATTTTGTAAGCAGTTATTACATCATCATTACTAGGACAATTAATAACATTGTATCTAGTGGGCAATTGTGGATGAATAGAGCAAAATAACACTTTTAGATGAGTAGATGATGACAACAGGCATGCCCAAGCCTCCCAAAAGCATTCCTCCAGAGGTTGTGTACGACCCCTGTGTTACCCACAATGGACATCTCCGAATTAGCAGAAGCATTATAATCAAAACAAGAGTAGCTTAATACAAGAACCAAATAGCCAGTTGACTATCACTTAGGGGGGGGTATCTCAAATAAATCTGGTAGTAAAAGTTGGAAGAAGATATGACACAATATGTTAAATATAAGACTAAATGGCTAAATAAAGACAACTTTGAGACACTAATGTACATTGTCAATCTTCTGAAGCATTCTATGAAAAGCAAATCTAAAATAATCAACCTCAAGTGATCCCACTAAATTTGTCATTGTCAATGATGAAGTATAACTGCAACACATCCATCAATGGCATGTTGGCATTTATTTTAGTAAGATAATAATCAGAATAATGTTTAATAGTCAATGCATGTAAGAAGAAAAGTTTTGATGAAGACAAACAGAACAAAGGATTGCCAAGATTTTTATTTTTAGTAATAAAAAAGTTTATTCAAAGAGCCTCCAAGGGGGTGCCACCCATGTACAAATTGAGTCGCAAAAGATCAGGAAAAACCCTGTGCCACCCAGTCAAACAAACACTACACTATTTCCCAAGGTTAAACTCTGACAAATAACAGGATAAACCTCATTCTGTCAAAAGTATAGCAAGCTCAAAAACAAGTATTTTAAATGCACATTGGAACGCTCAGATTGCCAATATTTATTCTGAATGAAGTTAACTTGTCAAAGTTTCTGTAATGACATAGATGAGGTCAAGTTATCATGACAAAGATGAGGCTAATTTGTTCCATGTACTAAATTCACCATCTTGAAAGTTGAAATACAGAAGTCTCCATAGCACAATATCATTTCGTTTAAGTTATCAACCAACATACTTTTATAAGATAAGGCCTTCCTTATTCTCTTCATAATATTTAGATACATACACAGATGAAGGAGAAAATGCCGAGGTAATAATTACTGTAGCAATACAGTTATCCAAAAAAACAATGATAGTAGGTTACCTAAACTTATAGAAGAGAAAACCACCAATCATAACAAATGAGAAGCATGCTACGAGGAGCACCAGAAAAAACCTGCATAACATCCATGATTAAAGATTCAACCAATTAAGTAATATAGAAATACAAAATCGTCAAGCAGTCACTCCTTAGGAGGCCTATTGAAACAAGCATATGACATAACAAACAAGCAGTGGATAATATTAACATCAGGTAACTAACTTAATGTTAAAAGAATGAGATAAAAAATATTAACTAAATTAATACAAAAAACACATTGAAAACTTAATTGCAAAAACAAATCCTTCATTCTGTCCACAAAACAAAAAACTACTTTAAGTAACGAGGGTATTAACACGTAGAATGCATTGATGAAACATTCTTAAATTTTGTAAGAATATAATAAGTCAGTAAGGCAAGTCATCTTTAATTTCCAGAAGGTATTATATTTCAGATACTCTGCATTTTGAAATTGTTATCATCCATACCTATGATGCCATACATGATACATGTGCTCTTACTTTATAACCACATAGGAAGTTAAAATTTGAATAATGTTTTACATATAAGAGGAAAGAATTCACCTGACTTACGTGGCAACATTTCTCTCAAGTTGTATGTTGAATAAATACAGTAATCGTGCAAAGTTCCATCTGATATCTTGTAATGAAGGCAAAAATACATCCAATCTAAGAGGTGTGGGCTTATTCAATGAATTGGATATACAAGCAAAAGGAAAACTTGAAGCCACATGTGTTCGAATCACATAGAAGAATAAGTCTCTAGCCGCATTAAACATCATATTTCCGGAATTTAGTTGTATCAATCTGACCAGGAAAAAAGATGATAGACATACTACCATGAGTTTAGTTTGAGGACCCTGCACATGGTGTAATGCAAATCTATATCAGTTTATACATTTGTAGTTAGTTCAAGCTGATTATGTGTATCAATCTATAACTAAATGGTTATGAGCATGTAAAAAAAATTAAAACGTAAGAGTTGTAATAACATTGCAACAATATGTAATACTCAAATACTACCAATCTTTCTTATTTATAACTAAAAGTAACAAATCTATCTCAATCACAAATTGGAAAATTCTAAACTAAAAATTCATTTTCATTAATTTTGTGCTCCAGCTGCTTCTTCATTAAAGGATACCTGATGATGATTCTTGAGGTCCATCCACAATAATTTAGTACCCAAATTTTCTGAAGAACTCAAATTAGTAGAGCTATCCCTTTTGGGCCATGTTGTTTGAGAACTGACCTCCCACTTCTCTGGAGAAGTTTATTGGAATCACCACAAAGGGGAAAAAGAGGTATTAAAAAGGGGGAAAAAACAGTACCTAGTAATTAACAGCAGAAGGGGGAAAAGTGAAGCATGTATATGAGTTTTAAAAGAAATTCTATATATATCATATGTAGTTATGTACTCATTGAAAATCATTACAAATCAAACCATATTTATCAATTACCATGACAATATCTATAAGCTATGGCATAGAAGTCAAATAAAACAGAGAAATTTCTTAGAGGGATAACAATAAGCACTAACCCAAAAATTAATTTTTCAAACAAACTTCAACAAGTGGCATATAAGAGTGGTTGAAAATTATGTGGAATACTTAAGTTTTGGTACAAGAGCGGTAGATAAGTGTGGAACGATAGGTATCTTTACTAAAATCCTATAGGCAACATTTTGGGGTTAAGTTGGGTTGATCTAGTCCAACATGCAAGGGGCGATTCCATCCTTTACAAATGGTGGGAACAAGGTAGTTGCACACCTTAGCTCTTGAAAAATCACAACAATGCTAGTGTAAAGTATAACCTTTGTTTATTAGAAGATATGGAGAACCTTTTATATATATATACTAGTAATTATCTGTGCCTGAAGGCACAACGTAACGAAAAATTAGATTAAAATTCAAAAAATATTATATTACCTAAAGACTATTTTCAACTTAAAGTAACTTACAATTAGACATAACAATTATCATAATTTATCACAGTACCACAATAATTAATTTTCCTTTAAAAATAGATATCCAGAAAAATCTAAACTTGTCTACAAAATTTACAATCGTCAATAAAAATTATCATAATTCACCACACCACCACAATAATTATTATTATTATTGTTTTTATTGTTATTATTATTATTATTATTACTACTACTATTATTATTATTATTTTATTATTATTATTATTATTATTGTTGTTGTTATTATTATTATTATTATTATTATTATTATTATTACTACTACTACTATTACTATTATTATAATAATTATTATTATTATTATAATTATTATTACTATTACTATTATTATTAGTAGTAGTAGTAGTAGTACTATTATAATTATTATTAATATTGTTATTATTATTATTTGTTTGTGTGTGAAGAAGAGAGGAGAGAGAAAGATTTTGTGTATGAACATGAGAGAGAGTAGGGTGTAATGGTGAATTTGATTTGAACGAGAAAAAATATGAGTCTTTAGATTAAGTTGGAAGAATTAAGTTAGAATGAATCTGAACCGTCCTTGTGCTTTGTCAAATAAAAGATTCAAAATGGGTTCTGTTTTATTATATAGATATATATATATATATGGGTCTCCATCCACAGCAACCGGTTGTTGGGGAGAAACCCATTTTGGCCAGCCGCTACAAGCTCTACCGGCCTTAGACAATTTTTTTTTATAAGCCGGTAGAGCTTGTAGCGGCTTGCCAAAATGGGTTGATCTCCAACAACCGGTTGCTGTGGATGGAGACCCTATATATATATATATATATATATATATATATATATATATATATATATATATATATATATATATACTTTGATCCCCTTGAATTTTGAATAAATTAAACTTCAATATGGAATTTGACCCCCTTGTCTACGGACTACGAACATGACCTTTGGACTTAAAAGAAACAGGAAAGAAAAAAATTGCAATTACCTTTTGACCCCTTGTGAAAAATTTCCAGCTCTTCCACTTCTAAGATGGTCAATTTAGATCAGTACTACAAAAGAAACATACATCTCCTTCCAATGTTTTCTTCACAGGTATTTTTAGAAAGGGACAGATTTGCAATACACTAAAAATGTAAACTTTCGATCATAAGACATATTATTTCATATAAGAGTCAGAAATATTATTAAATTTTTCTGACATACTTGCGCATAAAGCTGAAGGCTGGTTCCGCCAACATGAGCATGACACTGATTTTCTGAAAATTCAGATTGTTAGAATCAAATTCTATACAGTTAAACTTCAATGCCTGGAAGAGATTAAACTTAGCTGTTATAATTTTTAGGTAAAAAATGCAAATACAATTGAAGCTCAATAAGAGCGGACCGGATTTCTACAAATACAAATAGCTCTTCAGTCAACTAAACTCAACAAAACCTAAACTCCAACCATGTACGGTATGTTGCGTGGATTTGTCCTTCTTTAGTTTGCGCTTTATGGAGCCACTTAAATTGTGTGGTGATCTTGTAGTAATGATTTTAAATCAATAGCTTCTTTAAGATGATTATGAAAATAGAATAAAGGATACAGTGTTCACTGCAAAGTTAACTGTTCAAATACTGGTGATGATGGCAGACAAGAGACTGATTGTACAATTGTTGTGTGCAAGTGATGATGTTAGCATTGGTACAATAACGGGACAATGATGAAGAGTATGATGGTATGCCCATTTATTTATACAATCATGATGATAATTTTAGTTGCAAATCAAGAATTAGTTAGAGTATAGTGGAGTGTGAACTGTTTGTATGCAGTTTGGTAATAACATAATGGTGTCAAACTGTCAATCATGGAGGTAACAGTTTGACATGGTGCGCAAAGGAAGAAAAGGCCGAAAATCTAACCCCAAAAAGGGCTGAACTTATTTTGATCATTGATCGGTTGGGAGTTAGGGGACCCGTAATATATTTGATTTCATTATGAAAGCCACAAGACTCGTGCCTTTGGCCATGAAGATGCTGTTTAAAGCCCAAAAGAAGCCGGGAAAGATGTGTTTTAAGACCCAAACCCAAATGACCTCATAGGCTAATACTGTTAAAAAAAATTAAGTAAACTTTTGGTAATTAATTATTAATTTAGATAATTTTTTTGAGGGACGTAGTGAGGATTAATGTATTTGAGAGTTTCAATATCTAGAACCATGTAGAACATGCTTACACTTAATATCCTTCTTGAGCCTTCCACTCACTTTTCTACCAATGCTCACCACTAAGTTAGAATTCTTGAACCCTCCAAACCTCCACCTACCTTGAGCTTCTAGACCCTTCTCTAGTGACCTATAAATAGAACCCCCATTGTAAGACCCCAACTTTTATGAATAAAAATGAATTTTCTATAAATATCATTTTTGAATCATTGGTGGACCCACAATAGAATTATTGTCGAATTGAGAAAACGACAAAAATATTTTATGAAAATAACGACGGAAGTTTTACCGTTAATACTATTGAACTACTCAGTAGTAAAAGTACAGTAATACGCGTGGTTGCATAGTAGCACACGGTATATTGATTATTGATGCTTACGTAAGAAGTCACTCAGTTTTGTTTAATTATTACCACAGTAATTGTTGCATAGTATTTCACGTTATTTGATTCAATTATTGTCGATATTTTTATATATTATAAAATCAATAATTGAGATGACGAAGTTATTAATATTATTATTTGCAATATTAACGATGTCTAGAAGTTCTGTCAATGAGAGGTTTGGTCACCTAATTGCGCGCCAATAGAGGAGAAGGTTATCATCACTGCGGATAATACAGTTCATCCGGTAGAAAAGAAAGGTACCGTCACCTTCAACAACAATGGTGATCCTATCACTCTAAAGAGTGTGTTTCATGCGTCGGGGATGAAAAAGAATTTATTTTTTTTTGGTGGCTAATGTGGTAGATTCTGGTCACTATGTTTTGTTCGGGCCTAACGAGGTAAAGTTTTTCCGAAATGTGTCCAAGGTAGAAGGGGATGTCGTCCACACTAATAAGAGAGTTAAAGCTTTATTTGTTCTATCTGCCTCAACTTCTTATGTTGATAAAATGAGTACAAATGATAGTGCTTCTCTTTGGCATGTTAGACTGGGGCACCTAAAAATGGATAAGTTAAAAGTCATGGTGAATAAAAATTTGGTTGATGATTTGCCTCATATTACTACTTTTAGTAATGGAGAACTATATGAGGGTTGTCAATATGGTAAGGCACATCATCTCCCGAACAAAATATGAGGCACCATTGGAGCTTATTCATAGTGATGTGATGGGTCATACTCGTACACGCACCTTTTCTAGGTTATCGCTATAATATGGTGGTCTTTGTTGATGATTTTACTCGATTCACTTAGGTGTACTTTGTGGAAAGGAAATCTGAAGTGATTTTCATATTTATGGAATTTAAAGAGAAGGTTGAAGGTGAGCTCCAAAGGAAGCGGTTGAGGACCGATAATGGAGGAGAATATACTTCCCTGGAGTTCAATATCTTTTGCTCGAGGCATGGCATCCGGAGGCAACTTATTTGTGCTGACACTTCTCATTAAAATGGCATAGCAGAGTGGAAAATTCGGCATCTCACCAAGACGTGCAAGAGCTGGTTGTATGCCAAAAATTTACCCAAAGTCATATGGGCAGAGGGTATGACTTGTGCAACTTATGTGATTAATCAGATCCCTCTCAGTTCGATTAATTTGAAATCTCCATATGAGATGATGTATAACGAGAAGCCCAATGTGACAGATTTTGAGGTCTTTGGTTCAGTTTGCTATGTTCATATTCCAGATTCACAGAGATCTAAATTGGATGCTCATCGGTTATGATGAAAGGAAAAAGGTTTGAAATGCATGGACCCTGAACCTCACAAATGTAAAGTTTCTCGGGATGTGGTGTTTGATGAAATCTCATCTTACTATAGCCCCGGTGTTGTCTCTGTTGGTGCTCCTTCAACAACTAAAGAACATGAACAATTGCCCATGAGTTTGCCTATGACTTCTTCGGCTCTTGCCTCTTCTAGTATTTCATCATCACCGTCATCACCATTGATGTCTAAAAGCTCTTCTTCTTCAAAATTAAGGGAGTCTGGTGATAGGGGTAGTGAAGTAAATTCTCGCGAGGTGGAGCAAGAGGAGAATGCTATCTTGGAGGAAACAAATGCTCCAAGAATGACTCAGTCCGGAAGACAAGTCATTAAGTCAATTCGTTATCGAGATGGTAATCTGGTAAGCATTTATCATTGCTTTAGTGTTGGTCTTATTTATGAAAATGAGCCCTCTTCTTTTGATAAAGTAAAAGATGTTAAAGACTGGGAGGAAGCCATGGATAAAGAGATGCATGCACTTATAAAAAATGAAACTTGGGAACTTGTGCCAAAGCCCAAGGATGTGAAGCTGGTGTCTTGCAAATGGGTGTACAAATTAAAAAGAAAGCAGATGGGAGCGTTGATAGATTCAAAGCAAGGCTTGTTGCAAGAGACTTCTCCCAAGTACATGGAGAAGATTATGAAGAGACTTTTAGCCCGGTAGCAAAAATGACATGTTTGGGTTGTGATCTCTTTGGCGGCATCTCTTGGTTGGAAGTTACGTCAGCTTGATGTAAAGAATGTTTTCCCATATAGTGAGATTGATAAGGAAATCTACATGGAGTAACCCCTTGGCTATGTTTCTCCAACTCACCCAGATTATGTGTGCAAACTTAAGAAGACTCTTTATGACCTTAAGCAAGCTCCGAGGGCATGGTACGGTAAGATTGTCGAGTACTTGTAATTTTGTGGTTATTTTCTTTCTAACTCAAATTCTAGTTTATTTGTAAAGAAGCAAGGATCACTACACATGATTGTTCTACTATATGTGGATGATATGATCATTACTGGCAATGATGAACGAGAGGTTGCATAGCTTCGGGCCGAACTCTATTCTATTTGAGATGAAAGATTTGGGAGAGTTAAGTCATTTTCTTGGCTTGGAAGTGAAAAAGGTGAATGATGGGATTTTTCTATATCAGGAAAGCTATGCCAAGAAGTTTGTTGACAGGTTTGGAATAAATAAAAGCAAGTATTGTTCCACTCCTCTTGAGCCTAACTTTAAATTTAGGCGTGATGAAAGTAAACTTTTGCCGAATCCCGACCTTATCGTGTTCTTGTTGGTAGTCTAATTTATTTGACTATTACAAGGCCAGATATTTCATTTTTTGTTGGGCTTGTTAGTCGCTATATGCAAGAGCCACGAAAATCTCACCTTGATGCGGCGAAACGGATATTGAAGTATGTGAACTCTACTTATGACATTATGACATGTGACTTCTTTATAAGAAAGGGGTTGAATTTTCTCTACTTGGGTTCACGGATGCGGATATAGGAGGTGATTTGGATGATCGAAAATCTACCTCTAGGTATGTGTTTTCTTGTAGTTCGGCATGTGTCTCTTGGTGTAGTAAAAAACAAGACTCGGTCTCACTTTCTACTACAGAAGCAAAGTATAAGGCTTCCACTCTTGTTGCTCAAGAATGCACTTGGCTTCGTCGGCTTGTTGGGATGTGTTTTCACCTATTCATAAACCTACAAAACTTCTTGGTGACAATCAAAGTGCTATAAAGTTGGCTATTAATCCAGTGTGTCACGCAAAAACAAAGCATATTGAGATCAAGCATCATTTCATTCTTGAGAAGATACTTGACGGAACAATTAAAGTATCGGAGGTGCAGAGCAAGGACAACATAGTAGATATCTTCACAAAGTCTCTCTCCAAGGGAGCATTCGAGCATCTTCGTGCGGAGCTTGAACTTATTTCCAAAAGTTCACTTTAAGGGCAGTGTTTAAAAATTTAAAGTAAACTTTTGGTAATTAATTATTAATTTAAATATATTTTTTTTGAGGGATGTAGTGAGGATTAATGTATTTGAGAGTTTAATATCTAGATCCTTGTAGAACATGTTTGCACTTAATATCCTTCTTGAGCCTTCCACCAACATCTAGAACCTTCACTTTCTGCCCATGCTCACCACGAAGTTAGAATTCTTGAACCTTCCAAACCTCCACCTACCTTGAGCTTCTAGACCCTTCTCTAGTTACCTATAAATAGAACCCCCACCACCCAAAATCACCAAGACAACACAAATCACCAACAACAACAACTACCATTGCAAGCTTGTTCCTACTTTCTCTCTTGTAAGCTTTTGGTTGTACGCTTGTAACTTAAATTCCTCCATAATAATAAAGGTCTTTTTTTCTGCCCTCATTATTTGGAGCTATATTCTAATTTCTTCGTTCTTCTTCAACTTCGGTTGTGAGTCTTGGGCTAGTGAAAATCTATTTATCACTATTCTAGGACGCAATTTCCAGAATTTGAAATTTTTCTTTCTTCTCAAATTACTCCCTCTGTACCAAAATATGTAACCAAAATATAAGATAAAGTTTGATTTTTCAAAATCAATATTATCTCTCAAAATTGATGTGATTTATTTAACTTTTGAATACAATACATTTATAATTTTCAAAATTATATTGAATAAAATTAAATGAATTCATATCAGTTTTTAATTTCAAAAAAAAATCTCAAATTGACTTCAAAAGGTCAATGTTATCCTATATTTTGGGACGAATGGAGAATAATGCTTATGAACTTAAAAAGGTCACTGCCTGTGAACTGTAGAATAATGCTTAAATTGACCAAATGTGTTCAATAGTAACTCTTATTTGTACACATAAAATTGTATGTGTATGTGTATGTGTATGATTGATATAGTTAGATATATGTATCGAGTATGTTTGAATTTACCTTTTGGAAGGATAAATTTGATTGAGTATTGGGATTCGTGGCGAAATCCATGGGCGCGAGCTATGCAACTGAAGCATATCTTTCTCTCTCTAGAATGTGCTGGGGGAGAGAGAGAATGAAAGAGAGAGGTGGAATTATGTTAGTAATAAGGAATGGATGGTATTTTATCATTTCCCTCGCCAGTGATAACAAGAGATGGTGAAAGGAGGAACATTGCAAGACGCACTCTGTCCAGCTGACTGGGAATAGTGGAGTGAAATTAAAACTGTTTTTAAGTCAAAATTTGGAACGGATATTTACACAACACCAGTACAATTCAAATTGTGTAGTAGCACCACGTCTTTTTCTATATTGGATTAAGGGGAAAACCAAATAGGAATCCTTAATTCTTTAAAACAATCCATCCTCCGAATTAAATTTCCTATACGGACTAAAATTACCCCAACATACAATCTTGGGCCCGAATACTTGCAAGCCCACAGTATCCTATATCTTAGAACGATGTAGACTTGTATATGAACATATGCTAATAGAAGCAACACACTATTTTATTTTCAGGTGAGCTTATTTTAAGTTGATTATTTGAGTACTACATATATTATTACCAATTTCTTGTAAATTCACTCATAAAAACTACAAAGTAAGAAAAATCATTATATATTCAGAAAGATGCCAAACCAAGAATATAAATAAATTTCATAATTAACATCAATAGAATATAAAATAGAGTAAACCTCACTCTCTGTATGTAATAATAAAAATCAACATAATATAAAAACAATAGTAAATCATTTTCTTATGAACATTAATTAACACTTGTTCATTTTCTTATGTCTTTTTAATCAAACAGTCTAATCGACTAAAATATATTAAAGCTGTAAATTATTATAAACAAAAAAAATATAAGATAATGAAACAAGATCCCGTGGAGCATAAACTTGTAAATGAGGGTGTAAATGAACCGGGTCAATCCAAGTATTAGGTTGCTCAGATTTCGTTCACAAAATTTACCAATTATAAAAGGAAAAATTACATATGTTAGTACCTTTTAGAAAATATTTACAAAAATCTTACATCCATAAAATAATTACAAAAATATTACACTTTTTTAATTTTATTTACAATATTATTATAATTACGAGTCCTTAATTTAAGGGATTAATAATATTAATGGTGGCATATTTTTTGAAATGCGTGATAACCTGCCATCTATTGTCTCTGTAGGACTCTTCGTCTTTGTCTTAAGACGCTTTACACGCTGAAACCCTATTTTCTCTTTCCTTCGTGTTTCAGTATTCTCTATTGATCATTATCGAAGTTCATAGCCATTTCGTTTTCATTTTGTTTTCGTCACTATCGTTGTTACTTGTTTTCGCGATTACACAGTGTTCCCTGAAACCCACTCTTTATATTTCCTTCGTGTTTCAGTATTCTCCATTGACCGTTATCGAAATTCATAGCCATTTCGTTTTTCGTTTTGTTTTCGTCACCATCGTTGTTACTTGTTTTCGTGATTACACAGTATTCCAGTTGGTTTATTCTTCTTCGTTATCGATTCTAGTTGTGTATATTTTCAGGTCAGTTATTTTGATATAGTTTAACGTATTATATATTAATGTAGTTTATCAGTCGAATGTAGTATTGATTGTTGTGTTGGTTTGTGTTATTTTTATGTTTTGTATAGAATGGTTAATACAAGGAAGAATGATAGGAAGAGGAAGAGAATATCGGAGCGTGATTCTGTCAAAGACGTGAAGAAGTTTGTTGTGGATAGGAGGGGGAAAGGAAAAGGATGTAGGTCAGAAATCGAGTAAGAATGAGAATAGGATGGTGATACATAGTGATATCAAGCATTCTCAAGTGCAGTTAGATTCTGAGTTTGATTTTCCTGTAGTTAAGGCCAAAGGTCAAGTGCTTATCCAGGATATAATTCCAACACAGAGAATTTTAAAGGTGTGTTAATTTAAATTTTCTTATGGTTACCATTATATAATTATTTGGTTACTTATTAGTATGTATTTGGTTACTTATTAGTATATATTTGGTTACTGTAAACTTATAATGATTTGGTTACTTATTAGTATGTATTTGGTTACTGTGATATTATATTAGTGTGTTACTTTTATGGTTTGGTTACTTATTAGTATGTATTTGGTTACTGTGATTTTTTTATTAGTATGTATTTGGTTACTGTAAAATTATAATTATTTGGTTACTTATTAGTATGTATTTGGTTATGGTAAACTTATAATGATTTGGTTACTTATTAGTATGTATTTGGTTACTGTTATATCAGGTTTTTGGTTACTACCATATTACAGTTTGGTTAGTATTTTGTATTATTTGATTTATGTTAATGTTCCATTGAAGTAAACTGCTTGTTACTTTTTATTGTATTTGTTTACTATGTATTTGTTTAGTATATCCAGTTTGCTTAAATTATTATTGATTACATGATATGGTTAGTGACGTAATGCTGACTTGATTACATTCAGTTTGCTTATTGTTACCATCATGTAATTACTTGGTTACTTGTTAGTATGTCTTTTGATACTGTAAGCTTATTATTTTGATACCATTTATGTATTCTTAAGTTGAGACTTTGGTTACCCTGTTATGTTGTTATGTTTAATATGTTTTTGCCTAGTATACATGGTTTAATAAACTGGGTTTAGTGTATATGTTATTTATCTATTGGTTACCATTAAAAGATGATTTGGTTACCATCATAGAATTAATCTGTTACTTGTTTAGTATGTATTTGGTTAATGGGTTTAGTGTATATTTTGTTTTTGGTATAAATTTTTCTTATATTGGTTACTAATAACTGTTCAATTCTGGTTTTGTGTATTTACAGTTATGGGATCTTTACTATGAGGAATGCAACAGAAAATTCACTGGAAAAGTAATATATTGGTGTGACATGGAAGTCCCCATAATTATTGCCAAGAAATTGAATGAAAGTCAGCTGGAGAAGTTTAGGGCAACATGTTTTGGAAATTTTTTGGAGTTTGGTGAGCATCAAATGTATTCAAAGATTATTCACCATGCTCTTGTAAGGGAAGTTCACCAAAGGGATGATGGTGAGATGTGGTTTTTGTTTGGGGATAAAAGGGTTAGGTTTGGATTGCCTGAGTTTTGTATGATTTTTGGGTTGAGATGGCAAGGCAATGATGATATAATTGCATATAAAGGTATGCTGAATCTGATTATTGAAAAAAAAAAAATTGGGGCTGAAGCTGTTACTCGTAGTAGTATAGGTAGGGTATTCCGGAAGGTAGTTTTTGATGACGATGATGAGCCTATTAGGATGTCATTGATTTTTTTGGTGTTTAATTTTATTCTTTCAACAGTTTCTGAAAATTTTGTTGATGAGGCAATGGTCAATTTTTTATATTATGGTGATGTTAGCAGTTTTCCTTGGGGGAAAGTTGTATTTGAAATGACAAAGTACTCTTTGTCAAATGCTTTGAAGGGGCATATAAAGAAAGGAAGGAGTGGTGGTTCAACATATAATTTCTACAAATACCATTATATTAAATTGTATAAGTTGAATGGTCTTCCATATGTATTTCAAGTATTTATGTTTGAAACCATTTCAACTTTCAAAGCTTGCGGTATATGCAACGACGAGCATCTGTCGGATGTCCGTTTATGTAGATGGAAGAAGCTAGTGAAGCCCCCTTCAAATGACAAGTTGAATGATCTGGTATTTTGTTCTGGACAGGTATGCAGTGTACTACTAAGAATGCAATTGGTTACCTTTAGTTAATTATTTGGTTACTGATTATTTTTGTGAAGTTTACTATTAACATAGTAATTAGTTACCTTTATATACTAATTTAGTTACTGATTATATTATGTGTATGTTAACAATAAAAATGTTGTTGGTTACTAGAATATACAAAGTTTGGTTACCTTTATACATTTAGTTGGTTACTGATTTATATATATTTGGTTACCAGTATATATGTTTTTGTTTACTAATTATGTTTTATGATTCTTTATTTTATCTTTTTGTTATTGTAATTGTATAATGTTTGTCAGATGTTATACTGAAGTGTACTTATTGTTTTTCAGCTGAGGGTAAAAAGTTTGATTCCCACGGCTGAGGAGAATGAACGACTTGATTTGGGCGGGCTTCACTTTTTCAATGGGAAGGATGCTGACAAAAAGGTTGAAAAAAAGGTGAAGGATGACAACATTGGATTTGATATATCAGACATTAAAGATGCAACTGATACACGGTTACGGCCGTTGGAGAAAAAATTTTCTAAAATTAAGAAAGACGTTGTAAAATTGCGGGCTGATATTAAGGATGAGATGCAGATTTTACACGTTCAGATATGTAGAGACTTTAGGTTAATTATTAGAGATGAGTTACGCGGGTTCAAAGATGGTGGGGTTAAAGAAGTTGATAGTGATTCTGATGATGATTCTGATTCTGATTCTGATTCTGATGAGGGTGGTGATGTTGATGATGATGATGAAGCCGATGAAGCTGATGATGTTGTTGATGAGGATGCTGATGTTTCTAAAGGTAATAATAATGATGATGAGGTTGGTGATGATGGGTTGAAAGCTGATGAGAAGAATGATGATGTTGAAAATGAAGTTAAAAATGAAGCTGATGATATTATGGTTGAAGACCGTCATGTTGTTGAGGATGGTTCAAAACTAAATAAAAATAATTATGGTGATGATGTGTCGGATTTTGTTGAGAAGAGGGATGGGAATGAATTTGAGTATGGTAATGAAGTTGAACGTGATGGTATGGTTGAAGAACATCATGAAATAATAAGTAATGATGATCAAGAAAATGTCAAGGTTAGAAATTTTTGTTTGTTTTGCTTTGTGTTAGATGTCTTTTTCTTAATGATTAATTGGTTGTTTTATACTTTGCACAGATTGTCAAGAATGATGACATGCCAACTTTTGGCATATTAAGCCAGTGCACTGGGAAAGAAATTGTTGTTTATGTTGCTGCTGAGGTTAGTGTTATAACGATTACATGCTTTAGGTTTTGGTTACTGTTATACCAGTACATGCTTTAGGTTTCGGTTACTGTTATAATTTTACATAGTAACCAACTCGTAAATATATAGTAACCATTATAATGTTTCACAGTAACTAAATCAGCATTAGTTAGTAACAAGTATAATGTTTCATAGTAACCAATACTGCATTAGATAGTAACTAAAACAACATTAGACAGTATAATGTTACACAGTAACCAAGACATCATTATATAGTATATTATTGTTCAATTTATATGTATTTTATAACTGTTTGTTATTCATGCTTTAGGTTTTGGTTAGTGTTACAATTATACAGTAACCAACATATTGTCATACAGTAACCAAGGCAACATTAGACAATATAATGTTGCAAAGTAACCAAGACAGCATTAGACAGTAACCAACATATTGTCATACAGTAACCAAGGCAGCATTAGACAATATAATGTTGCAAAGTAACCAAGACAACATTAAACAGTAACCAACATATTGTTATACAGTAACCAAGATAGCATTAGACAGTAACCAAGACAACATTGAACAATATAATGTTATACAGTAACCAAGACAACAGTAGACAGTAACCGAGAGTTGCAGTAGACAGTAACCAATGTTTTTGATGAGTAACCATTAATATAAAAAAAACAGTAGAACTCGTTTTAAAATTATAAATTAATCAAATAAACATTATTTAGCAAACAAATACATAATATACAGTAAATAATTTATATGTATTTAGTAACCATAATCTAAAACATATAAATGAATCAACCAAACGCTATAGGAATTTGTAGTAACCATTTTAAGTGTGAAAAACTTAAGAAAGGTAATTAATATATGAATACCGTAGTAACCATAGGTAACTATATGCATACGAACTTTAAACTCACATACCTCAGTGTTCCGAATTGTATCGAAGTTGCTGTGATTGTTTTTGGTTACTGAACTTGAAGTTGATGATGATTTTGTATGCTATTTCGTCTTCTCTGATCTTAGATGTTTGTCGCGATCTCAGATGTGAGTCCAAAGGCAAACGTCGACATAAGATTTGGCTTTCTCCGATATCAGAGTTGCATGTTGTGTTTGATTGCTTGAATTTAGGAGCGGTTAGTGTTAGATAGGACAGTCGGTAACCGACGTGTGCGTGATGTTAGTAACTTTATTATTGTGTTGTTTTATTTTTGTAATTATGTTGTGTGTGTTTTATTTTTGTAATTATTTTCTAATTGTTGTATATTAGTGTTAAGGACCCATTATAAAATAAGGTTTGATTGAGACCTATTTAGTTGCCGAGTCGAGTATGATTCCGAATCGAGCCCGAGCTGTTTGAACTTTTCAAACGAATATGAACCAAGTACTAATAGAAAATTACAACTTGAGCAGGTTCAAGTAATTTATCGAACTTTAAAGTTTGCTCATATTTGACTAATTTATATTTCGAGTCGAGCTCGAATTGAACTTTTAATCGAGCGAGTACGAATCGAGCTCAAACTGTTTATTTATTTTACAGCTTTACTTGTAAATGGACAATAATGAATGAAGCTACTCCCTTATAGAAATTTGGAGCTACTCCCTCCGTCTTACTATATGACCAAGTTTTAGAGTTATGCATAAGAATTAAGAAAATAATTGTATAATATTAAATATAATATTAATTATCTATAATACTCTTACATTCTCATAATTATCTCATACTCTCTTTCATCTGTAATATTTTTTATGAGGGGTAATTTTAAAAAGATTGTAATTAATTCTCTTAGATTAAATAAAACGACAAATAATTTTAAAAAATAAAATAAAATCATCTAAAATTTCATAAATTACGGGACCAAGAGAATATCTTTAATTCATTTGTGTCTGAATACCATTAGATTTTTCTTACAACGCTACTATCATATAAAAAAGGGTCACAGCATGCACACACATGTATGTTGTGGGTCCCGTCTAATATGTGGGGTCCGCAGTATGCATGTGTGTGTATATAAGTATCATGTGACTTTTTTTATGTGATAATAACATTATTTTTTTGTTCTTAATTATTGGGATTTCACTTTGATGAGCTCTTAAATCATGGCTTGTCAGAGGGAGGAGTTACTATAATTTAGGATTGAATAATAATGTAGTACATAAATTATAAACAAAAAATTGTATACTAATAATAGGACTTATATATTGTAAATAAGTCTAGTTACATATAACTATAAATTTATAGTGACCATAAATACGTGAATCATACTTTAACTTATTTTAACTTATGGCTCATAGTTTCATTCAACTTTATTATAAATTTGTCTACTATAAGATTGTATAAAATGTCCAACGATAGGTCATTTTTTTTACTGTTTGTGCACATATTTTTATGTATAGTTTGAATACATAACAGGAAATTGATAATTCCACATGACTTTTTAATATTTTCACATAAAAATATTGTTATAGATGTATAATGACCATAAAAACCATCGCAATAGGACGATTTTCATGTGGAAATATCAAAAAGTTTTGTGAAAATATCAGTTTCCTACTACCTCCGTTCCTAAAAGATTGTCGTTTAAGGTTTTTGCACATGGATTAAGAAAGTACCATTTACTAAGTAAAATTTGTTTGAAATTCCATCTATTAATACAATGAAGAGAATTTCTTGGGACAATGAGAAAAGGTAGGGGTAATATAGGAAAGCAAATAATTTATTCTTCTCAAAAGTTGTAAACGACAAATATTTTTAAATAAATTTTTTCTTTTAAAAAAATAATCTTTTAGGAACGGAGGGAATACATAACATTATTTTTTTTAAGTATAATTTATCATTGCAAGACGAGTTCAAAAGGGTTGCATGTATAATTTATTACTCTATTCATTAATAAAAGAGCCTTATTTGTTAAATTCATAAATTTTAAAATGTAATAATTTTTGAAGTATATTTTGTAATATAAAAAAATCTCAGATAAAATGTACACGAATATTCTGCACAACACTTTCCAAAATGCTACTAATATTCTTACGTCAAATTAAAGGTTTACTCAAATATGCTGCGCATTAAATGAGTTATCAAAATTTAAGTTTAGCCTTTTAACTTGGTTAAGCCTCTCAAAATGAGTAGGTCATTTCTCAAAAGTTATAGCTAGCCAAGGGCTGATGTGCAAAAGCAAACATTGCCAAAGCTCATAGTCGAGGTGTCTGACCCAATAAGAGTTGTTAGCGAATAGGGTAAGGATGTAAGGGAGTGTTTGATAAAAATCGAGTTGAATTTGAATGAAAAAAATTATTTGATAATTGACGTATCTGAAATATCTGAAAAATATAATTTTATTATTTTCTTCCTCTAAAAAATTTCAAAAAATTGTTGTAAATTTATTTAATATTACTTAATATAATAATTAATATTGTAAATAAAAAATAAAAAATAAAAAAATCATTCAGCAAAAAAAATTAGACTAAACCAATCAGCTCAAAGTCTGAATGGTTGACCGGTTCAGTCGTTCAAACAATTTTTTTTTTCAAAACAAACGCACCTGAATGACTGAATCGGTTAGCCAATCAGCTGCAATCAAACAACCCCTAAGTAAATGTTAGAGAGCATAATGTTTTAGTGCAATAAAAAATAAGACTGTAAACAAATCAAACAGTTCGAGCTCGACTCGAAAAAAAGTGAACAAGATTTCGAATTTTTTTAATAATATATTAATATGATTCAAATCTGAACACAAAAAATAGTTTGAAAAAACCAAATGAGAATATCAAAAACACGTGTAAAAATAGTATTCTCCTATTTTAATTCTCCTTTTGTAATCTTTTTATTTTTTTTAATGGATTACAGTTTTAATAAAGAAAACTATGGCCTCTAAACATCTATCCAAATTCGACAGATAGATATGGGCCATAGCCTCCCAATACTTTAAAGAAAAGCACCAAGTTACTTTAAAGAAACATATTCCACTAACTAATACAAGTCGAGCACAAATCATCTTTTTGCAGGAACTTTTTCAAAAAGACACATTTCTTTATCAGTCTAAAGCATTTCCCTTACAAATACATTACACTTGCATAAAACTGATCCATACGTTTACAATATCCTATTGGCCACCATAGAATACTAGTTCCCCACACAACAAAAGTAGGCAGTAGCTTTACCAAGATAACCTTGAAATTTTCTGGCCTTGATGATGTGCCAAAATTTGCTTAGTTCTCTTCAAAGCATGACAATATGACATCACCACCTTGTTTGACAGAAATTTAAATAAGACCGAAAAGATAAAAGATGGGGGTAAAGCATAATTGTGGCATCAGACTTTGATTGCATTGCCCCAGAATGATAAGAAAAGAAAGATACTAATAATACTTAATAGTGGGATTTGATATGGAGAACGAGAAAAAGGTTGTCAGGGAGTTGTCGGAGGCACGTGCAACTTATTAGCTGTCTACGATGGAGCAGGAGGTTCAGGCTTGACGAGTGTAGAGATGTCTGGCTGGTTAGTAGGATATATTAGTGCAGCAAGTGATATTGGCATGATGCATAGTGCTTTGGATTGAAGGAATTGCATGGCAGCCCCTACATCTTCTTCCATGAGCTTAGCCACTTCTTGTTCCGTGTCATCATTAGACCAGTTCTCCCAAATAGGCCTGTCATTTCCATTTTCACTGATGCCCCCCTAAATATGGGAAAAGGAAATAGATATCGTAGAAAGGATATATACGAAACCTTGAAAATATAGACATTTAAAAAGACGTTTCCGTCGTGATAAGTGGATTATAAGAAATATAGCTTTTGTCGTTACCTCGACTGATTGCAATGGAATGTCTGCTACAAGCTGTGCAACAGCACCAGCTCCACCCAGCCTACTCATGCTCAGAACCTGCTAGGTAGGATAACATGTTCAGAATCCAGATAATCATTAAGGGTTGTTAAAGACGACTTTTCACACATAGACATGCTAACACGTATGCTCTATCCTGACATGTTTGGTTGGTTAACGTTTCAAATTTACTTTGGAAAAATGACCACTCAAGCTGGTGAGATAAAGGACTCCATAACCACCAATGAAAAAAAGATTAGTAGGACTAGAAATAATTGACACATTTTACCCAGAATTACTATGTACGCCTAGATTTTAACCCTTATATGATTTGTAGTCCAATAAAATTGCTAGGTTATAGGTAACAATGATATTTCCATGGAAGCTTTATCAATTAGAGCAACAAGAAACGAGACAGGAGCAAAAAGTCATGTAGGAGTAAACAACATGCATCAGAGATATTCAGATATTTTATGAGTTGAAACTGTATACAAGTGTTACGATTAACATTATTGAGAAGAAAATGTGTTTGCGTACAAAAATTAAGATTTGCATAAAACTCAAGTGACATTGGAGCTTAGTGATGGTTATGATCAGATTAGCTAAAATAATTACCACTATGAACAATCAGGAGATAACTGATTTACCTTCACTTGAAGTCTCAAGAACTTCACATAATCCAGAATTTCATCAAGCATAGCAGCCTTATCTGACTGAGAAAATATTTAATACGTCAGCACCGGGAAGGTGGGAACAATACAGAGTATGCAAACAAGTACAATTTAATTATAGTTTCCTCGATCTCTCATCAGTATCAACATAACTGAACAGCATAAATTTGAATGAAACTTCCAACATAAAAATATCTCAACAATCCTATAGGTCCAAAATGTGGATATGGATTCCAGAAAAATATGGTCAGTGTTAAAAGAGTATTCGTGCAAATGGAGGATATTAGAAGTATGTATCAGATTGTCAACGACAGTATGAAAATATACGAGCTCTTACCAAAATCAATTAAAATAGACATCATCTTCAATTCAAGAAACCATAGTCAATGTATGTCACATGATTGATACTTGCTTAATGTTGTTCCATTAATCATAACAAACATCATCAGAATTCCAATTAATAAAGATAGCAGCAAGAAGGCTGACAGCCATATCACACGATGTCTAATAAATATTGATTTTGGTGATAATGATATATAGGTTTGAAGTAGCCTATATCGAAAGTCCAAACCAAGCCCAACAACAAGTGCAAGAAGTAATGACTTAAAATACTATTATACTCCTCCCTCTATGTTCCGCAAAAAATGAATCCCATTTGTAATATTTTCAAATTTTTTGAATAATTTTTGCTCCATGTTACTTTATTGAGTGTTTAGTTTAGTAGTAATCTAGTGAAGACATGATAATGCAATTGTGATAATAACCTTGCAGACTTTATGCCATTTTATACTATCATCAATAGAATTGGAACTCTCTTTTTTTGGAACCAAAAAATGTGGCAAATAGGACTTTTTCGGAACAGGTGGAGTAGTTAAAAGGAAAAACTGTTACATAAAAGCTACAACAATAATGTAATGACAACAATGAAATAACATAGACCTTGTTGCAGCTGGGAACAAGTTCTTGCAAAGCTCTCATTCGTTCAGCAATTCTTTCCCTACGCAACTGCAAAAATATATATTTACTCATAGTAAATTGAATAGGGCTGTTGTATGCTACACAAACCCTAGATATACTCCCTAAAAGTACCATTCAGAATTGCCTGCTTATATATACTCAGATTACCCGCTCAGCAATACTGTGGGGATCGGTAGCTTGTCCTCGCCGGGCCCGTACCCTTGGTACGCATGTTAGGGGGGTGTGGCACAGTCACAGCAGTGCTCGTAGTTGTTTGGCTTTGAAAAGCCTGAAAGAGGACATAAGTGTAAACAAATAAGATACAAATCTTAGATTAAAAGGTTCAAGTAAAACTGCAAGTATTTCTTAGATAATATGTAATCATGGTGCCTCACAGCCCACTTCTTTCAGCGGCAATGTTTTTTGAGTACAAGTAAGTTACATATAAGTTCATTTTGAAGTATCCCATAAGCAAACTAGCAAGTAGCTGAATTTTAAAAAACACTGGACCTCCATTAGGACCACCAACGTAGCCTATATGTGTGTGTATGATCCAAAAATATTAACAAATGAACACAACAGTTCAGAACTGAAGCGTACTTCCTACTTATATAGGTCCGTGAAATTCAGATGTTCAATTTTATTAACAAACTTACTCCAAATACATATCTTTGACTAGTTTCGAGAGTAGAAGAATTGGATATGTTAAATCACATTCGGGACCTTATACATCAGTACTTCAACTAGGTTCTCTAGCATTAAAACACCTAACTGAAGTTGCAGGACAATATTTTAAGATACATGTAAGAACTTAGAAAATTGTAGTCACTTTTTACAGCTTCATGCTGATAAGGGTGTGAGCTTCTATAAGCTTCCACTAGCCATAACACCTTATCTATCCATCTAAAGGTATAATGTGGGCACAACCGAAAATAGCAGAGTAGCCAATATTCCACAAAGGTCAAATTAAAGAGTTGAACATGCAAATGGGCATCAGTATCATAATAGAGTGACTAACTTGATACAAGTCCAAGGATTCAGTATAAAAATACTGCAATAGATTGAAGTAAATAACATACATTACTAAAATATATTTAGCAAATAAATAAAAAATACTAAAAGATGATTGTGGGATTTTGGCATTTTGCTCCAACCTGGTGAATCTGAGGGACAGAGTGGCGGACAGAGTGAGGTTGTAAATGCTCAAACACTGGAAATAAACTCCCCATGTACATGGACCCTCTCTCCTGCAAAGAAACAGACAGAAAACGACTCAATTAACCCCATTCATCTCCAAATTTACCAGAGTCGGAAAAACGCAGCAGAAAGTGAAAAAGCGCCAAACATTCACACGAGAATTTTAGTAAAACTTGAGGGAAAAAAGGGTCAAGTGCAGAAGAACTCACGCGCTGGCCGTTATCTAAGCTCAAACCCAGAGGAAAAAACGGCTGCTGAATCCCCACGCCTCCGCCGGAGGCGAGGTGAGAAGCCGTCAACGGCGTCGTTTCGGATGAACTCCCATCGGTACCCGCCAAGCCATTGTAAGTGGGAATTGCAAGAATTTGCTCGAGGAAGTCGTCTGAGTAACCCTCCGGCGGGTTATTCGCCATGCCAGGGGTTAGATTTTTCCGGCGAAAGGAGGTGACTTGTAAGAGAAACAGTGACAGATGTGCCGCCCGAAAGAGAAAGAAAAGAGTACTTGTCAAGAATTGGACAAATAGGTTTTTGAAGATTTGTGCAGTTTTTTTTATGATTTATCAAAAAGAACCTTTTGCCGCTGTGGATATAGTGATTTAACGAATTAGCTATTGTATTTTTAAAATATTCAATTAGTCCACTAAATTTTTTAAAAATTAACAATCAATCCATTCCGTCTAAAATATTGGACGGACGTTAACAGCTGGCTTTAAAAAAAATATAAAATGATGTGGTAATTACGTGGCAACTGATTTTAAAAAAATTAATGCTGACGTGGCAAAAAAATACATAATATTCATTTTAAAGTTTTAAAATTAACAAAAATATAATAAAATAAAACAGATTTTTTTAAAAAGTATTATTTTTAATAAAAACAGATTTTTTTTAAAAACACAATTTTTTAAAAAAACATAATTTTTTAAAAAATATAATTTTTTTAAAAAACGGAACTTTTGTAAAAAACAGATTTTTTAAAAAACAAAATTTTTTAAAAACAGATTTGACAATTTTTTTTAAAAACAGATTTTTTTAAAAAAACAAATTTTTTTAAAAACAGATTTTACAAATTTTTAAAAAAATAGATTTTTTTAAAAAAACAAATTTTAAAAAATCTGTTTTTTAAATTATTTTTTTTAAAAAGTAGTTTTTTTTAAAAAAATATGTTTTTAAAAAAAACTGAATTTTTAAAAAAATTATTTTTTTTGAAAAACAGAATTTTTAAAAAAAACTGATTTTTTTAAAAAAACATAATTTTTTTAAAAAAATAATTTAAAAAACAGATTTTTTAAAATCTGTTTTTTAAAAAAATATGTTTTTAAAAAAATTTGTAAAATCTGTTTTTAAAAAATTTGTTTTTTTAAAAAAATCTGTTTTTAAAAAAAATTGTTTTTTTAAAAAAATTATGTTTTTTTTAAAAAATCTGTTTTTTAAAAAAATTATGTTTTTAAAAAAAATCTGTTTTTTAAAAAAATCTGTTTTTTAAAAAAATTGTGTTTTAAAAAAAAAGTACGCTTTTTAAAAAATCTGTACTTTAAAAATTTAAATCTGTTTTTTTAAAAAAAAATTTAAAAATTTGTTTTTTTAAAAAAATCTGTTTTTTTAAAAAATTG
Source organism: Panax japonicus (assembly GCA_020205505.1). Lineage (NCBI taxonomy): Eukaryota > Viridiplantae > Streptophyta > Magnoliopsida > Apiales > Araliaceae > Panax > Panax japonicus. The sequence continues at coordinate 54,690,870 of CM035103.1, forward strand.
TTTTTTAAAAAAGAACTGTTTTTTAAAAAAAATTGTAAAATCTGTTTTTAAAAAAATTTATTTTTAAAAAAAATCTGTTTTTTAAAATTTTTTTTTTAAAAAAATCTGTTTTTTACAAAAGTTCCGTTTTTTAAAAAAAAAATTATATTATTTTAAAAAATTATGTTTTTTAAACAAATCTGTTTTTAAAAAAATTATTTTTAAAAAAAATCTGTTTTTTAAATTTTTTTTTTTAAAAAAATCTGTTTTTTACAAAAGTTCCGTTTTTTTTAAAAAAATTTATATTATTTTAAAAAATTATGTTTTTTAAACAAAATGTTTGTCGTTTACAACTTTCAAGGAGAATAAATTATTTACTTTCCTATATTACCCCTACCTTCTCTCATTATCCCAAGAAATTCTCTCCCTTGTATTAATTGTTTACAACTTTCCATAAAGGGGTAGTGATGGAATTTCAAATAAATTTTACTTGATAAATGATACTTTCTTAATCCATTAGTCAAAACCTTTTAGGAACGGAAGTAGTAATTTTTTTAGGACTAATTAATTGGCTAAAAAGTCAATTAATTTTCCTTAATTTTTTTTAAGAGAAGTTTGATCTCAAATTTTCATTTAAATCACTAAGATAACTAGTTAGGTTTTCCAATATTTTACATATATTTAATCTTTTCTCTTCTGCATGAATTTTAACGGCATGAAATATATCTGACTATTCAAGAATATTTTAATGATATAAAGTATAACTTAAATACTTCATAACATATTCTCTGGTTTTTGTTTTATTTTTTTTCTTTTTTATTTTTGTGTTCACTATTTAGTTTAGTTAATTAGATACAATTTAAAAATATTTTTTAATTTATAAATATAATGTTTTTGTGTAAATATAATATACTGACCGGACATACATGTAATAGTGAGCGTGAATTTATGCATGACTCGGAATAATAATCATAAATAAATTTATTAAATTACAAATACAATTATTATTTATAATAAATAATAATATTAGTATTATTCTCTTTTAAATTTCAAAAGCACACGTATTTCTTTTAAGTTAATCATGATTAATATTAGAACCTTTTTTTACAATGAGACAAATCATTCAACCGACCATTGTTTTATTTGACAAAATTTATTTATTTAAAGTTTGCACCATGACAAATTTTAAATAAATAAATTTTGTCAATTAAAAGGCGCTCTTGATTCTTGTTTTAATCTTAAAAGTTACTAGTACTAAATTGTATCTGTGATATTAGAAGCAGGACTGCCGACTTGATTTGTTAATTGGTTGGACTGGCGTGGCGTGGCGTGGGCATCCTAAAAGCATCCCCTCTTATTCGCACAAGTGGATAGAATATTTGGGTTTTGGAATGAGCAAGCCATTGCAATTGGTCTCATTAACTACTCCACACTCCTGCTGCTTCTTCAACTCACTCCCTTGCCCTCGATTCCATTTCCCTTCTCTTTCTTTCTCCTCTTCTCGTCCCAATCCTCCGTTCGTCAGGCAATTCTCTCTCTCTGTATCTCTCTCTCTATATAATCGTTTTACTCATACTAATAAGTAGGTGTATTGCTAATGGCTTGCTTTGCTTAGTGTACTGTCAATTTGATCAGTATCCTTGCTTATTTTGTTCTTTTTATTTTTTTAATCTTTTTAATTATGGATGATTTGGCTTTGGGCAGGCGAGAGAGATGAAGTCATGAAACTGTTATGTTAAAGATATGAATTTCATGTTTACTTTTATTGTGTTTAGTTAATCTCACTCTGACATGTGTACTCCTTTGTTTCCGTGTCTATTAGTTTCTTAGTGATTAGATTATATCATTATGAACATCGAAGCAGAAGAAAATTCATATTATGAGCTACCACTTTGTAGTTAAAACTTCGAAATTAGTGCTATGACTGGATAACGAGGGTTTTCTTATCTTGAAAAAGTTATCCGGCTCTACAGAGTTCTAAAACTGTTTGAGTATTGGCTGAAGCTGTGATAGACTCCAACACAGTTGTTGGGTGAATTGCTTGCAACACCTTAACCCCTCCCTCGTCTATACTTTAGACGGTAATGTTGGTACAATTGCTCGTGTTCGGAATCTGCGTAAATGGACACCAACGACACCTTGACCCTGCGCTTATATTGAAGCGGTAATCTCGGTACAATCGACGATTGATGCGGTAGAAGACGCCGAATTGTTGTATGATAAGTCAAATTGAATCTCAAAGAAATAACTAAGAAAATACTCTTTTCTTAGGAATTCTTCAAAGAACCAAAAGTAGATAATAACCTCATAAGTTTATTGAATAATGAATAATGTATAATGTGTTTGATTACATCAACTTGGACCTCTATTTATACTATTCAAAACAATCCAAATCCTAATAGAAATTTATAAACTATAACCCTAATAGAAGTCAATTTGGAAAAGAAATTCTAATTAAAAAGGAATCCTAATTACAATAGAATTATAAAAATCTAAAAATCTGCAATTGCCGTACTGGTAAATTGCCGCGTGAATCAGTTTTTCCATTCATGTAATATGCTAGCTAAAAATCCACAATGCCCCATGATTTGTTTTGCTTGCCGCATATAATGAGTATAGGAATCCGTGTCCCATGTAATTTAAATTGGCTAGCTAGATATAGGCATTCATCTTCTGAATATATGATAAGACCCACGTGATTACTTGACTTGCATGAATGATGAATTGTTGAAAAGGCCCACCATCATGTAAATACTTAATTATATGATTACTTACTGAATTTGGACAAAATTCGTGGCCCACCTCCAATGGCAATAAAAGAATTAACTTGGTAGTTGCATGAATAAATAAGTTCAGCCTTCCTTTGTATGTAATTAAATCCCACTTGCTTGAATTAAACCTCTATCTCCATGCAATTGCCGAATTGGGTTTCAAGACCCAAACAACTGGATTGTTTTTAGGATAATTTTCAGTCCAATTACTTAAAATCATTTGTTGACCCTTATCACTCGAGTCGATAGGTTGTCAAAATTTTTGACTCGATCAGTCTGTCATCAAGCTGGAATCCATATCATTTGAGATGAGATCATAGATTGTGGATTTCAGAGTGACACTATGCAGTGGGGACTGATTTAACCAGAAACAGATGAAAAGAATTAAGTTCACTTCTCTGTCAGTGCGTCATTAGGTACTAACTCATACTGTATATATTAATGGACATCACGTGGTACGAACGATGTGGAGTCCAAATTATGTATTAGATAATGATGATTTTGATTTTTCCAGTGTTTTATTAATGGTGGCAATAAGCTTAGAAGCTCAAAGCATGGAACCACATGCTATTTTTCTTGATTATATACATGAGTCTTGACCCTCTCAATCTTTGCATGATAAGTGTCCCTTGAGCTTTTGCTCTCAATCTATTGATATAAGTTTCTTTAAATTGTCACATTATTATAGGTAAGCTATTGTAGAATCCCTCAACCTTGTGAAAATATGGCAAAAGTTATAAGTATTTCCTGTGAAGTAATGATCTTATATTATGGAAACAATACTGAAAGATGCTATTTTTTTGATAGATCAAAATTGAAAGAGAACAATGTATTAAGGTACCTTAATATCTCACAACAAATGAAGTACCCAAGTATATTTGGAATCTAAAAGGGTTTGTTTACTCTTTTTGTGCAATCTAAAATTGTTTATGACCCAAGACTGACTCTGTTGTGTGTGTGTTTGGTACGTCTTGGGTGGTGGTTACTGCCAAAAAAGAAATTATGTTACTATTACTAGTTTTTGAGTACTGAGCTTTCATCAGTTTTTCTTTGGGTGGTATTCTATCAGTAGAGGAATATTTATGATCCCTAGTGGTATTCTATCAGTAGAGGAATATTTATGATCCCTGATTATTGAGAAGCATAATTATTTACTCGTCATCACTCATTCGTGCTTCTTGATTTTCTTTGCTTTAATTTGTAGCAAAAGCGTGTCACCCTTCTTAGCGATGGATAGTTCTCGAGGCAGCCCCACAAAGGAAATTCCAGTGGGTCTTGATGCTGCTATCGAGGGAGAATATGCTTCTCAATCCATATTGCTACAGGAATTCACAAATTTGTCAACCATTGACAAGGCATGGACTTTTAAGTCTGACAGTGGTATGATTGCTTACTTTTTTCCACAGACTGAAGCTTTATATCTTTTTTCCTTTCACCTGATTATCTTTAACATATGGCAGCTTTTGTGCTTTTTTTTTTCCTGTTGGTTCAGGGTCCCAAGCAATGTTCTCGATAAGCCAACCAAATCTTTTGGCCAACAAGAGAAGAAAACATATTTTATCCAGTCAGATTTCGAAAGGAAGTAATGACTCTGTAACCTTTCAGTGGGCCCCATTTCCTATTGAGATTACTGGAGCATCAACAATAGTTCCTTCGCCATCAGGTTTAAAGCTTCTTGTCATACGGAATTCTGAAAATGAATCTCCTACTCAGTTTGAAATTTGGGGTCCATCTCAGTTAGAAAAGGAGTTACATGTTCCTCAGTCAATCCATGGTTCTATATATTCGGATGGATGGTAACTCTTTATATCAATCTAATTTGGCAAATGCTAAGTGTATGTTAACTTGTGATTAAGGTAGACCTGTTTTCTTACAAGTCTCTTGATAGCACAGGTTTGAGGGAATTTCTTGGAGTTCTGATGAATCCCTCATTGCTTATGTGGCCGAGGAACCAGCTCCTCCTAAGCCCATATTTGGTGGTTTGGGCTACAATAAAGGAGGTTCCAGTGATAAGGATTGTGGTAACTGGAAAGGTCAAGGGGATTGGGAGGAGGACTGGGGAGAAACTTATGCCGGAAAAAGGCAGCCTGCACTCTTTGTCATCAATGTTAACAGGTCCCACTTAGATTTCTGCTCATATTTTTGTGATGATTGTTGGTAGATGCTCCATTAAAGTAGAACGTCAGAAATTTGAATTCATGCAGTGGAGAAGTACGTGCTGTCGGAGGAATCGAGAGGGCATTGAGTGTTGGACAAGTTGTATGGGCTCCATTAACTAAGGGTATGCATCAATATTTAGTTTTCGTTGGATGGCCATCAGGCTCTAGAAAACTTGGTATCAAATACTGCTATAACAGGCCTTGTGCTTTGTATGCTGTTAGAGCTCCATTTTATGAATCAGAAACCGGTGCAAATCAATCTGGGTAAGTTGCACATACTTGCATCATATAGTATATTAATTCACATTTTAATTGCTTCATCCTTTATGTTTGAAAATGCATTAACAGGCTTCAGAGTTCACAATATAACCTCGTTGTTCTCATTAAAACTTTTTACTTGTTCAGATTTAATGCAACTGATGATGTAATCATGGTTACTCTAACTCAAGGCATAAGTAGCGCTTTTTTTCCACGGTTCAGGTAATTTTACTCTTAACACTTGGTTTGAACCTGTTTCTTAAGATGTAAAGTAGTTTACACCATTGATCCATGTTTCGGTTGCATTATTTTTTTTTGGTTTTGGAAATTTTTTATGCTGTCCTTTGAATTGTTATTGTGTAATCTGTGTTATTTATATGGATCTTTAAAGTCTGGACATGGTTTGGTTATAAAGCTGCTAAGCTCTTGTAGATGGGTTTTGATACATAATGGCCAAGATAATTGTTTTAACTTTACTTATCAATAAAATAAAAAAAATGAAAAAGAACAAAGTGTTTTCACTTCTTTTTGTAGGAAAGGGTTAAGGTTTGAGAGTGACCATCTGCTTCTATTTGTAAAGGAAGGTTACGGGAATAATCTAGTATCAATTTGTTGCATAAATCTAGTTATGATTTGTTAACCCGCGTCATTTTATAGCTAATGAAAGAATCTGTTTTGTCTTAGCTGGTGAAGTATTACTAAAAATAAATGTGAAATGGACTTGAAACCACTGATGTTAGATAATTCTGTTTGCAGCCCAGATGGAAAGGTCCTTGTATTTTTATCTGCAAAAAATTCTGTAGATTCTGGGGCACATGCTGCAACTAATGCACTTTACAGAATTGAATGGCCAACTGACGACAAGTTGTTCTCTTCCGTGAAGCTTGATGATGTGGTGAGCTGGTGACTATGATTAAAAAGCACTGTGACTGAATATTCATTATGGACAACTCTTGTTCACTTCCCACCCTCAACCCCCACCCCCTGGAATCACTCTTGGACACTTTCATCTAATCATGCACATGTATATAATGAAATGGTTGTTTCATTACTTACATGCAAAAGCTTGTTAAAGTTGGCATGCAGAAATTCTGTGGTTTGAGAATTTTTTGCTCGAGTAATTGTATTCTGATGTTTCTAGTTTAGCTATTGGTTACATAATCTGTGACATCTCTTGTGTAATTCATTGAAAGAAATTTTTAATGAGGTTTTCTCAGTGACCTCCAGTCTATTGGTTTCTAATAAAACTTAGCAGTTTGTTCAATATGGTTAAATACATATTGTAGTGAAAAATGTAATTATTTGGCTTTTGTGTATGAAATTATCTCAAGGTCTTGGTGGGACAAAATATTCTAGGGACTATTACAAGTTACAACCCCTATTGGTGTGTCATATCTGTTCTTTCCCTTAATCCCTTCTGTTGGCTTGATGGATGAATATTGTTAAAAATGTGAAACAAATTTGAAAGTAATTATTTGATCAATGCACAATGGAATTAGTTTAAAACATCTGTAGGTTCTAATAATGAGGAGAAAACTCCTGAGTTATGGCGGGTTCCATCACTGTAGTCTAAAAGGCTTCATTATTACGCAGAAAATACATGTTCTAGACATGTAGAAACAAAGGTCTGTATACTCTGACTAGAGAATGCAATTATCCCTTAGATTGCTTGGGGTTTATCTCTCTCTATTTTTGTGTGTTTGTGGAGGGAGGAATGCTAAGTTACTTTGAAAGTGTTTAGTCTTTGCTGCTTATGCTTGGCCTTTTCGAGATAGTTATTTGTCTTTCGCTTTGTTGTGGGATAGGGTCTTTTTCTTCACTTCTTTATTTGCCTATGCCATGGTTTCATTTATGGAAACTTATGTTTATGATTTTTGTAGGCATTGGAGAGCTGCTCTCTTTTCATTAATTTATATTTTCCACCTCTTATAGGGTTGGTGGACTACTTGTTCCTTGTATACTTGTATTCTGTCTTCTAATCTAATAAAATTTCTTCTTTTATCCAAAAGAATATAACCCTTGGAAGTATTTTGCATCCAACACATCAGATGACTTTGAAAACATTCTAGTATATTTTGTAAACTTTCAAAAAAATAAAATAAATTTCTATTATACTTTTTATGAAGCATATGTAAATAACAAGGAGAAATATAATTACGATATTGGAGACTTTTTTGCGGAGGTATATTTTCTGATGACCTGTCCTATGCAACATTCATTTCTAGGTCCCTGTGGTGATGTGTCCCAAGGATGGCTGCTTTCCTGGGCTTTACTGTTCAAACATCCTCATTAACCCATGGCTTTCTGATGGATATACCTTGATTTTGTCTTCCAGCTGGTGCAGCACTCAAGCAATACTTGCTGTGGATGTGTTGAGGTTAGTAGCAATAGAATTACTTTTTTTACAATTTTCAATCTCACTGACCTAGAGAAATGCGGATCCTGATTTTATATTTAACAATATGCTTGCTGTTTGCAGTGGAAATGTAGCACGCATCACTCCTTACTCAAATTTTTCCTGGGATGTTCTTGCACTGGATGGGAATAATATTATTGCTGGTAACAGTAATTGCTGTTGTTTTTCATGAACTTGCCATATATTTTGTAAAATGTTGTGGACTTTTTAAATTATATGTTATATGCTAACGAGTAAATTGTTTGACTTAATTTGGTCTTTTTTTTGGTGGGGTTTTATATCCTTATTAAAGCCTGTAGCAGTCCAGTAGATGTTCCTAAGCTCAACTATGGTTGTCGTGTTGGGGAGGCATCTTCAGGAGCTGCGTGGAATTGGCTAGATGTTTCGAGCCCCATATTTAAATGCTCTGAGAAGGTTTCTTCTATACTCGTTTGTGTAATATGAAATGTTTTATCATATGGGTATAGTGTGTGTATTTGTGAGTACGTGTGTTTTTTACCTAATTCTTTGTGTGAACCTGGTGTTTCATCTTGATCTCTTTACAGGTTACATCTTTGTTGTCAGCTCTGCAATTTAGTATAATAAAAATTCCAGTCAAGAGTGTTTCTGAGAACCTGCCAGAAGGTATTTAATGGCAATTGATGTCCTATAGAACCTGTTAATTCAGTGAGCGGGAATGTGAGCTTTTGTGCAAGTATCAATAAGACACTTAGGAGGGAGAGTATACTGCAACTATTGTTTTTTGTGTGGGTTTTGTTTTTTGGGGAGTGTTTGGGTTGGGTAGAGTTTGGCACTGGGGGTCTCAGACCACGACTGGGACCTTCTCTTATGTGTTAAATGCAATCATGATGAAGAATATTTAAGTTTCTCCTTTGTCAACTCATATGTGCTTTTTGGATGTCTATATCCCAATGATAATGAGTTCTTCACTTGCCAGAGAAGAACATATAAGCTGTTCTCCCATACTTTCAAGTATCGTTTATCTGCATGCTGATGATTCTTTCTAGACATTCCTATATCTTGTATGCTAAGCTTGCTCATAGCCTGCCTAAGTTGCTAAGGTAACATTTGGGTCCCACATCGGTGTTCTAGTGTGAATTTGAAAGTTTTATCTTTGATTTTTATATTGTGTTATGCTTAAGCCGATAGGCAGGCTATTAGTTTCAATCATTGATTTTATTTTTGAAGTTGCTTTGGCTAATTGGTTGTACATATTTACTTAATTTTAGGTGCTAAGAAGCCTATTGAAGCCATATTCGTATCCTCTAACTTGAAGAATCACGATGTATGTGATCCACTAATTGTAATCCTTCATGGGGGGCCTCACTCTGTCTCGTTGTCAAGCTTTTCAAAGTCCTTAGCATTTCTTGCTTCAACTGGATTCAGCTTGCTCATCGTAAATTACAGGTGAGTGAAGGTTGTCCATCCTGTTTCCTTGGATCTGTATTTACGTTTAGGTATTAAAAGGTGGTATATAACCAAGTTAAAATAGTGCACGTGAAAATGTCAAATCCTACCAATTCCTACAAGAACTATATCTTGTACTTTAGAATCCTTAAATCACTATGTGAGTTGATTTATATCTTCAACATGTTTACCAACGCAGTAAAACATCGTTTCCTTGAGGGTATATTTATCGAGGAAAAACTGATTTTTTTGACCAACATATCATTTTCCTTTAGGTAACAAGTAAATTTGATCAAGTCAAAGTGAGTTTTTAATTGATATGAAACTTGGAAAATGTGGATAAGAATATGTAATTTCAACAATTCATTTTATCTAGCTTCACAAATTCAATTCCCTCCTATACGTGTGGCCAGAACGTGTAGAATTAGTACAAAAGAAATTGTAGACAATACTCCTCTTTAAAGACATGACCTGAAATGTTGGCAATAAATTATACTCCCTAAGTTTCAAAATAAGTGAATTTTTTGACTGACACTTAGTCTAAAAAAGAGTGATAATTATTTTAGTCTTAATTATATTCATAAAGAGAGTAAAGAGTATACTAAAAAGAGTACTCTCTCCACTTAAGAATGGTATATAAAGATGTTCTATTTTTTCTTTTTTTTTTATCAAATTAAATTATGTGTTTGTCAAACCAATTCACTTAATTTGAAGTGAATATAGTATGTATAAGTTATTATCTTCCTAGTACATTATAGATTCTGAACTAAGGCTGATTTGATCAAGTAAAATTAAGTAAAGAATCTTTATTTCTCCTAGTATATTTTTTTTTGAACAGGACAGGAGATGATAGTTGTGGTGTTGAATATTGTACCCTGTAGGATGCTCATGTTCAACACAACCCACACGGTTCATGTGCTGATTGGGCTTTTGGTCCTTGACTTACCAACAATTGTATTGATTAGTTCATAACTTCATATTATGTGGATCTACTGTCTTTTAGAGCTTTTCAAGGCATCATCAAGTTTCCATCATGTGTGTATCTAACACTCAGAGTATGAATTGCCATTCAAATGTCAAATCCTACAAGAACTGTATCTTGTACTTTAGAATCCTTAAATCTTTATTTTTATTTGAATTGATTTATATCTTCAACATGTTTACCAATGCACTAAACTGTCGTTCTTGACTGAGTATTTATAGTATAAACTTAGGTGTTCCTGAGTTCTTGCCATTTGGTGAAACTTGAAAAGGATAAATGATTGTTTGTTGTTCTTCGGAGACTCTTTATCCTCCTTTTCTATACTCTCTTCTCAATTTAATATTCTTTTATCAAAAATATTAAAATGAAACTAAATGATTGGTCCCCGAAGACTAAATCTATCTCGGCCAGTGGATGTAATATAATTTAGTGTCCCCAAAGACTAGACTAGATAGGTTAAATGCTCACGTAGGCAGAAGTTAGAACTCGCTTCACATGTTAGAGCATAAGTATTCTGTTATAGGATTCTATACATTCTATAATTTTCTCACTGAGGTCAAAATGAAGGGATTTAAAAATTAATAATTTGATTTTCATTTGCTATGCATGGCAACTAAAATTGCAACAAACAAACAGTTTTTGGCAATTTTACTTTTTACTCAACTTTGTTCGCATTTAATTTTGCTAACATCTTACACGGTTAATAGAGATGATGTGTTTTTTCATTCAAGCATCTATTAATGTGGATTATAATACAGAGGTTCACTGGGATTTGGGGAAGAAGCATTACAATCTCTCCTAGGGAAAATTGGATCCCAGGTGGTTATTTTTTAGTCTATTTTAGTTATTCATGCTTTAAGTAAACACGTTACTCTGGAATCTAAATTTTTGATTGCTACATTGATAATGGAAAAAAAGTTTTGTGGAGTCCTTGTGATGTAGACCCTAATCTCTTGTGATAAATATATGCAGGACGTTGATGATGTCCTCACTGCTATAGATCATGTCATAGACATGGGACTTGCAGACCATGCTAAAATTTATGTGCTGGGTGGTTCCCATGGGGGTTTTCTAACGACACACTTAATTGGCCAGGTGCAGTAGTTATTCAAGAGATTGATATATCAGGGCCTGAATTTTTCTCTCAGATCCATGCACACATTTAAGAAGGGTCTCAATACTTAATGGACTAGATGCAGGGATTCAATTATAGATTTATCTTGTCAAACATGCTCTCAGGCTAGAATTTATAGTTTATAACTGTTTGAATTCTGCAGGCACCAGATAAGTTTGTTGCAGCAGCGACAAGGAATCCTGTTTGTAACCTTGCTCTGATGGTTGGTACAAGTGACATCCCTGATTGGTGCTATGTGGAGGCATATGGAAGTGAAGCAATATCTAGCTTTACAGAAGCTCCTTCCGCTGACGACCTGTCTCTTTTTTACAGCAAGTCTCCTATTTCACACCTTTCAAAGGTATCTTTCTGATTCTACAATACCAGTGTTTTTATATTTTTCCAAATCATCCTGTAATAGACATCAGGAGAAAAAGTAGAAGGCATATTGGACTTGAGAATTTGTGCAAGCATTTGTAGACAGAAAGCCTTTTGTTTTTTTTCTAAGCAGTGGAGTGCCCACAATTTTGCTCTACTGGGCTTTACGAACTGATAGCTATTTTAAAAGAATAAAATAAAAGAAGTGATTATATAAAATAGAGAATATGTTAATATTAACAATTTCTTATAAACACTTGTAAAAAAAATACAATTTCTTACAAAACAAATTTGAAGTGAAATAAAAATTAAGACCTATCGGCCAATAAATATCTTAAAGTATACCCTAATTTCTCTTTTAAACCTGATATTTTTTCCCATAATATATTGGACTAACTTTTGTTAAAGAAATTTAGACAGAAGACACCAAGTGTGTATGACATATTGTTAACACTGAGAATTGTATTCCATTGAATGTTGTTTCTCTATTACATAGATTGATTATATATATACACAAGTATCCTAATTACAATTATGGTAATTTCTAAATTACATTAATGTGTACACACTGATTATGGAAGCTATAATTATGGTAAATCTATATCATATCTTCTAACACTCCCCCTCAAGTTGATGCATAGATGTCTCGCATACCCAACTTGAAACATAGTGGATGAAACATTTTATTACTAAGACCCTTAGTCAAAATATCAACAAACTGATGTTCTGTTTTGACAAAAGGTAAGCAGATAAGACCACTAGTTAATTTTTTTTGATAAAGTGCTTGTCAATCTCAATGTGCTTCGTTCTATCGTGTTGTGCTGGGTCGTTTGCAATACTAATGGCTGCCTTATTATCTCAAAATAGCTGCATAGGCCTTTTAGTTGTAACACCCAAGTCTTCTAGTAAGGTTCGAAGCCACATTAGTTCACATATACCCAAGACGATAGTTCGATATTCAGCTTCAGCACTAGATCTTTGCTAACACACTGTTTTTTACTATGCCAAGTAACAAGATTACCTCCAACAAGTGAACAATAACCTGATGTAGAACAACGATCCTCTATAGAGCCAACCCAATCTGAATCGGAAAAAGCTTTAACTCTTATAAGACCATGTGGTGCGAACAATAAACCTTTTCCAGTAGCAGACTTGAGATACATCAGAATTCTATAAACAATTTTCGTGTGACAATGTCGAGGATCATGCATATAGGAACTTACTATTCCCACAACATAAGATATATCAGGTCTAGTATGAGAGAGGTATATCAATCATTCCACCAATAGCTTTCTCTATCAACTGTAGGTTTTGTGCCCCCCCACTAGATGATGATTAACTTCGAATCAACATGCTTACATCCCAACATGCTAGTTTCTGTTAAAAGATCAAGAACATACTTCCTTTGAGATAGAAAAATCCCACTGGAAGATCTTGCAACTTCAATACCAAGAAAATATTTCAAATGACCAAAATCTTTAATCTCAAACTCTTTGCCTAGATCCGCTTTGAGATTAACTATCTCTTCTCTATGATCTCCTGCCACCACAATATCATCAAATATATGATAAGAATGGTAGTCGTACCGTTTATCTGTTTAACAAATAGATTATAGTTTGCTCGACTCTGCTTGACCCAAATCTTATCATTGTTTTGTGGAATCTACCAAACCAGGCTCTGGGAGATTGCTTCAAGCCATATAAAGCCTTTCATAATTTACACACTTTACCCTTGGTAGTAGATGAAGCAAAACCAAAAGGTATTTCCATGTATACTTCCTCCTCCAAGTCTCCATGAAGGAACACATTTTTCACATCCAATTGCTGAATATCCCAGCCAAAATTCGCTGCACATGAGATTATAGTACGAACAAAGTTCTTCTTTGCCACAGGATCAAATGTCTCCTGGTAATCAATTACTTGAGTTTGAGTGTACCTTTTTGCAACTTGCTTGACTTTGAGTCGCTCAACTGTCTCATCTGACTTCTATTTGACTGTATATACCCATTTATAACCAACTGGTTTTTTCCCGTAAGGAAGTGAGACTACTTCTCACGTATCATTCTTTTTCAGGGCATTCATCTCCTCTATCATAGCTTGTTTCCAATTCTCATCACTAATTGCTTCTTTCCGTCCCTGAGGTACATATATTGAACACAAAGAGGAAACAAAGGAGTGATAGGATGTAGATAATTTATCATAAGCTAAGAAATTAGAGATAGGATGTTGAGTACAAGCTCTAACCCCTTTTCTAAGAGCAATAGGAATGCCAGTATCATCAAAAGAACAAGTAGGATTAGGATTCTTACCATTAGCACTATCAAGACTAGGTTCTGAGCAGGGTTGAAGTAGTGGTGTAGAAATGGTGACCTTATGCTTGCTTCTTCGAACATAAGTTCTCAACTCAGGCTCATTCTGTAACTCCCTGTGTAGAATTATCAGAAACAACAACAGGAACATGAGAAGATGGAACAGTAACAGAAGATATAATAGAACTTGTAATGCCAGCCTCAGGAGGAAGTTTCTTCTCATCAATAACATCCTCCCTTGAGGAGAAGATGAAGAAGAATAAAAAGGTTCCAATTCCCAAAAAGTTACATCTTGACGAATACTTTGTATGAAGGAGGATGATAATATTTATAACCTTTTTGGGTTGGAGAATAACCAATGAAAATACAGCGAACTTGGGATCTAATTTTCTCATGAACATAGCACACACAACCAAAGACTCGAGACGAAGGAGAAGAACTTGTCGTGTGTTGGAAAAAAGAGATTGGACTTTTGTTCCCAAGAATTCTAGAAGGAAGTCGATTTATTAGAAATGCATCAGTCAAAACAACATCTCCCCATAGAAATTTAAGAGTGTTTATAGTGAACATAAGAGTGCGGGCTACCTCTAGTAAGTGGCGATTCTTTCTTTCTGTCACTCTATTTTGTTCTGGAGTTTTGACACGAGGTTTGAAGAATAATGCCATGTTGAGAGATAAGATGCAAAAGCATTATTATTACTATATTCACGACCATTATCACTATGGAGAATCTTTACTTTAGCTTCAAATTGGGTTTGAATCATTTTATGAAATTCTTGAAACAATCAAACACCTTATCAAACACCTTTGGAACGAAGAAGATAAATCCAAGTGACACGAGAATGACAATCAATAAAGCTAACAAACCATCTATGACCAGAACGGGAAACAACCCGAGAGAGTCCCCACACATCAGTATGTATAATAGCAAAAGATTCAGAATGTTGCCTGTTAATAGCAAAATAAACAGAACGTTTGTATTTCCCCAATTCACATGGTTCACACAAAAACTGAGTTTTATTACATTGTATAACTAAAGATGGAAACAAAGACTCTAATATGGGAAAAGAGGGAAGTCCTAAACGTCGATGCCACTGATAGAGGGAAGTCATGCTTGAGTCAGAAGTAGAGTGGAGAGCCTAAGTAGGGAACATATTAGACGAGGGAACATCTAAATAATAGAGACCACCAACTGCACTACCACTACCAATCTTTTGTTCCGTTACCAAGTCCTAAAAAACACAATGAGATGGAAAAAAGGTTACTGAATAGTGTAAGGATTCAAAAAGACGTTGAACAGATAACAAATTTGCAGTTAATGAAAGAATACGGAAAACAGATGATAATATCAATGAAAGAGTACAAACTACAGAGCCTCTCCCAGAGATAGAAGAGAGGGAACCATCAGCTACGCGAACCTTGTCTTTTCCAGAACAAGGCGTGTATGAAGTAAAAAGAGTGGAGAATCCAATCATATGCTCAGAAGCACCTATTTCAATGATCCAACCAGGGCAAATTGATGAAATATTAAAAGCACAAGGATGTATACCTGACTGAGCATAATGAGAGGAAGTTGATTTAGAATAAAATTTTTGAAAAACTGAGATTTACTCATGGGTGAGTGCAGTAGTAGTGTCTGAAGCACTGGATGTATCAACAAGAGGTGATGTATTAGTCACATAGTCCTGAGATCCAGGACCACTACCAAACCGACCCCCTCGTTCTTTAGGATGTCCATGAAGCTTGAAACAACGATCCCTGGTATGGTTCTTTCCCCCACAGTAATCACATTCGCGGGATTCCTTCTCAACAGGAGACTGAATAGTGGAGCCAAACTTAGGATATGAAACAACCATGACTGATCGGTTAACAGAATTTAGAACCATCACCCGACGTCGACTTACAAGACTCTAGCATGAGCCTCTCACAGTGATGGAAAAGGTGTCTGACCAGTCAACTGTGCTCGAACTTGAATCAAATTCTATATTCAAACCAGCCAAGAAATCCACAACTCTATCTTCACTCACAAACTTTTGATAAGCAGCTGCATCTTCTAGACATTTGACGTAAAAAACCCGATAATGATCAAGCTCCTGCCAAAGAGCATTAATTTCTACAAAATACTGTGACACATACTTCTCTTCCTTGTCCCAACTCACAGATTTGTTTACGAATATCATACGCCTTAGACATATCACCAGAAACAGAGAAGGTTTGAGAAATAGCCTCCCAAAGTTCATATGCAGTGTCTAAGAACATGTAACTACTCCGCATACTCTGTTCCATCGAGTTAAAGATCCATGTTTTCACCATGGATTTATCATATTTTCATTCTTCTTGGGCTATACCTGCTTGTTTAGGCATGATTGTTGTACCATTGATGAAGTGCTGCATACGGTTAGCTTCAATTGACATACGGCATGCTTGAGACCAAGCTAGACAATTATTTCCATCCAACTTAAATGGTTTGAGAACCAAAGCAGAGTTAAGATGATGATTCCTAATCAACTGCCCTTTATTAATCTTAGTAGAACCACTGCTATTAATAAAACTAGACTTTGCCATGATAATGTAGTAGGAGCAACAAATGTATCCGAGGAAATATCAACAGGGATGGTTTAAAAACACAAAAGAAAACCAAGCAGAGCAGTATCACAAGCAGAACCCTCTAGCAACAAAGAAGCAATATAGTGACCGCAGATACTACTGTCAAATAAAACCTTAATAAACCTGAATCAATCCCTACAAGACCACTGTAGATGACAAGGGAGGAGAAAACCGACCACACTGCAAGAAGCCGCGCCGAAAAAAGTCGTCGGGAAACAGCTCACTTGCTAGTAGAAGGCGGCGCGTGGCGTCGGCAGCCGGAGAGTGGGACGGCGAGTGTGATGATGGGTGGAAGATCTGACACTTCAGTCACGATCGTCGGCACTGTAGAACCCTAATGTAACCTCAATTTCTCCAACAAAACTTATCATGCAAGGTTTCTATAAGAATCTATGATCGTCAGTTGAAATAGAGGAAAAAAAAAGGGAAGCAAGTATGTTAATGGACCAAGCTTTGATACCATGTTAACACTGAGAATTGTATTCCATTGAATATTGTTTCTCTAATACATAGACTGATTATATATATATATATATATATATATATACAAGTATCCTAAGTATAATTATGGTAATTCTTAAATTACATCAATGTGTGCACACTGATTATGAAAGCTATAATTATGGTAAATCTATATCATATCTTCTAACACATATATCAAGAACAGTTGATTAAAGGGATTGACACATGATATTTCTACAATGTCCCCTCTCACATGAAATGGGACCCACTCCACTCTCATGCGAGGGAAAACTTGTGAAAAAATAGTTCTTCCCTAATTAATCTACCCTATTACCCTTCTTAAAAACATCTTTTTTCAACCTAACGAGTTTCTCTAAAATATAGCATTCTTATGAATAAAATTGAAAATTTTAGGTTTTAAAATGTTCAGTGGGCTGTCCTACCCCGCTCCTGATGGGCTATGCCTCTGCTGGTAATGTCCCCAAATGGGCTTCTGGTTGGTTGACAGGAGTGTTGAATGATTGGATCATTCACCCCTTCCTATGTTTGAATTTGAAGAATGGAATATAGAAGAGAATGGAATGGAGAGTGAAATAATTCATTCAATCCCAGTTGGAATGAGTCATTCCATACCCTCCCCCAAGGAATAAAATTCATACTCCAATCAAAACTAAGGTAACATTAATAATGTTTTAGTTGTCCAACTAAGGTTGTGGTGGAACACTTGATCTTTTCAACAAATTTTGCAGCATTATAATTCTTATATGAACCAGAGTTGGAAGAGTAGCTCATACTCTTATAAACCTTAAACGATACATGGTATTTAGTAACTCATATTGCTAATATCTGCAGGTCAAAACTCCTACACTTTTCCTACTAGGAGCGCGGGATCTTCGTGTTCCAGTTTCTAATGGATTGCAAGTAAGGCTTTAAACTTCTTCATCCATATTTGAATACATCATTTGAAATAGCAGCTAATTGATGTATAGTGATATGGTTGACATGGATGCCCTTATATACTGTATCACTGTATCCTTATAAACCAGTGCTCAAGTAATTATTTTTACATGTAAATAATCACGGCTTTCTGGTTCAACAAAGACGAAAATTATGGATTTTCTACTCGAATTAAGATTGAGAAAAGGTTGTATACATTGTCGTACTTAGAAACCATGTACTTTCTATCAATAAGCTGTCTAAACAGTTCTACTGTTGCAGTCCAAAGCAGACGTATTACCAAGTTGTGAAAGAAAACTTAGGTTTAACTGTAGTATGTTTATACTCCCTCTGTCCCATATTATAAGGTCATTATTTGACTTTTTGAAGTCAAACTTACGATATTTTAATAAGTCGTCTCAATTTTAAGTTAGAAATAAGTGATTTATAATTTGGAACTGAGGGGGTACTTCTTTTTAAGATCTAGTGCTAATAACATATCCTGTGAGATGATTGCAATAGTATTTCTTTGAAAACGAATACATTAATTGGTCCAAAGTGAAAGAAATGATTCTCCTTTTAGTCTTCATCTAAGATTATTTTCTGATTCAAACCTTCACAAAGAAAATGGAAACTGTTGGGAGTATTTGGTTTCACTTTTATCTAGTCCACCTAAAACTACTCATCCACGGTTGAATGCATATTATTGACAAGTAAATCGTATTGTTAAGTAATGGGACTGCTATAATTTTGAATTAATACAGTATGCACGAGCATTAAAAGAGAAAGGAGTTGATGTCAAAGTGATCGTGCTTCCTAATGATATACATGCAATTGATAGGTAACCTTTTCGCCTATCTTCTTTTATACATTGATGATACCCTATTTTGTCTTGTCCAAAATTTCAAACTGAGCTCCGACTACAAATTGGAATCTGATGCATGTTTTTGTTTTGCAGACCACAATCTGACTTTGAAAGCTTTCTTAATATTGGAGTGTGGTTCAAGAAATATTGTAACTAAGCTGTCAATTGAATTAGACCTAACAATCTATCACCCAACTAACCTCTAAATTTAAGTTTTGGACACGAATAAATGCCACTCATTCAAACAAGTGGGCACCACAGACTGATGGGCAGTCTGAAAGGCTTAAATAGATGCTTAGAGGGGTATTTGAGGTGCATGTGCAGTTTACAACCAAGTGGTTGATTTGGCTTCCCTTGGCACAATGAAGTTGATGTGTAAAGGAGGAGGGAATGGGTATCTTATCAGTAACAATATGTTTCTTCTTTACAACTATTTATAAATCTAAATCCCTCATCATTCCTTTCCTTCTACCATTTTTGATTTCTTTATATTTCGTGTTTGTGAATTGGGACATTAATTATGCCAATTCACAACAATAATACAGCAGTATCCTGTATATGAAAGAGAGCATGCATTGGAGTTGATGAGAAATTAAATCAGAAATTGCAAACTTTTTGTTGGCGAATGCATTTTTGGTTGAAATTAGAGAGAAATTTTTTCTAGTCCGTTGTGCATTTTTATTTTATAATTTGTCACACAATTACTACAAAATTCTTCACTTCACGAGAGTTGAAAACATATAAATTTAATACGTCACTAATTAATTTAATTTGCACGGCCTACAATTGTAATTATTCGTTTAGTGTTATGTTAACATATTCAGAACCCCTCAGATTTCTTCTCTTTTTCAAAATATAAAATAAATTTGACTATTTAAAACCAATTTTAGAAAATTTCAAATTCAATGATTCATATAATTTTTTTAAACAATATTAATAGTTCTTTTTAGTTAATTTGTGATATGAATACTTGTATTAACTGAAAGTATATGAACTCGTATATATTTTAAATAGTAAAATATTTCAAATTAACTCTTATATTTTTTTATGACCATATATATATATATTGTGAGGCTTTTTTAAAAAAGAAAATAGGAAAATAATTTATATGTTACAAATTTACGACGAATTTGAATTTAATGAAAATTTATGAGAAAACGTAGAACAAATACAGATGCACATACGTCACAATGGCAAGCTTATATTTTATTTTGAATTTAACACATTTTATATTTTTAGCGAGAAAATAAAATGCACCTTTTGCGCTATTTTTAGCTAAACATTCACTGAAAATCTTATTACATAATTAAAAAAAGAGTAATATGGACTAAACATTAAGATTTTAAATCATTATTTTAAATATGCATGCGTCTATAATATTGTTTTCAACTATTCCTCCATCTAATTTTATTTGTACTAATTTAAAAATACATACTTATTAAAAAAAAATTATCTCCAAATTATCCATCTTAACTACTTTCTATTATCATTTTTTTGTTTTGATAAATCTTCCAACTCTTTCTTGGAATAATAAAATAGAGGAGAGGGAGAGTGAAAAAAAGAAGTGGATTATGCTTCTACTGTCCAAGTTAATAGTGTTTTTTTTTCCGATATATTAGCCCTCTAAAATTTATTAAAAAAGATTAGAGAAAAAAAATTAGTTTTTAATCAGAAAAGATAGTATGAGAAATTAAGCATTTAATATATTTTTGAAATTTACAAACGACAAATAAAAAAGAACAAAAATTTATCTCTAAAACGACAAATAAAAGAGACTATTAAAATGAAAAGAGGACAAATAAATTTGAAAAAATTAAAAAGTAAATTATAAATTTGGACGGAAGGAAACAAGAGTTAAACTTTTGAATGTTTAAACTATATTACCCTGCTTTAATTATGTAATAAGACTTTTGGTGAATAATTGTTGGAAAATGTGAGTAAATTTTAATTTCATGCTAAAAGTATAAGTTGTATTTAATTCTAAATAAAATTTAGAGTACAGATCGGTTTTAAAGTTAAAGTTTAAGATTCAAACTAGATTTTAGTCCATATTATGAAGACTCAGAAAAATTAATTTTCAATTTAATTGTGTAACGGTCAATTAACTAATGTCATGCAACCAGTCCCTATACAAACATAGCCGTCTGTGGGACCCAAGCTATAGCCATTTTAATTTTCGATAAAAGAACTCCTTAATTTTGTAGAATAACTCATTACAGACCATAACAATTAAGCGCATCAAAACAGCCTGACGATAACCGTGGTGGATTTGTTCAATGTTTCGCAAATTGAAATTATAGGAATCCCTTTCATTATTTCTTTTGGTTTCATCAGTCCACCCATTTATGAAAAGGGAAGAAAATGTTTGTGAAGCTTCAGTATTTAGATACCATTTCCTTCCACAAGCTATGCTCCATAAGTTCCTCCAAATCCAACCGTGGCCAACTCCAGTTTTCCCACAAATAAACAATTTTGAACAGCCCATCAAGAAACAGAATAACCGTCCTATTACTGAAAGTCCCAATGGAGTTCGTCAAAAAAGTTGCAGAACTAATGGAACACCAACCTATGATGGGAATGTTGATATTTTTCACAAGACCCATCATGGCTTGGTGAAATACCCAGATAAGAAACAGGGTAGAAACAGTGTGGGGAATAGTAGAATTGAGAAAAAGAGAGGATATGATTCTAAATTCAGGCCTCGGGAGAGAGTGCATACCAAGTGTTTGACAAAATGGGCACGTTATGGAGGGTGTATCGCGGCGATATTAGAAGCTTTAGAAACTATTAGTGATTTGGATGAGGCTTTGAGGCCATGGAAAGAGAGTTTGAGTAAAAAGGAGAGGAGTATAATTTTGAAGGAGCAAACGGATTGGGAAAGGGCTTTGGAGATTTTCGGGTGGTTTAAGAGAAAGGGCTGTTATGAGGTGAATGTGATTCATTACAATATAATGCTTAGGATTCTTGGGAAAGCGAGGAGGTGGAGTGAAGTCGAGGGGTTGTGGGATGAGATGGGGAGGAGAAGTATTACACCTATAAATTCTACTTATGGGACTTTGATTGATGTTTATAGTAAAGGTGAGCATAGGGAGAAGGCGCTTCATTGGTTAGATTTGATGCAAAAACAGGGGATGGTACCGGATGAAGTGACAATGGGGATTGTGGTTCAAGTGTACAAGAAGGCTGGAGAGTTTAGAAAAGCTGAGCAGTTCTTCAAGAAGTGGTCGTTGGACAAGTATTTTGAAGGGAAGGGAGGAACTAGAGCAACAACAAATGGTGCTGCTGATGGTGACTCTCAAGCTCATGCTTGCTTAAGCTCGTACACGTATAACACACTAATTGATACTTATGGGAAGTCTGGACAAATTAACGAAGCATCTGAGACTTTTGCATGGATGCTTAGAGAAGGAAATGCCCCAACCACAGTGACTTTTAATACAATGATTCACATTTTTGGTAACCATGGACAGTTAGAGGAAGTGGCCTCCTTGATGCGGAAAATGGAACAGCTTCAATGCCAACCTGACACAAGAACTTATAATATTCTTATTTCCCTCCATTGTAGGCATGATAATATTGAACTTGCAGCCGACTACTTCATGAAGATGAAGGAGGCTGCCCTTGAGCCAAACCTTGTGAGTTACCGTACTCTCTTGTATGCATTCTCAATAAGGCATATGGTCAGTGAAGCAGAAGAACTGATTTCTGAGATGGACGAAAGGGGTCTTGAGATTGATGAATACACCCAATCTGCACTGACTAGAATGTACATAGAAGCTGGTATGCTTGAGAAGTCATGGTTATGGTTCAACAGGTTTCACGTTGATGGGAATATGACTTCGGAATGCTACTCAGCAAACATTGATGCTTTTGGGGAGCGAGGGCATGTTTTGGAAGCTGAGAAAGTTTTTAAATGTTGTCAAGAGAAGAATAATCTGAGTGTCCTTGAGTTTAATGTTATGATCAAGGCATATGGGCTCAACAAGCAATATAGTCAGGCATGCCACTTAATTGATAGTATGGAGGAACAACATGGTGTATTTCCGGATAAAATTAGCTACAACTCACTCATTCAAATGTTAGCTAGCGCTAAGCTACCACACATAGCAAAACCCTACTTGAGGAAAATGCAAGAGGTCGTGGTGGGTAGTGATTGCATCCCTTATTGTGCGGTAATTTCAAGCTATGTTAAATTAAATCAACTGGAAATGGCTGTAGATCTATTCAAAGAGATGATTGCGTTGAATGTCCAGCCTGATGTTGTTGTTTATGGCGTTTTGATCAATGCTTTTGCTGATGTTGGAAGTGTTGAAGAAGCTTTAGGTTATGTAAATGCTATGAGAGAAGCGGGCTTACCAATGAATGCTATTATATATAATTCCTTAATCAAGCTTTACACAAAAGTAGGATGCTTGAAAGAAGCAGAAGAAGCATACCAGATGCTTCAATCATTGGATGTGGGTACTGATGTCTATTCCTCAAACTGTATGATCGATCTATACAGCGAGAGATCTATGGTTGAACAAGCAGAAGACATTTTTGAAAATTTAAGGATAAAGGGGAATGCAAATGAGTTTTCATATGCTATGATGTTGTGTATGTACAGAAAAGTTGAGAGATCTGAGGAAGCCATTCAGATAGCACAAAAAATGAGAGAGTTGGGACTTTTGACTGATTTATTAAGTTATAATCATATTCTTGGGTTGTATGCATCAGATGGGAGATTCAAGGAGGTAAAGAAAACTTTTAGAGAAATGATGAAATTTGCTGTTCAACCTGACGAGTATACGTTTAGATCACTTGGAATTGCTCTTGTGAAACGTGGAGTTCCCAAGCAGACTGTTAACAATCTAGAAGTAATGTGGAAGAAAGATCATCGGACTGGTTTGAAGGAATGGATGTTGACCCTCTATTCAACAGATGCAAATTCTGATGAAGATGAAATGCTGATTAGTGATGATGCTTAGCTCACATCCTCCGCGGACGCTTTCTGAGTTTAGCCTCCTCTAATGAGTTAATTTTTTGGAGTATAAAGATACTTTTAAAGAAGTTCTACTGATGGTTGCACCTTCTTAATTACATCTTAAAAGGTGCCAATGTTGTATCATTTGTATAAAATACTGATTGTCAACAGGACTTGATTTCAGCTCTTAAACAGATCTGTGGTTGAATTATATAAAATATGTAAATCTTGGCCTAATGGGAGGTATTTAACATGCAACTCCAATTATATGGAAGTTGTGCAAGAATCAAGGATTTGGGATGATTATTGTGTCTGTTTGAAATTATCTTGGTGGGGCAAAATATTTTTATGTCTTTTATTGGCTTACTGCAGTGTGCTTAACGGGCATGCTTCATATTTCATTATTCTCAAGTCACATCCTAAATTTCGCTGTAAAATAGGGCCTGTGACATTACCTGATAATATAGAATGTGTTTCTTTTCACTTTATTCCCCTCTCTGGTTTGAAAATAATGAAATGCCGTATTAAATCATTTGAGCCAAGACTTGACACTTCCTAAATGAATCAGTGGATCTATCAGTAACAAACTTGAAACCCTTAATAACTTCCATCTGAAAAGGAGTAAATAATTACAATTACGCGGCTGCAATTTGTGGAGGTAACTATTACACATCCCGTTTCTTATCTTGATTTTGCATTTCTAAAGTGGAAATATTTTAGGCATACCTCCAAAAAAAATATAAATACTAGATAGCATTTTAAGTATGATGAATTTTCTGGTGCAGTAATTTCAGATACACTATACCAGTATACCATTTACTAGAGCTTGTATTTTTGTCTCAGACGCTAGGATAATGTGGACGAGGGCTTGAGTGTTCTCTACATATACATGTTTGTTTGCAACCGGAATTATAATACATGGTTGAACCGTGGTATTAGATGTGGCTAAACATGGTATTAAATAGCCCCATAAGTATAGTCTTTGTAAACAAACGTAGTCTTAAGGCTGTAAAATGAGAAAACAGTTTGGGCTCTACTCGAAATATAAACGAGTTCAAATATGAGCAAATTTTAAAGTTCGATAATTTACTCGAACCTCCTCAAATTGTAATTTTCTATTGATACTCGGATCATATTCGTTCGAAAAGTTTCAAACAACTCGGGCTCGATTCGAGATCGTGCTCGACTCTGTAGCTAAACGAACTTCAATCAAACCTTATTTTAAATTCATTTACACCCTTACCTAAACTGGATGTAGGAGTTCAAGTTTAAATTTGTTTTATTAAGTATGCACTGATTTCACACTTTGAGTTCATCTCCTTGTTCTCAAATTCTCCGCATATGAATTAGTACGAGGAGAAGGAGTAATTATTGAAAGGAAAGACCATAATCTGGAGATGTCAAACATCAAGCAAGGTAAGTTTCAATGAATAGGCCAACAAATTACCAGACCTTGACTTCTGATGTAGTCGATTAATCTCCTCTGTGCTGTGCTTGTTTGTCTAGTGGCTTTTGGGCACCCACGGATCATCTAATTTCTGATCCAGTAACCGGAAATTGAAGCATCTTTTTTGGCTCACTATGCCAATTTCTTCATTTGTGGATATATAATATGTAAACGAATTACTACTATCAGACGGACCATGATTTTTCTTGCAAGGAATTTGTTAATTTTGATTATCATGTGGAGTCAAACGATGGAGATGTAGTTTAAACAAGGAGAAACCAAGGAGAAACAAAGAGAGAATTATTCAACTAAACGCTAAAAGATAATTTCAATGTACAAAAGATAATCAAACACATACTCCATCAGAGTTAGCACACACATAGCAAAGCTCCTGATCACTAACAGCATAGGTACATGTAAAACTTAGCAGGAACACATGCTCACTTCTGTAAAGTTCCCATCAGCCCAACACCCCCAACCCCCCACCACTCCACCACACCCGACCACGCACCCTCAACTTTCTCCGTCTCAATTCAAGAAGACCAATCATTGTGCTATGAAACAACAATGTCTCCAAGACCCAACTTCAACTCCTCCCATTCACGCCCATCAAACTCAGCCCCACCACCAACCACCTTCATTTCCACCATCAACAACTCCATTTCTGTTACCACCTCCATTATTCTAACTAACAAAACCATTTTCCCCTTAACCAACCCCATATCCCTCCCCTTCCCTTTCTCCACTTTATACCCCAATTCCCCTCCAACTTTTCTAACTCTTTCTTCAATTTCTTTCATTGACCCTCTTGGAGTAAACCTCCTCTCTTTCATCTTCAAATTCACCTCGAAAAGCCCCGACAAATCTAACCCCGATGACATCGAAATTATATCAAAGGCATTCATTCTTGAATCACATTTACAATCACTACCCAATACAGACTCCAATCCATCAGTCCGGCACCGGGCCTCCGATTTCAGTGATTTCTTAAACCAACTCAGACCCATCAAAGCTTCCATACCCATCCTTGTATTTGGATTCGGATCAAGTAGCCGGTAAATTATTTGCCTGGCCGGCTTTGGAATCCAATCGGGAAAGACAAATTCCCGGTGGTGGATTTTCTTATACATGTTTGGCAAATTGCTGTCATCAAAAGGAAGGGACCCAGCTAAGAACACGAACAGAATGATCCCACATGACCACGCGTCGGCTTTCGCGCCGTCGTATCCATTCCGACGTGCGACCTCCGGAGCCGTGTACGCCGGAGTTCCACATGCCGTGTGGAGCATCCCGTCTTTGAGCTGCTCCGGAAGGGCGGACAATCCGAAGTCGGAAATCTTAAGGTTTCCCATTTCGTCTAGTAACAAATTTTGAGGTTTTAGGTCCCTGTGTGCCACCCCGTTTTGGTGGCAAAAATGAAGGGTGGAAACCAGCTGTTGGAAATACCGGCGAGCCGCCGATTCAGTGAGCCGGCCACGGCGAGATATCTTGGTGAAGAGCTCGCCGCCCTGGGCGAGTTCCATAACTAGGTAAATCTTGGATTTGGTGGCCATAACTTCGTGGAGAATAAGAATGTTAGGGTGGTTGTTGAGGCGGCGCATGGCTGCAACTTCCCTGACCAGGCGGGGCTCCATTGTGGGATCCATGATGGCGGGCTTTTCAATGACTTTTATTGCCACTGACGAGTTGTCTGTTAAAGATCGGCCGTGAAAAACTTTTGCAAAGCTGCCACGGCCCAATAGATGACCCAATTGGTACTTTTCTAATATGATTCCGCCACTGCCGCCACTGGTGGTTCTTCTGATGGTTGTGGCGGAGGTGGATTGTGGGGGAGTTTTTGAACCCATGAGGGTGGGTGACGCAGCCTATCAGCGGCGGCCGGTGTGGGTAGGAAGGGATAAATAGCGAGTGGGAAAAAACCTCATATAAACCCATTATGTTGTGTTGGGGTTGATGGTTTTATATTATAGAAATACCAAGTAAAGCGGGACACAGTTGGCTCCACATTGGCCACACCCACATTCAAGTTTTTGACTCCTTATTCTGACTGTTTTGCCCGATTCCATTGGCCTTAAAAATTGCCTGTTTATTGCCAAATATGTAACATTTTTATGTAAAAAATTTAGTTATCAATGTATTGAAAAAGTTTCTTATTTTGATTTGAGACAATAAATAGTGTATATGTTTCGACTTAAATATTTAGGTTATGTTTATTTGTAAGAATTATATTTGAGATATGATTATTAATTTTAAATATTTTATTTATTTTTAAATTTGAACTTGAACTATTAGTCTAAAGATTATAAAATGAATTAATATAAGGGATTATTTAATATTATGTTTAACCAGATATTGGACTAAAAAATTTTAAACAAAATTATCGTATATATTTATTTTAAATGGCCATAATATCATATTATATCCAATAAGTTTATTATTGATAAACAACTTATTATTGATAAATAATTTATTATTGATAAATAATTTACCAATAAGCTTATTATTGGTAAACAAATTTATTTAATCAACTTATTGGTAACAACTTATTATTTAATCAGCTTATTGATAAACAACTTATTAATCCTAATCATATTTTTTTTTTAGTCAAAACTCATTCAAACAACTAATTGTTCATCATTTTTTAATTATACTTGGGCAAATTCAAATTATACTTGTATTATCCTTTAACCTTCCCCCTAACACACAAATTTTCACTTTTATTATAATTGTATTCACCGGCAAATTCAAATTCTTATAATGTCTTTACGCTCTTTATGTATTGATTCTTTTCTCAAACTCCAATTGGGTACATTAGTTTGGATGGTAGATGATTTTTTAGGATTTCTTAAACATATCACTCCCCATATTTTCCAATTAAAATAAGTTTTTATCTCTTAGTGACTTGTATCTTATTAGTAAATGGTAGACTCGAGTTTTTCTGATTTAAATCGGTTATCGATCGAAAAAAATATCAGGTAAATGGATTATTGGTTTAAATTTAATTGATTTTATTGAACCACTTGTTTGACTGATGATCAACCGATTCAACTAAATTTTAACAAAAAAAATGAATTATTAGTTTAATTCAAATTTAAATTTGGATCAATTTTAATTTAACCGATTAAATCGAGGATCGAATCCGATTAGTTCCGAGTTTAAAAATCATGACTAGACTCCAACATTTTCTCAACATATTTTTGTTGCATTTTCTCCCACTAGGCCCCTCTAGTCCTCTCTTAGAAACATTAAAATCTCTCTTGAGTTTGCTTTTTAAGCGATTACAGTAGCCACCGTTGAATCAGAGGGTCATTGTCGTCGCATAATATTTGCATGTTTATTTAGGACTTGTAAATTCTTGTGTACCGTAGATTTTGATTTAGTTTAATGTGGGGCCTACTACGAGCGTTAGCTACGACTACGAGGTGGTTCTAACTTCTATTCATAGATTGTCTATTTTTTTATGCATCACTGTGATACACTTGAGCTGATTTGGCGGCGGTGAATAACACACGTGGCAGTCTAGGCCCTGTTTACTATGAGTTGGACGCTACGGAATTGAGCAGATCATCTATCCCCGTTTTTCCTGTCTTCATTATATTCTCTAACTTAAATTTTACTCCCTCCGTCTTTAATTATTTGACGTTTTAAAATTTTTTATTTGTCACTAATTATTTGACGTTTATTCAAATCTAAAAGAATTAATGATAACTTTTTCAAAATTACCCCTCATTACTCTTCCTATTTTTTGATACTTTAAACTCTTTTTCTCTTCTTATCCTAACAAAACTATTCTTATTCTAACAAAACTCTGCTTATCCCAATAAAAGATTTAAGAGTATTTATTATAGACAATTGAGTATTATATTTAATAATTTTCAATCATTATCTTAATTCTTGTGTCCACCTCTAAAACGTCAAATAATTAGGGACGAAGGGAGTAATACCTAAGGGACAGAGAAAATGGGGACAAAGGACCTACTATCATTTTAGAGAGTTTGACACTTATTAAGGAAGTCATTTATTACTTCAATTCTGTCGTTAAGATTGATATGTATTGCCATAATTATCCTTGCATTAATTAAGAAAAAATATGTATAAAGTTGCCTAGATAAATGAGGGGAAAAGATACTCGAGGACAATAGAAAAAAAATTGTAATTAATACTTTTTAGAAATTTGTTAACAGTTAAGTATAGTTAAAAATTTTAAACTCCTTAAAACGTCTATTTATGAATGGAGGGAGTATTATCTTTGTCCAGCGATGAAATAGAATTTAGGAATAAATAAAATTAAAATAATATAATTAATAATCTAAATCATTTCAATCAAAATGATTTTTTTGATTAAGGGGTAGAATAAAATTCATTTTAATAGAATATATATATATATATATATATATATATATATATATGTGTGTGTGTGTGTGTGTGTGTGTGTGATAATTTTGATACTCACAATCATCAACAACCAAATATACACTTAAAATATTTTAAAATTATTTCATTCTATTTCTTATTCCATTCTTTCAATTTAAAATCTCACCACAAGCTTGCTTATACGACATACGCTCTCTTCCATATTTTTTTTCGAGTAACGCTAGAAATACAATTTATTTTATAATTATTTTATAATTTGCTGATGTGACATATTACACCTGAGCATATTTATGAACAAATTACTTCAATATAGTCTTCGTCTCCATATAAAAACTGAGGTAGAGTATGTCACATCAACAAATTGTAAAATAATTATAGAATAAATTATTTTCTAGTATTATTTTTTTTTCCTTCATACTAGACCTGACAATATAAGTAGTTAACTGTTGGGTCAAACTATATTAACTGGAACCAAATGGGTCGGTTAACTATTTTTATTTATTCAGGTTGGTTAAAGTTTGAACCCATATTTTTAAAACAAATATAGTTAATTAACTAGTTATCCATTTTTCAACCTATATTCTATTCAATTGCACTCCTCTCTCTCTCAGTAATCACACTAAACACGATTATTTTTTTTTGATGGGTGGGAGTAGAGGGTGGGTGGTGTATACATAATCGCTTAATATTAATTTATTTTGAGAGAGAGTGATGGAGTGGGGTGGGGGTGGGGGTGGGGGTGGGGGTGGGGTGGGGGTGGGGGTGGGGATAGGGGTAGGGATGTGGGGTGGGGTAGGTGGGTAGGGGAGGGGTGGGGTGGGGTATACATAATCGCTTAATATCATTTTTTTGAGAGGGAGTGTTGGGTGGGATGGGATGGGATGGGGTGGGGTGGGGTGGATAGGTAGGTGGGGGTGTGGGGTAGGGGTGGGCGGGGTATACATAATCGGTTAATATCATTTTTTGGGGAGGGAGTGTTGGGTGGGTTGGTAGGTAGGTAGGTAGGTGGGTGGGGGGAAAGTGGGGGGGTGGGGGTGGGGGGTGGGGGGGTGGGGGTGGGGGATGTGGGTAAGGGTAAGGGAAGGAATGGGTTGGGAATGGGTGGGGTGGGGTGGGGTGGGGTGGGGTGGGGTGGGGGATGTGGGTAAGGGATGGGATGGGGTGGGGTGGTGTGGGGTGGGGGTGAGTTGGTTGGGTGGGGTGGTGGGAAGGTGGGGGTAAGGGTGGGGGTAGGGGTAGGGGTAGGGGTAGGGGTAGGGGTGGGGGTGGGGGTGGGAATGAAGGGTGGAGTAAGGAGTATACACATAATCACATAATATTATTATTTTTGATTTGGTTTGGTTTGATTTGGTTAGGTTTGATTGGGGTGGGGTGGGGTGGGGTGGGGTGATGGGTAAGGGGTATATACATAATCACATAATATTAATTTTTTCAGTGGTAGTGGTAGTGGGGGTGGGGGGTGGGGGTGGGGGTGGGGGTGGGGGTGGGGGGTGGTGGGGTGCGTGGAAGGGGTTGTGTGGGGTGGGTGGGTAGGTAGATAGATTAGGTGGGGTGGGGTGGGGTGGGGTGGGGTGGGGTGGGGTGGGGGTGCGGGTGAGAGTGGGGGGTAAGGAATATATACATAATCACATAATATTATTATTTTTTGTTGGGTTGGGTTGGGTTGGGTTGGGGTGGGGTGGGGTGGGGTGGGGTGGGGTATATATATAATCACATAATATTATTTTTTTTAGTGGTAGTGGGGTTGGGGTTGGGGTTGGGGTTGGGGCGGGGCGGGGCGGGGCGGGGCGGGGCGGGGTGGGGTAGGGTAGGGGTAAGGGGTATATACATAATCACATAATATTATTATTTTTTGTTGGGTTGGGTTGGGGTGGGGTGGGGTGGGGTGGGGTAGGGATAATGGGTATATACATAATCACATAATATTAGTGTCAAATTAGGTTTTCATGAAACCCATAACCCATAACAATATTAAAATGGTTAATATGATTTTTAACCATAACCATATGGTTCCAACCCACATTATCCATATTAAAAATAGTTAATATAGTTTTAGTTCTTAAATGAAACCATAACCATATTTTTAAAACCAAAACCAACTCATAACTATATTTTGTCAGGCCTACTCCAAACATTGCTTATACATTTTTATTATACAAGTAGTTAGGATTAAGTACATAGGAGTATGGAGGAAAAGAGTATAGATGAAATCTTAATTCTACTTTCAGTTTTAATATAAGAAACTGATATTTTTACAAGATATCATTTACATAACTGTGATTCTTAGTAGCTATTTATGTGATTTTTTTAAATAAAAATATTAAATTTTATTGTAAAGTATTAGATTACTATTGATTTGCTGAAGTTAATTTAAAATTAATATATTTATTTTAACTTAGTCAATATAATAATTAATATTATAAATTATCTAAATAGTATTATTTATTATAATATTTAATTATTATTTTATAATTTTTTTATAAACCATCTCAATTTTAAAGTTGAAAAATATTTAAATTGACTTTTAGAAGGAATAATGACCTTATACTTCAACAAAAATAGTAATCATATATGAGCAGTTCATTTAAGGTGACAATTTTTTTTTTTTTTACAAAATGATGGGACAGAGTGTAATTAATTGATGATTCGTCATATAAATTAATGTGGGTTGATATATCTAGTGAACAACTTTTTATAGGATTAACAACCAATCACAATCAACTACATCATTTTATAAACAACTCTTTATAGGATTAAAATTTTCTTGTGGCCAAAGTAATATTAAAATGTGAGTCGTTAGGTAGTGATATTTTTAGGCCAGTGTACAATTTTTATTGGAAATTACTATTTTTGAATAAAAAAGTTGATATTTTCATTCAAGAATGTGAATTTCATTTACCGTTTATGAGAGGGAGAGTCTTGTTTAAGTATCATTCTCTTATAAAAAACCCTAAGCTATATATGTTTTTTTACAAAGATTAATTATAATTGTCAAATTTTTAATGTTCCGACATTCAAAATATCGAAACTAACATTGTGAAATTACAAATAATATATATATATATATATATATATATATATATAGTAAGGATCAAGTTCATACCCCTTATCTTACTCATCTCGTGCTCATCCCTTTTTAGCGACGGACCCGGCAACGGTTTCGGTAATACAACCGTCGTCTATACTTTTAGCGACGGACAACATATAGTTTAGACGACGGTTGTATAACCAAACCGTCGCCGGGTCCATCGCTAAAGCGGGATGAACACGGGTGAGTAAGATAAGGGGTATGCACTTGATCTGGATCGTGTGTATATATATATATATATATATATATATATATATATATATATATATATATATATATATATATATGTATAAAAAGAGAGAGATAAATTAATATAACTCTAAATTTCTTATTTTTAGTTAGTAAAAGTAAACAAAAGTGTTCATCAGTACTTATATTTTTTTATTAATAAAATATACATAAAAAGAAAATGCTAAAATGTCATTTTCAATCAAAACAATAAGACAAATCAATTCTCTTCAAAATCATTATCGCAGTAATAGAATTAGTCAGTCGCCAAGTGCTCAGGCCTGTCTTGGAGGTAGGATTTAGTACTTCATTAGGAGTACTTGTAATTTTGTAATAATTTTTAGTCCCGTGTTACTGAAATAGTATTGTAACAAGATTGTTTACTTTGAATTAATTATAACTCCAAGAAGTTATTGAGTTTAAGACATAGAACATATATATTATTGCTTAATTCTTAATAAACAATTTTAATTTCTAATTAAATTATTTATTATATATCTAAAATAATCTTTAATAATATTGTAAAAATAATATTATTTGGTTTTTGCACAAAAAAGATGTCTAAAAGAGAGACTAAATTTTAAAATTAACTTTATGGCATGGGTTCCATATAAGTTTTAACATCAAAGCTATAAATTTGAAAATTAAGTTGATGAACTTGGGTACGTATCTTGGAAATAAAGAAAATTTGACTTGTAGCTAAGTTCTTAAAACCTAGTGAAGTTAATTGTGCTGCAGGTTTGTTTATTCCAGTTTCACTAGTAGCCAATTACTTGGTTCATCAAACCAAACAAGATGTGGTTGGAAGTATTAGTTAAGCTCATCCCTTATTCAACTCATCCGAGTTCACCTCCTCTTTAGCGACGGATCCGGTCATACAACCGTTGTTTATACTTTTAGCGACGGACAACATATAGCGTCGCTAAAAATATAGACGACGGTTGTATGACCAAACCGTCGTCGGGTCCGTCACTAAAAAGGGATAAGCTTGAGTGAGTTGGATAAGAGGTGAGTTTAAGATCCGGACTCTACTTTTCACAGTATATATGCTTTAATCTAGCTACTGCAAAATGCAAATCCCTTTCAAGATATTTTTTTTAATTAGTTATAAACTAAACTAAACTAGATCGAGGTTGACATGATTTTACGTACGTACTATCTTGGAATAAATTAAATAAGGGAGGTAAACGTATAAGAAAGTAGGTATTTCCTGCAGCTCGAATATATATATATATATATATATATATATATATATATATATATATATATACAAAGTTGTGTGGTAAATAGTCGTCTATGACGACGATTTTTTTGGGCTATAACAACGGTTCATCCATTGCTATAGTTATTCTAATCTATGACAACGGGTGAACCGTTGCTATAGCCCAAAAAACTATCGTAATAGACGACTGTTTTGTATATATATAGCCCATATATATATATATATATATATATATATATATATATATTAAGGAGATATTTTGTAAATTTCTATATAGGCGTGCGTAAAACTACTGATTTATTTATTAGTTTTATATAATAGACTTGTAGTTATAAAATTGTAAATGCATGCATATAGATAATTAATTTAACTAGTTGATATTCCGTGCAATGCAAAGGTTAATTAGAATAATTAATTATATAATTTGTTAAAATTATGTAAACTTAGAATATATTTTTGCATGACATAAATTTTAAAATATATTTTTGAAAATATATAGTATTTTATAAATAGTTATGAAATATAGTTCAACGAATTTGATTACTTTTTGTTTGGGGATTGTTGATATGTTATGTGCATAAGTGTTTTTATTGTTGGAGAACTGAATTAATATTGAGGCACATGTGGACTGTTGATATGTCTTGTGCAGGTGTATTTGGACATATTGGAGAACAAATATTGATTTAAATAAGTTAACTCGTCAATTTTAATCGAGTTAACTCACTGATTTTTTAAATTAAAATAAACGAATTTTTAAATTAATTCCAATTGTTGATGTCATATTGCATCATGATTTATGTGTATTCATATATAAGTATTGAATTATTGATGCATTTGTATTAGACCCTTTTGTAAGCTCAATGGCTGCGTGGGCTTCTGGTGTTTATTCTTGTAATCTTTTTTAATGAAAATGATATTTATATATGCAATGATTTTGCAAACTACAGTTCTACAGGAGGATACAGCCTAAATATTTTGACTTAATTTCCCCATGCATGCATGAGCACCAGATAATTAATTATTTATTTCAGATATTTTCACTTAAGTTATCATGTTTATCTTATAGATTTTTATAAGATAATAATTATAGGTATTTAAAGCTGATTATTGATCTTAGGTTTTTCTTTTACCAACTGGTCATTTCATTTGACAATGTTACTACACCGACTAAGTGCGATCTAATTGAAGATCGAATACCGACACAAGACTCTAACGTTCTATTCGCCATGAAGCAACATAATTTCTTTTGACAAAATAATGTAGGCTACCGACGCATTATTCTTTCAACTATCATCGACAACCCCCTGCCCTCGCCTCCCCTCCCCTCCCCTCCCCTCCCCTCTATGAAAAATGATTCATAACCAACGTTATAAATTTAATATTATTTTACAATAAATTTCAGTATTTCATTCGCGTATCGAACGGTGTAATGAAACTTCAATTTGCACTTTAATGTGGGAGAGCACGCAGTTTAATTTTACAGACCACTTCGTCAGAAACAAAGAAAGAAAAATTTCTGCCAATTTAATGTAAAAATAAAAATAAATTTTCTTCAATCCGTTGTTTAATTGTGCGGACGAGAATTATTTTTTAAAAAGAGAATAATGACTTTGTTGAAAACAAATAAAGAATGATTCCCACCAATTTGACGTAAAAAAAATCTCTTTAATTCGCAGAACTAAACTTGCGAGTTCCCTCATATTAAAGTGCAGATTGGATCGGAGTTTTATTACACCGTTCGATTCATGAATGAATATTTATTATAAGGATAATTTTATCTTTACAACATTGACTATATAGGGATCAATCCTCTCTCTCTCTATATATATATTCATTGTGACCTTATAATAAACAGAGCCGGTCCGGGGTTTTTTAAGGCCCAGGGCAAAAAATTTTAAGTGTGCCTCTTTATATAAACTAAGTAAAAAAAATAAATAAATTATCAACTAATTAATTTTATTAAAGTTATAAGAATTTACAAAAGATAAGGAAGAACACTTTAAAATGTCATCGAAGCAAAAACTCATCATATGTACCGACAAAATAAAAATATCAATAAAATCGATAAAACTAATGAAATACACACTGTAGTTGACAAATTTTACTGATTACACAATTGAACTTTTAATTTTTTAAATTATCCCATTAAACTAATTATTATTTTGAAATTGGGTTATTCCGTTAAAAAAATAAACGGACGTTAATTTTTTATCTACAAAACTAATCACCGCAGTTGGCACGTTTTATTGATTACATCATTGAACTTTTAATTTTTCAGATTACCTTATTAAATTAATTTAAAAAATGATTATGTTAAATATTTTTAAAAATAGTTATTATTTACAGTAAAAAATATTAGAAACTTTAATTTTTTCCATAAAATGAGTAAAATTTCATAAAATATAGATTTAAAAAAATTAAATTTTTATGAAACCTTACTGATTTAAAAAAAAACTCTTTTTTTTCTTTTGAAAATAAAGTTTATTTTTTTTTTGAATCTATATTTTATAAAATTTTATTCATTTTTTTAAAATATGAAGAATTTTCCAATTTTTTTCTTGAAAATAATATTTATTTATAAAAATTATTAATTTCTTTTTTGAAAAAATTGAATCAGTTTTTTTATTTATCTTTTACTATTTTTTTATTTAATTTCTATTTTTATTTTTTATTTTAAAAATTCTAATATTAAGAATGGGTCATTATTTTAAAAAATTAAGTAGACATTAATTTAATTTAAAATTACTTTAATTTTTTTAAATATATATTTTATGAAACTCTACTAATTTTATGAAGTAAAAAAGTTTCTAATATTTTTTACCTAAAATAATAATTATTTTTAAAAATATTTAAAATAATTATTTTAATTAGTTTGATGGGGTAATTTAAAAAATAAAAAATTCAATGGTGTAATCAGTAAAATGTGCCAACTACAGTGGATAATTCATTAGTTTTGTAGATAAAAAATTAACGTCCGTTTATTTTTTTAACAGAATGACTCAATTTCAAAATAATAATTAGTTTAGTGGTGTAATTTAAAAAAATTAAAAGTTTAATGATTTTAATTAATAAAACCTACCAACTACAGTGAGTATTTTTTTAATGTTGCCCAATGAAATCTAAACTACAAAACATCATTTAAAATGTTTTCTTGTTACACTTTTAGATGCAAAATCATAAATTATACTATCATATTTAATATTTTCTAACATGTCATTTTTAATGCATAATATCTCTAATCTTTTTATTATTATTTTTTTAGACACATAAATACATAAATTTATAAAAAAAAATTGGGCCCCTTTTAACTTTGGGCCCTGGGCGGTTGCCCTGTTCGCACACCCCCAGGGCCGGCTCTGATAATAAATATATAGTCATTGAATAACAAATTCATTTTATTCCCGTTTAATAATTTTTGTTCATTGTGACCTTTTGGCAGATATGTGCACAAAAATTATATATATATATATATATGGGTCTCCATCCACAGCAACCGGTTGTTGGGGAGCAAACCCTTTTTGGCCAGCCGGTACAGCTTGTTACGGCTTATAAAAAAAATAAAATTCTAAGGCCGGTACAAGCTGTTACGGCTGGCCAAAAATGGGTTGCTCCCAACAACCGGTTGCTGTGGATGGAACCCCTATCAAAAATGGGTTCGAATCAAGTGCATACCCCTTATCTTACTCACACGTGCTCACCCCCCTTTAGCGACGGACCCGACGACGATTTCGGTCATACAACCGTCGTTTATACTTTTAGCGACGGACAACATATAGCGTCGCTAAAAGTATAGACGACGGTTGTATGACTGAACCGTTGTCGGGTCCGTCACTAAAGGGGGGTGAGCACGTGTGAGTAAGATAAGGGGTATGCACTTGATCCTTGCTCTATATATATATATATATATATATATTTCCTTTTTTGATAATTGCATTTTTAACAGCACATTTGGAAAATATGACATTCTACTTATAAAACATATATATGATGATAAATTGATAATCCAATATTTTCCTCAACCTCAAATAAAACTATTCCAACATTTCTATTTCATTTTGTATTTGTGTAAATTGTATGATATGTATCTGATTCGGATTGTAAAACAAAACTGAAAAAAAATAGGTTGTCAAGGAAAGAAAAAACACATGAATAAAAAACAAAGTAGTCAAGGAAAAAAGATCACATCCTGGAATATGCTTGGCTTCTAACACTATTTTCATGCTTTTAGGTTTACTACACTCGTATTCTATGCTGGTTAATATCGATAATACAGCCTAAAATTATAGTATTTGTTATTTAGTATTATAATTTGAGTATAAATGGTATAATAGGAATCATAATAATAAATTGAGTATGCAAGGTTTTCAGACCCGGACCGATTATCAAACTGGAAAAAATATTGGATTGGTTCAACCAGTGATGGAATAGTTATTGATACAATTAATGACGTCATTAATATATTTATATATATATATTATTAATAATTAATAAAATTTTAAAAAAATCTCGATTTTTGTATATTAAAACATAATAAAGTTAAGTTACAATATTAGTAAAAATGATTACTTTTAATATTAAAAGTTTTTCAGTACAAAAAATAATTAAAATCGATTCATTGAGTCAACTTAATAAGTTTTATCGGTTCGACCAATGTTCAACTGTTTCAATCGGGTTTTGACTAAAAACGGGTTAATAGTCCAACATGACAGGAGTGACGACTGATTTCTATTTTTACCAGTTGAATCGACTTCGAATTTTAAAACCATGATTGTATGTATATCAAAATTATTATATATAGTTTTTAATATATGCATGTACATCTTTGGATTTGGAATAATACAACAAAAATACGAAAAATTTAAAATAATACAACTCGGGACTAATGTAGGATTAACTCGGTAACTAATCACGGTTAATTTGGATAAAATCTTGTTTGCCTTGTTATATGTATATTATTATTGATTTTTTTTATTTGGTCTTGAAATGGGCTTGGGACAACTTTTCCGGGTTACCATTCTTATTTAACCAACCCAGCTTTAGCCCACTGCGAGTAATTCTTATCGTCTTCCTCTCTCCTAGGGTTTCATTTTGTCCACTCAGCTCAGAAAAATTAAAAGAATAGGAAGTTGAAAATGTCATCGTTGGGAACTTCGAAGGGTGTATTGGAGATCGCAAAGTTCGCTGTATATGTAACCGTTCCGATTGGTCTTATGTATTTCTTCGCCAACAACACTCAGAATCTTCAAAAATTCATGGGCGCTGTATGTATATGTTTCTCTATATAATGTATCTTTCTGACTATCTTCATTTCTGCTTTATAGTTTCATAGCTTTTGCTAAATTTTTTTGGGTTCTAGTTCAGTAAGGCTTATGTGCGTGTATATATGTATGTAATCTATAAATGTGTTGTTCATATAAACTTTGTTTGATTGAATGTTTAATTCATATTATATCACTGATTTCAAAGTTGGCTTAAAAGCAGCTTGTTATTTTGCAATTTAATTTCGAGAATTGCCTTATGAATACGATCTCTGCTTTACTGTAGATACTTGATATCTTTGACCAAATTGCAAATCTGACCCTCCTATTGGTCATTTTTTTGCTAAACTGTTCTTTAAACTTTTTTTTTATCACAACTGTTCCTCATAGATGCATTAGTTATGCATAAGTGTTCCTCTATCATTTTTCTGTTAAATCATTCAACAGAGATTAACTGAGCTAAGGGCATAATGGGCATGACAAAAAGGGAAAATGAAATGAGAGGGAAAACATAATGGGCACAACTTGTTCCCTCCAAAACTAGTATTACTCAAGAAGTCTTCACTGTCAATTAGACAATTACTATAAGATTATATTTATGTTAGTATGATCCACTATAATTTTTACCTACTATAATGATGGATTCATAAAAATGATGGATTCCAATTTAATGGTTGTATATTTCCCCTCCCTCCCTCTGTGTGCACACTAAAATTAATACGAACACAAACCCAAAAATGTCCATGTCCGTCTCCACAATAGTAATAACTTCCATCAATTGATTTAATTAATAATTATCAAAAGCCTTGTACCTCACAAAGGAAATATCCTTGATATAAAAACAATTGGTTCACCAACACCTCTCTTACCAGAATTCCTCAGGCATGAACAAGCCTGCCTTGAATCCCTGGACATCTTTCCAGGTCCAATTGTAATAAGTTAACTAAGCCAGAAAAGGTACTCATTCCTTTAGCAGTAATACAACTGTGTCTTCTGCAACTAAGAGTTGTCAAGTTGGAGAGGCCTGAAAGAGTTTATTATAACTATCCAAACCATTAGGAGAAGAGAAAATACTCAGCTACTCATGCTATTCAGTTGGACTTCACGAGCCAGGAAAAGAGTACTTCAAAAAGAGAAATATTAGGTCTAAAAAGAAATTATGAACAAGAAAAAAAGCCATATTTGAGGGTTCAAATTGTATCTTCTAGTTCTGTTATTTCTATGATGTTCCTTTTCATAAAATAAAGATAGCCGAGAAATCTCTTTAGACTATAGTAGTCATACCAATATATCTATAGTCAATTTCTTTAACCGCTGTTTTGTATTTTCTCTAATCTACAGTTGAAGAAAATGAAAGTAATTAAGCTAAGTGAACTTCTCTATATTCAAATTTCATAAACCCATAGAACTATGTAAAACAGAAAGAAGTAGGTAAAAATTCTATGACATTCAAATTTCATAACCCATAAAAATTATATTTATGTTAGTATGATAGTATCTATGTAAAACAGAAAGAAGTAGGTAATATGAACATATCCTACTAATTTTGCCATTTTATAAGGAATGTTATGTATTGCTAACTTTCCTACTATTATATTAGAGATCAAAAGTTCACTAATATTTGTATGTACTGAATCCTGTAGCATGATTTGATATTGCCATTAAAATGTTCAATACTAGGATTTAGTTTTGACGTAATTCTAAATTTATAGAACTAAAAAATTCTTATCCGATGGAACAAAACTAAAAATAACTCTCATAGAATTAAAAAATTCAGTCATGTCAATCAAAGAAATAAAGACATTCACATATAGCTCCATTCTAAATATTAAGCCATAAATTTCTTTCCCTGTTTGTACATAGTCCATCAATCCACAGAGTCTAAATGTCTCAAAACTATTGATACTGACAATAATTTCATGTGACTGATGAAGATGAATTTTATCCCTTATTGAAACCTCCAAGCTGCTCTCTCATCTTTTCGATCATGAATGTTATACGATTCAGCACAAATCTATTCAAATGGGTCTAATAACTAAAAAGACTATATTAACCCTGCTTGTCATGCCCATTACACCCCTAACTCAGTTAATCTCTGTTAAATGATTTAACAGAAAAATGATAGAGAAACACTTTTACAAAATTAATGCATCTATGAGGAACAGTTGTGCTAAAAAAAAGTTTAGGGAACAGTTTAGCAAAAACATAACAAATAAGAGGGTCAGATTTGTAATTTAGTCTGATATCTTATTCTCTAATTCTGGGTTCAAAATGAAGTGTTTCACAATTATAGTTTATGAGTCATTATAATATTTGCAGGTGATTTACAAAGGGCAAGTTGTATTTCAGAAATGTGGTTTTGTCTTGCTGTTTTTATTTTTTCGTTTGGAATTTATACAGTAACTGAATTAGAACAGTACAACAGTTGCTGCAAAAGAAAGACGGAAAAAAACAAATCCTTTTAACCTAGCTTGAAATGTCTCATACTTCCTTTTCTTAGTGGGCCTCATTAGCCTCTCGTAGTTGTAAAAAGTAGTTGTCATTAGTGTTGGTGACGCATTTGTGATTCATTTGGTTTTGCAACTTGTATATGATAGTTGAGTGAGTTTTTTTTCCTTTCGGGGGTTCGGGGGAAGGGAGCATTGTGTGTGGACTCCAGAGTTAATCTCACTTAGTTGATACACACTCATTAATAATGCTCATCCCTTTCCCCTGGTTATAGAGAAACAAAATGTCTAACAACACAAACTTTTTTGAGAAGAAGCATGTGTGGTTTACAAGTATATGCACTTGAGTGACACTAATTCAAACTTTGATGATATGAGAATTTTGGAGTTGGTGCTTAGTACTGTACAATGGTGTATACACATCTTAAAACTCACTAATATTTTACCGTCTTACTATAAAATCGTGGATCTTTAGATATGACTTTCTTTTAGCATGAGACATAGGTTTATTTTGTAGGAAAAACAAAATTAAAGGTTCATAATTATAAAAGTAGGAGAGGAAAGATTTGCTAGGAAAGTGCATGTGCATATCTATATCTTAATATTTTTTTGGGTGAATATTTTAATATAATGACTCAAAGTTTATTAGATGCATATTACTGACAAAATAAGATATACCTGTGGTAAGAAAATAGTTGTGCATATTTACTTTTCTATGTAGTAGGCT
This sequence comes from Panax japonicus, assembly GCA_020205505.1. NCBI lineage: Eukaryota > Viridiplantae > Streptophyta > Magnoliopsida > Apiales > Araliaceae > Panax > Panax japonicus. The sequence continues at coordinate 54,733,266 of CM035103.1, forward strand.
AGTAGCATATATTTTTTTCTTCTGTATTTGCCATCTTGACTTTTTAAATGTGCAATACTTTGTGTGAAACAAGTATAGGATCGAACTACTCTGTTATACTAGGATATCAATACAACAAACATCTGAAGAGTACATGGTTGAGTTAAGCAATACCTGGAAAAATTGTGGAGGAAGGTTACATGTTCAATACATATTTTCTTTTTCACCTTCATCCTTCATATTTTCCTTTTTACCTTCATTAGAAGGTTGCGTTGCGTGTTCAGTACATGATTTTCTTTTTCTGTCAAGCCTGTGAATTTTTGATACTGGAACTTTGTAATTGAGCTTTTGATCAACATCGCTTGTAATAAAAATGGGTTCAGTGAGCATTTTTTCTTTATGCTTTTCATGCAATTAAATTCAGTCTTTGATTGTGGTACTTGTAATTGTTATGCAATTTGATTGTTTAAGAAAATAAGAAGTAACACTACCTATTTCTTAAATACATTTCTAAATAATATTTTTTTTGATCTGAAGCGTCAATATGTGGTTTATCCCCCGGAGGGACCCCGGCCTCCATCACCAGAGGAAGTAAGGGAGATGGCTCGAGAACTAGCTCGCAAGCGAGATAATATCCGCTGATGACTGACTCTATGGGCTAGTTTGTACTGTTTGGCCCTTCAAATAATTGACTGTTAATGTAATATTCATCATAGTAAGTATTTTGTTACTGTTATGTAAATAAACAATAAGGTTTTTAAAAAGGTGATAATTTGTCGTTGGCTGAGTTGATAATGTTTTGTAGGGTTTGGTGGCTTGGAATGACATGAACACGACATGACTGTTGGTCTTTCAGACCCTCCTTTAAACAAGAAAGCGGCTGAATACATGTATGTATCAATAATAGGATGAATGTTTAAGTGAAATTTGCCTTAAAGATAGTAAACTATCATTGGTTCAAGACATGCGTGTAGTATAATGGTACAAATTTGTAGCAAAACAAACTTTTATGATTCAATTTTGAAGTGTACTTGGTGTTTATTGTTGCACCAACCAAAAAAAAACTGCCAATTTTGGGTCAAAATATGATTGTTTCTTATTTATCCATGGGTTGGGTCAATCACTGGGCCGAAGGCTACTTGGTGTCAAAATCATATATTTTCAATATGGGAACTGATATTCTACATGATCCCTCTCACATCACATGAATAGTGAGAAAGATTCATGTTGAAATATTAATAAAAAAAAATATTTTTATTAAAAGGAGGGAATTGATATTAATATGGCATTAAAGTTGGACACATGACAATCTAATTTTTCGAGACAATTTTGTCCTTATTATGAAATTGGTGATAAACTATTATTTATTTTATTTTTTGGTTACGGCAAGCCTTGCGAGTTTGGATCCCGTGGAATAATTAATGGTTTGATGAAGCTGGGCTTGGCGGAGTTGATTTTTTTAGAGGTTATTTTGTTTAGGAACAATTACATTTTATAGTACATTTAAAAATATAATTACAAGAAAAGTGCACTCATTAAATATTTACACAATTAATATTTTTAAAATTTTATTTTCATTATTAGTACATATTTATGCTTCCTTTAATTATGGGATGTATTTTAATTTCCACGATTCTCTCCTTCAATTTTCTCCCCATCTCTCCCACGATTTTCTCCAACTCCATTTCTGTTTCCCTTCTTCTCCTCCCTCCTCCTCCTCCTCCTCCTGTCCAACCCCTCCCCACCCTCCGCCTCCTCCTCCCTCCTCCCTCCTCCCGCCACCACCTCCTGCCGCCACTCCCTCCCCACCCCTCCCTCTCCTCCCGCCTCTTTCTCCTCCTACTGCCGCCCCCCTCCTCCCTCCTCCCACCCCGCCCCCTCTCACTCCCACTCCCACTCCCACTCCCACTCCCACTTCTACCTCCCTTTGCCTTCCCCCTCCTCCCACCCCCGCCTCATCACCTCCCCTCCCTCTGCCTCCCTTTTCTCCCGCATCCCCCTCCTCACGCCTCCCTTTCTCCCCCCCTCTTCCCGCCCCCTTTCTCCTCCACCCTCCTCTCCCCCCACACCCCACGCCCCACCCCCTCCTCCTCCCGCCCCTCCCTCTCCTTGATCCCTACACCTCCCACCGCCACCGGTCCATTCTTTATTTTCACTGGTAACGAAATCTTCCGATAAGGTAACCAATTCAGTTTTATTAGACTATTAATTTATTTTGGATGTGATGCAGTTGGTAATCAAACTTCATGTAGTTGGTTACCAAATCATTTGATAAGGTAACCAATTCAGTTTTATTAGCTTACTAATATATTTTGAATGTGATGCAGTTGGTAACCAAAATTTATACAGTTAGTTACTAAACCTTCCGATAAGGTAACTACTTTAGTTTTATTAGGTTACTAATTTATTTTGGATGTGATGCAGTTGGTAACCAAATTTCATATAGTTGGTTACCAAACCATTTGATAAGGTAACCAATTCAGTTTTATTTGATTACCAATTTTATTTTAAATGTGATGCAGTTACTAGTCAAAATTCGCATAAAGATTACCATTTTAATTTTTATGGATAACCAAATCGTCAAAAAAAATTCAGAATTGCAACTCCGGCGGCGGCGGCTGCGGCAGCGGTGGCGGCGAGAGAGGAGGATGATGAACATTAGCTCCTTCATAATTTTTTATTTTTAATTTTATCATTTTGATTTGAATTTTGAAATATGAATTTGAAATTGTTGTTAGAGACAAGATTTGAATTTGAATTTTAGTTATCCTTGATTTTAGGTTTTTTATTAATGTGAATTGTACTATTTTTGTAATATAAGTCCTAATTACACTCTTTTTGTAATTATTTAGTTGATGCACTTTTCTTGTAATTACTTTATATTTGTTGTATATTTATGTAAATGACCCTTTTGTTTAATTTCAATGCAATTGAATTGAATTGGGCTCCATCAAAACCAAATAACTCCGATCCGATCCTTCAGCAAATTGTGTTTGAAAATCATAATTCTCACTCTCATAAACTTTTGTGTTCAACATAGGGATAGAAAAGGGTCCTTAACACTAATATACAACAATTGTAAAGTATTTACAAAAACAAAACATCCACAAAATAATTATAAAAATAACTCAACAGTCAATTATGGAATATTAACTCCCTACACGTCAGTTACGGAGTTTCATATTTTCAACCAACCGATCAACAATTCACGCGAAGAAAACAAGCAACTTTGAGATCGAAAAACAGATCAACGACAGATCGGAGAAGACGACTTCTCCAATGGCGATGCAACTCTGAGATCGGATAATATCGAAGAAGATCAACAGCAACTTCAAGATCAATAGCAACTTCAAGATCAACAACAACTTCAAGATCAACAGCAACTTCAAGATAAGTAACCAACTTCTGTAACAACTTTGAGTTTAAAGTTTATATGCATGTACTTACCCCGTGGGTACTATATACTCGTATGTTGGTTAACTTTTCTTAAGTTTTTTTGCTCTTTAATTGGTAACAAAGTCAGTAAATTGACTGTTTTGATTTCAAAATGCATGTAAAAATATGTTTTATATTCTGGTTAGTAAGTACATATAAATGGGTTACTGTTTATTATTAATTTGGTTACTGTATAATGATTATTTGCTTGTTGTATACTTTAAATGTTTATTTGGTTACCCCGTGGTTACTATATACTCGTATATTGGTTACCTTTCTTAAGTTTTTCGCTCTTTAATTGGTCACAAAGTCAGTATACTGACTGTTTTGATTGCAAAATGCATGTAAAAATATGTTTTATATTCTGGTTACTAAGTACATAGAAATTGGTTACTGTTTATTATTGATTTGGTTACTGTATAATGTTTATTTAGTTGCTGTATACTTTAAATGTTTATTTGGTTACCCCGTGGTTACTATATACTCGTATATTGGTTACCTTTCTTAAATTTTTCGCTATTTGATTGGTCACAAAGTCAGTATACTGACTGTTTTGATTGCAAAATTAATGTAAAAATATGTTTTATATTCTGGTTACTAAGAACATAGAAATTGGTTACTGTTTATTATTGATTTGGTTACTGTATACTTTAAATGTATATTCTACTGATATTTTTTATATTGATGGTTACTTATTAAATACATTAGTTACTTTTCTGCAATTGTTGGATCTTTAAGTACATATTGATATTTTTTATATTATTTGTTTCTGCTGTAAAATGCATGTCAAATATGTTTTTATGTTATGGATACTAATTAAATATATGTTGGTTACTATCTAATCTGATTAGTATATAATGTTGACTTGTTTACTGTATAATATTACCATGATTACTACATAATATTACTGTGTTTTATACTGATTTTTTTTATATTGATGGTTACTGATTAACTACATTGGTTACTTTCATACACATGTTAGTCTTTAATTTATAACAAAGTCATTACTGATTGTTTTGGTTGTAAAATGAATGTAAAAATATTTTTTATAATCTTGGCTACTAATTACATATATCTTGGTTACTGTATAATATGTATTTAGAAAAAATATATGGTAACCAGAACAACAAAAAACAGTAACCAAAATCCTAACTCAAGGAAACAAAAATAAAATCCAAATCAGAAACTAACCGTAACAAAAAAACATACTAAAGAAGTAACCAAATATTTATATGATAGTAACCAAAACATATTTTAATGGTAACCAATACATAAACAACATGTACACCAAAATCAGTTTAGACAACCATGTATACTAATAAGCAAATACATGGTAACCATAACAACATAAAAAAATAACTAAAATACCAAATCAAGGGAATAAAAATGGTATCCAAACCACAAGCTAACAGTAAATAAAATATAATGCAGAAGTAACCAAACAGTTATATGAAATGCTTTAGCAACTGCAGGGCAGCAACCTCATCACCTTAGTCAGATCATGCAACACTTCGCTTCAATTACAACTTTGTATAAAAAAATATTGTATGCCAAATAATGAAAGAATTTCAGGAATGTCAACGGATTACAGGATTGACAAACATTTAACACTTAACACCCATACCAATTCCGTTTAGAATAGATGAGGAAGGGGGGAATAATAGTACAATACAGTGGAGTACCAGTAAAAAATGCAGTATTTCATACAATAAATTCCGGAAAATCATGAACCATGGCTTTTTTACAAACTTAATTTTGTTTTCATCACTAAAACTAGTAAGAGGAAATGCTGAAACAAAATTTCTTACTCAATCATGCCTAAAGACTTATTTGCATAAGAATTGAATAGGTTATCAATACGCTCCATCTCCTTCGTTGTAACTTTCTTCGAGGCTGAACAACATAATTATCAAATGATATATTCAAAATTAGAACAACATAATCTGAAAGGAGTTTTGCATTATGTTTTGTTAACAGAAGAGAGAAAAAAATTTCAAACAGAAGAGAGAGAAAAAAATTTCAAATAGAAGAGAGAGAGAAAAATTTCAACATTGTTAACCGAAGAGTCCTAGATGACGGTGATTACATGTTTAAAAAAAACCCAACCCTATTATAAGATTGACACTAATTTGTCATGTCAGCCCATTAAAATTAATTCTTTAATTTAAGGACTTTTAATTGTATTAGTATTGTAAATAAAAATGATAAAATATAATATTTTTATAATTATTTTTTAAATGTATCATTATTGTAATTATTTTTAAAAATGTACTACTATATATAATTAATCCGATAGAAAAGGGACCTTGAGATTACTATTAAGAACCCTATGGGGCCATTTAAATACTTATATATGAGTATTACTTACAGATCTAAAACACTCATCTTAAATAGCACTATTTTATTAAAATTATACATTTTGAAAATTCTTTTAAAAAATAAGTGGAGCCGCGAGCGGCATTTTTGTAAATAAAAAGAAAGCAAGTGATGCCATTCTATTTTAATATTATTTTTGTATATTAAAATAATCTCTGAAACGACGTAATTTTAATAAAAAAATATTATTTAAGAGAGTGCTTTAGAGTACTCAGTACATACAGATATACTACCATTTACGTTATGAATAGTGGAAGACTCTGACTTAAGGATTGATTTTACGGTTTTATTTTCTTGTTAATAGTATCATTTTTCTAAAAGAATCAGAATTAATTTTGAGAAATAAATGTTTCTTAAAAAATAACAAGGCTAATATCGTCATTGATGCCCAAAATAGTAAAACGCCGTCTGTGGGAATCGAACCCACGACCACGTGGTTAAAAGCCACGCGCTCTACCAGCTGAGCTAAGACGGCTAATTCTAATTGTATTCACTTGAAGGATATTTTTCATATAAGACCTAATTTATAGCCACTCAAATTCTCCTGGGTTTTGCATTAATTCGCCACCTTCATTTCATTTCAATGTGAAATTTGGAGTTTTTCAGGTCCAAAATTAAGTGCATGTTGGTTTGGAGTAGACTTTATTGGTGCATGTTTGGTTTATTGGGGGATTTATCAGTTTTCTTAATATTACTCCTTTCATTTTAATTTTAATGTCCAATTTTGACTAATTAAAGTTAAATTAATTATTTTCAAAATTATTATTTGTCAAGAATAGGTGAAAAGATTATAAAAAAAGAAAAAAAATATATACAGTTTATTATTAACCTCAATTTTTATAATTTTAATAATATATTTATTTATTAATTTTAAAAATAGTCAATCTAATTTTAAAAAGTTAAAACTGGATATTTAATTTGAGAGGGAGCACTGCACTTAAAAAAATAAAATAAAAAATCATTTTCGGTTAACACGTACGTAGAACCAAAACTTTTTCCACTCTCTTTCCGGAGGACGGAGGGAGTACACGCTTGAGCCAAATTTCATAGAAATTCCCACATTCAAAATACCAAAAGTTAGCTGTGGCCTCTTTGATTGGCCTGGCCCTCCATTTCCAAACAGCTTTTTCCGGGAAAAACTTTGAGCAAAATGAAAGAAAATTAAACGAAGTTGAAAGCACATGAATTCATGTTCAACAGAATTTTCACCGAATTGTACTTTTTATCCTCGCAATAAAATTGACAATGCTGAATTTTCTTCAGTCCCATTGACTTCAAAAGTGGGTCTTTCTTTATTCTGCAATAAAAATGGTATTTCGTTCTGATTTTACTATCGCCTTCTGGGAGATGCTTTTCAGCTGTTTAGAGGTAATTTTCTCAACCCATATCTGGATATTTTTGGTTCTTGCAGTTTCTTGCTTGAGATGAACTGTAGACAAAATTTCACATGAACTTCACCATTTATTCTTTCTTTTTATCATTTCTATTTAGATAAATGTGTTTTTTTTCCTTTTAACACAGATAAATGGGTTCTTTTCAGCTTGATGAATGCTCAAACTTCTTCTCTTGATGGAAATGTGGGTTTAAAGCTGCAATTTACTCATTATATGTGTTGATTTTGCCTGTTCATTTGGATTGAGGCCAACTAGTAATTTATGTGTTTTTAGTTTGTTGGAAAATCAATAGGAACAGGACAAAGATCTTGCTTAATCATTTTAGGTTTTGGAAATTGTATGTTATTTTATGACAGGTGAATCTTGTTCATTAAATTTATATTTAGTCACAGTAATTCTTTTGGTTTCTCTTAGTTTTAAGTAACTGCGGTTCGGAGCTTCTTATATTAACATCTCTCTCGAGCCCTTTAAGCAGAATTTGAAGGGTTTGTGATTAAGTTTGATTATATTACAGTTTCTTATAGTAGAAGGAAAAAGATATATGGGCTAGGAAGTGTATTCTGTATTGTAGCTTTTGTTTTGCCTTTTGCCAATTTCGCATTATGACCTGGGTATACTGTTATTATATTGTCTTCCTCCGAATCTTTCCTGTAGTGCTTAATGAGAATCAAAGATTAGAGATGTTGGCTATAGGTTCTCCACTTAAGAAAGAAATACTTCTTTCTTGTTTTATATTTATTACTTGGATTAAGTTTCTAAATGTTATGTGCATGGGACAAGTTATCTTAACATGTTCTATATTTTAAGAAAGAGTTACTTCGTGTACTTGTTTTGTATGTATCATTTAGAATATTCTTCTGCAATTAATCGTATGTTCTTGAACATTCCTTTGTGGATGAGCCTTCTTCTGAATTATTGTAAATAACTTATAGGTGGTTAACGAAGTCTTATTAATGCCCAGGAAAGGAAGAAGCGGAGGAAAGAAGTTACAGTTAGAAGAATGTTCACTTAATTTTTCAATGTTTATGCCATTTCATGTACATGAGCCATTGTCTTTATTTTGGATAGAGGATTTATCATAATGTCATAAGGATGGAGTTCGTGCCGATTGGTACTGTCTTGGCTGTCCTTACTACCCAGGTCATTAAAACAGCTCAAGCTGCCAGGGATGTTGCTTTTGAGAAGGAGAGTTTCAAGGTTCTTTCAGATCACCTTTTTGACATTGAGCCTGTCTTAAAGGAATTGCAGCTTAAAAAACTAAATGAATCATCAGCTGCAAGGCAAGCTTTGGAATTCCTTGTTGCCGATGTCAAAAAGGCTAGAAACCTGGTTGATAAGTACATAAACCGATCCCGTTTCTACTTGCTTGTCAAGTGCCGGCACATTGTCAAGGAGGTACAAGAAGTCACGAGAGATATTGGAAAATCTTTTGCTGCCCTATCCATTGCAAACACTGATGTATTATCAGGCATATCTGACCAGGTGAATAGGTTAAAGAACGAGATGCAAAGAGCAGAATTTGAGACTTCTCACTTTCGGTTCCAAACCGCTGACAAGGTAAATCAGGGTCTTACGGATCCGAGGCTTGATCCAAATGACATTCTGAAAGATATTGCCATGGCAGTAGGGGTGCCAGTTGATCCCTCAGAGATAAGCAAAGAGCTGGAGAGCTTCAGAAGAGAAAAAGAAGAAGCCGCAAACCGGAAAGAAAGGGCTGAAGTTTTTTTCTTAGAACAGGTAATTGAGCTACTCTCTCGAGCCGATGCTGCTAGAGATTACGAGGAAGTCAGGAAGAAGTATCACCAAAGGCTTCAAGTCATAGAACGATACGATCCTAAAGAGGAGTATATCGAGCCTTTTAAAGCATTCACTTGTTGTATTACTAGATCTGTAATGGTTGATCCTGTTAGCCTCTGCACTGGTACAGCATGCGAGAGAGAAGCTCTTGAAGTTTGGTTTGATCGTGGAGAGAAAACTGATCCACAAACTGGTGATCTTCTTGAAGATTTCTCATATAGGTCTAACCTTCAGCTGAGACAATCGATCCAAGAATGGAAAGAACTCAACTACTGCCTTAAAATCAGGTCTTGCAAGGCAAAGTTGCTATCAGAGGTTGATTCGTCTGTGGAAGAGGCCCTTGACCAAATGCAGGAGCTTATAAGGGACAATTCAATTAATAAAGACTGGATTTCCATTGCAGGGCTTACAAAATTGATAATCTCTATCCTTGGAATCACAGAAAATGGAGATGTGAAAAGAAAAATACTAGTTACCTTAATGGACATTATACAAGGACATGTCAGAAACAAGGTATGCCTAATCATTTTCTTGTCCATTTTTTCCCTTCTACAGAATAAAAAGTAGAAAAAATTGCTTGCATTCTGCCCGAATGCATTGGTCCATGGCTCCCTGCTTTCTTTTCTTCTATTACTTTCTCCTTTGGTTCTATGATAACATCCGTTTCCAACATCTGACATTCAGAAGTAAAAAGTTTCTATAGTTAAAGTAGTCCATTAATAATCTATACATTCACATTAACAAACTCATAATCATGAGAAGAATGCTTAATTACATTTTGGTAGTGTTTCTTATCTGACTATCTGCCTTTAATTTGCTAGTGTTTATTTGAGTTGGTAATATGTGAGCTTATGTATTCAATCTAATTGTTGTTTTTAATTTTAACCAAAAGCATTGAACATTGGAATTCACAAATGCATGCATAAGTTTTCAGTTTTAAGCTTAGGAAAAAAAAAATTTGCTTTCGCAAATTCTAAATGCAATGTATCTTCCAATTCTATAGGATTTATTGGTTGAGAATCAGAGGTTCGAAGACGTCATTGCATGCCTAGGGTGTGATTCAAGCATATCAGAGAGTGCCGTCCAGCTGTTGTATGAGTTATTGCTGGAAAGGTCTTGTTGGAATATGTCTTATTGTAGGAAGCTCTCTCAGCAACATGGTGCAATCTTTAATCTTGTTACCTTTCTGAAGGGTTCAGTGAAAGAGTCATCGGAGAAAGCAGCTGAAATTTTGATGAAGCTTTGTGATGAAGATGAACAGAATACTATTAGAATTGCTGAAGCAGGCTGGTATAAACCACTTACCAAATGGACAATAGAAGGTCAGGAGGTTCAGTTTATTCAAAATTTTCTGAAAAAATATTCCTTTATTCCAACATGAATGAATAGAAACTGCTTCTTGCTTTGTTTATTTGATGCTAAAAAGAACTGTTTCCCTTAAAATGTTGGTGAGAACTTTTCCCAATTGTTGAGTTATAAATGAAACACAAGTCAAGATGCCTTCAGTTGTTTGCTAAAGGGAAATTGCAGCGGAGGCTGTTTTCTCCATCACAAGATTAGAATGTCTGTGCAACACACAAGCACCCATTCGTTGAAAGAAACAAATATAAGAAATGAAGGAAAGACTATAAAAGAAATGTTATATGTAATATGTGTGTGATGGTAACCTATATACTCAAATTTCGTAAATATCAACTTATGGAAAAGGAAATTAAGTATGGAAGTTGACAATTCCAGTTCAATTTCCTTTGAGAAAAAGAAAAGCAATAATAAGAACTCTGATGACAAGCCGGGTGAAATATATAAAATGGCTTCACTACATTTCCCAAAAAACCGCAGTGGGAATATTATGCTACAACTCCTTATAATATCTTCCTTTTTGTTACATATATGCAAAAAATTTCTACTCTTTTTTTTTCATCTGTGAGTAACATATAATGATGTTCACTGCCCTGTGTAGCATCAAATAATGAAAGTGGTACATAATTGACATGACTTGGAATTTGAAAGACTGATGCAATTAGGTCATGCTTATCCTCTTCAGGACCAGAGTCTTCAAGGATAGTGATGGTGAGAGCGCTTGTTAGTTTAACATTGGCTGAAGAAAATATAAAGCTCCTTGGAGAGGAAGGGCTGATACCCCCTTTGCTTGAAATGGCATCTGGAAACACCGAGTCCAAAGAATTATCATTGTCTATGCTGGTTAAGCTGTCAGCCTATCATGAGAATAAAAGGCATATTGCAGTGGCTGGCGGGGTTCCTCTTGTACTAAAGCTATTTTCTTCCCATATGCGCATATTGATTATTTCTAAATGCTCTGAAATTCTTGATAATCTTACTTCCAATGGTGATGGAATCAAATTCCTTATTGATGAAAATGGAAACCAACTTGAGCTAGAGTCCGTCATCACCACCTTGTTGGCTTTCCAGCAGAGTCCCACCTCTGATACTGTACGAAAGCCTGCCTTGCATGCATTACTTGGTATTTGTCAATCTGATGCCGGGCTTGTTAAGACGGCAGTTCTCAAGGCCAATGGTGTTTCTCTAGTCCTTCCTCTTCTTGATCACTATGATCTTGAAATACGAGAAGCTGCAATAAATCTTCTCTTCCTCTTTTCTCAGCACGAACCAGAGGGAGTTGTAGAATTCCTTCTGAAGCCAAGAAGGCTAAAGGCTTTAGTCAGGCTTCTTGAGAACAACGATAAAGGTGAGGTACAAATGGCTGCAGCCGGTGTATTAGCTAACCTTCCCAAATCAGAAATATCACTCACGAAGAAATTAATAGAATTAGACGGACTGAGAGCAATTGTAGACATCCTAAGATCTGGAATCATAGAGGCACAAGAAAATGCTCTAAGTGCTCTCTTCAGATTTACGGACCCCACAAATCTTGAGTCACAAAAGATTGTGGTTGAACAAGGGGCATATCCATTGCTTGTAGACTTTCTCAAGGCTGGTTCAGTAACAGCGAAGGCAAGAGCAGCTGCACTCATTGGTGATCTTTCCATGCGCAGTTTAGAACTCACTGTTGTGTCCAAAAGAGCAGGTTTCTGGTGTTTCTGTGGAAGCCGTATCCCTAAATGCCAAGCACATGGAGGTATCTGCAGTGTGAACAAGTCATTTTGTCTGTTGGAGGCAAATGCTTTGCCTGAGCTGGTGAGACTCTTACAAGAAAAAACACATGAGACTGCTTATGAAGCAATTCAGACTCTTTCCACTCTGTTTGCTGAAGAGTGTCCCCATAGAGGGGCCAAAGTTCTGCATGAGAATGGTGCAATAGTTCACATCTTTGAGATTTTGACCTGGGGTTCAGAGTCATTAAAGGAAGAGGTTTTAAGTCTTTTAGAGAAGGTTTTTATGTCAAAGGAAATGGTGGAAATCTATGGATGGAAAGCTAGAATACCTCTTGTTCATCTGACAGGGCGTAGCTTTCACGAGGATGGGCGTCTTCAGAGGAAGGCTGCTAGAGTCTTGTTACTCATTGAACGTAACTCAAGATCATCGACATCGGGTGTTGTTTCTGGAGTAAATGAGTGAAGATGCTTTTGTTTACAATAGAAGAGAGACTATCCAGTAAATCAGGTACATGTAGTACAATAATTCTTAGTATTTGTCTGATATTAATCAACTTCTGTTATTTCATTTCAATATTGGGCATCATATTTGTTTCTGTTCTTGTTATTATATCTTTATTGACTTCTTGAAATCACTCCTTAAGCCAGTTAACAGGATGGTGATGAAAAATTTGAAGTGGATGAATTTTAGACTTTTACCATTTTGAATCGTGGAGATGCATCTTGAGGAACTCTAAATACATCTCAGTCATTGTAAAGTTTACCAGTACTTTTGAGTAAAACTATCACCCCACATTGGTATTTAGTAGTTGCAGTATAGTAGAATTATGGAAGGGATAATCAGGACAAAACTGAAACAAGAACATTGAAAACCCCCCAAACCTAAAAATTCACCCCTAAGGAATTGCATAAGATTCTAACCCAACTTTTACACAACCAAAAAGAAAAATAAAAGAAGAATAAGATGATATAAAGCCTGTCTGTTCTGACTGATCTTAACTGGCATGTCGGTGACCTCTTTAATAAAAATAATTTAAATTACAGTAACCAATATAGAAGAAGTATGAAAAAATAAGGGGCTGAAAATATATTTAGGCTTGAAATAATTAATTAGTAGTATCGTTTCTCAAATCTCAATCATAGAATACAATAGCTGAACAATAAAAAATAACTCCAACAAATGCCAAAATAAGAGTTAAGATCCAGAATAAATCCACAAAAGAATGATATTTACACTATAAGAAACATATAATTAATAAGTACAGCCAGGGATTTTCTGAATATCAACATAACAACATAAATTTGTGAATAAAAGTACCATAACACTTGACATTCCCACGAAGCTTTTCAGAAAGATAAAAGACATAATGCCACGAAAACAAAAGAACAACTAAAACCTCCGAATATCTTTAAGTGGCGTGGCAGCTTCATCCTGTTTCCACATTTTGATAGTCTTGTCCGCTTCGCAACTCACTAGTTCAAAGGAGAGAGCATAAATACCAGCTTCACAATTCAGTGAACCAGGCTGAACAATAGTTTGTGTTCTCTGGAAAGAATGACCACTTTTCCAATCCCAGAACCGCATACTCCTATTATCGCCGTAAACCAATACACCCTCCTTAGGATGCAGAGCCATTGCCCGCCCGAACAGATTTCTTGTGGTGGGTAAGTGTAACCATTGTTTTCCCGTCCTAATGTCCCAAAATTTGATGGTCAAGTCAATTGTGGATCTGTTGGTCTCATCTTGCATCGAATATCCCATACCCCCGACCGCCGGTCAATAGAATATCCAACTTAGGACGAAGACCTAAACAATAAACGCCTCCATTGAAAAGATCGAATAGCTCGGCTCTGTCCCATATCCCAGCAGTTTACTTGATTATCATCACCAGCAGAAAACATATAGGGGTGCATAGTGCTAACTGCAAGACCTCGTACTTGTCCAGAATGCCCTGTTAGTGTGAGTCTGAGCCTCCCACTCGCAGCATCCCAAATCTTAATGGTTTTATGAGAAGAGCCAGTACAGAACCAACTATTGGTCGGATCAAATGCATGGCCACTAATGACCCTGTAGTTCTTTTTCCATGGACAATGATACAAAATAGGAGTAACTTGATCACTAACAACTACATTATCGCCTTTTCAGGAGAAATCAACATTACTTAAGCCTTTTGATTGCAACCGAGTCAGTTTTGCTTATGATTTATTAGCTAGAGGAGGAGAAGAAGAGTAAGCTGATATATATATATATATATATATATATATATATATATATAGTCGTGTGAATATTAATCCTAATGACATGAGGAATATAATCCACATGCACAGGGCTACAAACCCAGTCAGTGAAGGATAATATTAATCATTTACAATCCTTACCTTACTAACTTTTTTTTTGATCAAGAGTCCAAAATATAGTCATAATCCCAAAATAATAATAGAATAGGCAAATTCGAACTGTTCCAAGAGCAAGTCTACCACATTCAAATATGAATAATCCAATTTCAACAATTCATGCACCAATAAGTCCCGAACAAATCAAAATCTCCTAAACGGAGAAAACAAAATCTCTCAAAAGATGATAGTGAAATTTCCTCAGAAAAGTAAAGAGAAAGAAATCAGTTCCAAAAAAGGGAAAAACAAAAACTAGCCAGTTTCAAACATTGCGAGCCCATATTGTAATTCTCAAGAACCAAAAAAAAGTAGTAACATTATCACCCAGCAAAGCTACTTTAAGCCTTATTAATTCTTCTCCTCTAACATTCAATACCAGCCCATTAAAGCTATTCCAGATTAGCCCACTAATGTTAGCTCCAAAGCTTTTGTACATTCTATATATCTAACTCGTTAACATTAGAAATATATCTAGATCTATATATAATTACTTAAATCTAGAATTTGAGTGTAATTTAAAATTAAATTGTGTTTGTTAGTTATTTTGTTATTTATTTTAAATACTTATATATATATATATATATACAGAAAGGATCAAGAGTATAATTCTTAAATAGTAGAATGTCTTAAATAATAGAATTTTATCAAAACGATCAAAACGATGTAGTTTTGATAAGACGCGGTGGCATTTTTGTAAATACGCGGTGGCATGGTATTTACAAAAATACTACCGCGTCTTATCAAAACTACGTCGTTTTGATAAAATTCTATTATTTAAGAGAGTTCTACTACTTAAGAGGTCTACTCTTGATCCTGTCTATATATATATATATATATAGTAGGGATCAAGTTTTTACTAAACTTGCTACCTCACTATTCCAGTATCCTGTCTTCTTTTGAGGTAAGAGGTATTATTCTTTCGTATCTATGAAGAAAGTTATTTCCTTTCAATACTCGTAAGGTTGTTATTCCATTCCTTATTATTATGTTGGAATAACCTGTCTATGCGAAGTACCACATACATGGTGAAATTCTTCTGTTATTCCATTCTTTATTATTCTGTTAGAATAACCTGTCTGTGCGGTCTATCGCATGCCTGATGAATTCTGTTGTTATTCCATTCTTTATTATTCTGTTGGAATATCCTGTCTGTGCGGATTACGCATGACCTAGTTCCATTCTTTATTATTCTTTTGGGAATAACATGTCTGTGCGGTCTATCGCATGCATGGTGAATTCTTTTGTTATTCCATTCTTTATTATTCTGTTGGAATAACCTGTCTATGTGGATTACCGCATGCATGGTGAATGATCCTTTGTATTCATTCGTTATTAAATTATGGAAATGATCTGTCTACGTGGATTACCGCATGGCGGGTGAAAATCTATTTGCAGTTTCGTATATTCTATTATACTAGTCTTAGATATCATTTCTTTTGTATTCGTCATGGAATATCATTTTCTTTGGTATTTTTTTTATGAGTTACTATTCACCCGGTTACTATTCACTCTGGTATTATTCACTCGGGTATTTGGGGTACTTTTCGTGCCGGAGTACTATTCACGGGTTACTATTCGTCCGATTACTATTCACTCTATTATCATTCACTCGGGTATTCGGGACACTTTTGTGTCGGGTTACTATTCACGGAGTACTATTCACCCGAAAAATATATTTCTTTTCTGTCCAAATTATTTTTGGTACACGAATATTATTCTTGAATTTTTACTCCACAAAGCAGTAACATGTTGACAATTTGGACGTTATTGGTTCCTGGATAAATTAATTTATAAATCTTTAAAATTTATTATTGAACTTGTTTTATTGAATTGTCATCATCCTCATGCTTATATTATGTTGAAAGTCATTTGCGGCTTGTAGTTCATAGATGGACTTGGTATGATTATGACCAGAGATTATTCGGTATAATCATGACCGTAATATTATAAATGATGTGGAAAAACTCCTTATTGGCCCGTAGTGCATTGATGGATAGTTTTTGACATGAATATGGCTATGGATTCTCTTCGGCCAAGGGAGCAAAGATGAATTATTTTATGGCATGATCATGACCATTGATGAAAACACGAATATCCTTGGCCCGTAATGCATGGACAATTTGTGGTTGTGATACTAATGAATATCATTGGCCGTAGTGCAGGGATGATGTGAATTATTTATTGAGCTGAGTCTCAGCGATAAAAGTGATGAAAAACCTTTTAAATCATAGAAGATAGTAGATTTTATTCTCTACTTGACTCTTCTAATGGATTACTTGTTCCGCTGCAGTAAAACTTGATGTTTGTTATATTGTATCAGTTTAACACTGTTGAAGGCTAATGATAATTTATTTTGCATTATCTTAGTCATAATATTTTTTACTGGACTAGTTGAGCTCACCCTTTTGCTTTCATTGTTCTCTTCAGGAAATGAGAACGTAGTAGGGACTAGTCGGGGAACGGAGTGACGGTCCAGATGATAGCATTAGTAGTCCTCACTATTCTATGAAATAGTGTGATAATAAATGTATTAAGGACTTATTTTGAGTTTGAATACTGTCTAGAAGACAATATTTGTATTAAAACTCACAGCTCATGTTGTATATTTAAGGTTATATTTGTATTTTGTACCATGTATTTGGTGACTCAGAATAAGTGATGTATACCTATTTTGGGAGCGTCACAACGTAGCCGAGACTAGTCAGAAAACGGAGTGATGGTCGGAGATGTGGCTATACCTTTTTTTTGTGTCAATTCAATTCAAAACATTAGGCGAATTCGGATATACAAATTCACATCAGCTATTAATTAAGATGGAACTTTCCTTTGTTTAACATGTTCTCGTGAACATCCACATCATATAATTAATAAATATGTCAGTAAAATCCACCTTGCAAGTTACAATAGTGATAAATGCCGCATACTAATAATTTACAAAAAAATTTATAATTAGTGAAGGTTAACTAAATTTTTTATTACAAGATATGGATCATCTTATAAATATATATATATATATATATATATATATATATATATATATATAAAATTCCATCAAGATGAAGTAATTAAGAGCAATAGGGAGGAGGAATAATTAATTAATCTAATAAAATTTTGAACCAACATTAATTACCTAACATTTGTATATATTAATAATACTTTTTAATGTGTATGATTATGCCTTGAACATCATATATATATATATATATATATATATATATATAATGGAAATATTGGAACAAGATATATATCTTTATATTAATAACTTTATATTATAATAAGAAAATTATAACTCGGTAGCTTGAACAGATTACGCAACAAATAATAGAGTGATACTAATATATAGCTATGGTAATTAAGTAATTAAGTTGGAAGTAGTAGTATAGTATATATATATAACTCCGTTGAAAGAATAATATCGGTCCAATTAAAGCGAATTCCAATTTTGTGGGATGTGCCCTGCTAGAAGCAATATATATTAGAAAGAAAGACTTTTGACACAAGTTAGACAACTAAAAACTTACTACAAAAGATCTAGTACAACGTTACGCTTTATACCTGGTGTTGGCACTTTTTTGTTGGATATTAGTTGTATTTTAATGCAAATTAATATGTGAACCAAGTCCACCTAATTGCTCATTGCTTCACTCTAATCATACTCCCTCCTTCCTCCATATATACTTGCAACAACATCAACAAAAAAGTCATAGCATCTTAAAAAAAACTGTAAATTCGATCTGTATTCAGAGACGTAACTAGGCAGGTCAAATGACGACCATCGCCCTCACTAACTTATTTTCTTTCTCTTTTGACATATATATATATATATATATATATATATATATATATATATATTTGTTCTTGAGCCCCCACTAGATTTAGTATTTAGAGTCTTAAGTAAAGGGGTAGTGATGAAATTTAAAATAAATTTTACTTGTAAATGATACTTTCTTAATTTATGTGTCAAAACCTTAAACGACAGTCTTTTAAGAACGGAGATATTACAAGTTAGACATATTTAATTGCTAATAGAATTGTAGTAGTATTAATGAGGGTGGGGATCGAGAAGGAGCTGCAGATTTCGTGTGGATTTCAATTCCTCTCTACCATTTCTAACTCCAGCTAGCCTGACCATATCTTTAATTATTACCATAAGTTTGTACTTAGACTGAGATATATTTGTATATAGACCTTGGACCCAAATGCAGGCAGGGGCAGCTGCTGTGAAATGTGACATGTATGTGTGTCTATATATATATATGGGAAAAATATGTGGACAACCGTGTATTACACAGTCGATTTTGGCGACGGATTTTTGGGCTATAGTGACGGTTTCACCCGGCGACGGGACTATGTAATACACAGTTGTGTATATACATATAACCCTATATATATATAATTATATATATATATGTATTATAAAATCTAGATCATTTAAACCAGTAATCTAGTTGGGGAGGTGCTTGTTAGAAGTTATTTTCATTTAAAGATATCGAGACACCTGTTTGGGTTGTTTATTGTTGAATTAACAGTGTTATGGAGGAGTAGTTGACACCCACTCCGTCTCACAAATCTTTCAACTATATTTAAAAAAAAAAAACTGCACACAAGAAAATGTTTTAAATACACAAATAAAATGCAAACTTTGAATAAAGACGAGTTTAATCATGCACAAAAGTGTGCTTAAGTAGGGCCTAATGATTTCTTTTTTTATATATAAAAGAACAGTAATTTACGTAGGACAAAAAATAACTTAATATACTTAAATATCTATGTTAGTTTTTGAAACCATGGAATAAATTAATTAAATAGAGAAAGAAATATAATATTATCTTATTCTGGTGTTACTGATTTTTTTAGTGGGCGTAGTTTATTTTCCTTCCAAAAGCCAGAAAGATTTGTGTGTGAAACCGATGGAGAATTTGGCTTAGAAGGTCAAAGGCGGGTTTGAAGGGTTTTCCATTATCTTATGGGATTGCTCTACGTAAACTCTATTCTATCTATACGTTTTGGAGTAAATATATGGAGTACCAAATTACATGTCTTATGCTTAATTTTTTATATTTCGGATAGGACCAGGGGCGGAGCCACTGGTTGACTTTTGGAGCGGTAACTTGACCCAATTTTTTTATACTAGATATACTATATAATTACACAAATTTTAGGGGGGACATTTTTTTGTGATATTGTCTAGCGATATTTTTTTTATAATATCTCTTAAAAAATGTATAGTATTTATATTAACTAAAATTTTTATAAAAAATAGTATAATATGTACAACTCTGTTTTTTATATGTATCTAATTTACACCTAAAACACTATTTTTTATAAAAATTTCAGTTTAAATAAATATTATACATTTTTAAGAGGTACTACAAAAAAAAACCAAAAAAAATGTCGCTAGACAATGTCACCAAAAAATGTCCCCCTAGAACTACTCATATAATTATGTAGTCCAAAGTAAATAAATTGGAATAACCTTGGCCAGCCCAAATATAATATTTTGACATTATAATATTCTTGACCCACCACCTAGCCCAAATGTACAATTTTGACATTATAATATTCTTAGTCGCCCCAATTTTTATTCCTGGTTCCGCCCTGGATAGAACTATTAATCCCAAATATTTTGTTAGTTTTTAAATTTAAATTTGAAACTATTAGTCTCGAAATTATAAAAAGGCTTAATAGCCTTGATATTATAATTATAATTCCAAGATTATATTACTAGGATTAATAGTCTTGAAATTATAATCTCATAGATTATAATCCTGAGATTATAATACTTATAAATAAATATAATCTAAGTGTACTATTTCCGTGAAGCCCCCAAAATAGGTATACATCACCCATCTTGAGTCGTCAAATACATGGTACAAAATTCAAATACAAACTAATAATACAGCAGTCGTGTAAAATACGACAAAATACATGCTATGAGTTTAAATATAAATATTGTCTTGTAGACAGTATTCATTCTCAAATAGAGTCCTCATTACATTTATTGTCACATTTTTTAACAAAATAGTGAGGACTACTAATACTATCATCTGGACCGTCACTCCATTCCCCGACTAGTCTCAGCTATGTTCTCATTTTTTGAAGAGAACAGTGAAAGAAAGGGTGAGCTCAACTACCTAGTAAGAAATATTATGACTAAGATAATGCAGAATAAATTATCATTAGTTTTTAACAATGTTAAACTGATAAAATACAATAGACTTCAAGTTTAACTGCAGCAAAACAAGCAATCCATTAAAAGAGTCAAGTAGAGAATAAAATATACTATCTTTTATGATTTAAGAAGTTTTTCATCACTTTTATCGCTGAGACTCAGCTTAATAAATAATCCATATCATCCCTGCACTACGGTAAAGGATATTCATTAGGGTCACGACCATAATTTCTATGCACTACGGGCCAATGATATTTGTGTATTCATCTATGGTCATGATCATGCCAACAACTGTCCATCAATGCACTACGGGCCAATGAGGACTTTTACAACATCACTTGTAATATTACGGTCATGATTACACCGAATAATCCCTGGTCATAATCATACCAAGTCCATCCATGCTCTACAGGCCATAGATGACTTTAAAAAATATATATAAATATGAGGATGATGACAATGATATAAGAATTCAATAAAATAAGTTCACGAATTAATTTATTCAGAAACTAATAACGTCCAAATTGTCAACATGATACTGCTTTGTAGAGTAAAATTCAAGAATGCTCGGAAGAATATTTCCATGAAAAATACTGGATGAAGCGCAAATATCAAAGATATTCCACTAATTTTATGGAGTATAAAAATCAAAATTTTAACCAACTGAGTATAATAACGAATGGAATAACAAAAAAAATCACTATGCATGCGGTACTTCGCATAGACAGGTTATTCCAACAGAATAATAATAACGGAACCAGTTCAGGTGAAATTCACACCGACAAGATGTTCCAACAAAATAATAAGTAACGGAACCAGGTCCGGTGTAAAACACATAGACAAGATATTCCAACAGGATAATAATAAAGACGAAACCATGTTCGGTGTAAAACACACAGACAGGATGTTCCAACAGAATAATAATAAAGACTGAACCAGGTCCGGTGTAAAACACACAGACAGGATGTTCCAACAGAATAATAAAGACAAAATAATAGAAGAATATCATCAAGTATAGGGTAGCCCGCGTATACAGATTATTCCAACAAAATAATAAGAAATGGAATACCAGAAGTTCTCTTCATGAATATAAAAGAATAATATTCTTTTTCGTAAAAGAACTGAATATAAGAGTAGTTAAGTAGCATAATTTTTTTCTTCTTTCTCTCTATAATGTTCTCTCTATAGAGTTTCAGTGAATTCGTAAAAAATAATGAAGGAATGAGCTTCTATTTATAGGAGAATGAAAGTGTACTGTGCAAGGAAAAATAATTCTGCAGATTTATTTTTTCAACCAAATACAATAAAGTCAATCAACTAACCAATAAAATCACAACAAAAATTAAAATATAATACATATATATAAACACATATTTTTAACTTGTATATATCAATATTATATATACACCACTTAATTTTTTTACCCCATAACTAACATCAATCCCCCACCCACCCAATAATCAAATTCACTACACTCTTACACATCACTATCATCACACTACTACTTTTTCACCATTTCCCACTCACGCACACATCATGTAAGACCCCAGTTTTTATAAATAAAGATGAATTTTCTATAATTATTATTTTTGAATATTATGGAATAAATTGGATATAATGTTATAGTTGTGGGTAATATTTATAATTTTGCAAAGTACGCAAGTTGTTATAAAATATTCGTTTGGTCTGGGAATATTCTTTTTGTCGGGGAATATTCGTACGACGGCACAATCATTGGTGGACCCCACAACGGAAGTATTGTCATAGTTAGAAAACGACAAAATTATCTTTCTATAAAATAACGGCGGAGGTGTTACCGTTAAAACTGTTGAACTACTCGGTAGTAAAAGTACAGTAATACGCGTTGTTACATAGTAGCACACGGTATTGATTATTGATGCTTACGTAAGAAGTCACTCAACTATACTCAATTATTGCTACAATAATTGCTGCATCATATCTCTTATATTATTGATTCAATTATTGTCACAGTATCATCTGTATAATATGTTATATTATTTAAATAATAATTGAGACGACAAGTTATAAATGATTAATAATTGTTGAAAGATTAAATATGTGTTAAAATGATTTTTGGTAATTTTTATTCAATCCTTGATGTATATAAAGAGTCTATTATTAGACGTTTGTGGTAAGTTGAATTATTTATGGGGGGCCATATGTCATCATCTAAGAGTCTCTTTCATAAATATTAATTACCATCGTAAATAGTAATTACTTTCGTAAATAGTAATTACCTTCGTAAATAGTAATTATTTTCGTAAATAGTAATTACCTTCGTCAATAGTAATTACCTTCGTAAATAGTAAATACTTTCGTAAATAGTAATAAATCTTCTATAAATAGAAGCCTAGGGCTTCATTATTTTTCACGAATTCGTTCAAGCTATAGAGAGAGAAAGTATAGAGAGAGTAAGAGAAAAAGAAGAAGAGTATTCGGTTATTACACGAATGCAGTATTCAATCTCTTAATACGGTAAGGGGTGTTATTCTTTCTTCTTGAAGAGAACTTATTCTATTCTTTGTTATTCTGTTGGAATAACCTGTAAAAGTGGCATACCCTATACATGACCTGTATACGCGGTACACCCTATACTTGGTGAAATCCTTATGTTATTCCATTCATTATTATTCTGTTGGAATAACCGGTATACGCGGAATACCCTATACTTGGTGACATCCATTTACTATCCTGTCTTTATATTTCTGTCGGAATATCCTGTCTGTGTGTTTTACACCGGACCTGGTTCCATTATTTATTATTCTGTTGGAATATCCTGTCTGTGTGTTTTACACCGGACCTGGTTCCATTATTTATTATTCTGTTGGAATATCCTGTCTGTGTGTTTTACACCGGACCTGGTTCCATTCTTTATTATTCTGTTGGAACATCCTGTCGGTGTGAATTTCACCTGACCTGGTTCCGTTATTATTATTCTGCTGGAATAACCTGTCTGTGCGGTCTATCGCATGCATGGTGATTTCTTTTGTTATTCCATTCTTTATTATACTCAGTTGGATAAAACTTTGACTTCTATGCTCCATGAAATTAGTGGAATATCCTTGATATTTGTGCTTCATCCAGTATCCTTTCATAGAAATATTCTTCTGATCATTCTTGAATTTTACACCACAAAACAGTATCGTGTTGACAAATTTGAACGTTAATAATTCCTGGATAAAATAATTCTTGAACTTGTTTTATTGAATTCTTATATCATTGTCATCATCCTCATGTTTATATTTTGTCGAAAGTCATCTGTGGCCTGTAGTGCATAGATGGACTTGGTATGATTATGACCAGGGATTATTCGGTGTAATCATGACCGTAATGTTACAAATGATGTAAAAATAAAAAGTTCTCATTGGCCCGTAGTGCATTGATGGACAGTTGTTGGCATGATCATGACCATTAATGAATACACAAATATTCTTTGCCGTAGTGCATGAATAATTGTGGTCGTGATACTAAAGAATATCCTTGGCCGTAGTGCGGGGGTGATTCGATGATGTGGAATATTTATTAAGCTGAGTCTCAGCTATAACGATAATGAAAAACCTTTTAAATCATAAAAGATAGTAGATTTTATTTTCTACTTGACTCTTTTAATGGATTTCTGGTTCCGCTGTAGTTAAACTTGATGTTTATTATATTTTATCAGTTTAACACTGTTGAAGGCTAATGATAATTTATTCTGCATTATCTTAGTCATAATATTTCTTACTGGGCTAGTTGAGCTCACCCTTTCTTTCACTGTTCTCTTCAGGAAATGAGAATATAGCTGGGACGAGTCGGGGAACGGAGTGATGGACCAGAGAATAGTATTAGTAGTCCTCACTATTCTGTTAAATAGTGTGACAATAATTGTATTGAGGACACCTTTTGAGTTTGTATGCTCTCTAGTAGACAATAATTGTATTCAAACTCACAGTTATGTTTTGTCGTATTGTACACGACAGTTGTATTAGTAAGTTGTATTTGAATTCTGTACCATGTATCTGGCGACTCAAGATGGGTGATGTATACCTAATTTTGGGGGCGTCACAGTTGGTATCAAAGCTTAGGGATATGATCCCTGGCTAAGATGTGAGAATAGTACTAGGAGGGGAGAGACGGGGAATTCCTTCGCTAGTATGACCTACCTAAGTTTATGTGCTATTTTATTGGTCGGTCAGAATATAGGGATAATATGTTACATGTCAATTAACCTTTTGTTTTGTGGCAGTATCTGAAAATGACATCTGAGAATGTTGAGATTGGCAATGGAGCACAGGCGATCGTTGATTCACCACATATCAATAATCAGGATAATGTGCACCAGGAAGGCGAAAATCCTCATGCAAACAACAACACTGACCAAATGACGAATGATCAAATGTTCAGAGGTTTTATGCAATTCATGCAGCAGCAGGCGAGAGCAACTCCTGTCCAAAACGTAGATGGAAACGCGGGAAACTCTCGGGCGGTCACCGCTAAACAGTTCAAGGAGCTGGGACCACCGGAGTTTAAGGGAGAGCCAAAACCACTTATGGCGGAAACATGGATAAAGCAGATGACCAAGATATTTGATGTCTTGGGATGCTCCGAGGAGCAAAAGGTTCCCTTTGCCGCCTTTATGTTGCGCGGAGAGGCAGATTACTGGTGGGAATCGGTAAAACGTACTCAACCTGCCGTACTGAAGATGTCTTGGGAGAAGTTCCAGGAGCTGTTCAATGATAAATACTTTCCCGAAAGTATTCGCCACATGAAGGAGGTGTAGTTTATTAAGTTGGAACAAAATAATATGACCGTGTCGCAATACGAGGTAAAATTTGCAGAGTTATCACGGTTTGCGTCCCATTTGGTGGATAATGAAGAGAGAATGTCGCGAATGTTTTTAAGAGGTTTGAAGCCGGAGATACGTCAACATCTTATTTCTCATAAACTGTGTTTGTATTCTGATGTTGTAAATAGGGCTCAGTTGGTAGAGCGCGATAACGAGTCAACGCAATCAAAAGAGAGCAGCCGGCAAAATGATAATACCAGTGAGAGCAGTCATCGAAGCGGTGACAACAAGCGTGGAGGACATCATCAGGCCAGAAATGGTAACCACTTCGGTGGTAATCAGGGCCAAAACAATAAGAATGGACATTTCAAAAAGAGGAGATTCAACAATGATGGAAAGACGTCAGCACCAGCACCCGTTGTTAAGGAAGGAGAAAGACCACCTATCATATGCTTCAAATGTGGAGGGGAGGGACACATCAGTCCAAATTGCGCGATGCCGTCCAAAGCATGTTATAATTATGGAAGAGAAGGTCACTTGGCCCGATTTTGTCGTTTACCAAAGACCAATTCAACTAGGGTGGAGGCACCAAAGGCCGTCCCAGAAAGGTCAAAGCCGGTAGTGCAAGGGAGAGCGTTTGTTGTGACCTCCCAGAAAGCAAGGAACCCGAATGAGGTCATCACGGGTAAGCTTATCATAAACTCTAACGAAGTCTATACTTTATTCGATACCGGTTCTACCCATTCTTTTATTTCTCCTACTTGCGCTCATCGATTAAATTTGACTCCGGAGAAATTGGACTTTGACTTATCTGTAGAAACTCCGTTGGGAGAAACCTTTATTACATCCACTGTTTATAAGTCTTGTTTGGTTCAAATCGGTACCCTCACATTACCTGTAGATCTTATTTCATTGAAAATACTTGCATTTGACGTGATTCTAGGGATTGATTGGTTAACTACTTATCATGCAAAAATTGATTGTTTCCATAAGGTTGTTAGCTTTCATATTCCTAATCAACCTATTATGCGAATTCAAGCGACCAAACCATTAAAATCAATCACGGTCATCTCAAGCCATAAAGCTATTCGTTTATTGAAAAACGGATGTCAAGCTTTCTTAGCTCATGTCACAGATTTAAACAAAAATACGTCAGTTTTGAACGATATTTCTATTGTTAATGAATTTCCTGACGTATTCCCCGAAGAACTTCCTGGCCTACCCCCAGAGCGTGAGATTGAATTTTGTATCGACCTTGAACCCGGTACAAAACCCATTTCTAAAGCCCCATATCGAATGGCTCCTATTGAACTTCAGGAGTTAAAAACCCAACTGCAGGAATTATTAGACATTGGCTTTATTCGTCCTAGTACTTCTCCTTGGGGTGCTCCTGTTCTATTCGTGAAGAAGAAAGATGGGAGTATGCGACTTTGTATTGATTATCGGGAGTTGAATCATGTCACCATCAAAAATAGGTATCCATTGCCACGAATTGATGATCTGTTTGACCAGTTGCAAGGAGCCAAATTCTTTTCAAATATCGATCTTCGTTCCGGGTATCACCAATTGAAGATTAGAACCGATGACATTCCAAAGACGGCTTTCAGAACTCGGTACGGGCATTATGAATTCTTAGTCATGTCCTTTGGATTGACTAATGCTCCTGCTGCCTTCATGGATATGATGAACCGAGTATTCAAGGAATATTTGGATCATTTTGTGGTCGTCTTTATTGATGACATCCTTATTTATTCCAAAAGCCGTGAAGATCATGAGCAACACTTGAGGCTGACACTCCAAAAGCTTCGTGAATATAAGCTTTATGCCAAGTTGAAGAAATGCGAGTTCTGGCTTGAGGAAGTAGCATTCCTTGGGCACGTGGTATCAAGTCGTGGAATATCTGTTGACCCAGCAAAGATTGAAGCTATTCAAAGCTGGGAGCAACCTAAATCAGTGACCGAAGTACGTAGCTTTCTCGGTTTAGCTGGTTATTATCGAAGATTCGTGGAAGGATTTTCTCGAATCGCTACTCCATTGACTCAGCTGACTCGGAAAGATACAAAGTTCGGTTGGAGCGAAGAATGTGAGAAGAGTTTTCAAGAACTCAAGAGGAGACTCATTTCAGCACCTGTTCTGACAATACCGTCTGGCTCGGAGGGATTTGTCATCTACAGTGATGCTTCGAGCAAAGGGTTGGGATGTGTTTTCATGCAACATGGAAAAGTCATAGCTTATGCCTCGCGACAACTCAAAGAATATGAGAGGAATTATCCTACTCATGATCTAGAGTTGGCAGCTGTTGTCTTTGCACTTAAAATTTGGAGGCATTACTTGTATGGGGAGAAAGTGGAGATCTTTACGGATCATAAAAGCCTCAAATATTTCTTCACTCAAAAGGAACTCAACATGCGACAACGACGTTGGCTTGAACTATTGAAAGATTATGATCATACCATCCAATACCATCCTGGAAAAGCGAACGTAGTAGCTGACGCATTGAGTAGAAGATCACATGCAAGTACGAGTGCGATATTGTCAACGCAAGGGCCCATTTTGTGTGACTTGCAAAGGATGGAGATAGAGTTGAAGACTCCAGGAACACATGTGACAATGGCGAATATACGAGTAGAACCGACTTTAATCGATAAAGTTAAAACTGCTCAAGCTACAGACCTGGAGCTGATGCGTATGAAGAAGAAAGTGCAAGAAGGTGCTATGCCGGAAGCAAGAATCGATGAAGAAGGAATACTTCGAGTCAACTCTAGACTTTGTGTTCCTAACGACCCTGATTTAAAGTATAAAATCATGATGGAGGCGCACAATACACCGTTTGCAATCCATCCTGGGAGTACCAAAATGTATCATGATATTCGTCATACATTTTGGTGGAGTAATATGAAGAGAGAGATAGCGTTGTTTATCTCAAGGTGTCTAACTTGTCAACGAGTTAAAGCGGAGCATCAAGTACCAAAAGGTCCATTGCAACCACTTGAAATTCCAGAATGGAAGTGGGAGCACATTACCATGGATTTCGTTACCGGTCTTCCTAAGGTTTCTCAAGGCATAGATGCGATTTGGGTTATTGTTGATAGATTGACCAAGTCTGCTCATTTCTTACCGATACGAGAAACTTATACACTTGAACGTCTTGCTCGTATGTACATAAACGAGATTGTAAGACTGCATGGTATGCCGGTATCCATAGTTTCTGATCGAGACCCAAGATTTACTTCACGATTTTGGGTTAGTTTGCAAAAAGCTATGGGCACAGACTTACGATTTAGCTCGGCATATCATCCTCAGACGGACGGACAGTCGGAGAGGACTATTCAAACTCTTGAAGATCTATTAAGACTCTGTGTCCTTGATTTCAAGGGAAGTTGGGACAAGTTCTTACCATTGGTGGAGTTTTCCTATAACAACAGTTATCAAGCAAGTATTGGCATGGCTCCATTCGAAGCGTTGTATGGAAGAAAGTGTCGCTCTCCAGTATGCTGGGATGAGGTGGGTGAAGCAACGTTGTTGGGACCGGAGTTGGTACGTATGACTACGGAAAAGATTCAAACGATCCGACAACGTATAAAAACCTCACAAAGTCGACAAAAGAGTTATGTTGATCTTCATCGAAAGGACGTGGAATTCAATATAGGAGATCATGTGTTGTTACGTGTTACTCCATGGAAAGGAGTTACAAGATTTGGAAAGAGAGGAAAACTCAATCCTCGATTCATCGGCCCATTTTTAATCCTCGATCGAGTAGGAACTGTGGCCTATAGACTCGCTTTACCGCCAAGTATGTCTCGTGTTCATAACATTTTTCACATATCCATGTTACGAAAATATGTGAAAGACCCGAACCACATTATTGAGTTAGAACCGGACGAAATAGCGGAAGATCTGACGTATGAAGAGGTTCCTGTTCAAATCTTGGATAAGAAGGAACATATTCTACGCTCTAAGGTTATACCTCAAGTCAAAGTTTTGTGGAGAAACCACGATGTTGAGGAAATGACTTGGGAGTTAGAATCTGAAATGAAATCAAGGTATCCTTACCTCTTTGACATACCAGGTACGTACCCTAATTTCGAGGGCGAAATTTCATAAGAAGGGGAGGTTGTAAGACCCCAATTTTTATAAATAAAGATGAATTTTCTATAATTATTATTTTTGAATATTATGGAATAAATTGGATATAATGTTATAGTTGTGGGTAATATTTATAATTTTGCAAAGTACGCAAGTTGTTATAAAATATTCGTTTGGTCGGGGAATATTCTTTTTGTCGGGGAATATTCGTACGACGGCACAATCATTGGTGGACCCCACAACGGAAGTATTGTCATAGTTAGAAATTGACAAAATTATCTTTCTATAAAATAACGGCGGAGGTGTTACCGTTAAAACTGTTGAACTACTCGGTAGTAAAAGTACAGTAATACGCGTTGTTACATAGTAGCACACGGTATTGATTATTGATGCTTACGTAAGAAGTCACTCAACTATACTCAATTATTGCTACAGTAATTGCTGCATCATATCTCTTATATTATTGATTCAATTATTGTCACAGTATCATCTGTATAATATGTTATATTATTTAAATAATAATTGAGACGACAAGTTATAAATGATTAATAATTGTTGAAAGATTAAATATGTGTTAAAATGATTTTTGGTAATTTTTATTCAATCCTTGATGTATATAAAGAGTCTATTATTAGACGTTTGTGGTAAGTTAAATTATTTATGGGGGGCCATATGTCATCATCTAAGAGTCTCTTTCATAAATAGTAATTACCATCGTAAATAGTAATTACTTTCGTAAATAGTAATTACCTTCGTAAATAGTAATTATTTTCGTAAATAGTAATTACCTTCGTCAATAGTAATTACCTTCGTAAATAGTAAATACTTTCGTAAATAGTAATAAATCTTCTATAAATAGAAGCCTAGGGCTTCATTATTTTTCACGAATTCGTTCAAGCTATAGAGAGAGAAAGTATAGAGAGAGTAAGAGAAAAAGAAGAAGAGTATTCGGTTATTACACGACTGCAGTATTCAATCTCTTAATACGGTAAGGGGTGTTATTCTTTCTTCTTGAAGAGAACTTATTCTATTCTTTGTTATTCTGTTGGAATAACCTGTAAAAGTGGCATACCCTATACATGACCTGTATACGCGGTACACCCTATACTTGGTGAAATCCTTATGTTATTCCATTCATTATTATTCTGTTGGAATAACCGGTATACGCGGAATACCCTATACTTGGTGACATCCATTTACTATCCTGTCTTTATATTTCTGTCGGAATATCCTGTCTGTGTGTTTTACACCGGACCTGGTTCCATTCTTTATTATTCTGTTGGAACATCCTGTCGGTGTGAATTTCACCTGACCTGGTTCCGTTATTATTATTCTGCTGGAATAACCTGTCTGTGCGGTCTATCGCATGCATGGTGATTTCTTTTGTTATTCCATTCTTTATTATACTCAGTTGGATAAAACTTTGACTTCTATGCTCCATGAAATTAGTGGAATATCCTTGATATTTGCGCTTCATCCAGTATCCTTTCATAGAAATATTCTTCTGATCATTTTTGAATTTTACACCACAAAACAGTATCGTGTTGACAAATTTGAACGTTAATAATTCCTGGATAAAATAATTCTTGAACTTGTTTTATTGAATTCTTATATCATTGTCATCATCCTCATGTTTATATTTTGTCGAAAGTCATCTGTGGCCTGTAGTGCATAGATGGACTTGGTATGATTATGACCAGGGATTATTCGGTGTAATCATGACCGTAATGTTACAAATGATGTAAAAATAAAAAGTTCTCATTGGCCCGTAGTGCATTGATGGACAGTTGTTGGCATGATCATGACCATTAATGAATACACAAATATTCTTTGCCGTAGTGCATGAATAATTGTGGTCGTGATACTAAAGAATATCCTTGGCCGTAGTGCGGGGGTGATTCGATGATGTGGAATATTTATTAAGCTGAGTCTCAGCTATAACGATGATGAAAAACCTTTTAAATCATAAAAGATAGTAGATTTTATTTTCTACTTGACTCTTTTAATGGATTTCTGGTTCCGCTGTAGTTAAACTTGATGTTTATTATATTTTATCAGTTTAACACTGTTGAAGGCTAATGATAATTTATTCTGTATTATCTTAGTCATAATATTTCTTACTGGGCTAGTTGAGCTCACCCTTTCTTTCACTGTTCTCTTCAGGAAATGAGAATATAGCTGGGACGAGTCGGGGAACGGAGTGATGGACCAGAGAATAGTATTAGTAGTCCTCACTATTCTGTTAAATAGTGTGACAATAATTGTATTTAGAACACCTTTTGAGTTTGTATGCTCTCTAGTAGACAATAATTGTATTCAAACTCACAGTTATGTTTTGTCGTATTGTACACGACAGTTGTATTAGTAAGTTGTATTTGAATTCTGTACCATGTATCTGGCGACTCAAGATGGGTGATGTATACCTAATTTTGGGGGCGTCACACATCACACACCTATCACTTTCACATATCATTTTATTCTACTATATACTCAAAACACACATATAATTCCATACGTATACTCTTCCATTTCTAAAATCATTTTCCAACACATATGGGCCCAACATGTGGGCCCCACCTTTAAATAATTTTCTACCGATTATTTTGAAAATGGGTAAATAAGAATCCATAAAATAAGCAAAACTTCATAAAAAAAACACCTTGATAATTTTAACAACATTTATCATCTTTATTATAATTCACAATATTAATCGACCAGGTCGTTCCATGGAAAGAGGGGGCTTTCCAATAAGGATTTCTCCATATTGGCGCGCAATTAGGTGACCAAAACTCTCCAACACATATGGGACCAATATGTGGGCCCCACCTTTAAATAATTTTCTACCGATTATTTTGAAAATGGGTAAATAAGAATCCATAAAATAAGCAAAACTTCATAAAAAAAACACCTTGATAATTTTAACAACATTTATCATCTTTATTATAATTCACAATATTAATCGATCAGGTCGTTCCAAGGAAAGAGGGGGCTTTCCAATAAGGATTTCTCCATATTGGCGCGCAATTAGGTGACCAAACCTCTCCTTGACAGAACTTCTAGACATCGTTAATATTACAATTTATAATATTAATAACTTTGTCATTTCAATTATTGATTTAATATTATATAAAATATCGACAATAATTGAATCAAATAACGTGAGATACTATGCAACAATTACTATAGCAATAATTGAACAAAACTAAGTGAATTCTCACGTAAGCATTAATAATCAATACCGTGTGCTACTATGCAACAACGCGTATTACTGTATTTTTACTACCGAGTAGTTCAACAGTATCAACGGTAAAACTTCTGCCGTTATTTTTAATAAAATATTTTTATCGTTTTCTCAATCCGAAAATAATTCTGTTGTGGGGTCCACCAATGATTGTGCCGTCGTACGAATATTTCCCGACACAAAGAATATTTCCCGACCAATCGAATATTATATGACAACTTGCATACTTTGCAAAATTTTCAAATACTACCCACAACTATAACATTATCTCAAATTCACACCTTAATATTCAAAAAAAATATTTCGAGAAATTTAAATCTTTATTTATAAAATCTGGGGTCTCACAATCTCCATTTTAAAATTAAATATACATCCTGATTTTTTAAAATTAACTTGTAAAATTTTAAAATTCAAAATTAATACTCTCTCGACCTCATAACATATATATGAATTTTTTACCTTTTGCTAAAAAGTATTAATAGTAATATTTGTGTCAAATGAGACTATTTTGTTTTTGGGTATTAGCTAGGTTTAATGTAAAATAATCAAAAGCTTATCTAGTCCACATAAATATGACCTTACAAAATTCATCATTAAATTTAATTTTTTTCATTCAAAAAAATAAAAATAAAAAAAAATTATTTTAATTTTTAAAAAATACACCCGGCAACAGCTGACATTAGACAGAGCTGTAGCTGGTAAAATAAATAATTCTACTATTACATAAAAAAAATCACATAATCCTCACATATACACATCTCCACATGTCAGGCGGGAGCCCACAGTATGCATGTGTGTATATATAAATATTATATGATTTTTTTTTATATAATAGTAGCATTATTGGGGTAGAATACATTAATCTGGAAGTGGACATCAAAAAGGTTGTCAAATATCCATCAAAAACACATTTAATTATACACATCAAAAACCGTCCCTTATTTATTTGTTTTTTTAGAAGTGGACACACGTATTAAAAAAAATTAATATTATATTTTTTAATTAAAAATAATTTTAGATATCAATATAATCCTTGTTTAATTATTGGATAGTATATACATATAGTGTTCCTTGAATCTTGGAATATTTTTCTGTGAAACCACAACACGGCCCTTATGAGAAAGAAAAAAAAAATCCTTGATATCATGATGATATAGCGCACACAAATAATCAGTATTTCATATCTATATGCTTTTCAGCGCTAAATATTATTTTTTTTTAAAAAAATTAATATTAAATTTAGAAGTGAAATTTACTATTAAAAATAACTATACTTATAAGTAATAATATAAGTTGACTTCTAAATTATTTTAAATTGTGACTTATAAATAAAAGTGTTTGGTATCAATTTGACTTATAAATCAAAAATTAAGTTAAAACAAGTTATGAAGATGTTCTGCTCATAATTACTAATTATAAATATAAATAAATGTAAAGATTAATAAAAATATCATTAATAAAAAGAGGAGCAAACTAACATTACAATTGGTCAAACTAACTTATTTTAAAATGACTTATAAGTCATTTTAAAATAAGTTATAAATACTTACTTTTTTGACTTAAAACTCAACTTATAAATAAAAAAATAAATATTCAAGAACAGGTGAATAATAACAAATGACCCGGACATGCTCTAAGATGACTTTAATTTATTGACTGTTTAATTTAATAATATGATAATAAAATTGTAATAATAAACTTAAAAATAATAAAATATACATGATTATATTTTCCATCAATAATACTCCTTCTCGGATGATTTTTTTTTGAAAGAAATCAATTATTTTTAAAGAACCAATTGTGTAATTGGTAAGTTAACTAACTTCCTTCTTTCGATATCTGACGTGCAGGCATGGCGATTGGCGATTGGCGAAGGCGAACACACCATAAGCCACGTGCCTACTACTACTATTCATACCCAAATACTAGGAAGCAAAAAAATTAGTACTAGTAGGTTAAAAGTAGATCAAATACTAGTAGTATACATACTCCAAATTGTACTAAAATATTCCTATTTCTGTACATCTACTGTGTTTGGATTGAAAGAATATAATAAAAATTAGAATAATTTATTTTATTTTAGTTATTTTAGTTGGAATGAGTTATTCATTTCTCTTTTCCAAGACCCTCATGGCTCAATGATAAAAAATTACTCATAAGACTTTGAGTATGAAATCTTGGACAAAAATATTAAATTTCAATCGAAAATAACAAAAAAAAATTATTCAATTCATTCCAATCGTAACTAAATATAATTTTTTATATTTTATATAAATAAGCCATTTCATTCTCATATTTATTACGTAACATTCATAAATTCTAGTTACATTACAGGCCCTTTAAATTTACATTACACGCAATCCCGCTACTATTAACCCAATTTACGACTTCAATGCCGCGGCTATCTTATCTGGAGTACCATTTAAAGTTCGTTGGAAGTAGTTGCACCCCCTATTCCCATACACACGCCCCTTTAAATTCTCCCCCTCCCTCTTTTCATTCTCATAACCCAAAAAAAAACTCCAAACAAATTAAGCATCTCACAAATTCTACTTACACACCCCTCACCCCAACTCCTTTTATTGCTTCTTTCCTTCTTTTTCTCATCTGGGTTTCCAAAATTATTTCACAGAAATGGCGAATGAAGAAAATCGAAACCCGGAATCCGAGAAAAACGCCCTTCCAAATTTTCTCCTATCGGTTAAACTCAAGTATGTGAAACTTGGTTATCATCATTTAATCTCCAATGCCATGTACCTATTGCTAGTACCTTTACTAGGCATTTTTTACGTCCATATTTCCACATTTACCGTCCGAGATTTTGTCCAAATTTGGCACCACCTCAAGTTTAATCTTGTGACGGTTATTATTTGCTCTGCTTTAATGGTCTTTTTGGTGACACTTTACTACATGAGCCGTCCCAAAAAGATTTACCTAGTCGATTTCTCGTGTTACAAGCCCGACCCGGCCCGAATGTGCACGAAGGAACTTTTCATGCAAAGATCCACACAAAATGGGAGTTTTAGTGAAGAGAATTTGGCATTTCAAAAAAGGATTATTGAGAGGTCGGGATTGGGCCAGAAAACGTATTTTCCGGAGGCTGTTTTGCAGGTTCCTCCGAATATTTGTATGGCCGAGGCGAGAAAAGAGGCCGAGATGGTTATGTTTGGTGCCATTGATGAGTTGCTGGGGAAAACCGGGATTAAGGCTAAGGATATTGGGATTTTGATTGTGAATTGTAGCTTGTTTAATCCCACGCCGTCGCTATCGGCTATGGTGGTGAATCATTACAAGCTAAGGGGAAATATTTTGAGCTACAATCTTGGTGGTATGGGCTGCAGTGCTGGCTTAATTTCAATCGACTTAGCCAAACAACTTTTGCAGGTTAGTCACTTATTTTTCTGCTTTTTCTTTGTTGATTTAGTTGTTTTTCTTTTGGGACTTACACTAAAAGAGTGACTAAATTACTGAAAATTAAGTTGGTGATTAAAGTAGTGCTAAACATGTTAATAGTTGAGCAATAAACTTGACGTACATTTGCAAATTAAATTAAATTAAATATTTTCACTAAGTTATTTGAATGTAACAACAGGTGCAACCAAACTCCTATGCCCTAGTGGTGAGCATGGAAAACATAACATTGAACTGGTACTTTGGCAACAATCGGTCAATGCTCGTCTCAAATTGCCTCTTCCGGATGGGAGGAGCTGCAATTCTCCTCTCCAACCGATCCTCTGATTGTCGGCGTTCAAAATATCAACTCATCCACACCGTTCGTACCCACAAGGGAGCTGACGATAGATGTTACAACTGCGTGTTCCAAGAAGAGGACGAAAATAAAAAGATTGGCGTCGCGCTCTCAAAAGACCTAATGGCTGTGGCAGGGGAGGCTTTAAAAACAAACATTACAACCCTCGGGCCATTAGTCCTTCCCATGTCCGAACAACTTTTATTTTTTGCCACATTAGTCGCTAGAAAAATTTTCAAAATGAAAATTAAGCCGTATATTCCAGATTTTAAGCTAGCGTTCGACCATTTCTGTATCCATGCCGGTGGAAGGGCGGTGTTAGACGAGCTAGAGAAAAATCTTGAACTAACGGATTCGCATATGGAGCCTTCAAGAATGACTTTGTATAGGTTTGGTAACACTTCTAGTAGCTCATTGTGGTATGAATTGGCCTATTCCGAGGCCAAGGGGAGGATCCGGAAAGGCGATCGGACGTGGCAGATTGCGTTCGGCTCGGGTTTCAAGTGTAACAGTGCGGTTTGGCGTGCCATCAGGACCATTAATCCTGCTATGGAGAAGAATCCATGGATTGATGAGATTGATGAGTTTCCGGTTCATGTGCCTAGAGTGACACAAATTGGTTCTTGAACAAGGAAAAAAATCATCTCTATAGGGGGTGATTCGTAATTAGTGTAAAACATGATTGTATGGTCTGTCATTTTAATTTAGGATAAAGTCATGGAAAGGAAATTTCCTAAATGTTTTATGTCTCTAGATTGTGCAATGAAATTTTTTACTTATTGCAGTACACTTATGTAACATTTATTTAAATAATAATTTACTGATTCATTATATAATTATGCATCAAGCTATATCCAACTGCCTATGAAATTACTAGGAAGTGTCCATGTGAGAAGAAAATTTTCCATTCTTTTAACCATAAGTTTGGATTGAATTAATACAAACTGAAGTATTCTAAATTTCTGAATGTCCCAAATTAATTTAACCAATCATAAAATCTCATCTATCTATATTTAATATTTTAAAGCGAGGTTTTTGTGAAGTTGGGTCCCTTTTTTTGTTTTTCTCTTTTGACCCTAATTTTACTTATATTATTATTTTATTTTTTATATTAAAATTTTAAAGTTTTCTATTTAGTCTTCTAAATTTTATAATTTTTTTTATTTTATCACATATAATTTACACACATAACGTGTCACTGAGTACTATATTATAATGCCACCTATGGAGGTTTTGGTGAAATTAAGTCTCACTTTTTTTTCGCTTTAGTCCTACAGTTTTACTTATATTACTATTTTATCATTTTTATATTAAATTTTTATATCTTTCTAATTAATCTTCAAAATTTTATAATATTTTTATTTTATCCTACATAATTTACATACTTAACGGGTACTAGTAAAGAATGAGTGGTCAGTGGTCACGGGTACTAGTAAAGAATGATGTCACTCGTAATCATTGATATTCATCACTTCAAATTTTCAACCAATAGAAGCGTCAGTCTTTTTTTTTTATTATAGCATCTCCAACAGTCTCTTCAATCACTTTAAAAAAATTAAATAAATAAATTATATCAGAAAAATTATTTCCAATAATTTCTTCAACCTTAGTAATTCTCTCTCTTTAAATCTGTAACTTCATTCTCTCTCTTCAAAATATTTATTTTGTTTTGGAAGAATCAAAAATTATATGAAAAAGACTAAAAATATTTATTTTGCTTGATGGGTTTGATGTCTAACTCATTGAATTGAAGAGACCGATGAACCACAAAATATGAAAGTAACAAATAATATTTTTAAATTACCACATAGTTCAACAAACTTCAATTTAAATTATTTTTTTTACTACTAGTATTAGAAATTCTCTTATACTTCAGAATACTATTTGAGCATCAAATCTGTATAATTTGGCACTAAAAGTTTGTGCATGAATATTTGGAGGAGAAAGGGAAATGCTAACTGCACCTAACATGCGCACCATTAATGCCTTTAGTGATACATTAAGCAACTTGAAAAAATAGACAAGTTGTATGTTTCTCTCATATTATATCTCGCATTTTATAAATAAATAAAAAATTTAAAAAAAATATCCCCACAATGTTAACCCTCATTTTTGGGATTAGTTAAGTTGCATTCAGATTGAACGAGATAAAACAGAAGACATGCAAGAAGTTGAGTAATTAGAGGAGGTCTTTAAGCATTCATACAAAGAGTAATGATGTGTTTCGAACAATGTTTTTTATTTCATTCTTTCTTCTATTTTATTTAGTCCATCCAAACGATAAGGAACTGAAATCGAAGGTGAGGCCAATATTTGAGGGATCCGGTTAGCATAAAATGAACTTTATAATAAATTCACTTTATGCCCAATACTGACACACAGACGGGAGATTGATATATCTGTCTGTGTGTCAATATTGTATTGAACATAAAATAAATTTACCATAAAATTTATTTGATGCTAACCGCTCCGTGTTTTAGCAATACATGTACTAGTCATGCATAATTGAATTGCAGATTTTGAGTCCGGCCGGCCGGCCGGCCAGCCAGCCAGGCAGCTACTTTTTGGTCCTTGACGAAAGCTTATAAATAATAAATGTGACACAAGAATAGCTGGAAATTGGACTGGCAACTGCTGCCTTCTGACAAGTGGTGTCGTAGAGTAATTGGCACAGCAATTGATTAATTGTGGTGGGTGTGGGGATTAATATAAAAATAATTAGTTCGAGTCGTATAGCTTTTGATTGCTTGTTTGGGAAAAGATATGTTTTAATTATAGTAGTGAAGTACAATATTAACAATATTTCTGTGTTCGATTACACAAAAAGGGTTTTCAATCATATAGAATTTCTGATTTGGGGAATGAGTAATTCTAGGGATATATTTTTTTGTAGACATTGTCGCTGTTGGGATGTGATTATTTGGGTTTAGTCATGGTGCAATCCAATCTATTTAATGGTGATGGCCCATATGTAATTTATTGTGACAGTGGAGAGTCCTTATTAAAATAAGATTGTGTTTCCTTATTTGGTGGGATAATGAGGTTTAATTAAGACTCCTACTAGATTCAGTAGTTATAAGGTGATTCTACAAAAGGAGTCCTTCTCCTAGTTAGATGCGGATGGAGGTGGCTTCTATATATACGGCTACAAGCTAGGATTTGGATGGGACAACATACACACAAGAGATACAACACAAATACACAACTTGTACTCCCAATATTATTATAGTGGATTACTCTCTCTCCGTATTTTTCCCAATTGGGTTTTCACGTAAATTCTTGTGAGTTTGATATAATCAATTACTCCATCAACCGTTGGCGCGCTATTTTGGTCTGCTGTTTTGGTCAGGACGTCTTTCGTGATTGGGACGTGGAGAAAGATCTTGGCGTTAACAGTAGACATTTTGGCGACATTTTTTTTTGGTTTTTTTATAGTACCTCTTAAAAAATATATAGTATTTATTTTAACTGAAATTTTTGTAAAAAACAATGTTTTAGGTGTAAATTAGATACATACAAGAGACAAAGTTATACAGACTGTACAGAGCTTGTTTTTTGTATGTATCCAAATTATACTTAAAACACTATTTTTTACAAAAATTTCAGTTAAAATAAATACTATATATTTTTTAAGATGTACTATAAAAAAAACCAAAAAAAAAATGTCCCTAGAATGTCCCCAAAAAAATATCTCCCTAGAATTTCTGTTATGGGATACTTCTCTCTCTCTCTCTCATTCTCTCATGTGGCTTTGGATTTAAAATAATAATAAAATTAAACTCACAAGTAAGATGAGAAAATGATGGCTAAAATTAATCTCAACACATATTTAGCAAAACACAAACGTACTAAATATATGTAATTCAACTAAAACACGTCAACGAAGTTATCTACTCTCTAATTTCTCAAATATAAAATCAGTCTTGGCTTGTAAAGTAATTTGAGATAGATATTTTTAAGAGCGAATCTGGCTGTTGTTTTTAACTTTTGAAATTAATAAATCTTGTAATTAGTATCAATTTTTAAAATTGATTATCTAAAGTTTAATGAAATTCATAACAATTTTATAAATTCAAAAAAAAATCTCAACTAAAGTTTAAAAAGTCAAATTTATCATATATTATAGAACAGACGAAGTATATAAATTTTTATACAGTCCTTCTTCGACGATTGAGAATTGGCGTCTGATCTGTACAATTCTTATATATATATATATATATATATATATATATATATATATATATATATATATATATATATATATATCTAAATTATACTAAAAATCGCTGAATTCTATAAAATAAATTCAGTTGAAATAAATAGTATTATGCATTTTTTGAGTTATTAAAAAAAAAGTAAACTCTGTCCCACCCAAATTGCAGTTTGAACTTATAATTTGTAGGCACTATTATTATTATTATTATTATTATAAATGCCCGTTACAACTTGAGCAATCCCTTCTTTGACGAATTTATTATCTGTGATCCTAATAAAAAATATTTAAATTAACAAGGTATTCGTATTACGCACATAATTAACTATTATATATAATCAATAAATAAAATAAAGAAAATATTAAATTAATATAATAATCTATTATATTATGAAACTATTACATTAATTTAACGCAAAACGAACACTATCTTCACTGGATTAGTAACATTTTTATTTGGGCAAAGAAAAAGAGAAATGAGTAGCTTACCAAACTTTGGGCAGCCAATTCAAGTTTGAGTTGCAGAGTCCTTACTCCTGTCACCTTCATCTAATTAATTGAAATGGCAAGTCAATGGTTGTACTGCCTGCTGTAGATGGTTGACAATTTTGACCCCAGGACTCCTTTTCATTAAATGATTGACAAATGTACAAAACTCAAATCGGTCACCCAGTTGTTAGAATGAAATTAATTTTTGATCAATTGATCGATACAATGTCAACACGCATGCAAGTAAATAATCTTTCTACGTGTAAACATTATATTGATCACTTGATTAACTTATCGTAAAATTAACTTCATGCTAACCGGATCGGTTGTTATTTATCCACCTTTGGTTTGATTATTATGTTCCACAAAAAAATAATGTTAGTAAATTTTGCAAACACTGTTGCATATTTCTTCGAATGAAATTATAATAACACGAGAATATAGTGTTAATTTTTACACTATTATTAATAAATAAATAAAAAGATAACTCTGTATATGGAACAATGCATCAATTACATTACATGCATTGTTATGCAGCTAAGTCCAGTAAAAGAAAGATTAAAAACAGGAGGAATTAACGGTGGTGTTACTGGTGTTTGTACTTTTCATACTCTCCAAATGACGGCCCAATGTTTCGTACAAGAAATTTGTTACAGTAATTAAACATTGAATTACTACAATAATTTTAGCAAATTCAACTACTAAATACAAAAGCTAGCTGATATACAACTTAGTGGAATTCCATAGCAAGATCGCCAAAAAATGCAGACAAGGGGTGGGAATCAGTTACATGTCCCAAATACCTCTAGCTGCCGACACTTTATTGCTGGGTCGAGAGGTTAATTCATACCATGTTCGAATATCAACCCTCTGAAAAAGTATGTATTTCTGCAAATGCGACTTGCAGCAGTCCCCAGTTTTGTGGCTCTGAGACAAGGGTCTCCAGTATCAGTGCAGCTTTCCTGGACACTTCTGGGACTAGATGCAGTGTCTTAATCACTTCCAGCAGTCGATCAATTGCCCTAAATTTGGTACAGAACAGCAAATTAAGCCGTATCACAGTCCAATTTGGAGATAATATTATGAATGTTTGACTAACCATTGCTCACTAGCAAGCGTTAAGCTGCAGTCCATATTAATTTCAACAAGGTTATACATTGCACCAACAGTAGCTGCTTGTACATCACCAGCTGGTATACTCAAAAGATCAACCAAACGCTTGTAAAACTGTAGACTCAAATAATCCTTTGCATGAGGTGTTTAAGCCATGCATGCAGTATAAACTACAATACATCTATACTACAAGAGACACCAAGTGAAGCAATATAGACCTGTGGGCTGTGGAGCAAAAGGAAGAAGGAAAGATTCGTTATCAGGATTTATTATCAGCTGCCCAAAGCAATTCTGCAGCTGAACAATGCCAGGATTTGACATAAGATCCCAGAATCCCCATAACAGCCTGAACTGCAAGCTTCTCTCTAGTGAGGTGGAGCCAATAAGAAAAATTTTAGTCACAAATCTGAAATTAAAGTAGCATGCAGTAAAGTGAAATAGAAAGTCAAAATCCTTACGTTATTTTGATATAACCTGGCTTTGATGAGCTAAGGGTACGAAGATCTAACAACACAGCCAAATTCAAAGATCTTCGTACCCTTAGCTCATCAAAGTCAAAGCCAGGCTCATGAGCTAATGGTCACAATAAGAATTATCAGAAGCACTGTAGAAATGACAAGATTACCAAACCGGAGCACAATTGGCAGCATTGCCTGCATAGATACTGTAAACATCTTTCATTTCTTGCTTTTGAGAGGAGATTTGGACGGGGAAAAATGGATAAAAAATAAATCCTATTTCACAAAATGTCTCAAACATGCACAAAAAAAAAGATACTGATGCCTTGGCTAGTTATTATGAGTACTAAGTATTGTTCAAAGGTTGTTTAGGTAACTCAATTGGAATCTGATGTTAACTACTGACAACCTAACAAGGCACTTTTGTCACCTGTATTATGATCTTCAATGCATAGGAACACTGTTTCTAAGCAGTGGTGATGTTGGGCCATAATGACTTCATTTTGCGGCATGAAAGAGAAATTGCAGATAATATTTTTGAAGCAGCAACAGCTCACTGCTGCTTTCTGCTCATCCTTCTTCATCTAGATTAAACAGACCACCTTCATCAGACCACCACTCTGAAGGATGAGGACTTAGGGGTGTAAGTCGAGCCGAGTAGTTCGGTACTTGACTCGAAATCGATTCGAAAATATGATCCAAAGATCGAATTCAAAGTTGATTCAAGTCGAATCTGATCCATACTCGTTTTTTGTTTAATGATACACGAGTCAAATTCGAGTATGCCAGTGATCACTCAAATTAGGGTTCGAGTATTTCATTTTTTCTCGAACCATACTCGATACCTACATGATGAATCATATTCGAATGCTAGTCTAATCCATACTAACAAGCTAAATATGTGATATTTGTATCGATCTTTATAATTTATAAAATATAGTACTAAATTGTGTAAGCTTATACTTGAATAAATCAATGAATTGATTGTCA
Organism: Panax japonicus; assembly: GCA_020205505.1. Lineage (NCBI taxonomy): Eukaryota > Viridiplantae > Streptophyta > Magnoliopsida > Apiales > Araliaceae > Panax > Panax japonicus. The sequence goes on from CM035103.1 coordinate 54,777,011, forward strand.
ATTTATATTACATTCTTTGTAATTAAAAACTTTTATATATAAACATTAGTTCAATAATCAATTTATTATGTAGTGGTTCAGTATTAAGCGAAATGGTTCATATTCGAAACTCGATTTGAAGGCTCATGAGTAACTCGTTTTGTAAACGAGTCGAGTAGGTCCGAGTAATGATCCAAGTCGAATCTAGCGCAAAATTAGAAATTCCTTATCGAATCTGAGCTCAATTTTTTCGAGTCGAGCCGAATTTGAGCATTAGAGATTCAACTCGTTTACACCTCTAGACATACTCATACTTTTCTTCGAAGTTGCCTCCAAAATGAAAAAACCGGATTCCAGGCTGCCATTAGGAGATCATCAAATCTGAGGTTCAAATCCATGGTGTAAACTTACGCACAAGAAAATAGTAGTAATGACAAAATTACCTAGGATGTGGACTAGTGTCATGCAAGCTTGACGCCTTGTATTCATTTCCAAATCCCGTGACAACAAAATTTGCACCCAAAATTCTCAACCTAGGCCTCTTTATGAGCTCCTTTGTCATGGCCATATCACGCCTGTCATCTATCTGTAAACAATGAATGATTGGTAAAATCGAGCATATCCTATGATTCGAAAGAATTTGGAAAGCAAATAATTATTATATTATAAAAGAATAAATAAAATAAATCCTTAAAACCCACATATACTTGCTATCAGAAGTGTAAGAGACAGAAAGTTGACTGCCTACAATATGGAGAAGAGCATCAAGCATTGTTAAATTATGCAACACAAGTCATATGAACAGAAAACCAATCTAAAAGAAAAGTGGGACTCTTTCACTAGGTCAACGTGTTCGTGTTGGACACTGCCAAATTGACCATCGGAAACATGGACTATACTTAATTGTTATTTTAGATGCTGAAGAAGCAAGTAGCAGATAGTAATCAACACAGGGCTCTTGTAGAAGACAATAAATTCTAAATAGGGATAAATGGATGCTCTGTTTCTCAGACCCCTAAGGCAGAAATGCATGCGTTAGCTAGGAAAGAAGGCAACCAAGATGCAGGATGTGTCCTTCAGAGCAACCTCTAGTAGACATTTCTATTATGGTGTAATGTACAAAGGAATGTTGTCACATTTGTTTACTTATTTCCCTTTAATCTTCCCACAAAAAGGTATATCAATTCAAAGAAAATAATATGTAAAAATTTATTTACACATTCACAAGATTAGTTACATATCCATGAATTGACATACACATATACATAAATCCTTAATTATCTAAATAGAATGGTGATACTGCTTATAAATTAATAAATGTATTTACTTTTACTTGATTATAAAAATGTTATAAATAAAATTAATTTTATATATAGGAACTGTAGTTAGATAATAGGCGCTAAATGCTAATGTATCCAAGTCTATGTTATCATACTATCGTGACGATCAGGGGCGGATCCAGCCCATTAGTTCAGTGGGGTCAATTTTTTTAAAATAAAAAATTATAAAAAAATAAAATACAATAAAATAAAGGCAGAATGAGAGGAATATTGGAAATAATTGTGTGAGCTATCATATAAAATTGATATTGTTTTATGTAATTGAATACACTTCCTTGATCTTATGTTATATATAAAATGATATTTTATAATTTTTTAAAACATTGTTATTATAAGACACTTCTCGTGTCCTCTAAAATAAATTATAAAACTAAATAATATTGTTACAATATTATTTATAATAACATTTTTCGAGATTTCATTGTTTGAAACTATCGTGATGATAGTCTCATTTCAATAGCTGTAAAAATATCATTATGTAAGTTATTAAATGATATAAAATAGTGGAGTGTTGATGTTAGTAGAAATTTGAGACATTTAATAGTCTTTTAGTCTGAATTTTTTATTTTCACTAAACACTTTATAAAATCAAAATCAAATTAAAAATTGTACTGCCAAAAATTCAGTGGGGTCAATTGACCCCACTGCCCTAAGGTAGATCCGCCCATGGTGACGATGTGTGAGAAGTGTCCGATTTGTATCATATGATCGTATCAACTGTCAACATTTACATGACAATGCCTCCTTTGTAATCTGTAATCCGTTGAATTTACTGCATGCAGGTTCTTCTCTACTTTCAGCCCTTGCTTCAATAAAATCTATTATATATACTAAATCACAGTACATGACACAATAAATTGACATCTGTCATCCTACAAAATCAACACATGTCCATCCTATTCAATGTTCCTTATTGCCCTTGACAAAAATACCCTTGACAATTACTTTGATATTTATACTGATCACCTTATTTTATGGATATAACGCTCTTAGGCAACAACCAGATTGGATCAATTTAAACACGATAGGGCCAACTTACTTTTTATGAAAAAATAGTTTTAATTATTTGATAAGTAAATTTCCTTTAATATTTGACTTTTATTTATTTTACCTACTTTTCATGTGCCTTAATAAATTTATTCTATGATTAATTAATTACTTCCATAGTTCCATGCAATTAAAAATTATTTCCATAGTCATTTTAAAACTTCAATCTATTAGCTTCCAAAAATTCTTCCAATTATTTGAACCACGCTAATTGATTCTAAAGATATGAAAATTTATTTGTTTAACCAATTTATGGAAAACTCAATCAATTAATAAATTATGGAATACTTAAATAATATAAAACCCATCCTAAGATTTATAAAAAAAATATTGGTTAGATATATGAAAGATAATAAATCTTTTAAAAACTTATTTTCTAACCAACTCCATCAATTATTCTCTAAAAATCAACATTTAAAAAAATTCATATTTATTATTTTATTCTTTGTGCCAATTACGCGACCAACACTTTTTCATCCAATTGAATTATGCTACTTAAAAAATAAATCCTTGAAGGATTCAATCAACAAAGTAATCGACAACTTTTTATAATTTGTATGGAATATAACATTCAATTAGCTAATTACAAATTGATTTATTCCAATTAAGAAGTCATGGTTCTTAAGGAAATGATTCAAACATAATTCACTAAATAATAGGAACTTTAATATGGAACGAAATGAATAAAAAATTAATCTCTTTTAACAACTCGGATGGACAACTCATTACCATTTCATTGACCATTTCATTGACCGCTTCTTAAATCATGAAATATGATCTATTAATTAATTAGACCAATTGCAAATTGAATCGGGCAGTTTGAAAGTAAACTTGGCTCAATTAAGATTTGGATATTTCCATATTTATTTTAATATACCAATTAAATAATTCCATATTATGAACCATTAAGGTTCAGATTTTTCATTATATTTTCATATTAATTTTGAAAGTCCAATTACTTTATTTCATAATTATTTAACCACTTCCATAAATATGACCATGCAATGCAATATCCTAGAGTCTTGATTGAGAAATCTATTATCTATTATTATCTATTATCTATTATATATACTAAATCATAGTACATGACACAATAAATTGACATCTCTCATTCTACAAAATCAACACATGTCCATTCTAATTAAGGTTCCTTATTGCCCTTGACAAAAATACACATCTAAAATAACAACTGAAATTGTAAAAAACCAAATTCAATCCCCTAATTCTCCCCTAAATCTGGACAGGTATTCCGCTTCTGGTGGAGATGGTTGTGTCGGATGTGGTGGCGCTACGAAGGTTGGCGGTTCAAGCATTAATTGAGCTAGCTAATGTAACTTACACGTAAGTTGTATATAATTTTTTCATATATAGAATTTAACTTTTTTCTTTCGTATATACTCTTCTGTTTAACAAAATGAGTCTATTTAACTTTCATTATAGTTAATTTTTAAAATTTTATAATTCATGTGAATATTTATTTTTATCTTTAAAATAATAATTTTAAAGTAACTGATATTTTTTAAAGTAGTTCAAGAAATCAACTATTACATTATCAAATTAATTTACATGAATTGAAATTGTAATTTTCACTAATTCATTAGTAAAAGAATCTAAATTGGGTTTTTTTTATGGGATACTGGAAGTATAATTAATTTTGTCATGAAACTTGAAATTGGTTTAATTATTTTATTAAAATGGAATGAACAATTTACGTGAGCTCATATGAGGCTGTGCTGATGTGGTAAGATTTTGAATGAAATCTATTATCTATACTAAATTGCAGTACATATCATCATTGAATGCCATGTGCCTTTTCCACATTGCAACACATGTTCTATATAATTAATGTGCATCCCACACTAATTTAATTATATTACAACATAATATTATACCATTTATAATTATATTACAACATAATATTATACAGTTTAAAACATTTAAAACAATTATATCCTAAAATCGCTACTTTTCTAATATTATACCATTCATAATTATACCATACATTATATCATACATGTATGGTATAATATTATAATACACGTATATAACAAAATAACTAATATCTAAACTGTGCGGATATTATTATTACTAATTTAATTATATTACAACATAATATTATACCATTTATAATTATATTACAACATAATATTATACAGTTTAAAACATTTATTTTAAAACAATATTAAAATAATAAATAATATCAATCATAACTTACTATGTTTATTTTATAATCTCATAAATAACTATTTTCTCAATCTAAACGGTTTTTATATTATTATTATTATTTTGATTTATAATCCCCTAAATCACTACAAAATCTAATCTGTTTTGATAATGTTAACTGTACTAATATTATCATTACTAAACTAATTATTATCTTTTAAAATCACTACTTTTTTAATTCCAAAATAATATTTTAAATTTATTATCCACTAAATCACTACAAATCTAAACTGTTTTGGTAATGTCAACTGTTCTGATATTATCATTTCTAATTTAATTATTATCTCCTAAAATCACTATTTTTTAATCCCAAATTAATATTTTTAATTATAATCCCCTAAATCACTACAAATCTAAACTGTTTTGATAATGTCAACTTTTCTGATATTATCATTTCTAATTTAATTATTATCTCATAAAATCACTATTTTTTTAATCCCAAATTAATATTTTGAATTTATAATATACTAAATCACTACAAATCTAAATTGTTTTTGTAATGACAACTGTTACATAATTACACCGGTTTTTAAATTTTATAATATTATACTTTTTTATAATATTATACCATACATATATATAAGTTCCAACATTACTAACCGTGACAACCCAACAAATCCATTTTTTAGAATTTTACAGTATTATATACCATTTATAATCTTATACCATACATTATCATATATATATATAATCCTGCACTAATATGTTTATTTTATAAACCCTAAAATTCACTACTTTTCTAAACTGTTACTAATTTAATTATGTTAAAACATAATTATTATATCCTAAAATAATTACTTTTCTAATATTATAACATTCATAATTATACCATACATTATATATACATGTATGGTATAATATTATAATACATGTATATAATAAAATCACTACTTATCTAAACTGTGCAGATATTATCATTACTAATTTAATTATATTACAACATAATATTATACCATTTATAATTATATTACAAAATAATATTATACAATTTAGAAACAAAATTAAAATAACAAATAATATAAATCATAAGTTACTATGTTGATTTTATAATCCACTCAATCACTACTTTTTCAATCTAAACGGTTTTTATATTATCGTAACGTAATTATTATCTTCTAAAATCATTACTTTTTAATCCTACATTATTATTTTGATTTTATAATCCCCTAAATCACTACACATCTAAACTGTTCTAATAATGTTAACCTGTTCTAATATTATCATTACTAAATTAATTATTATCTTCTAAAATCACTACTTTTTTAATCCCAAATTAATATTTTAAATGTATAATCCCCTAAATCACTACAAATCTAAACTATTTTGGTAATGTAAACTATTCTGATATTATACTTTCTAATTTAATTATTATCTCCTAAAATCATTACTTTATGATATTATTATTACTGAGCTATTATCATTACTCCCCGTTATTTATCCTAATTTTCTTATCAAATATCCGATCAATCCTCTTGCAGCAATTGTTGATATCACATATCCTAATTTATTGGAAAATTTTGGACGATGGCTTTTATTTCCAAGACCAAGTCCATCCTTGCTCCTACACTTGATGCTATAAATAAGGTGAGTGAATATGTGATGTATTTATGGCCACGTGATGAAATACCATATCTAATATGTCCTATGTAAGGTTGATGAAAACTCAAACAGCTATGAAGGCATTACACCCTATAATTTTTGAATAGCATTACATCTTCTGGAATGTCAAACCACAAGATAACGTTGAAGATTGGGGTTCCTGTAATGTTGCTCCGAAATATAGATCAATGATATGGTTTGTGCAATGTCACGAGATTAATAGTAACTCAATTAGGAAAACATCTGATAGAAGCAAAAGTAATTTCAGTCTGCAATTTTGGACACAAAATTTTCATACCTCGCTTGGTCTTATCACCGTCGAACATTAGATTACCTTTTAAACTCCAATAAAGACAATTTCCTTTGGTTGTTTACTTTTTCATGACAACTAATAAGAGCTAGGGGCAATCTCTCTCACATGTTGGACTGTATCTGTCACGTCCAATTTTTAGCCATGACCAATTGTATGTAGCAGTATCAAGAGTTACAAGCAAGAGTGGAGTAAAAAATACTAATTGTGACAAAGATGGACAAACATACAATACTACAAAGAATGTAGTTTTCCAGAAAGTTTTTCACAATTTAATGTAGAAAGGTTTGACTGTTTCTGGCTATTATCTTTTTGCTGCTCATTATTAGTGTAAACCCTGATTATTTTATTATTATATCTCATGAAATTTTTACTATAATCTATTTGAATCTTTTTAGGTAAATCTATGATCTGCATTTACAAAGCTATCTCAATCGAGCCAAATTCAAGTTGCAAAGACAAAAATAAACCGGTAAACTTCTCAACACTACCCCCTACAAAATTGTTTAGTTTTTATTATACCTTCAACTCGAAATTTTGTTAATACATATACTGAGTAGAGTTTATGTATATTCATTTTTTTTGTCTGTGTATATATATTCATGTATAACCATTGAAAAACTTTTAAATAAGAGTATAATAGGTTTGTCTTTTACTTTTTGGATGACAATATTTGAAATTCTATGAAAGTCCATTTCGTATGTGTTTTACTCTAATTCTTTTCGTTTTTATTTAATATAGGAGCTAAATTCCTTTATGTTCTGTTAGTTTTCAATTCTGACAAACACATGAATTTTTATGTTCTGTTAGTTTTCAATCCGACGAACACATGAATTTTTAGCTAAGTGTGAGACTTTTTTTTATCTCGGGCAATACTATTTCCTATAAAAGAGTTGTGGACAGATAATTTTTTATTTGGTTGATATTTTATGCAATGTTGAAATCAACTATTAAGTATGTCTAAATTCTTATATTTCACTATTGTCCAGATTCTTGTCGCAAATATTTATAAGATTGCAACGACTGTTAAAAAGATCATTTAAGTGTTAATTTTTGTTTGTGTGAATATATTGCACATTCAATAAATATAACTGGAATGAAGACCTAAACTGGAAGAAGCTTAAATGTGATAATCCTGGTACCTATGGTTCAATGGTAATGTGACAATGAATTTGGTGTATGCAGTTCTTGGCAGAGTTAAATTTTTGTTGTCATGCTTCTTGCATTATTTTAGGTGCATCATGGATTTTATTCTGCTTAGCACAACAAAATTTTGCGCCCTACAATTTTAAATACTGTTGAAAGTGCAAAGGAGTTATATGAAGACCTTCAGATTATGGGACAGTGCATTCAATGGGAGGGGCTATGGCTTCATTTTGTGGACTATATCTCACGGTGTTTATATTTACGGCTTCTTCATTTATTGCATTCTATTATATGGATTGTGGCTTTGCATGATTTGTTAAGTACTAGCATCCGGTAAATCATTTTCATCATCATTAATAATTTTTTTGGCATTATGATAATACTATGAGTGCCTATACAATTGTCAAAAATTGATAAAAAAAAACTAATGAGGCAATGTATTCGTTCTTTAATTATAACATTGTGTTATGTATGACACAGTGCTATACTGCTATGTTTTTGGACATGGTGTTGTTTGACATGAAGATCCAACATAATTAATAATTCTCGTGCTTTTCAGTTTTCGCATGTAACATGTGCTTTCCCTTCATGTCTGAGGACCGAAACTGAGACATTCTTTCGCTGTTTTCCCTTTCGTTTGGATGTTAGAATTCTGGTGCAAGTAAGCGTGTACGAGACAAGGACTCTTCAAAATGCATCAAGTACATGTGTCAGATATTTGAGGCTTGGTGAGGTTTGTGAATTGTGTAACAGACTTCAAATATACCACTAGCAATCATATCAATATAACAATTCGATGGCATTGTGCATGACACTTTCTAAATATTTGTTAGTGCTTTAGAATGAAAGTGTTACTCATTTTTAACCATATTGGTTATATTATAAACATTTTTATCAAGACATTAATATATATATATATATATAGAAAACTGATCAGGTCCGGACTCCCGGACCTGATCAAAATCCGGACCCCAATTTTTTTTTATTTTTTTTTGTAAAACTAAAAAAAAAATTATAGAACTAAAATTTTTCCATAATACAGTGTTTTGGGTGTGTTTTTAATACCTACACCAACCAATGTATGTACAGTCTGCCCAGACTGTACAGAAATATTTTGGTATAGGAATCCAAATCACGCCAAAAACACTGTATTATGTAAAAAATTTAGTTCTATAATTTTTTTTAGTTGTTTCAAAAAAAAAGCAAAAAAGAAAAAGGTCTGGATTTTAATAGAGCCCGGGATCCCGGACTGGATCCGGACTCTCTCTCTCTCTCTCTCTCTCTCTATATATATATATATATATATATATATATATATATATATACACACACACAATTGTTATGTAATGTTCTGGGGTTTAGTGATCAGATTAATTATATACTTGGATATGTATTTGCGTACAAAATTTTTATGCAACACTATATAACATATGCTATTAAAATTTGATAATCGCATAACAATCTACCATCTTCTTATTATATTTTAATTTATTAATTGCATGTATAAATTTATTATTAACAAAATGAATAATCCCGCCGCAAAGCGCGGGTTTGTGTCTAGTTAGTACTCTAAATAATGCTATTCCACATTATTGATACCGGAAACATTAAAACCTTCAATGTGTTGACTTTTATAAGTACTCTAACCTCCAAATTCAACACAGGAAACACACTACCGCACAACTAGAGGAAGTACTGATCACTGATGTATATAAAGATAATGATTATCCAACTTCAAAATTTTCACCCAGAAGTCATCTAGCAGGATGCCATATTTCATACATTAGGCATATGCAGTCGATACTAGAAAAACTAGTACTTGTTTGGCAGGGTGGCGAGGTGTGGTGTGGTGTGGTGCGGTGAGGTGAGATGAAACAGTTCAAAATTTTGAGCTTCTGACAAAACTATTTTAACGAGCAAGTAAAATAATGTTTGGTTAAAAAATTGTAAAAGTGCATAAAAAATTAATTTTTCTTCAACGATTTGAGGATAACTTTATACTTTGTGCTTATGCCAAAAGTGCTTCTGTAATAACCCATATTTTTTTTAAAATTAAAATGGAGAAAGATAATTCCTTTTTGTTAAAGTCTTGTGGTAAAATCATTCGGAGCGGGAAGCTAATGGAAGATGGAGGAGTCTATTCGAGCAAAGTATCTGCATTTTTTGATAATTAGGTACGTTCATTCTTTTGATTCCGGGGACGGAATCCTTTTTAAGGGGTAGGTGATGAAATACCCGGTAAAAAAAATATAAATAAATAATATTTAAATCCATATTTAATTGGGCTTTTCTTATGTTTGGGTCAAATTAGTTATTTAATTTATGTGGGCTAATATATTAATAAGAGATGGGTAAATTAATTTAGTACAATTTGGACCTTAAAGTTTATTTGGGTTTAATTTAATTAAATATGGGTAATAATAAATCCTATTAAAATTAGGAGAGTTAATAAGATATGTTAAATAAATATCTAAAACCTACTTATATTTCATCACGTCTGATAAGAATTGTGGAGAGGAACGGTGCAAGGAGGCGGAACTATCAAGACCTACGATTAGCAATTGATTTTTTTTATCATAACTGTAAGTCTATCTAGAGTATAACAATTAGTGTTAATATATTCATATGTCTATCTATCTATCCATCCATCTATATATGTGAGTGTTAACAACTTCATATTTGCACGAAGTTAGTAATATTTTAATGGAATAAATTTTACTGTTATTGATCGCACATACACTTGATTGATTTGGCCATAGGATGGATTATATACGTGTATAATATTGAAAGCATGTGTGGCTTTTTTTTTATTTTTGTTTTAGTTGGCCTTGTCTTGAAAATGAGGGCATTAGATTTATTTATATATATGTATATAAAGAGAGTTCATTAAATAGGCTAACAATCATAAATTGAGAAAAGGTCTGCAATCATGAAGTTATTGTTTTTTTTATTTTAGTATATAATAATATTATATTTACATTCTATTAATTAAGATCTTTTTAAAAAAAAAAAAGTGATGATTAAAGGATTATTTATAATTTAATTCGGGTTTATTTTATAAATTAATATAATTGGAGAAATTAATTTCATATTAATATAAATTATAATTAGTAAGTAACTTATAATTATATTATTATTACTTTTTATTGAATCGGACGGAGGGAATTTAAAGAGTTATTTTAATTTTGGAATATAATTTTTGGAGTATTAATAATTGATAAAAGGCGATGATTAAAGGCATATTAAATAGATTGTGTATTATTTTGGAATTATTAGTTTGGATTGTTTTTAATTTGAGGTGAATATGTTTAGGTTGTGAATGATGTTTCGTATTTGATATCGTTGGCATTTGAGGGAGTCTAACGAGTGATATTTGGCTTCAGTGAATTATTTTGGTACTATATTAAGGTACGGATTCCGTACTCTTTCAGCGACATTCTTGTTAAATTTGATTTATTCGTTTTGTCCCTTATTTTAAAATTCTGCTATTATTTCACATAATTGTTTCTTGTGAAATTCATATATTTGTTTCATTTTGGAGTTGACACCTTGAACTCGTATTTGTACTCTTTGAATCAGGTTATCATGTATAGTATTTATTTTGATAATTGTAAAACGGTACATGTTGCTACCTTCTTTTTGAAACCTTGTGACTATTAATTTGATTCAGTTCAACATGTACATATAGAACCCTTTTGTTGCTATTATGTCGCATGTGTTGTGACATGGTATTTTTGTTAGAATATACCGTAGCGTATACCTGAGCTATAACCACCTGTGGGGGTACCACAGGCATGTCGTCTTGGCACGAGAGACATGACACTTTCCGTGGCGGTGTGATTAGTCAACGGCGTCTCCATTTTGGGCTCCGGAGTAAATGGGTCATTTGGTGTTTTGTTGTGGGAGGCGTATGGGTTAACCCTAGTTTTCTGTTCTACGGATTGGTGATGTTGTGCCAAACACACCTATCCGATTTGCATACATTTGGATTCGCGGTCCAATGTGTGATTGCCTGTGTGGCATTATTTTGATGTGTTTGTGTGGCATTATTTTGGTTGCCTATGTGGCATCATTTGACTTGCCTGTGTGGCATTAGTTTGACTTGTCTGTGTGGCAAGGTATATTTCTGAGCTCATTCGGTATGAAATAACTCCAGCCATTTGTTTCAGCCTATTATTTTATTGGATTAGTTTTGTTGGTTTTTGTTCAGTTCAAGTCATTGAGTTAATTACTTAAGTTCGCTATTTCTTTATTATTTTATTGGTTTCGTCAATTATGTTGATTCATATATATTCCATTCAGATCCTCGGATATTATATTTTCGTTCGCACTTGCACTTGAGGTTTGTTCAGTAATTTGTCTCAACTGTTTTCGTATATCAGTTGTATATCTTTTGTATATCTGTATCCGTACTGGGCAATTGGCTCATGCTGTGTTTTTCTTCCGGCAGGTTTGCAGGGGTGATTCAGGGCTAGTGTGATGAGAGTTTTGCCTTTGACCATCTAGGTTGATTGGAATTTTAGGTTTTGATTACTTTGACTCTATGTTGAGAATTGTATTTAATGCCTTATTGATGGTTATCATTATTACATATTTGAAGTCTTTAGTGCTCTGTTTAATAATTTTGAGGTTTGTTGTGCTTTGCACGTGACCTCCCTTTCCTCTTCGGGAAGGGGGTGTTACAGCTTCAGTCAAGCGCAAATGTTCTAATACAATGTAGAATTGATTTAGAGCTCTAATGTCTACTTGTTAAAAGAGCTTCCGGAGAGACACCAATCATCAAAAAGTTTTTAACTTTAATTAAAAAATGCTTTTAGTCCACCGCATTGCTCCATCAAACAGACTCTTAGAGATATATTTCTAAAAGATAATTTTTAAGGAAAAATTTAATTTGTCAAACATATCTCAAACATAAGTTATAAATGTAGTGGTGGTAGCATGTCAGAATACTTAAAATATAAGGGGCACCCTAGAAATGTCATTATGTCATTTAATAGTCAAAAATTAGAAATGTATTATAATTCTGGAACAGTGGATTACAGTGAAATTATATTTAAAAACCCCACATATATAATTAATTAATAAAATTACTTAATATAATTAATTAGTCAAGAATTCACTTATTCATGGATCATTTCACCCATCTGTTGTAACTAGTAAACCTTCCATCGAAATAAAATTACAAAAGCTTCAAAGCATCATAAACACTTCCAATTTGGCTCGTTACAAAGCCCAACGTGAAATATCCGCATAAATAACATGTAAAACATAACACATACAAATTTCTTATAGCTCAAACTGTTGGTATAGCAATTGAAACTGAAATAAATTTAAGTAATAGGCTATGGTTATGATTGACTGACCGGCGAGTGCAGAATGAACTTGGAGAGATGATCCCAGGAGTGTTAAAGGTGCCCCGGAGTCAGAAGCAGAGAATGAGGCGACGGAGTTTCTTCCGAATTTCCGGCCTCTCTTCACCTCCGGAGTGGCGGGGCCAACCGATCCTCCGCCTTGCTTGCTTGCCCTGCTCTCTCTTCAGCATCTCTTTCAGTCTCTCTGGAATATGGCGATTTGGTAATTTTAGTCTGTATTTTTTTGGACCTGTAAATAATTATGCGCGGTTTGGTAATTTTAGTCTGAATTGTTATGGACCTTTAAAAAATTAAGCCCAGATGATCATGGACTCTGGAAGATGTTCTATCAGGTATCAGCTACAACAAATCAAACGGCCCAACTCACCATCTGGCTAAATTAACAAGTTGGCCTTGGATCTTAATGAATAATGTACTACTACTACGAGTACTTCATAATTTTATTTTATTTTAAAAAAATCTATATTTTCTTAAAAATTTTGTATAAATGTATCGTGAATACTATTAAATATTTTTATTTACTAATTAGAAAATGAAGTTAAGTCCCATCATACGCAAAAGAAATGAGATTTTGTATGTTGTTAGTACATAAGTTGTAAGCTTCTTATACAATACTACTACATGTTATTGTAATCTCTGTATTAATTTTGTATGCACCCATTCTTAAATTCTCGCACAATATATTGTCATAATATCAGAGTCAGAGCGAACAAATTATTTTATTCTTGTGCAAAATCTAATGTATATTATTAGGGCTGAGCAAGTAACCAAATTAGAACCGAAACCGCACCAAAAACCGCACAAACCGCACCAATTAAAATCGCACCAACGGTTCCGGTGTATGTTGCGGTTTTAGGTTGGTAGAATAACCACATTTATGGTTCCGGTTTGGTTACTAGCCAAAACCGCAACCATAAAACCGAAACCGCATCATATGTACACATGTATGTATGAAGGGGCGGATCGAGTACAAGGTAAGCTTATGCTCAATTTTTTTTAATAGGTAAACTTAATAGGGCAGAATTTATAAGTTAGTAAAGTCATAGGGCCAGATTAATAAACAAGTTGAACTTGGTGGGGCAAAAGAAAAAATATCCATTCTAATCTAAATATCTAATTCAAAGTTCATACTTCAGATCAGAGCAACTAAAGAGCGGCCAAAGGCTACTGCCTACTGCTATTCTGCTAAACAGCTAAAAAGCATACACCAGGGCCAGGCCACCGCGACGATGCGACCACCGTGACGCTGTGGCTAAACACCGTGACTGCGACTGTGCCGCTGCGACTGCGACCACCGTCCACCAGGCCACCGCGAGTCCGCGACTTCTCCTTTTCTCGCGACTTTGTCTTCCCTTTTCATTTTATTGCAGTATTTTCTTACCTGTCCTGTGCAGGTCTGACTTATCTTTTCCTCTAAACTTCAATTTTTAACCGGGTCATTGGGGGAACATCTTTCTGCTGTTGTACAAATCCTGCTGGGAATAATATGAAAAACACTGATAATAATTTTTTATTGTGATGTCCTTGAGGTCTGTTCATGTCTGCATATATGAATTTTGATTATGTTTCCTTTCTTTGTTGATAAAAATCAGATCATGGTAGGCAGTTTTTTCCCTGGGAATATGCATGAATGCTCCAAAGAAAAAGAAAATGGGATTCTGCCGGAGTGCTCCAGAGAAACTGTAGATTGAGTCTACAACTTTTGTTGCACCCCCTGCTGTCATTCATCTTCTTAGTGCAGAAGAAATGGTAGATCCTTCTAGGATTTATGTTTATTTGTGTAACAGTTGGATTAGTTGGTACAATTAAGGTCGAGCTGTTCAGCTGTGGTGATTTGGATGTTTTATTTCTCCCTGGAATTTGGGCTACTGCTGTCTGTTGGCATAAAGCATAAAGTAGTGCATGAATTTGGGTTGTTGCTGGAATTTTAGTTTTGTTTGGCATAAAACTGTAACAGAGGTTAATTGCTTATTTTGTATTTTAAGTTAGAAAATATTCCACAGTTTTCATGTAATGAAGAAGTTGTTGCAGAAAATTTTTACATTTTAGATAGTTTATAGTTTTTATTGTGTTTTGTATTTTGATCAATTTTTATTTCAATTGGTTTTGGAACCGAAACTGCACCAAATGAAACCGCACCGCACTTTTAAAACCGCACCGCACCAATCACAAGCGGTTTCATGTGCGGTTTTGGATTTATCAAACCGCACCTAAGCGGTTTCGGTTGCGGTTTCGGCTTCAAACCGCACCAAACCGCACCATGCTCACCCCTATATATTATTATGCTTATGCACCCCATTATTCAATTATAAATTCGCGTCTTTGACTTAAAAATACATCACGCATATATATATACGGTCCGGATCATAAGCTCACCCGTAATTCAACTCACCCGAACTCACCTCCTTTAGTGACGGACCCGGCGACGGTTCGGTTATACAACTGTCGTCTATACTTTTAGCGACGTTATATGTTATCTGTCGCTAAAAGTATAGACGACGGTTGTATGACCGAACCGTCGTCAAGTCCGTCGCTAAAAGGAGGATGAGTTCGGGTGAGTTGGATAAGAGGTGAGCTTAAGATCCGGACTATATATATATATATATAATTAATCCGCCAATAAGATATATATCGACTTAACTAACAAATCATCTACTTGATTGCCTTAATTGATGTGGACAATTTTTTTACCAAAAATTCTATTGGGTTAGGTAATAGGAAAAGGTTTCATCTCTGTGTTTGAGAGTGGGAATCAAGAAAAAGAAAATGATATACATATTCAAAAATATTTGACAAATTTAAATTATGATTAATATGAAAGTGTATGTAATAAAATAAAATAAAATAAAATAAAATATTTTTTAATTTTTACGTATCTCATATACGGCTGAAATTTTTTGTAAATATATAACATGACTCCGTCAAAAAAAAATGTTAAAAGGACAAAGATTAAGGAATAAAGACTACCTAATCTTGTCTGTCTTATTACCTACCAACTAGGAGTAGGAGTATTATTGTAGGACGAGGGAGAAAATTAAATTAAAAATAAATTAAATAAACAAAGTTTAGAAACACACGTTTCTATATTTTCAAACCCAATAATGTGGATTTCTACTTTCATTGGTCCCTACCACGAGTGCCTAACCTTCCTTCAGATATTTCCCATGTAGTCATGGAAATTTCTTGCCAATTACTCCCACCGTTCTTTAATATAACTCGTTTTAAAGTTGTGCATAAATATTAAAAAAATAATAATATAATATTAAATATACTATCAATTGTCTATATTATCTTTGTATTAGAAAAAGAGAGTGTTATTTATAGGACAAAAAATAGTGAGAACCAAAATTATATTTATTACTTGGGAACTAAGCAATTAATGCTTACTTAAAATTCTCAAACGACTTATATTTAGGAATAAAAATATTTCTCTAAAACGACTTATATTAAGGAACGGAAGGAATACTTCATAGTGGAAAGTTGTTTTATTACAAAACATTTTTATTATTATTATTATTATTCTAAAAATGAAATATTAAATTTCATAATAAATAAATGAAATATTTCATAATAATTAAACCTAGGAGTATATTTCATCATACTTTGGAATTTTACGACCCCTTGTCCTATTCTCGTATGTACCGAAAATCGAAATAAAACAGCATCAGTCAGATGTACACCTAATAAGGCTGAGCTTCCTGATTAGTATCTACTTTTGAAAGGGAGGAAATATTAATTTTCTATCTCTTTATTCGGACATGAATACCACAGGCATGAAAAATGTGCTAAAATTGAAATTGAGGTAACTTGACTACCACAAATTCCATTTTTTTTTTGGACATTTATTTACTAGAAGAAACTTAGAGGAGTAATACCTAAAAATATTGTTCTAATTATATCATACATAAAATTGCAATTTATTAAACCACAATTAAATCATCAAAAAAGAAAATCATAACTACTCAAAGAAATTTTTTAGTTTTCATTAGGAAAAAAAACAAATGGAAATTTGCATGCCCGTTCCCCAATAAAAGATATGAGTCTTTTGATTGGTTTCGCAAACTATATATTCCTCCTATCCACAAAAATTGGAAACAGAAATACCATCACAAAATATATATACGGACTACAGAGTGGAGTATATACCAAGTGAAAATAAATAATAATATTAATTAAATTAAATTAAAAATAAATCATCAAAATATCAGTCACTTGGTCAGTAGCTCTATATAATAACAGAGGTGTCGGAGGCTCAAAGCAGAGATCTGTTGTCCAACTTATCTTCTTGAGGGGATTTACTACAACCCATTATACAATCTATCTTATATTCAATCTCTCGGCCTCAAATACTTCTAATTCGACTTGTTCAAGGTAATTGAATTTCTTGTCAATTTGTATTTTGCTTCTGTTATAATACCCTGTTTCAAAAATTCAATCTCTTTCGTTTTATACTTGATATGGTTCTATCAACACGTTGGTATACTAATGTTTTTGTCTGGGTTCTGTTTATTTTGTGAGGTTATGCTATGTTTGAAGAGAGACTAAATGTTCTGTTTTCAACATTATCTTCATAGGAGTAGTATATAGTTGGATCTATATCTGTTACTTTCCATTCAGTTTTTATTCTTAATTACGAGATTAATTTATTATTACTTTTTTGGGTTCGGGAATATGATTTTCAGCTCATTGTGTTTTACCATTACCTTCTCTATAGCTTCCTTGATATCCCATAATTAAAGATTTAACTTTTAGTTTTCTAGTTTTTTGATTTTTAGTATTCTGTAGGTGTGTATAAGCATACAGATAAACTTTGTTAGCCTCGTTCTGGTCCTGGAGTTAGGTTTGTTTGCTACTCATGTTTTGATTTTGTTTTAGTTTGTTGAAACTCCAAACCATGTAGAATGGACAAACAGAACTGTTTGTATATAAGTACTCTTTATTTTATGGGTTAGAGTTTTATATCTTCCTCTTTTGTGTTTAGTTTAGTGCAAGATTAATGTGTCTTATGTGAATTCTTAGTCTTTGTTTGAAACTAGGTTAGCTCAGGGGAAAAAGAATGGAAAAAGTTCTAAGAGTTTGCTGAAAGTACATTGCATTATATGTTAGCAATAAAATTGATGTTAGATTTTCAGAAGTATATAGAATTGAACTTGTATTCATTAAGAGGGGTTTTCCTTTCCTTTATGTTTTTTAGAAAACAAAAAATTTCCTGCTCTTTCCGAATCCAAAATAGAGACGTAATTTATATTGGGCAATTGCTTTTTTTCATTTTGTTCCATTTCTTATATCCTTATGCTTGTTATAATCATTTTTGCACTAATTGGCTGTTTCAACTTGTCTCACCATCCTTTAGCTCCTTGTCTTTCTACATCACAGTTGTCCCTCCCTAAGCACAGTCTATCACAAACACCTTGACTTGTATATGTTTTGTGATGTTTTACTCAAGCATGTACATTTTATTCATATTGCATCTACAGTATGGGAAGTGCCGGGAAAACCAGTTATGGTGCATACACCTATGAGAGCCTTGAGAGGGAACCCTACTGGCCATCTGAGAAGCTCAGGATTTCCATCACTGGAGCTGGTGGATTCATTGCCTCACACATTGCGAGGCGCTTAAAGAGTGAGGGACATTACATCATTGCTTCTGACTGGAAGAAAAATGAGCACATGCCAGAAGACATGTTTTGTCATGAGTTTCATCTGGTTGATCTCAGAGTGATGGATAACTGCTTGAAAGTTACAAAGGAAGTTGATCATGTCTTCAACCTCGCTGCTGATATGGGAGGTATGGGCTTCATCCAGTCCAACCACTCTGTCATTATGTATAACAACACAATGATCAGTTTCAACATGCTTGAAGCTGGAAGGATAAATGGTGTTAAGAGGTTGGTCACCTTGAACTGGTGTTTCGTTTCTAGGATTGTTTTCTTTTTCTATTATTGGTTGTTAAGCTTGCTAATATGAATTAAAATTCTTAAATTCTGGGAATGTGCTTTGTGTTATTATGACAGAGACATTTGTATTCCGTGACTATTGCAAAATTTGCATTTATTGTAAAAATATATTTCTCTTTTGCAGGAATTAACTCTTTCGAAAAGTATCACTTGACCTTTTGAAGTTATTCCTTTAAAAAGTTGGAATGGTCTCCTGGTATTAGGTGGAAAAAGTGCAATTACTATTTTCATGTGGCTACGGTGTGGCTAAGGGCTTCTCCTTTGACATATATCCTTTCAAATAGTAACTTTATTTCTTCTTGGGACTGGATTTTTAAAAAGTAGGACGAACGACAGCTCAAAAGTGGTTATTGTTGCACCATGGACATTAATCCATTAGCACCTCTCCAATCTTTGTGGGAGATTATGGTTATAGAGAGAACTACCATATAAACTGTTACTATACCATGCCAACTATATTAGATCATTGGAATTTTTAGTTTAAATTGTTATGGCAGTAAAATTGCTCTAGGCATACTTCATTATATACTCCTCTACCATTGGTTTATCCATTTAGTTGCTTCTAGTTACCAGTATGGAAGTTTTCATTACATGGATGCAGGTCTTTGACTTTTATTATGGTGTGCAGGTTCTTTTATGCCTCTAGTGCTTGCATCTACCCTGAATTTAAGCAGTTGGAAACTAATGTGAGCTTAAAGGAATCCGATGCTTGGCCTGCAGAGGTTTATCCCGCATAACTGATGAAGATTAACTATATTTATGTATAAATATTATTAAGTTGGAGATGCAAAATATTAATGAGAGTATATATTGCTTGCATTTTAGCCTCAAGATGCATATGGCTTAGAAAAGCTGGCAACGGAGGAATTATGCAAGCATTACACCAAAGACTTTGGAATCGAGTGCCGAATTGGACGCTTCCATAACATTTATGGTCCATTCGGGACATGGAAAGGTATTTGAAGATTCAGTTTCCTCAGGACAGAAATTTTTGGTTACTAGTCATTAATAGTAATTTTCTTGTACTTATTTGATCTCTTCAGGTGGGAGGGAGAAGGCACCAGCTGCTTTCTGTAGGAAAACCCTTACTTCTACTGATAAGTTTGAGATGTGGGGAGATGGGCTGCAGACTAGATCTTTCACATTCATAGATGAATGTGTTGAAGGCGTCCTGAGGTAAATTTGCCTAGCCCTTGAACATGTGTCCTCTTTGAACTTCTATGGTAATGTGCTTTATTGAGTTTGATTGCATACCGATGTTGATAACTAAATCATGTCTTTTGGTTTTTCGGAGAGTTCTTGTGAATGATTAAAACTGCATTTGTTGATAAAATACCTAGATAATATTAAAAATTGCTCCTTGCAAGTTATTTTGCTCGTGGAGAGGTTTGTTATATAGGTAGCTGATACTAGGGATGAAACTTCCTATAAAGTAGAATGTTACCTTATTAATTTTGGCATGGAATTTTTTTTTTTATATTTTGGCATTTATTTAGACCTTGAACCTTACATGTTTGTATAAAAAGAAATGTTGGTGAGCTCATTTATGAAACCTCATTGTACTTGGAGAAGTAAAAATCCAGTTGGATTCCAAACAAGACACCTTCAAAATGGGGAAATAGAATGTTGTTATTGTGACATGGGGATCTGTATCATGTTAATGTATTATTTTCACATAAACATCTGTTGTGAACAGGTTGACAAAGTCTGACTTCCGAGAGCCAGTAAATATTGGAAGTGATGAGATGGTAAGCATGAATGAGATGGCGGAGATTTTTCTCAGCTTTGAGGACAAGAAGCTTCCCATTCAGCATATTCCAGGCCCTGAGGGTGTCCGTGGTCGAAACTCAGATAATACTTTAATCAAAGAGAAGCTTGGCTGGGCCCCTACCATGAGATTGAAGGTATTATTTCTATACATGTAATACTCTCCTGCTGCTATTATTTAGCAAATTGATGACACTAATCATTTCTATACATATCTGATATATAACACAGGATGGACTGAGAATCACATACTTTTGGATAAAGGAACAAATTGAGAAGGAGAAAGCTCAGGGTGCTGATCTGTCAATTTATGGGTCATCAAAAGTCGTGGGAACCCAAGCACCCGTTCAACTAGGCTCTCTTCGTGCTGCTGATGGCAAAGAATGAAGTTGATGGTGCGAATCTCTCTACCTAATGCACACTTCAGAACCAGGTTTATATAATAAGTGCCACCATATTTTAGAGTGGAATTTAAGAGTGTCGATCGATATTCTTGCAAGCTAGGATCTGTCATGCCCTGCTATATCTTTCGTTACAGTATGTAATTTATTGCTTATCAGAAAGTGGCCTGCAAATTGTATCATGATAATTCACTGGAAAAATATTGTGATTCGACAAAATAAGCCATCATTTTCTTTCCATTCTTGCTTCTGTATATTCGCTTTTCCCTTTTGCTTTCTGAAGTCATTTTATAGGAACATTGCAATTAATTATTCTTATTTGTTGTCTTATTTCTTTTAAGGGCTTTGACAGCATAATAATAACTCTGGAGTATTTCTCTGATATCGTCCGGTAGAGTAATTTGATGATACAGGACAGGACAGGACACTCTAGTTTGTTTGTATTGGAGTAGGGTATTGATGGGAATTATTGTGTCCCAATTGGACTTTCTGAATAATTGGGCTTTGTTAAATGCAAAGTTCCTTGTTAAGCACATGGGTGGTGGCCCACGGGCTATATGTTTTTGTTAAAAATGCAGAGATAGTGAGCCCACATGGGTTGACAGGACAGGAGGGGAAGCAAATTTCCTTTCTTGTCTATAGAACTCTAGAACTAGTAAAGTACGTAAAACATTGTATTTCTCATACGAAAGATTTAGGAAAATGATATATATTTTGAATGTTTATCGCAATACATAACGGAAGTCAAAGATTTATTATAATGCAATAACTGGTGACTCGGGACATTACTACCAAGGAGCCGATCCCAAAAAAGGGAGTACATGATTCGTAACAACTCGATGGTAGATGTGAATGGGAGGCAGGAAGCATCAGACTTTTAAGAATTAAAGATGTACAGACAGATCTGTTCCACTTGGAATTTGAAAAATGCACAAGAGAGAAGAGAGAAGGAATCTTGAAATTATTTAATCTTGTGCTGTAATATTTTGTTTGTAGAAGAGAGCTAAAAAGATTGTACATGATTCATTGACTATAGCATTTGTAAGTAATCATTTTCTTTGATTCTAAATTATTAGTATTGTACTAGGATGATAGGATAGCATAGTATACTAGGGAAGTATTCGTCTTGTGATTTAATGATTAAAGCTGCAACTTTACTAAAATTTAGGCTTTCCCCATGTCCATTTTCTGGCTTCCCCCAACAAAAAGTCTACCCCTCCCTCCGCACGGTAAAGATGAACATTGGTCGGTCGTATTTTGAAAACATGGTCTTAAAATTCATGCATGTCAAAGACATTCCTTTGGATCGGTACATCAACATACCCGCCATTCCTTTGGTATTATTACACTAATTAATTTCCCAACTCCCTAATGCTGAGATATATATGAGAATTTTGTGGTTTGGTTTGGTTGGTTGGCCTATCTACAAGTAGTTGCTCTGCTAAATTTCTATACTTTTTAATCATTCATTTTCTCAACAACCCAACTAAAAAATTACTACTAAGACCTTCAGTTTCTTTGACATATATATTGTTATGTGGTGATAGCTCATATAAATTGAGAAATAATTTAGTATTGTAACTACCAATTATTAATCCTAGTATACTTACCTAGCTAGACATGCTTGCTTGCTTGAATTATATAATATTCACTATATCAACTTAATTGTGTTATTTTGCTGTAGAAATTCATAATCAATCATTGCTACATGGAGGACTTGAAGATTAATTACCACTCCATTTCATTTCCTTTCCTACTCCATTTACTTATCCTTGATTTTAAAATATCAACATCAATATATCCTTTGAGACGATCCTCTTGGGGATACTATAAGATTGTCTAGTTTGCGTGGTTGGGGGTATTTTGTGTACTCGATGGTTATATCATCGACTCGACTGCACAATCTAAGGGTACGTAGTGGCTACAAGTCCATTATATTTTAAAATTGTCGAGTTGGTTTCAAATATTTCATGCGTGCGTCCCAAATGAAACATGGAATAACATTTTACTTTATTTTAAGGAAAGGGATTCTTATTTTCAGAAGAAAAAGTGAAGTGGGGTGGGGTGGGGTGGGGTGGGGTGGGGTGGGGTGGGGTGGGAATCTCATTTTACTGTTGGCTTATTTTCTTCGTCAACGGCAACGGCTTCTCCCCTCCTTATATTTTACCTAATTCTTTCTATATTCAACTTAAATGAAAATAATTGAATATTTCAATTTCTCTTATTTATCACATTGAAATTTAGTATCAATAGACAATAAAGATTCACCTTTGTTTTATATAAGCTTGTGACAATGAGGGTCGATAGAAAATATGAAGGACATTCCTATTTGTTTGTGCATATCTATGATATATGTACCTAAACGTGTGTCTATATATATATATATATATATATATATATATATGAAAATGTTCAAATATTTGTTGTGTTACTATTTAGATAAACATAGTTTTAACTGTCCACAAGAGACATGAACGATCCATATTTAAAAATTTTAATCTTTTTACTACATATAGGGGAGTAATTAGTTGATATAACTTTTGGCTTCTAGGCCCGAGTAGGGTCGATGGCTCAGTTTAACAGTTATTAAGGTTTTGCTTAATTATTAAAGACATGTATTTAAAATTTGTATATATGAGTAGATTGCTTGTAAAAGTAGAATTGATTTAGCCAGTAGTCTAAACTAACTATAAAATAATATTAATTGTTATTTTTAAAATTTGAACGAAATTATATCAATTTTAAATTTTAAGATTTCGCAAATTAACTTTAAAAAGTCAAAATATATCTCTAATTTTGAAACGAAGATAATATTTGCTCCAATTAAATTGTTTAATAATAATTTTGTATAAATCATGTTTCTGACTTAATGAAACATTTTCTTGTTAAGAGACTATTAAGGGTTATCAAACAACCTGTAAGGTCCATCTTAAATCAATTTAGTACTACTATTTTTTAAGATTTAGATGGTGTTTGTTTACTTCTTAACTAATTCTACATTTGATTTGGTAAGAGGGTAAATGTGACACCCCCAAAATAGGTATACATCACCCATCTTGAGTCGCCAAATACATGGTACAAAATTCAAATACAACTTAATTATACAACGGTCGTGTAAAATACAACAAAACATATGTTGTGAGTTTTAATACAAATATTGTCATCTAGACAATATCCACACTCAATTGAGTCCTCATTATATTTATTATCACATTATTTAACAGAATAGTGAGGACAACTAATCCTATTATCTGGACCGTCACTCCGTTCTCCGACTAGTCCCTGCTACGTTCTCATTTCCTGAATAGAACAATGAAAGTAAAAGGGTGAGCTCAACTAGCCCGACAAGAAATATTATGACTAAGATAATACATAATAAATTATCGTTAGCCTTCAACAGTGTTAAACTGATACAATATAACAAACATCAAGTTTAACTGCAGCGGAACATGCAATCCATTAAAAGAGTCAAGTAGAGAATAAAATATACCACCTTTTATGATTTAAAAGGTTTTTTATCACTTTTATAGCTGAGACTCAGCTTAATAAATAATTCAAATCATCCATGTACTACAACCAAGGATATTCATTAGTATCACAACCATAAATTATCCATGCACTACGGGCCAAGAATATTTGTGTATTCATCAATGGTCGTGATCATGCCAACAACTGTCCATCAATGCACTACGGGCCAATGAGCACTTTTACCACATCATTTGTAACAGTACGGTCATGATTATACTGATTAATCCCTGGTCATAATCATACCAAGTCCATCATGAGAGATAAATATTGACGTATCTCGGGTTTCAAACCTCTTAGAAACATCCGTGTCATTCTCTCTTCATTATCAACCAAGTGGGACGCAAACCGAGATAACTCGGCAAACTTAGCTTCATACTGCGCCACGGTCATATTGTTTTGCTCAAGCTTGATGAACTCTACCGCCTTCATGTGACGAATACTTTCAGGAAAGTACCTGTCGTTGAACAGCTCTTGGAACTTCTCCCAAGACATTTTGAGTGCGGCAGGTTGAGTACGCTTTACAGATTCCCACTAGTAATTTGCCTCTACTCGCAACATGAAGGTGGCAAAGGGAACCTTTTGCTTATCGGAGCATCCCAAGACATCAAATATCTTGTTGATCTGCTTTATGGGTCTCCGCCTTAAGTGGCTTTGGCTCTCCAAAAATCTCCGGTGGTCCCAGCACCTTGAACTGCTTAGCGGTGACCGTCCGAGAGTTGTCAGTGTTTCCACCTTCATTTTGGACAGGAGCCGCTTTTGCCTGATGTTGCATGAATTGCATAAAGCCTCTGAACATCTCATCGTTCACCATTTCATCGGTGTTATTATTTACATGAGGATTATTGTCTTCCTATTACACATTATCCTGGGCATTAATCTGTGGTGACTCAACGGTCTCATGTGCTTCATTGTTTATCTCAACCAAACAGATTTAGCCAGTAGTCTAAACTAACTATAAAATAATATTAATTATTATTTTTGTTATTTTTAAAATTTGAACGAAATTATATCAATTTTAAATTTTAAGATTTCGCAAATTAACTTTAAAAAGTCAAAATATATCTCTAATTTTGAAACAGAGATAATATGTCTTCCAATTAAATTGTTTAATAATAATTTTGTATAAATCATGTTTCTGACTTAATGAAACATTTTCTTGTTAAGTGACTATTAAGGTTATCAAACAACCTCTAAGGTCCATCTTAAAACAATTTAGTACTACTATTTTTTAAGATTTAGATAGTGTTTGTTTACTTCTTAACAATTCTACATTTGATTTGGTAAGAGAGGTAAATTTGTTTGGTAAAATTTTATTTATCTCTTAATAGTCTATAAATAGGTAATATGAAGATATAAATCCAAATCACTAAGAGCTGCCCTTTAATAAAAAAATCTATGAAACCTCTATAATATTGTACTCTCTCCATTCCAAATTTTAGGATTATTATTGATTTTTGAAAAGTCAATTTGAGATATTTTTAAATTTAAAAGTCATTCAGATATTTTATATTTTTAGTTATTAAACATCTTTATAAGTTCAAATGTTATTTTATTTAAATGATTTTTATTAAGATATACTAACCATTTAAATTTTAATTACTCAATTTTATCAAACATCACTTAGAATAAACATGAATGACACTATTTATTAGCTATTTATCCCCAGCCCTACCAGTAAGGTTGTAAAATTAGCAAACAGTTCAGACTCAATTCGTATTTGTTCGACTAAAAGTTTGATTCGAGTTCGTCTCGAAATATAAATGATTTAAATATGAGTAGATTTTAAAATTCGATAAATTATTCGAACCCTTTAAATTATAATTTTTTATTAATACTTGGATCATATTCGTTCGAAAAATTCAAACTGTTTGGGTTCAATTCGAGATCATGCTTGACTAAGTAGCTAAACGAGTCTCAATGTAATAAAAGAGGAAATAAAATAGAGAGTAGAATGATTCATTCCATATCATCCTCAACTGAATAAAATTTTCAAATTTAAGAGAAATGGAAATAATTTATTCTATTCCCATCATAATTAAATACATTTTTTTTATTAATTTAATAAAAATAAATCATTTAATTCTCACTTTCGTTCCTCCTATCGTAACTTATCTAATCATAATAAACTTTCATCCTTAGTGGTGAAACTCTTTAGTTTTGACTTTTGTGGTCATTGACTGTGATAAAGCTCCTGTGACAGTCCAACATAATGCTGGCAACAAAACAAGAAAAGTTAGATTTAATGGCAAAATTCTTGATGATGATGAACTTTAAATTGTCGTAAAAAATGGTGATTAATAATAAATGTGTATGGAATTATATTGTCATTAATAAGCTTCGGGCTCAAATTTATTATGGCAAAAATACTTTTTGTCATAAATGTTGTCACTAACAAGTTTGCATTTTAGCATAATAGTTAAGACTAAGATACTTTACATTTAGATCTCATATTCGATTCACACATAGATGAGTTTACTTCTTTTGTTATGAGGAGTTTATTTCCTATTTATGATAGGTTTGTTTGTGAGTTTATCTCATCGATTCTCTGTGACGCCTTTAAAAATAAGTATATATTACTCATTTTGAGTTGCCAGATACATGGTACAGAATACAAATACAATCTTTAATTTCCTTCATGATGGTTATCATTGTTCCGATGACCGTTGCCACCGGTACAATTATTATCGTGTTGTTGGTCGTTGCCTTTTGGTTGTGCTGACTCATTATCGCGCTCCAATAACTGAGCCTTATTCACAACATCTGAATATAAACAAAGTTTATGAGAAATAAGGTATTGACGTATATTGGGTTTCAAACCTCTTAGAAACATTCGCGTCATTCGCTCCTCATTATCGACCAAATGGGATGCAAATCGAGACAGCTTAGTAAACTTAGCCTCGTACTGCGACACGATCATATTGTTTTGCTCCAGCTTGATGAACTTCACCTCCTTCATGTGACGAATACTTTCGGGAAAGTATTTGTCGTTGAATAAATCTTGGAACTTCTCCCAAGACATCTTAAGTGCGTCAGGCTGGGTACATTTTATAGATTCCCACCAATGATCTGCTTCTTCACGCAACATAAAGGGTGCGAATGGAACTTTTTGCTCCTCTGAGTATTCCAAGACATCAAATATCTTGGTGATCTGCTTAATCCACGTCTCTGCCTTAAGTGGGTCTGGCTTTCCCAAAAACTCCGGTGGTCCCAGCTCCTTGAACTGCTTAGCGGTGACCAACCGTGGGTTGCCATTGTTTTCACCTGCATTATGAACAGGAGTCTCTCTCGTTTGTTGTTGCATGTATTTTAAAAAGCTCCTAAACGTACCATCGTTCGTCATTTGATCAGTGTTGTTGTTTACAGGAGGATTATCGCCTTCCTGTTGCACATTATCCTGATTATTGATCTGTGGAGACTCAACGGTCTCCTGTGCTCCATTTCTATTCTCAACATTTTCGGATGTCATTTTCAAATACTGT
The DNA here is from genome assembly GCA_020205505.1 of Panax japonicus. Taxonomy (NCBI): domain Eukaryota; kingdom Viridiplantae; phylum Streptophyta; class Magnoliopsida; order Apiales; family Araliaceae; genus Panax; species Panax japonicus. The sequence continues at coordinate 54,805,159 of CM035103.1, forward strand.
AACAAAACAAGGGTTAAATAACATATCACATATTATCCCTATACTTTGACCGACCAATTAAATACCAAATAAACTAAGGTATGTTATACTAGCAAAAGAATTCTCCGTTTCTCCCCTCCTAGTTCTTGTCTCACATCTCAGCAAGGGATCATATCCCTAAGCTTTGATACCAACTGTGACGCCCCCAAAAAAGGCATACATCGACTATTCTTGAGTCGTCAGATACATGGTACAGAATACAAATACAATCTTTAACATACAACAAGAGAGCTGTGAGTTTTAATACAAATATTATCTTCTAAACAATATCCACTCTCAAAATAAGTCCTCATTACATTTATTGTCACACTATTTAACAGAATAGTGAGGATTACTAATGCTATCATCTGAACTGTAAAACCGTTCTCTGACTCGTCCTATCTATATTCTCATTTCCTGAAGAGAATAGTGAACGAAAGGGTGAGCTCAACTAGCCCAGTAAGAAACATTATGACTAAAATATTGTAAAATAAATTATCATTAATCTTCAACAATGTTAAACTGATAAAATACAATAGACATCAAATTTAACTGCAGCGGAACAAGCAATCCATTAAAAGAGTCAAGTAGAGAATAAAATCTACTACCTTTTAAGATTTAAAAAGTTTTTCATCACTTTTATCGTTGAGACTCAGCTTAATAAATAATTCACATCATCAAATCATTCCTGCACTACGGGCCAAGGATATTATTTAGTATCACGACCACGAAAAATTCATGCACTACGGGCCAAAGATAATCGTGTTATCATCAACGATCCTGATCATGCCATAAAATAATTCATCTTTGATCCCTTGGCCGAAGAAAATCCATAGTCATAATCATACCAAAAACTGTCTATCAATGCACTACGGGCTAATGAGGACTTTTTCCACATCATTTATAACATTACGGTCATGATTATATCGAATAATCCCTGGTCATAATCATACCAAGTTCATCTATGCACTACAGGTCGCAGATGACTTTCAACAAAATATAAACATGAGGATGATGACAATGATATAAGAATTCAATAAAACAAGTTCAAGAATTAAATTATTCAGGAACTAATAACGTTCAAATTGTCAACATGATACTTCTTTGTAGAGTAAAATTTAAGAATGCTCAGAAGAATATTTTCATTAAAAGATACTGGATGAATCGCAAATATCAAGGATATTCCACTAATTTCATGGGGTATAAAAGTCAAAACTTTAATCAACTGAGTATAATAAAGAATGGAATAACAAAAGAAATCACTATGCATGTTGTACTTCGTATAGACAAGTTTTTCCAACAGAATAATAAATAATGTAACCAGGTCAGGCGTAATACGCACCGACAGGATATTCCAACAGAATAATAAAGAATTGAATAACAACAGAAATCACCATTCATGCTGTACGTCGCATAGTCAGGTTATTCTAACAAAATAATAAATAACGGAACCAGGTCAGGCGAAATTCGCACCGACAGGATGTTCCAACAGAATAATAAAGAATTGAATAACAACAGAATTCACCATGCATATGGTACTTCGCATAGACAAGTTATTCCAATATAATGATAAATAACGGAACCAAGTCCAGCGTAAAACGCACAGACAAGATATTCCAACAGAATAATAAAGACGGAACCAGGTCCGGCGTAAAACGCACAGACAAGATATTCCAACAGAATAATAAAGAATGGAATAACAGAAGAATTTCACCATGTATGCGGTACTTCACATAGACAGGTTATTCCAACATAATAGTAAAGAATGAAATAACAGAAGAATTTCATCATGTATGCGGTACTTCGCATAGACATGTTATTCCAACATAATGATAAAGAATGGAATAACGGAAGAATTTCACCATGTATAGGGTAGTCTGCGTATACAGGTTATTCCAACAAAATAATAAAGAATGGATTAACAAAAGTTCTCTACATGAATACAAAAGAAATAATACCCCTTAATTTAGAAGAACTGGATATAGGAATAGTGAAGTATCAAAATACTTTTCTTCTTTCTCTCTATAGTTTCTCTCTCTAGAGTTTCAGTGAATTCGTAAGAACTAATGAAGGAATGAGCTTCTATTTATATGAGAATGGACTGAATAGTAACTAATTCATGAACGGCCCAAAGCTTCTTAAAACTCTAAAGAAATACACTCAATATTATAGAAGAAGAATTCTCTGAATTTCTGGTGTGATTTTTCATTCTAACTAAGCATCCTATTTATAGGATAATAGAATGGATACTATGCAATATAATATTATATATATATATATATAATTTAAAATCTAATAAAACAAATAACTTTATAAAAGTATTCTGTTTTATATAAAAAGATTTTACTATACAAATACTATGCAGACACTATGCAAATACTATGCATAATAAAATATAATATATATATATATATATTATTTTAAATCTAATAAAACAAATAACTTTATAAAAGTATTCTGTTTTATATAAAAAGATTTTACTATACAAACACTATGCAGACACTATACAAATACTATGCATAATAAAATATAATATATTCTATTTAAAATCTAATAAAATATTTAACTTTATAAATGTATTCTATTTTATATAAAAAAATTTTACTATGCCAACACTGTGCAGGCACTATGCAAATACTATGCATAATAAAATATATTATATTCTATTTATAATCTAATAAAATAAATAACTTTTTAAAAGTATTCAGTTTTATATAAAATAAATTTACTATGCCAACACTATGCAGGCACTATGCAAACATTATGTATAATAAAATATATTTTATTCTATTTATAATCAAATAAAACAAAATTTTATAAAAAGTATTCTGTTTTATTACATTTATAATAATAATAAAACAAACTTCATCATCATTATTATAATTCACACTATTAATCGTCCAGGTCGTTCCCAGGAAAGAGGGGGCTTTTCAATAAGGATTTCTCCCTATTGGCGCGCAATTAGGTTATCAAACCTCTCCTTGACAGAACTTTTAGACATCGTCAATATTGTAAATAATAATATTAATAATCTGTTATCTCAATTATTGATTTAATAATATATAAAATATCGACAATAATTGAATCAAATAACGTGAGATACTATGCAACAATTACTGTAGCAATAATTGAACAAAACTGAGTGACTTCTCACGTAAGCATCAATTATCAATACCTTGTGCTACTATTCAACCACGCGTATTACTGTACTTTTAACACCGGGTGTTTTAACAGTTAACACTAAAACTTCCGTTGTTATTTTTATAAAATATTTTTGTCATTTTCTCAATCCGACAATAATTCCGTTGTGGGGTCCACCAATGATTGTCTCGTTGTACGAATATTCCCTGTTAAAACGAATATTCTCCGACCAATCCAATATTATATAACAACTTGCATACTTTGCAAAATTTATAAATATTATCCCACAACTATAACATTATATCAAATTCACACCATAATATTAAAAAAATATTTCAAAAAATTTAAATCTTTATTCATAAAATTTAGGGTCTCACAACGACGGTACTATTTTTAATGTTATGATCTGCTATTATTAGTAGAGGACGTAACCCGTCGTCCTCTATTAATAATAGCGAACGTGAATTAATTTTGGTCGTTGGTTTCCTATATTGAATGATAAAAATAGTGTATACTCATTTTTGATGCATTATAAATACATGTTATGAATCATTCTCATATGTATATGTGTGTAATTGATATTTATACAAAAAAATATGATAATTCTACAAATTTATTCTCACATTAATAATAAACGGAGTTTATTCTCATATCTATCTAATAAAATACAAATAATTTTGAATTTATCACTCACTCAATAAATCATCTGGGCCGTCCAAAGTTTGAGATAAATCCCACCGTTCATACATCTATCTAATAAAATACATCTATCTATCTAATAATCTAATAATAATTTAATAAAATACAAATGACTTTAAATTTTCGCTCACTTCAATAAATTATTTTGGTCGTTCAAAGTTTGAGATAAATCATATTATCCATACAGTGCCGGAGGCACGGGAGGCCGCTAGTAAAATAATAAATTACAAAATTTATTTGTTAAAATATCAAATTTTTACGCCCGCGCGTGTGTGGAGAGGTAGAGCAGGTGGAAGGTTGCTTTCATAAAGGCATTATTGTTCTCAAACTTTACTGAAATGCTTTAAATATTATCAGTAAAGAGACCCCACTGCCCCTAAATTTTTAGGAAAAAGACTCCACACACTCACAACTTTGTAACACACCCCACACACTTTGTACGTAGAGATGATAAGATTAAGATATACCCATAATATATTACGTTTTAAAATTATGTACAAGAAATAAAAAAATAATTATAAAATATTAAATATAATATTAATTACTTATAATATTTTTAAAATTTTATTTATTATCATGTTTATTTCATGCTCTCTCTTATCTGTAACATTTTTTTACGAAGACTAATTTTAAAAAAATTATAATTACCTTTCTTAAATTTTTTAAAACTTTAAATAATTTAAAATAAATAAAATTATTTAAAACGTGATATATTATATTACCGATGGAGTACTTATATAATGGATCACAAATGCCCCCACCACAATGATTGTGATCAGATATAGTAGTAATTTAATACTACTACATATACTAGGCACAGCAAGCTAGTAGTATTACTCTATTTTGGCAAAACATTTTTGACGAGCCTGAAAGTAGATTAGGTCTTAGGCTTAGATTGAATCGAACAGATATTGAATAAAATAACAAAAATATGTTATTCAATTATTAAATAACTTTTTTCGTTCTGTATTCAAAATTTTGCTTCAGATCATTCAAATTACTTAAATATTTAAACTATTTCAATTACAATAATTTTCTTTTACTTTTAATGGGCATCAACCCTTACTTAAAGAGTTGTTTAAATACTTCAAAGAGTTGTTTAAATACTTATTTTCATTTACATAAACCACATTTTTAAAAAAAATTATTTATCATTTTATATAATCTAGAAGAATTAATTAAACTATTTTTAAAATTATTGCTCATGAAAAAAATATTAAAGATGAGAGAGTGAGTCCTACATTTATATTAAAAATTGGGGAGAGAGTGAAAAATACTTAATATGATCAATTTTCAAAACATTTAATACCTTTGTCTCTCTATTACTTAACGGACTCAAAAAATCAACCATATTCCATATCAAAACAAGCAATGAAAAAAATTTAGGACATGACAACCCAAAACGGTCCACCACGAGGATGAAGAATGTCAATAATATTCGTTGCTTGAGAGTTGAGACCTCTCAATAACTCAATCCAACTACCCAATGCACTTCCACCACGTGTATAAATATGTAAAATAATAATATTATTTTTATTCCATAATAATACTCGTTTTATTATAAAATTCTAATTAAAAAAATTGAAAAAAAAATCAATTATTATAAAACGGGGTTGGTAAAAATTTTCACACACCCACTCCTATTTTTTGTCTTTATTTTTTTGTCTCTTTATATCATTTTATTTAAATTTTAATATCTACTTTTTTTACTTAATATTAATTAAAAATAAAAACAAAAGATCTGCTCTCTAATACTATTTCAATTTTCAGTTCACCAGAGCTTGAAAATTTTAGCACTTCAAAAAACCAAACAAAAATAAAAGGAATATCCCCTCTGCCTTTGCCTCTTATTCACGGCGATCGAGACGCTAATATAATAAACATTTAACTTAAAATTATTTAAAATAATAATAATAACTTTTATAATAGGATATACTTATAATATAATATTTTTAAAATATTTACACAGATTCATAAAATAAATTTAAAATTTAAAGATAATAATAACTCTTCCACTTTACTTAAATATGCATTCAACCAATAACAATTTAAAATTAAAAATTGTTATTTTTTACTCTATATTTTAATTATAATCAGATAAAAACAGAGGGAAAAAGATTATACACCAATCTAAGACTCTTATCCTTATTTTTTTATATTACATTTTACTAAAAGCAAAATTAAAAAAGTTTTTGAAAAATTCCAAAAATTTCAAGCTTTCTCTTTGAAGAGAGAAGCTAAACCGGTGACAACCACCTTGCCTCCTCTGTCGCAGCTCTTCGGTTTGACCGCCGGCGGCTGCCAGGGCGATGCAATCTCCTCCGACTTCTCATCATCGCCGGAATTTTTCTCCGTCGACGACGAATCGGTTGTTTCTCCAAAAATCAAATCCAACTCTCCGCAATCACACTCTACAGAACACTGTTTGTTCTCCGTTTTCGATTGCTCCACAGTCTCCTTGACGGCGTCGTTTGGAGGAGTGGTTCTGGTGTGAGGGGACAGCCATTTGGCTCTCATGTATTCGGCTTTTCTCCAAGGAGGAATGTGCAGGCCTTTCTTCTTCAAGCTCTGTTTAGCTGCCTCCGATACAATTGAAACTATTTGTTGAAGACGATCGGCTCTTCCAACGAAGATGAACGGCAGAGATTGAAGAATCGCTTTGTAGTTTCCGGTCGGCCGAGCTATCTCGAACTCCGATCTGAAGTCTATGTCGATTAACACTCTCTCTTCTCCTTCCATAATCACGTCTATGTATTCATATTCCCCTGTATACAGAAAAATAAACGCATTAATCGTATGAAAAAAATATACATGTAGATTAATTGTTTATATGGGATAGAGTGAAAAATTACCAGCTGGAAATGAAATAGTTTTCTCCCATCGTGATTTACAAATTGAAGCATTGTAACCTAGAAACAGTAATCCGTCTGTGAGAATTGTTCTTAGATCGTCCTTTCGCATGCAAATTTTGTTATTCTCAATGATTTTGGAAGTATCAGCTAATAGATTTCTCTCGGCAACACTTGCACATTGAATCAAACTCTGCAAAGTATGTAAGAATAAATCCTTTAAATAAACGAATTAATATATTCGAGAGAAACGAGAACTGAAGAGAGAGAACTTGAGCGATATATTTACCTTTATTGTATCAGAAAAATCACCGAACCAAGAGTAAGGAATTGAGTCACCAAAACCAGTACATATATCAAATTCGTCATCGGAAATGTCATTAATGTTTCCGTTAAAGCAGTTGCATCGATTGCGGCCACATTTCTGTGCCGGTTGCTTCTCATTAGTCTCTTCAATGAAATTCTGCACCATTTTTGCCAAACAAACAGAGCTCGGCTCGAATAATTCCATTGTGGCTACTCCATCTTTGCCGTTCTGCGCTTCGCCGGCGGTGGTTATCTTCTCCACCGACGAAATCCGCAGAACATTAGGGAACTGCAGATCAAAGAGCCTCTTGAGCCGCGATTTTAACACAGGCTTGGCCGCATCGGTTCGGATCGATGATTCTCGGTATGTTGGAGAATCAATTGGTTGAATTTTCATTGGAGGCATAGCTATTACTACCTTCTAAAAGCTTGTTAAAGCTACAATAACTATCCAAAACTGTGTACAAAATTCAATGAACTCTTACAAACTCACTAAATGCCGAATCCCTAAAACTCTTCACTTTCACAGAAATACATGAAGGAACAAAGTATTGAACAAGCATGAAATTAAAGCTAGGAAGGTTAGGTTAACTGATTCATCATCATCTAATTAATACATCATCCGATCACCACCGTTCGTCACTTCAACAGATCAAAATCTAATTTACACGTAAACAAACTAAATCGGTACCTTTCTTAGCTTACGAAAAATGGAATAACTTCAAAATTCAGCATAAAGAGATTTAGCTGCTTTCTTCGTTTAGCATTTTTCGTAGAAGACGAGACGGCGATGAACGGGAACACGGGCATTGCGTGCGTATAGAGTGGAATCCAAGGCCGGAATACTTCATTTAACGGCGAAGTTTTTTCAGCCGGCGGAGAAGTTTGTAACGGAGAGGTTTTGATTTTGATGGACTGCGAAAAGCTGTTCTTTTTCTTGTGTTTCGGTGGTTTGTGAAGTAAAAATGCTTCGAATGGATTAGGATTTATATAGATCACCAGGTGATATTGCTGATTAGGATTATTTGGTACACCTGGCGTATGACATGCCATGGATAAATTATGGTGTCCGAATTTTGCTCACGTGACAAGGGTGGTACGGTGAGGGTTTAACTAGAGTTAATTATAGAAACGTGGAGCGTCGTTATTGGTTGTTTTGGTTCCAAGGACCGAGAATTATCCTGCCAATTTTTTCGCTACGGTTTATTTGAGGTGTGGTTATCATGAAATTAATTTTGATCAATTGATTAATACAGTATCGATACGCAGATATGCAGGTTAAGAGATGATCTCTCTGCGTGTCAAAATTATATTGATCAACTGACAAATTTATCATAAAATTAATTTCATGATAATCGAATCCTTTACTTTGATCTCGTGAATAAAAAGTAATGTAATTTTCGAGTACTATTACTGCTCACGACTCACATGGCACACTCGTATGGGCGGAATCAAAGGGGTTTAGGGGAGTCATATGACCCCCCACTCTTGAATTTTTGGGGGTTATTTATTTATTTTTTCTTTCTTTTTTTATGTATTTCCTTTTCTCCTTTGTTTTTTTTATTTTTATTTTATCATCAAAGTGAGGCAAAAAAAAGTGATAACAATTCTCTTTATAAACTAATTAAATATAAAAAGTTAAAGTTAAAGAAGTAAAACAATTTTTATTGGATCCTACTATAGTGACCATAAATTCATTATAGTTCTATCATATCAAGATTATTAAATCTGTCTTCTTTTAATTTCTTTTTTTTTTGTTGAAATTCATTCGTTCAAGCTAATTAATCCAAAGAACCACAATATAAGGTTTTGAATATATAATATTATAATTTGTACCGCATAAATGATGAATTCTGTTGTTATTCCATTCTTTATTATTCTGTTGGAATATCCTGTCTGTGCGGATTACGCATGACCTGATTCCATTCTTTATTATTCTGTTGGAAATAACCTGTCTGTGCGGTCTATCACATGCCTGGTGAATTCTTCTGTTATTCCATTCTTTATTATTCTGTTGAAATAACTTGTCTATGTGGATTAATTATCGCATGCATGGTGAATGATCCTTCGTATTCATTCCTTATTAAATTATGGAAATGATCTGTTTACGTGGATTACCGCATTGCGGGCGAAAATCCATTTGCAGTTTTATATATTCTATTATACTCAGAGGGTTAAAGTTTTGGCTTCTATACTCTATGAAATTAGTAGAATATCCTGGATATTTGCGTTTCATCCAGTATCTTTTCATGAAAATATTCTTCTGAGCATTCTTGAGTTTTACCCCACAAAGCAGTATCATGTTTACAATTTGGACGTTATTTCCTAGATAAATTAATTCTTGAACTTGTTTTATTGAATTTTTATATCATTGTCATCATCCTCATGTTTATATTATGTTAAAAGTCATCTGTGGCCTGTAGTGCAAAGATGGACTTGGTATATTATGACCAGGGATTATTCGGTATAATCATGATCGTAATGTTACAAATAATGTGGTAAAAGTCCTCATTGGCCCGTAGTGCATTGATGGACAATTGTTAGCATGATCATGACCATTGATGAATACACGAATATCCTTGGCCCGTAGTGCATGGATAATTTGTGGTTGTGATACTAATGAATATCCTTGGTCGTAGTGCAAGGATGATGTGGATTATTTATTAAGCTGAGTCTCAGCGATAAAAGTGATGAAAAACCTTTTTAAATCATAAAAGATAGTAGATTTTATTCTCTACTTGACTCTTTTAATGGATTACTTGTTCCACTGCAGTTAAACTTGATGTTTGTTATATTTTATCAGTTTAACATTATTGAAGACTAATGATAAATTTTTTTACATTATCTTAGTTATAATATTTCTTACTGGGCTAGTTGAGCTCACCCCTTTCTTTCACTGTTCTCTTCAGGAAATGAGAACGTAGTCGGGACTAGTCGGGGAATGGAGTGACGGTCCAGATGATAGTATTAGTAGTCCTCACCATTATGTTAAATAGTGTGACAATAAATGTAATGAGAACTCCTTTGAGTGTGGATATTGTCTAGATGACAATATCCTTATTAAAACTCTCAATTTATGTTTTGTCGTATTTTACACAACTGTTGTATAATTAATTTGTATTTGTATTCAGTACCTTGTACCTTGTATCTGACAAAATTAATTTTATTAAACTTGATGTCATTGTGTATCTCTCGAAAAGAACTTTTCAGATTGATAGAACATGTTTTCTAACTCATTTAGAATTAAAAGTTATGGACGTTTAAGTGCACGACACAAAATACTAATTGCGCGACATGAAACTCGATGCAGGTGGGCCCTCTCCAGCTGTCCTAGGGTTGCCGCAGCTATCACAGGTAGACCTTCATCAGACCTAGTGTGCCCATATAAGGCGATTTTGACATTTTTTTTAAAGAATACATTTTAAAGAGAAAATATGTTATCTATGGCGAGAAATATAGAGAATAAGAGAAAAACCTATCTAAATTTAATTTTTCTCATCAAATCTTCCACCAATCTATAGTTGTGATTCATACAAAGCTTAAGAAAGAAGAACTTCTACTCCCAATATTCATTTCTCATATTTATACTAGATTCAACTTATTTTGTCAATTATTATGGTTGGTCTTTGTTTTTTTATGGTTATATTTAAAGGTGTTTGGATCCTATTTTTGGAATTATGAGTGGTTAAAGAGGATTTTTCACAGATGAAATCTCTTCCTAACTATCCAAAGACAACTTTTTAGTCATTTAGTGATTTTAACTTCGATTCGACTTCTTTTAACCGAATATTTTTACTTGGGAGTTATTTTCTATTTATTTATTGGTCACCCAAATATCTTAGATTAATATCTAGTGGTGTGGAGATCTCACCTTTTGGCCAACGAGAAATTTTTATGAATTGAATCTCCTTATAACCAATCTGAAATATATTTTTGATAGATCTTGATTATATTATTTTCTAGATATATGGAATCTTAGATCTACGGGTTTCACTCCCTAGATTCTAAGTTCTTTTAATAGATATCATCGATACGTGATTTCTTATAGATATTCGACTCCTACGATATAAATAGAGATATTTGTTGTGCATTTATAGATTTAAGGTTTACGTAGATACTTTGCAAAACTCTAAACTCCGTTTATAGATATCGATATTTTATTGGGTATTGTTACTAATCGTATGAGCCTAAGATTGAATTCAAGACCCTTAAAACTCGTGTTTAACGAGAATTGAAGGATACTCACAACATGAACATAGTTAAACATAATGTTGTAAAATGTACAAATAATTCGAACTCAACTCAAAATATAAATGATTCAATCTGAGTAATTTTTAAAATTCGATAAATTACTCGTCTCTTAGAATCGTACAGATTTTGGTGGGTGCATTATCTTTGAAGCAACTTTAAGCTTCTTTGAACCTATGCACAAAGAATTTGACTTGAAAGCAAGGTTTCGTTTTAGTTTCACTTGATGAGAAATTTAAAATGTCATTTAGATAAAACATTGTTTTTACAAACCCTTCGTCAAATAAGAAGCGTTGCTCTCTATTATTTTTAATTTTAGCCTATAATTAATCTAATAACCTAATTTGATTCGCTTTTAAAAGATCTTTATAATTTTGTTAGAAAAACGATTTCATATGTCGAAAGATAAAATCAAGTATCGAAAATAGGGTTGGAGTTACTCGTGAGCATGTAAATCATCTAAATAAATCTAAACACCTCAAAATAATAAAATTCACTATCAAGTGATCTGAAACCCAATTTTCGTGTGATTGGACCCTCGATATCGTTTTAAAAACCGAATTACAATTATCGAATCACAAAATTACAACCGTTTAACTATGTTCATCGTGGGAGTATTCTTCAATTCTCATTAAACACGAGGTTTAAGAGTTTTAAATTCATTCTTATACAAATATTAGTGATACTAATTAATAAATATATTCTAAATAAGCTAATTTATTTGTTTAATATATATATATATATATATATATATATATATATATATATATATATATAGCTTCTAGATAAAATTGTCGCTAAACTTATTAAACTGTCACCCGGTTCAAATTCTATGATGATGAGTTTAGCAAGAATTTTATTTGTCGTTAAAAATAGTCCGTATGTGATCATCTGCATAGTAAGCTGTAGGGGTGTTCAACCGATTTTTACCAAAAATTAATATAATTATTATTTTATTATTTTTATTTTTATTATTATTATCATTATTTTATTATTATAATTATTATTATTAAAAAATTAGAAACTCGGTATATATCGGTCCGATTCGGTTTTTTACCGAACCATAAAAACGCCGAACCGAAATCGGTATCGAAAAACTGATTTTTTTGTACCAAATCGGACCGATTCTTTTTTATACTAAACCGACCGGTTCGATCCGGTTCGGAAAATCGAAAAATCCGATCGAACAGCCCTTGTAAGCTGCCTGTATATATGTATATATCTATAATATAAAACAGAGCGGAGAGAGAAAATAGACAAATGTCACATCAAGTTTACGTCAGCTGCTCTCTCTCTCATTCCAGTTTATTCAAATTTCAAATCCTCTATCTATTCTACCACACACAGAGAGCTCTCTCTCTCATTCTCCCTACATACAAATATGTGTTCTCATTATGTTTCAGATTTACAATTGTTTAATTTTGACTCACATATTTCGATAATTTTTAAATTTTAAATATTTTCAGGTATATATTGAAGGATACATGGTGTAAGCTGTAAAGTAAAGGGTCTTATACTCAACATGTTGTTTCTCTATTTTCTGCATGTATGTATTCATTGTGTTTCGTCTTTTGTAAAGTTAGCTAATTATACATGGTTATGATGATTTTGGGTATGGAATGATGGTTTTTATGGTGGTTTGGATATGTATGGATGATTGTAGTTTTGTAAACATGTTTAGATTTTTTTGGATATCTATTTTTAAAGGAAACTCTGCCGAAATTTCTTGAAATTAGTAGCGACTAGCTTGATATTTTGGTGGTTGGATGTGTTGATGATTGAGTATGTATTAATTTCTTCATATATGTATTTTTTTGTGTTTCGTATTTTGTAAATTTAACTAATTATGCATGGTTATGATTATTTTGGGTATGGAATGATGATTTTTTTGGTGGTTTGGATGTGTGTGAATGATTGTAAGTTTTATAGACATGTTTATATTTGTCTGGATATCTATTTTTAAAAGAAATTCTGTCGAATTTTTTGAAATTAGTAGCGACTAGCTTGATGTTTTGGTGGTTAGATATGTGTTGATGATTGTGTGTTCCGTATTTTGTAAAGTTAACTAATTATACATGGTTATGATGATTTTGGGTATGAAATGATAATTTTTTTTGTGGTTTGGATATGTAATGATGATTGTAAGTTTTGTAGACAGGTTTAGAATTTTCTGGATAATTATTTTTAAAAAAAATTTTGCCGAAATTTCTTGATGTTAACTAGCTCGATGTTTTGGTGGTTGGATATGTATTGATGATTGAGTATGTATTAATTGTTGTGGTGATATGTTTCTTTAGATAATATAATATTTTTTAAATTTTAATTTAATTTTTCGTTACACCGTGCCTTCAGGCACGGGTTATAGCTAGTATATATACATATACCAACAGAGTCTTGAATAGGATTCAGAAAGCAACAGTTTTGCCTTCCAGAATTTCAGCCCAATTTGTCCTCTACTTGAAACAGAATATTAATTTCAGCCAATGGCGATGGTATAACTGGTAAATAAATGTAAATTTTGAAAGATGAGGTGAGGAGAAGAGGACAAAGGACAGATGTCAATCGCGTAGTCTGTCCGTAGCAAAATGTGAGCCAAGTGTCATTTTACCATTCAATTTTGTTCTTCCTGCAGTCAGTTGTACACGCGTGCACTCCAAATACACGTTTCCACTTCGCCACGTAAATATGATAACGGTTACATTTTTTACGTACCGTTTCAACTGATTTTTTCCCCAACAATAATACTACTCCTACTATGGAAACAAATTATATTATTTATGTACAAAAAATTATATATAAATTATCCTATAAGAATAGAAAAAGAATAGGGAGTGATATTTACAATTAATTTTTTGCACATTTTTATTGATATATAATAAAATAATATTACTTGCACAAATTATATAAAAAAATTATACCTGTATTTTTAAGTTTGTACTTGCATGCCTTCTTATGCACCTTCCATCCAATACATTAATTATTTAAAATTTATTATATTTGAAATCAATATTTATTAATTAATTTATGCTACTAAACTAGACTGATTTAAAGTGTGATCAGACACTTTTTTTATCATTTAAAGAACATATATATTTTGATTAAAAATTTAATGTTCTAAAACTCTAATGTAGTATAAATAATTTAAAATTTTATTTATTTTTTATAAAGTTCACAATATTTAAATATTATTTTCCTAAAATGGAAATATTTTTGAATTGAATAAAAATGAAGCAAAAAATAACGGATGAGAGCCAAATTTTCAATTCTTCATTGGGATATGTATTACTTTATTGAGACATCAATTTCCAAAAAAAAACTTTAATGAGACAAGAGTATTGATGAGAATTTCTTTTGATGATGTCTTTTGATATTCTTGAGCACTCATTATCTATGTGCTTTAAAATACTTTTCGGAACATGGGTTTGTTTTAGCTTTTCATACTCGAGGGCTGATTGAATAAGTTATTTAAATTATTTATTTTATAATTTTTAAATTTTTAATAATAATGATTTAGTTTCTTACATTATCCTATATTAAATCCTAAGTTGATTTTTTTTCATCTTTTTAATAAATTTTAGAAAAATAATATTTAAAATTTAGATAAGATTTGGACAAAAAATATTAATTTTGTTTCTTAATTTTTATAATTTTTTAAAAAACTGCAGTTCAAAAATAATGGCGGAGTAGTATGTTAATTACTCCCCCGTTCCTAAATAAGTAACGTTTTAGAAGAAAAAATTTGTTTCAATTTATTTTTTGTTTATAACTTTTTAGGAGAATAAATTATTTACTTTCCTATATCACCCTTACATTCTCTCATTATCCCAATATATTCTGTTACTTGTATTAATAGTTTTCAACTTTTCATAAAGGGGTAGTGATGGAAGTTTAACATAAATTTTAATTATTAAATGATAGTAATAGTATTAAATGACTTTCTTAATTCATGTGCAAAAACCTTAAACGATATTTATTTAGGAACGGAGAGAGTAATCATCAAGGGGTTGAGACTATTGGCTAGAACCAAATTCTGTGTCACTTTCTATCAAGTTATGGCAGTTGAAGGTAAGAGTGTAAATGAACCGAATCGAGTCGAGTATTGAATTATTCAGATTTGATTCAAAAAATTTATCGAGTATACAATAAGGTTTGATCGAGACTCATTTAGTTACCGAGTCGAGTACGATCCTGAATCAAGCTTGAGCAATTTGAAAATTTTGAACGAATATGATCCGAGTATCAATAGAAAATTATAATTTGAAGAGGTTCGAGTAAATTATCGAATTTTAAAATTTGTTCATACTTAACTCATTTATATTTTGAGTTCGAATCAAACTTTTAGTCTAGCGAGTTCGAATCGAGCTCGAACTGTTTGTTCATTTATATATAAAGACCATATATTATAATTTATGTGTAAAGACCATATATTTAACTCATTTATATGTAAGGACCCTATATTAATTTATGTGTTAAATTTTTATTAATTAATATGTGAGTTCTACTTATAAAAATATATATAAAAAGAAGGTGAAAATATGAATTCCCTATAAATAAGGTGGTGGAGTGGGTTCTTCTTTTGTTTATTTATTTATTTTATAAGAAACGGATAGGATTCACATGGATCCATGCCCCACGGTTGGCCCCACCTCAGGTTGTGACCTAATTGTGTCAACATTTTTATAAAAAGATATAATTGAGTTTTAGATATTTACTCCTCACAATATAATGCATCCTTATCCTTTCTTTCGACTTTGTGTCCCTAAATACACTGATTTATTAAATAAAGATCACAAAATTTGAATTCTCTCATTTAAGTTTTATTTATAAGAATAATACTAATATAAGTAGAGACTTGTTAATACACAAAATATAAAACATAAAAAGGTTAATTTATTATATTATCTGTTAAAATTTTATGTTAGTGTAATTCAGTTTCATTATAATATTTGTCAACATATAAATCATTTCGAATCTTACCGTATATTACGATAAATTATGTCAAATTATAATTGCGAAACTTATCGATACATAAATTTTTAGAAATTATAAGGGGCTCTAGTTAGTAGATTTGACTCTCCTCCGTTACACATTCCTTCTAATCCCATCCAATATACAATTATTTCATCTCAGTAACGTTGTAAGTAATGATCAAAATATATTAATAAATAGTTGATGCTATTAAGATCATTCCTATAAAAAAAATAGAATCATTAAATATAATTTTATCGTTAAAAGTTTAAAATAATTTTTAACCATTAAAATTTTGATAAAATATCCACATGTTTATCAAATGTGTCGAATTCATTTCATTTTTGAAAAACTATACTACTACTCAATATTATAAGTCAATTGATCGGTGTTAATTTCAATTATACCATCTAAAATTATAAATATATGGTGTATAATGTGTAATGCAGGTTGGAGGAGAGCTAAATCCTTAATTACTACACATCTTTTTTAAAAAATTACTTTGAATATTTATTTACGTAAATAATAATTAAAAAATAAATATAAAATATTGGTAACATATATCATTTTTCAATCATTTTCCATATAAATATGAGTAATATTACGGACATAAATTATTTTATAAATTGCTGATGTGACATACTACAACTCAGTATATTGATCAACAAATTGATTTAATGTAGTCTTCGGCCTCACATAAAAGCTTAGATGGAGTATGCTACATCAGTCAATTTATAAAATATTTATAGAATAATTTGTGTCTCTAGTATTATTCTATAAATATTAAGCATATCCATACAAATTACGTGCCTACCTATGCTTTGTTTGCCTTGTTATTGTCCCTGCTATTTTGGGCACATTGACAAGTGCTCAAGGATAATCTATTCAATCATTTATTTTAATATAAATTATGGTATATGCAATATATAATTATTATATATTATGGTAAAATATTCTCTCAAGCAGTCATATTTGATCAGGAACATTTTAAAAACAGAAGGACTTTGGTAGGAATATTTAAAGAGGATGGGAGTATTGACCTCCAATTAAAACTAAGAAATTAATTAAATTATAATTTGGGTTCGATTAAGATTGGGTGGTTTGTCGTTATGTTATGTTCAAATGTTGATGAGATCGTAGTCTAGTGGTTAAAATTAAAATACTGTGACTTGTAAGTTTTAAGTTCGATTCTCACTTACGTACGTAGATTCATAAAGAAATAGATCTCTGGGCATGTCCATACAAATTTTCAATTTGGCCAAAAAAAGCATGATTTTTGGGATAAATATCAAATGAAAAATAATGAGGCATCCCTTCAGTTTCATATAAATTTTACTCTAAGGGTGGCAATTTAAATGGAACCATAATTACTAGCTTACTAGTAAGGCTATAAAATGAACAAACAGTTCGCGTTCGATTTGTACTCGATCGATTAAAAGTTTGATTGGAGCTTGACTCAAAATATAAATGAGTCAAATATGAACATATTTTAATGTTCGATAAATTACTCGAACCTCCTCCAATTACAATTTTTTATTAATACTCGGATCATATTTGTTTAAAAAGTTCAAACTGCTCGGGCTCGATTCGAGTAGGCGGTAGTTAAATGAACCTCAATCAAATCTTATTTTATACTTAATAAATTTTATAAATCAAATCTAAACAGTTCAATACTCTGACCCGACTCAATTTATTTACACTCTTGGTTATTAGGCAGGTGAAATTCTAAGTAGGTGAAACTGCATCTTTGGTGATAAATTGCCAGTCTATGGTAGATGGTCTCAATTAAGAAATAGAGGAGTGTTTGTTTTTATTGATTATTACAACAAAGCTGGTGCCACCACCTTTGGGAAATTTATGAACTGATAAGGACATAAAGTTGTTTAATGTGGGATAAATCATATCATCTCATATATATATATATATATATGATAGCTTTGTCTTTGTCCTTCTCTTTCTAAATTATTGTAACCATTGATTCTTATTAGTTTTGGGTTTCCTTCTTTTTATTTGAAAAGAGCCAAACAAGCCATTGTTCTGACACTGTTTTTTTACTTGATTTTATTATTATTATTATTATTTATCAAACTGTTGATTAGGTCAGTCTTAGAATAATATTACCAAGCAATCTACTACTGAATATTATGAAATATCCAAAAACAAAAGTGAGGAAAATAGTATTA
The DNA here is from genome assembly GCA_020205505.1 of Panax japonicus. NCBI lineage: Eukaryota > Viridiplantae > Streptophyta > Magnoliopsida > Apiales > Araliaceae > Panax > Panax japonicus. The sequence goes on from CM035103.1 coordinate 54,823,571, forward strand.
TTTTTACATGTACTTTTGATATTTTTATATGTTCATTCTATTCTCACATGAAGGTACGATTTATTATATTTTTATAAATAAAAAATTATGTGATTTTTAGAAATTATCATTCAAATTATTTATTAGTTCTCGAAGCCCTTTTAAAGAATTTTATTATTTAGTCGGGTGAATGGGTTGAAGAAATCTACATAGGTAAATTGGTGGGACATTCATGGGCTCCGGAGTGGGGGCCCATGATTGATGAGGATGGATAAGGCACTTATAATAATAATAATGCAAAGTTTGATTATTTACTACCTTAATAGTTTCTTGTAAATTGGGTTGAATAGTTGGTTGGCCACTTGTAGGCTCTTAGGGCCGTGGCCCAGTGACAATGATTGATAAAGAGATATCATCATCATCTACCAAATCCATCATTTTATTTTATTTAATTTAAAAGAAACCCCATTGAAGATTTTCTTTTAATTAATTAAACAATGAGGCCCATTACACGTGTTCCTTATCCACAAGTCAATTTAATATTTATTGAAAATCACAAGTTTAACTCACTCCTCCTCACAATTAATCAAAAGCAGCTTGTGATATATATAGTTCAATCTTGATGTATGTATGTATGTATGTATGTATGTATGTATGTATGTATATGGTGTTCTCCAGTCCAAGCAAATGCCAATGTAGTAGGTGTCCTCTAAAACCCTATTTCCAAATGAGCCCACCGAGAGTGGGTCCACTCCTAATTTTATTGTGACTTTTTGAGTACCTAAAACCCTACGTGAAATTATTATTTCGAATCAAATCACGGGTAATTAAATTATTTGAGAATTTAAAATTACATACTAGTTTTTGACAAAATAAAGTTATATTCGTAATTATTAGAGGAAAACATCGAATTGTGGTAAAAGAGAGAAACAAAGATATATCATATTGATTATTTACCTTAATAGTTTATTGTAAATTGGGTTTGGGTTTATGAAGTCTTATCTATATTGATTAGTTGGTGGGCCACTTGTAGGCTCTTAGGGCCAGGGTCCAATGATGATGTTAGATAAAGATATATCATAAGCTGTCAAATCCATCATTTCCAAGTTATCTTAAAAGTCATTAAGGAGCCCACTGAGGCTCACTCCTGGTTTTATTTACCCGATTGTTAAATGTTTACGTTGAAAAAAATTTAAATTATTATTTCAAGGTTATTTTAAATTCAAATCATGGGTGCTGTGCTTACTTGAGAATTTATTTAAGATATTATAGTTAAATACTAGTCTTTGGTTGAGTTGAGTGGAGTGATAGTAATAATATTATGCTGAAAAGGGTCTATTACTAATGGAAAATGATCTTACGATTTTATATGTAATTTTTTTTATTGCAAGTTACGTTAATAAATTTAATTGATAATATTTTTATAATATATTTAATACAGTAAACCAATTTTATAATCCAATGTATTAATATATGTCAAAATTGTAATTGGACAAAAAAAATTGTTAATAATTCAAAACCAATAGAACCTTCCTATATTTACATGAAAATTGGACATGAGTGTATTTGATCTTCACTTATTTATATTTTTACCCACCATTGGGGGTCAAAATATAATTAAGTAAAATTCAAATACACCCATATCCAATTTTCATGTCTACATAGAGTTTTTTTGATAAAAAATATAATGTTGGGACAAGAACAGTGATGTGCAAAATCTGCTACTTGAACTAGTAAGAGAAAAATGTAAAAGCAAAACCAGCCAATTATGACTTCCTCATGGAAGACTTGACTACCAGTACCAGCCAAAATAAGTCTTCCTCCTGGCAGGCACATAATCTTTAGGCTGGACTTTCATCAGATGACTTAACAGCTCAAGCAAATGGTGGTGTACTTATTTTGTCAACCAACAAGTAATTTATTCTTATTGAAACAACACTCGGATCAAATGAAAACTAATAGCAAGCTGAGGTAATCAAAAGGAAACAAACAAAAATTGAGGAGCATTTATCATGGACAAGAATGGCCTGTAACAATAAAATTAGCCCAATGAAAGCATTTTCAATTATTATTGATGATGCTCAGTCTAATAAAAAAAGGAGCAACTATAAGTCTACAAGGGTACATTTCTACAAGGTGGTGCTATCCACCACAAGTAAAATACAAATATACTAAACCCTACTTTTTGTGGAATAGCAATCCTTTGAAGCAGAGAATCCGCCGTTTCGGTAAGGGAAGGAAGAACAGGCCTGGCCTAAAAGTCACCCACCCTTACTTTCTCTAACACACAGGAACTCAATAATAGCAAAGGTAATAGCAGTTTGACAAATAACATGGATTATAAGGATGTAGGTAGTGTTCTCAAGTCATAACCAGAATTTGGACCTGTATTCTCATGGGACATTCATAACTTGAATGGATTGCAACATATCAGAGACAGCAATGACCAAGTCACCTGATTTAATCATTCCCCTGGCCTTGAGCAAGGCAAATGTTTTATTGAGGTTACTTTCCATATCATCAGAGAAACTCAAGCGGAAGGGTATTAGACCCCATTGCAGGTTTAGACGTCTGCGTACAGATGTTGCGGTCGTAAATGCAAAAATTGGGCAGTCCGGGCGGCAACGTGACAAGAGAGATGCCATATGTCCGTTTTTTGTGTAAACGAAGAGAGCATCCACCTCTAAGTTGTTAGCTGCAAAATTAGAACCAAAATTAAGGACATGTATGAGGCCAACACACCACCAGTGTGAAAAACGTTAACAGTTTAAGAATACCCTAAGACTCACCACCCCATTACAACAACAGAAGAAAGGAAAAAATAGGGAAAGGAATGGGAGAGAAGAAAATCATAATGAGGAAAGCAAAACAGGACTGAATGTGTGAAAATCTGGGATATAGTTTGAGTAGCAGTACCTAAGGAGGAGTCTGTCCATGGGCTAGGAGACACTGCTATATTACTCAAATTTAGAATAAGGAAATCCAAGAAGTGTAACAAGACATATAATTGAACTAATCAACATCGGGAAGAATAACAAATAATCTCCATTAAGAATCAACCTAAAAGTTCAGTTAAACAGTAGTACAAGGATGTGAGAATATATCTCTTATGCAACATTTTTTTTAACAGACCATTACAATTGCAATAAATGATGTACTATGAGATGCAAGCAGCAAATTATGATTGATAACCAGCTTACTTAATTTGCCAAAAGAATCAAAATATAACATTCAGTCCTTTAAGAACATTACTAAATGGTGTTTTATCACAAATTTATTGAAACTTATTATAGGAAATGCTGTGTTACACAAAACAATTTTGCAAACATGAAAATTCATCAATCCAGACCTACAAAAACATAGGATTCATGTTTAAGAAAAAGATATGTGCATATAGGATATTTCTGTTGATCAAGAGGTTCAAAAACAACCGTAGATGCATTTAATGCTATGATTTTCAGAGATATTCTCGGTGAGCACGGAATATGTGCTTCACACTTAATGTTAGCAAGGACCATAACTTCTGGGTGCATATTGTATTAACTATACATAAAAGCGAATAAATAAATAAAAAACCCACCAGAAATGTATAGTGAAGTTTTTCTTACCCATCTTGGCAGCAGAGTTGCAGATCTCTTCTGAAATACTGTCAGAGTACGAAGATGCTATATCTGGGAGCTCCATAGCTTCATGTCTTTTCTCTTCCCTCCACCACCTCTCAATTCTCAGACTTACACTTCTCAAAACAGTCAGTGCTTTGTCAGGAAACTGGCCCATGGCTGACTCACCAGAGAGCATTAAAGCATCGGCCCTTTGCCTTACTGCTTCAGAAACATCAGCCACTTCAGCTCTTGTGGGTGTAGGGTATTCAATCATGGACTCAAGCAGCTGAGAAGCAACAATAACAGGCTTATTTAACTGCCTGCACACTTGAACAATCTTTTGCTGAGCCGATGGAACCTGCTCCAATGGGATTTGAGCACCCAGATCTCCCCTTGCTACCATAGCTCCATCTGATGCTAGGATGATCTCCTCCAAGTTCTTCAAGGAGTCAATACTCTCTATCTTTGCAATTACGGAAATATCACTGCATCATCAGAATAAAACACATTTATTCCAATCCACCAAAGAATAACTACTTATCTGGAATTATAGAAGTAAATGGTAGTTGCAGTTCTTAAAAAGAATTGCAACTATAATTTGTACATTACATTGGGGAAAAGGGGAACAGCCTCGGGGATGTTTAAAATACAAAGGCGCTGATAACAACATGATACATACAACAAAGTAGATAATTGTTCCAATATAAACTTATGACCTCTAAAAAAAAGAGAGGCAACAGTTTAAAGACGCTGTTCTATTGCATGGTTTCAGAATCATGGAAAACAACATATGAACAGATTTGATGTCAAAAAGAAAATCAACTTCCATTATTTGTAAATTTAGTTGTTTACTGGTTCTTGACTGAAGGTTTGACGTGAAAGATACGCTCTTCAAACTATTAAAATTGTTCAATCTGGACATACATGGCATACTGGTATGTGGTTGGCCATTATAAATTCTCTTCAGCTGACAAAACTTCTACGCAAAATTAGACTGAGGTTTTGAGATATGACTCATTCATGCCAACTGGCAAAACCATATTTTATACACACACACACATATACAACAAAGAAGCTTTTAGAAGATGATAACTAATGAAAAGAGATCATTTAAGTTGATTGTTTCACCTTGGGAGGGGGAGTTGAAGACAGAATTTCCTTACAGATAGTTAGGGACTATGGAATATAGCACAGCCAGAATATATTAGATGCAATGCGGCAATTATTAACCAAAACTGTACTAACGCCCAAAAATGTTCATACCATTTGAAGTAGAGAGTAACACAGAAAAACAAGGATATAACAGATGCAGCATAATAGATTATATGTTAGTTGTGACCGCTTCTATTTTTAAGGAAAATAGAGATGGCAGATCTCCAGCAGGTAAAAACACACACATGATTTTCCAATCATGTACTCTTGATCCAAATCTCAAATACTGGGGTAAATAAGACTTGGACACCTATAGATTTCAAGGAAATTAGAGTAAGGAAACAAGAAGGTGGTATACAAAATATACCCTGTACCATCAGAAAAATTTAAGCTGTTCTTCACTTGAGAAACTATGACAAAAAGCTCTACTGCAATAAGTTTGAACATAGCAAGGAAGGCTAGATATCACGTGGTTCAACTTATTGGAAAATTAATAGTTGACATCCCCCTCCTTAACAAAAATAGATAAAGTGAATAAAATATTTAAAAAACAAAGGAGATATATAACAAAATCCAAGACCAACATGGAAGATAGGAGAGGGAAGAGTTCAAAAATAATAATAAAGAATTAAAGAGTATGAACACGGAAATACAATCAAACCTGTCACGAGCCCGTGCTTTGATATAGCTTTTAAGATGATTAATCACTTCAGCAGACTTCACAAATGATATTGCAATAAAATCAACACCCTCTGCAATCCCAAAATCAATGTCCAACCAATCCTAAAGAGAGCAAAATAACTTGAGTGAGAAAAATATTAATGTGCGATGCTAAACCAAGTAAAAATAAGCTACAATCACCATGCCTTCTACGTTACTACGTGGCTTCCTTGTGGCCATCCTTTTTCCACGTGGCAAGAAGGATGCACAACAATGAGGAGAGCAGATCCTCTGTCTCCAGATTCCCTGTCCCCTTGTGTCCCTCCACTTAAATTTTGATACCTAGTCTCTTACTTAACACTAATTAATTCTAAAATTAAATAAAATGACATGTGTCAAAATTTAAGTGGGGGGACAAAAGGGGGCAGGGAATTTGGGGACAAAGGATCTGCTCTCAACAATGAGTGGTAAAATGTCCTGGATGTACCCCCCCGACTATGGCGATTTTGAATTACCTATAGCACTGAGCAAAGAACCACACACTCAAGATACTCTGATGCCTTTAACATGCACCTTCAGGATCTAAGGCTCAAGTCATTCTCTTTTAAGTTTTAAGTAATCTTAGGGTGGTCCAAACAGAGAGAAAGGCTTGGGGGGTGAATGGCCAGATACACTTGCTTTCCTGCTCCTACTTTGTCCTTCCAATATGAGAATATTCCGTAGAATTATTTAAATAATTATACTTGTCTGTTAACAATGCATGGCTAATTGGAGCCTAATCATATCCCGTTGTTCCACAAGCTTGCACAATATCATATTTGCAGTCAGTTAACTGGGAAAAGTTCGCTTGTTTCATAGTTGAAACAACCTGGGTCAAATCCCGAGTCCGAAACAAATCTTGGGTCAAATCCCAAGTCCGAATCGAATCGAATACATCAAAATAAGACCTCAAACCACTGGCCCAATAGTATCTTCTTGGGTTATCTTAGGTTATCTTAGCTCGCCACAGGCTCACCCAAAAGATCATGACTTGAAGATACTATTGGTAGTTACTTAATTCCTCATATACAGACAAATTTTTCCCCTATCTTTCAATGTGAGACTGGGGTGTTACAATAGTACTACTATCCTATATCTTCGCAAAAGATAACATTTTAGAGAAAAAAAATCATAATTTTTCTTCTTAATACATATCTTAAGACTTGGACATTGTGCTGAAGTATCACTTTAAGGTTTGCAACTTGAACCAAGGAAATTATGAAGGAAGAATGAGAAGAACTAACCTTTGAGGAAATAGTAGGGAGCATGGCATTACGTTCCCGTACCAAGCTTCCATCTCGCCAAAATGTCAGATTAGCCCGAGGTAACAGAAGCCCAGGATCAGTACATCGGCACTTGACATCTGGACCAATCTTCTCAATCACCTCAAACCTCACCATTCCACCATCGAGTAGGAGTTCATCCCCAACTTGCACATCTATCAATAATAGTTTAGTTGAAAATTTCGTGCCATCATACATGTATACAAACATGCTACAGGACATACAAGAAGAGGTAACTTTAAAAAAGGAGTAATTAAACCTTCGGCAAAGCCTTCATAGTTTACAGTAATGGTGCGCTCTGGGAGAGGGGAATCAAAAGCACGAACGCTAAAAGTCCATATCTCGCCATCCTGCATAGGAAATGATCATCAGAAGCTTCATGACTGTAAACTGGGAATTGCAATAATCAGAAAGTTACAAGTTTCTTAGTGAAATTTATATTAATTTCACTTCAGGGCATAAAGATACCTCTTAAGAATTTTTTAAATATAGTTGAGCAAGATAGAAGTTAGGACTTTCCCTCTTCAAGCGAATAATTAATGGTCAAGACATTTGCAAATGAGACGTTGTGACAATAATGACCTTGGGATTAGCAATGACTAAGAAAGTAAAAAGTTATTTTTAGTATAAGAGAGAAGATGTGTGTGTCCGTAGTTATCTCTCTTCAATTATCCGGATCATAAAGTAAATTTTAACAAGTTCGGTGCTATATATTGCATATAGAGTTCAAAGATCAATTGGACAGCAACTCAAAGTTTTTATCTTTTTGCAAAATTAAAGTAAACCTACCAATATAAGTTAATTATTAAGGTGACAATTTCTGGTAAATACAGGAAAGGAAAGTACACAAATAATTTGAAACAGAGGGAGTACTAGACCTTGATATAGTGGTTGACAAACATACCCAAACTTACAGACAAAAAAATATAACTATATTAACCATGTTACCATGTGAAACACATGGAGAGACATTTGCAGTCCCTTTGGCTCCATTATATGAAAGGAAATAAAAAAAGGCACATTTTTTGCACAATAGAGACCCTTCCCTTCCCTTACCAAGTAACAGAAATGTTGAATAAACTTTATAGCCAAACCCAACAACAAAACCTTTGAAACCAAACTTTCTTATTCTAAATTTCTTAAAAAAACATATACAATTCAATAAACACAACAAACCAACAATTCGAATCAAATTAATTTACGGATAATTAAATCAATGAGCTGAATTAAGTAAATTATACCTCAGCTTTAGCAGATGGAGCGCCACCAAGATCTCCCATGTGAATTTCACTCCCTTCAGTATCCATCATAATAGCAACTGCATATCCTTTCTCCTCATTCAACCTCCTCACCCTCTCAATCACCCTCTTATGCCAGTCACGCGTGCCGTGACACATATTAATCCTCGCCACATTCATTCCCCCCACCGCCAACGCCTGCAGCTGCTCGAAGCCGCACGTGGCGGGGCCGATCGTGCACACCAGCTTCGTCCGGCGAGTGCTCCGGAACCCATTTTCCTTTAACTCTGCTTCCGTCACGGCATCCACCTCAATCGAGCTGGAATCCACTGTAGTCAAAATCAGGCCGTTGCCCTGGCCGTCATCGGAGAGGATTACCGGGGACGCCGGCGAAGAGTCGAGATCTGACGACAGGGCTTTGATGGGTCTTCTGATTGAGGTTTTTGGAACCGAAAACCGGCGAGTGAAGGTTAAAATGGAGGTTTTTGAAGTGGGGTTGTTTGAAATGGTGGAATTTTGGGAAGGGGACGAAGAAATGAATAAATTTAGCGACTGCGACATAGTTTTGGGAAAGAGGTTGCAATTCGCTGATTTCAGAAAATTGGGCAATTATATGAATATATGAGATGAGATTGTGAATGTGAGTGTTTAAATACGGAATGGAGAGAGAGAATGGTGGCGGAGTTAGCAAAGCTTAGAGAGAGTACTGAGTGAGTGGAGTGTTAGTTGGAGCTTTGAAATTGTCGTCAAAGAAACAGAGGGACAGTGTTGAGCGGATGGAGCAGGGATCAGGTGTTGCGGAGTACAGTGAGATTAAGTTGATATTATTTATTAATTACTCTATCAGTCCATAATATTAGAGTTATTATTATGTATAATAATTAAGAAAATGATTATATAATATTAAATATAATAATATCAATTAACACTCAATTTTAGCATCATTAACACTTAATTTTGGCATCAAACTCTTACAAATATATAAAGAATTTTTGTTATTTTAAAATGAAGAGTTAAGATTTTTACAACCTCTTTGGAAATCTTCATAAATTTCACACATAAATAATAAAATAAATATATGGATATGAAGTTTATGAGTCCGGATCTTAAGCTCACCCCTTATCCAACTTACCCGAACTCACTCCCCTTTAGCGACGGATCCAACGACGGTTCGGTCATACAACCGTCGTCTATACTTTTAGCGACGAACAACATATAGCGTCGCTAAAAGTATAGACGACGGTTGTATAATCGAACCGTCGCCGGATTCGTCGCTAAAAGGGGGGTGAGCTCGGGTGAGTTGGATAAGGGGTGAGCTTAAGATTTGGACCGTGAAGTTTATATATATATATATATATCTATCTAATAAAACACAAATGATTTTGAATTTCCCGCTCATTCAATAAATCATCTGGGCCGTCCAAAGTTTAGGAAAAATCTCACCATCCATCTATCTAATAAAATACAATCTATCTAATTCTATCTATCTATATCTATATTCTATCTATATATCTAATTATATCTAATAAAATATAAATAATTTTAAATTTTTCGCTCACTCAATAAATCATCTAGAACGTCCAAAATTTGGGATAAATCCCACCATCCATCTATTTAATAAAATACAAATAATTTTGAATTTCTCGCTCACTCAATAAATCATTTGGGTCGTCCAAAATTTGAAATAAATCCCAACGTCTATAGTTCCGGAGGCACGGGACTGTTGTTAGTATATATATATATAATGCATATTTATTGATATAAATATTATTTTTAATGTACATCATTATTTATGATAACTTTTATTATATTATTTAATACAATATTTGTATCGCTAAATGTGTATTAAAAAATGATAAAATTATTAAAATAATAAGTTTTGTTAAAATATTACAAAAATATCGCTAAATATTTGATCTGACAATATAACTTTGATGATATCAAGTCTTAAAAAATTATTAATTATTATCTTTAAATATTTATATAGATAAATGATACTTTATGCATTCTAAAATTAGAGATATAATTTGAATTTTAAGATTAAACAACAATATATTAAATTTCAAACTGTGAATGCATTTAATTTTAGTTGATACAATTATTATAATTATATAGTATAACAAGTATCAAAAGCATATTCCTTATCTAACTTAACCGAACTCACCCCCTTTAGTGACGGATCTGGCGACGATTCGGTCATACAACTGTCGTCTATATTTTTAGCGACGGACAACATATAGCATCGTTAAAAGTAGAGACGACGATTGTATGACCGAACCGTCGCCGGGTCCGTCGCTAAAGGGGGTGAGTTTGGGTGAGTTGGATAATGGGTATACTCTTGATCCGGACCGTTATATAGTATATATAACAAAAATTATTAATTATAAAATTTATTTTATTTTAATTTTTTATAAATTATATTAATTTTAAATTTTAATATATTATGATTTGAAAAAAAAAAGTCTAATGGTATGTCTAATTTTGGAAAGGGTAAATATTTATTACTAGACCCAGTTACTTTTTGCATTAGCCGTGACTGGTCAATGCATTCCACGTCACGTTCCATCCTGGCGCAGACAGCAGAAATCTTTTCTTCACCGTCTTTCCTTCCTTCTTCCGAATATCTTTTCTCCTTGAAAAACTAAAAATACCCTCCTCTCTTGTTCATTTCATTCACAAAGATTTCTGTCAAAAATTATTAGGGTTTCGGAAATCACCATCCCAAACACCAGAATTAATTCCCCATCAAAAGCAACGCGATCGGAATTTTCTCTTGTGAATTGATAATCCTTGTGTCGATTCAATTTAAAGTAATTTCTCGTAGATCTTGCATCATATGTTGTTTATTTATGTCTGTATCATTTCCGTTTTAAATTTGTTGATTGGAGATGTTGATGTATTTATTTTTGGTGAATTTAGGTAGAAGATGGGGGCATTCATGTCACGATTTTGGTTCATGATGTTCCCGGCGAAGGAGTATAAGATTGTTGTGGTTGGTCTGGATAATGCTGGTAAGACCACCACGCTTTACAAATTGCATTTGGGAGAAGTCGTTACTACTCATCCTACTGTTGGCAGCAATGTTGAGGAGCTTGTTTACAAGAATATTCGGTTTGAGGTGAGACTGAATAGAACCTTGAATTCCACTTGATTAACATTTTTGGGTGATTATGCTTCTTAATTATGTTGCTAACAATAAATGATATAGGATTTTAGTTTACGGTTTTGGTTTGTTTAGATTAGTTGGTGTTGCAAAATTTATTTTGGTTTACAGTAGTGCATACCCTTTGGGAAAATATTGAGTAAAAAAAGTAGGGAATTTGAATTTCTGTTATTCCTCTGATTTGTAGTTGTTTTTTTTGCCTTCTAAAATGTGTACTTCTGTAGAACTAAAAATGTGTCCTATGTACTTGGTTATGAACTGTTAAACATATACTTATTGAAGGTTATACTCATCTCTGTGGGTTTTCTACTTAAATTTAGATGCTGTGAGGGTAATACTAGGAATCTTGTTGAGGTTTGGATTGGATGGGTGTTCATGGTTTGTTGTTTAGTTTACTTCAGTGGTAGATAAGGCTAAGAAAATGTCTTTCTAAAGAAGAAAATACTCTTCTATCTACGTACCTTGTGCCTGATTTAGGTGGCATATAGAGTTGTATTAGCTAATAAGTTGTATCAAACACAAATTCCAACATAAAATCTTGGACACCTGCAGAGCTTGTAGGTAAGATGATTAATAACATTATATCCATGGCAAGAAAGAAAGATGCATTCCAATATTCTACTACTAATATGTTATCCCTGTGGATGATTAGGATGATAAGCTCCGCGGTGTCAATATTATTAGGTTATGTTTACACTTGGTGTATTCAAAGGATCAAAGTTGAAGCTCGGTTGTTGTATTGTGATCTGATTTTGAATTTCCGAATACCACCTAGTTTCTCTTCTTCTTTTTTTATGGAATTTATTTATTTTAGATAGAAGTTGTGGTCGTACATCAGAGTAAATGTAGAAGAAAATCTGCACTATTGACTTTTTATGGATAATCAATTAATTTCTACTCTACTAGGAAGTTGTTACAAGCTATAACTTTTCTCTTTTTAGCACCTGATAGTTTCTTTAAAAAAAATTACCACCTATTAGATTGAAATCTTTTATTTTACAGACATACTAGTTCTGGTTATATCGAAAGATCCAACAGAAAAAATACACATGCTTAGTTATCACCGTAGATTATGTCAAATAGAAATGGAATACTATTCTCTTCTATCATAGTGATCTTAGGTAAAATACAGAGTTCAGAAACAGTCAAAAAGGTGCCATGTTCATATTGGACATGTATAGGACACCGATATTTCACAGGCGGTTTTAGATATGTGTCGATGTGCTATTTTCGGCGTGTTCAATACTTCTCGAGTATTCATAAATGTGAGAAACAAACTTTGGATGTTGGGACATCCAATTTATAGTGGCTTCAAGTTATGATTGGGCCAAAGCACCAAATAGGGCTACAAATGAGTTGAATGTCTTTTGTATAGATGACTCAAGGTGTATAGTCTTAACTCTTAAGCAAAGGATAGAGAGAAGCAGGGACGGAGCTACGTTGTGGTTGGAGGGGACCATGCCCCCCCAAGATTTTCTGGGCCAGGCACTAGAATATCAAGTGGGGTGATTTTTTGGGCCAGACACTAGAATATCAAGTGGGTTAATGACTATTGTGAAGATAAACATTAGCTAATGACTATTAGGCTAAATTTATTAGAATATCAAGTGGACCTTACAAAAAATAGAATAGTCTAAAATTTTAATGTTCAAATCAGATTGGTTGTTGCTTAGTATAATAGTATTGACTAATGACTATTATGAAGATAATTCCAGGAGTAGATATTTTCTCATTTTTTCATTTAGTATAATAGATGAATTTTGTGATTTGAAAGAACGTCGGCTGCAATTCTGACAAAACTTTGATATGTTCTAAAAGACTTTTTTTGCTATGTTTTGTTGTCTTTGTCAAAGAAAATTATATTAATACATTATATTTGTTTTAGTAAAATATGTTTTTGTAATTGTGGAACTTTACTTTTTAGTGATGAATATATATTATGTTGTTAAAAAAATTTTTTGGCCCCCCCAATATCGAATCCTGGCTCCGTCCCTGGAGAGAAAGATTATTCTTTGGAAGTTAGAACAATATAAGAAGCTTGGATTTGCCTAGGTATATGTGGAAAGCTTGGTTCTCATTATTTTTGTTGGGTTTTGGACTGGACAAGGATAATCTCTTCAAGGTCTCTAGTTCCAGTTGTCATACTTGGGGCAAAGCTAACCTACTCAATTAAATTAAATAAAATGAAATAAAAAGATCTTTTGGCACTGTGGGTGTTGCTGTTCTGGTCTTTATGGACAAGAGAATGCTCTTATCTCTTATTATATTGTTATTTTCTTTTGTTTGTTGTAGATAGAGTGTCATTATTGTTGGGTGTAATCTAATTAAGCATGACACGCAAGTATACATGATCAACAAGTAATATAATGATAAGTAAAGTATCGTTCTCACAGAGACAAATATTAATTTTATCCTAACAATTACCAACTTTGTATTATCTCAATTTTATTAAACTAAATGATTGGATAATGAAATTAATGAAAAACTACTAAATAAAATAAAATCAACTAACTATCGTAAATTTTAATCAGATAATGGAGAATTAAGCCTACAACTTCACTTTATGCTTCACTTAGATTACCATACTTCTTTTTAATTCAAATTAATTATTTCAGTTCATTAATCAAGAACATGAAAGTAGATATAACTACCTCTCGATGCACTTACCCATATCCACTTAAATCCAAAGATGATAGAATTAAGCAAAGCACCCTAGTTAACTAATTCACTATATCTCTACGTGAATTACAATTAAAGAATGTTTAATCCCAAGTCCTCATAAGATTACATGCGATGCATATGTATATCTCTATCCTAAACATAAATTATGAATTCCATCAAAACGCAGAAATCACAAACACGTGCTATTATGACTAAGTCTAAACTCATATTTCATCTCTCGAATTCATACAAGTTCACAAAGAATTGGTGATCAAGCAACTCATAGATTACGTACAAATCATAATAGATGAACTGAAAAATAGCATCATTGAATTAAATTTTAAAGCATTATAATCCTCATTACATATAAAGATTCATCATAGGCTTAATAAGATAATTTAGTTCATGACTAATGAAACAAAAACAAAGAATTAAACATCCCAATTACAGAACTGAAATTGAAGAATGAAAAATAGTAAATAAAACCACCCTTTTCTTCAATACAATTTGCAATTTTCGTGTTCTTCGCTCCTTGCCTCCGTTCCTCCAAAATCTCTAAATCTAGGGCTTGAAAGTTGTTGATGATTGATTGTTGCATGAATGATTAGAGTTGATGAAGTCTCTGTTTTTGTAACTTAATACGTTGCTTCCAAGTTCCAAACGCATTCAAAGTCCACAAAGTCACGCTACAGCAGAATTGAAATTGCATCAGAACTCTTTCCTCTCTGCCACGCACCCCCGCCCCGATGGGCTATTCCTTCATGTTTATCTCCGCTCCGGCGGGCTATCAAAATTTCTGGAGATGTATACCCCCACCCCGGCGGGGTAAGGCTTTGCAATATATTGATTTTTGCTGCTCTTTCCTGCTGCCTTGCCACCAACATGCTTTTAGCCAACACAGATAGATCCTGCACACAAACACATAAAGCGATACTAAAATAAATGGATTAGCAACCATTTAAGTTCGAAAAGGCATCCGATTCGTAGGTATGAAACCCACTCATCAATTATTTACTTCATTTTTACTGCTGCTTTTAGTGCTTTCCTAGAGGTGACTATTTCTAATTTTCCTAGGAATTGGAGGTCAGTCCTTTATTTTGGCATATCATCTACCTTCACTGAGAAAATCAACATTGGATGTGGAATATGAGAAACGTTCCAGAAATTAATTTGTCTTGGATAATTCCAATATTGTGATTATTGTGCCAAATTAGTTGTGTCTCATATCTGACAGTATGCAAGTGATAAAAATTGTGTACTAGAACTTGGATTCTGGTAATTCACTTGTGGTCATGGAACTAAAAGATAACTGTTGTAGGAAGCTGCTGAGCAAGTTTGGTGTTTTTGGTGGGTGAATAATATATAGATCATAGATGGTAAACCTTTATTATTCGAGGTCATAATCCAATAAATGTACTGAATGTAGCTGGTATTTTGAGGAGATGTTGTGCAGCATAAAAAGAACTGTTCTGGTGATCTGTTGTCAATTTTTGCAGTAGCGCAAAATATTGAATGCATATATGAGGAGAATTCTCTTGAAGGAACTTTCGGTTCTCTGGGTAACAGAAATAGAGAGGAAATTCAGTTTTACACGGTGATAGTTGATCACATGGCAATATTGTCACGGTGAGATCTGATTTTCTGGGAGTTATTGGCGTTCAATGGTCTGATTTGCTTGTATGTATGGATATTTTCTTCTTACAGTGGAGTGCTTGGGTAGTACATATAATCTTGCATCTATCAGATAAGTTCTATTAGTGAAGCTATGGTCATGAGGAACGAAGTGCGGTTATCTAAAAATCAAGTGGTTTTTGGGAGTCGGAATTTTCAAAAAATCTGCCACATAAAATATGTCCTTATTAACTTTTATCTCTGCATACTGATCATATATCTACTAGTGGAGATAACATGGTGTTTATAAAGAACTGAAAGTATGATTCAACTTGCATTTCTTTCCTCTCTAGTGTGATTTTCCTACATTTTTCATCTAGCTGTATGTCTCTAGTCTTGTAATGGTTTAACGTGTGATTGATTGTACAGGGATTTATCCTTGGAGTTGTTACATTTTATATTTCAAACTTACTTTATCCAACCTTCCTCCATTCTCACCCATTGAATTAATTCATGAGATTGTCTGTGACAGCTTACAGTTACTTCGTTTACTATTATTGGTCTCACCACCTAGTGGCTTTCTAATTCACTTACCCCTAACACTTTTGTCATTTCAATTGACTTGTTAAGATCTATGGGCTCCTTATCTGTAATGCACTGGTCTTGTGTGAAGGAGGATTCTTATGGTAACTGATTTAAGTAGTTTGTTTTGGTTGATATCAGGTCTGGGATCTTGGTGGGCAAGATAGACTAAGGACATCATGGGCAACATATTATCGCGGGACTCATGCTGTTATTGCTGTCATAGACAGCACTGATAGAGCCAGGATTTCTGTTATGAAGGACGAACTATTCAGGCTACTACCACATGAGGATCTTCAAAGTTCAGTTATACTCGTCTATGCAAACAAACAGGATCTGAAGGATGCCATGACCCCTGCAGAAATAACCGATGCTCTTTCCCTTCACAGTATCAAGAACCATGACTGGCACATTCAAGCCTGTTCTGCCCTCACTGGAGACGGGCTCTATGATGGCCTAGGGTGGATCGCACAGCGAGTTAGTGGAAAAGCAACTAACTAAAACTGAAAATAGTAAAAAGGGAAGACTCATGTTATTCTCTTTTTAATGTTATTGTTGAACATACTGAATTTTGATACTCATTTGTAGCGTTTTACAAGGTGCTGAAAACAGATTTGCCATGATCCATTGTTTGGTTTCAGTTTGCAAAAATTTATTCTAAAGTTGACTATCATTTTTCCTATGACAGTATATTCTTTTTGTTGGAAGGAAAATTGTACAAATTATCAAGAATGATATACTGTAGATAAGGTATATCCGGTCCCTGGAAATACAGTTTTTTTTTATTTTTTTATTTTTTATAAAAAGGGCGAGGATCTTTAGTCTTTTACTCAGGCCCCTCCCCCACTTCTTATTTGCCACACCCCAAAAGATAGAATAGCGAGATAACTTGTTCTCTCTCTATATATAAATTCAAGGGTTGGGAAGAAGGCTGTTCATGGTTAAGAAACAGCTCCTTCTACCAACTTGATAGTGATTTATGCACTTTCAAGGGGAATATGCAGAAAAGAAGGCTAAACAAAGAACAAAAAAGTAACCCAACTTATATTTCAATGGGGCCTGGGGAGTTGTAAACAAAGTCAACAAGATTTAGACATTAATCAATCTGATGCCATTTGTATTGAAATAAATTGTATCTTCTGCACAACTTAGCATTTCAATCAATATCTGATGATGACAAAATTAAACCAAATTCTGATCTTGCTAATAAGAAAATAAAAGTTGTCATTTCTGCACAATGTACCATCTCATCTGACAATTGGCAAGAACATGATGTTGCTCTATGTCGGTAGCATGCTGTATGGTACCAATTCTCAAAACCTCTTGGGCAATGAAGAGATACTTGAAATTAAAAGACTTGTCACAATATCCAGCATCTGCAACCAGATGGGTCTTGTGGCCCTTCAAACCATCTATCCCAGGTCGGATTTGTGGGGCCATTTGTTCTGCAAAATAATGAAAAGTTAAAACAAGGATGAGCAGCCATATTTTGAGAAGCATAGCATCCTAGAAGATAATAAGCAAGATATGATATTACATTGGGAGCAGAGGATCCGGTTTTGTTTCCACATTATTCAGCAGTCTAGTGACACAAAACAAAAGAGAAATCAGAATATCAATGGCGGTCATAATCATAATATACAGTAAAGAAATTGCAGTGTAATTATTTTCTCATACTTACTCCTTGCACGCAGCTGAGGCCTTTTCCATTTTTTCAAGCTGATCCAGCTCTTCCTGAGTACAGGATTTATCAGAATAAAATAACACCCAATTTGAACGAAAAAAGAAGCACGATAATCCAATATTAGAACTGCAGAAACATTATCGGAAGGTATGGAGACGGAAAAATAAGATCTATCAAAACAATAACAGATTAAACACTTGGCCAGAAAAGAAAAGAAAAACTGACAACCCAACCTAGGAACTCCATGCTCAATAGGCCATTTACTGATTTATTAATTGTAAGATGAATACGTTTTATTTCCTTCTCTACTTTTTTCTCTAGAAATTTTGTTAACTAAAATAGATTTGTACTTGTATTTTTATACCTAAGGGAATACATATTATTTATAGACGGGAAGAAGCTAATGGCAAAAAATAATAATTCCAAAACAGCTAATCCAAGTATTATGACATTAACATATTTTAAACTCTTTTTCCTTTTCTACATTTAGTCATTAACTCACTTTTTTCACAAATTTCTGATTTCTAAGGATCATCATGTGATGCGCTTGATGTGCTTTACCTTTGGATTTACTGGTTTCCACTTTCCAGTAAATCACCCTCACGAAAGCTCCTTCTGCTGATGCTTCACACTATTATAAGCAAAATATTGCATTGATAACTAAATTGCATGGAAACCCTAGAAAACTAGAGCCCTTGAGGCTTAAACAGACATCTCCTTAGCAATTTCATAGAGTTTCGCCCCAACCCTACTCTCTCTTTCTCCATCTCTCCCTATCCTCGTCCCTCTCTATCAACAATCTGCAACTCTCGTATGAGCCTGCAATACCAGTGGAGCCCACTCTGATCCAAACTATTACGCAGCCAATTCACAAGTCAAAACTCCCCAATAGTTCATTATATTATCCTCAGAGCTACAAACTCCGTCTCAGATACCCAGTCCAAAAACATACCCAATTTAACAAGCCCGACTAAGGGCATAATAGATTAAATTCTATATTAATTCTCTGTAAATATCTAAATTATCCAATTTACCTTTCACTTTCCTTAAACCCAATCACATTAACTTACAGAATGATAAAAAAATTAAAAAAAAAATCCATTTCAACATCATTACTGATTCTAGATTAATCAATGCAACAGACACACTTAATCAAAATCAAGACTACAACTTTATCCAATCAAAGCTCAATTAACAGTCAACTTACCAAAAAAATAAGCAGTAAAACAGTAGCAAAATCAAGGTCAAACAGGAAGGAAAAAAAAAAAGAAAAAGCCTTTCCTGACCTCAAGGAACCGAGTTTCCTGCTCAAGCCGCTTTACTTCAGCCGTAATCCGATGCTTCCCCCTCGTATCAGCGGCTACCACCAAGGATCGCGTCTGCTCCGAATCCGCGGATTCCATTTCTCACACACAAGCATAAAAACTAAAATCCCACTTAATAAAACCCTAAAGAATAACACGCATCATTAGGAGATAATGAATTATTATGCATATATATATATTTGCGAGGAATTTGGGAGCAGAAAAGAAGACAGCTTTTTTAATTTGGAATTTGGAGTATGATAAGGGAGTATTTAATTTTGTTTTTGTTTGGTTCGAGTATAAAGATGGGTGAAAAGTTAGTTGCTTATTGCCTTATTCTTTTGTCTCCCTCTTTCTCCACCTTTCTGTTTTAGTATTTACTTTTCTTCCCAGGCCTTGTTTCCCTCCCAAACAACACCTTTCCCCTTCGGAGCGTGTTTCTCACTCTTTTCTTTCTTTGTCGTATTATTATTAGGGAATTGTGCTATCCGGACTCTATTTCTCTATTTATTTTAAGTTTTAGTATTTATTGAAAATATGTGAATATAAAAAAAATGATATAGAAATTTATTTATGTGACGCCCCCAAAATAGGTATACATCACCTATTTTGAGTCGTCAAATATATGGTACAAAATACAAATATAATCTTAAATATACAACAAGAGCTGTGAGTTTTAATACAAATATTGTCTTCTAGATAATATCTACTTTCAGAATAAGTCCTCATTATATTTATTATTACACTATTTTATATAATAATGAGGATTACTAAGACACATATCGAAACGTCACTCCGTTCCCTGACTAGTCTCGACTACGTTCTCATTTTTTTAAGAGAACAGTAAAAAAAAGGGTGAGATCAACTAGCCAAGTAAGAAATATTTTGACTAAGATAATGTAGAATAAATTATCATTAGTCTTCAACAATGTTAAACTGATACAATATAACAAACATCAAGTTTAACTGCAGCGGAATAAGCAATCCATTAAAAGAGTCAAGTAGAGAATAAAATCTACTATCTTTTATAATTTAAAAGGTTTTTTATCACTTTTATCGTTGAGACTCAGCTTAATAAATAATCCACATCATCCCTGCATTACGGCCAATGATATTCATTAGTATCACAACCACAAATTATCCATGTACTACGGGCCAAGGATATTCGTGTATTCATCAATGGTCATGATCATGCCAACAACTGTCCATCAATGCACTACGGGTTAATGAGGACTTTTACCACATCATTTGTAATATTACGATCATGATTACACCGAATAATCTCTGGTCATAATCATACTAAGTCCATCTATGCGCTACAGGCCACAGATGACTTTAAAAAAAAATATAAACATGAGGATGATGACAATGATATAAGAATTCAATAAAACAAGTTCAAGAATTAATTTATTTAGGAACTAATAACGTCCAAATTGTTAACATGATACTTCTTTGTAGAGAAAAATTCAAGAATGCTCAGAAAAATATTTTCATGAAAAGATACTGGATGAAGCGCAAATATCAAGGATATTCCACGAATTTCATGGAGTATAGAAGTCAAAACTTTAATCAACTGAATATAATAAAGAATGAAATAACAAAAGAAATCACCAGGCCTGCGATAGACCGCACAGGCAGGTTATTCCAACAGAATAATAAATAAAAGAACCAGGTCCGGCGTAAAATGTACAGACAGGATATTCCAACAGAATAATAAAGACAAAACCAGGTTCGTCGTAAAACGCACAGACATGATATTCCAACAGAATAATAAAGACGAAACTAGGTCCGACGTAAAACGCACAGACGGGATATTCCAACAGCATAATAATGAATTGAATAACAGAAGAATTTTACCAAGTATAGGGTAGCCCGCATATACAGGTTATTCCACACAGAATAATAAAGAATATAATAACAGAAGAATTTCACCAAGTATAGGGTAGCCCGCGTATACAGGTTATTCCAATCAAAATAATAAAAAATGGAATAACAGAAGTTCTTTTCATGAATACAAAAGAAATAATACCCCTTACCTTAGAAGAAACTGAATATAGAAGTGGTGAAGTAGCAGAACACTTTTCTTCTTTCTCTCTATAGTTTCTCTCTCTAGAGTTTCAGTGAATTCGTAAGAAATAATGAAAGAATGAGCTTCTATTTATAGAAGAATGGACTGAATAGTAACTAATTCTTGAACGGTCCAGATTGATTTACTTTAAAACGGACGATCCAGATTGATTTAATAAAAAACAAAATCTTTTAAATAAAATATATTATATATATATATATATAACATATGTCTGAAATCACTCACGGGATATACTTCCGCGACTTCTTCTTAACTCTTCACCTTCAATCTAATCATATATATATATATATATATACAAAGGAGATCAGGTCCGGACTCCCGGACGGGAGTAAAATCCGGACCTGATTTTTTTTGTTTTTTTTTTTTTGTTTTTTTGTAGAACAACTAAAAAAAAAAAAAAAAAATTTATGGAACTGAAATTTTTCCAAAATAAAGTGTTTTGGGTGTGTTTTTAACACCTACCCCAACCAATGTATGTACAGTCTGCCCAGACTGTACAGACATATTTCGTTATAGGCATCCAAATCACGCCCAAAACACTGTATTATGGAAAAATTTCAATTCCATAATTTTTTTTTTTTTTTTTTTTATTGTTTCAAAAAAAAAAAAGCAAAAAAAAAAAAAAAAAAAAAAAGGTCCGTATTTTAGTAGAGTCCGGGATCCCGGACTGGATCCGGACTCTATATATATATATATATATATATATATATATATATATATATATATATGGGTCTCCATACACAGCAATCGGTTGTTGGGAAGCAACCCCTTTTATCCAGCAGGTACAAGCTGTACCGGCTTATAAAAAAAAAATCTAAGGCCGGTATAGCTTGTACCGGCTGGATAAAAGGGGCTGTTCTCCAACAACCGGTTGCTGTGGATGAAGACCCTATATATATATATATATATATATATATATATATATAAACAAGATCAGGTCCGGACCTCCCGGACGGGAGAAAATTCGGACCTTTTTTTTTTTTTTGCTTTTTTTTTTTAGAACTACTAAAAAAAAATTTATGGAACTGAAATTTTTTCATAATACAGTGTTTTAGGTGTGTTTTTAATACCTACACCAACCAATGTATGTATAGTCTGCCCAGACTGTACAGACATGTTTTGTTATAGGCATCCAAATCACGCCCAAAACACTGTATAATGTAAAAATTCCAATTCCATAATTATTTTTTTTAGTTGTTTCAAAAAAAAAAGCAAAAAAAAAAAAGAAAGTCCGGATTTTAACAAAATTCGGGAGTCCGGACCTGATCTGGACTATATATATATATATATATATATATATATATATATATATATATATATATATATATATATATATATATATATATATATAGGCCGGATCCTGTCCGGACTTCCGGACAAGTTTAAAATTCGGACATTTTTTTTTTACTTTTTTTTTGAAACAATTAAAAAAAAATTATGGAATTGAAATTTTTACATAATACAGTATTTTGGGCGTGATTTGGATGCCTATACCAAAATATTTCTGTACAGTCTGGGCAGACTGTACATATATTAGTTGGTATAGGTATTAAAAACACACCAAAAATATTGTATTATGGAAAAATTTCAGTTCCATAATTTTTTTTAGTTGTTCTACAAAAAAAAATTGGGGTCCGTTTTTTGATCAGGTCCGGACTCCCGGACCTGATCTGTTGCGTGTGTGTGTGTGTGTGTGTATATATATATATATATATATATATATATATATATATATATATATATATATATATATATATATAAAACCCCAGCACCTTTATATATATAATAATAATGATATAATCCCCCCGTGACCTTAATTGAAACTTCTCCTCTCACTTTTTTTTCAACATACGTGGGCTCCACATGTGGTCCCCACATGTGATCCCACCTTTATTATATTAAATAATTTTCTATTGATTATTTAAAAATGAATAAATGGGGGGTCCATAAAATAAGTAAAATTTACAACAAATACTTCATAAAAATCCTCTCAATATTTTTAACAACATTTATCATCATTATTATAGTTCACAATATTAATCGACCATCGTTCTCAGAAAAGAGAGGGCTTTCCAATAAGGATTTCTCCATATTGGCGCGCAATTAGGTGACCAAACCTCTCCTTGACAGAACTTCTAGACATCGTTAATATTGCAAATAATAATATTAATAACTTCGTCATCTCAATTATTGATTTAATAATATAAAAAAATATCGACAATAATTGAATCAAATAACCTGAGATACTATGCAACAATTACTGAAGCAATAATTGAACAAAACTGAGTGACTTCTCACGTAAGCATCAATAATCAATACTGTGTGCTACTATGCAGTCACGCGTATTCCTGTACTTTTAACATCGGGTGTTTCAACAGTTAACGATAAAACTTTTGCCATTATTTTCATAAAATATTTTTATCGTTTTCTCAATCCGAGAATAATTCCGTTGTGGAGTCCACCAATGATTGCGCCGTCGTACGAATATTCTCCGACCAATCGAATATTATATAACAACTTGCGTACTTTGTAAAATTTATAAATATTACCCACAACTATACCATAATATCAAATTCATTTCATAATATTCAAAAATGATAATTATAGAAAATTCATCTTTACTCATAAAAGTTGGTGTCTTACAATTTATATGAGAAAAAGTAATACTTCATAATAATTAGAAAAATAGAGAAATATTTCAATTAATAAATAATTTAAAATGACAAATCAGTTAAATATATATATTATTAATCAGTGTGTAAAAACTAATTAAAACGTTTATTTTGACACGAAAAAACTTTTTATTGGTTGAGCTAAATAGACTTGGAATTCCTTTCCAAAATATGAATGTGTTTTGGTATTTCATTAAAGCTTAGGAGCCATATATTCCACTTATTATAGCCAGACTAAAAGATTTTACACACACACACACACACACACACACACATATATATATATACAGCGGATCCAGTCCAGGAGTCTGGACTGGAATAAAATACGTACCAAATTTTTTTGTCCAGATTATACAGACATGTTTTGTTATATATATTCAAATCACACCTAAAACACTGTATTATGTAAAAATTTCAGTTCCATAATTTTTTATTTTTTTAGTTGTTTAAAAAAAAAGCAAAAAAAAAATCCGCATTTTAAGAAAATACGGGAGTCCGAATAAGAACCGGACTCTCTCTCTCTCTCTATATATATATATAATAATAATAATAACCTATATAACATTAAAAGATTAGGATTTGTTTGTAATGATTATAATCTTGAAATTATAATTTTCATGAATTATAATTTTAAGACTATTAATTTTAGGATTAAATAGTTCTAATCACATGTTTATTTTTTATAGAATTATTCATGGGAATAACTTAAAATAGTTCCATGTTATGTTTGTTTTGTGCATGATAATTTAAAAAATTGGATAAAAACTTACCAGTTTGAACTATTATACCCTTACTACTATTAAAAATAAATATATAATATTCTCATTATTTAAGTATAAATAGGTATGATAAGATACATTAGTATTTTTAAATAAAATTAAAAGTTAATTTTGTCGTGTTCCAAATGATAAGAATTATAATACATAATTAGACATGATATTAAATAGTCTCTATTTCAATTTTCAAGTTATTTTATTATTCCGAGTCCCGAGACTAATAATTTTAAATTTATTTTTAAAAAGAAATAACTACTATACTTGAATTTTTTTACTGCACTATTGTATTTATAGAGCCTGAATAACACAGATTTATCTTGTAGAGCGTGAATAGCAGTTAAACTGGGCGCGTCAGTATATGGGATATGGTACCGCCGCACTGAGTGAATGGCCAAGGGTAATGGAGTTTAGTTGTTGAAACAGGTGGCTGTCTAGCCTTGTCGCGTTATACACACGTTCACGTTGTTGGTAAAGTGAGTGTGGGCTTCGCTGTAAACAAGTGTTTTAAGACTCCCAACTCCTGTTATGTATTATTGGGGTATGTTGGGTCCGGATTTTAAGTTTATTTTTTATGTAACTTATTTTGTATATCTTCTTTTAGCGATAGACTGATTAAATCGTTGATCCGTCGCTATATATAAAATCGTCGTTTTAATTTTTAGCGACTGATAACATATAGCGACGGATAACATATAACGACGGACCGAACCTATAACGACGGACTGAATCGTCTTCTGGTCCGTCACTAAAAGGAGGGTATGCAAGGTATATTAGATAAAGGGTAAACTTAACATCACGACCGACCGGAGTATGTTTTATGAGAGTTTTTATTGATTTAGGATTATGACATATATATTATTGGGGTATGTTTTAACGATTTAGGATTGTGACCTATATTAAAATACAAGATTGAATAAGATTATAAAATTGATAGGTTATATTAAATATAATATTAAAATATTATTAATTATAATTATTCACGTAACTCATAATTAAAAATTTATATATAAAATTGTGAAATATATAATTATATTAAATTCTATTCTTTCCATTATACATGACGTTTAAGACATAATCACACATATTAAATTTTTTTATTAATTTTAATGTTAAATAATTAATGTTAGTCTGATTCAATAATTAATTACTTTTTCTCCTCTCTCTCAAGTACTCTATTTTTTTTAGGGGCAACGTAGGAAATAGTTAGTTTTTTTTGCTAGATATATGTAAAACGTCTTAAATTATATTATGTGGACAAAAAATTCTTTTAAAACGACTTTTATCATGGAAAAGAAAAGAGGGAGTAATATGTTAAAAGAATACTATGATAATTTCACAATACTACTCTCATAAGAATACTAAATGAAATCTACATTATTTATATCAAGATTTTGTTCTTAAAATTTGTTTGAAACCAAAGAGAAATATAGGTTTTTGTGGTAAAGACTTAACCTTGGAACAAAATATATCAAGATCCACTAGGTTGTGGTTGCTATGGCCACTGTATTTTGGGATTCTTTCAACTGTCACATTCCCTCATCCAACAAATTAACAAGCATTATGTTATCCCTCCAAATGTTATACGCTTAATTCCCTCCCGAAGCAATTTGATAATTTATGTAATTGTAATCACATACGTTTAAGGCAATTGAGATCCTAAATATTGTCCTCTGCTTCAATTACAAACCAAAACTCTGTCCCTGACCGACCCTCCAACTTATAAATACATATCATCTTTCTCATATTCTTCAACCCACAAGTAATCTTCATAACAACTCCAGAACAAGAAAGAATGGGCATCACCACTTTCACTGATGAGTACACTTACTCAATTTCCCCAGCAAGGCTATTCAAGGGCTCGATCCTCAACTCGCACAACTTGATCCCAAAGCTCATGCCACAGGCCATTAGGAGCATCGAAACTATACAAGGCAACGGAGGGACTGGCAGCATCAAACAAATCAACCTTGCCGGAGGCTAGTTTATCTCTACCAAAATTATAAATTAGTCCCTAGTCCTAGAACTTTCTCATTAACAGATGTTTCATTACTTGATTGCAGGTAGCAACTTTAGTTATATGAAGTATCGCATTGATGAGCTGAACGAAGAGACTTACACATATAATTATACATTGGTTGAAGGGGATGCATTGACAGATGGGCTTGAGAAGATAACTTATGAGATTAAGTTTGAGGGTACACCTAATGGTGGTACCATCTCCAAGATGACAAGCAAATATTACACGGCTGGAGATTTCGTGGTCAAGGAAGAGGATGTTAAGGCCGGAAAAGAAAAGGCATCAGGAATGTACAAGGCTGTGGAGGCTTACCTCATTCAAAATCCGAATGCCTATGCTTAGAGTTCTTGTTACTACCCGAATGGTGGGCGAGTAAAATTGAGGCCTGCCTGTAAACCATGCGGTTGGGAATGTTGTAACCTTTCTTATTTTCTCAATAAAAAACGCTCGTTACCTTACATGTTGGATGCGGCCTACTACTATTTCTGTTCAGTTACTTAATTTTGCATCACAGTGCACAAAGCAAACAATTTGTAATTAACTGCACTGGCATCATTTGGGGGAACCGATATCTAAAAGACTTGAACGCACGACATTGCATATTTAGAGCATGTTAGAGAAAGGGTTAAAAAATGTATATCATGCTTCAACAATACAAACCAAAAATAAATAAAGTAGGTTGGAATGATATATGAGACTTGTTTTTTGCAAAGAAATCTACTACTTTGGGTCCTCAAACCATAAAATTATTCTAAGCTCTATGAATGAGTTATATAATGTTTCTACTAGTAGAGCGGTATGGTTTTTTAATGTTAAATGTTTGATAAATTTTATTATATCTTGCATCATGAATTGGAGTGACAAGGTTGGTCACAGTGTTTCCACATAAAAAGTGTCGTTATAGATGTATAGCGACAATAAAAACTCTCGCTATAGGATCTATAACCACGGTTTTCATGTGAAAATATCAAGTCATGTGGAAATATCAGTTTCCTCTTGAAAATAGTCCCACCATTCGGTGATGCCTCAAACTTAACTTCATAGGATATTTTTTCAATCTTGGAAAAAATATTAACTGTTATATTAATGAATTAAATATTTCAAATGAATTAATTGTAACAAACTAAAAACTAATTAATGTTACAAACTTCGCAATTGCAAATTAAAATCAATGTTTTTGTTAGGCATTGTGTTAGGACAAATGCATATTTGATTTAATGATGATGTAATGTATATTTTTAACCAGTAACTTTTGTGTATTCCTTATAATGAAGTTATTGTAAAAGGACTTAGATTAGAAGACCAAACTTGTTAGGTTGATCTATTTCGTTGAGTAAATTGAATGTATAGGTATAGTGATTTATCCGAATGGAGAGAGATAAAGAGAATGCTTGCATTCTTTTTGTCCAACTAAAAATACTTATGTTTAAAGCTCGTGTTCGAAAATTAGTTGAGTAAAGGCTGAAGTCACCCTACTATCGTAGAGTAAAGAAGTGCTCAAAGAGAACTCTAAGGTCATTGAGTGAAGTACCAGTTCGTACACTAAAGACTGAAGTCATTCTATTATCACACAGAACGATCGTAAAGTAATGACTTAAAGATCGTAGAGTAATGACTCAGATCGAAGTGCGTCTAACAACTAGTTCGATGAATTCATTAAAACAAGTCATATAACCAAAACACAATCACAATCAAACATTGAAATACAACCAGTCGGTGAATTTACCAAAACTTAATAACGAACTGCATTCATCCACAAGGGGGAATCAAGTTTTACAACCATTGTGTTACAACCACAAAGTTCCATCAAAACACACAGTTAACCAACCATGTTTGTGGACTACAATATACATCCATCCAAATTTAACCATGTTTGTGGACTACAATTTACATCCATCCCAATATACATCCAACCAAATTAAACCATGTTTGGGATTTTGTTACTTAAAATTTGTTTGAAACCACATAGAAATATAGGCTTTTGTAATAAAATAAAATAAAAATCTTGGAACAAAAGATATCAAGATCCACTAGGCTGTCGTTTCTATGGTCACCCACATTCCCTCATCCAACAAAATTAGCAATTATATATTTCCAGCATTATTATAACCTTCCAAATGTTATATATTAACATGCTTAATTCCCTCATTTGTAAGGAAACTAAAGCATTTTGATAATTTATGGAATGGTAATCACTAATCACATATGTTCAAGGCAATTGCGATCCTTATTATTGTCCTATGCATACATGACAAACCATATGTAATTTACTAAAATATGATTCAATTGCAATCTAAGTATTTCAAGAAAGCAACACTTTGTCCCTCCAACTTATAAATACATACCATCTTTCTCATATTCTTCAACCCACAAGTAATCTTCATAAAAACTCCAGAACAAGAAAGAATGGGCATCACTACTTTCACTGATGAGTACACTTACTCAATTTCCCCAGCAAGGCTATTCAAGGGCTCGATCCTCGACTCGCACAACTTGATCCCAAAGCTCATGCCACAGGCCATTAGGAGCATCGAAACTATACAAGGCAACGGAGGGACTGGCAGCATCAAACAAATCAACCTTGCCGGAGGCTAGTTTATTTCTAACTTTCTCGATACATATCTAAAAAAATTATAAATTAGTCCCTAGAACTTTCTCATTATCTTGTAACACTTTACGGAACATGAATGTGACATAAATTTTCATTACTTGATTGCAGGTAGCAACTTTAGTTGTATGAAGTATCGCATTGATGAGCTGAACGAAGAGACTTACACATATAATTATACATTGGTTGAAGGGGATGCATTGACAGATGGGCTTGAGAAGATAACTTATGAGATTAAGTTTGAGGGTACACCTAATGGTGGTACCATCTCCAAGATGAGTAGCAAATATTATACGGCGGGAGATTTCGTGGTCAAGGAAGAGGATGTTAAGGCCGGAAAAGAAAAGGCATCAGGAATGTATAAGGCTGTGGAGGCTTACCTCATTCAAAATCCGGATGCCTATGCTTAGAGTTCTTGTTACTACCCGAATGTTGAGTATGTTGTAATAATAAAAGCCTAAACCATGCGGTTGGGAATGTTGTAATTTGTCTTAATTCTCAATAAAAAGGCTCCAGTCCAGTCCAGTTTGTTTTTTTACATGTTGGTTGTGGCTAAATTTATGTGAAGTTACTTCATTTTGTGCAATTAATTGAAGTAATTCCAGTGATCAAGTTAACTGAACAAAATGTATTGGTTGCACTGGCAGCATGTAGGGGATACCAATTTCTGGAAGACTTGCATGCAAGACCTTGCATATCTAGAGCTTTGATACCATATTAATTTATCAACTGTTCTCAAAGTTTAAAGATGTTGCATGGAGAAAGGGCCCAAAAATGTCTATCATGCTTGAACAATCCACACCAAGAAGTTTGGAATCATACGACACTGAATTTTACTTTTAACAGGTTTAGTATCTTAACAACTCTAATTTTTTAGAAAGAAATCTACACTACTTTCTGTCCTCAAATCAAAAAATTACTCAAAAGCTCTAATAATTATAAATGTCTCTTCTCATCCATTGCAACAGCTCATCGAAGCACGGAAACAGATATTATCTGTAATCTTCCTCTATGATTCTATTGCATCAGATATTCAGAATTGCAGTAATATGGTTGGTCACAGTGTCATGAGGTCATTTTGAATATCAGGGGTAAGTCGAATAATATAAGAGATGAACTTGGTGTTCATTTTGACTAGTTGAGACTCAGAATTTCATCGAAACCAAAAAATTGCTTCAATAGAAATTACAAGAGTATATTGTTGTAGTGTGAATCTCATCATGTGCAACAAACTGATACTTCCATTACATTACAGAACAGCCACACACCTTTCATGTATTGCTGCTGTACTACTGGACTAACATAACATAACAATTAACTGAAATGATTCTTATCTCATCCAACACTAAATTATACTTTTCATTATTGTAAAATAGCACTTACATTATAAAGTAAAACATCGATTAGCACTGCAATTAAGCAGGTAATCTTTATTACAGTTGGGCCATGGCCTAACCAAAGAGAAAAACTCACACTCATAAAAACAGCAACAGTTGAAATTAAAGATGTTAGAACATAGAAGGACATTAAACATAAGCATCCGGGTTTTGAAGGAGATAGGTTTCAACAACCTTGTACATTCCCCACACTTTTTCTTTCCCTGCCTTAATGTCCTCTTCCTTGAGCTCAAAATCTCCCTTGGTGTAACACTTGGTTGTCATCTTAGAAATAGTCCCACCATTTGCTGATGCCTCAAACTTAACTTCGTATGATATTTTTTCAATCTTTTCCATTAGTCCCTCCCCTTCAATCAAGCTATAGTTGTACGTATATGTCTTCTCATTTAGCTCATCAATCCGGTGCTTCAGATAGCCAAAATTGTCACCTGCAGCAAAAAGAAAATGATATCTTTCATATATATCTTTGTTTAATGATGTAACAAATCAAACACATGCAAAAAATTAAAAATACCTTGAACAAAGTTGATCTGTTTAATGCTTCCAGCACCTCCATCGCCTTGGATGAGCTCGATGCTCTTGATAGCCTGTGGTAGGAGTTTTGGAATCAAGCTGTGGGAGTCAAGGATTGAAGCCTTAAATATTCTTGATGGAGAAATTGGAGAAGCATACTCATCGGTAAAAGTGATAACACCCATGACTATTTTGTAGAGGTCTAAAGATGATTAGGGAGAAAATAGAAAACTTGGGCTATGTGCAGAGCTTGTTTGGATATTTTAGATTTATGAGAGGATGGTATATATAGGAAGAAAGTTAGATTTTCTAGTTTTTTAAACCTATAAATTCCTTCTAGTTGGATCATTCCTTCTGCAGCTACCAAAGCATATAGACAACTATATTCGATTCTTTGTCGAATTTGCATGTCCCAAGTCATAACAAGCCATTCCCATTTAGTTGTGCATCAATTACCCAAAAATTTTGAACACTTCCAATACTACAAGTTCTTAGCAAAAAATGACAGATGGGAGAATAAGCAGACTAAGATATTATTTTGGTGCTTAGAAGGGACAAAAAAGTTACACAGTCCTCTGTCTGATAAATCCTTGTTAATTAAGATGTACTACTATTATTTATCATTAAACAAGTGGTGATTGATAAACTACAATAATTTGATAATTTATGGAATTCTAACTCACATATGTTTAAGGCAATTGAGATCCTTAATTTTGTCCTAAGCATATTGCACAATGGGAGCCAATTATTTCAGAAAAGTAAAACTCCATTACTTCAAGTTATAAATGCATACCATCTTCTCATATTCTGAAAACACATTCTAACAATCCTTTATTACTTTCCCAGAGCTAATTCATCATAAAAACTAGAAGATGGGAATCACCACTTTCACTGATGAGTACAATTACTCGATCTCTCCAGCAAGACTATTCAAGGGTTCGATCCTTGACTCTCACAACTTGATCCCAAAGCTCATGCCACAGGCCATTAAGAGCATTGAAACTATACAAGGAAATGGAGGGACTGGCAGCATCAAACAAATCAACCTTGCCGGAGGTTAGATTTCTAACTTTCTTGATCAAAAACTAAAAATTCTATAGTAGTCCCTAAAACTTTTTCATTATCCGATCACACTTTAAAAAACATGAATTTGACACATGTTTCATTACTTTATTGCAGGTAGCACCTTTAGTTATATGAAGTACTACATCGATGAGCTGAACGAAGAGACTTACACCTATAATTACACTTTGGTTGAAGGAGATGCCTTGACAAAGGGGCTTGAGAAGATAACTTATGAGATTAAATTTGAGGGCACACCTAATGGTGGTACCATCTCCAAGATGACAAGTAAATATTATACCATGGGAGATTTCGTAGTCCAGGAAGAAGATGTCAAGGCTGGCAAAGAAAAGGCCGCAGGGATGTACAAAGCTGTAGAAGCCTACCTCCTCCAAAACCCTGATGCCTATGCTTAGTGTGCTTGCTACCCGAAAGGAGTAACATTGAGGCTGCCTATTTCCTGCTGTTCTAACAATAAAAGCCTAAACCACGCGTTGGGGGTGTTGTAATTCTGTCTTCTTAATAAAAATGCTGGATCCAGTTTGTTTCCTTTCATTTTGGTTGTGGCCTATTTTTGTGCAGTTACTAAATTTTGGTTAATGAAAGTAATTTCAGTGATCAAGTGAAGTTTGAAAACCAAGGTGCATCATATTGCACAAACCAAACAATTTGTAATTAATTTTACCGGCAACATGTGTGGGGAACCATTTGCTAACAGAAAGACTTGATGCAAGAACTTGCATTCAAAGTTTAAGCCGTCTACAGAGCGCCTACATGTAAAAGTAGATGAAGATGGCATTCATTTGGTTGAAGTAATATATCCATTTTGGTGCAATACCAATGAAAATTTTAAGGAGACAAGTTATGTTTAAAATTTTGAAAGAATTCTTCAAAGTGATGATGATCTTGCACTAGTTGATACATCCAAATACTTCCCCTGCCTTCCTCTGGCTACTCATTTTTTTAACATGCAATTAATTTGATTCAGCAGGAGTTTCTCATGAAAGACAGAAATATAATTAACTATAAGTGTAGATCCAAAAATAAGTGGACTGGGATTCTGTTAGATGTAGCTTTCACCAGAGCTAGAGTATTTCATGTATTATTGTGCCACTTGTTGTAGCTGTTGGCATATAGTTTGGCATAACATAATAATTGTAATGATTCTCATCTCATTTAACACTTAATTATACTTCTCATTATTGTAAAATAGCAGCCACATTATGAAGTAAAACACCTATTAACACTGCGAATAAGCAGGTAATCTTTATTATAGTAAGGCCAAACCAAAGAGTAAGTTCAGACTCATGAAAACAACAGTAAAAAGATCAAAGAATATAAAAGGACATTAAACATAGGCATCTGGAATTTGAAGGAGGTAGGCTTCCACAACCTTGTACATTCCCAACACCTTTTCTTTGCCAGCCTTAACGTCCTCTTCTTTGAGCTCAAAATCTCCCTTGGTGTAACACTTGGTTGTCATCTTAGAAATAGTACCACCATTTGATGATGCCTCAAACTTGGTACAATATTTTTTCAATCTTGTCCATTAATCCCTCCCCTTCGATCAAGCTATAGTTGTACGTATATGTCTTCTCATTTAGCTCATCAATCCGGTGCTTCAAATAACCAAAAGTTCCACCTGCAGAAAAAGAAAAACATAACATGTCATATTTTTCTGTTTTTTATGATGTAACAAGTCAAACACAAGCAAAAAAAAAATCAGTAAAAATTAGACCTTCAACAAGGTTGATCTGTTTAATACTTCCAGCACCTCCATCGCCTTGGATGATCTCGATATTCTTAATAGCCTGTGGTAGGAGTTTCGGAATCAAGTTGTGAGAGTCGAGGATTGAAGCCTTAAATATTCTTGATGGGGTAATTGAAGAAACATACTCATCGGTGAAAGTGATGACACCCATGATTATTGTGTCCAAGTCTAAAAGATGATTAGGAAGAAAGTAAAAGGCTTGATTATATGTAGAGTTTGTTTGGATATTGTAGGTTTTTTGAAAGGATGACATATATATAAGGCCGCTACAAGTATTTTAGAAAAGTAAAACTACATCACAAGGACTTATAAATACATACCCATCTTCTCATATTCTTCAAACAACCATTTCAAGCAGCCCTAGAGGTAATTCATCATAAAAACTAAAAGATGGGAATCACCACTTTCACTGATGAGTACAATTACTCAATCTCCCCGGCAAGGCTATTCAAGGGATCTGTCCTTGATTCTCACAACTTGATCCCAAATCTCATGCCACAGGCCATTAGGAGCATTGAAACTATACAAGGCAATGGAGGGACTGGCAGCATCAAACAAATCAACCTTGCCGGAGGCTAGATTATTTCTAACTTTCTCGATACATATCTAAAAAATCTAAATTAGTCCCTAATACTTTTTCATTATCCCAGAACAATTTATGCAACATGAATTTGACATCTATAAATGTTTAATTACTTGCAGGTAGCACTTTCAGTTACATGAAGTACCACATTGATGAGCTGAACGAAGAGACATACACGTATAATTATACTATGGTTGAAGGGGATGCCTTGATAAAGGGGCTTGAGAAGATAACTTATGAGATTAAGTTTGAGGCCACACCTAATGGTGGTACCATCTCCAAGATGACAAGTAAATATTATACGGTGGGAGATTTCGTAGTCAAGGAAGAGGATGTCAAGGCTGGCAAAGAAAAGGCCTCAGGGATGTGCAAAGCTGTGGAAGCCTACCTCCTCCAAAACCCTGATGCCTATGCTTAGTGTTCTTGAAACCCAAAATTAGTAAAATTGAGGCTGCCTATTTTCTGTTGTATAAGAATAAAAGCACCACACGGTGGAAATGTTGTAATTCGTCTTCTTAATAAAAATGGTCAATCCAGTTTGTTTCCATTCATTTTTGTGGTTGCCTATTTCTTTGCAATTACTTAATTTTGTGCAATGGAAGTAATTTCTGTGATCAAGTTAAACAAAACACACAATTTGTAATTAATTGCACTCACAACGCGTGTTGTGTAGGGATAGGGGTTGGCAGGGGGGTGGGGGGACTTGAAATTCAGTCAAGTGAAAGCATTTTTTATATTAAAAAAAAAACTATGTTTCTAAGTGACAATCTTACACCAATTGATACATCCAAATATGGATGCTTTCCTCTTGCTTCTTGAAAGATAATGAGCTTTGGATTCTTGATTTCCCCTCTAAAAAAGCTACTCTGAAGATACCATTAATTTTATGCAGCAGGATCTCATGAAAGACAGAAATATAATTTACAGTATATGTAGATCCAAAATTATGTGGACTGGGACTCCGTTTGATGTTGCTTTCAGCAGACTAAGTATTTATTTTTGAGTGCAATGATAATAGTTTGAATCAGGCTTTTGAAGTTTCGTAAGGTGATTTCATTAGTTTCCAATTTCATTATTGTGGAACAAACTATAATCTGACAGGGATTGAACCTCTCACACTCGGCTAGGGACGAAATTGAAGAACAAAAAAAGTACAAGTACTCACATAACAGGCATGCATCTTCCGTCTGACTAGCAATAGCAATGGACATAACAATTGTAATTGCATTGGACATACAAATTGGACATTATGAAGTAATACATCAGTTACTACTGCCATGAAGCAAGTAATATTTATTACAGTAAGGCCAAACCATCACACTCATGAAAACAACAATATTTGAAACATTAAAGAGCACAAAAAGAACACTAAACATAGGCATCCGGGTTTTGAAGGAGGTAGGCTTCCACAACCTTGTACATTCCCAACACCTTTTCTTTGCCTGCCTTAATTTCCTCTTCCCCATTAGCTCAAAATCTCCCTTTGTGTAACACTTGGTTGTCATTTTCGAAATAGTCCCACCATTTGGTGATGCCTCAAACTTAACTTCATACGATATTTTTCAATCTTTTCCATTAATCCCTCACCTTCGATTAAGCTATAATTGTATGTATATGTCTTCTCGTTTAGCTCATCAATCCGGTGCTTCAGATAACAAAAATTCCCACCTGCATCAAAAGACGAAAAGAAAAAAAGATAACATCTCATATGAATGTCTATGTTTTATGATGCTACAAATCAAACACACGCAAAAAAAATAAAAATAATTGTTGTGTAAAAATTAGACCTTCAACAAAGTTGATCTGTTTAATACTTCCAGCACCTCCATTGCCTTGGATGAGCTCGATGCTCTTAATAGCCTGTGGTAGGAGTTTAGGAATCAAGTTGTGAGAGTCGAGGATTGAAGCCTTAAATATTCTTGATGGAGGAATTGGAGAAGTATACTCATCGCTAAAACTGATGATACCCATGATAATTGTGTAGACTGTAGAATGTTGAGGTCTAAAGAGGATTAGGAAGAAAATAGAAAGCTTGGTTTTGTGCTGAGCTTCTTTGGATATATATATATATATATAGAGGAAGAAAGTTGTAACTTTCTTCTTGTTTTTTAAATTGTTTATTCCTTGTGATCAGATCATTCCTCTTCTAATACCAAGGCAAGCAGTCAAGTACATTCGGTTTCTTGTCGAGTTTGCATGTCTTAAGTGATGGGAAAACATGCACATTTAGTTGTATAAGGGCATCAATTTCCCAAAAACTGACTACTTCCAATACAAGAAGTTAGCAAAAAATGAGAGATGTAACAGTAACACAGTCCCCTAGCTGACAAATTCTTGTTGATTAATTATGATATACTACTAGTTTTTAATTGAAAAAGTCTTAATGATCGATAAAATCCAAATTAATGTTGTACAAGGATAATTAATTAGACTACTAAGATCCTTGGTTTTGTCTAATGCGATTATATATGGAACAATATCAATCAAGTGCACAAGACTCCCGCAAATAATCCAGTTTTTGGTCATTGTGCAAACTAGACAAGGAACTGAATCTTTATGTCTATCATGTCCTAGTCATTGTTAAAATCCAAAACTACAAGATAATCAGGGCCGGCCCTGAGTTTTTTAGGGCCTAAAACGAAAAAAAAATAAATTGGGCCCTTTGTGAATTGCTATTAAGATAGTTATAAAAAACACTATAAATTTTCTCTAAACAAAAGAATATAAATACGAAAGAATACCAAATATAATAACAGACTTTTTCAATATTTTCAAAGCATCATTCAAAACACTAAAAAATGGAGAAAAGGGGCCCTAAAAATTTTTGGGCCTAAAGCCCGGGCACCTTGGGCTTTAGCCCAGGGCCGGTACTGAAGATAATCCTAGGAATTTTTCTTAGTATAAATACCATCCTCTATGAACTGCCAACCCACACAATCAAGCAACTTCCTCAATAATATAGCATAAATAAATCATGGGTGTAACAACTTTCACTGATGAGTACACTTACTCAATCACTCCGGCAAGGCTATTCAAGGGATCAATCCTCGACTCGCACAACTTGATCCCAAAACTCATGCCACAGGCCATTAAGAGCATTGAAACTATACAAGGCAATGGAGGGACTAGAAGCATCAAGCAGATAAATCTCGCAGGAGGTTTGAGTAATTCTAGCTTGGGTTTTTAATTAGTTATCTAGAGCCCTTAAATTTTCATATTAATTTGTAATGCAGGTAGCACTTTCAGCTATTTAAAATACAAGATCGATGAGCTGAACGAAGAGACGTACACATACAATTACACATTGATTGAAGGCGAAGCATTGACAGATGGGCTTGAGAAGATAAGTTATGAGATTAAGTTTGAGGGCACACCTAGTGGTGGTACCATCTCCAAGATGAGTAGCAAATATTATACGGTGGGAGATTTCGTGGTCAAGGAAGAGGATGTTAAGGCCGGAAAAGAGAAGGCCTCGGGGATGTACAAGGCTGTGGAAGCTTACCTTATTCAGAATCCGGATGCTTATGCCTAGTCCTAGTGATATTATATATGTTAATGTCTGTCTGTCTTGTCTTTTCCCTTCTTCTTGTTGCACTACTGCATGCAGTACGTACCTTCCTTCCCTTTGGTTTGAGAATAAGATCATATCCTGCATGTGACTTTGAGTTTGATGCTTCTATATATTCTATCAACCCAATAAAATTAAAATTATTCAGTTCCAGTTCCAACCATTGGATAACCAAGTAATTAATATAAGAGCTAGTTCAACAATTAAATGTACTGCCTAAGTCGATTCAATTATTCGAAGATAAAATTTGATCGGTTTCAATGCGATTTTAAATCAAAATTAAAAAATCACCTAAAAATATCAAAAACTCACATAAAAATAGTACTGACTTTATATAATACTCCTATAATTGCACTGGAACCACAAAATACACGGCAACCTTGTTGAGGTTTGGACTGCAGTCCTTTTGACATACTTGGGAGGCGAGCTCAAACGACGCCGTTTTCTATGAATTAAATAACTTGACATATCTGGGTTTTGATTCGATCTCTTTTGCTAACCCCAACATGTGGCAGAGTTAAAACACTTCACCATCTAAACTTTCTCGTTTCTCACCCTCTCATCTTCTTGATTATTAGCACTTCTGAAGACTCTGAATTCCTCTTCAGGTCAGCCCTAGACCAGTTTCAGTCAAATCGGTAAGCCATTTTCCCTAATTACTTTTCTAATTTATCTGTAAAACAAATTTATTATTCTGAATCTTTGTAATTATATCAAACTGATAACAAAAAGCATAAATCTTTATCATTAATTTGTGGGTTTGCTTCATTTTTATCAGTTCATGGCTTCTTCATTACTCAATGGAGCTGAAAATATCAAGCTTGTTAGTGGGTTATCTCCAACTGGGTTGGCTTTTAATGGGTTACATTTTCAAGGGAGAGGGCTTACCAATAAGGGTTTAGTGACTTTTAGTAGGAACTGTTACTCCAAAACCCTAGTACCCAAATGCAGTTTTTCCTCCTCTAGACCTGTTTCTCAACCCAGATTCATACAGCATAAGAAAGAAGCATTTTGGTTCTATAGGTTTTTATCAATTGTGTATGATCATGTAATTAATCCTGGGCATTGGACTGAAGATATGCGAGACGATGCGCTTGAGCCTGCTGATCTTTTTGATCGAAAGATGAGGGTGGTTGATGTGGGTGGTGGAACTGGGTTTACCACTCTTGGTATAGTGAAGCATGTTGATGCCAAAAATGTGACAATCTTGGACCAGTCACCTCACCAGCTTGCTAGGGCGAAGCAGAAGGAGCCGTTGAAAGAATGTAAGATAATTGAAGGAGATGCTGAGGATCTTCCTTTCCCAACTGATTATGCTGATAGATATATTTCTGCTGGAAGGTATTTCCTTGGTTCATTTCCATAGTCTTGTTATTTGTATTATAATATATTTTGAGGTTCAATTTGGTTGAACATGGATTTGAAATGAAGGGATTCAACAAATAGAATTCATTTAATGCGTTACCAAGAGGAAAGAGGTGATATATTTTTTGCTAGGAACATACAAAGTAGAATCCTTATAGATATGGCTTTTAAAGAGTTCCTCTAGACATTGTATTACAATCCATTTGCCATGGGCTCTCAAATTCAGTCATTCGTCTTCTTAAAAATCATATAGCCTTTAATCTAGCTTAAACGCTTTATTCAAATGCTAGACTCTTTCATTTTAAATCCATGAATTGTATTCAGCCTAAAGGTGTTTCACAACAGATTATATTGGGAAATTATAATATATAATTATCAAATCTAATATGTAACTGACATGTCTAGGTTTCTCATAATCTATTTATAAGAGCTTTCACAAGGAATGTTCAGTTCAGAGTAAAGAAAATTACTGATGTTGTGTTATATTACAATTAATTTGAATTAACATCAGTTATATTACAATTAATTTGAATTTAATTAGTTTTATTTTTCTCATATTTTAATTAAAGCACTGATTTTGATAGAAAAATATTTATGGTTGATGGTGAATGTTAATGAGCAGTATATCAAATATGAAAGAATTCTTCTTCTTTTTTTAACTCACAATTGCTCGTCTCAAGTGTAATTTTGTATGAGTGTCTTCTTCAGTATTGAGTACTGGCCAGATCCACAGCGTGGTATAAAGGAAGCATATAGGGTACTAAAAATTGGAGGAAAAGCCTGCTTAATTGGCCCTGTCTACCCTACCTTTTGGCTGTCTCGTTTTTTTGCGGATGTGTGGATGCTTTTCCCTACAGAAGAAGAGTACATTGAGTGGTTTCAAAAGGCTGGTTTTAAAAATGTCCAACTCAAGAGAATAGGTCCAAAGTGGTACCGTGGTGTTCGCCGTCATGGATTGATCATGGGTTGCTCTGTCACAGGGGTGAAGCATATGTCAGGGGACTCTCCCCTACAGGTACCTAATTACATTGATTTTATATCTATTCTTGTACATAGGAAATGCTGTATGAAAATTTTATTTTAGATATCTTTTTTGCTTTGTTGCTTCTTTTCGTGAGTTGCTCTCTTTTTTCTTTGAGATTTTTGGTAAACATGACACAATCTTCATTTATTGCAATTCATTTAAAGTTTCTACAAGGTGGTCATATGGTAAACCTTGTTTGAACCTGCTCATTTTATGTAAGAAATGTCATTTTGGGACTCTGATCAATTATCCTTTTTAGAACAAAGGCTAATGCATAGTGATAGTTCTTCCTAATCTGTTAGGGGCCTTGCATAAATTTTTTTCATTTTTTGTTTGGATAAAGTTTTGTACTACAATAGTTTTTATAGCATAATTATATTTTGGATTGGGAATGTAAAGTATTCATCTTTATAAGCAAGTTAACAAATGTTATAAGGATGTTCAACTATGGGGTTTAGATTTGTCTCTTCAAATGAGAAGCAAAACACAAGTACCTAACCATACACAATTCTAAAGTAAATCGGCAATGGCAAAGACGGAAAAAAAATCACAATTGGGATGAACAAGATTATAGGATGAGTGCGAAGTCTTAAACTATCAAAATTTACCCTTCTTAATATTTGTCTCTTCGAAAGAAACCTTAATTTGGCTCCCTATTATAAACAAATCTGAATACAGGATATCTAAAATGAAAAATACTGCGAACTACCCATGAAGAAGGATTTGCTCACCCAAAAAAATTATAAATACAATAGAGAAGCATAAGACTGGTGTCTAACCTTCTAACTATTTTATGATACCCATGGCTTTCACTTTCTAAAGCTTAGTGGATAGTCTGCTTGTCTTGCATCAGGTATGGGTGACTGTTGAATGAAGTATTGTATAAAGTGTTCACAACTACTTTCAAAATTAAAATTAAGCATGAAATTGTCAAATCTTTCGTTTGAAGCTTTCTTTCAATAGTTTCTGTTGTTTTATTACAATTCTTAAATCTGTGTCTTGGCGCAGCTTGGTCTGAAAGCAGAGGACGTGGAGAAGCCAGTGAATCCATTTGTCTTTCTCTTGCGTTTCGTTCTTGGTGCAATGGCAGGAACTTACTATGTGCTGGTTCCAATTTACATGTGGCTCAAGGATCAGATTGTTCCAAAGGGTAGGCCCATCTGAAAAGCCAGAAGAAAATATGGAGGCAAGATGGTACAAAACTTCCATTATCTCTCTCTTGGAGATTGCTTCACATGCCTCTCAAAGAGCCAAATTGGCCTTTCGGATGCACAAACATGCCAGGTATTACCCTAGTATGCAACTATATAGCCTCCGAAAAGCTGTTGAAATAGTATTTCATGTTTGTGTTTAGTAACAATTTTGTGGCAATTTCTACATACTTTAAGGTTTACAATAATTTTCCAACTATTTTCAATTATTGTAATGTATATTTTTCATCTTTAAGCAGAAATTACTTTTATCTATTTACCCTTTCCCTTTATTGTTGAATGTTTCTCTCAAAATTACAGTTTTAGTCAGGGTGCTACCTCCAATCTATCTAATAAAATACAAATAATTTTGAATTTCCCGCTCACTCAATAAATCATCTGGGCCATCCAAAGTTTGAGATAAATCCCACCGTCCATACATCTATCTAATAAAATACATCTATCTAATCTATCTAATAATGATTTTGAATTTTCCGCTCACTTAATAAATCATCTGGGTCGTTCTAAGTTTGAGATAAATCTCACTGCCCATACAGTGCCGGAGGCACGGGACCCAGCTAGTTCACGTATAAGGGAAAAATGATATACAGTTGTGCTGCAAGTATATCTATTTTATATTTGAAGGGGTATCTTTTACTTTGAAAGTATCATTGTTGTAAATTCGGATTAGTTTGTTTGAAGCATTCCAAGTGTGTATGGAATCACTATTTTTAGGACCAGTTCGTTTTATGAGCACTGGAATTGTAATTTCGAGCGGCTTATAAAACTCAAATTTATTGTATTAAAAATAGTGTGGCAATTTGGACATATAAACTTTGTTTTTGAATTAAATAAATTGCGTTTGAAATCATTTATATTTATATCCAAGAAAGTTCCAAAAAACTGTAAAGCTCTAAAGCAACACACACTTAGGTACTTTAAATTTATTATATTTATAACTTAAATAAACAACATTTAATATATAATAAGTAAATATTTTAAAGAGGGTCACAGTTATTATAACTAATATTTATTTACGTAATTAATAATTAAAAGTCAACGTAAAACATTCATAACTATTATTATTATAGTAATTTTAATACCTTTAAATTTTAAACAAATACAATAGCCACCCGTACTATATTCATGTACTGATGACCAACTCTAGTCGAGGAGAGGACAAAAGAAGTGACTAGTGAGGCCTCAAAATTGCATTTGTTTAGAGCTCGGCAGCTGAGTCAGTGGCGGAAAGCAAACCGCGTGGACAGCCAAGCGCATTAATGTCAGGAGAATAGTAATATTTTTATATGAATTTTTTATATTTATATTATAAATATAAAAATATCAAAATTACAAAATATCGGTTTCCTAATATCAATTAACAACAATTAAATCCTAGGTGGTTAAAATCTCAAAAATCATATTCCTATTACCAAAAATAAAATAAATAAAATAGAGTCTGAACCCAAGCTTACAAATTAAATCCTAGGTGGTTAATATTTTTATGATTTATAACAGTTTACAAATTTAATATATTTCGGTCATGTTTGTATAAAAATTGATATTTCTACATTAAAAAATAATATTTTAATCGAATTTTTTTAACATAAATGTGAAACACACTCATTAAGTCATTATTAATGTAAGAGAGACTATTTTTTTTGCACTATTTCTATATACTCGGTTGATATTTTGGAGGATTTAAGAAAAAGAAAACTAAAAGAGAGAAGAAAATGACAAAATAATTTCTTATATATTACGAAAATTTTGAATAAAATATATCGGTATATGAGATTGGATATGATTATAAAATTGACACACTATATTAAATACATCATAAAAATATTACCAATTAAATTTATATATGTAACTCGCAACAAAAAAAAATTGATATGAAGTCGCAATATATATCAATTTTTTGATAAAATAAAACATTTTGCATTATAAAGAAATATCATGAACTATGATTCTTACAAGAGTGGATAGTATAAAGTCAAGTTTCATCAATTGATTAATATTGACATACAGATCAAGTGATGATTTTTCTATGCGTGTTATTAATTAATTAACTAACTTATCATGAAATTAATTTTATAATAATCGGATCGGATCGGAGTGATGTTGGTGTTGAAAATGAGGTTGGGAAAGTACAGAGTACACACCACCCAATACGGCCATATCATTTGTAGTCTTCTCTTTCGATGTTCTTTGTCCCCTAAACATTAAACCTTACAGCTGTCCCTGCATGCCTATTTCTTTCTTTCTTTCTTTATTTATTTCTAAAAAATTAATTAATTAATTTAC
Source organism: Panax japonicus (assembly GCA_020205505.1). Lineage (NCBI taxonomy): Eukaryota > Viridiplantae > Streptophyta > Magnoliopsida > Apiales > Araliaceae > Panax > Panax japonicus. The sequence goes on from CM035103.1 coordinate 54,867,468, forward strand.
AAAATATAAAATTTAAGCAGTAGACCAGTAGGCGTTAGGGGTGACAATGGTGCGGTTTGGTGCGGTTTGAAGTCGAAATCGCATTCGAAATCGCATTGGATGCAGGTTTAACAAATTCAAAATCGCACACAAAATCGCTTGTAATTGGTGCTGTGCGGTTTTAAATTGTGCGGTGCGATTTTAATTGATACGGTTTCGGTTCCAAAATCAATTGAAACAACAAAAATATTCAAGCCTTCAATAGAATTTAACACAGAGTTCACATCGAGCAATTAACTTAATGACAGAGTCAACAATAGAAATTATATCAAGTATAGAACCATAGCTTCTTCTGCCAAACATGTCAAATTCATCATCAAATTATAGAATAGTGAGACACATAAAATAGTTTTAGCTTATAATAAAGGAATGATGCTGTAAAAACTAAAGCATACGCTATATAACACAACGGAGACCATATATTCAATAACAAACAAGAAGATTTATTTAATTCCCCAAAAATTCAAAATATATACCGGAGATTGAATGAAATTGTATCTTATATATTACAGGGAGGACTTATAGAATATAATCATAACTATATCTAATTTGAACAATATTCTATTAGACTATTACTATTATAGTATAGATCTTAATCAATGCGTCATGTGCTCGAAACAACGAATTTGACCCCTCACCTATAAGCCCTCTAGTAACGCATCAAACAAATCCGAAATTCAAAAACCCAAATGGTCAATTTTTGACTCTATAACCTCTAATCATGGTGAAAAAATGACAATGCAAGACTGGAATTTTCTCTCGTGTTCAAGTGAAAAGTAACTTTAAAATTTACTAGAGATAATACATACATAAACACACATGGTGCGGTTTTGGTTTTATGCGTTCGATTTTGGCTATTAACCAAATCGGAATCGTAATTTTGGTTATTCAACTCACCTAAAACCGCTACATACGCCGGAATCGTTGGTGCAGTTTTAATTGGTGCGATTTTTGGTGCGATTTCGATTTTAATTTGGTTACTTGCTCAGTCCAAATAGGCGTAGATTTAAAAGTCACGGTTTGAGAAAAAGAAAGAATATTATATGAAAGTGGATCATTTGAATATCTGCTTAATTATTTGATAAAGGAGTTTAGTAGCCTCCAGTTCAAATTAATAAGCTGCAAAAGTTTACTCTGTTAATTAAATTAAATAATATTTGTCACGACTGTAACAGTGAGAATTGAAAAAATAATATCAATCGCGTAATAAAAAATAGAAAAAATAGCATAATATTACCATCGTTATAAACTCGTTTCTTTCTTTTTATTTGTCTTTTTGAAAAGAAATTTAATTATGTGTATCTATTGTTTGCAAATTTTAATAATGATCTATTTTTTAATATTAATTATTAATATATTTCTCTTTCAGCTTTTCAATGAATTTTGAAACTATAATATTGAAATTTTATACCTAATTTAATCAGTCAAATAAAGTATTAATTATATTTTTTTAATTTATATATTTTCTTTTAAAATGTGAATAAAAAAAAGTAATGGAGGGACTATAATTATTTTTTGTAATATCCACCTATCTAACACTAGTATTAGATTTGTAGATGGTGTCTAAGATATGATTGATTTAAATACCCCTCCTCTGGCCTCAAGCTTAAATTGACACTATTTTTAAAAATCTACATAAAACCCATCCAGGTTTGAGCTATAAGCAACTCTCTCTCTCTCTCTCTCTCTAAAATACTGATTTGAAGGTTTCTTGAATAAGCAAGCTTGTATTAATTCCAAAGTCCAAAAAATGGCAGATATTCTGAATGAAGAACAAATAGTTGAGTTTCAAGAAGCCTTTAGCCTCTTTGACAAGGATGGAGATGGTTATTTTCTTAAATTTCCCTTTTCCCTTTTTATATTGTTAATTTACTATACAATATGCAGGCATAACATCACTAATTTCTTTAAAAATATATATTTACAAATCTCTGTTTTTTTTCTTTCCGTGTACTCTGTTTCTGTATTTTAATGGCAATTTCTTTCATCTTAATTCTTAATAAATATATATGTTTAGGCTGCATTACTGTTGAAGAATTGGCAACAGTGATAAGGTCTTTGGATCAAAATCCATCTGAGGAAGATCTTCAAGACATGATTAATGAAGTCGATGCTGATGGAAATGGGACAATCGAATTCGTCGAGTTCTTGAATCTTATGGCCAAGAAAATGAAGGTGGTAGTCAAATTTATATATATATATATATACACACACACACACACATAATGATTTCTGATGGTGGATTTGTTATCAGGAAACTGATGCAGAGGAGGAGCTCAAAGAAGCTTTCAAAGTGTTTGACAAGGATCAAAATGGGTATATATCAGCTACTGAGGTAATTATCAAAACCTAAGATGATATGCATAGTAATGATCAAGTCTTACCATGCTTGTAATATTATAATTAACAATGTGGATAAATAAGGTTTCTTCATATTGTAATAGCAAAACTGAACAACTATAAAAATATAGTTTAATGTATATATTTGTTCCGATAATATCATTTTCACTCTGTTAATATCAACAGCCGTAAATAATTACCCCCATAAACCTTGATTTATTTTGTATGGGAGTAGTGGTTAGCATAAAGTTTATTTTGATTAATTGATCAATACAATATCGATATGTAAACGGATGTGATTTCTCTTTGTCTGTCAGCACTGTATTGATTAATTGATCAACTTAGATGAAATTTCTATGGTTGCTAACCAAATGGGGCTTTAAGGATTAAAATTATGACTAATCTGTAATGTCAGTGTTTTAACAGCTGTTTTACATAGTTTAATAGGGTTTGTGCATAATTAATTAACTACACCCCTTACTCATGCACTGAACTTTACCCATATTTAATTAAACAAATGGACCTGCATTTGTTTTTTAAAAAAACTCTTTGATCCTGTGCAGCTGAGGCACGTGATGATAAACCTAGGCGAAAAATTAACCGATGATGAGGTGGAGCAGATGATTAGAGAGGCGGACTTGGATGGTGATGGTCAAGTCAACTATGATGAATTCGTGAAGATGATGATGACCGTCGGATAAAAGTTAAATCGTATGGTTGAAGATTAATTATCATTTTGACAGTTACCTTGACCTTGAGATTCAATCTGTTCTTGATCCATTGTATTCTTTCATTTCTAGTTTTAATTGAAAATAGATAAGAAAAAATTATTAAGGGGTTGAATTCAACTTTATTTTGAGACTAGCATTGTAATGAATTTAATTATATATATATATATATATATATATATATATATATATATATATATATATATATAATATAAAGGAGAGCAGAGAGAGAAAATAGACAAACGTCACATCCAAAATCCACGTCAGCAGTTCTCTCTCGTTCCTCCCGTTTCAAAATTCAAACCCTCTATCTCTCTGGCCTTAGACACAGTAGCCGAGAGATAACACGGAGCTTGAAAAACGAAAACAAGGAGCTTGAAAAACGTCATCAGCTCTCTCTCATTCCTCCCGTTTCAAATTTCAAATCTTCTATCTCTCTCTCTGTTGTTACACTCGAAACCCAGAAGCAGAAGAAGAAGTCGATAATCTTCCTCGGCGAAGCTTGAAAAACGGTAGACCTTACAAGGAACTTGAAAAACGCAGAAGCAGAGAAGAAGTCGAAGATCTACGACCTTCTCCTCTTGACTCTCCTCTTCCTCGGCACCTTAGGTCGTGCTGGTCCAAGAATCCTTATCTTGGTATTTCTTCCTCGGCACCTTATCTTGGTTTTTCTTTTTTTCTTCAATTCAGTTTGGTTCGGCACCCATTGTCTTAGGGTTTAGCTTTATTGGGTTTATGGGGTTCTTGATTTGATTTTTTTAGGGTTCCTTTGGATTGGTTTGATGTTTACAATTATGTTTCTTGGTTAAATTGTGGTATAATTTTTCTCATCATTTCTCTGCTTTACGTTTGGATTATCTTTTGAAATTTCTGCCTAATTTTGGAATTGGGTTGCTGTAGAAATAATTCGTTGTTTACTCTCTATTTTATGATGGAAATGGGGGCCTCCATCTGGGAGAATTCATATAAAAATTCAATCTTGATGGCTCAGTCCCCAAATTGTACCAGCCAATTGATTGAATTTCGTTGCTTTACTTATTGTAATTGTTATTTCTGAAGCTTTAAGGAGTTTTTGTTGTCCTAAGGAGTTCTGATGTGGTACTCTAACAATTATGATAAAACAGAAGAACATAAGATGGAACAAAACTCTGAACCTTAGCTGTATTCTGTGTTGCTCTTTCAATCTAAAGAGTTTGAAAACTATTTACTTGGTTCTTGAAAGCAAAGCTTGATGTAAACTTTTATTGAAAACAAAACTATCTGCGGCCATTTTAGGGAACTGACAGTACACTCATTCTCACTAATATTGGGACCTTGTATATTCTCATATCTGATTAAAGCAGAGCATTAGTTTATGAGGTTAACTATTTCTTATTTCGTTTTTAGATAAAATTTCAAAGTCTTCTTCTGTGGATTCCCAGCCACACGTTTAATATGGTCACGCTTTAAGGTATGATCTTAGATTCCAATTATTTTTGGGTGCACACACGTTTAATATGGTCACACTACCACATCTAGCTAATTGTTATTGATACATTGGAAACTTAGTGAACGAGTTGTTACCGTCTTTTCAAAAAGAAGAATCAGATTTATTAGAATGGCATAGTAACATTGGTGGGAATGATGCTTTGCCAAATGGAAATTTAAAAGTTTCTTCTGAAGCTGGAAAATGGGCACAAGGGGTATCAAGCCCTTTCTTGCACGCAGTTAGTTGATCTGTGGACACAGGTATGCTGTTAGGAATGTGATGGTATTTTGTGTGTCTAGATTTATTAGGAACTCATTCTGTTAGCTTTCTTTAGCTTTCTGCCTTATTGTGTCACATTTTTCATATTAATTTATTCTCTTGGTCACACTCGACTTAAAAATATTAACTCTAAATGGCCCAAGGTTTGAGATTTTTATTAGTCTCATTTTAAATATTTAAATCCCATTTTTCGAGAGATATATGTCTTACAGATGTTGGTTACCAAAAATAATTTTTCATGAAATTGTATTTTCCATGATGCGGAAGTGTGTATGGAGATCTAATGATTGCATTTTGAGATGCCAAGTTAAAACTGGTTTGACTTGTTTTCCCTTGTCTAATTCTTATATGGCTTGCTTGTGTTTACTGTTAATTGTGCAAAATTTTGTTGTTTGATGAATGTATTACATTCTTATTAGAACAATGCCATTTCAGTTAATTTTGTCCATATTTCTTCAGTTATTTGAGAGCTTTGCAAGACTGGATTCACATATTTCTGAAACTTTGTGTTGACAATGTTGCAGTTCTATATTTGCTTTTATAGTTTATCTATTTCCCCATTCTGGTGTTTTGCATGCTTTAATTGTGTGTTTTAAATATATCTCTATTTAAAATTGAATTGCTTAATTATGTGTTCATGCATGCAATATGATGTCCAATGCCATAATTTTGAACATGGATTTGAATTTAGTTGTCCATTGCTGGTATCTGTCCAGGTGTTAAGACCTTTGAATCTCAACTTATGATTTCGTCTTGGGCTTCCCTTTGTGCGAAGTTATCTTGGGCAGACTGACTCTGTTGATTATACTTCCGCGGTTCAGGTGTTATAACTCTCATTTCAATTTTTTTGTTCATAATTTATTTTTAGTTTTTTGAGAATTATACAGTGCCTTCAGGCACGGGTTATTGCTTCCAAATAGTTCGATGTTTTGGTGGTTAGATATGTATTGATGATTGAGTTTGTATTAATTATTGTGGTAGTATGTGTCTTTAGATAATGTAATATTTTTTAAATTTTAATTTAATTTTTCGTTACGCCGTGCCTTCAGGCACGGGTTATCGCTAGTATATATATATATAATATGAGAAATCATCTAATGTGATTGTTACACTATGTCATTACCGATTTGGTGCGATAATCATTACATAATTTTATAAGATTGCGTCATTATCTCCAAATCTGATCTGTTCTACTACTCCAATTTTTCATTGGATTATGATCCTCTCCATTCTAATTCGCGAATCAGCTTCCAACAACTTTGATAAAATAATCCGGATCAAATTTTAAGTCTGAAATAAATTTTAGGTCAAATCTCAAATTCGAATTGAATCCGTTCAAATAAGGTCTTAAACCACTAGTTCAATAGTATCTTCTTAGATCATCTTAGTCCACCACATACTCATTCAAACGATCACGACTGAATAAAAAAATCGCGACTGAAGGTAATATTGTTAATAACTTAATTTTTTATTTATAGATAAAAAAATTTCAATTATTTCAATGCAAGACTAGAATGTTACATTTCAGCATAATAAAGCTTTTATTTTTCCAAGGAGGAACATAAAATTAAGCTGTAGCAGTAGTCATTTTTCACATCATTATCATAAACCTTTTATATATATATATATATATATATATATATATATATATATATATATATATATATATTGTTTGGATTTTAAGCTCACCCCTTATCCAACTCATCCGAGCTCACCCCTCTTTAGCGACGGACCTGACGACGGTTCGATAATACAACCGTCGTCTTTACTTTTAGCGATGCTATATATAGTCCGTCACTAAAAGTATAGACGACGGTTATATGATCGATCCGTCGCTGGGTCAGTCGCTAAAGGAGGGTGAGCTCGGGTGAGTTGGATAAGGGGTGAGCTTAAGATCCAGACTATATATATATATATATATATATATATATATATATATATATATATATATATATATATATATATATAGGAAGGATCAAGTGCATACCCCTTATCTTATTCACTCGTGCTTACCCCCCTTTAGGCGACGGTTTCGGTCATACAACCGTCGTCTATACTTTTAGTGACGGACTATATATAGCATCGCTAAAAGTATAGACGACGGTTGTATGACCGAAACCGTCGCCTAAAGGGGGGTGAACACGGGTGAGTAAGATAAGAGGTATGCACTTGATCCGGACCGTATATATATATATATATATATATATATATAGAAGATGGATCAGGTCCGGACCTCCCGGACGGGAGAAAATCCGAACCTTTTTTTTTTTTTTTGTAGAACAGCTAAAAAAAAAAAATTATGGAACTGAAATTTTTCCAAAATACAGTATTTTGGGTGTGTTTTTAATACTTACACCAACCAATGTATGTACAGTCTGTCCAGACTGTACAGACATGTTTTGTTATAGGCATCCAAATCATGCCCAAAACACTGTATTATGTAAAAATTTCAATTCCATAATTTTTTTTTTTTTTTAGTTGTTTCAAAAAAAAAAAAAAAGCTCCGGATTTTAAACCTGTCCGGGAGTCCGGACAGGATCCGGCCTCTATATATATATATATATATATATATATATATATATATTGAACGATCAAATTGATTTTCAAAAATCAATACCGATATTATAATTTAAAATTGAGAAAGTATTAAATTAGCTAGTGTATTTAAATGAATGGGCTGCTTTCTTTGAATTAGTTAATATCAATGGGCTGCTTTCTTTAATAAGTTTACGTTAATGGGATGCTTTCTTTAATGGGTCCTTAACACTAATATACAACAATTAGAAAGTAATTACAAAAATAAAACACACACACCATAATTACAAAAATAACGCAATTCATATTAATAAGGAAACCTAAAATTAAGGAGAAATATCTTCCATAACTAATCATTCAAATTCAAATATCTGGGATCTAACCACAAAAATAAATTCAAATTCAAATATTCAAATTCAAATTTCATAGGAAAGACTGCACAAATTTTGTACTTTGCAGGAGGTGGCGGAGGCAATTTTCAGAGGAGGTGGAAGCTTTGGAGGAGGTGACAGTTTCGGAGGAGGTGGTAATGGTGTCTTCAGAGGCGGTGGTGATAGCTATGGAGGAGGTAACAATGGCGGTGGCGGTGGCGGTGGTGGTGGCGGTGGCGGAGATGGCGGTGATGGCTCAAGTGGTGGTTACAGAGACAGTGGAGGTGGAGGCTGGGGCGGTAGTGGCGGGAACAACTATTTTCTGGTAGTAAAAGGAAATTCTCAAGATACTGCAGAGGAGAAGATCATTAGTAATGTCATGGTAACCAAATTTTTATAACAAGGTAATCAAACTTTTATACTAAGGTATCCAAACTTTTATACCAAGGTAACCAAACTTTTATACTGAGGTAACCAAACTTTTATATTAAGGTAACCAAACTTTTATACCAAGGTAACCAAAACTTTTATACTAAGGTAACCAAACTTTTATACTAAAGTAAACAAACTTTTATACTAAGGTAACCAAACATTTATACCAAGGTTACCTTGGTATGAAGGTTTGGTTACCTTGGTGTGAATGTTTGGTTACCAACTGCACTATGAAAAAACTGATGGTGTGGAGGTAGATTGGTTACCTTGGTATAAAAGTTTGGTTACCTTAGTATAAAAGTTTTGTTACTAAACTTTTATACTGAGGTAACCAAACTTTTATACTAAGGTAAACACCAATCAACACAAATCAACAAAAAAAGTGATCATAAATTCATAATCAAACGCATATTTTGCATTAAATTAAGATCATAAACCCCAAATGAATGAAATTAAAGAGAAAACCTTAAAAATTAGTGCTCGAGAGAGAGGTAAAATATAAGTACTTACAAAAACAGAGTAAAAAAAATATGAAGAACAATTGGAAGAATGAAAGAAATAGAAAAAATGGCAGAATAGAAGAAAATGGCAGAAATGGCGTCTTCACCTTTTATACAAAAATGGTAGAAATGACGTCTTCATCTTTTGAAGAAAAAAATGGAAGAATAGAAGAAAATGAGAGAGAAAATGACAAAATGACGTTTTCATCTTCTCTCTTCAATGGCGTCTTCATCTTCTCTCTTCACTCTTAAGCTTTTATCTTTAAATATGAAAATGGAAGAATAGAAGTGCAATGGCGTATAAAAAATGAAAGTAGGAGGAGATGAAAGAGAAAATGGCAGAAAAGAATAAATGGCAGAATAAGAGGAGATGAGAGAAAAAATGGCACCTACCAAAACTAATCCCCTAAAATAAGGAATCCTAATTATATTAATATTGTCATGTCAGCCATTACATATTAATTCCTTAATTTAAGGACCTTTAATTATGTTAAGATTGAAAATAAAAACAAAAAAGTGTAATACTTTTGTAATTATTTTATAGGTGTATGATTGTTGTAATTATTTCTAAAAATGTACTATTATATGTAATTTACCCTTCTTTAATTAGAAAACATTAATGGGCTGCTTAAATTCCAAGCCAATTAAGTACCAGGCCAGTTTAGCATATCCTAGGCGGTCTGAGCCGAAGCTGGGCTGGGCCAGGTCTAAACCAGCACACCGATTCAATTTGTCACCTATACGTTTTTAGACCATGTGAAAGAAGTTACCTAATGCGCAATCAATTATTTTTGGTGTAAAGAGCTAGTTAAGAATTAGGGTTGTTAAACTAAACCGCATTATAATATATATTGTGAATGTTTATGTTGATTTTTTTGATCGTCAGTTAAATATTAGTGGTAATTTTTTTATAAGTATGCGTAATAAGTGGAGCTCTCCTAATCTCACGTATTGATAAGTTTCGCAATTGTAATTTGACATAAATTTATCGCAATACATAGCAAGATTCTAATATATATGTTAATTTTAATTTTTGTAATTTCATAACTAATGTTTTGATTATTTTGGAACTATCCCTATAATCATATGATATGCACGTGACTGAATAATTTGACCACAATTAATCATAAGGAATAATTTTACAAAAAATACAACATTAACTATGACATTATAAAAGTTTAAGATATTATATTTATATTTCAATTCATCAGTATTAATATGAAGGAACAATTTTACGATCTACCTGCACCAATTTCTTTAAATAATCAAGGCTATTGCAAATGAGCCCAGTGGAGTCCAAAGACACCCTTAGTTTGCTTATAGGGGTGAGCATTCGGTTATTAATCGAATCGAACAAGTAATTCGGTTATAACCGATACCCGAAATGTCCTGTTTTTACTATCCGAATGAATAACCGAAATGTCCACTAACCGAATAACCGATTAACCGAATAACCGAATAAATTATTCGGTTATTCGGTTAATAACCAAATTTAAAGATTTAGCAGTTTGCATTACAGACTTTACTGTGAACTACATTATGTATTATGTAGCCTACATATTACAGCAGCAACACCAACACAGAAATATGCTGTGAAGACAACAGTCAGTTTGCTATATCATGTCCATAATATTAACTCAAACAACCAAAATACCACAGCAAACATGCTATAAAGAGTGAAGACAAATCAATAGATTCAATACACGTACGAGACCAAGCAAGTCATATTTTAACAGTATATATATAAAAAGTTTTATGCGATAGATTTGCCAACATTCTGATTCAGACCCAATAGAAATCTCGCAGCAAAAATAACAGAACACTCTAATAAAGAGTGTGTGCGACCAGATAAAAAGAATAAACAAGAAGAAATCGAGATAAGAGAGTTCGAGATCTGTTTGCTGCACCGAAGTTCGAACACGATGAGGCTATGGCCGTCGGCCGTCTGGATCTGGGTCTGATCAGTGAGGTTCAGTATAAAGTAGATGAGAGTCGAGATGAGGCTATGGCCGTCGGCCATCTGGATCTGGGTCTGATGATCTGATCAGTGAGAGAAATCGAGATGAGAGTCGAGAGAATAAAGTAGATCTAAGAAGTAAGATCTGTAGTGTCTAGCATGCATATCGGGTAGTAATTAATTTAGTAAAGTACATATGTAGTGTCTTTTGTTCGGTTATGTAATTATTTCACCTGTGCAAAGTTTTGTTCTGTTATTTGGTTAACCCGAATAACCCAAAAGTAAAACCCGTACAAACTAATCGAAAACCGTACAAAAATTCGGATATAACCGAAATGTTAAAAATAACCAAATTATTAGAAAATTTCGGTTAAATTATTTCGGTTCGGTTCGGTTTTTCGGTTATATCCGTTTTTTGCTCAACCCTATTTGCTTATATTCCTTAGGTTTCAAAATTAAAAATGACTTGTTAAAGTAAATTTATGAATTCTAAATTTTAATATTAATATCGCTTCGTTTAAATTTGAAAATAACAAATAATAATTAATAATACTTAAAAGTTTTGTTTACAATTGTAGTTGCTTATATTAAAATTAAATAATTTCATATTAATTTTAAATTTTAATGTTTTTTAAACTGTCAAGTCGATGGAGTATTATTGAATACCAACAAGACATCTTCGTACACCTATGAATCAAATAAAATTATTATGTTTGTGACGTAGGTGCATACATTAGATAAGTAGACATTAAGAAATGTCTCACCTTTAATTTATTCTATCTTATCTACTGTGTAGACTTTCACGTTAATCACAATTCAATCTTGTCAAATATTTATGGGCATATATATTATTCTTCGATAGAATTTGATTTATCTCCCTTAGCAAGTATGTGACGAAATTTAGGTCTGACCCAAAATATTTATGGGCGTGTATATATTATTTTTCCCAAATAAAAAAGTTGTGTGTTTTAACAAATACCAAGCCGACCTATAATAAACAATAAAGCAGGCCAGGCCCATAAAGTATGTGTATTAAACGTGTTTGAGACTAGGGTGTTCAAATTAACCAGATTTTTCGAGTTTTCGGTTTTTTTGACCAGTTCGGACTCCGAATCAGTCGGTTCGGTATAAAAAAAATCGGTCCGATTTGGTATAAAAAACCGGTATATATCGGTTTTTCAATACCGGTTTCGGTCCGACGATTTTAAAGTTCGGTTTTATCGAACCGGACCGGTATATACCGGTTTTCAAATTAATAATAATAATAATAATAATAATAATAAAATAATGATAATAATAATAATAAAAAAAAAATAATAATTATATTAATTTTCGGTAAAAATCGATACCGAACCGGTATCGCCAGTTTGGTATATCGGTCCAACCGGTATCGGTATTGAAATTTGGCCGATTTCAGTACCGATTCGGTTCGATACCGATCCGGTTCGACCTCATTTTTACATGATGAATACCCCTATTTGAGACCATTAATTTACTTTTAACCCATGGGAATTCACACCGTTCTCACAATTTTTTTTGTTTGCTATATTTGACTGAAATTTAATAAAAATGGATTCCAAAATCTCAGAATTAAGATTCTTTTCATTTCAAATAAATTAAAGAGTTTCTATTTTATGGTCCAGATTTAAAATATAACTATTAATTTCATTTGATCCTCTCATGCACCCAAATATTATGAGTAGGGTCCTCACAATTTTGGTTTACACAAAAGCTTTTATTTTCAAAAGTTTTTTCCTTTATAATTTATAAATGAATTACTTACTTAGCAAGGCAACGAGGTCACACGTTATAATTATAATTATAATTAATAGGCAAAATACGCGGTACAAAGTACGTGTACGACATCTCATCCAAATCTTGTAGTATTTCTTAAACCGCCGTCCGCCGCAACTTATTTTCTCATTTCTGAGTAATTTCCAAAAGAAAATAAGTCGGTCCTTTACATTCTTGGAATGCAATCTATCTATCCCTCCCTCCCTGTATCTATATATATATATATATATATATATATATATATATATATATATATATATATATAACCATGCACTGCCATTGCTAAAAGATGAAATATATATTTATCTCAAAAATTCTTTTGTAGTTTTCACGTACGTACGTTTTTAATTCCCTGCTCGATCAGACAGACACTGCTATTTGCATGCGCGAGCCTTGTTCACTCAATATATATTCTGTCTAGTTGTGTGCGTTGTTCACTCAGTTCGAGGCTCGCCTGCCTTTGTAAGTTCACTACGTACTTTCCCTTTAGATACATACATATATAACATGTCTGCTATAATCCATTTAAACTTGCAATGCATGGAAGAATTCCTGCCCATGATCACCCTAAGTCCCCTCAACAAAAAGAGATGGCACTTGGCTTTCGCAACCATCTATTCTTCAAGAGCCTTTTCTCACTTCAACAAATCTGCATTATCCAAAAACTACGTCAAAATCCCATCTCATCAAACACTTGTAGTAGTCCCTCCTAGCTTTCCAGATATCAATCAGTCGAGTCTCACTCAACTAGTTAAGGACAAAAATCTACAACACCTTGTAAATTTTGGTGGTGTTAAAGGTGTAGCCTCTCTTCTCAAAACAAATATCGAGCATGGAATACATGCGGATTCTCATGATATTTCGTCTAGACAAGAAGCCTTTGGCACCAATACATATCGCAGGCCGCCTACAAAAAGTTTCTTCAGCTTTGTTTGGGAAGCTTTAAAAGATCCAACCATTCTCATTCTCCTAGTTTGTGCTGCACTTTCTCTTGGATTTGGCATGAAAGAAGATGGACCAAAAGAAGGATGGTATGATGGTGGGAGCATATTTGTTGCAGTCTTTCTTGTAATCTCTGTATCAGCAATAAGTAACTTCAGGCAAAACAGACAATTTGAAAAATTGTCAAAAGTCAGCAACAATATTCAAGTAGAAGTTGTAAGAAATGGAAGGAGGCAGCAAGTTTCAGTGTTTGATATTGTTGTTGGAGATGTTGTTTGCTTGAAAATTGGTGATCAAGTGCCTGCCGATGGGCTGTTTTTAGACGGGCATTCGTTACAAGTGGATGAATCAAGCATGACAGGGGAAAGTGACCATGTGGAAGTTGATCGTGACAAGAATCCATTCTTGTTTTCTGGCACAAAGGTAGCTGATGGATATGCTAAATTGTTGGTTACTTCTGTTGGGATGAACACTACGTGGGGCGAAATGATGTGTACAATTAGCCAAGATTCAAGTGATGAAACGCCCCTACAAGCTAGGCTCAACAAGCTCACATCATCAATAGGTAAAATTGGTTTAGCGGTTGCTTTTTTGGTTCTTGTAGTCTTGTTGGTTCGATATTTTACTGGGAATACCAAGGATGAGAATGGGAAAACGGAGTTTAATGGCAGCAAGACTAAGGTTGATGATGTGATCAATGGTGTTGTGGGGATTATTGCTGCTGCTGTTACTATTGTTGTGGTTGCAATTCCCGAGGGATTGCCACTGGCTGTGACACTTACACTTGCTTATTCGATGAAGAGAATGATGAAGGATCAGGCTATGGTGAGGAAGCTCTCTGCTTGTGAGACTATGGGCTCTGCCACCACCATTTGTACAGACAAAACGGGGACCCTGACGATGAATAAGATGAAGGTGACAAAGTTTTGGCTCGGCCTAGAATCTATGGAAGAAGAGTTCCACTTTTATATCTTCCAATGTTCTTGAATTGCTCCACCAAGGAGTTGGTTTGAACACAACTGGTGGTGTTTACAAGCCCATTTCAGGGTCTGAATTTGAATTCTCGGGCAGTCCTACAGAAAAAGCCATTCTTTCTTGGGCTGTTCTTGAATTGAATATGGATATGGAGGAACTGAAAGGGAGTTCAAATCTTTTGCACGTTGAAGCATTCAATTCAGAGAAGAAAAGAAGTGGAATATTAATGAATAAAAATGGAGATAACACAGTCCATGTTCATTGGAAAGGAGCTGCAGGGATGATATTATCAACGTGCTCCCACTTTTATGATCCCCATGGGAACATGAAAGCTTTGGATGATACTGAAAGGGTGAAATTTGATCAACTTATTCAAGGTATGGCTGCAAGTAGTCTAAGATGCATTGCTTTTGCACATACACAAGTGTCAGTACATGAACATAAAGACGGAAACATGCACCCAAAATTGAAAGACAACAGCTTGACCCTTTTGGGGCTAGTTGGTATTAAGGATCCATGTCGACCTGGTGTGAGAAAAGCTGTTCAAGATTGTCAATACGCTGGAGTAAACGTGAAAATGATCACTGGAGACAATGTTTTTACTGCAAGAGCTATAGCCACTGAATGCGGGATACTTGGGCCTGATCAGGACATGGATAGTGGAGCAGTGGTTGAGGGTGTGGAATTTCGGAATTATACCCCAGAGGAGAGAATGGAAAAGGTCGATAAAATCTGTGTGATGGCTAGATCCTCTCCTTTCGACAAGCTTTTAATGGTACAATGCCTTAAACAGAAAGGCCATGTGGTTGCAGTCACTGGTGATGGAACAAATGATGCACCAGCACTAAAAGAAGCTGATATAGGTCTTTCAATGGGAATCCAAGGCACCGAAGTTGCGAAAGAGAGCTCAGATATTGTTATTTTGGATGATAATTTCGCGTCTGTGTCAACTGTTTTGAGATGGGGAAGATGTGTCTACAACAACATACAGAAATTCATTCAGTTCCAACTCACAGTAAATGTGGCAGCTCTTGTAATCAACTTTGTGGCAGCTGTTTCAGCCGGTGAAGTACCATTAACAGCAGTTCAATTATTGTGGGTAAATCTTATTATGGACACATTAGGCGCTCTTGCTCTCGCCACTGAGCAGCCAACCAAGGAGCTAATGGACAAGCGGCCTGTAGGGCGTTCAGAGCCACTAATATCCAACATTATGTGGAGAAACTTAATAGCTCAAGCGTTGTATCAAATAGTCATTCTCTTGACCTTACAGTTTGGAGGAGAAGCAATCTTCAATGTCAATGAAAGGGTAAAAGAAACTTTGATCTTTAATACCTTTGTTCTTTGCCAGGTTTTCAACGAGTTCAACGCGAGGAAACTTGAAAAGAAGAATGTTTTTGAGGGCATACACAAGAACAAGTTGTTTCTAGGAATTATTGGGATTACCATTGTTCTTCAAGTTGTGATGGTAGAGTTTCTAAAGAAGTTTGCAGATACAGAAAGGTTGAATTGGGGGCAATGGGGAGCATGTATTGGTATTTCTGCTGTGTCTTGGCCTATTGGTTTTCTGGTGAAGTTCATACCTGTTCCAGAGAAGCCATTCTTCAGCCTTCTAAAGTGGCAGAGCCTGAAGAACATCTTTATAGACAAAAAAACATGATATTAGATTAGGAGATTCATTAAAGGCTGTTCATAATTCAATTGTTTATTTTTTATAATTCATTTTACACATATACTGTATTTAAGTTTTAATTGCATTTATAAAGTCTCTCCAGTTTTCCAACAGTACGACACTTTGCCAGCTCTAATACATTTTGATAGCTGACACAATAGTCTATCCTATTTTATGTTTATATATTGTTTCAAAAATTTTGTATATCATTAGTTTGCAGGTGATAGAGAAGCCATTTTCAGTTTTCTAAAGTTGCAGAACTTGAAGAACATCTACAAAAGATAGACAACATATCAAAATATTAGATTCATAAAACTAATAGACAATGCTGCCTAGCATGCCCATAAAAAAATTAAACAGATTATACAACAAAATCTGTGTCATTGTTTTACAAGTTCCGCTATTTTTAATCAAACAAGAAAATATTTGAAGCTTTGTGTGGTATGATCAACAATCCAACCAGAGTAATATCTTCAACTATACTCATATATGGGGAGCAATTTTTGAGCCTTCATAACTCATAAGAAATATTTATGCTTTCTTCAGCAATCAAACTTGCAATTTTCCTAAATCTGTTCATCTAAAACAACACATTACACCAGAGAAAATAGTTTCTGGTTTTGAACTTTGTACCCTTTTTTTCAATATATGCTTTATCAATTTTTCTAATCACTAGTTCTGAAATTCATCATATATGTTACTAGCAATTCGTTATTTTAACAAACAGATGGCATGCGACTGAAAGAGAAAATTGATCACATTTGAAACAATCCAAGTAAGAAGGCAATTTAGGCAAGAGAATAAATATAAAGAAATCAGAGAAGTTGATCGGTAGAAAATTGACCAGAAAATTATTTAAGCATAACAGGGACTCAGGGAGGCAAGCTTAATGAAGGTGAGGCCTCTATGCCTATGTGATTGAGCTAGGCAAGCGCAACCAACAATGCAAAAATGGAATACTTAATTATATATTTGTCAAAATACAAATCCCGGAACAGATCTCGTGTTACATTGAAGTACGAATCTAATCAAATCAAATTCATCAAATGACACCTTTAAATCACTAACCATTATGACTTAGGCTCTGTTTTTAAAATAGATAGAAAAGAAAAAAAAATAAATAAAAAATATAAAAAAAATTTAATTCGTATGTTTCTGAGTTTTTTAATAAACGAAAAAGAAAATAAATGGATAGAAAACTTGGCCACTTTTTCTGCTAAAGTTTTTCGTCCAAAATTGGCCTGATTTGGACAGAAAAGAAATTGGAATAAGTAATATTTTTATAATTCCCATATTATACTCAACTTTTAATATAATAAATTTTAAATTACAACTCATGTCCTCAGTTTTAAATTTTCTATTATTTTCTATTAAAAACTCAAAAATAACACAAAGGAAAACTTCAAGTTTTTTATTCTTTTCTTTTCTGTTCTAGTTTAAGTTTTCTATTCTTTTCTTTTCTGTTCAAAACTCTGAAAAGAGTATAAAGTTATCATTATTAGGAATTAAATATGATTTACTATCCTAAACTATAGGTCATATTCTACTTCGGTGATCCATCTTTCAATTTTGTCAATTAAATGATTGAACTATTAATTTTTTCCAATTTCATTCAATTGAGCGTGTCACGTCAGAAATTAATGACGTGGCTAACATTGCTGTCTGGGTGGGGCTTAACTAAGCTGATGTGTTTCAAAAAAATAATTTTTTATTTTATGATTAAACAATTTTGATATATTTAAGGGTAAAATTGTCACATTAAAAATAAAGACCATTTGTCTATAACCACAGCCACCACCTTCCGTGTGACCTCCTCCATAGCCACCACCACCACCATATCCACCTACACAGCGTCCACCGTAAAATCCACCGCCGTCGCCACTACCTCTTCCACGAGACTGAGTCTCATTTCCAATCTCAGGATCAATAATGATATTCACATCAACAACAAATTTCAATCATATATACTTATTTATTGATTTTCCGTAGCAGGGGATGTGAACCGCTAGATTCCAACGAGAATAACAAGAAGGAAAAGGGGACCAGAACAACACTAAACTAATTCTATAAAAAATAAAGCAGTATGCATAAAGAATCAGCTCAAAAACAACCAATTAATTAGACTCAGCAGAGCAAAACTCTATTTTAAATCAATTTGAATTCCAACAGAGCAGACCCACACCCCAAAACTGACATAGACACCAACTCAAACCGAAAACGAGGCACCAAAACCAGATTCAACGAGTGGGTGGGCCAATTTGGTGCTCGACAGAGGATGAAAAATCAAGCATGGGTGGAGGTGGAGATTCCGGCGAGAACCATAATCGCTGCAGAATCGGACCATCATAAAATAAAGGAGCCCAACAATATCTAATGTTTAGAATGAACAATAAGCGTTGATTTGATTAGATTGAAAGCTGCACCCCAGATCTAATTTTGGAAAGATGAGCAATAAGTTTAAATAAATCAGATCCGAAAGAAACAAGGAGACCAACATCGAAACGCAAATCACCATCAAAAAGCCATCAAGATCCAAAACCCTCAAACCATAATCCCAAAAATATAGATGACCGGACTAAACCAAAAACATAGGATTTCCAAAAACATAAGATTCGCAGATGAATCTTGCTACTTCCTTTCTTTTCTTTTCTCGAGTAGTACCATATTTTTTTTCTCTTTAAAACCCACACGCCCACTCCACTCCCCTTTTCAAGTTTCTCCACCTTCAGATCTCTCTCTTCTTTTCGCTTTGTTTAAAGACCTCCTCCTCCTTACACAACTAAGTATTCAAGTTGATTTCTTCGAAACCCACTTTTTAAAGTTTCTTTTTGTCAGATTTTTCTGACCGGCGTGTCCTTGATTTTCTCTGGTTTTGAAGCTTCCCTTTGACGGGTTCCCTTTTTTTGTTGGTTCAGTCCGACCATCTATATCTTTATTCTTCTAACCACAAAGCAATTAGATCTGATCAGTTTGAGTTTTATTTTTGTTTAAATTTAGTTTAAGTTAATATAAAATGTTATATTACTCTTTTGTCCTTTAAAGTTAATAAAATAATTTAAAGATTAGCATTCTTTAACACATAAGCATTGTATTGCCACGTGGCAGGCCCACTTTAATGCAAGTGGAAAAAATTAATAGTTTAATTATTTAATTGACAAAATTGAAAGGTGGATCACCGAAGTGGAATATGACTCATAGTTTAGGATAGCGATTCATATTTAAGCCAATTATTACCAACTTAATTTTTTATGTACAGACAAATTTTCTCGCACATATTTAGATGCGACATTTATGCGTCAATATCCTTAGTTGTGAAAATCGAGATATATATATATATATATATGTATATATTTTATTTTTTGTTGTTGAAAGGTAAAGATATTCTCAAATCAACTTTATGCGTCAATTGAGACTAAATCTCTCTTCGAACAATCTTAAGAACGAACTCTCCAAATCGATCAGTTCTGGGTGCTAACCACAAGGTTCAAATACAAGAAAAATAAAGAGAGCTAATCTCTTTTTTTGGAATGCTCTAAATTCTACTTGAGCATCCAAATCTGGATCAATACCAACAAAAACATCTCTGAACAAAGTTGTAGCACCATGTCAAATATGTTCTAAAAGAAGAGCAAAGCAAAAGAAGCATGTCCAAAAGCATGTCGAAATTTGGTTTAGAAGTGTATAAATCTTAGGATAAAATTGTAGTGCTCGAAAATAGTATGTCTATAATTTCGACATCTCATGTTTCGAAGTGTTGTATTGTACTCCCTCTGTCCCAAATTAATTGCTCAATTTTGACTTTTTAAAGTCAAATTGTATATTTTTAAAACTAATCTTTTTACTATTTTTGCTAAAATATAGATAAAGAGATTATAACCAAAAGAAAGTATATACAATTTATTACTAATCCTAAAATTTATAATTTTAGAAATATATTTATATATGCTTAATTATTAATTCTAAAAATAGTCAATTTGACTTAAAAAAGTCAAAACTGAGCAGTTAATTTGGGACAGAGGGAGTATAATATTTCCAGACATGATATTTCTGGGTACCATAAGCATTGCCCTAAATTTTTTGGTGCCAACTGCTAAGCACAAATGTTTCCACACATGATATTTCCAGGTACCCTAGCATCGCTCCAAGTCTTTTGGTGCCAACTGCCAAGCACAAATGTTTCCAGGCATTATATTTCCGGGTACTCTAGCATTGCCCTAAATCTTTTGGTGCCAACTGCCAAGCACAAATGTTTTCAGACATAATATGTCCGATTACCCTAGCATTGCCCAACTGCATTTGTGAGAAAGTTTTGAACCAAAAATGAAATCAATTTTACATCAAAATTTATTTTTTTCCTCTCTAAAAAAAACTCACAAACATGATATTTGAAAGCTTTTAATTATTTTGACTTGGGTTCCCAACCCTTTCTTTAAAAAAAACTTACAAACACAAAATCTTTTGGTGCCAACTGCCAAGCACAAATTTTGATTTATGACGACAACTGGACAACGTAGGCATAAACGTAAGTCTTAATAAACAAAGTACTACAATGGTGCAAAAAGATGCGGCCTATAATATGTCCGTATGTATAGCTCCGACAGTGCCGTCCCATAAGATAGTTAATAATATTATATTATTCACCCCTCCTTCTCCAAAAAGCATTTAAAAGCCTAAACATCAGTTTCTCATGATCCTCCTAGTTTGTGTTTGATTTATTTTCTCTTGGTTTTGGCACGAAAGAAGATGGGCCAAAAGAAGGATGGTACAATGGTGGAAGCATATTTGTAGCACTCTTTCTTGTCATCTCTGTTTCAGCCCCAGCTTACTTCACACAAAACATGCATATGAATTTCACACACTCAAAAAGCAAAAATCGCCACACAATAACAATCCGTGATTAGCAGGTATTTGCTTAGCCATATATATATACACACACACACACACCTTTCAAGTAAATTAACAAATTCTCCAACCAAAATGCCATATTTATACTGAAATTTGTCAAGTTGTCTATTTTTATCTGAAGTTGGTTAGAGCTGAGACAGAGATGACAAGAATTAATTAAACACTGCCACAAATATGCTTCGACCATTATACCATCCTTCTTTTGGCCCATCTTCTTTCATGCCAAAACCAAGAGAAATTACTCCAGCTCAGATCGAGTAGGAGAATGGGGAATAGTTGTAATCTTTTAGCTAGAGCTTCATCTTCATCTTCAGCGTCACTATCCATACATACCATGCTTCACATTGGTTTTGTGAGCAGAAAACTTGCTATGTTTTTTCAGCTTACAAGGTAGTAAAAAAAGATTATGAATAGCAACATAACACCCAAACCAACCAGCATTTACTCATTTTAATTTCTAATTCCCAGGTCCCAACATTCTTCTTTTTCCGTACAAGAAAACGACAGAAAGGAGAAGTATGTGGTAATTGATTCATAGCTTGTGTACAAGGTTTGAATACCATGTACTACTACAATCTCTTGATTCAACTTATTGCCTGCCTTTCATGGTTGCAGCATGGTGCTCCATATATACTAATTAATTTAGTGAAGTTATGGATATATATATATATATATATATATATATATACAGGTTCCAAGAAATTAAAGGGTCAACACGGCGTTGCTCCCATTTGGAAAACAAAACAAAAACATTTAGTTTATTTTCACCGTAAATATACAAACAATGTTGTAAGAAGGCTCTGTTTCCTTTTGCTTAGCATCAATATATTCCAAGGTTACCCTCGCATGAAATATTTGTCTACACACACTTCTTTGGGGTGGAAAAGTTACGATTCCTAAAATTCTCACTAGTATTACCAAACTAACATCTTGGGGTGTAAACACCTACTACCCCGGCCCTGCTCGACTCGATTAAGTCAGTCCGGCTCGAGCTCGAAGTTAAAAATAAATGTCAGTTTCCTTAAATAATACACGTTTGTGTGGATATATCTACTTTTATTCTCCTATGAATATCACATTTCTCTGTCAGCCCCCTAATGCCAGTAAATTTGTAACAAGATTATAATGCAGTCATTCAGTTGCAACAAAATTCTTCAATCACAGTTTTACTATAAAATGATGAATCAATAAAGAAAACAATACGAGATTCAGAAACGGACATGGATCTATTGCTTCGCAAGTATAAATGTGTAAGAGGAAGATGGGGTACTAAAAAACTCTTCCCTCAGTAATTTAAGATAATGCTCCGGATATTAGTCTAAAGCCAAACTAGTGCCATGAAATCACAATCAACAATATTTTACTATTTTATGGCGCCATCCTCGCACAATAATTACAAATTGACGCAAAGTCTTTTTGTTTCTTCCAGTGGCTCATGTAAATTATTAACATCTAGAAAGAGAATCTGTTCAGTAAATCTCAACAATTCCTTCAAGCTGGAACAGTTTTCGGAATTTTACCATTTTCTGCAAGAGACAAACTATCGTAGTAATCCACCAAGACTTTCCAACCACCAGGGCACATAAATCCATCCGGAGGGTTCTCCTTGTTCTTCGCAAGTGTTCGCATCTGTAGAATGCAACCACGTATTTAAAAGATAGCTAGCATGTATGAACATAAAGACAGATAGAAAAGACGTAGGGTTAACTCCATTTTTCCTCATTGTACTAGACCCCGATTTACAAATACATCACCGAACTGAAATTTTTAACGGTCAACTCATTCAACTATTTATTTTTCCCAAACAGTTACAAACTTCGTCTAAACAATTTGACTTTTAACAAAAAAAATTAAAGAAATGTTATTTTTATCCAATTGTCCATGTGGACATGACAAATAAGTCAAATAACATCAGGGTCCCACAAATTTGTCCGAGTGGTCATCAAAATAGAAAATATATATGTTAAAAGTTAATTAAAATTTTGTAAAACGTTAAAAATCTATTCAAAAATATATAAATAAATTACATAGTTAGAAAAAAAACGTGGAGTATTAAATGAAATAAATTAATAGAAGAAATTAACTTATTTAAACAACTTAAACACTTTAAATTCAAACCCATCAGCTTTAATGGGTTTTATTAAATTATTTAAGTTGTTAAAATAATTTGCTACATAATTACATATTGTTCTTTATTATGATTGATTGAGATATATTTTATTTTGTAAATAAAATTCCATCCATATTTTTCTCAAGTAAATAGAATTATTAAGATATATGTTTTTCTTCCATGATTTCATTTATTTAATTTTAATTTTTTAATTTGTTTCAACTTTCAGATTTACTTTTATTTTTCACACATTTTTAATGTGTGGATATTATTTGACAAGCTCACATGAATAACCAGCTTAAAAATATTATTTTTTAATTTTTCCGTTTAAAGTCAACTTGTTTAGACAAAATTTGTGACGGTTTGGAAAAAATAAACAATTTAATGAGTTTACCATTAAAAATTTTAGTCTAGTGATGCATTTGAAAACCGAGGTCGAGTACAATGGACAAAAGTAGATTTAAACATAACAAACTTAAACGTAATGCACACTTTCATTTTTGTGTAAGCAATTCATGCAACTCTCTAGTCAATCCCATAAATTATGTGAAAAAGTTTTGCAGTACTCTGGGAAGTGAGGATACCTTGGTACCAGAAATGAAGAGAAAATCTTCTGCTCTGGATGGATCAAAGAATGCCATTTTACCCTGACTCTTATCATATGCTGCCACCTACAGTTGACATCAAATATTAAATACTTGATATTTCATAAGAAATAAGAGTCATAGAGAAAATCACACTAAGGGTGGTTTGAATACCTTGAATGGGAGGATGTTAAGCCGCTCCAGCCCAGGAGCCATGCTCAATACCTTCTTCCCATGGTCAGCATCATATAAATCTCTTTTCTCCACTGGATGGCTCATGCCAGCAGGGTCCCGACCCACAATGTAGAAGTTGGCTCCTGCATTAATTCGAGCCTTTGCATGCCACTGCACCTCAGTTGGACCAGCATAATGCATTGGAGAAGGGAATATAGAAACCACAGTGGTCTCTGGATCAAGGACACCATCTTCGAGCACCTGAGGAAACAGCAAGGAAACAGCATTAGGGAAGGTAGATAACTGGTGTCCAATAATAACTTGTTTCCCCAGATTGGTAAAGCACTTTGTCCCACATCACAAAAGATTTTGAAGTTTGATGATTTCAAATATGACATAGTATATCTTGAACAGCGAAGAAGCGGTTATGATTATACAAAAGACATTTTGAGGAAAGTGAGCCATGGAGAAAGGTTCTGTACTAAGGTCTAAGGTAAATTACTAAATAGGTAAAAAAGTTTGGCTCCTGAATTCCCAACACTGGGGCAGTTTGTCTCCAAAACAATCCGTGTTTGGTAACTTTGGTAAGAGTTAATAATACATAGTACACGAACCTTCTCATGTTGCTTCATTCGCCAAGAAAGCGGAACATCATCTGCCTTTGTGTAGCCTCCCAATGGATGAAGCAACAGTACTGGGTTCTTGTACCCCATCTCAAGAAGCCTACGACGTGTGTCAGTCATCAGCAAAGCATGACCATTGTGCACAGGATTCCTGAGCTGGAAAGCAAACACTGCATCAGCATTACGCCTTGTAAATTCTTCACGAAGTTCGGTAGGGGATAGTCGGAACCGATCAAGACCATCATGGTATTTGATTGGTTCTATAACCTCTAAATCACCTCCGAGCAGCCAGTTTCCAGAGTTCTTTATGGCTTCCTTAACATAAGGTAGGCCAGGGGCAGTTGTACCCCAAGTCCTTGCTATTCTTTCTTCTTTGTTATGCTTGTAGATCTCGATACTATAATTACACAATGTACAAGTGAAACAAGACGTTAGGAAAGAATGGTCATGACACTGGATTGAACAATCAGAACAGTATATGTATAGTGGATGTATAAACGAAGAAAGTAAAGAAAAAGAAAGGAAGTATACACCATTCAATAACGTAGTTATACACAAGTGTAAATACACCACGAATATAGGTGTGTTGACAGATTCATCAAGTGATTCTGAATATCAACATGTCCCATGACAAATGATCAATAATAATCTTGTTCATGATAGTAACAAACCATTTTATTAGAAATCTAATGACCGAAATTTTTAACCACTTTGAACAGATCTGGTTAGAGTGAAGTTAGCACCCTAGTAAGTTCATTTAGCTTTTCATTACATTGAGTATAGTTTAGGTTGCATTAATTAACCATTGCAATAAAAAGTTATAGAACTTATATATCGAATGTAGTAATAAACTATAGAACTTATTAGTCAAGTTGGTGTCAACTTCATCCTAACCTGATCCACCTAACTTTGAACACTTTAGCAAACTTCTCTACTATTTGGGAGTGATTAGCATGAAATTAACTTTGGTCAAAAATTAACCAATACCTGTCGACGCCGGAGGTGATCTCTCTCTACCAACTTACCATGGGACTAGGATCCTCTCCATTTCATCATCATCACCTCTCTTTCTCCCCTATCATCATGATGTAACATTCCAACACATTTTAAATCTGGACCATAAAATAGAGAGTCTCCAATTCATTTGAAATGGAGAGATTCCTAATTTCTTATGATGAAGTTAACTTCATGTAACTGAATCCCCACTATTCATTTAAGTTAATAATCCGCAAAGAATGTGGAAGCCTTTAACTTCAATGTCCCAACTTGATCCAATAACAAGCACGCACAATCCAGATTTACGGAACTCAACTAACAACAAAGCATTACATTCTAAAGGCAAACAAACTACTATGAACAACACAACTTTGAATGACAAATGAATTAGCTTTACGTAAAAGATGATAAAAATTGCCTTACTTGCCCAAAATCGCAATCGGTTTACCGACTGAATCAACAAGAGCAACAGAACCCGACTCGCCAATCTGAAACTTTTGCGAATCATCTATGGCAAGAACAATTGGCAACGACATGTTGATGAATGACCCGTCATCCAGTCGGAGCGAATTGAAATGAAGAGTTTGGAGGAACTCTGCTTCTCTCATGAATCCTTTAAGCGGGCTAGCCCAGCCTTCGCTGAGCACATGGACCCATTCGAGATCGATCCGAGAGAGCTTGATTTGGGGCAAAGACAACGCCTCTCTCTTCTTCAAATCTCTTTCTGATTCCTTCACAATCAGCTCCACGAGCTTGCCACCGTCCGGGTCGATCAACCCGCATGAAATTCGGTTATTTTGGCGGGTCTTTGGGTTTGACAAAGGAGAAACAGATAATTTGAGGGGAGCGATTAAAAGGGCTTTGTGGGTCTTTGGGAAAGAATGAGATGTGTTAGGGGTTTTCATGAACAAAGCAGCCATAGTCGCCATTGGAGCTAGAGACTTGAAGGTCTGTATCTCCCCTGGTTTTTTCTTTTGGTTTTTTGAAAGTGAGTGTGGAGGTTATATTAACATAGGGGAAAGACGGAGAAGGGGTACTTATGGAAATAAAAGGTAATTTAGATATTAGCTTAGAATAAGTGTTATTTGAATTAATAGATTTTATATACAATAAAATATTATAAAGCAGCAGACTTGGATAGACCCAAAAAAAAATTAAGAGGTTGAAAACTGTATTTCGATTTTTAAAAATTAAAATAATCAGATTCTTAAAATTTAGTCCTCATGTTATTCATATTATTAGGGGGGCAAAATTGGTAAAAGTGTGGGAGGATGAACCTGGACAATTTTTTCTACTTCATTTGGATTTAATAGTGTCTTAATCAAATCCTTCATATGAATCATATCGCTTGGTCACCTTGCTCTTTTGGCCTTTCCCATTAAGTAGAAAACCAGAAGTACCCTTTTTAATTAGCAGCAGCTTTGTTGATTTTTTTGTTCAAGTTGAAACTTCAAAGTTTTAGATGCCAAGAACCTTTTTTTACAAATCCAAATCAAGTGTTAATTATTCTGCATAACATATTAGAAATTTTATAGGATTCCTAGGTATAAAACAATCATGTATACACCAAGTTTAAAAAAATTATAGACTGCACAAAAATTAAGAAAATGATTGAAAAACATTAAATATAGTACTTCATCCGTTCCTTAATATATGTCGTTTTAGATTTGTACACAAGTATTAAGATAGTGATTGTAAAACATTAAATATACTATCAATTGTCTATATTGCCCTTATATTGAAAAAAAAGAGTGTTATTTATTGGGTAAAAAATAGTGAGAGAACCAAAATTATATTTATTACTTGGGGTAATATTAGAAACTAAGTAATTAATACTTACTTGAAATCTTCAAACGACTTATATTTAAAAATAAAAATATTTATCTAAAATGACTTATATTAAGGAACGGAGGGTATATCAATTATTTATAATATTCTTCTATTTAATTGTCTATAATTCTAGTACTCTTCTATTTTTAATATATATTTCATAATAATCACTTGTATTTAATTGTTTGTCCGGTTGCTTTCTCTGGTTTCGAGGAATCTTCTTTATTTTGAAATTTCAAAGATGCACCAATCACTATTTATAAATAGAAAAGTCATAAATCAATCCATTCAATATTTGTTTGCTGCATGTGCTTTATTGAACATTCCCTAAACCACAGCCATATTCAGATGTACCAATATTGAGCTGTGGAAAAAACATACTCCACTACTTTTCTTCCTCATTTTCATGCAATCTTTAAATACAACACAAAAAGATACACGACACGTTCAATAGGATCAAATTCGGGAAAAATAATCATTTTAAAAATAAAAATTTATTAAAATGATTCACAAAGTTAAATAATTTTTTAATATTATCTATAATAATATTTTTTGGGATTTCATTACTTGAAATTATTGCATGATAACCTCATTTTTAATAGTTGTAGAAATATCACGTTCAATTTAAATTACTAATGTACCGTTATATAAGTTTCATTGGGGTTAGATTTTGCTCAGAAACTGAAACAATATCCACCGTTGTATATTATTAATAGCTAATGTATAGCCGAATGAAAACAACAAATATAAAAATCAAAACAGTATGAACATTAAACATTATACTATGCAAATTATAAGTTTATTTAGATCTCTTTGTACTCCTTTTCGTTTTTTAGTCTTTTTTTTAAAATTTTTGTTTCCCCTTTTAATTTATTATTTTCTTTCCCAATTAAACCATTAACAAGTAACATTACAAAATAAATTACAAAAATTTAAAGAAAGTAAAAATAGAATTTAACACATACTTGAATAATTTTTATTTGATGGAATTCTCTTCATTGTTGGGTTGCAGTGTTGCAGTGTTGTTTTAAGATGTAAACAACCCTAATTTTATAAAAGTACGTACAAAAAAAGAAGAATTTATAAATAATTACAAATTTTTTAAAGCAATTGTAATTTATGAAATTTAAAAACTAAAATTAAAATAATCTAAACACTTGGAGTTACTCTGAGCATCTGTTGCGAATTTGGAGACTTGGAGTTGTTGCGAATTTGACTGAATGACTATTGTATGTTGCTATGTTGATGGACCGCCTAAACAGATGAAGACTGAAGTAATAAGAGATTTAAACTATTAGTGGGGTAGTGGGAACTGTGATAATGAGATTGATCTTGGGTCTCATCCATAACGTCAATATCCCTTTTTTTTAATTGGGATAATAAGATTGTTTTTAAAATTATATTTATGGAGTAGTAGAGTAGTGGGATCTGAGAGTAGTTTGTTAAGTATTCTAATAGTTTTTTATTTTTATGTTTGCCTTAATTGTTTTTGAGTCGTATTATAATAAATTTATGTTTAATTATAATTGTGAAATTAGATAAAATTACACTTAATTAAAAATCAAAAAATCGACGTAAATCGATTATCTATATGAAATTGAAAGAAATCTGTAATGGAGGCCAGGGAGCCAAATCAAATAATTACTATATGTGAATGATTTGCATTTGATAAGGTAACAATTAGACTTTGACTATATAACATTACTTTTAAACTATAATAACAATCAGTTCGCTTCTTCAGCGAACTAGAGAGAGCGAATTATAATATAGAAAGTCGGTTTTCTATGCTATAGCGACGAAAAGATCACTATAATCGATTCGTTCTTAGTTGATATTTCAGTTCGCTGGAAAAAACTGAGCTAATAATAATAATAATATAAAATAATTGTTTAAACTCTCTTTATTCATGCGTGAGTATCGTGTATACAATTTAAAATTTATTAAAATGAATAAATATCGTGTTGCTCAGTAAACAAAGGAAAGAAAAAATTGTATATTGTTGAAAAAACTAACTTATTGTAGCGCCAAAATTATATTTCATTTCCGGCCAGCAAATTTACACTAACTTGTTATTAAAACTAGGTGATACCCGTGTAATGTACGGGCTAGTTTAAATAATAGATTAACTAATTTAAATTTGAATATATCTAACAAAAAATACATTCACTAAACCATTAAAACATCCTCAGTCTTATTTCATAAAAAACTTAAAATACACTAACCAATCTAATCAAGTATCAATGCTAAATGAATAATTTTGAAAAAAATTAACATTTCACTCAAATTATGAATTTTCAAAATAGTAATAGAAAGCCATCCGATGAAAGGTTTGTCCATGTAATCGAAAGTAAGGACCTCCATCATTGTTCAAGTTTTTATAAATTGTTCCATCCATCAATGTAAAAGTAAAAGTATTATTATAAATGTTTGTGCGAAATACATTAGCCAGCTCTCTCCGTCTAGCAACTGCAATAACTCAGTTGGTGTCTCATGCAAGGCTGGTAGTTGAACACTTGAACTTAGCCCTTAGAGCAGCACAAAGAAAAACCCAACAACCTATTTTGTTGTTAGGTGATAGTGTGTTCATGCTCCCACATACATAACAGTATGGCAGTGGTGACAAACTCATTCTATGTAGCCTATATTTAGTATCATCCTGCTTGTAGCTGCAACAAACAAAAAGTTATTTAGTGATATGTTGTTATTAAGTATTCAAATTATTTGGGAGGTGTACAATTATGCCTTATCAAAATTTGATTTTTGAAAATTAATGTTATTACACGTCCTCCGCTCTCTGTGACAACACCTGTAACCAATGTGTCATATACATAAAATGAGATTGCTAATAATAAAAAATAGTAACTGAACTAAATAATAATTTACACCAATTATATTGCACATACACCAAGGCTCACAATTGTTAACATTACCCTCAATAATTCATGTTATGTGCAACATATCAAGACATATGTGATGTTGTCAAGACATAAACATTTTAATTATCATATATGTCAAACCATTTGTTTTCTAATGTAGTATAAACAATAACAAAAATACATGGTTTAACAAATAGATCAATCTCCACTTAGTTAACAAAATTCAATCAAATGGCATACCTAACCGTAGAACTTAGATCAAATCGATTTACAACACATAAACATGAATATATGTACATTACCTGCTGTTACCAAGGATTTTGACCTTCAAAAGCGTTCTTCTTCGGGAAGGCACGGTTGAACAAACTAAAATAAGTAAATGTTATTTTAATAGGTAGAAAAGAGATTTTATTGATAGAAGGAAAAAAACAACTCCTCTATTAATAGAAGAAGTCCACTGAAAAGAATTAGTGTGTGTTCACTTTCCTTTAGAAAATAAATACACAACTAATGCCTAATATTCATCTATACATGGCCAATTTTATATTAAAACATGTATTTCAAAATCTCTAAAGTACCAGCACATACTACTAAATGATAAGTAATTACTAATAACATGCAGGTCTGGTATATGATAATATTGACCACTACCTCATCCACTGTGAAGTTAGCAGGACCTCAAGAATTAGCATCATTAGTTTGTTATATACCTACAACCCTTATGTAAGGCTGTCTAATTGCAACTGCTCCTTTTGTGACTGCAAATAGATCCAAAAATAGAAACAAAAATGAGATTCAAACAACTCATGCACAGGGACAACTGCCAATGAAAAATATAAAAATTAAACATCTAATTGATTGCAAAAACAATTTATAATGAAGATTGAAAGATACTATAAATGCCCATTATTTCTATTCTTCTTCTTCTTTTGTTTTTTAATTCCAAACTCTGAAAACAGAGCGTAATAGTCATGGCACAAACTCATAGCCTTCTTGTTCCGCTTCTTGAAAAGTTGTCATAAATAAATTCAAGCAAGCACAATATCAAAGTTCAGAAGTTTGATCGAAAAATAATAATTTCAAATAAAAAATAAAAATAGAATCAGTTTTGAACCAAGGATTTTAAAGAAAAATAAAATTGTATTAGAATAATGATCGATAATTGTTTAAAGAGGAGAATTTTTTTTAAAAAAAGGAACTAAAATTGTGGATTGTGATGACAACATATATCTTTTTGGCATTTCACCAAACATGTAATGTGCACTATTCTAAACAGCCAATTCAAGATCAAATTGGACTAACAAAAAAAATAGGATTTGGAGAGGGTAAAATGATTACTGCCATGGAATGTATTCAAAGAAATTACAGGTAATCATCATACAACACAAATTGCCTTGAATAAAGGGAAACACATAAATACATTTAATCAATCGTCTTGTCACATACACAAAAAAATTATGTTCATACAGAGGATATAAATACATGGAAAATGAGAGAATAAAGAAGACCCACACTAATCAAATCATACATTTGATATACCATCACTTCTGTATGTGCATCTGTAATTGAAAAACACCAAGGATTTACATTACCTGGAAACCCAATAACTGTTTATGCAGTATGACAGTTCTTATTCCCTTTACAATAAAGATGTAAAAATATTTTACTGTAATTAAATATTTGTGAATCTATATATTAAGTAAATTCAATACATATATTAGGTATTAGTGAGCAATACTATTTTACTGTAATAGTATATTAGGTATTTATTCAATATCAGGTAATTCACCATCATAGATACATGAACATATTTGTCATCTAAAGGTATTAATTAATATCTTTGGATATTAATTTTCTGCACATTTGCAACCTACTTTTTAGGAACTTAAAAGTCACTGACATAAGAAAATATTTTGCTTAATTAAGAGAGAGATGTTTCATATGCAGTATTTTTGTAAAGATGATATTAGAATGAAGAAGACTCACACTAATTTATTTGTAAAACTCATAAGAGGAGGGAATTACTAATTTATTTTTGTGATGTTAGCAAGAACAGACCGCTTCGTTGCCAATTAGAGCTTCTTCACTGCCATAGAATTAGGATTTGGATTGACGGTGAGAAGAGAGGAAGTGGTAAGTAATTGAATTAAGTGTCGAAGGGGCAATTGAACAATTTTGACAGAGGTTATAGGGAAATTAGAAGCGAAAGAGGAAGATGAGGGAAGTGGAAGAGAGATGATCGTTTATGGGTGAGGGATCGCTCTCTTCTTCGACAGATGATCCCATCTGAAGAATTAGGGGGTGGCCTTGCTGAGTGTCTCAGTATTAGGCTCTAAAATATTAAAGAAGATGATGAAGGCAACTGAAGAGTGAGAAGAGAAGAAGAATCATGATGAAGGCGACTGAAGAGTGATCAGAAGGGAAGACGTGTCAATTGAATTTAAGTGATAATGAACTGAAGAGGAAGCGGTAGATTGTACCAAATCGAGGGAAGGGATTGGAAAAGCCAGAAGAAGAGGAGAAGAAAGGAGATCTGAATTAACAGAAGAGGAAGCCGAAGAGAAAGATGAATGGACTGAAATAAAAATTAACCGAGTTAACTCTTAATTAAGTAAGGTTGATTCAGCGAGTTTTCCAATTGATTGGAATCAATTGGGAAAAAATAGCTTTTGCTGTCTTTATATATAAGTATTGAAGTATTGATGAATAAAACGATTTTTTATAAACACAAAGGGATATGCGCGCGGTTAAGCAGGTATCATCAATAAGGTGGGTGGTTAGCATGAAGTCAACTTTGATCAATTGACTAATATAATATCGACACACATGTCGAGAGATGATCTCTCTCTGCCTATCAACACTGTATTAATTAATTGACCAATTTATCATGAAATTAACTTTATAGTAACCGGATCCTTGAAGAACTATCATGTTTATTAGTACTACTTTCTTATTGGCCTTTTTCTCTGATTTCTTCCTAAGTTATTGGGTGAAAAATATATATTCCTATAATCAAATTACAATAGAATAGGTTCTCAAGAAAGAAAATTAAAAAATAATGTGGTCAAAGTGAACATTCATTTGTAAGAAGAAAATCACAAAGAGTGTTTTTTTTATTGATGGTAGTATAAAAGGTAATAAAAATTTAGCGTTCAGTTTTCATTCAACTCATTTGGATTTTTTTATTTATAAATTTTCATCAAGTTTTATCAAAAAGGGTTTAGTATGATAGTTATGATTGAGACCCTATAACTATCTTTTTCTTTATGGTGAGATTGTGTTATGTTTTTTGATTGTGAGATTCGTATTCTCACCTATAAAATATGAAAAATTATTAATGTTGAAAGATTTAAAGAATTGTTGAGATTATAATGTAATTTGCCCATATTTTTAACAATTTTCCTCTCTCAAGTTAATAATAAGGATAATGAGAGAGAAAGATATTTTATAAATGAGCAACTCAAATTAATCTATCTATCAATCTATCATCGTCCCAACTATGCAGATTTGATGAAGGATGAATAACCTAAAAACAGTTTGTGCTTGTTAAAAGAAAAAGGTTATTCTAAATACTAGTAAATAGTGGTAAATTATTTTATGGTTTCCTAATGTTTTCTCTCTCCTCACCCAATTGTTTTGGATTTCTTTGATTCTCTATTAATTCAGTTACTCTGGTGTGGGTTGTTTAACTGAGTTTTCCAATTGTTTTGGGTACTTAGAAACTGCGTGACTGCTAAATTTATCTAGGTTGATTTCCTGGGATAGGAATTTGAATAGTGGTAGACTCGTCGAGAAAGGTAAGATACAGAGATGGAGTTTTTTGCACTCTCAATACTGAATTAAGGCATTCATGTTTGGGTAGCGAACCCCACCCACCGGAGAAATGACATTATCATCTGAGCAAATGGTTCTAAAGCAAGTTTTCAAGGTGAAAAGATTTATTATAAAAGTGCATTGCAAAATGTGATGCGATGCGAGGTAGGGGTGACAAGCTTAGTATTGAGGGCAATAGTGATGATGAGATAGAGATAGACGGAGCTGCTTTCAAGTCGCTAGAGAAATATAATGATGTTTATGACCAGCCAAAGAGTTTCAAGATCGGATATGGAGGAGAGAATTCAGACGCTAGCAAAGTGGAAATCTTATTTATTTTTAATATAGATTGTTCCTTTTGTATACAAACTTTGTCATTGATCTGAACAAAATTTCATTCATCTGTCATTTCTATTTGATGATATCTGTTTTGCATTTTGCTTCTTATTAAATTGTATTCTAAAATGTATATGGTTAGATGAATCGGTATGAGTTGGATCGGAAAGAGAGAGTTTTTTATTCTTCTTTTTGATGTGAAAGATTGACTTTTGTTACTCTCAATTAATGGTTTTTGGGTTTGTGTTTTCGTGGAGAGACCTGAATATCACCAAGAGACTAGAAAATTTGAAGGCTGCTGTCAAGAGCATCAAGAAACTCTGTGATGCATGTATTAATATTTCTGTTGTTTTTAGATATCAAGGAGATTTCAGAACTCATTTTCCATATTATGGTTAAACTCAAATTACAAATTACAAATTTGGTACTCACACCTTTCCAACAAGGGATACCGTTATCTCTTTTTTCTTGCAATTTCTAGAAATGATAGCCTACCATGTTTCTCTAGGATAAATTAATGTACTTTTCTTGGAGACTTATCATTCTCATTGGTTTCCTATTCTCATAATGTTATTTGATTTTACATCTTAATTATATACAATTGCTCTTCAGTTATTGAAGATTCTATATAAAAAATATCATTATTATCGTATATTTGATAAATTATTTAATCTATTCTTCAAACTAACATGTGCATTGTAGCGGGTATCACCTAACCTAATATATATAGGGTCCTTTACATAAGTATACAACAAATAAAAAGTAATTACTAGAAAAGTGCATCAACTAAATAATTACAAAAAGAAGATAATTATTACAAAAATAGTACAATTCACACTAATAAGAAAACATAAAATCAAGGACAAATAACTGCTATAATTCAAATTCAAATATTTAGATCTAACAACAAAAATAAATTCAAATTCAAAATAATAATTCAAATTTAAATATTCAAAATCAAATCTTCATCTCCCTAACATACACTTTGAACGCTACACCGCCAATACTCCGCCGCAAATCTCCATTGTCCAAAACACCAATGAGAATAAGAAGAAGATTCGCCCTACAAAAAGTTTAAAAATAAATAAATGTAACTATTAATGTTCTAAAAATTTTTTATAACTATTTTGTTACTCATAAATAATAACATGGTTACCTTTGTATGAATGGTTGGCTACCAACTGCATCACATTCAAACGAAATTGGTAACTTATCAAATGGTTTGGTAATCAACTATATGAAATTTGGTTACCAACTGCATCACATTCAAAATAAATTAGTAACCTAATAAAACTAAATTGGTTACCTTATCGGAAGGTTTAGTAACCAATTGCATAAATTTTGGTTACCAACTGCATCACATTCAAAATATATCAGTAAGCTAATAAAACTGAATTGGTTACCTTATCAAATGATTTGGTAACCAACTACATGAAGTTTGATTACCAACTGCATCACATCCAAAATAAATTAGTAACCTAATAAAACTGAATTGGTTACCTTATCGAAATATTTCGTTACAGGTGAAAATAAAGAATGGACCGGTGGCGGTGGGAGACGGAGGGATCGAGGAGAGGGAGGGGCGGGAGGAGGAGGGGGTGGGGCGTGGGGTGTGGGGGGAGAGAATGGTGGAGGAGAAAGGGGCGGGAAGAGTGGGAGGAGAAAGGAAGGCGTGAGGAGGGGGTGCGGGAGGAAGGGGAGGCGGAGGGATGGGAGGTGGTGAGGCGGGGGCGGGAGGAGGAGGAAGGCAAAGGGAGGGGGAGGGGGAGGGGGAGGGGGAGGGGGAGGGGCGGGTGGTGGGGGGCAGGTGGTGGGGGGCGGATGTAGTAGGAGAAAGGGGCGGGAGGAGAGGGAGGGGTGGGGAGGGGTGGCGGGAGGAGGGGAGGCGGGAGGCGTGAGGGTGGGGAGGGGTTGGACAGGAGGAGGAGGAGGAGGAGGAGGCGGAGGGAGGAAGGGAGGAGAAGAAGGGAAACAGAAATGGAGTGGGAGAGATGGGGGAGAAAATCATGTACATAATTAAAGGGATAAAATTATACTTTTTTGGTAATTATGTATTACGCTAGTATTGTAAATAAATATGAAAGTGTATTAGTTGTGTAAAATTTTTATGAGGGCACTATTGTTGTAATTATTTTTAAAAATGTAATAGAATATGTAAATTATCCATATATATATACAAGAAGATTCCAGAGAATTCTAAAACCACGCCCACGTTGCAATATATATATATATATATATATATATATATATATATATATATATATATATATATATATATGGGGATCGATCCATAGCATCTATATGTTATGGGAAAAATATTGGCATATAGGCTCTAGACCACACGTTTTATTGATGAAAGGCTACGATTAGAGACCGTCCGCTAGTATTACTAGCGGACGTACTAAGTATAAAATCTTGACATTTATGCCCCCAATTCGCCACTTAGCCAATTCAAAATTTTACACAGTCCGCTAGTATTACTAGCGGACAGGACCTCCTTCCATGCAGATCATCAAGTATTTCAACCTAAAATATCATGGAATAATAACAACAAAAGGGAATGGGTAGCTTATCTTTTGCTTTTCTCTAACTTTTTCATTTTTCAATATCTCTAAGTGCGTAAAAAGTTAATCCAACCTAATATCAGAAATTTGATAAAAGGAAAGATCAAAGATGGGTGGTGGAATTGTTATTTAGCAAAAAAATAAATGTTGGGGGTGTGGAAAAGAAAATCCGTGGCCAACTTGTCCTTCCCAGTTCACATTGATGAAAAACGGAAAAGGAAAGACAACAAAGAGCCCTTGATTGTGATAATATTGCCATTCCCTTTAACTTTCATAAGCAGATCCTACATATAAGAGAACCGGAAATGCCTTTGTTTGTTTGCCAATTAAAAATGAAAAGTACTGTTGGAAGTTCGTGTTAATTATGTGTTAATTCGCCTCAATTTGTCAAGGTAAAAAATGGGATTTCCATCTGTTAGATTTAAACAAGAGTATAATTCGACTTTCTAATCCAAATTGAAACCCAAAACTAAAGAAGAGCTAAAAAAACACTGGATGAATTTATATTAATTTTATTAGCTTAATACATATCCTCAGGGCTTCAGTTTGAAGTTCAGAAGTCCATCCAACAATTCAGAAACCCTATGTGCCAATCAAATCGAGACTCTGAACTAAAGCTAGTGAAAGAAAATGGGCATAAACCAAAATTAAAGATGAGAAAGGTATGGAGATGATAGACAGAAAGAATGAAATTACCATTGAATCACTAGTTTTTTGAGAGACCCAAAAGTTTTCAAGCGGCGGAACTTGTAGTGATAAATTCTGATAAGAAAATGGGAATAAACCAAGATTAAAGATGAGAAAGGTATGAAGATGATAGACAGAAAGAATGAAATTACCATTGAATCACTAGTTTTTTTGACAGTCCCAAAACTCGTCAAGCGACGGAACTTGTAGTGAGAAATTCTGATAATAAGGGAAAAGAAGCCCAGTTTCGGCATACATTTTTTGCACCTCTTGCAAAAACCAGCAGAGCTGCTTCAATGGAGTACAAGTCCTTTAGGTAGAAAACAGAGGATGAGGAGGAACAGGAAAATAATCAGTACAAGGATAAAACGTGTTCGCTAGGAAAATAATCATGTCCGCTAGTAATACTAGCGGACTGTGTAAAATTTTGAAATGGCGAATTGGGGCATAAATGTCAAGATTTTATACTTAGAACGTCCGCTAGTAATACTAGCGGACGGTCGTTGCCCAGCTCTAATCGTAGCCTTTCATCAATAAAACGTGTGGTCTAAAGCTTATATGCCAATATTTGTCTCATAGCATATAGATGCTATGGATCGGTACCCTATATATATATATATATATATATATATATATATATATATATATTTTGCTTATTGGGCCATTCTACTCGACCTAAATAATCCAAGGTCCACTGAGTACTGAAACCATGCCCACGTTTTGGGCTATAATATTGATTTAATTTAATTAAAATGGATTATTAGTCTTTACAATGTTAATTTGAAGCAGAGAAAGAGAACTAATTACTCAATTTCTTTTAATTATATATCACTTTATCCGCTGTCTCGTTTGCGAGACTTTCATTTGATTTTAAATTTAATTGCGTACATTAAAGCTTATTAATCACATATTATAAACATAATTATTTTTAATAAGACTCGATTCGATTGGCTGAGACACCAAAACTTCTATTCAAAGTTTGTGGATTCAATTTCTAATTAGAGCAATTTTATTACAACATTATATATAAGGGTGTAAATGAACCGCGTTGAGCCGAGTATTGAGTTGCTCAGATTTAATTCAAAAAATTTATCGAGTATAAATTAAGGTTCATTTAGCTACCGAGTCGAGGTCGGTCTTGAATCGAGCTTAAATAGTTTGAACTTTTAGAACGAACATGATCTAAGTATCAATAGAAAATTATAATTTGAAGAGATTCGAGTAATTTATCAAACTTTAAAATTTGTTCATATTTGACTCATTTATATTTTGAGTCAAACTCAAATCGAACGAATACGAACCGAATCCGAACTATTTGTTCATTTTTCAGTTAAGACATTTTTTTAAAACTATATGTGACTTTATTATTGCAGTATTTGTAGATTTGATTTCTCATTAGGTATGGGCTTGTTATCTCACTGTTTTCTCCGTGTAATTGAACTAATAAAGTTTATTATTCAAGAAGAGGGCTATACCCGGCCCATTGTGTAGTTTGTTCGTTCGTTCGTTATACTGCGTTTACCAATTGTATTTTTTATTTTGTGTTGTGTTAACTTGTGGCAGACGCGAAATTTTATCAAGAGGGGAAATTTGGTAATTAAATAAAAATAATAAAATTACTTTCTCCATTATACAAAAAAATTAATGCTATTTTTAAAAAAGGGGTCACTTTACTTTAGTACCCCTATATTGACAAAAAATTGCAAAAATCAAGAGAGACATTTGCCCCCTACCGATTCGACGTTGTCCTTAACGCTGTATTTGTGAGTTTAATAAATTGAGTTTGAATTAAATTGTTTAAAATAAACAAGATTTTATATATTAAGTTATTCGATTTCATTTTGTTCAAAAAAAAAAAGAGGAGAGAACATACACCAAGTGTGTTTTGACAGAATTAATTTTAAAATTATGTAATAACAAATTCAAATATGTGACTTAAATGTGAAACTAGAAAAACTCAGCCATTCGAATCTCCAAGATTATATATAGCATATGCTAAGGTAGAACAAGTGATCAAATATGTAAATAAATTAAAATTGTACAAATGGCTCCACCACCTAACTAACTAAATGTTAAAAGATTAAAGACATGATATGCATCTATCTTATTCTTGCTTAGTACTGATGCCTGCCTGCCTGCCTGCCTGCTTAGTTTTACTTGCATCCGAATTTTGCTGGGACAGTCTAATCAAAATTCCCCGTCATCTGCAGCCACCAGGCTCTGTTGTGACATTTATATGATAATGATACAAGAAATCATGATCCCCTTATGATTTTCCTCCTTTTCTTATTATATATTATTGCTATTTTTTTGTTTTTTTTACTTTACTTATTCTTTTTAGCTTTCATATATATATAAAATAAGGATCAGGTCAGGGATCTCTGATTTTACTTAAAATCAGAACTACCACTCTCAGCCATGGGATAACATCCAACGTTTCAGATTGGGGAAAAAGAAAAACACGCGGACTCTCTCTTGTTGGGTTAAAAAAAACTGACCCGTTGGGGCAAAAAAGAAATCAGCTGATCCGTTTCTCAGGGCTCTCTTTTTCCCCAAATCGTGACTCTCCTCTCTCT
Source organism: Panax japonicus (assembly GCA_020205505.1). NCBI lineage: Eukaryota > Viridiplantae > Streptophyta > Magnoliopsida > Apiales > Araliaceae > Panax > Panax japonicus. Next base: position 54,907,574 of record CM035103.1, read on the forward strand.
TCTACCATCGAAGCTCTGAACCATTTTTAATTCAGTTAAGCCACTTGGGACACATCATATATTATAAACATAAGCAGCCTTGCTCATAACATTAACAAGTGTTTACTTTAAAAACTTAACAGCCTCTCAGAGGCATTCTATCAAACATGTTAGGTGCACCACTTTAAGAAACAGAGTTCATATCTATTTGGATGGAGTGTAGGCCAAAATTTCCCACCTTTATCTGTCCAATTACCCTGCACAAAACTACCTTAACCAACATAGTCAAATCAACAAATTATTCACAGTAACACTTATCACAAACAATATTTATTATCAATTCTTTCTATTACATTAGCTATGAATATAAAACTTAATTCAATTGGACTTCGTTTAAATTCTATAAAACTTACTTGAATATTTTTGTTTTAAAATCAAATCATTTCACAAAAAATTAGAACGTCCGGCGTGAGTGAAAGAAACTCGCTGTGGCAAAAAAATTGCAACAGTTACCTTTTCAACGTGAGTGAAAGAAACTCGTTGTGAGTTTCCGACGTCCGGCGATCGTCACAAAGAGATTCCAGATCAATTTCGCTGTGAGCTTTGTGTAGAAGAGGGAACTGATCGATTTAGGCTTCACTCTCAGAGAGAACTGATCGATTTAGGAAAAACGAGCTTCAGAGCCCTGAGAAACGGATCCGGCGAGCTTTAAAGCTTCAGAGCTTCGATGGTAGAAGAGAGAGGAGAGTCACGATTTGGGGAAAAAGAGAGCCCTGAGAAACGGATCAACTGATTTCTTTTTTGACTCGGCCGGGTCAGTTTTTTTTAACCCAACAAGAGAGAGTCCGCGTGTTTTTCTTTTTCCCCAATCTGGACCGTTGGATGTTATCCCATGGCTGAGAGTGGTAGTTCTGATTTTAAGTAAAATCAGGGATCCCTGACCTGATCCTTACTCTGTGTGTGTGTGTGTATATATATATATATATATAGTCCTATTTCATAGATTTGTGGGCGTTCATTCAATTAATGGAGCGCTGAGATTAAATTTGGTATGGACCTGGCCGCTTCTTACGGTCAAACTCATGATTATTATACTCTCATTTTGGCTTTTCAAATTGATTGCTAGTAAGGCCATCGCCTATTTTGAAAAGTCAAAATATTGACTATTACACTAAAGATGGAACAAATGAATAATATATTTAATGAACTCCAACACCTCAACATAATAATAATAAGAATAAAAATATATCAAACTTATAAATATTGGAGTACATTAAATTTGTTATTTTGATATCAAAATTCCTGAGTTTGATATTTTTTTTCTTAAACTAAAAAAAATATATTTTTTAAGTTTGAAAAAAATATCAAACTTACAATATATATATATATATATATACACACGGAAATGATCAAGGGCTTACTTCTTGATCCTGCATATCTCTTTTAGCGATGAATCGGGCAACAGTTCTGTCTGTCGCTATAGTTTCGGTCCGTTATTATATGTTGTCCGTCATTAAAAATTAAGACGACGATTCTCTAATACAATGACAGACCGAATTATCGTCGGATTTATCACTAAAGATGGCGAACCTATATATAAAATAAAAGAATGAGCCATTAAAATGGCCCGTATATATGTATATCCATGCTTTGTGCTTAAAGACAAAATATTAGAAAGGGGATTTTAATTTTGATGACTTACATGCGTGATCCTTTTCTTTTCTAATTGTTTATTATTTGGTCATCTTTATACACAATACTATATCTATCGAAAGTGACTTTCACTTTGTTTTTTTTATCTATATATGATTTTGTTCTAGGAAATATATATGCATGGTAGGTAAAAAAAGGTCATCTTCTAATTTATGAATGATACAAGATAATTATTTTTAATAAGCATGAACAAAATATACATGCAAGTAAATATTTGAGCTCAATCCTTAGATATTATGGTGTTATTTTTTTTTTATTAAATGACTTTTCTTATACTTGAAATAGTTGTGAAGACGAGTGTATATGCTAACATAGCATATTGTTTGACAAAAATACCAAATAATTGAACACACAATAGTTATAAACATTGTATGTCCTATATATAATGGTTAATTATAAATATCTTCCACTCAATTATTTAATTAATTATAAATATCGTCCACCCAATCAATTATTTTTTTCGAGTTGTTACACGCTACAACTAAGATTAGCCCTTAAATAACCAGCATTTGAAGTATCATAAAGGATTATACCAAAAAAAGAGCCATTTGTTTTTTCTTTTCTTTTATCCTAATACTCATATAATATTCTTTAATTCTTAAGTCACTTACTTTGGGATCCTAAATTCATTTAGAAGAAATCTAGAATCTAGATTTAAATAAATAAATACCCATTTCGTTCTAAAATTAAAAATATTTTAACCTTTTGAAATCAATTTATAAAGTTTAAAATTCTGAATCGATACGAAAGTGATTAATTTTAACCAAACAACTATTACCATTGTAAATTAACTATAAATTATTAGTAATTACCATATTTTTTATTTTAAAAAATTTAATAAAAAAATATATTAATTTTAAGTTATAGAATTTTACGAAATAATTTCAAAAAGACAAATATATCATAAAGAAAGATAAATAATATTGTCGAAAGAGCATATGTCTCTTACATTTTATGTATAAAGCTTGTATTATTAGTCCATGTTTTAAATAGAGGACATATATGCACACATGAAAAATGTATTAAACCAAAATGTCGGGGGCACGAAAATTGATATGTGAGTCAAAGCAAAAGGATAACACAACACTTGGTCTCACACACACACACACACACACACACACACACACACTTATTATTATGTCTCTGTCTGTTTATGGCCCCCAACAAAACACCCTTTTGGCATCTCCGATAAAAATATAAAGTGAAAGTGTATCACCCCTCCCCCTCAACCTTGAGTTGATGGCCCCCAACAAAACACCCTTTTTCTCATCTCCAATAAAAATATAAAGCTAAAGTGATTCTACTCAACCTTTAACTTCATTCATGATTGAATTGGAATCAACCAACCAACCAACCAACCAACCATGTCTTTGCTAGCTATATCCAAAGCTCAACTTCTTAAGAGATGAGATGAGATGAGATGAGATGAGATGAGATAGCACTCAAAAAGTACAAAACCAAACACTATTACACCAACTTTTTCATTAAAATAACCTAATAATTCAAAGTTTTATTGAATAAAATAAGACAAATGGTATATTATGACATAACCAGACATCAGTCATAAGAAATGTATATAATAATAGAATAATAATGAGAGACATTTGTAGCATCATCATCATCATATTATTATTATTATTATTATTATTATTATTTTAACTATTTTATATCTCTCGCAGATCCACTGCACCAAAGCCCATGGGCTGCTTATGATTGAAATTTTGCATGTTGATTGGGGCCCAATAATATCTAATGACAGGATGGTAAATAATTAGGAATTGTTTGGAGACTGTAGTGGTCTGTCTGGATGCTTTTAACGAAAAAAGTGTGTCTACAAGAGGAGGATTTGGATGTGATGATTAAAGTGAAGGCTTTTTTTTGGAGCTCTGACCGTTTTGCTTTTGGGCGAGGGGTTTGGGTTGCCTTTAGATGTAGACATATGAGTCTTGGTCCATTAGCTACTGGAAATTACCAAAAAGGGTATCCCTTTCTAAACAGAATGACAAATTTCATTAGGTTTTTATGGAAAGATAATACTCCTACTCCTTCCTATTCCTATTCCTATTCCTATTCCTATTCCTATTCCTATATATTGTTAATGACAGAGACTACTAAATCAGACAAAGAGAAGTAAACAGCATGAATAAGATTTCTCTCAATCCCATGGACATGGACATGGACATGGTCGGTCGGCTAATAGACTAGTAGTGAACATTCAAATTTGTACTTTGCTTTGGGGAAATTATCATCTCATCTCATTTAAATTATCACATCAAAACTCTTTATTCTCAATATTATTTCTCTTAATTACTTTTTCTGATAATATTATTTTTGTTCCGATAACCAAAATTTATTCTATACATGGTAATCAAAGGGCCCACTTGATATTTCAGTCGTGGCAAGTAATAAGATTTACATGCACAGAGCTTAGGCTTGTTGATGGCAATGGCATTAGACTTTTTCCACCAAGGAGGGGGGGACAGTGGTGTTATGGCAGCTCTGCACAGATTTTACTGCTAAAAGAAAACACACAGACACACAGTACCCCCAAATGCCACAGGATTTGGCCCTTTGCAATTTTTAATTATCATTTTTAACTATTCACCTTTAACAAAAGACTGTAAAAACTAGCAAGCATTAATATTATATGTAGTGCATGTATCTTTTTTTCCTTTTCCTTTTCCTTTTCCTTTTCCATTCCTGCCATGCAGTGAAAGTTATCCTTCTTTTGGTGGATAATAATAAGAAAAGGAAAAAGATATGACTGTAAATATCAACACTTTTTTAATTTTTTTACCTTATCTTTTTTACAGTACATTTATTAATAGATTAATGTTAAGGAGTCTCAATTTTTTTTTTGTCTCAAATGATGTGTTATCATAATATTAGTTGGGTATATTTTATGTGATTAAAATATTATTGTTATTTGAGACCCCTAACATTTGTCTTTGTTTTGTTGAGGTACCCCATGATAGTTAAGTCTTACATTGAAATACAAGAAGAATAATTAAGGACATATATGCTCTAATAGACCATAAACCTAATATAACTTTTTGGGTCAATATGAGGTTTCAGAAGCCTATATATAAGCCCGATAATTCCAACAACCGGTATGGTTAAAAGTTCAAAGGAAGAGATTAGGTTGACCTTTTACTCAAGATGTGTTTTCAATATATGGGCCATATATTTCCAACATGTTTTATATTAAAATTTTATGTTGATAAACTCTTGGCATACTTCTTAATTTAAGGGTGTCTTGGACAATATATATAGTAAGAGAAGGATCAAGTGCATACCCCTTATCTTACTCACCCGTGTTTACCCTCCTTTAGGCGACGGTTTCGATCATACAACCGTCGTTTATACTTTTAGCGACGCTATATGTTGTCCGTCGCTAAAAGTATAGACGACGGTTGTATGACCGAAACCGTCGCCTAAAGGGGGGTAAGCACGGGTGAGTAAGATAAGTGATATGCACTTGATCCGGACCGTATATAGTAAATAGTCAGATATAAGATAATTTTTAGAAATCAGTTCACTCATTCTTAAAATAATGTAAAATACAGGTCAAAAGTATTTAAAAATTTTTAAAAAAAATAAAGTATCAGCAATCCAACATTACAAATTATACTGTGTATGTAATTTTATTTTAAATATTTTGAAACATTTTACAAATTTACTGGCAATTACACATTGTTAATTAAGCCACCATGGTACTATTTTGAAATAAAAGGATTAAAAGTGTAAAAGTAATCAATTGAAAAAGAGAGGGAGAGGGAGAGGGAGAGGGAGAGGGAGGAGGGGGGGAGGGGAGTTGAAGAAGCTCTTAATGTGGTGTTAGACTTTTAAGCATGCCAACAAACTATTGGCTTTTTAAAGAGAACAGCTTTTAAATGTTTATTATAATTATCAAAACAAAGTATAAAATAGTTCAGTATTTACTGATAAAATCTAAAAATTATATTAAGAAAAAAGAGACAACAAAATCTCAACAGGATCAAATGCCATTAATGGTGGCCATATATGCTAGTAGTATATGTCATTGTTGTGATCATAGCTTGGTAGGTTGCTTGCTTGGTTGCTGTTTGTGATTCATAATGATGAAAAGAATTGAAAACTGATATTTTTACGTATATTTTTTATGTTTTTTTATAGTTATTTTTGACATGAGAAAAAAGTGGGCTCCACCTTTATTTGAAAAGAGATCGTGTGGATATATCAAAAATTTATGTGAAAATAGTGCTCTCAAGAATTTGATATATAGTATTTCTCTAATTATTTAATTTGTTGAGGCATGACTTATGAGTTTGACCATTCATTTACATCGTGACTATAAGACCTCAGCTTTTTATAAATAAAATTAAAATTTTCTCTATTCATTATCTTGAAATAATAAGGAGTTAATTTGATATAACGTTTTGGTTATGTGTGAAATGTGTAAATTTACAAAATAAGCAAGTGGTTGTAAAATATTCATTCATGTCGGGGAATATTCGTTTGGTCGTGGAATATTCTTTTTGTCGAAAATATCCGTACGACAGCGCAGTCATTTGTGGGCCCCATAACGGAATAACTGTCGGATGAAGAAAATGACAAGTTTGAGTTTTTATAAATAACGGCGTAGTTGTTACCGTTAACACTGTTGGAATACCCGGTGGTTAAAATACAGTAATACGCGTGGTTGCACAGTAGCACACGGCATTGCACAGTACTGTTGCATTATTGATTTGTACGTAAGAAGGCACTACTCAATAATTGTTACAATAATTACTGTTCAATATTTTATTTTATCGATTCAATAATTGCTACGTTGATATTATATATTATCGTTGTTTCAATAATTGTCACTGCACAGTATTTCTCATTATCATATTAATAATTCATATTATTTGAATAATATTATTAGATAGCATTATTGACAATGTCTAGAAAGTTCTGTCTAAGAAGAGGATTTGATCACATAATTACGCGCCAGTAAGGAGAAATCCTTATTGGAAAGCCCCCTCTTTCTTGGGAACTGTCTGATTGTCATTATTGTGATTCTGTAATATTATTTGTGAATAATTAATTATTGATAAGAAAATATTTATTGATGCGGATATAAATGACGAATTTATTTATTTTATGTGGTTATAATTGAAGGAATTAATGTTGAGGTGTTTTATCAGTATTTTTATCGGAATGGAGGTATTAAAAATTAAATCATTATTTTTACGATATATTGCATGAGTTATAATTTTTAATCCGACCGTTGGATCATTATGATTTTTGGATATGTTATACATATATAAGTTGAGTATATGTCCACAAATTTTGAACCGCTAAAAATTGACGTATGATTTGTTATGAATTTTAAGAGGTGATTGACTCAGAAATTAGGTTTATAAATGATTTTGGTGAAAAATTCTAGAATTGAGTGGGCCCCACTTATGGTTGGTGAAGAAATGTGCTGAATTTTATTTCAAATGTGGTGGGTGGCAATAGTAGCAGGTAAAGCCATTAGGTAGCAGATCAAGTCTGCTTCGGCGTACTAATATTTTCCTTAAATAGATGGCTAAGTTAGAATTGAAAATCACACCAGAAACATAAGCTTTCTCTCTTTCTCTCTCTATATTATCGAGCGTATTTTGTGAGTATTTAGATACTTTGAGAGTTGCTGATCAGTACAAGTTTCATTCAGCATCACTTCCGACCTTTCATTCCGAAGTACTGTTTCTTTGAGGTAAGAGATGTTATTTTCTTCTTAAATGATATTATTTTCTTTAATATCATTATGCTGAGATTTTGTTATGAATTTTATTGTGGAATTTTTACCTTTTTGTATCGGAGTTACTATTCACGTATACAACACTATTCACCAAAAAATAAAATTTTCTCTTTTTCGTCCCAGATGTCTTTTATGGCTACTATCTTTGATTGTATCCATATTTTGATCTTTATTTTTAAATTCTACTTTACACTTGGTTATTATGGAGTATTATTAAATTTGGATAAATCGAAATATAAATCTCTAATATTTGTCCTTCTGTCTCACTGGATTCGTTCTCTAAAATATTTTTCATCATCATCAGTCCTTAATGATGATACGTGATGAATATCTTTGGCCTGTAGTGCAAAGATGTATGATTACCTGATGAATATCTTTGGCCCATAGTGCAAAGATGAACAGGTGTTGAGATGAACATGACCAACTGGTGATACAAATGAATATCTTTGGCCTGTAGTGCAAAGATGAATATTTGATTCAAGATGTATATTTATTGATGTTACAGGGGTAAAATATTGATGATAGATTTTTAAATTCATAGATGATAGTAGATTTCATTCTCTACTTAACTCTTCTAATGAATTGTTGTTTTCGCTGCAGTTGTTGATTTAAAATTTATTGTCTATTGTATTCTATCAGATTTTTCCCCGTTGAAGACTAAGGATAATTTGTTGTATATTATCTTAGTCATAATATTCTTTACTGGGCTAGTTGAGCTCACCCTTTTTCTTTTTGTTTTATTTTTCTTTTCAGGAGGTGAGAACATAGCAGGATCGAGTTGGGGTATGGAGTGATGGTTCTAGAAAGATGTTTTAACAGTCCTCACTATTTCTGTAAAATAGTGTATGAATAATTGTAATGAGGACTTATTTGAGTGTTGATATTGTCTAGAAGACAATATTTATATTTAAACTCACAGTATGTATTATCGTATTTTGCACGACAATTGTATTATTAAAATTATAATTTGCTTTCTATACCATGTATTTGATGACTCAAAATGAATATGATGTATACCTATTTTGGGACGTCACAGTGACCCTTCTCTTTCCCATCATTCTTTCCAAATTTATTATTCCTTTTATCAATTAAAAACCCCTATGCATGTGTCTTATGTATTATATATAATTTCGGAAAGTAAAAACTTGGTACTAAAATAATGCAACTCTGACATGAGTAATGTTACTTCCCTTATCCCAAGTTTCATTTGCTTATTTTAATGCTTAATTCATCATTCACCATATTTATAAATAAAATAAGATACAAATGTATTATTGATATTTAAAAATATTACAAATGATATTATAATTGTAGAATGTAGGAAGTATAATAATGCCCCTTTGTTATTATAGTAAATCTATTATCATATAAAATCACTCATATATCGCTCACATGTATATTTTGATGGGCCACGTGATTTGTATGTCGATTTTATATGATAGTAAACTTATTTTTGTTACTAATATTTGGTCAAGGGAAAGAGAAAAAAAGGAGAAATTGAAATGATTTATGTCCTGATTTGATGTCGAATTTAGATTACAATTAATATTGAACTCTATATAAAAATAATATGTTATTTTTTTTATTCTCTCATATTATATATATATATATATATATATATATATGTATGTATGTATGCAGCCGCTCTCCAACGGATTGATTCGTTAACGGACCAGTCTTTAGCGACGGACTGTCCATTGCTAAAGTTAATAATATTGCCTGTTATGAGCTTTAGCGACAGACAATTCATCGCTAAAAACAAATCCGTTAACAGACCAATTCGTTTCTGAACCGGCCTGATATTAATATTTAATATCACATAAATTGTCGTGGTCTATAATATCACTCATATTCAAAACTAGAGATGCAACTATCGTTCGGTCAATATTAGAGAGGGTAGAAAGGATTGAGTAGGCCCGACTGAGCTGAGTCCAAATGATGCATTGTCTTGGATCCAAAGTCCTAGGCCTTGAGGTTAGGGTCGGGGCTGAATTAGGATTATTATTATTATTATTTAAGTAAAATAGCGAGCAACTTTATTTATTTCAAACTGGTAGCCGGACGGAACCAAGTCCGACCCGTTTAACTGACTGATGGTGTTGTAATTTGTAAAGGAATAAGGTAGTGTGTATTACCTCTTAATACGATAAGAGCATAAAATTATTTGATAAAATTTTATTTGTTTGTTATTGTCTCTTAATAAATAATTTAAATATATGGAGTCTTTATAAATATTCTATTTCTCTCAATTCTAAATTTTAATATCATTATTGATTTTAAAAAAATCAATTTGAAATATTTTTAAATTTTAAATTTATAAGTCAATAAGATGTTTTATACTTTTTATTTTCTAAACAATTTTTTAAGTTCATATATTATTTTTTTCAAATGATTTAATTTATTAAAATATATTAACTATTCAGATATTAATTATTTAATTTTATCAAACATTACTTAAAATTAAAAAATTTAGAAATCAAACTAATCCCGGGTAGGCATTAAGGTTGAGCTAAACCAATTTTCTCTTAGATCGGGTCTTAGCCGAACAAGGCCGACCTTGAGCCAAACTTGTCCCTAAGGTTTAAACCCGGATTTAAGGGCTGTTTTGTTTAAAATTAAATATATTTAAATAACTGAAATGTTGAATCTATCAACCATTCAACTATGTATGTATGCATGATAATTATTTTTTTGAAGACGAAAAGGAGAGCAGATCTTCTGTCTTTTGTATCTCTTCACTTAAATTTTGACACATAGTCTCTTACTTAACGTTAATTAATTTTAAAATTAAAAAAAATATGTATCAAAATTTAAATAAAGAAACTTAAGGGGGACAGAGAATTTAGGAACATAAAATCTGCTCTCGACGGAAAGGGAGTATCAAATATGTATGCATGATACATATTACATGTATAGAATAGTGGAGTGGACGGTGGAGGTTGGAGGGTGGAGGGTGGAGGGTGGAGGGGGGAGGGGGACTGGCTTAGGGGGGGGGGATGGCCGGTTGGGTGTCCACCACACGCACTCATGGTTCTGAACTTGGGAAAGCGTTACATGGGAAAGTGTAAAGTACTCCACAAATATCGAATTAAGTTGCGACGTAGCAAAAGAAAGCCCCACTCACCATTCTTTCCTCCTCAAATATCCCTCTTGTTTGTCCACAACCGCAATATTCCCCTCCTCTTCTTCCTATGTGGAATAATATGTATATTCCATTCCCATGATTTCCATTGTTCCATCCCCTCCTCCTACTATCCTATCCTATTCTATTATGCTATAGTAGTGTTAGATTATATTAAAAAAAAAAACTAAACTAAAACAATAACAATTCCCAAATTCAAAGTAACTACAAACAAACATAACCCATCTACCATATTCCTCCATTATCTCTAATCTATTATATCTTCCCTAATGTATTTGGAAACATCCAACACTCCCTTGCACCAAAACAAAAACCAACCCCATACCCTACCCCACCCCTCATCACCTTTCTTTTCCTCAAAACAATACACAAAAATATTATACTACCTCCCTTACTTTTTTATTTTTTTTGGTTTTTTAATATTTATAGTCAATTAAACATTAATAGTTTAATTTTCAATAGTATCCTAAATATTAATAAAATTTTAATTCTCTCACTATTTTTTATGTACAACTCTAAAACTATAAGTGTGTATATATATTAAGAGACGAAGACGTATACAATTGGTGAATTTTGTTTTTTTACATGCGAGTATACTAATAGTTTTAACTATAATTAATGTTTATTAAACTCACAAACATGGAATTAGAATCTCCAACAGTAGTAGCAAAACAAACTCTTCAAATTAAAATTTGTTGACCTACGTGACAATTTAAAGAGTATTACTTGCTACTTTAATATTTTGTGTCTTATTAGTCTCTTCAAATTCAATTAATGCATTATTTGACTTAATAAATAAAAAAGAATGATATTAAATTTTAAAATGAGCTTTACATCAAATCCATCAAACAAAATAAATATTTTTAGCCTTTTTTCATTTGATTTTGATTCTCCTAAAACAAAATAAATATTTTGAAGAGGCAATGTCAACTTACCAGTTCTGAAGAGAGAGAATGAGGTTGCATATTTGATGACTAATAACATTTCCAAGAATAGTAACAAAACAAACTCTTCAAATTGATGTTTGTTGACCTACGTGTCAATTTGAAGAGCATTATTTGTTATTTTCATATTTTGTTCCTCATCAGTCTCTTCAATTTAATGAGCTATACATCAAACATATCTAGCGTAATAAATATTTTAGATTTTATTTGTAGATTTGAAAAGTGAGAAGGAAGTTGCAGATTTGAAAAGTGAGAAAAATATTTGTTGACCTACGTGGCAGTTTGAAGAAGCTGTTGGAGAATATTTTTTTGATGTGACGCATCTATTTAAATATCTCAAAATAGTTAAAAAGGTTATTGGAGATGCTATAAAATTAGAGAGATCGCTGGGGATAATTTATCTATTTAAATATTCCAAAATAATTGAAGAGACGGTTAAAGATGCTATATATTAAAATCAACTGATAGAAGTTATTAGTGGATCTTGAGCTTACACCAACTTAATAATATATCATCGAGTGAAGCTAACCATTAAACTCATCTTTTTGCATAAATATATGGTGGTTGGGGTGATGATTTGGTGCATTTATGGTGTGGTGGAGTGTTTGTGTTCATGTGCACTAATATCATCCAAAAGGGTACATTCTTTATTTTTATGTAATTAAGTCACTTATTTTTTATGTGTTGGTTTCATGAGCACTGACATGTATTCGAAATTCATGAAATTATCACACTTTTTAACTCTAATTTTATAGCTTTTTTATTGCATTTATGATAGAAAATCTTATATCTTTATTGGTCCATAAAAAAGCACTAAATGACAAATATAATATTTATTATAACAAATACAACAAAAAAAAACTAAAAAATTATGAATCACAAACTTGCATAAACTTTTAGTTACATAACTTGCATAGGAATAGATACAGAACCCCACCAAACACATAAGCTAATACTTCATGGGTAGGGTCTTGTCTTTGTGATCCACTTTTGGATATTTCACTTGATGGTGGAGTACTCAGTACACCACAAACATTGACTAAACTAACTTCAAATGTGTTACTCTTTATATATTTAAAATTGTTATTTTTACGTGTTAAAATAATATTATTATATAAATCTTATATAAAAATAAAACTTACTCATTATCCGTGTAAAAGAGATTATATAATAATATTAATTTTTTATATAAAAATATCATTTTCTTATATCTAATGTAAAAGTAATAATAATGCCCTCGCTATATTCAAATGAAAACATTAGCAAGAGATCCGGTTAGCATGAAATAAATTTCATGATAAGTTTATTTCATGATTAATACAGTGTTGACACGCAGACGGAGAAATCACCCTCCCGCCTGTATGTCGCTTAATATTAATTTTTTTTGGGAGAGAGTGGTGGTGGTGGGGGTAAGGGGTGGAATGGGTGGTGTACACATTTTTTTTGGGTGTGTGGTAAGGGATGTATACATAATCACATAATATTATTATTTTTGGTTGGGGTGGGGTGGGGTGGGGTGGGGTGGGGTGGAATAAGGGATATATACATAATCACATAATATTAGTGTCAAATCAGGCCTTCATGAAATCCATAACCCATAATAATATTAAAATGGTTAATATGATTTTTAACCATAACCATATAGTTCCAACCCACATTATCCATATTAAAAATGGTTAATATGGTTTTAGTTCTTAAATAAAACTGTAACCATATTTTGAAAATCAAAACCAACACATAACCATATTTTGCCACACCTAATCAGCACTGCATTGGATATAAAGTGAATTTACCATAAAATTCACTTCATGCTAACCATTCTCATTAACAAGAAAGAGACACCGACCTGTTTTGATGTTTGATGAATCTTGAAAACTATAAAAAGTCCACCCTCAATGAGAATGAAAAGTGCTAAACCTTAAACACGTATTAATAAAAATCATTACATAACGGACTCAAAATTGTCTTGTCACATAGGTTTATGAAACTATACATAAAAAAATAACAAAATTAATTTTTCTCAAGAGTTCAATTATGTTTTTTCAAACACATATATCTCAAAAATTTATTTAAAATATAATAATGACATAACGTACCACACCTAATTTATCTAAAATATAAGTAATTTTAGAACCAACTAAAAAGAAAATAGGAAGTAGAGTACTTGGTGTTTGATTACATTCTAATGTGTCTTAACAGTCCATCTCTTAATGTATTTTAATATTTGAAATTGGGATAACAAAGTTTCATCTGAATACCTCTAAATAAATTATTAAGATACAAATATAAGTCTAAAAATATTCATAGGACCTATTAATACAAATACAATGACGGTTAAAATACATTAAAAAGAAAATTGTTAAGATATATTAAGATACAATCGATCAAACACCAACATAATATATCACGAGTCCAATATGACACCCACATAAGCTAAGCATTTGAATTGAAACCCGTGTGTTGAGTATTAAGAAATGATTACTAGTTCAACCATCCAATTTATAATGATAAGTAGGTTTTAATTTACTAAACCCTGTTTAATTACCTATCCCTCCCCATAATTACCTAACTTAATTGGTAGGATCATAATTTCTTAGTTCAGCATGTCATGATTTACCATCACTACTTGTTTGAATCTCTCCACCACCAATTTTACTAGTAGTCAAATGCTTAATCATTTCTATGTACTTTGTCACTCAGTCACTCACCCCATACCGGCCGGTGTTCCTCATCTTCAAAACTTGTATACTTCTCTATCCATGCCGTCCTTCCTTCGGTTGGACCTTACATTTGTTGTTATAAAAGATCCGTCCATAAATTCGAACATATAATAAAGAAGCCAGAATGATCTACTAGTTAGTGAATCGTATTTTCTCACTCAAAGCTTGGATTCGAATATTCTCACACGTAACGTATAGTTGGTGACAACTCTATGTCTTACGCGAAAATTCACGAATTTCGATCCCTATAACTTTAGCAGAGATGACTAGGAACTATTTTCAGCGGCCCCTCCCAAAATTAAAGGCATTGTTATTTTTAAATTATATAATGCTACATAAATTTTCAATATGCAAAATCTTATATATTAGAAGATTTGGGTACGTTTGAGATCGTTTGTTTTAACATGGGATTAATCATTTTGATTAGTGTTTTTATTTATAATCAATTTTTAAAATGTAATTTGTGTTCAAAAAATTGGTTACCAAATATTTTTTATATATTAAAACTGATTATAAATAAAATTTTCGTTCTATAAATGATTCTAAACCCCCTTTGAATACCATCATATTTCTATATGCATGTATAATAGACATACTATAAATTTATTTGGTCTATTAATCAATATAGTGTTATAAAAAAAAAAATCATCTCGTGTCCTACGTACGCTCTGGCATTATATTGATATGCAGACACATAAGAAAAAAAATATTAATATGCAGACCCTATCTTTGAAACTATTAATAAAATAATTCAGGACCATGAATGCAGAGGGATAAGATGTGTAAGAACTCTAAATGATAGGTCTCACTATTTTTTAATCTCCTTTTTAATATATTTTATCCATAATTTTTATATATAGTTGGTATAGATAAGACTACTCTCATTAATAAGGTTAATTAGCTTTTTATACTATTCAATATATGAGATATTAGTATTTGTGTACAATTGTTTGTAAATACTTTTTTTCACATAAAAAATTACTCATAATATCATTACTACTATATTTTTAATAAATAATAGAATATATTTTTTTCGTTTTAAAATTAGAGATATAATTTGATTTTTAAGATCAAACAACGACGTATTAAACTTTAAATTGATGTGAATTTATTTAATTTTCATTGATACAATTATTATAATTGTATAGTACATAACAAAAATTATTAATCGTAAAATTTATTTCATTCTAAATTTTTTGAAGTCATATCATTTTAAAGTTTAATATAATCTCAAAAATTAAATTATAATTTTAAATTTAGAATGAATAGAGTATTTAAAACAATAATTTTGTTATCAAAATTAATCAATTAATATGTCTAATTTTGAACTTGAAGAAGAAGTATATAAAAAATATTTTAGGGTTTGTAGACTCGAGATCTACCTAGCTACATAGAGTTTGTAAATACAGTGGTGCATATTATAGAGAGAGAGAGAGAGAGAGAGAGAGTGCGCATATTGATATTGAGAAGGCTGCAGAAGAGAGAGGACTGCAAGTTCGAATTATTCTTCTTCTGTTTATGTTTGCCTTTTAATCCTCGGTGCTTCCTTTGGACTATGCCCCCCTTCCTCTGTTTTCTCCCTCCCCCTTCTCTCTCTATTGTTTAAAGACTGCATTTTTTTTTAAATATATAATGTGCATTTCTGCCTCCTCTCTATATAATGTGCATCTCTACATTTTACTGATTATATTATTTAATTTTTAATTTTTTAAATTATCTTACTAAATTAATTATTATTTTGAAATTGAGTCATTCCGTTAAAAAAATAAACGGACGTTATTTTTTTATTGACAAAATTAATGAATTATCCACTGTAGTTGACACGTTTTACTGATTATACTATTAAACTTTTAATTTCTCAAATTATCCAATTAAACTAATTAATATTTTGAAATTATGTCATTCTGTTAAAAAAAATTAAGCTGGACATTAATTTTTTTATCTATGTGGCTCTGGAAAAGAAATTCAAAAATAAAAAATATTATTTATCTGACAAAAAAATAATAAAAAACTTGAAATAAAAGCAAAACAATCAAAATATTTTGAATACTTTAATCTCATATGTTTATCAATAGAAAAAACTTCCTCGCGAATGAAAAACAATGTATCTGTTGTTGTTTTTGGGGATCCAGACTCCATTGTTATATGTAATGCTGAACTTTAAAGCTCAATTCAATGTTTTGGGTATTCAGATAGGAATTTTTATAGATTTTAGATAAATAAAATACGCAGATTTATTTGATATAGAAGAATGGAGAGAAGAGAGAGATGAAAGGAAGGAAAAGAGAGAATAAATCAAATTTATTTTTTTATTTTTTTTCTTTTTCACGTTCACATAGGATAAAAAATGAAACAATTTAACACCTGTGAGGCAGAAATAACAAAATGACTCAATTTCAAAATATTAATTAGTTTAATGGGGTAATTTGAAAAATTAAAAGTTCAATGATGTAATCAGTAAAATGTGCCAACTACAGTGGGTAATTCATTAGTTTTGTCGATAAAAAATTAACGTCCGTTTATTTTTTTTTAACAGAATGACCCAATTTCAAAATAATAACTAGTTTAGTGGGATAATTTAAAAAATTAAAAATTTAATGGTGTAATCAATAAAACGTGCCAACTACAGTGGATATTTCATTAGTTTTGTCGAGAAAAATCTATTCAGTTTTCTTTACTTGGTCGCAAAGAGGGAGAAGTAGGCCAAATTGGTAGGGTTCATCTCCAGTGGCGGAACCATAACATTTTTAGAGGGGGGTCAAAATACATTAGTACAAAAAATTATTTATTAACGTTTGGAGTGCTTGTTTCAAATTTATTTTGTTCAATTATAATATTTCACAACATCCTATTCCAACCATTGTCAATATTTGAGTTACGAGTCTAATGACTTTAAATACACATACACACACACACACATATATATATATATATATATATATTTCATTTCTTCCTAACTATGAGACTATTAGTCAGACTTTGAAATTTTTTAGTCAACTGAATTTTCTAAGACCAAAAAATATTCTTATTGAAAGGCAAAGCTGATAACTATTACATTCAGAGGAAAATCCCAAAAATTAAGGAGGGCCAAGGTAATAGAATCCATGAAGTCCTAATGGGTGTAAATGTGACTAATTATAATTATGTAATGCTCGACCTCCAAAAATTGCGTTTAGTATGCATGAAATCAAAGAACTTACCGAAGCTGAAAGTTGTAAAACGTAATAAATAAAGAATAAGTTGACGCCAAATACAAAGACCTCAGAAGCATAAATATAAAGTACTTTTATGTAAGGGAGCCAAACATATACAAAAAATATTGGCCCCCTGATTCTGCCAGTGTTCATCTCAACACCCTAGACAAACTGTAAGCCATTTGAGATAAATTTAGCTTGCTTTGCGTTGTATGTTTTGCTTTGTATGTTCATTAAATGTATGCTTTGTTGATTTCTTAGGTCCATGGTGTTAATGTTAGACCACCACAAACAAGAGTTAGCTCTCTAAATCCTAGGGGTTGGTTAACTACCGGTGCTCCCCAGACAAACTCTTCATACAAAGGGACTCCACTTCATGAAGTACATTCACTAAAGCAAAGTAGAGCATCCCAAAAAATATGAAGTGCTCAATCGATTGTTGATTAAAGGCTAAAGTCACTCTACTATAATAAGGTGAAATGGTCAAAGGGAACAATACGATCGTTGAGTGAATGCTAAGTTATTCTACGTACTATCGTAAAGTATAATACTCAAAGGAAACTTAACGATTGTTGGATGAAAGGTGAAGTCACTCTACAATAGAAAATCAGTTTGTAGAGTAAAGACTTGCTCAATCTTATTTTGTTATCATCAAAACAGTAAAAAAGATAGCATACATTGAAACCAAACAACAATGTAAAGGTCGTCCCACAAGTAGTAGTCGATGTACTTGGTCATTTCGTTGACCGCTCACTGACCACTAATACTTCTAGCGATCAGCCCATACTCAAGTTAATCTTGGTCATTATATTTATTATTGGACGGTGAGAGATCTATTTAAATATCTTCTGTTTTGCTGAATATGGTGGGAATTATGTGTATATTGTTACATTTATACATTCAAACTACGTTAACGACCGTAAAATTATATTTCAGGAGACTTATTGGCCGAAATCGGCAAAAAAAATCATTGTATTAAAAAAAATTCATCAAGGTGTTGATTGTTTAATTTGCAAACATGTGGGTCAAAAACAAAGAAGTTGACAACTAAGGAAATACATTTTCGTCATTTACCATTTGTTTATAGACTGCATTTCTTTTAAATAAATATTAACCATGTGTACATCCCCGAGGCTGCGCTAACAGTCCAGGAGAGGGGAGAGGAGAGAGGAGAGAGGAGAGAGGAGAGAGGAGAGAGGAGAGAGTTTTAAGAGAGAAAAAAGAATACCATATCGTATTACACATAAAATTTAAGAATATCTTATCATATTACACAAAAAATTTATTTTATATAACACCATAATATTATCGTGTTTAGAATTTCAAATGTATTTTATTATTTTTTATACGTTATATTAAAGTCCAAATAACACAAATAAGTTAAAATAAATTATGTTTATACTGATAAATTTTTTAAGTTTGTTTGGAAATTTATAGGCAATAACCAAACATACACATACCTATTGTAAACTCTTATATAAAGAAAAGCAAAAGGGCAGGGCAGGGCAGGGCCTTCATAAAAAGCAAAACTCTTATATGAGGCTTTTACACGTGATAAAGAAAACACCAAAAGCAATTGCATGCGTGTTTAAAGATTCATCATCATCATCATCCCCCATCCATCTCTCTTTCCCATTCCACTTAATTCCCCCCAATTGTTCTCTCTCTCTCTATATGTAATCTGAATCCCCCACACAAAAAACCCACCTTTTAAATCCACTTTCTAATGCTTCACGTTCTTTAACAGAGTCCCCCCATATAGGAATGGTATCTTTTCAGTTTGAACATCCTCCACTTCCATTCTTTTCTCTTTGTTCATGATTAAAACACTCTGCTCTAGCTCCTGCCTTTGCTAGATTCAACTTCTGTATTAAATGCTCGATTTTTATGGTCGTTAGTTGGTGAGTGAGCTCAAATCTAATCTCTAAGCTTTGTTGGTCATTTTCTATGCAGCAATGAAAATTGGGGGTGATGGTGATTTTGCTGTGCTTTTCAATGTTTGTTCCCCCTTTGATTTGTACACGTTACTATTCTGCTTGGTTTATTTTTTGTTTTCTTCTAGGCGTTTTTATTCTCTTCTCGTGCAGTCATATAGGGGCTTTCACATTTATATTTATCCCTCTAGTACAGTGTCTTATTTACTTGTATTCATCAGTCCGGTTTGTGATTTTCTCATATATATAAAGTTTGGTTTTTGTAGGGGACAAGGTGAAGGAATAGTTTGTCTTCTGGAGCATTTCCACTATTTGATTAGAATTCCATTTAATAGTACTAGTATTTGCATTTATAGCTAAGATATCTATATATACACATATACTACTAATATATTTTATATGAATCCATATAGATATTCTTCTTCTCCTGATTCTTGGTTATTGGGTTTCGTACAGAAGCATAGAAGAGGATTTGGGTTTTGGGCAATGGCTTGTTTTGTCTCTACATGTATGTTTTTTCTCTATCAATAGCTGATTTTTGCTGCAAACTTCCTTTGGGGTTTTCTGTTCGAACCTCTGCTTTTATTGGTTTTGAGATTTTGAGCATTCAAAAAAATAGTAATAATAATTTAAAAGATTTTTTTTGTTTGCATGTATTATTTTCTTTTTAGTTGTCCAATGTTTTTGCCTTCTCCTTTCATGGTCCTGGAATAAATAGTAATTACTAACAGAAAGAATTGGAACATTCATTTTTGGGTATTGGCTTCAAACTGTTAATAATTAAATTATTATTTACTAGTTTATGCTTTTATTTGATTTAGTTGTTGAAAAAAAATGGGAAAAACAGGGATTTGTGTTTTTTTTTGCAAAGGAATGGTAATGCCTGATTCTGCACTCATAAATAAAGACCAGGTTTTTAATGTGTACCATTTTGCTTTGTGTGTGAATGTTTCTATATTTTCATCAATTTTTCTATAAATGTTATTATATTCTTTTTTATAATTTGGGTAATCTTGCTGACATAATTTTTTTTGCCCTGTTTCTGGACTTTCAGTACAGAATAGGCATAAATCTGTTGAGCGTAATGAGTAAAGACTAGAAAGCTGAAGATTGTGTTTGAATGCTGAATCTGGTGAAGGATATTGCTTTACAAAGGTGTTCGTGCTTCACATCACTTGTCTATTTCAGTAAGGAAGAATAACCATCATCATCATCATCATGCCTATTAGGCAGATTAAAGAAGTCTCAGAGCAACATTTTGTGATCAAACCCCACTTGCAGAACTCCATGAATCCAGTTCAAAAGCAACCCAAAACTGCTCAAAATGGTAAAGGTCCACCGGTGCAAGAAACCCAGAACACAAAACCCCATAACCATTCTTCACCTCCATCAAAAAGTAGAGGGAGGAGAAGAGGAAGAGGTGGCCGGAAATCCGATCAAGGTGACGCGTTTATGCGCCCGAGCACAAGGCCCTGCACCGTGGAGTATAATCTGGTTTCAGCACAGCCCAGTGGAGCTACTGAAGTTAATAATGGAGTCAAATTGTGTGAAATAGAGAGGGGTTTTCCTTCTTCAAGCAAGTCGTTGAGTTTTACTCCTAGGCCTGGGTATGGACAGATTGGGACAAAATGTGTTGTCAAGGCAAACCATTTCTTTGCAGAGTTACCAGAGAAGGACTTAAACCAGTATGATGTAAGATATTTTATTTGATATTTGATGTGTTTAAAATTAACCTCATTTGTTAATATTCAAGAAAAACAATTAGGCCCTTTTCTTTATTTCTGTCAAAACAACGGGGGCCCTTAAACTGACATTTCTTCTTAAATTTGATATTGCAAATCAAATTGAATGGGTTTCTGTTTTCTCCTTGTCCATTACTCTGAATAACATTATTGGGTGTTTAAATTTGGTCATTAATATTGTTCTTTTTGCTGTCTTTGTGTATGCTTTATTTACCTTTTTATCCCAACACTTGCAGGTGACTATAACTCCTGAGGTGGCATCAAGAAATGTGAACAGAGCTATAATGGCAGAGCTGATAAAACTGTACAAAGAATCTGACTTGGGGATGAGGTTGCCTGCTTATGATGGCAGAAAGAGTCTGTATACCGCCGGTGAGCTTCCTTTTACCTGGAAGGAGTTCAACATTAAACTAATTGATGAAGAGGATGTAGTCAATGGTCCCAAGTAAGAATTTATTGCTAATTTCATACTGTCAAAATTTAATTTTGTATCTATTGCATCTGTTTTGTCCCCTCTCTTTGATGCGGCAGTTCTTAGCGGATAACATTAATATTATCTGTACAGAAATCTTTCCTATTCCAAATAACAAAGGCAGGTAATGAAACAGGACAAGGAAGCCTACTCGAGGAAGAAAGAACAGTTCTTAATGTATTCTTATTATATCTTAGATTTTAATTTGCTTCTTTTTGATGATAATTATTGAAGTGACTTGACATTTTGGAGAAGACTTTTCCTCGTTGTGTAGTCCCTAGCTCTGTAGTGATATAAAGGCCTTTCAAATTTACTTGATAAAAAATTTCTGTGAATCTTCAAAGGGATAATAATAGAAGTTCTTTGGATGGTCAAAACATGGATTATTTGGAGTAAAAAGGAAAAGGAAACAGTATACAAAAAAGAAAATCCTTTCTTAATGTCCTTAAGTTTTAATTATCTTCTATATGTTCCTTACCATTTGAAGAGAGATAACTCAAAATTTATAGTTTTATACAAATTTGCAGAAGAGTGAGAGAGTACAAAGTAGTAATCAAGTTTGTAGCAAGGGCAAACTTACATCATTTGGGGCAATTTCTTGCTGGTAAACGTGCAGATGCTCCGCAGGAAGCTCTTCAAATTCTTGACATTGTATTGAGAGAACTTTCAAACAAGAGGTAGGACCTCTTTAAGTGCCTGGTAAATTTGACCCTAATTTCTTGGAATTGGTGATTTCTGCATAAGTTGAGTTATTAGTTGTCTAACAATACTTCATAAAAGGTACTGTCCTGTTGGGAGATCCTTCTTTTCTCCTGACATTCGAAAACCACAACGGCTTGGTGAGGGCTTGGAGTCATGGTGTGGATTCTATCAAAGTATAAGACCTACCCAGATGGGCTTGTCCCTTAATATTGGTAATTGAATCTTACAAGTCAACAGTTCAAATTAATGTTACTAATTATAGTCATTATCGTGGATTTCTCAATTACATGTTCTATATATATTCACTTGACAGATATGGCTTCTGCTGCATTTATTGAGGCTCTCCCTGTAATAGAGTTTGTTGCACAACTACTTGGCAAAGATGTGTTATCAAGGCCATTGTCTGATCCTGATCGTATTAAGGTATACTGCTATTTTTGTTAGTCATGTGTACAGGATTTTATTTTTGCGACTTAAATGAATGAAAGTTGCAATATTTTCCAGATTAAAAAGGCCCTTCGAGGAGTCAAAGTTGAAGTAACACACAGGGGCAATGTACGAAGAAAATATCGAGTTTCAGGATTAACATCTCAACCCACAAGAGAACTAGTGTAAGTGCCTTCTTTTTCAAGCCATCAATTCGATCAATGTAATCATCTTTACTTTTTCTTTTATGAATTTTCAAGAAATTCATCAAGTGTTCTAATTATTTATGGTAAATGGTCATGTTATGCAGGTTTCCTGTGGATGAAAACTCAACTATGAAGTCAGTTGTTGAATACTTTCAAGAGATGTACGGTTTCACAATTCAGCATACTCATCTGCCTTGTCTTCAAGTAGGAAACCAGAGGAAGGCAAATTATCTACCATTGGAGGTTGTGAGCAGTTATTTGACAAGCTTTTTAGTTCCTACTGATGGATTCGGTTAAATTTCTTTCCATAATTCTTTACAGTATCTAACACTATTGAGTTTTTCCAGGCTTGCAAGATTGTGGAGGGTCAGAGATGCACAAAAAGGTTGAATGAGAAGCAAATTACAGCTCTTCTGAAAGTCACTTGCCAAAGACCAAGGGATCGAGAAAATGACATTCTGCAGGTACCTTTAATGTTGTAATCTTGCTATCTTTTACCTTTTCTTGCTGGTGACTGATAAAATTTAACTGTAGTTATTATTCTTATTCCTGAACATGTATGTACATTGGGAAATATTAAGTTGGAATATCAATCCAGCACCCTGTAGGTTAATGCTTCCTAAAACTAAAGTTCCTTACCTTTTCCGTGTCATTTTCCAACCACGCATAGTGCTTTAGAACTTGTGCTTTTTGAGATCGTGTTTTTTCATGTCAGGATCTTTCTTCCTGGTAATAGGAGTCTAGGATTCAGTAAATTATTTAACTTAAGAAAATTTTTACCTTGAAAAGTTGAGTATATCTACTTTGTGAACGGAATTCATCTTTATTGTCAAATACTATCAGAAACTTTTGAAACATAGGGGCTTCATTTTGAAATGAATTGGTGCAAAGCAGTGAGCACTTCAAACTATCTATCCTTGTCTGGTCATCTCAATACGGCGTGCTGTAGATAGTAAACAGAATACTTTTTAAATACTCTGGGCAGTTTATTGTTTCATCCTTGACATTATTTGCATGAAGTCTGAGCTTTTCTGTTGTTTCACAAAAGAATGACAGATAAATACCGTGAGTAGTTTGATAATTTTGATATATACTTGACATTTTTATAAAATCATTTGTGCATATATACACGAGGACCATTTTTGTGCTCAATTTAGCACCACTGTAGTTCGATAATCTGATATGGGAATCTTTTCTAACTCTCCTAATATAGACGGTTCAACACAATGCTTATGATCAAGATCCATATGCGAAGGAATTTGGCATGAAAATCAGTGAAAAATTAGCTTCTGTGGAAGCGCGAGTTCTTCCTGCTCCTTGGGTATAGCTTTCCCTCGAATATTTTGTCACTCATGGTCACTTGCATTATCTATTTTTTCCTCGCTATCTGATTGTGCTCGTATCTGCAGCTGAAATATCACGAGACTGGTAAAGAAAAGGATTGTTTGCCACAAGTCGGTCAGTGGAATATGATGAACAAGGTATTATTCTTTTTTGACTGGAGATGTATATTTTAAACATCTTTTTCCTACAGGTAAGTAGCAATAATAGTCATGTCTATGGAGGAAAAAACGGACCTCTGTTTATCAGTTAGTATGCAAATAGTAAATTGCCATATTCTCTATCAGTGTAATTCAGAATTATAGAATTATACATTGTTTCACCTCCTAAAGCCACCGAAATGTGTCTCATTGTAATGAATTCTTCCTTGGCTATATTAGAGGAATGTAGTTGTTTGTACTCTTGTATCAGCATGGCAAGTTAATTACAGCTCATTTTTGGTCTTCTCATATATAATAGAAAATGATCAATGGTATGACTGTTGGTCAATGGGCATGCATCAACTTCTCACGGAGCGTGCAAGAAAGTGTTGCTCGTGGATTTTGTAGTGAACTGGCACAAATGTGTCAAGTATCTGGGATGGTAAGTTATTGTTGTAATACTTATTTAACTATTCTTTAGATGTCATGTCTATATGTTTAATTGACTAGACAACACCAAATTCCAAGTAGTATAAGAGGAAGCTAATTTGTAATCTGTTTTATTTTTTACAGGAATTTAACCCTGAACCTGTAATACCAATCTATACAGCGAGGCCTGAGCATGTAGAAAAAGCTTTGAAGCATGTTTACCATGCAAGTATGAACAAATTAAAGGGAAAGGAACTAGAGCTTCTATTAGCAATTTTGCCAGACAACAATGGGTCCTTGTACGGTATGTTGTGCATAACTTGAATTGTTTTAGTTAATGTAAAATTGAAGACATATTTGAACTTACATTGTATATGATATGGTTTTCTCTTTTAGGAGATCTAAAGAGAATATGTGAAACTGATCTTGGTTTGATTTCTCAATGCTGTCTGACAAAACATGTCTTCAAGATTAGCAAACAATACTTAGCAAATGTGTCGCTAAAGATCAATGTTAAGGTAATGCTTGATCTCTTAAGAGTTTTCTTGTTCCATGAGCCTGATTTATCATGACTCGTGATATTCCGACTTGTTTTCATGTTGTTTTTAATTGTCTGAATGTTTGAGTACTAGTCAAAAACATATGCATATGTATCTAATACCAATGGAGTTTTAGCAATGTACTCTTAACTTCATCTATTAGTATCAACTGATGGCCGACTTCCGAGTCATTTGAATTATGGTGCAGATGGGTGGTAGAAATACTGTTCTTTTGGATGCTATTAGCTGCAGAATTCCTTTAGTTAGCGACATACCAACCATAATATTTGGAGCAGATGTGACCCACCCAGAGAATGGAGAAGATTCAAGCCCCTCAATAGCTGCTGTACAGTTGACTAAATCCATGCTTTTAATACCCTTTACTGCTACCTGAACCATTAAGAAATTTCTTTGCTGAGATGTTGTTTTGGTTGTAGGTAGTAGCTTCTCAGGATTGGCCTGAAGTCACGAAATATGCGGGATTGGTTTGCGCTCAAGCTCATAGACAAGAACTTATACAAGACCTGTACAAAACATGGCAAGATCCTGTACGAGGCACAGTTAGTGGTGGCATGATCCGGTAGAGGATTTTTTTCCTTCCTTTTGTTAATAAACTTTTCTTCCTCTAATTTTATTTATTAAAATTATTCCTTCTACCCTTGACCATAATTTTTTTTTTGGGGGGGAGGGAGGGGGGGGGGGGGTGGCGCAGGGTGTTATGCTTGTATGCAAGTGATTCTAATATCTCATTGATGTTTATGCAGGGATCTTTTGGTTTCTTTCAGGAAGGCAACTGGTCAGAAGCCACTAAGGATTATATTTTACAGGTTAACTTTCTATTCCACTTGATAACGTTCATCCACAATATTCTATAGTTTCTTATGGAAAAATATTTGTCCAGGGATGGTGTCAGTGAAGGCCAGTTTTATCAAGTGCTACTTTACGAGTTGGATGCTATTCGGAAGGTTAGTTATGTTCTTATTTACTGAAACTCTCTTCTAACATGGAAAGCTTAAATAAACAAGCAGCTTCAGTTTGTGGCACTAATTAATAAATTCTATGCAGGCCTGTGCCTCTTTAGAACCCAATTACCAACCGCCAGTGACTTTCATTGTGGTGCAAAAACGGCATCATACGAGATTGTTTGCTAACAACCATAGGGACCGAGGCAGCACTGACAAGAGTGGGAACATCTTGCCTGGTACGCAAATTTTCATGTCAAACCAAATTGTTTTTCTATAGAAAGGTAGATATTTATACCCTAGTGAGCTTAATCATACTTATTCAATGACATTTCTTCTGTTCTCAGGCACTGTGGTTGATACTAAAATTTGTCATCCAACAGAATTTGATTTTTATCTCTGCAGCCATGCTGGAATTCAGGTGACAATCCAAGTATCTAGATATGAAAATGCTATAATGTTTATGTGGTATGCTGTTTTTCGGGCTATGCAAGTGATGTATGACAATTTTACTGACTAGGATCCTATAATGGTAAATAAGCTTACATGTTGAAGCCAAGTGGTATATGGATTGACATCTTAATCATAGGCTACAAAGTTGAGGAGTGACTTTTTTTCCACTGTGCAATAATTTTAGATTACTTTGACCTGTGAAGAACTCAACATTTCCTTGAATTCCTTTTTGTATCTAATGAAGTTCACTTTCTTTCATTTTTACGGCAGGGGACAAGTCGGCCAGCTCATTACCATGTTCTTTGGGATGAGAACAATTTTACAGCAGATGGAATTCAGTCATTAACAAACAATCTTTGCTACACATACGCAAGGTGCACCCGTTCTGTATCTGTTGGTGAGTTGATGTTCTTTCTTGAAATTAATAGCCTTAATTGATTGCGTCTTCAGACTCTTTCTTGTCTCTCGGCCGAAAACCAAAATAAATGGGACCTACATTCAAGTAAGGTGGAAATATCAAATCTCCCTTTTGGAAAATATGTGGGTCCCATATGTTTTTTCCACCATTTATTCAAGTATGCAAATTCTCTCCCAACAGAGAAGTGTTGTCTTCTTATGTTTACCTTGTGAGTTGTAAATCTTTCAAGTGATGAGCTATTTACTCTGTTGTGCAGTTCCTCCAGCATATTATGCACATTTAGCTGCATTTCGAGCCAGATTCTACATGGAACCAGAAATGCAGGAGAATGGGTGTGGTGCCGGTCAAGGTGTCAAGAGTACTCGAGCTGCTGGAGAGTCTGGTGTACGGCCACTGCCGGCCCTCAAGGAGAATGTGAAAAGAGTAATGTTTTATTGTTAGTAGTAGAGAACAGGCGAAGGAGAAAGATAGGGTGGAGAGGGAGTTTCAGCGTGTATGCTAGAGCCCTCTTTTGCCGTGTATGATGCTTTATTTGCAAGGTTTTATAGTTTAGATCGTCGGTTAGATAAGCTGGAGCAGGAGCAGGTGCTGTTCGACTGTTTGTAACATAATTTCTTGAATGAAAGCCATTGTAGATTATATAGATGGATAGCTCATGCCAAGTTGGCAATTTTAACAGCTGCCCAGAGTCATCTCCTTAATTAATGATGAGTAGGTCGTCTTTGATTTGAAACTAAAAAGAAGAAAAGAAAAGAAACATGGAAATAAAAATAAGAGAATAAAGTAGCTCCTAATTGGCATGAATTAGCATCATCTGGATGAAAGCTAACATAAAAGGTATACACCATTGAGATTTTGAGATTAGTTAGCTAAATGTATAGTTATAATTTATGACGTTTAAGTTTGCACCACTTTTGTTGAGCTGAAACTTTAGTAGTACAACTAATTGATTTATTAATGTCAAATTGAAAATTGGAGAGTACATCTGGAACACAGAGATTTGTTATTTTTAAGATATTTAAAATTAGTTAAACTAACTAAAAAAGTAAATTAATAAAGAATAAAACAATCTAGGAATCTAAATATTACTATGTACACAACTTTACACAAAAAAATGTGCACGCACACTAATAAAAAAAACAGAATCGGATATTTTGTATATTTTTTCACTCTTTTTACACAACTTTTTTGTATATAATTTATATACATAGAGTATTATTGGACAAGTAATTGGGGAGCTATAGCTAAGACTATAAATGAGTCGAATTGATGCTCAGATTTGTTTTGATACAAAAATGTTTTGTTGATATTCGATGCAAAAAATGGTACTCGAAGATTGATTCGATTCGACTCAAAATTATGTTCGAACTACTTGTTTTGAATCGAATTCCAGTAAAAACGAGCTTGTACCATATTATTGATTCCAAATTTACTGTTTGCAATATACAATTTTGAAAAGTTCAAGGCATTTGAATTACAAATTACACATTAGTAGCAGCATCAACATTAACATTCAAGTTTCTAGCAGCCGCAGCATTAGCGTTCAAGTTTCCAGCAAACAGTATCATATTAGGATTCAAGTTTCTACCAGCAACATTAACACGAAAGTTTTCAGCAAGCAGCAAAATTAGCATTCAAGTGTCCAAGTCCAGGGATGAGGATTCATCAGCAGTTGGTTTTTGCAGTAAATGGCATACAAGATCAGCTGCAGCATGCTTAATCCACATCCAAAATCATTTGGGACATGCAAATAGCATATTTTTATTAAGAATATACATCACATAAAAAGGCACAACATGATTAAATTTTGAAATTTTAACAAAAGGGTAAAAATAATGCTGCTGCTGCTGCTACTTCTACTAACAGCAACAAAAGGGTCTTTTCCCCGCAAACTATAAACAAACCAAGAAGTTCCAAAAAGGAAACTGAAAAGAGACTGTAAAAATGGCATGTAGTAAAAAAATATTATTATGAAACAAGAATATGTTTAAAGTATATCCTACATAAATCTTAATATGAAAGAAGAAAGTGTCAATAATTTCAACGGTTTTCCAAAGACTTTTGTTTCTCCCATGCATGACACCAAGTGAATGCGTCTTAAATTGTACTACAGGTTCCATAACAGATGTCCACAGAAATTCATAAGCAGTTACTTACCTGGTCTTTGGATCTCTGCTACCCTATTTGCACAAGCTCGTCCAAAAACAACAATGTCAAGAAGAGAGTTCGCACCATGAACAGACGCACAAGCTGCCTCCCCAGCAGCCATAAGTCCAGGTACTACTGCATCAGGATCGACACCTTTAATTGTAACCACATGAGATTCAAAAGATTAAATATTAAGGAAAATACAAGTAAGAGAAGCTTTTCACCACAAATACTACTATTAAAACATTTAAACTGATGATATCAACTTCACTTATTAAGTTAGTTACCTCTCCATGGTAATTTGTTGGAATACCACCCATGAACAGTAGGTAAAACATGTATTGGCTCCTTAACTCCTTTGTAACATCAACACCAGCAAAAAATTACAGCAGTTTCAGAGATATATCATATAGGTCCTAAGCATAAGAAAGTTTGGAATTGCACCGTATGATTAAAGGTCCAAAGAGGATAAAAAAAATCTTAAAAAATTGCTCTAAACTTGTAGAAAGATGCTCAAATTTTAAACATAATATATCGGCGTTCAGCTTTCATGTCTTTGTTAGAGAGATTTTTGCATCCCTTGATACTTTAAACTCAATACCACTCTCTTATGCTATCGGCTCTAACTCATTACCATATATTTTTGACAGAATGATAAATCCAATAAACAAAGAGTTGTAAGTTGATAACTGGCGAGTCCCTAGAATCAATTTTAATTAATCATTCAATATTATTGTGCTCCTGATATTACACTACTGATCACAATTTCTGTTATCCTCGTATCTAAAGGTTGAGAGTTAACCATAACACGCAACCTTCAGTGTGTAGAATACACCTTTGCTGGGTAAATAATAAATTCTTAACTAATATATTTATATACAGAAAATATTAAAAATAATAAAAAGCTAACCTCTGTTTTGGTGTTGTGTCACCTTAAGCAGGAAGGACTCATCGACTCCAATGATTCACTAATAATAATCACAGCAAAAAATGCAGCAGTTTCAGACATATATGAAGTTAATACCAATAGGTTGCAGACAACAAACAACCTTCACAATCACAACTTTTCATTTCAAATTCAAGTCAGTGACCCCATATTCATCAACCTATTAGAACAATATATTACTATAGATTCTAAATACTCATCATCGAGACCATTATAATATCCACTATGCATCCTCTAAGGGCAGGAAATACTAGCAGAAACCGTAAATTCTAAGATAATTCTTAAAGAATCAAACAAAATGATCAAAAAAATGAATATAAAATCACAAGTATACTGCATAACCATTCATGTCCGACTTTAGTCCCAATAAACCACGTATATACGTCATTGGTCATGCTCTCTGCAGTAGCTACCTCCTTTAGTCGTTGTGCAGCTAAGGTTTCATCAACCGTTGCAGCTCGGCCTCTCCTTT
This sequence comes from Panax japonicus, assembly GCA_020205505.1. Taxonomy (NCBI): domain Eukaryota; kingdom Viridiplantae; phylum Streptophyta; class Magnoliopsida; order Apiales; family Araliaceae; genus Panax; species Panax japonicus. The sequence goes on from CM035103.1 coordinate 54,938,363, forward strand.
AACAAAATCAACCTTACATATTAAAAACCAGGTTAGTAGACAATGATATATACATACATACATATATAGACATAAAAATAAAAAAGAACAGTAAAACAAGTAATACAAGACTGATTCAAAGAATTTACGTTGCTTTCAAGTACATTCAGAGTACATTCTAGCTCTTCTACAGACCTATCTAATAGCCTCACTTCCTCCTCTTTCTCATCAGCATAGAGCTTTCTACTTTCAGCAACCTAATTTTGACACACATAATAAAACATCCAAAACATTTAATATATGTAGTTACTAACTTATAAATAATAAAATCGATCAAAAAAAATGTATAAACATTAAAGTTCAAAAGAAAATAGAACATACCATAGTAAACCTTAATATAGTCTTCAAGCCTTCAACCTTCAAGGCATCAAATTCAAACCTGTTGTATATTTCAATTCTTGAATATCACAATTTAAAAAATACAGGAGAATAAACATTTGTGTTGGAATGCCTGTGAGCGGCGCGGGCTGCGCCGGTTGACGGTCAGAGATTTTCTGGGTTGTTTTTGGTAAGTTGTGGTTAACACAAAAGAAATATGTGGAGAAAGTGTTGGAGAGGTTTAGTATGACTAATGCTAAACATGCCAACACTTCATTGGCGAGTCACTTTAGGTTGTCTACAACATAGTGTCCAAAGTTGGCTGAAGAAATTCAGGATATGTCGAACGCGTGTCCTATGCGAGCGCAGTTGGTTGTTTGATGTATGTGATGGTGTGTATAAGACCCGATTTGGCACATGCAGTCAACACATTGAGCAAATAATAACAAATCCAGGTAGAGAGCATTGGAAAGCTGTTAAGTGGGTGTTCAGATATCTTAGAGGAACTGCAAATCATGGGATTATGTTTGCGAAGCAACAGGCTCAGATGTCAGTTGTAGGGTATGTGGATGCAGATTATGCTGGAAGGTTGGATGATTTGAGATCTACAACAGGGTATGTGTTTACGCTAGCAGGTGGACCGATTTGTTGGAGATCCATGGTTCAATCTCTACTAGCTCTATATGCTACTGAATCTGAGTATATGGCATTGGCAGAGGCTGGCAAGGAAGCATTGTGGTTAAAGGGTATTGTGAATGAGTTGGGCATAGACCAAGGTGGAGTACTACAGCTGTATTGTGATAGTCAGAGCGTCATTTACTTGGCAAAGCATCAGGTGTATCACCCAAGGACCAAACATATTAGCGTAAGGTTTCATAAGGTGAGAGAGCTGATAGCTACGGGGGATGTGATATTGGAGAATGTGCATAAATCTGAAAATGCAGCTGACATGTTGACAAAGACTGTGATTACGGACAAGTTCAAGCATTGCTTGGACTTGATCAATATCTCTGAATGCTAGTTTGGAGGATTTTCCCCCAAGATCGGATAGGACAAGTGACTTATCTTCTGAATGGCCGAGGTTATTTGTCAAGGTGGAAATTTGTTGGAACTTGATACTCATAACATAGAAGCTACTGAAAAAGGCTAGTGCGTCGCTTCGCTCCGCTCCACTCGGGAACGTGATGGGCTGAACCGAAGGTTGCGGGGGGGGGGGGGGGGGGAGGGGGAGAGGTGAAGCCTCCCCGCGGTACGGTACAGAGTTTCTGCAGGTGTGGCGCGGGGAGCGCTGGGTGCAAGCCAGGAGTGGCGCGGGGCTCGTTGAGTGTCGGTGAAGTTTCTGCCCTGGTAGCGCGGGGTGTGTCATGGAATGCCTGTGAGCGGCGCGGGAAGCGTCGGTCGCCGTTTGGCGGTCAGAGATTTTCTGAGTTGTTTTTGAAAAGGTCATTATGGGTAATTGAGACATAATGTGAAGTAGGGTTTGAATATGATTAATTAGTAGCTATAAATACTAGCTATCTATTGTAAAACTCTATTAACCAATGAATCATCAATAAACAACAAGCCGCCTGTGGAGTACCCAAATTGGGGAACCACGTAAATCTCTGTCTGTGAATCTTAATTCTCTATTGTCGTGTGCGTGTGTAATCCTAAATTCTAACAATTTGGATTCTTAGTTCCTTACCTCAAGTCTTCAATATTTAAGTAATCATATAATAATTATTAAAATAAATAATAAGTCAAGCAATTTATAATCTAATACCCAAATTTCAAACACAATCAATTCAAACAAAAACCCAAAAATTATAGTACCAATTAATTTTGCAGTTCAACACAACCAGTTCTGCAGTCAAACACAACTAATTATGTAGTTCAACAAAACCCAAATAACAGTACCAAAAACAATTCAAGTTTAACAAATTAAAGATTACAACTCATAAAATAAGTTCAAAATTCTAACTTACACTCAACTTCATTAAGGAAAAAAAAATAAAAAACAACATCACTACAAAAAGCAGCTATCCAGTACTGCAAATTCATTCCTAACCTATGAAGTCATTAACACCATCTTCGTTAGTAACACAACATGCAACAACACAACAACAACACATCAGCAACACGGTAGCAACAAAACAACCTGTTAAGTGTTAAACCAATTTGTTACATACATAAACAACAACAATAAAAAAGTAAACTAAAAGCTCATAAGAAAGAAATCATACCATAGGAACACTCATTTTACTTAGCCTATAATCACACCTTATCCAATCAGAAGTACATATAAGAGCTTGAACAATCTCAAGCTTGAGAGAGCTTCTGTATTGATCTAGTACCCTTCCACCAGCACTAAAAATACTCTCAGATGCCACAGTGCTAATATGAATTGATAGTATATCCCTTGCCATTTTTGAAAGAATTTTAAACTTTAAAGTGTTTGCTTTCTACCAAAGTAAAGCATCAAATTAAAGGACTCATCATCATTACATATATACCTACCCTCTTCAAGATATGCATCCAGATCAGATTTAATAGGAGTGACAGTGTTCATACCTTGAGCCCGGGAATCAAACTCAGTTCTGCTCTTTTTTTTTACTTTTCTCATTGCAACTATATACCACTAGCATTGGCAGCAACTTATATAGTACTCATAGAGCTCATAAATGGCTCTTTTCACAAGCTCAATGTTCTATCAGCTTCAAACTCAGTTGTAAGAATTTTTGGAAAACAAAAGATGACCAATTGCATCTTATACCTTGTCAGAATGTTACACTCTCCTCAATACTTATCAAAAAAAAAAAATCATTTTGAAAGCCATGTCACTCAACAAGTGAAAATCATCATTTGAGATCTTAAGCAACAACTCTTTAATTTTCCATATTTCAGGAAGAAATAAGTTTGCTGTACGTAGGATATTCAAAGCCTGAGAAAACATTTGCAACTACATTGAACACCTCTAGCAAGTCCATCAGCTTTCTCCCAACCCTCAAAAGATGTACAAGACTGATAATGCGAATCGCTTTCTTATACATAGGGAACATCTAAAAAAAACTAAAAACTGCATAACTAAACGAGAAAACTTATGAAAACTAAAAAAAACTAAAAAACTAAAAAAAACAGCAATAAAACTATAAATCACTCCTAAACTATAAAAAGTTTATGTGGCATAAGTGGAGTTCCAACGAGTTGGCACATCTAAAAAAAGGTTTTTAGTTATGCATAACTGCAATTGCTTTGCAATATCAGAAAACTTATGAAAACTATCACCAGTACAAAGTACCTAATAGACAACACTTAATAGACAACGTTTTTTATAAAAACGTTGTGGAATTTTTTTTTACAACGTTTTTAAAAAAAACGTTGTAAATTTATATGCAAAAACGTTATCTATTTAAAATGATATTTTTTTTGTTTTAATTAGATAACGTTTTTTTTAAAAAACGTTGTCTATTAACAAAAACACGGAGCTAAAAAAAAAGCCACGAAAATGAAACACGGAGCAAAACAAAAAGACACGATTAAGACTGAAGCCCTAACTCTCTCTTATTCTCTCCCGATTAACTTTCTCCCCAAAATCTTGATTCCTCTCAAGTCCTCTAAATCTATTATAGCCGTCCCTAAATCTCTCGTACCCAACCGTAAATCTCATAAGACAAAATCATTTTACCCAACCCCTAAATGGCCAGCAACGATTCAGAGCAAAGAGAAGAGGAAGAAATTGTTGCCGACAAAGATGAAGATACCGGGGCACAAGTCGCTCTGATAGTAAGGCCGGAAGCGGTCGTCGTCACTGCCGGTAAAGAAGATGAAGACACAATCCTCGATCTATACTTTCTCACAATCTATTATTTGTTAATCGATCTGTTAGAGCAAAATTTAGGGTTTGTTTTTTTTGTTTAATTATTTCAAATTTTTGTGCAGTAAATCAAACCTTTATAGATTTGTTAAAGATAGAAATCAGTGGAAGGAGAGAGGCTGGTACTGTGAAGAAGATAGAGGGATTGGGATGGATAGAATGGATGAGAGGATGGTTAAATTTGATTTACAAAATGCTATTTCAAAGAATAGTGGCCAGCCATTTGCAGAATCCTTTACCTCTTCCTCTTCTCAACGATATCACTTGCATCATCACCGAATCCACCAGTGGTATCGACCGCGAAATCGCCAGGTTTTCAATTTATTTTCGTTGAAAATTTCACTATCGTAATTGACTGAATAAACAGTAATAATTTCTGTATTTTAGGAAACAAAAATTAAAAAGTAGCTCAGAATTGTTCCTACTGAGTTATACTTATAGGGAGTACTTTCTTACTTGTTGACTGTAATATACTTTTTGTGTTTTAATTTTTATTAATTATACAACTGAAAACAAGAACCCCCAATTTCTCTCTTGGTTATGATAAAAGGGAAAACCCAGGTAGATGGAAGGTTTGGTTATGGTAGAAAAGATAGGATTAGATATACTTTTTTCGGAAAAGGGGATTTATATTGAAGCTGGAGTATGCAGAAATAAGAAAATGCTTATATATCAACTTCATAATTTATATTGAAGCTGGAATTATACTTTTTTGTTCCTTGTGACTATTAACAGGTTGCAATAAAGACTTTGATAGTAATTCACTTGGCATTGAGGGAGGGTGATCCTACCTTTAGAGAGGAATTACTAAACTACGCACGTAGGGGACAAGTTTTGCATATATCCAATTTTAAAGATGATTCAAGCCCTCTTGGTAAACTTATTCTTTTCACCATTTCATAATATCCAATTTTAAGTATTTTTTTTGTTATTTCAGATGCATAGCAGAACATGCCTTTTGAGTGGTGAAGAGCTATTGGAACACTGTTGCTTCTTCGGTTGGATAATTTGTTCATATTGCTCTCAGAATTCACATTACTTGTGGAGTCATCCCTGATTCTGTAAAATTCTACCTCGTGTAATTGTTGATCTGCTTTATCCCTAATTAAAGGTATGAAATCATTTTTAATCAGTGTGTTGGAAAAAATATTTTGAAGGTGCTTGTTATATGATGTTCCATAGCAGCCATTATGTAGTATTACCATGGTTAGATCAATGGGAATATATTGCATTTTCTTAAATTTTGATAGTTCTCATGCTCATGAATTCAAATAGTCAGTGGGTGATGTATTGATGGTTTTGTATTGTAGGTTCAGAACGTAGTATGTAGTAAAATAAATTTCTATGGCCAAGTATACTGTGTACATACAAACTACAAAGCATATTATTTATTCTAGCAGGAAATTGTTCAGTAGGCTCTTAATTATGATCGGAGGCTTCAGCATTGAAATGAGGATAGACCAGAGGACTTTGAGCACCAACCTGAATTATCAAATGAAGGTGGTGAGCTATCTGAAACGTGTTGTGGGCAGAATGGTATTTGCTCTCATGAAGTTCTTCAGGATGGAGAGACTGAAGTTGGTTCCAATACTGTTCAATATAAATTTACGAGAAAGGTATAAGCTTTGGTGTCCTACAAATAACATACCTGTTAGCTCATAAGGATCAAATGTTTGTTTGGACAGAAATCTTACTAAAAAACATCTTCGTTTTTACTATATGTTTTGCTTAGGTCATTCCAGATAGCTTTTGTCTTTTTGGTTTTCTCCAAGTGAAAACATTTTGGCTTTTTGAAAGGGGATGTTTTACTTTGCTGTTTCATTACTATCAAAAGTGCTTGTTGATCAATTCCATGAAGTTGCCTTGTCCATATCTCAAGAATAACTCCTTCCAATAGTAACCTTGCAAATCTTGAGACTGACATGTTCTTTGACAATGACTAAGCTGTACAGATCATGGACGTTGCCTAAACTACTAGTCCTTCTATGTATTGATGGTTGCTTTCATTGTTGTTTTCCTGTTCCCTGACTATAGATAGTTTATACATCCTTCTTTGCATGATAAAGGTATTAAATACTCTAATCGCTCTGTAAAAAAGGTGCAAGACTGCATAACTTATTGAAGTAATGTTGTTGTAAATGGACACAAATACAAAGATATTAATTCTTTCTATATAAATGCCTTTTGGCTGTTCATAACAGAATGAAACTCTTTTCCCATATATATGTAACTCTTTCTGCTATTTCTAACAGGCTTCATTTAAATTATCATGGTGTTGTAAAGGTGAAAAGAGTGATCAACATAAACATGACATTGTCTCCTTTGATAAAGGAGATATAACAACTGCAGAGCGCAGCAGTAAACAGGTATACTTTCTGCTTTTAAAACATTTAGGATTCTGAATTGTGCTAATACATGAGTTTTTTCTGAATTGGCTGTTGCTTCTGCTGTTGTTGCTTGCTACTGTCTGCTGTGTAAGTTTCTTTTGTTTTTGTAGTTCAATGTGGTTTTATAAGATACAATCTATCTTCAGTTGGACTAAGTGGATTTTATTTTCCTTCTAGACTGCAGAAATGCCAGATTTCTATGCAGATGGTGAGTTATTTTCATTGTGTGTTAACTGTATTTTCCAGTTCAACGCTACTTGTTTAGCTTTTGGTTTCTGTTAGAAGCTCTGGTAATGATGCTTATCTTACTTATTGTCCACTTAGCTCAATACTTGTTTTGTAGCTTGAAACAACATAATGGTGAACTAAAGGGAGGTGCAAAAGCATCCCGTTCTGGAAGGCCATGGGTTTCTGCATGCCTTATTCAAGGATTTCCGGATAAAAGCAAAGGTATAACTAAGATTATGTGTATATTTGGATTGCTTATTAGTTTTTAGAATTATTAATGCATCCTTATTAGCTAGACTGGATGACTGTAATAGTTTAAACTAATGGATCTTATGTTGATACATTAGTGCAATATCTCTTAGTTGTTAGAATCGTAATTGGCATAGTTTATGTGGACCGGTAGATCTTATATTTAATTTTCTGTTTATCAACATGTTATGAAACTGGTAACTGCAAAATATTAATGTTGCTTTCGCTGGAACTCAGCTTGGAATTCTATATGAATTGGTGCAGTTGGTTAGTGGCTTCAACAACTGTGGCTTCCACCACGGCTTATGGTTTTCATCATCTCAGGAGCAGACATTTATTGAAGAGGAGGTTCAGTGTTGCCATATCACTAATTGAAGAGGAGGTTCAGTGTTGCCATATCACTAATTTAGTTTCACTTGTATTTTTTAATTCATGTTATTTCATAATCAATGCTTGAGACATTTGAAACTGTAAACAAATGGTATTATTGGGATGTATTTTGAATGGTTGATACATTTTGGTTTTAAATTTAAATGAGAATTTAGACCTTTTAGCTATATATTATAGCATTGCAGGTGCATTGGTAATATAGGTGAACCATAATTTTTTTTTCTTTTTTTTTCTTTATCTACAACATTTTAAAAATGTTGTATAAATTGGTTAAAAACGTTGTCTGATATATTAAACTACAATGTTTTTATCCAGAAAAAGTTGTGGAATCATACCTTCTACAACGTTTTTAAGCATCTGTTAATTTTTGAAAAATAAATCTACAACGTTTTTTCTTAAAAAACGTTGTGTATTTTGCTTAACCACAACATTTTAAAAATGTTGTGTAAGGGTGTCAAATAGACAACACCCTTAACCACGACGTTTTTCTGACTAAAACCACAACGTTTTTTCCGCGTTGTCTATTTACTGTTTTGTAGTAGTGTATCACGAACCTACACAATAAAATTATGAATCACTCCTAAACTATCTTGTACCATAATATTGAGAATATGTGCACATCTCACATGAAATAGTTTTCCACCAAAAAACAAATGACCTTTTAACACAAAACTATCTTTAAGATTCCTAACTGCAGAATCATTAGAAGATGCATTGTCTAAAGTGATTGTGGTTATCTTATTTTCAATGCCACATTCACTAAGACAAAAAAATGGCATCACTAATAATGAGACCAATGTGAGGTGGAAAATGACAAAAATTCAGAAATTTTTTGGAAGTCTCCAATCAGAATCTAACAAATGTGCAAAGAGACACATGAAGCCAATTTATTTGATTAGATGTCCACAAGTCAGAAGTTAAAACACACTATCAATGCCAAACAACAAAGCTTTCACTTTTTTCTTTTCTTTAAGCATAAATTTTCATATCGTCATTCTTTAGAAACACGAGAAATAAGATCAAATTTAGGATTCAGAGATTTCAAAAGAATAATGAAAAATTCATGTTCAACCATTTTAAATGGATATTCAAGCACCATAATCATATTTGCCATAATATCTCTGGTCCTCTCTTTGTCAAACCTAAAATTTGTCAAATTACTCATGTTGGTAACATCTTCGATACTAGGGTAAGTCAACACACTCTGATTTGTTCCAGCAATTTTAGATACACATTTGTTGCTAGCTCAAAGGCCATATCAATTTATTCCGCATGACGTCTACTAAAGTACACTAGGATCTGCAGTTTCTGAAACCTTCAATAACACATTAGAGGTGTACAACAACACCACAGTTGAAAATGAAGTTGTCAATGCTCTAAAAGTATATGTTTATTTGTTATATTTGGATCATTTTTGCTTGTACTAAAGCAAATATATGAAAAGGAGGGGACAGATGACGACTTTGATATTATATATATCTCGTTCGACTGCGATGAATCTCCCCGTCTTCCTTCCTCTGGAGCATCCAGGGAATGTGTGGTTGGTCCACTCTTTAATTTGTCCTAGACTTCGCTGTTTCCTTGGTTCAACAATTGTTTTATGTATTTCCTCATCACCTTCCAGCCTTGCAGGCTTTGGTCCAGATGGGTATCTTGAAAAAAAAAGAATCCAACTTAGCTTTTAAAGTAGACTGGAGCCCCAAGTATCCATTTATACTGAGATGATGATATGGATGAAGAGGTCATGGAGCTAATCAATAGGCACAAGTGGGGTTTTGAACACTTGGACATCTCCAAGGTGCGAGTTTGACTAGATCATTGTCAACCAGATCTAAACGTTTCAAAGTTTCTGTCCTATCATTTGTTTGACAGCTTAAACTAGACCCCACTCTTTTCTAATTATATTTGAGAGTCGGTAAGTCTGCGCTGCTCTAATGGAAGTGGTGGTTTTTCTTTGTCTTCATTCAGTAACAATACAAACTGAAGCTTAGTGTGAAGTATATTTATCCAGTTGACTTTCTACCATTGTTGGCAACTTATATATGTTGGTATTTGAAAAGGCAGTGTAAAATTTCAGGATGGTTAAATTTCTATATATGTACGTAGTATTTGTAAATTTTTTGTTCCTATAAAGCTCTAAGCTATTTCTATTTGGTGAGTTGGTGCCAGATTCTCGGGTGCTGAGTCCTCAGCATTATGGTGCCTGGTGTAGTGAAAATTGCAAAGTTGATCTTTTGAATCTCCTTGAATTTGGTATATAGGTTCATATGTGACTCATAAGAATTACCACTTTATATACTTTTAATTTGGATATGAAATTTAGTGGTATTGATGTTAAAATCTGGTTGGGTTTGGTGATGGCAGATGTTCAAATCTGGTTGAGTTTGGTGATGACATGATGATGATGATACCGGTGGTGACATTGATGTTATGTTTTACATTTGTATGCATCATTTGAAAAGGGTTAAATCATTTTTTCAAAACTATATTGAACCATAATTTACTAAATTTATATTTGTATATTGTTTTTACGATAGACTCGAGAAGGTGAATTGTTCTCTGATCCAACATGCCTGTTAGGGACCCCCATGCATAAGATATCGTCACAGTAATATTTATGAAGATGAATCAATCTATAAGAACTTAACAAAACCAAGACACTGTTAAAAGGGACCGAGGGAGTACCGTCTGTTTAATATTTTGACAAAAGTCAACATGAACCACATAAAAAGTAAACAAAAATCTTCATAAGCTGTCACCTGCTAACATCAAACAAGTTATCACCTCCTATATTAGGTACAATTCACTAGATTCGATAAACGGTGAATTAGGCACATCGCATAACAATGGTAAGTTGTAAAGCTTTTTGTTGGATTCGTTATATTAAATATATGTTGCATTTTAAACGCTTAACCCTGTTTGTGATCGAGTCATTACAAATGCAACATGCATTTGCTATATATAACGAATTCAACAAAAAAAAAATTACAACTTATTGTTATGTTATGTACAATTTCACCCTAACTAAATTCCAATTTACTCCAAAATAAAAATACTAGCTCCACATGTTTAAAGGAATTGAAGGGTAATTAATATTTTCCACCTAGAACTGGATTAGAAAGAGATAACACCGGAAATACCCTAGGATAAGGAGATGTAGGTTATAGTACAACAATGTGAACGAATGCCTACTTAATTAAAGGTCATGACGGGAGATTATATTGTTAGTAATTTAATTCTTTATATATAGATAAATTTTTTCTATATCTTTCGATGTAGGATTGAGGTGTTACATCAAGATTGAGCCTTGTCACTAATTTTCTTGAATGTGATGATCAAGAGTAACTTATATATATATATATAGAGAGAGAGAGAGAGAGTCCGGATCAGGTCCGGACTCCCGGATTTTAACAAAATCCGGACCTTTTTTTTTTTTGCTTTTTTTTTTGAAACAACTAAAAAAAAAAATTATGGAACTGAAATTTTTCCATAATACAGTGTTTTGGGCGTGATTTGGATGTCACCAAAACATTTCTGTACAGTCTGTGCAGACTGTACATACATTGGTTGGTATAGGTATTAAAAACACACCCAAAACACTGTATTATGGAAAAATTTCAGTTCCATAATTTTATTTTATTTTTAGTTGTTTCAAAAAAAAAGCAAAAAAAATTTGGTCCGCATTTTAGGACCTGTCCGGACTCCCGGACAGGATCCATTCTATATATATATATATATATATATATATATATATATATATATATTTATTACTCCCTCCGTCCCAAATTATCTGCTGTTCTAGAGTTTCACACAGATACCAATATGTATGATAAAAATACTAAAATACCCTTTGTGCTGACTTTTTTATTAATTGAAGAGAAAGAAAAAGAAACTAATTAATTGGAGAGAGAGGAACATTGAAGAGAGAGAGAAAGCAGCACATTAATTGAAGAGAGATAGAGAGAAACAATTATTAATTGAAGAGAGAGAGAGGGGCATGAATGTGGATGTTTAAAAAAGAGGAGAGGCATTAATGAGAGTAATGATTATCAACAATTAAGATAAAAGGGCAAATTTGGAAAACAAATGAAAAAAAATGCATTGAAATCTTAAAAAAGCAGATATTGTGGGACAAATTTTTTTTGCTAAAACAGCAGATAATTTGGGACGGAGGTAGTAGTAACTTTCAAGTTAATTAACTACTGCAGTCGAATTCCAGAAGTCCAATAATTAATATTCACCTCTACTAGCATCAAATTCCCATCTATAGAGCATCCGAACAGTTTCAATTCCTTTATGTGGATCCTTTTCATAAATTAGTAAAGGTTTTCTAAAATGGTTTTAATTGTTCAAGTTAGGGCTAATGTAAATAAGCGAGCCGAGCATAACCGAGTATTAAGTTGCTCAAATTTGGCTTAACTACTGAGTCAAACTTTTTGAGCTAATATGATCTAAGTATCAATAGAAAATTGCAATTTGAAGATGTTCAAGTAATTTATCGAATTTTAAAATTTACTCATATTTAAATTGTTTATATTTCGAATCGAGTTTGAATCGAATTTTTAATCGAGAGAGTACCAATCAAGTCCGAACCATTTGATTCATTTTACAGTCTTAGTTATGAGATCAATTCTCATTTAGAAAGAAAAGTATATATATATACTCACATACCAGTAAAATAGAGTTTAATTAGCTTCCTTCAATTCATTCTCATGTAAGTTGACGCCGAATATTAATATGAGGAACTAGAAACCCTAGCTAGCTACTTATTTAGCTTTGTCTTGAAGCATCAACTTGAACCGAATTAACAATGACTGGAGCAAGCCATCAATGATATAATATACTAATTCTAGGTCCTGATTGTCTTATATGGACTTTATTGCCTTCGATACACAAGCTTGTGTGTTCTATTATTTAAAAAAAATTATGAATGATAATTTTGGCATTTCATCATTCTCATTAATGGTTGTTTTGATATTTCATCAATTTGTCAATTAAAACTACATCGGATTAGGTGCGGGATGCTATATCTTAGACAGTTGATTTTACGGCCGGCCGGCCGTCATGATTGGAAAACACAATTCGTCTATTGCAACACAGTTGTGTTGCAGCCGGTAGGCATGTGTGCGTGCGTAATCAGCTTTAGTAATGAAAACAAAAGATCTACCAATTAATCTCTCTTTCAGTTAGAGCTACAAAAGACAACAAGGGCACATTATATAATTGTAATGCCAACGTCTATAAACATGGTAGTTCAAAGGGCACATTATATAATTGTAATGCCAACGTCTATAAACATGGTAGACAGCCAGCGGTGATCCTTATTTCCTTCACGAGTGAGAGATTTGATAGTGACAAACGAGCTAGCTAGGGAGAATTATTAGTAGTACTTGAAATAATATATCAAACAATATATTATTTCTTCCGTGCAAAATTAAATATACAAATATTTTATAATTCAGAAGGACTATATACGTAATTTCTAATTAATTTATCATTAGATTTTTACTATCGTTTCTAGCATCCTAGCTATTACCCTTACTTAATTCTTACCTATGATTATATTTAAAAAATAAAATTATTCTTAGACATTGTCATTTTTTGAAATATATCTGTAATTTAAGTACGGATGTATGTAGTAATTGATATCTTTTGTTAATTTATTTGGGACTGAGGAGTACTGAATAGTACTAGTAGTTATGAAAGCTACCCTACATATATCGAATCTTTGCCTTAATGAAGCTTACTAATTAATAAGCTCAAGGGTACGTGCTTGAGTCCATGTGTGTGTCTATATATATATATATCCTCCTTAGAACATCTCTAAGTAGTAGCAAAAAAAATTTCAAATCGAAGTTTATTGACCTACATAATAATTTGAATAATAGTATTTGTTACTTTAATATTTTATGTATTATCAGTCTCTTCAATTCAATTAATGCGATATTTGACTTAAAACAATAATTGATAACATTTGAAATAATTAACAACATTCATTTTTTAAAAGATAACTTTCTGGAAAATAAATTATATTTAAAAATTAATATTTAATTAAAACTAAATTTTTAATTCATGTGACAGATGGTCATATTGGATAAACCAGAGGGTCATAGCTAACGTGATTATCAAAGAGTGATCAAAATAATATTTTATCCAATATGATAAATAAATAAAAAAGAATGATATTAAATTTTAAAATGAACTGTTCATCAAACTCATTAAGTAAAATAAATATTTTTAGTATTTTTCATATAATTTTGATTCTGTCAAAATAAAATAAATGTTTTAAAGATTCTGAAGAGAGACTTAGGTTGCAGAAACTCCAAACTCGTATACTATTAGGACTAGAAACTCCAAACTTTCATCTCTTCAAAGAATTAAAGAGAGAAATAGGGAAATCAGTTGGAGCGAGTTACGTAGGCTCACATGCCAATGTTTACAACTTGATATGTTACATTTAGCTACAAGCCTACAAGTTGTTCTTTTCAGAAAAAAAAAATTGATACTCCATCTGTTTTAAAATATAATATAAGAACTTTTTTAATACTTAAAATTAATACAAATTATCTTAATTTTAGTCGATATATTGTAAAACATTATTTTTTTTAACTTTTAATGAATTAATTATACCAGTTTTGAATTTGAAAGAATTTTTAATGAATTTTTAAAAAAACAATAATAATATTATATTTTGAAACAAATAAAATATTTTCTTGTAGGAATACCATTTCCCTATATATATATATATATATATATATATATATATATATATATATATATATATATATATATATATATATATATAACTCCTATTACATATACTAGTAGTAGGTGTCAATCCACAAAATTAAACAAATTAGCTCATTTTTCTCCCCTAAAAAATTGAGGCTTTACAACTATTTAATTTGTTGTGATGGTCGTACGAAGGCTGTGGCGGTGGTGGATATGGTAGTGGAGGCCATGGTAGCGATGGCGGAGGATACGGTGGTGGAGGTGGTTACGGAGGTGGAGGTGGTAATCCATTGAAGAGATGAAGAAGAAAACGATCCGCGCAGGCTGAAGAAGAAGATAGAGCACAATGTTAATTAAGGGTAAAGTAGTAAAATTGTATATATTCTTAATCTATGTGAAAATTTGTAGAACGTCAGATGTAATGGGATAGGGGAAGTACTTTCTTAATCCATGTGCAACAATCTTTTAGGAACGGAGGTAGTTTATAAAACTAATTTCGTTCCTAAATTATTATCGTTTAAGATTTTTGTATATGAATTAAGAAAATCTTTTAATATTATCATTTAACAATTAAAATTTGTTTAAAATTCTATCATATAAGGGAGAGAATTTCTTGGAATAGTGAGAGAAAGTAGGTGTACTATAGAAAAATAAATAATTTATTCTCTTAAAAAATTATAAATGACAAATAAATTAGAATAACAATCTTTTAAAAACGGAGGGGATATTCCACAAAATACTTTACATCATGTATCGATCATGAGAGAGATCTAACTGTATCTACATAAGACCAATAATGTCAACACTTTTAGGAACCATGCATGAATCACAATATTATACTAGCTAGCCTTCTGTTATAGGGCAGCACTTGGTTCTATTTTTCTGTGGGTTATATTCATATTCTCTCTCCATAATACGTATGCAATGATATACTATGATTAATTATTAATTCCTTTTTTAGTGAAAGAGAAGAAGAATAAGAAAAGGTTGTCTCTCACGTACGTACTCTCACACCAGACAACCTTCATATTTTCTTAAAAATATGTTATTATTTTTAAATTATAAGATAAAATAAAATTCCTAACATATCATTACGTACTTATATTATAGGTAGACAATTTTTTATCAAGCCGCTACCAAATATATATTAAGGATATATTTGAGAATATAATTATTCCTCAAATTTCTTCGTTTAGAAATATATTTTTAATTTTAAAATATTAGATCAGGAGAGTATTTAATTTGCTTGGTGCAAATTCCCTTGTGCCTAGAAAAGGACTAGGAAAATTTCTTATTAGTGCTAATTTAGTGTTCATATTATATTTTATATGTAGATTATTATATTATAAATACATTTCTTAAAACTATTATTGAGAAAATATGTCTAAGCAGGGACGGAGCTACATGGTTGTTGGAGGGGGCCACGGCCCCCCTCCCCAAGGTTTGAAATTTTTGTAAGATTCACCCCAAAGTTTGAAAATTTTATAAAATTCATTTGTACATTTGGTTTGTTTTAAAATTTTTGTAAGACTACGGCCCCCAAGTTTTGAGGAAGTTTTGATATGTTTTAAAAAACTTTTTTTTGCTATGTTTTATTATTTTTGTCAAAGCAAATTCTATTACTATATTATTTTTGTTTTAGTAAAAATATGTTTTATAATAGTGAAAATTTATTTTTTAGCGATGAATATATTTTATGATGTTAAAAATTTTTTTGGCCCCCCCAAAGAACAAATCCTGTCTCCGTCCCTGTGTCTAAGTGTGTTCCAAAATACATTTCTTTTTTATTATTACTGAATTATTAGTTAATATAAAGAATAGATCATTTCAAAATAAAAAAATCTTAAAATTTATTATTTTAAAATTAATATATCTCTAATTTCAAAAGAGATATATAGTAGGTGTTACTTATGGTTAATTAGTTCAACCTTTGTTTCTCTTTGGTACATAATACTCCCTCCGTCCCAAATTAATTGCTCAGTTTTGACTTTTTAAAGTCAAATTGACTATTTTTAAAACTAATCTTTTTACTATTTTTGCTAAAATATAGGTGAAGAGATTATAACCAAAAGAAAGTATATACAATTTATTACTAATCCTATTTTTTATAATTTCAGAAATATATTTATATATGTTTAATTATTAATTCTAAAAATAGTCAATTTGACTAAAAAAAGTCAAAATTGAGCAGTTAATTTGGGACAGAGGGAGTATAAAGTAAGTGAAAAAAAACTTAGTTATGTACATGTGAACCCTCATGCAGTCATGCTTGCTTTTATTCACTTTAAATTAACAATGCAAGACTGAAAGCTAATCCATTGCATCTTAGCCGAAAGCTATTGTCTCCTCTCAAGCAGCATCAATACATGCCCATGATTTCTACACAAAAAGGAGTTCTTTCTATTTGTAAAACACTTTTTGTTCCCAAAAAAAAACTCAATTTTCTTAATAATATTATAAATGACATAATATTCTCAAGTTAATTTATAATTATAATTAAATATATTAATTTTCATGTCCATTATTAATAAACCAACAAATACTCAATAAATTTAAGAATAAACATAAATGGAACAAAAAAGTTTCATAAATTTTGTAAACGGTTTTTTTTTTGTCAAACGGAGGGACTAGTAATTATGTTCAATGATCTACACACCAAGAACTAAGCCCAATAGTACTAATATTTATCACTATTTCTTCTTGTTCTTCGTTTTCTTAATTTAGCATTTCACTAATTAATACCAATTAGAATTATATCTTCTCCTTTGAAAAAAAAATATTAATCTTGATTAAAATTGTATCATATCAAGACTTGTTTGCTAATCCACGAGAGTTGATCATAGCTAGCTAGCTAAGCTTCATTTATTTATTTTTTATAATAGGGCAATTATTGTTTCTTAGTTCTCAATTTTCAAAAGGGGAAAGCACTTGTCCTCTCATGAATATATCATCTCTCAAGGAAGAATTAAACATTGCTTATATATATATATATATATATATATATATATATAGAACACGGATCAGGTCCGGGAGTCCGGACCTGATCAAAATTCGGACCCAAATTTTTTTTTTTTGTAGAACAACTAAAAAAAAATTTATGGAACTAATTGTTTTTCATAATACAGTGTTTTGGGTGTGTTTTTAATACCTACACCAACCAATGTATGTACAGTCTGCCCAGACAGTACAGACATATTTTATTATACGTATCCAAATCACACCCAAAATACTGTATTATGTAAAAATTCAAGTTCCATAATTTTTTTTTAGTTGTTTTAAAAAAAAAGCAAAAAAATATATCCGGATTTTGTTAAAATCCGGGAGTCCGGACTTGATCCGGACTATATATATATATATATATATATATATATATATATATATATATATATATATATATATATATATAATGATCATTGTGACGCCTCCAAAATAGGTATACAACACCCATTCTGAGTCGCCAAATACATGGTACAGAAAGCAAACTACAACTTCAATAATACAATTGTAGTGCAAAAGACGATAACACATACTGTGAGTTTAAATACAAATATTATCTTTTAGACAATATCAATACTCAAATAAGTTCTCATTACAATTATTCATACACTATTTTACAGAAATAGTGAGAATTGCTTAAAACATCTTTCTAGAACCATCACTCTATACCCCGACTCAATCCTGCTATATTCTCAACTCCTGAGAAGAAAAATGGAACAAAAAGAAAAAGAGTGAGATCAACTAGCCCAGTAAAGAATATTATGACTAAGATAATACACAATAAATTATCATTAGTTTTCAACAGGGAAAAATTTGATAGAATATAATAGACAACAAGTTTTAGATCAACAAATGCAACGGAAACAACAATCAATTAGAAGAGACACGTAGAGAATAAATTCTACTATCTTCTAAGATTTAAAAGTCCATCATCAATATTTTATCACTGTAACATCAATCAATGTACATCTTTAATCAAATATTCATCTTTGCACTACAGGCCAAAGATATTCATTTATATCACCAGTCGGTCATGTTTATCTCAACACATATTCATCTTTGCACTACGGGCCACAGATATTCATCAGTTAATCATTCATCTTTGTACTACAGGCCAAAGATATTCAATAATATCATCATTTATGTGAGACTCCAAATTTTATGAATAAAGATTTAAATTTCTCGAAATATTTTTTTCAAATTATGGTGTAGATTTGATATAATGTTATAGTTGTGGGTAATATTTATAAATTTTACAAAAGTATGCAAGTTGTTATAAAATATTCGTTTGGTCGAGAAATATTCTTTTTGTCGAGAATATCCGTACGACGGCACAATCATTGGTGAACCCACAACGAAAATATTGTCGTAGTAAGAAAACGACAGAATTATTTTTTTATAAAATAACAACGGAAGTGTTACCGTTAAAACTATTGAACTATCCGGTAGTAAAAGTACAGTAATACGCGTGGTTGCATAGTAGCACACAGTATTGATTATTAATGCTTACGTGAGAAGTCACTTACTTATACTCAATTATTGCTACGGTAATTATTGCATCATATCTCTCATATTATTGATTCGATTATTGTCATAGTATCATCTGCATTATATGATATATTATTAAATCAATAATTGAGACGACAAAATTATTCATATTATTAAATTGCAATATTTACAATGTCTAGAAGTTCTGCCAAGGAGAGGTTTGGTCGCCTAATTGCGCGCCAATAGGGAGAAATCCTTATTGGAAAGCCCCCTCTTTCCTGGGAACGACCTGGTTGTTAAATATTGTGAGTTATAATATTAATGATGAATAAGTTTGTATTGATTAAAGATGAATTTGATAGTTCCATTATGTTGGGATTATTAATATTAGTGGAAATCGACATCTATTCCGATGATAATTGATGTCTGGAGGTTATATTGATAAATCGGGTAATTAATTGGATAAATGAGCAATTAATTGTTACTAATTCACATGCTTATATAACTATTTGTTCATATGTGTGTACTATTGAATCACATTCTTATACTATTAGGGGAGTTGGTGCAAGATCGATAATACTTGCATGACTAAGTTAAAGATGGAGGTATTATACCGTAATTCGTATTTTTAAATAATTATAACTATTGAATCACATGATTGAACTATTGATTCACGTGATTTACTATTAGGGGAGGTGGTGCAAGTTTGATAATAATTGCAGGACTAAATTAAAAATAAAAGAAAAGTTGGAGGTATTGTACTGTAATTTTTTGAGCCCCAAAACGTGCAATTATCGAAACTATATTTTTTTATAAATAGAAGCTCATTTTTCCTTCATTTCTCACCAATTCACTAAAGCTTTAGAGCCATTATTATAGAGAGAAATTATAGAGAGAAAGAAGAAGAGAAGTCTGATACCTCACTATTCTAGTAACTAGTCTTCTTTTGAGGTAAGGGATATTATTTGTTGTACTCGTAAGGGATATTATTTGTTATACTCGTAAGGGGTATTATTTCTTTCGTATTCATGAAGAGAGCCATTGTTATTCCATCCCTTATTATTCTGTTGAAATAACCTGTTTATGCGAAGTACAACATGCATGGTGAAATCCTTCTGTTATTCCATTCTTCATTATTATGTTGGAATAACATATTTATGCGAAGTACCGTATACATGGTGAAATTCTTCTGTTATTCCATTCTTCATTATTATGTTGGAATAACCGATTTATGCGAAGTACCGCATACATGGTGAAATTCTTCTATTATTCAGTTCTTTATTATTCTGTTGGAATATCCTGTCTGTGCGTTTACGCTGGACCTGGTTCCATCATTTATTATTCTTTCGGAATATCCTGTCTGTGCGTTTACGCCGGACCTGGTTCCATTATTTATTATTCTGTCGGAATATCCTGTCAGTGCGTTTACGCATGACCTGGTTCCATTATTTATTATTCTGTTGGGAATAATCTGTCTGTGCAGTCTATCGCACGCATGGTGAATTCTTCTGTTATTCCATTCTTTATTATTCTGTTAAAATAACCTGTCTATATGGATTACAACATTCATGGTGAATGATCCTTTGTATTCATTCCTTATTAAATTATGGAAATGATCTGTATACGTGGATTACCGCATGGCGGATGAAAATCCATTTACAATTTTATATATTATATTATACTCAGTTGGTTAAACTCTTGACTTCTATACTCCATGAAATTAGTAGAATATCCTAGATATTTGCACTTCATCCAGTATCTTTCTTGGAAATATTCTTATAAGCATTCTTGAATTTTACTCCACAAAGCAGTATCATGTTGACAATTTAGACGTTATTGAGTTCAGGATAAATTACACTACTACAAAACAGTAAATAGACAACGCGGAAAAAACGTTGTGGTTTATGTCAGAAAAACGTCGTGGTTAAGGGTGTTGTCTATTTGACACCCTTACACAACGTTTTAAAAACGTTGTAGTTAAGCACAATACACAACGTTTTTTAGGAAAAAACGTTGTGTATTTGTTTTCAAAAAATTAACAGATGCTTAAAAACGTTGTAGAAAGTATGATTCCACAACGTTTTTTGGTTAAAAACGTTGTTATTTAGTATATAAGACAACGTTTTTAACCAATTTATACAACGTTTTTAAAATGTTGTAGATAAAGAAAAAAAAGAAAAAAAAGAAAAAAAAGAAAAGAAAAGGTTGTTCACCTATATTACCAATGCACATGTAATATGCTAATGCCATGATATATAACTAAAAGGTCTAAATTCTCATTTAAATTTAAAGCCAAAATGTATCAACCATTCAAAATACATAGAAAATTAAAATTAGCAGTCTGCATGAAAATTAGAATACACAAGTCAGTCAGATCCCACTTCAATAACTGTTAACACCAAAAGATTCAGTAATACGATCGAGGAAAATAAACTTAATTACTTCTCCAACCCAAGTTCGTAGATTACGTCTGTAGCTCGTTCCTCCTTTTCCTGTTTTGTTAATGTCTTTGGGAGTCGTAGGAGAGCTGCATATGTTAATGTTTCTTTCACTGTAAGATGAGGAAATAGTACGTCGTCTTGTGTCACAAATCCTATCCTGCCAGTGCCAGATACTCGGTGTTATAATTCTGTTGTTAGAGGGACGGACAAAAACAAGAAATCTGACTTTAATTAGTTTATTATGGCAATATATTTTTTGGTTTTTCCTACTTGTCTATTGGAACTCTGTTTTCTAAATAGTTAGTCAACTTCTTAATTTTCGATCTGGAATCTAATTGCTTACCTGCTCTTCAGGAACTTTGAGTATGGCTGGTCATTATAAGTAATTGAACCACCTGGCGTACGATCTCTCACCCTCCCTCCTAGCAGACTTAGGAGTGAAGTTTTTCCACTTCCTGATGGTCCCATAAGTGCCAGAACTTCTCCTGGGTTCACCGAACCAGTTATTCCATGCAAAATATCCTTCTCTTCTGTAAATGTCACTCCTTTGAGAACGACCTTGAATGTGACGTCCGTAAACTGCATAACATTGAAGAATCAAATTAACATTACTTGTTAATATTTGAACAACAAGTTCCTTAATTTGTATAACCTGTGGTGGTGAAAAGCTCAATAGCATAATTTTCATTTATAGTAAAGATATGCTTACAGTTCATTCCCTTCTACGATATGCTGGAAAATTCAAGTGTTCGAACATGAATCAGGACTGAGACTGAGTTTAGTCTCAGTAACAAGTGAAGATGGAGAATCTTGAGACCATGCATGTAATGTAATGTAACATAATTAGTTCCTCTGTTTCCTAGCCCAATATTACATTTTATATGAATTATGGCATAGAACTTTGTTGTTAAAAAGGAAAGTCTTATACATTACTGCCATAGATGTAAGATGATGAGACTCTGTACAAGACTGAACCTGACATGATAGCCATGTTCAATTTGTCCCGTACGTTGATCTCTAGCTAGATAAACACCTCCATCCTTGCCTGTTCAAATATAAATTTAATCAATCCATTCGCATTTACTGAACACTGATACACTACGACTCTGGGACATGTTTTTTCTAGATTTAGGAGGTAGCGCGAACTGAAAAGCATGCTAAGTTCATTACCTTTAGGTAAAGTGGCATGGTCGGCTCCGTTTGAATCCACTTTTTACGCGTGCCAGCTTCAAGATCTTCCGCTGCAAAAAGCATATATAATATAGATGATTTCATTGTGTGATGCTGCATCACTTGATGACAAGTTCTTCAGTTGACGATTTGGGTGTTATTTATTTAATAACTAAACTAATTAAGCACCTAGGTTAAAATGTTAATTATGATGCCAGTTCCCGACTCTGTTTTAGCTGATTATGTACTTCTAAATATTTGTGTAGTGCTTTGTTTCAGTAACATTATTTCCTCTTCACAAGGAACTATACATTCTAAATATAGCAGAGCAATTTAACACCAAAAGTATAATAAGGACCCAATTAAAATGTCACCTCTTGACAAGCCCTTTCAATTGTTTTGCATTCTGAGTTGCAATGTCCTTCAGAGTCCTGTTCGACAAGCTGAACAAAAGTAAAATTGAAGTAAGTATTTCAGAATGGATACTGTACCTAAATTGAGTATTAGAATAACACTGAAGACTCTACTTTCCACAAGGCAACACATACTGTTTACTGATAAGAATTTTGCAGAATTTGTCTTAAATGTCAGCATACTAATGATCAGTCACTCTATCAATGCAGAATATGTATTCATTAATCATAAAAGACCCAACCAAATAATAGCAAGAACCCATAAAGTATATGCATCAATACTAGCAAGAACCTGAATCAATAAACTAGCGTAACGAAACAAAGCCAGATACATCATTCTTACCTCCAATCTATCACCTTGTTCAACAATATCAATTTTAAGGATCCAGTCAGCTTCTTGCTTCTTCAAATTACAAACATTCTCCGAAATTTCAATGATTTCATACTCTGAGATCTGATCAAGAAATTAAACAGAACAAATATATCATATTCAAACACCAAGAAATATAAACATATAGTCGAAACCAATAGAACCCAAATCCCAAAAATTGGAAACCATATAAGTCACAAACATTATTACCAATAATAAGAACAATATCCAATGACTCCATTATATAAACCCACGAAACAAAATTGTGCAAAAACATATATAAACAGCAATCCTAGGGTTTGATCGTCGCATTCCTTCTAGCTACCTAGGGTTTGATCGTCCTTCAAGATCCGGCCTTTGAAAATCAGCCTATGTTGATCAGCATAGCAGTCTAGGGTTTTATCGTCGCAGTTCTGGGCGAGAACACCTTTGAAGTAAGCCACAGTGGATCTGAGGGTGGACCGCATAGAGAACTTGGAACCGTTAGAGCATCGAACGTTAATTGGGACCGCCTCTTCACTACCACCAGCGACGGCGACGGCAAGATCTGAAGCATCCAGATGATTTAGGTGGAGAGGGCGTAGAGGAGCGAGCCTTCGAGCTTTTCAGTGACGAAATCGGAAGGACTTTCCATATAGACGAGATTGGCGGCGGTTCTCTCAATTAAGAAAAAGAGAGAGATTTGCGAACTCACAGGAGGATTTGTAATCAGATAATGGAGTTAGGGTTTGAGGAATTTGAAAAGGAGAAGGGAACAAATGAAATCTCAGTGTTTTTTTTTTCTTACCCGACTCTTAGGCACATATATACTTCCGTTTTTAAGTTCCGTGTTTTTCCAAATAGATAACGTTTTTTAAAAAAAACGTTATCTAATTAAAACAAAAAAATGTTCTTTTAAATAGATAACATTTTTACATATATATCTACAACGTTTTTTTTAAAAACGTTGTAAAAAAAATACCACAACGTTTTTATAAAAAACGTTGTCTATTAAGTGTTGTCTATTAGGTACTTTGTACTGGTGTTAACTTATAAATCTTTAAAATTTATTCTTGAACTTGTTTTATTGAATTATTATGTCATTGTCATGATGAGTTATGTTGGTTATTATGTGAAAACATGAAAGTTTCTTAGAAATCACAAAGGGTTGAAAATCAGATTTTGGTGAAAATGGAACATGAAATTCAATTGATCATATCTCCTATTATATTTTAAATTTTTGGGTGTGGTCAAGTTATAGAGTTAGATCTATGAGTTTTCTAACTTATCCAAGTGGAATCACTGGAAAAGGTGTTGTAGATTTTCGTGTGGACTGTTTTTAGTAAAGGAGTCAAAAGCTGCAAAATAGCAAAAAGCTAATGCCCAAAAATTTAAAAGGACTGTTTCAGCCACTTAATTTGTGAGAAAAATTTCGGCCTTTTGGGACATGAAAGTATATGGTATAAAGTACCTCCTGTCTAAAAATGAGCTCATTCCGACTTAAAATGAGCAAGTTATGACTATTTCAATATTTAGGTTTTCCCGACGAAAAATGCTATAACCAGAGTTCTATAACTCCGATGACCATGAAATTTAAACTGGAAGCTCACATTAACATGTGTAAGATCCTACCAAGATTTGGGAATATCTGGAGTTAAACTTGAGGTAGCTAATTTCTTAAAGAATTAATTAGAAATTGATGTTTGAAAAAATAGTAAATGAATTTTAAAAATTCCAAGAAAAATATATGTTCATTATGGGACTATATTCTGCTAAATCCCAGAAAAGAAATATTTTTGGGACTGATTTGATATTTTTCATGAAAATAGTTTAATTACGAATATATGAGTTAAATATGTTATATGAAGTAACAAAATTGGAAAATAGAATTTTATGGCTTGGAAATCCTATATAGGGTATATGCAGATTTTTTATAAAGGATTTGATCACTGGTGATGAGATCTTATGAGTATGGCATTTTGAATGATTAAATGCACTATGTGGTAAAGTGCAAACAATTAAAATAAATTATTTATAAGTTTGAGAAGTGATTTAAAATATTGTTATAATATTAATAATATTAGATTATGAGTTTATTAAGTGGTTGATAATATTTGGATAAATTTAAAGTCTTTAATATTTATCCTTATTTTCGTTTGATTAATGTTTATATCATTGTCATCATCCTCATACTTATATAGTGATGAAAGTTATCTTAGGCTTACGTGCAAAGATGAACTTTTGATTATTAAATTGTATATCTTTGGCTTACGTGCAAAGATGGATTGTTGATTATTGGATTTATTGTTGTATATATTTGGCTTACATGCAGAGATGAATTTGGTATGATTATGACCAGGGATTATTCGGCATAGTCATGACAATTGATGATTTAATAAATACCCTTGACCCGTAGTGCAGGGATGATTCGATGATGTGGTTTATTTATTAAGCTGAGTCTCAGCGATAAAAATTGATGAAAACATTTTAAATTATAAAAGATAGTAGATATCATGCTCTATTTGACTCTTCTAATGGATTGCTTATTCCGCTGCAGTTAAACTTGATGTCTATTGTATTTTATCAGTTTAACATTGTCGAAGACTAATGATAATTTATTCTGTATTATCTTAGTCATAATATTTCTTACTGGGCTAGTTGAGCTCACCCCTTTCTTTCACAGTTCTCTTCAGGAAATGAGAATATAGCTGAGACGAGTCGGGAAACGGAGTGACAGTCCAGATGATAACATTAGTAGTCCTCACTATTCTGTTAAATAGTGTGATAATAAATGTAATGAGAACTGAATTTGAGTTTATATACTGTCTATGAGGATTCCTTTGAAAGTGGATATTGTCTAGAAGGTAATATTCTTTATTAAACTCTCAGTTTATGTGTTGTCGTATTTTACACGACAGTTGTATAATTAAGTTGTATTTAATTTATGTACCATGTATTTGACGACTCAAGATGGGTGATGTATACCTCTTTTGGGGGCGTCACAATTTAAGACTGAGGATGATGAAAAATATTTTAAAGAAAACGAATCCAATGAGACAGAATGACAAATATTAGGGATTCGTATAACAGTTTATCCAAGATCAATAATACTTCATAATAACCAATTGTGAAGCAAAATTCAAAAATAAAGATCAAAATATGAATACAATCAAAGATAGTAACCATAATAGACATCTTTGACAAAAAAAAAAATTATTTTTCGGTGAATAGTGTCGTATTCGTGAATAGTGTCGTATACGTGAATAGTGTCGTATACATGAATAGTAATCCCGACACAAAAAGTTTAAATTTGATTAAAATATTCAAACCAATATTTCGGCATAATGATATTGAAGAAAATAATATCATTTAAGAAGAAAATAACATCTCTTACCTCAAAATAACGGTACTTCTGATCGGAATATCGGATAGAAAGCCGAAGGAAACTTGTACCGAACAGTAACTCTCAAAGTATCAAAATACTCATAAAAATACGTTCGATAATCTAGAGAGAAAGAAAACTTATTTATGGTGTGATTTTTAATTATAACCTAAGCGTCTATTTATAGGAAAATGCTACAACACCAAAGGAGACTAAAATAATAAAATATTTTTTTTCTTTTCCTTCCACGCACACCTCAATTGAAGAGCATCCATCTTTGAACCAAAATCAGCAGCCCTCGTGTGTTAAAACAAAAGTGGGTCACACCCATAAATTAATAAAAATTATTTTATTTTTCGAAACTTCAATAATTCATAAAAAATTGCCCGTTTATCAGAAAAATACGAATTTTATGTCCATTCCACACGAAATCAAATTCTCTACAATTTTGTAGCTTTGAGTTTTTCCAAATTCCAAATAAAAATATCTGAAATCCACAAACGGATGATTTTTAATACATCCATTCAGACAAAATACTGATAAAACACCTCAGCATTAATTTCTTCATTTATAACCACATAAATAAATTCATCATTTATATTCACATCAAATAAATATTTTTTTATCATATAAATCAATAATTAATTATTCACAAATAATATTACAGAATCATAATTATAATAAGGATTTCTCCTTACTGACACGTAATTAGATGACCAAACCTCTCCTTGACAGAACTTTCTAGACATTATCAATAATGTTATCTAATAATATTATTCAAATAATATGAATTATTGATCTGATAATGGGAAATACTGTGCAGTGACAATTATTGAAACAACAATAATATAAAATATCAACGCAGCAATTATTGAATCAATAAAATAAAATATTGAACAGTAACTACTGTAACCATTATTGAGTAGTACCTTCTTACGTACGAATCAATAATTCAACAATACTGTGCAATACCGTGTGCTACTGTGCCACCACGCGTATTACTGTATTTTAACCGTCAGGTAACCCAATAGTGTTAACGGTAATAATTATGCCGTTATTCATAAAAACTCATACTTTGTCATTTTGCTTCATCCAACCGTTTTCCGTTATGGGGCCCATAAATGGTTGCGCCGTCGTACGAATATTCCCCAACAACAAGAATATTCCACGACCAAACGAATATTTCCCGACAGAAATGAATATTTTATAATCACTTACTTATTTTGTAAAATTTGCACATTTTACCCATAACCAAAGCATTATATCAAATTAACACCTTATAAATTTAGAATAATGAATAGAGAAAATTTAATTTTATTTATAATAAGTTGGGGTCTTACAATCATGTTGTACAAATCTTTAATCTTTAATCATTATAAAATTTAACGAATAAGATATAAAATTATAAAATTTAAAGGACAACATATAAAAAGACATCTATCCATAGTTTGCATGTTACGACAACATTGTGTCTTGGAAAAAAAAACTTGATTATTTGCTAATAACTTGCTCCTAATGAGACTATTTTGTGGATGATTTTATATAAAATTTTAAATTGTGAAGGCCATATATTACAATAAACTATACAAAATCTATTAATCATATAAATTCCCACAATCACTATTTATTATTATAGATAAGGCCCACATATATAAAACCTAGTTGAGCATATATATATATATATATATATATATATATATATATATATATATATATATATATATGGGGACTGATTCATAGCAAACGTTATAAAAAAAGTGTCTAGTCTTATAACACATCGCGATCCTTTATCCGAAGATCGAACGATTTAATAAAGACTCCGTCTGCAGTTTAGTTTTCAGTATTCCGCAGTTTAATACTGCGAACGGGACAAATATCCAAAATACCCCTTATTGTACTAAAAAAAACTTTTGACATCCGCAGTATTAAATTGTGGAGCCTGTAAAATTCTTCTCTCTCCTATATTTCTTTCTCCTCTATACTTTCTACTTCTTTTTCACTTCAACATCTCCAATTTCAGTTTATAGGTTTATGTGTTTTGATATTGGGTATTTGCGTTATAAATGGCATATTTGTGCTGAAAAATCGTACTTTAATACTGATCCATTCTTCTAAAGAAATCCAATTCCCCGTATCTATTTGAGTATGGTAATAACTCCTCTACCTCAATCCTAGAACCGAAACAACTCATTATTTTCTTGACTCTGCTACGATTTATAGACTCAACCTTGACTAAAAATATGCTATAAACTGGTCTATGATATGAGAAACGAGACTCCCCAAGAACATAAGACATTTGATACAGGCCTCTACCGTACCATTACAAAGTTTCGCCATCTCAAAGCCGAAGACATCCGAAATCTGATCTGAAGCCATTCTCCATCCCGAAGCCGTACCGATATATCCGTAAGAACTCAATCCCGAAGACAAGTCCCGAACACATTTGTTATCGTCACCCGACCCCGAAGCCCAACTCTCGAAGTTAACAAAAAATTTCAATCTTTGTTTGCTTCATGGATCATCACTACTAGAAAAATAAGAATACGTGACGGAACTTTGTGACAGTTTTTAAAAACAATCACAAAAGATAGTAATTTGTGATGAACTTTTTAAGCAATCACAAAATAATAGTATATATGATGGCTCTTAGTGATGACTAATTTTGCTATCAATATATTATAATTGTCATGGTCGTGTCAATCACCAAACTTTATTTTTGTGATGGATTAAGTCATCACTTATAGATATATCTTTTTCGTGATTGCATTTAAGCTATAACTAATATTTTAATATAAGAAATAATAAAAAAAAAATGACGGTCATGACAATCATTAAAAAAGATAAATTTTTGTGATGACTTTTATATGCAATTACAAAAATAAGGTATTTTGTGATGGAATTTTCAAGTCATCACAAAATAATAAAATATATGATGGCTCTCAGTGATGACTAATTTTACCATCATTAGAGAGTATTTGTGACTGTCATTGCAATCACAAAATCTTATGTGGAAGTGATTTTGCATAGTAAGTCAACTCACATAAATTTCCTTTTATATTTTGTTTTAAAATTATAATCATGATCTGGACTTTAGTGTAGTGGTAATACTCAGAGTTTCAAAAGCACTCAGAGTTTGCGTGATTGTCAAAACTATCACGTAAAACCTTTCATGATGGGCGTATACAAGATGGCCATTGTGAGGTTCGAATCCTACAAGTATCATTTGATACAATTAATATAGTAAAAATAGAGATTCACGTTCTTACCTTTGATCCCTAATTAAAGTTCAAAAGCACTCAGAGTTTGCGAGATTGTCAAAACCATCACGTAAAACCTTTCATGATGGGCGTATACAAGATGACCATTGTGATGCTTAAAGACATCACGTAAACCTTTCGTGATGGATTTTTTTGGTTTTTGTGATGGATTTTGGCCATCACAAATGACCATTTTTTTAGTAGTGATGTATGAAAAAGGATATGGCTGCACTTGTTCTTGATTAAAAGTATTTTAATCAAAAGGATGGTTGAAAAAGATATATTGCAGAAGATCTACCATGGTAGAGGAGAGAAAAAAATGCGTGAATTTGAAAATAGAAAGGCTTCGCAATTTGATATTGCGATGTCGTTTGATTTTTATAAAGGGGGTATTTTAGTCTTTTGTCCCATCCGCAGTATTAAACTACAAAAAATCTTAAAATTAAACTGCGGACGAGAGCTTTATTAATCCGTTCGATCTTTGGACGAAGGATCGCGATGTGTTGTAAGATTAATTTTTTTTTTTATAACATTTGTTATAGATCGATCCCTTATATATAGAGAGAGAGAAAAAAAAAATAGAACAAGGTGATTTGTAGGTAGAGTGGTCCTTTTAGCTCTTATATGAACACTGCGGAACTGCAAATGTAGTAGTAACAGAACAAGGTGATATGTAGGTAGAGTGGTCCTTTTAGCTCTTATATGAACACTGCGGAACTGCAAATGTAGTAGTAACATTTACTCTCTCTTTCTCCTGCCCTATGGAGGAACCAGCCGGCTCATTCATTCACAGTGAATAGCTAGCTAGCTACCTAGTAGGTATTAAAAAGAAGAGAACAACAAGGCATTAGTGTCATGTTTATTTTTCGATAACTTAAAATAATTTTATATTATGTTTATTTTTTTAAAATTAATTAAAAAATTAAATAAAAAAATATCGTTTAAACTATTATACCTTATTAATAATAACATATTTTAAACTATAATTTAAATTTATTTATACATCAAAAAATAATGGTAATAAATTAGCAAAAAAAAATGATAGTAACAACTCATGGGCATTATTTAAACTATTATGACTGTATTTATTTGTAAATAATGATTATTTGTTTATTACTGTATTTATTTGTAAATGATGATTGTTAAATTTATTACTGTATTTATTTGTAAATGTTAATCATCAAAAAATGATGATTATTTGTTTATTACTGTATTTAGAAAAATGACTATTTAAACGTCAAGGCATTATTTTAACATCATTACTGTATTATTTAAAACAATAAAGTCAAATAATGTTCCTACAAAATAAATTGTATATATAAAATAATTACAGTTATATTATAAAAAGTAAAGGGTAGTTTTGTCCAAAAAAAATTAATTTATCATGGTGATATTATAATACCTAGTTAGACATGGTATTAAATAATACCTTATTTCAAAGTCATTTTATTATCCTGAGACTAATAATCACAAGTTTAATTTTAAAAACAAATAAGAGACTTAAAATTAATAGTCAAATCTCAAGTGTTATCTTAATAAATAAACATTACCTAGGAGAAACAAGGCAGCTAGTTGCAACCCAATTAATATCAATCCTTCTTGGGCGACAGGGGTAGTGACCGCGCAATTTTTTTTTTTTATGATTCCCAAATAATTTATAAAATTTATAAGAATTGAAAATTTTACAGAATACAGTGATTTGGGTGTCATTTGAATACATATAAAAAACAGAGTTATACAAATTATACAATTCACATCTTACATGTATTCAAATGACATCCAAATTATTGAATTCTGTAATAAATCTTATAAATTATTTAAGTCATTAAAAAAATAAAAATAAAACCACTGTCAACAAAACCCGATCCCCTAGCATTTTTAAACTACAACAATCTTCCTTTATTAGGTCGGTAGCTAAGTGAATATTTATGTCATGCTCGCAGACTCTCCTGACTCCTGCTATAAGACAAAAATATTGCATTTACAAATTCGTGAATATTGTAATTATATTTTTATTTTATGTATTCCTTTAAATAATAAATTATTAATTTAATATTTATGATAATAAATTTGTGATCTAACTTTTAAGTAATAGAATAATTTGACAAATGAAAATCTTTTAATTCTGAAAGAAGCTGATCTATATACAGAGAAGATCAGTTTTTACTATTACTGACCAGGATATATACCAACTATAAATTTGTTACACAATTTAAACTCCTAGTTAGTCAAGAAATAGCATCACCAAATATTACTATTTATCAAAAACTCATCAGCTTCAATGTAGAAGGCAGATTTCCACTGCAGCAAACATTTAGGTTAATAAACCAACGCAGAGTAAGATTAAGAACCGTATATTCCTGACGGCTACTCCAATACGACTGAATAAGATTCAAGATGTTTTTATAAATTAAACCAGATCAAAAGACAACAGGGATGAATACATAATTTGACTAAACACTTGCATGGATAAATAGACATGTTACCCGAAAGCAAACTGGCATCTCAATTTGATAATGATCAGAAGATTTGGTGAAGGAGACAGGACAGGAGGGTTGCAATGACTCGAAGGCAACCCAAATTAATATTTGGTCCCAAAAAGTATGATTTACTAATTTAACTCAACATTCCTATATAGGACTACAAAACTAGGGATTAGGAAAGTAGTAGTAGTAGTAGTAGTAGCAGTATCTAAGGTCAAGCTAGCTACTCTTGTTCTAAATTTCTTGAACGAGTGAGAGAGTTTGTTCGCATAAGTAATATGTTGTAGAGGTTCTCAGCTGTTGGACGATCAGTTGGTTTCTCCTCTGTACACCGTCGGTACAAACCAACAAGAAATCCTAGAGTTTCTGTGCCGGCCTCTGGATCTTCCAGCTCAGCACCAGACTGAACCATCGTAGGATCCTCCTGCAAACTCAAAGCCTCCAGCTCGTCTGTTAGTGGCGGTCTTTTTCCCATCTGCTTAAATCAAATGCAATGTTAATTTATGGTTGAATATGAAAAAACACAATTGACATGTTGTATATAATGCTTCAACATTCTGTGCAACAAGAATTCAAGATAAACAGTTGAGAAAAATCAGCTCAGCTTAAAGTGGTGGGGCATGCAATTCCATTTTAATACTAATTTGAAACTTGACAAGCTCCATCTTGAAAGAAAATATAAAAATCTAATTGTCGTTGCAGCATGGTAAAATAAAATCCTAACATTCTATTCACCATTTAGTTTCAGGTCAACAACTGCTTATTACAATTTACAGGTAAGCTTTTCTTTCTGGTCAACTACTCTACAGGTATGTAATATTGCAGAAAATGCTTTTACTAATCATAATAAAGTCTACATTAAGGCTCTTAAACAGATAAAGGTCCGTCTTTATTTTATTCCATTTTATCACTTGTATCATCCCCTCAACAGTTGATAGAACTCATTCATATATCTGATATATATATATATATATGGAAAGAGAGAGAGAGAGAGAGAGAGAGAGAGAGAGAGAGACCTGAAGAAGGTCATGAATGTTAGATTCTGGAAGGCCTGAATAGGGAACTTGCAATGTCAACAACTCCAAGAGTAGGCACCCAAACGACCAAATATCCACTTCCTACAGCCAAACAAGAATAAAGACCAGTGAGTCTATATTTAGTATAGTAATATCATATCAAACATATAGGAACTAAATTTAGGAGGTAAGGATTAATTCAACAACATGCATTTAGTACTACTGTTACGAACAACGAGAAAGACTTTCAAGGAAAGTACAGGTTAGAAGATGTGGTTCGCAAGCTCCTAACAACATTTATTCAGTCATTCTCCACTGTTTTTCAGTGGCTTCCCACCATAATACATAAATGCAAATTTGCAACTCTTTTCTTCTAGTGCAACACATCAACATATTGAACAAAAGCATGTAAACTCCAATCACAATGTGACAAATGGTTAGTGCGTTGGCTCCCAAAGGCAGAACCATGCTTTGCTCTCTACCCCTTAACCTTCTGCCTAAAATACGAAACCTCATATCTAGTTAAATTAAAAATACAATATGACGGAGGCAATACAACCAGTAGCATCCAAGCATAAGCATCACATAATATGATTTTTTTTTTCCTATGCCATCATCCCTTGGCAAGAAAATACCATATTGGCCAGCCAGATGACGACGTGCTGATAAAGAACACAAAAGCACTCTTAGTTAGCCAGATGACAACGTGCTGATATAGATCACAAAAAGCACTCTTAGTTAAAGAAGTGTCTAAGATGTGTCCTAAATGGGGATGGCTCCTATCTAATTTACCATGCAACTTACTTAAAGACCTTAAGCATACTATAAACAAAATTGAAGCTTACAACCCACAAGCAAAACAGGAGGCAGAATAATTCCACTATAAACAAAACTGAAGAGTACAAGATATATAAGGATCACCCCCTAACCCTAATCCCCAATAATCTAACAATGATGAGCAAAAGCAAGAATTCATCCAAACTCTACGCTACATATACATACACACACACACACACACATATATATATATAGCAGGGCCAAAAAACTGAACAGGTTCTTACCACAGGGGTAAAGCCTCACACAAGCCAAGCCTAGAGCCCCCACCACTAAACCTTTTTTTTCCTTTTGGTCGTAGTAAATTTTATGTTGGGTTCAAGCATTAATCGAATTCAGGGAAAAGAATTCGAGAGACACGCGACACTTGCATATAATCAGCCACAAAGGCACAAATGGTGTATTTTGTCTTCAATATTGGCTAAATCAACTCCTTTTTGCATAGTGTCTCCTTTTAAGACTTCAGACAGACTTTTGATTCTGATGATTATTCTTCTTTTATTTTTTTATCCATGCCCTCCACATTTCTATATTCCATGTTAGAAGATTATTATAGAATCATGAGTCTATTATTAGAGTATATTGTTAGATATAAAATAGATGTATTGAATATTGCTATTATATTATTACAAAGAGTACTAAAATCATTTATATAGACTAAGTAGTGGCCAAGTATGTGTGGGCACCAAATATGTGTGCATACTTGGTGACCAAGTTCTAATAATAATATACTCTAATAGACGAATAATCTTCTAACACTCCCCCTCAAGTTGGAAGTCTTATATCACAACTTACTTGTTACATAACATAATCTTAAAAATAAAAGACTCAAACCAACCATAGCACGAAATTATTTTATCTTCAACACTCCCCCTCAAATTGAGGCCCTCATCAATTTGCACGGATTTTTATTTTTATTTTTTTTACGTCCAAAGTAAGATTTTTCATCCTCAATACATAACTTCACACATTCACTATCTAAGGATATCATGTGCCAACAATAACGGAGAACACTCGGTCTCCTACAACAAATGTGAAGGACTCTATTCTTCAAAAATAACTACGAAAGACTTCTTGCCTTCCTTAACAACAGTGGACTCTCTAGCCTCCCACAAAAATCGAAGGACACCTCGGCCACATGCAACCCTTACTTTCTAATCAACCATTTACATATTTCAGCCCAAGAAATTAGTTGCTCTGGACATGCAACAAGGAACCTGCATCTTTGAAAACAAACCTCAAATTTGGATAATGAAGTACTAGAGCACCAACTTTAGCAACGCATGACAAAACTCAAACTACAACTCCAACAAAAGAACTAAAACTGAACTCTAACTGCCTAATTTTTTTGTTTAAGATGAATTTAAACAATAAAAATAAACGATTCCCGCCAGCGACGGCGAAAGACTTTTTGATTTGATTGTCAAGATCAACCTAGCATGTTAGAGATAAAATAGATGTATTAAATATTATTGTTATATTATTACAAAGAGTACTAAAACCTTATATATAGGCTACTAGTTGAGTAGTGGCCAAGTATGTGCCCCACCAAGCATACTTGGTGACCAAGTTCTAATAATCTTGTAACACTCCCACTTAAGTTGAAAATTTTATACACGACTTACAACTTGTTACATAACATGATCTTAAAAATAAAAGACTCAAATCAACTACAACACGAAATTATTTTATCTTCAACATTCATCGACTCTAATATATTTAACGATTCATATTAGTAGCTACCGCAAAAATCAAATCATTAGCAACCACAACTACAACATTATTAGCAACTGTAACTACCACAAATTGTCAACTTCAGTGAACGCTTAACCTTCCAAGTTATATTAAAAAATAAAAATAAAATCTCAAAAAAACACATGTATTCATGTTCCAAGTTCAAATATGTCAACCCAATTTCCCTCTAATCTAAGATATTTAAGCTCTCTGTTTACACAAGCACCAAATTAGTCACAAAAAATATATCAAATTTCTTGAATAAAACTAAGCAATTGGATGACAGGGGATATCGGACCAATTCCTATAGTAGAACTCCACCCAGAGAGTCGAATGACCTTACTTATGCTCATGTAGGTCAATCATTGTTACAAACCAACTTTCGCTTCATGTACCTATAAAAAATTATGAAATTCCGTACAAAGACCTTCCGAAAAGAGACTATCTAAAGACTGAATTGCACTTTCTTGTAAATAAAAATTTCTAAAAGCATCAATGTAGCCAATGTTTCTCAACTCCCACAGAACCATCAGGCCCCGATACATCTCTTCAGCTTTGGTAAACTTCTTTCACCTCTACCAAGTATTTATACATTGTCTGAAACAATTTTATCATCTCTTTAATTACTCACTTACTTTCTCACACGAAACAAAGTTAAAAAATAGCTCAATTGAGGAAAAGTAATTAAAAAAATACTTCCCTCCTTTCCACGAAAGGAGTCCCATATGGCTTTGATCCTAGTTAATTTATGAAATCCTAAAATATAATTGTGAACTAAATACATTTTAATTTTCGAATAAGAATTTTGTACTTGGTAATACTTTTTAAGCAATTTAAAATATTAACTATTGCATAAATAAAAATCAAATAAATTTCCACATTTCGCAAATTGACTTACGGATTGGAGGAAATAATTTAAAAAGAAGCATCAGTTCTACTGATTGGTTTCATGGCCTAGCTACCTTGTGTGATTTTATAGTGAAAGGGACTCGGAAATTGAGTTAGATACAATATATTGCAATACTGAACTACAATCAACAAGTGCATTATATCCTTATGAAAATCATATGTAAACATATAATGTGTGTTCGCATGTGTATTACACAGTGGACTTTTATTATACGTCAAAACCTTGAAATATAAATACTTATAATAAAAGGGGTACACTAATATACTCATATCTATAAATCATACAATAAGCTTAAAGAATGTCAAGTAATAGCTTTGACAACACGTGATGACTGAAAAACAGAACGGTGGAGAATCTTACCAGCCCATACAAGTTGCGTTCATGCATTGTCCGAAACACCTCAGGGGCCATCCAACGAGGTGTCCCAACACAGATATCAGGTGAAGGTATTCCAATATGAGAAATACTGCAGGTATGCAAGAAAGAACGAAGAGGTATTGCTCTATCAAAATCACAGAGCTTGACAACAGGAGTTCCATCAGCTTTTTTTCTATCTAAATCAATCAAAATGTTTTCACTTTTTATATCACGATGAATAATATCCTTGGAATGTAGCTCTGTCAGTGCATGTGCGACATCTCTAGCGATATGCAATGTCAACTCCAGCTGAACATTTTTCTCACCTGCTCTAAATAGCTTCTGCAAATAATTCTGTTACATATAGACAAAACGATAATCAGGGAAACCAAATCAGCGAATCAAGAACCTAATGAGATGCGTTGTCTCATCACATTATAAAAATGAGGGAAAATTCACCTTTAAGGACCCCCCTTCTATGTACTCCATCAAGATAGCAGACTGTAATATATGACGCTCTGGATTTTCATCTGATGAATGCGCCCACTTGGAAGATATTTGATGACCATAAAGTTTTATGATACAGGAATTTTCCAGAGCGCTTAGAATTCTTACTTCCCCTAAACAGTTGAACTCAAAGTTCTTAATTTCATCAACAGAAGTCCCACAAACTTCTAGAGTACGGACCTGCAAAACAAACAAGTTAGGAGGGCACCTGCCACATTAATACTTCTATTTACTACAAATAGAACAATAATCTAAGAAGTGGCCATGATAAAAGTTCACTTTTTCTTTCCTCATCTTTTATAAGTATTAGTATATTAAAGTGCAACAAGGGGTTAGGTTATCTACACAAATCAGTTTTGAGATGAGACATTTACTAAAGTGAAAAGTAAACAAATATCAAAATTATAATGAAAGGATAGTGCATTTTCGTAACGGAAAAATGATTACTCAAAGATCTCTAATACCATGATTGACAAAGACCATAATTGATTCCCATAACAATACATTGTGTTTGGACCCAAAAATAATTAGCCCTGTCGAGATTATTTTTGACACTTAGAAAGGTAAGATGACCTAGTAAGTGGAGACAATTTAATTGGGACAAGAAGTGGACACATTGCATCTCCGTGAAGGAGCATTGAAGATAATAGTGCTTACAAATAATGCTAGAAGTGATTAAAGTGCTTCAAGTAGTGTAGGAACCGAGGAAGTGCTAGAAGTAATGGTTTAAGTGGGAAGATATTCTTGGTAATTGGGAATTTTTTTTCAAGTACTTGTCTTAGTGGAACACGTGTCTCATAGGATTCATTTGAATTTTAGTAGTAGTTTGCTTGATTTACTATAAATAGATAGTGTTTACTTCATTTGACAACACATAGATCAACAACATCAACGACAGACTAAGTACTGTCATCTTACGAGCAGGAGTAACGTAGCGAATAGGACGATTACACTATAATATTGTGGTGGATAAACCCTTGAGTTTCAACATCTCTGTTTTATTGTCATCAAACTTGTAATTTGATAATTGTGGTGGATAAACCTTTCGGGTTTCAACAACGCAATTACCAAATTATAGTGGTAGCGGATAAACCTTTTGAGTTTCAACATTATTGATTAGTGATTTTATAATAGCCATTTAAATTTCAAGAAAGCCCTCAATGAGGCATTGAACCTGTTCAATTGCCTGTTCTCCTCAATATTTTCAACAATTGGTTGATTCTATTAAATATTCACTAAAAAAAATAATAAAACTATTTTCTGGATTTATTAGATTTTTTTCACGAAAGCATAGAAAGTAACAATACAAGTTTAATATGACTTGATGGTTAGCAAACCTTAGCAGCAGCCTCAACTGAACCTAATTTGCAGTGGACGAGTTTAGTAGAACCTGCTTCTCCTATTTCATCACATGAAGACAGAGACGGGAAGGAACATCTGGGACCAGGATTGCTCTCTCCCGTGATAGAAATATCAACACGACTTAGAGGAATATACCTGAAGAGAAAAGCACACCAATTAGGTACTCCAATCAAGAAAAGCATGTACTCTTGGCAGTTGGCACACAGAGTCATTCAACTAAGTAGCAAGCTATGTTACACGGACTCTTCAATTTTCCCTAAAGTAACCATGTCAGACACTCGACACTCGAACAAGGGAATTTGTACTGGACACTTCATTTAGTGTAAAAGGTTGGCAAAATTGAGGAGTACTTGTGTCGGACTCTTCAAAATACCGTGTCCAACAAGACACTCCATCCGAGTCCATGTAACATTGGTAGCAACAAAATCTCTCATTTTTATTCTAGAACAAGTGATTACAGTACAAACAAGTCTATATTTAAAAAGTGGAAACCCTCTTAAAGACTACACAGCCCTGCCACCTTAAAAAATTAATGGCTTGAGATTGTAAAATGGCTAATAAAAAGAACCTACGGCATCACATGGTAAATCTTCAATCAAGACAACTGCTACGTCATTCTATTTTACATGTATAGCCTAAATCATGCCAAACAATGCAGTTAATGTAATTTATACGACTTCAAAACAAAGTGCCATGTTTTCTATGTTGCAGAGTCACAATGGTGGTACATATATCAGAATTTGTCAACATTAGCAGCAAAAGTAATTAGAAAATAAATTATTAAAGTAACACTGCAGAAAAAAAAAT
The DNA here is from genome assembly GCA_020205505.1 of Panax japonicus. NCBI lineage: Eukaryota > Viridiplantae > Streptophyta > Magnoliopsida > Apiales > Araliaceae > Panax > Panax japonicus. The sequence continues at coordinate 54,978,066 of CM035103.1, forward strand.
TCAAGGAAATCCAAAGAGAATAACCTGCAGAAATATTCTTGGTCTGTCTCGCTTCTTATATCATGTGGACGGCATGCATCAACAATCATGCGAACCCAAGAATCACCCTTCTTGGTAACAATTACATTCCAAGCATGAGGAGAGAAATCCAAATAGCCCCTAACTAGTTCACAAGGTACTTGAGGCTCCATCCTGTCACATATGTACTATAGTGGATGAAGATTTGTCAGTACATAACCATAATAGTTGAAAGTAAATAAAATTGACATCTACAACAACTAGGAAACGAAATACATGTCCAGTGGAAGATTCACCTTCAAGAGCAGTGCCCTATGCCTACAGACACCAAACCGCAGAGTCCCAATAGGAATAACGATGGAGTTCTGTCGTGTTTTTATGGATTGAAGTGATTTCTCACATAGATCTTGTACAACTATATCTTCAACCGAGTCCAAACCCTCTTTCGTAGATTTCCTGATACTCTCACTGTTTCCAGTTGGGCAAGTGCATACAAAAGGCTTCATATAATTTGAACCAGAAACAGCTTTCCGTGTCCTCTCGATGATCGCATTTTTATCACTGCCTCCGAAGTGATCGGATACAAAAAGGGCAAGCAATGACGCAATCTGCAAGTTATCAATAGCACTCTGGCTTCTTTTATTGTTAGAACCATTTATCTTCTTAAATTGGAACACCAATGATTGAGCACAAAGAGTAATTGCATCTAACTCCTCATCGCTTTCCCTGAACACAAGCACTCGAATAAAAAAAATCTAATTGTCCAGTAGAATTGAAGAACACAATACCAAATTCAACATATAGCTTGAGGAGATAGAGATAGCCTACCTATCCAAAAGAATAACTTCACGTGAGTCAATATGCAGATTTTGTTTGTAACTACTGAGCGGCATGAAGGGACGATCTCGTCCTGCATCATAAAACCCATCTGGCAGATGGTCCTCAATGCTGCAAAATGATATTTTACTATATTTGGAGGATAAATTTAAGTGCCTGTCAAATGGCCTGCGAGAATTTGCTTGGTTTGGGATTGTCAAGATCCTTCTCAGGATGCCTTTTTGACTTCAAATTACTATTAGATACTTCCAAAGATGAGCTTTCATCCTGCACGTTAGTAACATCTGAAAGAGAGTCCAAACATGAGTCGTGCTCTGTGCATTCATGTTTATCATCTTTGCATTTTAGAACAGACTCAGGTTCAATGAGTGAGCAATTTTCCTCGCTACATTTCTTTTGTGAACTGCTTTCATTATCCTCAAGCCTAGTAGAGATTTTTCACATTCAGTATCTCCAGAAAATAATTCTTTATCATCAATGTCAGGATCTACAGTGACTGATGGAGCATCTGTGAAAGAATCAGAAGCAAGGACAGGAAGTTTGCATTTCTCAGTGGCCTTTAAAGTCAAACACTCAGCAGAATCTTCAGCTTTCCACTTTCTACTGTTGTTTAGACGCTCCTGACGAGCTCTTTGTTGAAAATAATACCGCCGTTTCCATCCCTTGCCTGACTTCCGCGATGCAAAACACCTGCTGTTTGACGATGATCCAGTAAAATGGCTTGATGAAGCAGTAGACGAGCCTAGATCAGTAGAAGGGAAAAAAAGTATTAGATGTATCAAAAATTATGTCACCATCTTCCTAGAAATCAAACAAAATGAAAAATAAAGAAGTAGAGGTGCATTGAAGCATTAATAGATAGATAGAGAGATAGAGTGAGAGAGAGAATTCTATAAGCTCACCATCTCTAGGACTACCATGAATCTCTTGAACTGCACTTTCTAGTACATCCATTTCTACATAAGAACTGATAAAATCAGTCATCAAATGTGTCTCCGGCATTTCCTTCCAGGTTGCAACACATCCATGAAGGAATTTGACAGGAATTAGGAAGCTTATTGTACTTGAACAATATGAAGAATAAATGGCATCAGCATAAATGCTAGGTCTAGTTATTCAAAATTAGACATGCAAAAAGGTACCATAAAGTGAGCAACTACATCAAAGAGACTATAACCATGAAGCCTGAAGGGAAACTGAAGTTATAACATAATTTACGCAACTCCAAACCATGAAGAGAGACAATAAACAAACCACTAAAGATAAGATTCAGCGCCCCTATTCATTGCTTGTTGTTTACTTATATATGTCTCACAATGCAAAATTAAGGATTTAAAACTAGGTAAATCAAGATTAAGTAATATAAGGATTAAGGATTAAGGATTAAGGATTAAGGATAAAGATGTTAGAGATAAGGAAATGAATGGTGATAGAACATCTTAAATCAGGTGGTATGAAGCTTGCTTGATTGAATCGAGTGAACACAAAAACTGATCTTTAGTACGTATGAGAATGAAAAATTCCACAATTATGGAACTATACTTGCATTATGAACAACAATATTTAATATGAACCATGGTTCAAAGTAGTGGTAGTGGCCTATGTTTAGGAAGGTCATTTTTTGACTCTGTATCGGTTTTGGTATTGGAATCGGGTGATACGCACCGTTAGCTATAATAAAAGCAATACGAGGAATCAATTAAGTTCAAAAAAAATACTATCTGGTGCACACAACATTACCCAAATTATAAAACACTCACAAATATGTCTAATCAATTTTATGTTTGAATAATGTTGATATTAATGTTGTCTTAACTCAAATGCTTGAGCACACATGATATGCACAATACATTTTAAGTGCACTTTTTTTTAAATTGTGCTTAACTAAGAAGTATACAGGTACAATTTAATAATAATTTATTTATAATATAGCTTAATTAATTATATGTTAAAGTACTTTTTTATATTTTTTTAAGATATACTAAACTAGGTACGACATAGGTATAAAAGTTTATTCTCTTTTGTCGTCTCCCTTTATAGCTTTTAGCATATTTGAATTATTATTTTTTATAGTGTTTCTCCCCTTTACGCCATGATTTCTCCTTTAATTGGTCCGAAATCACTACGTTATAAAGTGATTTTATTTGATTCAAAACCGCTACGTTATGCAGAGTTGTTAAAATTTCGCCGAAAATTAATGAATACTTCCTAATTTTGCGATTCGTGTCAAGGTTGCGGTTCGACACTAAGCGCAATTTCGGCATAACGGCCGATACTTTGAACCATGATATAAACCATGAAAAGCATTTTAAATTTTAAAAAGGTAAACTTAAAAGATGATGCAAGGAGATGGCTTGTAAATTGTGTAGTACAGCTTATCATAGAAATATATACACGAAGAAAGAAAAACCAAAACCAAATATTATTTTTTTAAAAAAACAAAATTAAAAAATACCTGAAGATTTAAACTCTGAAGGTTATGCATTGAACCAAGTTCAAGGCAGCCCAAGGATATCAACCTATTGTTTGAAAGGTCCAAATCATTCAATCTTTGCAAAGAGGACAAACCCGAAGGTAAATCGTTTAATTTATTATTAGCAATCTTCAGAGAGATCAAGTTATTCAAATAAGTTATCTCAGTCGGTAAACTTCTCATCTTATTAAATGAAAGGTCTAGGTACTCCAACGTATTAAGACATCCAATTTCGGGAGGCAGGTATCTGTAAAAAAGAAAAAAAAAGATAACAAGGACAAAAAAAATCATTACATTCTTGAAGACAACGTACGTTGGTATATTTGAGAGAGATTTACAAAAGAATAAAAACCAAATTATGCTCTACAACATTAAGTCAAGAATATACGAGACTTGGATAAAAAGAAGCAATGCAAATGTCAAGTTTTAGTATCCATAATTCATTTTCATCCCAAGGAAAAGTTCATATAAGCAACAAGGAGCAGGAAAGCAAGAACCGAAATAGTTGCACGTACAATTATAATCACAGTAAAATACCAATTTATAGATTAGGAATATACATATTCCACATTTCACATAAAATAACTGACTTTGGAACTAGATTTATTACTCGTTCATCGTGAATTACGTAGTAGATATAATTCTAAGAGTCAAAGAGTTTCACAAGCTTACTGACCAACATCTCTCATGCAGAAATTTTTAAATTTCAAACCTGGGGATTATAAGTCTTAAGCTACCTGATGAGAACCAAACTCTTTTCCTAGGATTGAATACAGTCATATGCAACTTTGGAACTCTCTTTAGTTTAAATCCGATTCGTAACAAGTTAAGGTTTTGTGTAGGTAGAATGGTTTACGATAACAGCCACTGTGTAATGAAATGGTTAAAGGAAGGCTTGAAAGGTTGTAGCACCAGTAATAGACTGCCATAGTTACTGAAATCCACAGTAGCAATGACCTCAATTCAGCACCCCAAGCTCACTACCACTGGAATACGGACCTTATATCAGTTGCCTACCCGTACAGGTCGACTCGAGCCATCAGTGAGATACCACCTTGGAAGAACTAGAATTCTAAACTTGTGTCAAAACCTACGAGCCAAGGGACAGTCTCAGGTAGACAATTTCTATGGGGCGTAGGCCTTATGATTACCTTTTCCGATAATGAGATCCCCGCCAATAGGACAACCCGCACACACTCCAAAGAGAGAGCTCCTTTAACCCCAAGTTATAGACATTACAAAAATAAATGCATCTCGATACTCTGCTCTACATATAAAACAAGTATTTAGAGGGCCTTATTTGCAATCCTAATCAAGAACATTAGTGTTTAATATTTGTAAGCAAAAGTCCCGATTTTGGAAGGGACCTTGACTTTCTATACAAAGCCAACGCGAATGGAACGCGAACGGACCAGGAACAACAAATCAAGTCAAAAAAGAGGTGAGCTCTTACAAGGAAAAAAAATAGAAGAAGAAAAAAATATCAATTAGATCTGAAGTCCAAATGAACTTATCAGAGGATCATAATTAGACAGAATCAAACAATGAAACCAAATAAACCAATTCATCGGACTCCAAATCCGTGAGAATCCTGAAAAAATAAAATCCCAAGAAAAGAACTCCCAACACACTTTATGAAACTGGAATGAGTGCATCATGCAACAAAGAAATGTGATATAGACAACTGAAAGCTAATAAGAATCGGTTTTTTCCCACCCAAGAATCCTCCTTAATCAAATCTGGATGTGTTAGATGCCGGACAAAAGAAGAATAACCTGAGGAATTAAACTTCCAAGGACTAGCATGGTTAATATAAGTCCCGACCTTGGCAACCTCCATTCAGCTCTATACTGAACTTGCTTCTAATAACCTTAAGCTAAGGAAATGAGTTTCCAAAGAAAATCTAACACCTACCCATTCACCCACCTTAATGTTTTGATTTTCAATTTCTCTCTTTTCACCTCTTTTTTCTCTGTTCTTTTTTCACTTTGTTTTAGTTTTGGACTTTTACATATGTACGTGTGTAAGTTTCTATAGGTGGGTCTGCTTTTTTATTTATTTTCATCTATTTCTATTCTTGTGTTTTATTCATTCCTTCTTTTGATCCATTTTTATCTTTTTATTTCCTTCTTATCTCTCCACTTTTATGGTTATATTAAAATTTTGTCAAATTTAAACTTGCAACTCAACAAAATGCCCATGAAGAATGAATGACATAATCCTAATCTATGAAAATTCTATAGATTAGTTTACCATTTCAATGTAATGAATAAAGTTGCTCCATTACATCTAACATGATAAAGTAACTGCAGGCCAATCCTTTTTCAGACATTACATGAAAATTAAGTTTTTTTGTAATTGAAAAAAGGCATAGCTACTATCAACTGTAACTTCCAAGTCAAATATTTCAGCTATGTTTTCAATTATATTAATCAAGGTTGATAGTTTGCAGTTAAGCTTCTAAATTGCAATTCTGACAAATACATAAATACATTGAAACAACAGATAAATATAATTTTACCTGATAGAAAAGTGACAAACAGCAAGCTTGGTCAACAGCTTAAGCCCAGCAATTTCTCTTAGTATGGGAAAAGCTGAAGGCCTTGGAGGCGCCTTACTTAGCTCAAGCTCCTTTAAAGATTTCAACTTGTCCAAGGGCAAGCCAGTCAAACCCGGCGACGAAATCTTCACCTGCACAGATTCCAGCTCAGCCAAACTCCTAAACTCCGGTGGAAACAAATTGATCTCATTCGCGAAAAACTTCAAAGTCTTCAACTTCCCAAGGCTGCCCACCGACCTTGGAATCAAATTAAACACATTTCTATACACATAATAGGCCTCAATCGAATCGTCAACATTACTCGAAGTGGGAAAATCCAAGACTTTCCCAGAAACATCAATTACAGAATCATTATCTGGGCTCAAATCAATCTCCGACGTTTCAAAGGCTTCTGCTTTGTCAACTTTGACCGGGCAATTTTCATCTGGAAGAACTGTTTCCCCAGAATCCATGACCTGCATTTGTTTAATTATATAATGGACAAATATGGAGGGGCGCGAATACGGTAAATTGATTTGGATTGGCTAGTGTTTGGAGATGAGGGACGGTTAAATAGTAGAGTAATCGGAATTATGGATAATTACTTGTATGTATAGATGTAAGGAGGAGAAATTGAAATTGAGATTGAAAACAAAATAGAGTACAAGTAGCGGGAGGAGAAGAGAAGCGCTCCCTCTGTCAAGAGAGAAAAACGAAACCCTAAAATCTAGAGGATGTTTATTTATGGGAATGGACTTCAAGGAGGGGGGGGGGGGATTTCGCATGTCATTGTCACTACTGCGTGATTACGTGGACAAAATTCATGTAATTGTGATTTGGGCCTACCGGAGAAATATTTTGTTAGTGAGTATTGACGATTCAATTTATTCGATGTAAATATCGAGTAGCAAATTTTCTGTCTTCAAATTCTCTATTTTTTTTGTGTTCTGTCACTTATATTTTAATACATATTTTTTTATTAATTTTAGAATTAATTAGTAGTTAAGTAAGAGACTATGTATAAAAATTTAAGTGTAGGGGACAGAAAATTTAGGGACAGAAAATCTACTCTTAAATATCACAATTATGTGATTAATTTTCGGAAAGGAAAAAAAGAATTAAAATTTTTTACTATTGAAAAGTTAAAAACAATACGCAACCGCTTATATTTTGACTAAAAATTCACATATTCATTAACTCAAAAAAATATTCTGATTTTTTAAATAAATGTCGGTAGACCAAGAAAGTGAATCAAAAGATGAGTTGATTTTATTATAATAATTAAAATATCAAATATTATATAGAAAATATAAAAATATTCTGATTTTTTAAATAAATGTTGGTATCTATCTCACGTGCCATTAATGATAAACCTTGAAAGATTTTTATATTAACAAATGTACTATTAATTATCATGTGTAACGATAAATTTATTTTGGGATTATCCTTAATCATAACCTTAATATCATGCCTAGAAATATAATAATTTTTATTAAACTTACCAATTGCATTTTTTTTTTAAATTATCATTGTTCCTTTTGTTTTCCTTTTATAGACATAAGAATAGAAAATTAAGTTTACTCTTTTGGAATAAAACGAAGAAAAATTATTTTACTTTCATTTTTTACTATTAAGTTTACTTCTCTCCCCATATTTTCCTTTTTATTATATTTGGGAGTTTTTAATGAGAAGAAAATTAGAAAAAATAAATAAAATTAGAAAAAGTGAGGTAGTGTTTTTTTATAGTCTCATTGAATAGTGTGTGAAGAAAAAAGAGAATGGGATAATACAGTGCTCACCTCCCGACTTTATAGTAAGTTGATCAATTAATTAATACAGTGTTCACGTCTCGATTTACGTGTCAATACATATTAGTCAATTGATTAAAATTAACTTCATACTAACTACATCCAAATTGAACATAAATAAAACTAATGTATGTTTAGTTAAAAATATATGGACAAAGTTGGTATTATAAAAATATTAATCAAGCTTTCATTTCCTCTCCAATTTTCTCATTTTTGAGAAAAAAAAGTTGAGCAAATATTATTTAACTTTGTTTTCTTTTCTCTCCTAAGAAAACTCAAAAACACCCGCTAACATTTTATTTCTCTAACTTTCCTTCCTTTAAAAATAAAAAAGAAAAAGGAGGTGTTTAGCCCCAACTCACAATTGTGAGAGTTTCGAGCAAGCCTCCAACTTTTATGTTACAAGTTTTCAAAAAATTTAAAATAAAAATAAAAAATTAATATTTCTACAATATTTTTTGATATTTTCACATAAAAAATATCAAATAACATAACTAACATAAATAACACGAATAAATAAATTCTTTTCAACCCTGCATCTTCAAGTGACTCAATAGAAGAGATTGACTCGTATCTGACTTCTTTGAATACCAAAGATTCAACTCATAATATATGACATTTTACAGTTGTGCACACAATTAAAAAAATAATTGTATATATCATTAAATATAATATTAATTATTTATAATACACTTTATCATATATTTATCTCATATTTCCTTTTATTTGTAACATTTTTCAATGAAAGATAATTTTAAAAAATTATGACTAATTCTTATAAATTATATAAAACATTAAATAATCTTTAAAAAATAAAATCACTTAAAATTTATCTAATAAAATACAATTAATTTTAAATTTTTTACTTATCCTAATAAATTATCTAGACCATTTAAAATTTAAAATAAATTCTATCATTCATGTATTACCGGACTTGCGTGACACAAGTAGTATCATACGTTATGGTGGGAGAGGGATGGAGTACTATTATACAGCATCGCGTACGCAAAGTATATACATATAGAAAAACGTATCTTGTGAACGGTTTAAGTCAAGTTGATAAAAGTCTTCAGTTCCGTCGGATATAAATACTCTTTTTTTCCTTTTTTCTTTTTTTTGTTCAGAATTCAAACCACAAAAACAAACCACTGTTTCCCTCTCTAAACTATTTCTCTCAACAGCTATATCTAAAATGCAAGCATTCAAGTAAGTTCCGATTCGTAATTCACCTCATCGTTTCATTTACATCGGATCACTTCCTTGTAGTAGAAAATATACCTAACGATTTGTTCATCTACTGTATGGAATGGAGTTCAGATCCGAAGAACAGAGCCAGTTACAGCTCGTGGAAAGAGAAGAGATCGAAGATGAAGAAGACTTGTTTGAAATGATCGATAAATGTAACTAACTATTCACTGTCATATAATTATTTTTTGTTTCTGTTCGAATTCATTATGCTTAATCATATACTCCTTACTATATGTTTTTTGCACGTGCTAAAATATTCCAAGCTCGAAGATCGATCATATTGAATTTTAGGCTTTATATCGATCGATGTTGAACTGATTTTGTTTGTCGATCGAAATACAATTTATTCAAAAGTGCAACGGATTTGGTGTGCTGTGCATGAGAATCGAGCTCCAAACTCTGTTTATTTTCAACTTTTTTGCTGATTATTGATTGTTTTCCATTAAAACGTGTTGAGTTATATCTCATTTCATTGAGTGTTTGTTTTACTGTGTTTATTGATCGAAATTCTGTTTCTTCAAAGTGCAATGAACTTGATTTGCTATAATATGAGATTTGGTCTTAAACTCTGTTATTTTTCTATATGCTGATAAATCCTTGTTTTTGCTAATTCGTGAAGTTAAAAAGTACAAGAATCTATGTTCTGTTTCGTTTGAACTTTTTTTCTCTCATGATTATGGATCTAGTTTGCTCTATTTATTTCCTCTTCTACTTTTTTTTTAATTTTTTTTAATCAACTATATTTGAATTAAAGTTTCGTTTCCTTTTAAATTCAGTTTGTTTATTAGAAGTGATTTGACATTGATATATCACTGGTAAAGATATTTGTGATCAAGGCTCTATTTACTAGGAATCAAATTTCTAGATTGTTAGTTAATTTTGTGTTTTCGTTCTTGTAGTTGTTCGTTGATTTCATTGTTGAAAGTTGTTATTAACTGTATGTCTATTGGTGTTTTTTGCGTTTGGAGTGACTAATCATGGAATCAATGCTGGAGATGTGAAGAAGCTTCAAGATGCAGGGATATACACCTGCAATGGCTTAATGATGCATACAAAAAAGGTGAAAAGGCAATTGTCATGCGGAACTTTGAGTAATTTGAGTAATTTTGACTTTCTAGAACTTGACGGGGATCAAAGGATTATCTGAGGCAAAAGTTGACAAAATTTGTGAAGCTGCCGAGAAGATAGTGGTTAGAGATTTGAATTTCCAGTAGTTAATATGCTAATCTTCAGATCAAATTAATGTTTTCCACAAATTCTGATTTGAGTAATGATAGGGGTCTAAATGGGATTCCAAATTTGAAGTCCCAAATGCACATACCATTTGGACCCCCTTGCATTACACATTCTAATTACTACCGGACTTTATTTGTTTTTCCCCTCTTTTTTGGCTTTGCAAATTTCCTCAGAATTTTGGATACATCACTGGAAGCGATGCTCTGATCAAAGTACGAACCTAACCTTCTTACTTTTTAAATGTCTATATAGTGCCAAAGATAGATAATATTGGCCATTAGATTCGGTTCTTTGTTTGAATTAATTTTTGCAGAAAAGCCTGAGGTTATGATATTGGTGTATGTTGGTTACTTTTATATTAGCACTTAGTTTGTTGAATTCTCTGTGATGTCTAATTATACAATGCTGTGTAGAGAAAGTCAGTGATTCGCATAACAACTGGAAGCCAGGCTCTAGATGAACTCTTAGGCGGTAATTATTGCAGTCTTGGGAAGTTGGGATTATTATGCCTAATGGTTGATTTATTTAATTGATGTTTGAGAACTGACATAGATGTTTAACCACCTGTTGTGTTTGTATTGTAAAGGTGGGATAGAAACTAACTCGATTACAGAAGCTTTTGGAGAATTCAGGTGAGAACCACATTATCGTTCATCATATGTTCAAATATTGTAAAACAATTTGGAGAGAGATTGCTTTTTAATCAACTTTCTGATCTAATCTATACTTTTATCAACTTGCAATTCAGATCTGGAAAGACAGCTTGCTCATACCCTCTGCGTTTCAACACAGGTTACTTTCTAATCTTAGTAACTGGCACTTGGTAACTGGGACTGCATAATTTTTGAATGAGGCTTAGCTCATTGCCTGGGCATGAGCTGATTTCAAGTTATTAGTGGAGTATGGTATATGCAATTCATGGAATAAACTACTAATTTGAATATTCAAAACTTTAACCATAAAATGATAATACTTAAATGTCACTTTACTCTGGTTCTCCAAATGAATTTAGAGGAACTTGCTTCCACAATTTGCTTTCTCAGAGTTCCACGCATCTCATTAAGATTTGTGTTGCTGACCCTTGATTGACTTGGGGTAATAACTTTCTTTTGCACAGCTTCCCACTAATATGAAAGGAGGGAATGGAAAGGTTGCTTACATTGATACTGAAGGAACTTTGTATCCTTGCTGTTTGGTCTCCCCTCTTATTAATACTTCCAGTAGCATATCTGCAAGTCTCTTTTATGAAACAAATTTAGAAAATGCACACTTCACTCTCTTTGTTTTCTACTTAACTAAATTCACTTTCAGCCGACCAGATCGTATTGTGCCAATTGCTGAAAGGTTTGGCATGGATGCAGGAGCTGTCCTTGACAACGTAAACATCTTCCTTAATCCTTGTTGTCCTTCTTGAGCCATCTTTGTTATTTACCATTGATTGAACTAGTTTAGCAAGTGGATGAACTGACTGTTTCTATTCTACCATTATGAAAGATCATTTATGCACGTGCGTACACATATGAGCATCAGTACAACCTGCTTCTTGGTCTAGCAGCCAAGATGTCTGAAGAGCCTTTCAGACTTCTAGTGAGTCTCTACTAGCAGCTTTATATTAACGTAACTAATAAAATTATTATAATTATTATAATTCCTTTGGCTGATCTTTGTCTGGACTGATACTTTTCAGATTGTTGATTCCGTTATTGCTCTCTTCCGGGTGGATTTTACAGGGAGAGGAGAACTTGCAGAGCGCCAGGTTGACCAGTCTTAAAGTGTCTGGAAATAAATGACAATATCTTATCCTTGTCTTTTTGTTTGTTGATTCTCTTCAGTGACTACTATTTCCCCTCTGCAGCAAAAGCTTGCTCAGATGCTATCCCGCTTAATCAAAATAGCCGAGGAATTCAATGTAGCAGTCTACATGACCAACCAAGGTACATTAACTAAATTTAACAACTCTCATTTGCACTTTGATTATTTGCATACACTTCTTCAAACAAAACATAGACACGAACACACAGGAGAAGGAGAGGGAGAGGGGGATAGTAACTACAATCCATGTAAATGTCATCTTAGATTCTCTCTGCTAATCCATCTTTATGAATTTGGTAATTGCAGTAATAGCGGATCCAGGTGGAGGGGTGTTCATATCAGATCCAAAGAAGCCAGCAGGAGGACATGTGCTTGCTCATGCAGCCACAATACGGTTGATGTTCAGGAAGGGCAAGGGTGAACAGCGTGTCTGCTAGGTGTTTGATGCACCAAACCTACCTGAAGCTGAAGCAATATCCTTCCCTAATTATTCTACTTGGTCAATACTTATTAAATATTAATCATATATATAGTTCCATCACTCCATTAGTATATTTTTCAGATTTAAGTCCGAAGTGTCTCTATCTGGCATTGATCGTGGTCGTATATTCTATTCCCTAATAATCTACATTGAACCTGAATTATGAATCAAGTAACTCCACTGTTAACGCCAAGATCCGCTGCCACGTCCCAATCACGTAAGACGCCCGATCTTGCACAGGTAAACACGATAAACACCACAAGAGCGACGGAGAGTCCGTCGGGGGATAGCTCAGGCGTGAGAGTCAGTATACGTGTTCACAAGGTTAACAATGGAGGATAATAATGTCTAGTGTATTGAGAGAGATAATAATTCTCAGTTGTGTATATCTGAACGTGAATGTTAACGTACCTTTTTCTTGAAGACTTCCTTGCTATGATATACTACAGGACCTGATTTACCGTGCCACTGACCGTCCTGACACCTATTAATCTCATCCCCTCTGTCCACCGCTGGCCAACTGTCCAATCCTTATTAATGCATATCAGTCAGCCATATTTTTGTCATCATAATCGGCTCAGAACTCAAGTGAAGATATTTAAATATATGATGGGTCGACCCACTGATTTGGTCCGATACTATAAGGACTTAACAAAGATAATAAAGTGACTAGGCCCAATAATGTCAACACCCAATAGTGAAGACCCAATGGACTAACTGAATAAGTAGGCCCAATCCATTCGGCCTAATAGGAGAAATATCACGAACCAACATCCACTTTCAGTTACTGCTACAATTCTACTGTTCCAATTTTGACAAGTTATTCTTGACAAAACTACGTATTCCAGATCACAGCAGGTGGAATTGCTGATGCAAAGGACTGAAGTTTACCGGCATTTTCTTCTCAGCTCTAACAACAAACAGAGAGGGTATTTTTAGTACCTTAGGCAATGAGTACTGCCTCATACTCATAATTTTTTTTTGCAGCTTATGGATGTATAAACTGTGTTTTTATGTTGCAAAGTATATAATACCTTCTTTAGTACTGCGTTTCACCAAAAATTCCATTTACAAAATTTATAAATATTCATTTAGCACTAAAATAATATGTTGTTAGTTTAGTAGTATGCTGAAATTATAACGAGAAATTTAAGAAAATTGTGTCATTTCTATTAATAAAATGAGACGAATAAATTTATTTGGCAAATGAGACTGTTTATGTAAAAAAGAGGGAGCAAGTTCTAAAACATTAGCATCAGTTGTCGCACGCAATGATGTATCATTACCGTAAGCACTCATCATTCACTTGTTTGAAAATAACACAGTGATTGTAATGCCATTCATCACCACTTTTCCCTTTAAAACACACTCACAAAGTTTTCAATCCATTTAATATGACAAAGAAACTGAATCAAAAATGCATGTGAGATGAATAAATATAAGATGGAGACTACTGAATCAAAATGCTTGTAAGATGAATATATATAAGACGGAGACTCTTCAAACACACAATTCCATTCTATCAACAAGCTTTTCTTAAAAGTAATCGGACTATTATTTCTCAGGTCTTAAACTTTAATGTACCAGGACCGCATTGAAATAAGACTTCATGGCCGACCCAAAGGTCTAAGGTTACTCATGTGATAATAACATTATAAAAGTTGTGGTGATGAAGATGTGAGCATGAAAAACTAGATAGGAAGACTAAAGGAAGGGACAGTAATAACCTAGGCCTTGCCACAAAAGGAATGGACATGTAATTAGTAGTCATTGGGACCAGTTACCAGCACTTCCGACTCTTGGCATGCCACTTTCCTTTCGTGACTCTACATCCACTTTAAAGTTTGCACCACACACCTCCCCTGAGCTGTCCACCCTTGGCACCGGCTTCAATTCATTCAGAGGGTGCTCAAAACTCCTCAAGCCTCCAGATGTTGTAAAGAAGCATCCTATGGAAAATTAAAATTACTATCTTATTTAGACCTTTATGTAGTACTTATATACAAATATCTCGGCAAGAAATGAGGACCAATTATTTATACAAACAATGAAAATGGGAACAAGCAAAAAATTCACTATGTTATTAAAAACATATGCAATTATCCTCTTCTTTTTTGTCTTCTTCGAAATAAGATACATAAAGATATTCCTACCACTATCCTGACTGTCATTTATTAGTTCACACTTGACCATGGTTAAATCACACAACTCAAATTATATGTTTGAAAGCCGAAGTGTTTAAAGAACCAAAAAGAAGAGACAGAAACAAGAAGAATAGTTCTTGAACCATACATATATTCACATTCATGGAAACAAAAGATTAATAGGTTTGCATATAATACCTTTTGGAAATGGTGCAAAGGATTTCTTGCAGCACTTGCTAACAATATCTGCATCATCTGATAGAATAAGATGGCCTTCAGAATCAGTTCCCCAGAAGAAGGGCACACTCCCATCAGCATCCTGCATTACATGAGAGTAAACATAAGCTAAATTCAAGCTTGTTACGACAATAGTGAATAGCAAAGAAAAAGATCAATGGGAATAAAAAATTGGATTATAACTTAAGGCATGCGATGATGACTTACAGCAGCAATGAATGTACTTTTTGAAGAGCTATCATAGAGAATGAATGCAAATTTCCCATGGAAATCTCTCAAAACCTGATCAGCAGGATAAGGACCTCTATCCCTCAAAGTTCGATAAGCCTCTATAAAATTGATTACTTCATTTGCAGTCTTGCCCAAACCATACTGTTGCTTAAGATGTGCAACATTCTCAATGTGGCCTTGAAACAAGCAGAATATATCGTCCACAACAGCAAACAATCTAACCGAAGAAAAAGATGAAAATTGTTAGTTTCGGATAACATGAACATTGATTACTGGAAAAAAAACAACTCAACATGTAATTCTTTCTTTTTTATTTTCCTTCTTCTTGCAAACTTTTTGCAAGCTTGTAAATCTTAACTACAGAACTGAAAATTGAATAGTCAGCCGGTATGAACTGAAGCAATGCATTGCATTTTATGTGTTTAAAGGCCAATCAGAAATCTATGTTACTTTTTCAACATAGGAAACAAAAAGTGCTAACAAGCATAATCTGTAACACCCAAGTACCTTCAAGTCGTGACATATTGGGTGAGCTTGTGGTGAGCTAAGATGACTTAAAAAAATACTATTGGACCAGTGAGAAGTGTTCGGATAAATAAGATAAAAATGATACAAGTCACAAAGTGATCGAAATCCCTTTATGGGACTGATGAGTAAATTTTTTGTGATCCTTTAATGTGGGCTGATATCTTTTGTTTGGGTATATATATACATAATACAAATATTTCTTGAGGGCCTAAAAATTTATCAATTTAAGTGGGCCTAAAACCCAGGCACCTTGGGATTTAGCCCAGGGCCGGTGCTAGTAAGGATAATTACTAAACTACGGAGCCTGGAAGGCATTTTGGTAACTTTTGCAATCCGCATTTTAGTTCTGCGGACTTCCGCATATTAAAGTGGGGACGAGGATTATTTTTATCATTACATCTGCGATTGGACGATATATGTTGTAAGGTACAACAGTTGCTATGTATGATCCCATATATAAGGAAAATGATCCATAGCATATATTTGTTATGGATGAAAATTGAGCAAATAACATCTCCACCACACATTACATAAAAATGAAAATTCGCAGTCACTTCATCCGCTAGTTAAACTAGCGGAACTATTATTATCTGCAAGTATTAATAGTTTTTTACAATGTTCTAAAATACGCTAGGCGGGAGGCGGGAAGGCGGAAGGCGGGCGGCGGGCGGCGGGCGGCCGGGGGGGGCCTAACGCCTAGGGGGCCTAGGCGGAATTTTTTATTTTAAGCCAATTTTAATATTTTATCTTACATTTATCCAAACAAAACAATAATATAAAGCAAAACAACTTATAATAAAGATAATAAAGGCCTTTGCTTAAAGTTCAAACACATGTCCATATTGTTAATGTCAAATTTCAAACATAAACATGCAATTGTTCAAAGTTCAAACATATTTTTAACGTATTAGTTTTATTCATAAACAAGATAGCTATTAAATAATAAAATTGCAATTGTTCAATGTTCAAACATATTTTTAACGTATTAGTTTTATTAATAAACAAAATAGCTATTAAATAATAAAATTTAAAATTTCAAGAATTTAATTCAATATTAAAATAAACGAAACAACGAAACATAAATTTAAAAATTATATTGAATTAAACTAAATTTTATAAATGTATCTTCATTTATATAATTTAAAGTTGGTACAAGTTCAAAAAATTACAACTATAATAAAATTATTCATTTTGACTTGATATTGTTCACTTTTTGTTGTGATTTGATATGCTACAATATGTATTATGAATATGGTAAATCATTAGAAAAATATATATATCAAGATCTGATTTGGGTAGTTATTATAATAAAATAAAAAAACTCTCCGCCTAGACCTGCCTAATTTCCTAGAGGGATTTTTTTGCCATCTTAGGCCTAGGTGAGGAGTCAAGGGGCCTAGCACCTAGGCGAGGCGCCAAGGGGGGCCTAGCGCCTAGACGGGGCTTAGGCGGGCCTAGGCGGGGATTTTTAGAACACTAGGTTTTTTATGTAGTAATAGTTGCACACTGCAAGTATTAATAGCTTTTTCTTTTAACAGAGAAGCCCTACAAATTTTTCTGGTGTGCTCCTCATTTATCATACCATAACATTGATCAGAACAACAAATGAAGCGATATAATTGCTGCTAACTTGATAGATTAAACAGATAAAAAAATCTCATGAAAAGAAAGGAAAAGGTAAATGAAGGAAAAAGAAACAAAAAAAAACAGAACTGACCTCCTTTATGATCTCGGCATCAGGTGAGAATGCTCGAGGAAACAACCAGGGAACAGATGTTTCAGTTAGATGGTAACTCATTCTAGAAAGATCAACAACGAAAAAGAAACACATGGCATAGGGTATATTACAGCACAAGAGTACAAATCAAGTTTCCTTGTTAATCGGAGCGCAAACCACCTAATTCAGATATAACTAACTAGTAAGAATTGTCATCTAAAGTTCAAGTCTGTCCAGCACAAGGAAGTTTAAAATCAACTCAGCAGGCAATAGCCTTTTTGATAAATGAGGAGCACACCAGAAAAATTTGTAGGGCTTCTCTGTGAAAAGAAAAGGCTATTAATACTTGCATTACTACATCCCAGACTATCCATTTCAAATGAATAATAGTTCCGCTAGTTTAACTAGCGGATGGAGGGAAAATACAATGCGTTTACAGGGCCGGCCCTGAGTTTTTCAGGGCCTAAAATGAAAAAAAAAAATTTGGGCCCTTTGTGAATTGCTATTAAGATAGGTATAAAAAATACTATAAATTTTCTCTAAACAAAAGAATATAAATACGAAAAAATACCAAATATAATAACAGACTTTTTCAATATTTTCAAAGCATCATTCAAAACACTAAAAAATGAAAAAAAGGGGCCCTAAAAATTTTTGGGCCTAAAGCCCGGGCACCTTGGGCTTTAGCCCAGGGCCGGTACTGTGCGTTTACTGACTTTGGGTTAAAGACAAATTATTTTTAAGCGTCCGCTAGTTGAACTAGGGACGGCGAATTTTTATTTTTAATCTCCGCCGTTAATTTATGTAATGTGTAGTAGAGATGCTATTTGTCCAATTTTTATCCATAGCAAATACATGCTATGGATCATTTTCCATATATATATATAATGAGTAATGTTACAAACACAAACTATTTTACAAATATTTTATAAACTCCTGATGTAGTATATTCCACCTCAGCATATTGATCAACAAATTATTTCAATGTAATTTTCGGCCCCACACAATATGCTGAAATGGAGTATGCCGCATCAACAGTTTATAAAATGTTTGTAGAATAGTTTGTATCTCTAGTATTATTCATATATAATAGAGCATGGAAGGATTTTACAAAATAATAATATTAACAATAAACCATTCTGAAAATGGCTAGTACAAAGCAATAAACAATAACAACAGAAGGAAATCAAAATAATCCAACAAAACTTAAACAAAGATATTATCCAAACAAGTTCCAAAAAATCTAAAGATCATGTATTAATGAAGCTACCAGACTAAATAATAGAAAAAATTAAACAAGATCAGATCAAGCATAATACCAAGAAAAAACAGAGATTCAGGAATAATGAAGAATATTAACAGAAAATACGAAAAAGGGTTCCGTTTATCATTGGAGTAGGCCAAAAAAACCGGGAACGCCAAGGTTGATGGTGAGGGAATCAACGTGTTGGGAGGAAAAGTGCTGAGTGAGAAACCCATCTTTGAGTGAACTCACCGAGTCCGAGTTTCGGTTATTCAGAGCCCCGGGGCTCTTTGCTACCGATTTATCTAACACCGCTAGCATTTTGCTTCCCTTTCTGTTGATCCAAAGAATCACAAAACCATATTAAAGAGAAATAATAAAGTTTTAAGGATAAATAACGGTTCTTCCTTTATTGCAAATTTATGTGAAGTGAAAATAGAGTTGAGTATAAGAAAATAAAATGAGCATGATATTCTTAAATTAACTATATTAAAGAGAAATTTAATTAAAAATATATTTATCGTATATTGAATTGGGCTATATATATACACAGCTGTGTATTACATAGTAAGACTTTGACGACAGATTTTTTGGACTATAGTGACGGTAAACTGTCACCATAGCCCAGAATAGCTATGACGACATATGAAATCGTCGCTATAACCAAAAAAACCGTCGTAATAGCCTACTGTGTAATACACAGCTGTGTACATACATTTTTTCCTATTGAATTTATACTCAAATAATTATTGAAAAAACTATTTATACATGAATCCGTACCAATGGTACGGACATTATAAATTTTTTAAAAGATTAGTTGATAAATATATTTTACTACTAGTATATCTTTGTTGAGTCCGGATCAGGTCCGGACTCCCGGACCTAATCAAAATTCGGACTTCTTTTTTTATGTTTTTTTTTTGAAACAACTAAAAAAAATTATGGAACTAAATTTTTACATAATATAGTGTTTTTGGCGTGATTTGGATGCATATACCAAAATATTTCTGTACAGTCTGGACAAACTGTACATACATTGGTTGGTGTAGGTATTAAAAACACACCCAAAACACTGTATTATGAAAAAAAATTAGTTCCATAATTTTTTTTTTAGTTCTACAAAAAAAATAAAAAATTTGGGTCCGGATTTTGATCAGGTCCGGGAGGTCCGGGAGTCCGGACCTGATCATTTTTCTATCTTTGTTTTTTGTATTGTATCATCAAAAAAGAAACACATTTTACAATTAAATTTTGAGATTTTGATTTGGAAAAGTAATGTTGAAATGAAAGGATATTGTTTTAAAGGGTTGTGCAAAAAGAAAATATACGACCATCAGAACATGCAATCTATTATCAATTTATGAAGGTTTAAAAAAGAATATATATATGTATATGTGTGTGTGTGTTCTTTAATAGTAAAAGTAATTAAATTCAGCACTTTGATGGTATATAACGAGTCATTGACTCATCAACTTATTGGCCAACACTAATTATTTATCAAAGTGGTTAGCATGAAGTTTATTTTTGAATCAATTAATCAATAGGGTGCTGACACGTAGACGAGACTCTATGTGTATTAGCATTCTACTACACAATTGACCAACTTACTAAAAAATAAACTTCATGTTAACTGGATCCTTAGTGTAAGGTGTGGATATCTCTATAGAAAAATTATTTGCGAAAATGATAATTTGACATGAAAATTCAAAATAAAAACTTTATAATTTTATCTATTTATATTTCTATCTTTAATAAAGAATAAAAATATAAATAAATAAAATTATAAAACACTAATATCTAATTTTTTATATCGTCAAGAAGAGTTCTATGGTTATATATTACAAACAAACACAATTTGATCCAATAAATATTAAATTAATTAATTCAAGTGTAAATGAATTTTACAATGAAAAATCAGATGATAATTTCGAATTTTAATCAGTCACTAAGAGCAATCCAAGAAGCTGGAGTTCGACAAATCTTAAACTATATTTAGTTTAGAATATAAATTTTGTTTTAGCATATGGATTAAATAATTTTTTCAGTGAGTCCAATAGACCAAATTAAGGAACAAAATCTGATGGACTATAATTTTAAATATATTTAAATGGGAGTGATGATTGAAAAAAGAGAGAAAAGGAGATGAAGGCTCTTTGAAGAAGGAGATGAAGGCCAAGGAAATACCAAAGAAGAAGAAGGGGCAACGATATTTGTTAATAATAGTTTGTATTTTTATTATATTTATTTTTATTTTTTATTGATAATATTTCTCTAATTTATTTTTTAGATGAAATATATTGGAGTTTTTTTTTTGAATTTCAATATATTGATAACTCTAATATATTGAAGTTTTTTTTTGAATTTATTGATTATTTTAATTTTTTTATATTATAATCTACAGGATAATTTATGTGTTAAAATAATCGAAGACTAAAGAACATCTGTTAATGTCATATAGATTAAATATAATTTACGGGATAGTCCATCGGCCGGAGATAGACCTGACAATATAGTTGGTTAACTGTCGGGTCAACCCATATTAACTGGAACCAAATGGGTTGGTTAACCATTTTTATTTATTCAGGTTGGTTAAAGTTTGGAACCATATTTATTCAGGTTGGTTATGGTTCAATCCGATTAATCATTTTTCGACCCATATTTTGTTCCAAATCAAAAGTTAGGCTCATAAAGATAATAATTGAATTTTAAATCTTAAACATCACATAAACTCATTCTTAATTTGCAATTTTACATTATCATAATTTAGAATATTCCCAAGGCACCCACCCCCATCCACCCACCCCACCCCCAATCCCACCACCACCCCTCACCCCATCCACCCACCCCACCCCCCACCACCACCACCCACCACCCACCACCCACCACCACACACCCACACAAAAATATTATATGATTATGTATACACCCCTACCCACACCCACCCCTACTCCACCCCAACCCCCACCCCATAAAAAATATTATGTGATTATGTATACACCCCTTACCATCCTCACCCCCACCCCCAACCCCAACCCCACCTCACCCAACACCCACACCACCAACCCCTCCACCCACCATACACCTCAACCCCACCCCACCCACTCCCACCCCACCTCCACCTGTCCACCCCCACCCATGCCCACACGCACCACCCACCAACCACACCACCACAACCCCAAAAAAATTATGTGATTATGTATACACCCCTACCTCTACCCCACCCACCTCACCCCCTACCCACCCCACCCCCCTCTAACCCCCCCCCCCTACCCACCCACCCCACCCCCTACCCACCCCACCCCACCCCACCCTAACTCACCCCCACCACCAAAAAATATATTATATAAATCGTATACACCCCCACCCCCACCCCCACCCTCACGCTCACCCTCACCCTCACCCTCCACCCACCCACCCACCTAAAAAAATATTATGTGATTATGTATACACCCCCACCCCACCCCCTACCTCATCCACCCACCCCCACACCCCATCTTTACCCCTAACCCTTACCCCACCCCCACCCCCACTCACCCACCCACTCACAAAAAAATATTATGTGATTATGTATACACCCCCTACCCTTACCCCTACCCCACCCACCCCCTACCTCACTCATTCACCCCACCCACCCCCACCCACCCCCACCCACCCCCACCCACCCCCACCCCACCCCCACCCCCACCTCCACCTCCATCTCCATAAAAAAAATATATTGTGATTATGTATACACTCCACCCCCCTACCCCACCCCCTACCCCACCCCACCCCACCCCACCCAACTCTTACCCCACCTACCCCACCCCACCCCCACCCCACCCCCACCCCACCCCACCCCCACACCCACACCCACACCCACACCCACCCTCTACTCCTACTCCCTACCCCACCACTCCACCCACCCCCCCACCCTCACCCACCCCCACCCTCACCCACCCCCACCCTCACCCTCACTCCACCCACCCACCCCCAACCCCCACCCTCACCCCACCAAAAAAAATATTATGTTATTATGTAAACACCCCACCCCACCCCACCCCATCCACCCACCACCTCCATCAAAAAAATAATATTATGCGATTATGTATACACTCCACCCCACCCACCCCTACCCCCTAATCCACTCCTACCTTCCACACACCCCACCCTACCCACCCCCACCCCCACCCCCACCACTCCCCAAAAAAATTAATATTAAACGATTATGTATATACCTTCCACCCTCTACCCCTACCCCTACCCCTGTCCACCCCTTATATCCGTCTCTCTATCTATAGTATATATTAATTTTATTTTTTTAAAATTTTTGTTTAAAAGTCAATATCTTAAAATGGTTAATATGGTTAATATGATTTTTAACCATATGGTTCCAACCCACATTATCCATATTAAAAATGATTAATATGATTTTAGTTCTTAAATGGTTGGTTAACCATATTTTGAAAACCAAACCAATCCATAAGATGCTCTAAGTTGACGGTTGGATTAGATTGTAACCAAATTATATAAATTATCTTTAAAGAGTGTTTTTGTAACTTAAGGTTCAAGCATGTTTTAGATCAAAAGGTCTGGAACATGTCCAAAAAAGCATATATGATGTGACAAATAGCGAACGTTTTGGATTAATTTGTATTGCGAACGTGTCTGCATCGCATCTATTTGCATCGAAATTCTCTGGAACAGCCCAGTGTTGTAGCCTTCTAGGTACAAAAAATAATATTTCCACCTTTTATTATTTTGTTTTAAAAAATAAATCTCAAATTTATTAGTATTAATATAAAATAATTAAAACATGTCAAATATTATTTCACGAGTTCCTTTTTAAAATTTAATTTCTTTAATTAGGCTTTGTTAAACACTTTTAAAATACTTTTTCCGTCTCAGAATAAAAAGTTAACTATAATCAACTTCTTACACATTAAAAAAAAGAATAAAATAATAAAATTATCTATATTTATAATTAATGTTATCATTAATTAATTTGGCTTTAACATTAGGTGCATAATTATCCTTTACTATAATTATGTATGTTTCTTTCCTTCCTTTTAACATACTGTAAAAACCCTCCTGCTACGCCCAAACAATGCTACTTCAACCAAACAAGAATAACTTAAATTTCACAAGGCCCAAGTCAAGGAAATTTCTATTGCAGAAACTACAGTAAATTGTGCAAAACATAAGCAAAGTTCCCCAGCCAGCATTTTGGTTTGGCAGTAGAAGACCATTCTTTCACAGTAACAACAGCTTAAGAGTTAAAAGTGATAATTACTGCAAAAAAATTCAATAACTTAAATCATTCTGCTTCTGTCTATATAATCATAATCAAATTATCAGATCATCCAATCTACAAGACAACAACTGATGTAAATTAAATCCATTATCTATTGAAACTTTGCTACAAATGAAAAGGAAAGGAATAAATAGTATGAGGCCACATATCAGTTTGATGATTGATACACAAAAAAGATTTGACTTAATTTATCTGTCAGGCTCTACCAACACCCCAGCACATTTCGTATGGTGAAAATAACACTAGCCGAATGGCTCTAATGCATGTCATACACGGTTGTATGCAACTGTCTTACTGAAAAGGCGTCGTATATACACAACTTGAAGTGCACTTGCAAGAGCCAGTAAAATGTACTCTCCAACTGTGTAAAATATAACTCGCTTCCTTGTGCTCTCATTAGCTACATCAAAAATAGACATTGTGAATAAGTAAACTACTAGAACATCATTCAAATAATAGTCATCATAGACTTGCATAAAAACAGATTTTTTAGCACCCCCGCAGCAGCAGACAATAGTTACTCGTGAAAGAAAAAACAAAGACAAGACAAAAAAACAGACGGGAAATGTGGTTAAATTCAACCTATCAAAAAAATGTGGTCATGTCTGTGATACTTGGAATAGAAAATTTTCCAGCATCAACAAAAATATCTAAATATCCACCAGATGACACTGTTGGCAAATGGCAAATGATACAGTTTATGCACTTCCTGAAGCACTTTTCTTTCTAAGGAACTGATATTTCCACATGTATTTTTGATATTTCCACATGGTCCTACACGAGCATATAGTGGGTCCTACCTTCATGTGAGAAAGAATAATGTGGAAATATCAAAAACACGTGAAAATAGTGCTCCCCTTCTTTCTATTGCTATGTAATATTTCCCTTTTCATTTATATTAGCTGGTTGGAGTAACCCAACGCAAAAATTGCAAACAAATATACCAACTACAAGCACCTATAGAAAAGCAAACACACATAAAAGAGAAGTCAATAAGAATATCATGTATACCATTCAAGAAACAACAAAATTTTCAACTGATCACAGATGGAGCATGTTACCTGCAATCAAAATTAATTCCGTGCTGCTGTGCAAAAATGGTTTTATTTTTCAGTATTAGTTTGTTGATAGATAATTTTGTCCAAAGTATTAGTCTACATAACTTTCAAAAGAGACGTCGCTATGGACAATTATAGTTATATTTAAAAATCTATGTAGTATTTATGGTACTTTTTTGACAAAAAAACAAATAATAAGAAAAAACAGAAAATTAAAAGCAGATAAATTTAATATTGAAACTTTTCAAGTTTTGATCACATGTCATGACTAGTCAGCAGTGTATTTATCACAAAAAGCACTTATATGATCACTATATTTTTTCATAGTATTTAAAGAATTTCTCTAAGCAGGTCCAAGCATAAAGTTGGATGTTCCTTCAGTACAGCAACACGACACACCCATAATAATTTAAATAGTGGGAATTTCCATATCTGACTTAAAAGGTTGTGGCAACAAAATTGTAACAATCAAGTTTACAGCTTATCACGAGGCAGATATAAATTAGAAAACATGTGCAAAATTTATATCTGCTTCAATTCTTAATCACCAATTTCATTCATATAAAAGTCAAAAGAAATTGGCTTACTATGTCGATGACGAGTATCACGTGCTTTCAAGTACTTCTGCTCTGCGGTAACTGATTCCAACGCCTCCCTCAACTCAGCAATTTTCACATTTATAGGATCCAAATGTTCTGCAGTAAAACACAGATAAGGGGAAAAGTATAATGAAATTAGATTATTTATGTGTATTGCTTGCCTCAATTCTCAAGTCTGTTAATCTAATTAACCAAATATATTCAACTTAAAAACAGAATTTCATTGCTTAATAGCTATTTGTAGCAGAGGCCAACATTAGATATCAAGAAACAGGAACCTAAGAAATGCATTTATATAAGCACAAACCATCTTTGGCGAGGTCATGCTCGTTTGGAATATGGCCAACATGTATGTAGAAAGAGACGGTCTCAGGAGTCGCGTAAGGATTGTGAAAACAGAATTTGTACATTCCACTGCGTGGGGCCTTAAACTCGAATTTGTCTCCAGATGTACCCTTCAATGTGTGAACCGTATTACCTCCAGGAGATGTAACCTGCATAGATTGTAGGAATTAAAATACACACATGGTGAATCTGAATAAATTGTAAGCTAAGCTGCTGAAGACAGTTTTACCCAACAATGTTGTTTCTTGTGAACTATACAACGAAAAAACATTTGGATACAACAGACCACTCAAGTATGCTTGGTATGAAGACGTTAGAAATTCCAACTTCTTATCAGGTGTGTATGTTCCCAATACATTAATGCAGTAACTAGTCTTCAAACTTCAATAGACATGGACTAAAACCGTTTGAAAATTTGCAAGGAATCCTATGATAAAACTGATTGCGGTATACACAAAAATGCAAATGTAGGTTTTCATCTCCATAGGTCAAAATTTTTTTCTCACAAAATGATGTCATTGTCAAGTTTTTCTCTTATCTGGGAATTTTCCATGTTCATATTTTGTCTAATCCTAAATCAGTAATAGATTTCAGTAGTGATTCTTTAGGTAAATAATAAAGGGACTTAATTTTAAATTATTCTTGCTAGGCACAATCTTCTGGAATCTGATCACGACAAATCCAATTACTAGCTCAGACAAATCACTTGCATTTCTACAAGTGTAACCCATAATAATCACTGATTCACTCCACTTTGAAAAAAACTTTGTTAGTGTGTTTTGGTAATTATAATATCGTGAATGACATATCCTAATTTCGAAGCACTTCATTTTAAGGCATCAATTTTTATAGTCCAAGAAATAACATAAAGCTTGACATTATTTCCACAATAAATCATCATTTTGATTTCTTGGAACAGAGGTAATGAAACAATACTAGATATTGTTCTAGTAATGAACCTAGATAAACAACCCAAGAATCTACTATGAGCCCTTGAATAAACAAGGAAAAATAGCTTGGAATCCACTAGAGAGAGGGAAATAACCCAAAGATAACTTTTATTCATCAAAAGTTTACTTACAATGTAATAGTGCAGGACTTTATAAGAAGGGCTAATTCAACTCAAAAGGAAAGTCAAATGAAAAATTAAATACATAATTTAAATCCCTAATATTATGCCAAAGATCTTCCTAATTGATACTAATTTAAAATCTCTAAAATAAAGCCTAATTTTCTGAATTGATAAACTAATTCCTAGAATCACATAAAATATTTCCAACTACTAAAAATCTGAAAATTATAAATTCCATAAATTTAAATTAACACAATACCTTCATGCATCAGTTGAAGTTCTCTCAAAGGTTATCCAGTCAAACTGATTTTGTGCCAATGATACTAATAAAACTTGGTGACTATTGCCTCAGGCAGCTACAAGAAACTAGGGATGTTAGTTTCAAATATTAGAGTGATGGTATGACATAGCTATCCATATAGCTATCTGAAGCTTCATCTCAAACTTCCAGGCGCTTGAAATGGTGAGCAAAAAGGTTCCACTTATGGATCAGTCAAATAACAACATACCAGCCATTCTATGTCTTCAGAAGGTTCCTCAACAAGGAAATTTTAATCTATAGAAGTACAGGAAGCGTGGTGCCGTAGTATTTGAACTAGAACTTTTATTTTGGACATTGGCACATATGTTAATAATAAATTGCTAAATAAGAAAACAGTTTGGATATGTATCATGTATTAATGTTACAGGAAGAAATGAGTTTGAGATGGTTAATAGGAAAAGGCAAGGACTAGTCTCCATATAAAACAGACGTTGTCCCTCTAGAGATAGGGTCCTAGGAAGTATTACTATCCGGGCTAAAGAAGCACAAGGAAAGAGGCCAAGAGCAGGAGTATATGTGGTGAAACTCAAGCTCCTAGATGGTCCAAAGGGGGTAAGTGAAAAACACTTGCACACTATTACATAAATAAGATAATTAATGGTGTTATTAACACACACATATACTCCCTCTGTCCCAGCTCCCCAATTTAATTGGCCCCTTCTCTTTTCTGGTGCCCCAAAACATTGTCACTTAAAGTTTTTAGTCTAGTTTCGGAACAAGAAAGCTATACTTGAACTCAACATGGATAATTTTTGAGCGGAGTATAAAAATTCCATATAATAGACTGAGGTTCAAACTAGACTTGCAAAAAAACAAAAAGAGCAGGAAAAAGTTTCAGTTTTCCATCTTTGCAGTAGTTTGTATCAAACATCCAGATAATATATTCAATCAATAGCAACCTTGGATTATTAAAAAAATTCAAACTTTTCAAAGATTATCATGCCTACAGAACAAACACAAATTTTAACAGCTCAAAAAAATAAAAATAAGAAACTCGTCAATTCAGCCTATCAATCGCCACAAATTTAAACCAAAAACCCTAGCAATTTAAATGTGAATATGATTTCTAAAATCCAAAAAAAAATCAATCCACAACAATTGAAACCAAAGAATAAGACCGAAGAATTAGAAATAACTTGTGAAAATCGAATCGCATGGATCCAAATAGGATTGACTCTAAACGATAAAGCACAGATCAGAAGTAAGA
Organism: Panax japonicus; assembly: GCA_020205505.1. Classification (NCBI taxonomy): domain Eukaryota; kingdom Viridiplantae; phylum Streptophyta; class Magnoliopsida; order Apiales; family Araliaceae; genus Panax; species Panax japonicus. The sequence goes on from CM035103.1 coordinate 55,006,511, forward strand.
TAGAACATAGCCTTACAATGAAGTCGATGCCAGGGTGATCGGAGCCCCAGAAGATATCGTGATCAACGACGACAAAGTTGCCGGAAATCGTGTCACCTTCGTAGAGAACGTACTCGTAGACGCATTCGACGTCGTTTACGGTTACCGAGAGCGCTGATAGATCGCGAATTAAGCTGAAGAGAAGAAGCCCTAACAATCCGTACACTTTCGAGCACCTCATTCTCTGTCTTCTCTCCATTCGACTGATGATGTTTCAGAATGGTCAATTTCTGAAAATCCATATTAGTAGGCTAAATAATATTTTATTGCCTTGGACTTTTGGTTTATTTTCGATTAAGTCCTCAAAATTATTAATCTTTCCGTTTACTATAGCAAGGGAGTCAAGTCAAGGACCATTGTAGAAAATTGGGGGGTGTCCGGTGCACCTTAACGACTGTACGTCCGGTGCACTTTTTTTTTTTAACCACAATTATGATAATAAAAAATAAAAAATAATACAATATATTTTCAATCAAAAATATACTTTTTTTAATAATTTTTTGTTCAAATTTGCTCTATTATTTTTTATTTATTATTCTCATAATTGTGATTAAAAAAATAAAAAATGAAAAATAAAATAACAAAGGTACCGGACGGTACCGGTCATTAGTGCACCGGACCGCCCCCAAACCCCCATGTAGACTCCGTCGTTCAAGTTCAGAGCTTGTAATAATCAATCAAATTAACAGTACCGCGAGGAATCGAACTACAAAAAGACTAATAATTAAACTACATTTATTAAAAAAACACTAACATTGCACTCAAAAATTGAAAAATAAACGTCCACGTATTTAATTGTATGAAATTAGACGTTTTATTTATTTTCAATATTTTTATTACTTGTTTTAGAGAAATATTTTTATTTTGAGAATTTCAAGTAAGCATTAATTACTTAATTTTCAATATTAACCCAAGTAATAAATATAACTTTGGTTCTCTCGTTAGTTTTTGTCCAATAAATAACACTCTCTTCTTCTAATATAAGGACAATATAGATAATTGATAGTATATTTAATGTTATACAATCATTTGCTTTATGTATTTAGGCAATGCAAAATTTAGCTCGAAAAAAAAATATATTCTCATTCTTTAGAAGGAAGTTTTGAAGAGAAAAAGAGATTAAAGAGTAATAATAGGTATCTTGAAATTAATTCGGGTTTGGGATTAGTCCCTGGAGAAATAGTGAAGATAGAACCCCCATCAATGACTCTTTAGCCACCAACTCGAAAGATGAAAAAGCTCATTTATGCATTTCAACTGAACTGAATGCTGGTGTTCATTTATTCCAAAGTTTTACATGCACAAATTATGAAGTTACAGGTTGCTTCCGGGGGTATTGGCTAGTTTATAACAGTAGTCAGAAAGGAGAGCAACCTCTCTGTCTCCATTCACTTCGTCAGCGGGAATTGCATCGGTCATTTCTTTCACATCTTCTGTTGTAAGCTTCACGGCAAGAGATCCAATGTTGGTTTCGAGGTTCTTAATCTTAGTTGTCCCTGTAACAATTAGAACCAGTAAGATCCTACAGCATACATTAATCGCCACTTTTAAACATAATACTATTCAACACCATTATAATATTTCGGTCACCTAGGAATGTGATATTGATTATAATAGCAAGTGTTGTAGTTTATTAAAGACAAGTGTTGGAACTTGTGGTTCATAATGTGTATGAGAGGTACTAAGAAGTTCTTGAAAAAGGGCAGTGTCGACCATAAGTTTGAGGGAGTGTGGACGGTACGGTACCATATTACAAGAGCATTATGGGTATTCAGGCTATAATGCAAAATTAGGATTGGGATAGAAGTAGCAGTTATATATACCCTCTCTCCGCTCCCCGTGGACGTACCCGCATTGGGGAACCACGTAAATACTTTACTGTCGTGTGCGTGTGATTCAATCCTAACAAGAAGGGAGAGAGAGAAGGTTTTAATGTACTATCACTACTATGGCATGAACCAGCATGACTCAATCTACTAGGAGGGCAGCCTCTAAAGGCACTCAAACCTTTGTTGAGTGCTGTCGTTTATTAAAACAAAAAGCTTTTTTTTTTTTTTACAACTATTCCAGTTGCTAAGATAAAAATTAATTTAGTTATCTCACTTTCTGTGGAAAAGTATGAGCCAATATATTATTATAGCAAAGAGAAATTATATGGAAGCATAAACATACTTGCACTATTCATACAAATTTATATGAATAATTTGTCCACGAGTATAGACTTGATGAAAAATTAATGATCAGACACACGGAGGAATGATTCATACATAAAAGGTTAGAGATGTCACCATAAAAGCGCCTAACATACCTGGTATTGGGACCACACCATCTTCCTGATGGAGAAGCCATGCCAGAGCCAGTTGAGGGGGAGTGCAGGAATGCTTTGCAGCCAAGTTGGCAAATCGATCATACAAGAATTTGTTCTTCTCTAAGTTTTCCCCTATAAACCTTGGATGCCTAGCCTGAGGCCAAAATATGTAATCAAATGAGCATAGAAAAACAATTTCATAGTGATTTTAATTTTAGTTTCCTGCAAAGAGGATGAATTAGTTGACATACTAGATATGAACCATATACTTATTAACTGATACCAACAAAAATACATCATATATGCAAAAAGTATATGTCAAAGTAGTGCAATCAAGAACAAATATGCACAGTTATTTGTATTCCATCTAAATTAAGTACACATACTATTACACTATTAGTAGGCAAATCCTCCACAACAGCTTTCCCACCAAAGAACCCGTGGCCAAGAGGGCTATATGCCACTATCCCGATTCCAAGCTCCCTGTGGCAAAGAAATAGAATAAATAAAGGACCACAGAATGATAGACATTCATCCGGATAAAAGTGTTTTACCAACAAAACTGATTGGATCAGTTGCATGACACCGGGAAAAGAGCTAGGAATACTAACCGACAAAGTGGAACTATATCCTCTTCAATTTCACGAGTCCACAGAGAATACTCCATTTGCACTGCTGTGATAGGATGAACTGCATGTGCTCTCCTTATTGTGTCTACACTTGCTTCAGATAAGCCAATGTATTTTATCTTTCCCTCCTCCACTAGCTTCTTGAGCTCCCCCATCTTCCTTACCAAAATCAATTCAAATACACCAGGTCAAAATCTTGATGCAATTTAATACATACATATCTGTATATAAAAATATAAGAATCAAAGATTTTGGATTTGTTCATAATGATCAAATTTTATCTAGTAGCCAGCAATAAACAGGTTTTTCCTCTAAAACTTACCGTGTCCTCTATCGGCACAGAAGTATCCACACGATGTTGATAGTAAAGATCAATGTACTCCACATCAAGTCGCTTGAGACTTGCTTCACAGCATTCCCGCACATATTCAGGATTGCCCTTGACAATGACTTCACTCCAATCAGGTTTGGGATTAATGCCAAATTTTGTTGCTAACTGAACTTGTTCTCGAGGAAACTGCTTCAATGCCTGAAAATATAAAAGAAAAAGCATGACTTTAACTACAATCTATGAGCAAAGAATCTGGCGGTACATAGTTCCTAAGAGGAGGATAAGTATTCTCGAAAACCTTTCATGTTATGCCGTCTCAAGTATATCACCTATTCACTTTTAAGGATAACCTTCCTTGCAAATAAAATCAAACTTTGTACACCAACTTCCATATTTCTTGTGCTTTATGTCATTATTAGTTTCTAGTGATTGTATCTCCAACGCGCTCGATTGGCTAAGTGGTGCACTGAGGTCTCCATTGGTAGATATTCACAAAAAAGTGTCCTTGACATGAAATTCTAATTTTGTTTGGTAAATAATTTTAAAGCACTTTGTAGAAATTGTTTGCCAGTTTTTAAGTTCAAGTCCAAAACCAGAGTATAAAGCGCCAAATTTTTTAGATTCTTGCAAAAGTGTTTTTCACCAAAAACAGTACTACTGAAAGAGTATTGTTCCTATGTTACCTAACACTCTCAAACACAGTTTGTTTCCCTTTAAAAGTGCACCAGACCGCTCTGCCAAACGGGAATTATATATTACATAGAGGGAGAGAGTATGTGAACAATCAATCAAACATAATGCATTTGGTCAAAACGTATTTTAACTTGTTACACAAACCTTGCCTTTGGTAAATCAAATATGAACTTTGAAATGAGAAAAACTGTACCTTTCCAATCATGATTTCATTATCATGCTTATATCCATAAACATCAGATGTATCAAAGAAGGTAACACCCTTAACAAAAGCTTCCTTTATAATTGAACATCCAGCTTCATGTGACAGAGGAGTATTTAGAATTCCACTAAGTCCAGCACATCCAAAGCCCAATCTAGAAACCTGATCAACAGAACCAAACACTTTTTATGATAGCTGTTGTTTTTTGATGAAAGCAATTACTATAAGACGCTACAATACAACCCTCCATACAAGTGAATATTGTCTAGCAGTCTGCTAAGCCTGTCCAACTCAATGCAAGATAAGCCAGTTCTCTGTCTCAAAATAATTAAGCTCATAAAAAACCTCAGCCAAAAAAAAAATCCCTCTGTTCCAAAATTTAAGTTCATTTTCCTTTGTGTTTACAGAAGTAATAAGAAAGATAGATATTTTTTTTTACTTTTATATTTTTCTTAATCAAGATATAAAACACCCAATTCATCACAAATCCTCAGCTGCACTTATGTTACAAGATAAGTATGCCCAGGGGAACCGCAAGAAGTTCAGTTTATGCAATAATCACATAGCTGAGCTAGTCATTAGTCCCTTTTAAGAACATGTATTGTCCATGGCACAGAAAATATATTCGGAACATGTGCTGAACAGATTGTTAACTAATACATTTCTGATTTATCAACTAGGGTGTAAGAAAGAGATGACTCATTATTCAATCTAGATTTGGAGGAGAATATATCAATCCACTGTATCATATGGGCTAATTTTTCAAGCCATGCCATAGGAATATGTTAAATTCATATATGAGAGAAACATTAAAGTAGACCCTTATAAGCTCGCTTTTTTTCACAGTAATTGGAATTAAAGTGAGTATCAAGATCTTCATGTATGAAGCTACAGCTACATGCCAACTAATTAATGATCCATGAAACTACACAGAGCTTCAAGATTAAAGTACTTATCATTATTTATATGATTCAATAACAACTTCTTTAAGATGCTTATTGAAAAAAAAAAACCAAACTATTTAACTTTCATTTTTTATAGTTACTTACAAGGAACTGCATTGACAATTCATCAAACACTTTGCATCATAAAACTAAGCATAAAAGTATAAAACTGACAGATTTCAAACTGTTCTTTATAAGGTACTTGTACCTCAAAAGTAACAATCTACTGTATATTATAAAAACTATGAATAAACATCTAATTCAAAAGCTTTGCAATGAAAGCTTTTACCTCCAAGCCTTGATTACCCAACTTTAATCTTGGGACCTGGATTTGAGAAATCTGCTCCATTTTTCTTCAAGAACCTAAGGATTTCTTCAATGGCAATTGGAAAGGTTAGTGTTTAAGTAACTAAAATGGTGAAAATATATAAGGTATTTGGATGAATAAAGGAATATACATTTATTAAGTGGGATACCTCATGGATTTGATGTTGGACTAGCCAGTCACCTTTTCATTATGTTTTTAAATTTCTGACACCAGCTAGCCAAATTTGACTATGAAGCTAGAAGTTGATGGCTTGAGTGGAAAAAAAAAATTGTACTCGAAAACAGTTGAATAAAATTTTATATTGATTAATTTATTATTGATCATATTATATTTTACCCAGACATTAAATCAATCATCTCATAAATGAATAACTCAAAATAATTTAGTCTCTCCATAAGCTCAAAGGCCAATTAAAGTAATTAACACATATATTAATACAATAAATTTATACCATCTCCTCTTATTTGACCATCTTAATTTATGTAAAATTTGTTCTTAAGCCATATTTTTGGGGACGGTGGAGGGAGTACTGAATCCACTATTATAGTAGTATGATATAAAGATGTTTCCTTTGTTTTACTTAGAGTCCGGTCCGACAAAAAGTTTGCCCTGGTCCGGCCTAGGGCCTGATCTGGGTTGTAATCTGGTCTGTCAATCTGGCCTAAGCCTGACCCTTCCCACATCCCACTATACTACCCCACTTGATCACTTTCATGAGTTTGTAGTCCAATCTAACTTCAAACTAATCCATTAATTAATTAGATAGGAGTAGACCTGATCCAATTCAAATAAGAAAAAAAAAATAAGGTACTTTACATAATTATACAATATTTAGAAAGCAATTACATTATTAGTGCACTCATAAAATATTTACACAAAAAAATAAGCAGCCCAAGCCATTAGTTTTTATTTGTAAGGTATAATACATTAGTTTTAATTAATACATTAATAAAATTTAAAATTTTAATTAATCATTCTTGAATTATTGTAAATATTTAATTAATATACTAGCTAGTTTATTTAATATTTAATATTTAATATAAAAAGTTAGTTGATTAAATATTAATAATAAGTTAGTTTCTTCTAAATACTAATATTTAACATTAAAATTTAATTAATATTTGTTACTACTTTTAATGTTAAATATTAATATTAATTAATATATCAATAAACTAACTTTTAATGTTAAACATTAATAATAATTTAGTTTCTTGTAAATATTCTAGTCTTCATTAAAAAAATTATTAGTTTATATTTATAGTTTATATTTCTAATATTTAACATTATAAAAAAGAAAGGAGGGTCTGATGAGATCGGCTTAGGCTTGACCTGGCCTGACAGATCGAATTCAACGATCAAACTTGATCAAAATCCAAAGCTCAGATTAAATTAAACCAAGTCGACTTATTGTCTATCACTAGCCTAACACAAGCATGCTGAAACATAGCGCAGATCTTCTGTCCCTAATTTTTCTGTTTTCTTGTGTTTCTCTATTTAAAATTTGATATTTAGTCTCTTACTTAACACTAATTAATTCTAAAATTAAATAAAAGGATATATGTCAGAATTTAAATAGAAGAACATAAGAGAGACAAAAAATTTGGGGACAGAGAATCTGCTCACTGCTGAAACAATAGTAAGACTGTCCGTTTCATAGTGTGGTCCGCTATGGAACTTGAGAAGGTCCATTCCCAAACATTAATTTAAATACAAATTTATTAAATAATAAATTACAAATGACAAACACATACTCATATGTTTCAAAACATTAAAGATAAGACAAAATTTGACTTCTTAAAGTTAATTTAAAATATTTTTAAGTTAAAAATTAATATGAATTCATTTAATTTTAGTCAATAATCGTCCTCTTTATTCTTTTTTTGACGAGACACTCCAATAAAATTAATATATATATATATACACATATATATAAATATTATAAATTATCTTAAAATAGTATGATTATAATATTTATTACACAATTTAAGCGAATCACATTAATTTTAAAACGAAAATATCTCAATTTAAATTTAAAAATATAGTAATATACCAAAGTAATATGTTTGCATTCACATATTTATAGAAAAGTGTGTAAACTCCAAAATTATAGAGAGGAGAGAGAGAGAGAGGGGGCTAGAATTCTGATATTTTAATTCATTTGACTGATTCTTAAAGTTTAATCATAAGTAGTATATATTAATAGTCCAAAATGGAGTAATAAAGGAAGCAAGCACAAAAGACTTGAATGTGGTAACAAAGAGAGTGACCATGATAGTGTTGTCTACCTACTGAGAAATTCACACTTCTCAGGTTCTTCTTTCTCCGTTTTCGAGAAAAAATAAAAATCTTCAAGTCAGCAGCAACTTTATGTGAAGAGCAATGGAGGAAACAAAGCAAACCAAGATCACAAAACTGAAACTGGGTACTCAAGGACTGGAGGTAGTAGCTTGATTTAATTTCCATCAAATACCCGTTTAGAGAAAAATCTGTATTTATATAGGTATTTCCAATTTTATTTAATATAACTATCAGACATGGAGCTAACTGGTGATTGATTTATACCCCTTTCAATTTTTGAACTGTTCAACATAATTTGTTTCAATTTTGTGCTCATCATGGGTGTTAATATGATGCATTTAGATAATTGATGAATGGCTTACCATGAATTATTATTTGTAAAAATTTCACCTTTATCTTTTTCAACTGTTCAACCTAATTTGTTTAAATTTTGTGCTCATAATGGTTGTTCATATGCCGCATAATGGCTTAAAATGATTTATTATGTGTAAAAATTTTGCCTTTCATACGAGGGTTTGCATAACTCTCCAAAAAATTACCTTGCATTTAGATACTTGGTTTCTTGGTTGATGAACTAAATTACACGTGGTACCAAATATTTTTTGCATTTATTTTCATGCAATTAGGTTTTAATCTTCGATTTGTTAATCTGAATTGTGCCGGGCCAATTTGGGGCCTGGCTTTGTGGGGACATCAGATGATAGTTTCAGCACTCGGTAAAAGATGAAGTCAAAAAGTAGAATTCCTGGCTTGATAGCCAGATGGGGTCTTCTTCCAATATTATTTCTTTATTTATTATGATCATTGATTATTATCTACAAAGAGGATTTTAATCTCCATTCTGTACCTGCTTAAGAGCCTTGTGAAATGATTAACTATAACAATCAAGAAAACACGTGCAATAAAAATGAAAAGGAGATAATATTAAGGGATTTGTGTAGATGGTATGGAAAACAAGTTCCCTCCTATGACCTATATGTGTGGCAAGTCCGTTTATTGGTACTTATCTTCTGGCTGTAATTATAGATTGATGACATAACTTTATTAGGTTGACAAAATTTGGCACTTAATATAATAAAGTAATTATATTGGAAGTGCTGCAGTTGTAGTTTATAATTGTGCATTTTTTGAGTATTAGAAATGTACACGTTCGACTGAATGCTTGTCAATTCGACATGTAATTGGCCGTTGCGTTGGTCTTTTGAATATTTTCCAAATTCTTGCTCTAAATTTTGAAATAACCATTGTGATATGCTACACATTTTAAGTTGTTATGCAACTAGTCCCTAGTTACGGTGTTCCTTCTGTTTTGCAGGTTTCAAGATTGGGCTTTGGATGTATGGGACTTTCTGGACTGTACAATACTCCTTTCTCCCACGAATTTGGATGTTCAATCATCAAGAAAGCTTTTGATAAGGGTATTACTTTCTTTGATACAGCGGATGCTTATGGGCGTAATGACAATGAGATCATGATTGGGAAGGTAATGCTTCTGTTTGAAAAATTGAGCTTCAATCACTCAAATGAAGATTCACTTCACTGCTCTTGAACAACAATATATGCATATAAAAACTTATTAAAGCACAAAGCATATCAGAATTACAATAATAGTGAAGCTACATCATTTATTTGGAAAGAATTTACAGGAGACAAACATGTTCAATACGGTTTGACTATTCTTAGTGCTGTTGAAAATTCAACATTATCTAAAATGTCTCCTGGATTACAAGTTATGATCTTAAATTGACATTAACTGTTACTTATTATTCTTTTTTTTCTTCCTATTATATTTTAAGGCTTTGAAGCAGTTCTCCCGAGAAAAAGTTCAGTTAGCAACAAAATTTGGCATTACCAAATCAGGGGACGGTCAATTCGGAATCAATGGTACCCCTGAATATGTAAGGGAATGTTGTGAAGCTAGCCTTAAACGCCTTGATGTGGATTACATTGATCTGTACTTTCAGCATCGTGTGGATGTGTCAGTGCCAATAGAGGATACTGTAAGCATCTAGGTTTTTTAATTTGATTCTTATTTTTAAAAAAATTCATTATCATTTCTATCCGAGATGTTATATTAATACAGATGATTAATTGGTTATAAATATGTTTTGGTAAGGAAGATGGGGGAGCTCAAGAAGCTGGTGGAAGAGGGAAAGATCAAGTACATTGGGCTATCTGAACCTAGTACAGAAACCTTAAGGAGAGCCCATGCTGTTCATCCCATTACTGCTGTACAAATGGAGTATTCTCTCTGGACTCGTGAAATTGAAGAGGATATGATTCCACTTTGCCGGTAATTTGACAGCTATCTCTAATTCTTGGAAATATCAAATGAACTAGCCAAGTCATACATGAGTTTAAACTTTAATGTTTATCTCTTCAGAGCTCTTTCAGCGCATTATTACAGATATTGAAAGTACTGCAATATCTTATTACACTTCATCTCAAAAATCACTAAACTTGCATAACATCTTACAGAGAGCTGGGTATTGGAATTGTGGCTTACAGTCCCCTTGGACGTGGTTTCTTCGGTGGAAAAGCAGTTTTGGAGAGCTTGCCTTCAGAGAGTATACTGGTAAGAACATAAATAAAGTTATTTACCTTTAGAGAGTAAACTGGTAAGTTCGTAATGAATTCGTTTCTTTTTTTATTTTGTGGGTTAGGCATCTTAGACTATTTAGGTTTGTGCATATATTATATTTATTGAAACTATCACTTAATTAATTACTCAAGGGAGTCTCCACAATTTCAAATTTCTGAAAACTTGCCCGATTGCACAGGTGGATGAGTCATGAGTGTTTCTAATATTACTTAAATACTTATGCTTAAAGCTTATTTTATCTTGCAGCCACTCTATTGCCCAAGGTTCACCGAAGAGAATATAGAAAAGAACAGACTTCTATATGCACGTGCGGAAGAATTAGCAAGAAAGCATGATTGTACACCTCCTCAACTAGCTTTGGCATGGCTTCTTCATCAGGGTGACGATATTGTCCCAATTCCTGGTAATTTGATTCTTGCTTTCCTTTTATGTTATTTTCTCTTTTAAATGTACCATGTGTATGCATATTTTATAATCCGAGCCTTTAATATAGTATTTCAAACCACATTCAATTTTTATCATACTATTATGCGTAGCAGATTGTGGGTGAAGGATGATTCCGTTTTCTTCTTCTTTTTCCCTTTGTGACAGTATATCTAAAACACACAACACTTACAAGGTTGTAGCCTTAATGACTAAACTACAAATCAAAATTGTTCTAATTCTTCTCTTATATATATATAGGAACAACAAAAGTTAAGAATCTTGACAATAACTTGGGATCATTGGCATTGAAGCTTACACAAGAGGATTTGAAGGAAATTTCTGATGCTGTGCCACTTGATGAAGTGGCTGGTGCAAGAGAAATTGATTCGTTTTCAAAATTCTCGTATAAGTTTGCTAATACCCCACTAAAATCGGGAAGTCACTAAGCTCATCATTGTTTTGTTAAAGAGAAAGAAACAGGGTTGCTGATTGGCTTTGCTTGTTTATAAACTTCAAAGTGAACAAAAGTTCCATCTACTACTTCTGTTGCTTGTTTGCTATCTTCATTGTTCAGCTCATAACTGTTGTACATTAGCTTCCTGGCTCCTGCTATGTATTAGTCGGCAGTTTCATCGTTCTTATCCTTCTCTCTCTCTCTATATATATATATATATATATATTGTCCGTTTCTCCAGCGAATTAAAATGAGCAAACTAAGAACGAACTGGCTATAACGACGGTTTTTTCTGTCGCTATAGCATAGAAAGCCGGTTTTTTATGCTATAGCAACGGAAAAAACCGTTGCTATAGCTGATTCGTTCTTAGTTCACTCTCTCCAGTTCGCTGGAGAGACTTGGGCATATATATATATATATATATATATATATATATATATTCGGTATGTTACCATAATCTTTATTTTTATTTTTGTTTAATTATAAATTAAAAATCAGTTTTAATTAAAGCCATTAAGATTGTGTAAAAAACTTAGTGTCATTAATTCGTCCCATATATATATACTAGCTGGGTCCCGTGCCTCCGGCACTGTATGGACAATATGATTTATCTCAAACTTTGAACGACTAAAATAATTTATTGAGTGAGCGGGAAATTTAAAGTCATTTGTATTTTATTAAATTATTATTAGAATATTAGATAGATAGATGTATTTTATTAGATAGATGTATGAACGGTGGCCGGTGGGATTTATCCCAAACTTTGGACGGCCTAGATGATTTATTAAGTGAGCGGGAAATTCAAAATCATTTGTATTTTATTAGATAGAATTATTAGATAGATAGAGGGAAAAGGTCCAAAAATACCCCTGATGTTTACACGGATGTCCCACTTCTACCCTAAACTAATTTTTTTTCCAAAAGTAACCTTAACGTTTCAAAGAGCAGGCCACCCATGCCCTTGCTGTCAACCGACGAGCCAGCTGGACTAACGCTGTTTACACGTGGATTATTTTTGCTGATTAAGCACTTAGGGTCAGAACAAATTGAAACGTCACGGGTCAAAAGAACAAAACAAACGTGTTAATCCAAAAAGGGCAAAAAAAGCCCTAATCAGTTTCTTCAAAGAGAGAGGCTTCGATCGAAAAGGAGAAGAAGACGCGAGAAAGAAGGTGAAGCCATCGAAGAAGGTGAAGCCAGTGTTGATCGAAGAAGGTGATGCAGAAGATTTAGGAGGAGATACAGTGTTTGATCGAAGAAGGTGATGAAGAAGTTCATGGAGGAGATTCAGGAGGAGTTCCGTGTTACGATGGAAGAAGACGGTGTCCTTCAGCTTGCCCAATTGGGTTGTGGATGATTTTTTGTTCAAAATTATCTCTGTTTTTAACTTCTTCTTCTGTTGCGGCTGCCACTTTTGATGAGTTTCGGGTTAACGGGAAGTAAGCGGCGACGTTGCGCTGGACCCATGAGTCGGAAAATGACTGTTGTTTGGCGGCGGAGTAGAGTAGTTCGTTGGGAAGGTCGACGGTAACTTTGATACTTTGAGGCGATCAATTCCTTGAGATTTGAGGAGCTAAAGCTTAGTAGTGTATTTTTGGTGATCTGGTTGTTCCATTGATCATTTGTTACTACGGAATTTGGGTATTTCTTTATTTGTGGTATTAGCTATGATCACCACCTTCACAGTTCTTTAGTGTAAAGGTCATTGCTTATTTTGTTGGTACTTTTAATCCTTTTGGAAAGTAGTTTTGCTTTTATATCTATGGTGGCTGTAGTGTAGTGTATCTTCAAAGATTCCCTTTATTAGACTCTAGCTCTGCATTTTAAAGTCTGGGATTTCAATTTCTGGGTTGGTGCTGGTAATCAGAAATGGATTCTTGCTGTGCCACATTGAAGGCTACTGTGCGTCGTCCAATGCAAGTTTGCAAAGGTGTTAATCATGGAGACGGGGGATTTTGGGGGAAGAAAATCAGTGGGAGAGCCAAGAACAGGGGTTTCGGAACTTTGACAACACAAAACAGAAATAGAAAGATCAAACCTGGAATTTTCGTCTCTGTTCTTACGTCAGATATTAATGATCAAATGGTGGTGAGTTCATTGCATTCGAGATTCGAGTGTGATCTTATAGTTCATTGCATTTCCTCATCACTTTACTTAAGTAAAAATATGTTTCTCAATTCTTATCTAGAATTTCCTCACTTTGCAGCAAAACTTATTGAGCTTATGGTTGGTGCTCAGACACGCTACACTTACATGTCCGGTTCATGATATGAAAACGGCATGTTATGCTGCACTTTTGTTTTGGTGAATTACTCTCCCATTTGGTTGGAGTTAATAAATGTTTGTACATATTACCTACAAGTGAGAAAACGTAAAAGAGGAAGAGAGAGATGATGAGTCGTCGGTCCATGCTCTGTTTGTTTATTTCTGGAGAGAGTGGTATGTGGAACAGAGCAGAGCAGAGCTAGTGAGAGAGAGAGAGGAAGAAAGGAAAGACAGAGAAAGAGGGAGAAGATAGGAAGAGAAAAGAGAGAATAAATTTTTTTTGCCACGTGTCAATTGTTGAGCAAGTCCGTTTGTCTAAGTGGATTTTTTTTAACGGGAGGGGCACAATTGACCCAAAAAATATAACGTTAAGGTTACTTTTGGAAAAAAAATTAGTTTAGGGTGGAAGTGGGACATTCGTGTAAATATCAAGGGTATTTTTGGACCTTTTCCCGATAGATAGATGTATGAACGGTGGGATTTATCTCAAACTTTGGACGGCCCAGATGATTTATTAAGAGAGCGGGAAATTCAAAATCATTTGTATTTTATTAGATAGATATAAAAGCCACGCCACCCCGTCCCAAAAATATGTGCCCGCGCACATCATATTAAATATATATATATATATATATATATATATATATATATATATATATATATATATATATACGGTCTGGATCTTAAGTTCACCCCTTATCTAACATACCTTGCTTACCCCCTTTAGCGACGGACCGGGCGACGATTTGGTCCGTCACTAGTTCGGTCTGTCGTCGCTAAAAGTTAAGACGACGGTTCTATATATAGTGACGGACCGAATCGTTGCTAAAGGGGGTGGGCAAAGTATGTTAGATAAGGGGTGAGCTTAAGATCCGGACTTTATATATATATATATATATATATATATATATATATATATATATAGGATCAGGATCAGGTAAGGACTCCCTTACTTTGTTAAAATGCGGATTTTTTTTTTTGATTTTTTTTGGTTTTTTTTTAATAACTAAAAAAAAAAGTTTAATATTTTATGGAACTAAATTTTTTTCATAATACAGTGTTTTGGATGTGATTTGGGTACGTATAACAAAAATATGTATGTACAGTCTGGGCAGACTGTACCACCACTTTTTGGTATAGGTATTCAAAACACGCCCAAAACATTATATTATGGAAAAATATCAGTTCCATAAAATATTAAATATTATTTTTAGTTGTTTAAAAAAAACCAAAAAAAATAAAAAAAAAAGTCCGCATTTTAACAAAGTAAGGGAGCCCTCACCTGATCCGTTCTATATATATATATATATATATATATATATATATATATATATATATATATATATACGGGAAGGATCAAGAACATAATTCTTAAATAGCATAATGCCTTAAGTAGCATAATTTCATCAAAACGACGTCGTTTTAATGGGACGCAGTGACATTTTTGTAAATACGCGGTGGCATGGTATTTACAAAAATGCCACCGCGTCCCTCCAAAACTAAGTCCTTTTGATAAAATTATGCTATTTAAGGCATTATGCTATTTAAGAATTATGCTCTTGAAGCTTCCCGTATATATATATATATATATATATATATATATATATATATATATATATATATATATATATATATATATATATATATAGAATGAGGATCCAGTCCAGACGCCCGGACTGGTCCTAAAATATGGACCCAAATTTTTTTTTTTTTTGAAACAACTAAAAAAAAAAAAAAAAAATTTATGGAACTGAAAATTTTCCATAATACAATGTTTTGGGTGTGTTTTTAATACCTATACCAACCAATGTATGTACAGTATGCCCAGACTGTACAGACATATTTCGTTATAGGCATCCAAATCACGCCCAAAACACTGTATTATGGAAAAATTTCAATTCCATAATTTTTTATTTTTTTTTAGTTGTTTCAAAAAAAAAAAAGCAAAAAAAAAAAAAAAAAAAAGGTCCGGATTTTGTTAAAATCCGGGAGTCCGGACCTGATCCGGACTCTATATATATATATATATATATATATATATATATATATATATATCCCTTGAAGACCTAAAACTTGCATATAGAAAATTTGAAGTATCTCGATCACTTTACCCACTAAGAAGCAAGCTATTGATTTTGTGATATATACAAAACCAAACCCTTAGGTTTTAACGAGCTCATTATATATATATAATGGCCATGTCTGCAGTTATACAATGTATAACCACAGCTGAACCTTGTCCCTGCCGGCTATGCGCCATGTCTGTCACTAGACTGCCGGTGAGGAGCATGGCAGAGGTAGGGCTCAGCTCATTTTTACCTTAGAAGTTTGATAACCTTATGTTTGTGTTTTGATAATAAAAGATAGTATTTCTAGTACTGGATTTATTAGGTTTACATAGCAAATGTACTGGATTTTTGACGTTGCATTGGTGAAATATGTGCCGGAAATTATATCAGCCTCTTAATTATAATTTGTACGTACTAATTAATCATTACTAATGAATTTGGAAATTATTAAATGTTTGTTTTCTTTGATTTTATTCTAATACTTATATATAATATAGGATTGTCAAAGTCAAAAGGAGGTCACAACTTCAGCTACAGCTCCGAACCCAACACCTCAGCCTAGCCCTCCTCTTGCACCAAAGGTTATGAAACAACAATTTTCTTGGTTTTGCATGTAACAGGGTTAGCATTTAGCCAGCGGGCCTGCACCGGAAAAGATCAACGGCAGACTAGAGATGATCAGAGCGATGGTGGTAGACTAGCGATGATCGGATTTTTAATTTCGATGGTGAGCGACAGTGCTTTATATCTCTATTAAAGAAACAAATTGTTTAAGAGTTATAGACCTGTTTTTCATATTCTTTATTTATTAAAATTCACTTCTCGTTTGTTTAAAAATTAAGCCTAGAAAATGTTGTTCTTATGCAGAAGTCAAATAGTGTGATATTTAATGGTAAAAATACGTCCAAATAATTACCAACAGACAAAATACGAGAGACCGAACAGAGAGGTAATGAAGAGAAGCTAAATTCTATACAACTGAACCAAGCCAAAAATATAATTGAAAAAAGTGCCTCTACAGCAATCTTTAAAATAGTCCGTTGGGGGCACTAAACACTTTCCAGATAAGAGTCTAAACCCCCCATCACTTCAGCAAGACCAGAACACATGAAATCATTTTTCCGGCATTCAGGCTTGGTGGGAATGTCCTCCTGGACCCTGGGGTATATACCCCTTGTAGGTTTATTTAGGGTTGGGGGAGGGAGGGTGAGTAGGGGATCATATTTCAGGCCATTAACAAAGAATGGGGAGATACCCTTGTAATGGCTTGGAAGCTTCTGATTTTAAACACAGACTGAATTCTATGACATCATAAAGCAAACACAATTGACTATATGTACCCTCAATATGTATTGGATTCATGTATTGAGATTCTTGTTTCCAGACAACGAACAAGGAGAGTTCTCCACCTTTATGGGTAATTACAACATGAAATGAAACTGGATTTGAGAAACCCCTCTTATTCATTACATCTTGAAAACATATCAGATTTTACTACAGGAGATGGCCTTCTAGTTGAGATATAAACATGAAAAAATGAGAAGAACGTATCTCTACTATTCCATGTATATATATATACACACATCCGGTAAAACATGATTACCTACTACTAAAACACTAAATTTGTCACACCTCTTGATTAAGTTGAACTTCGCTCTCATGTACTTCACCGTTTTGATGCCTATCGACCTCCCGTGCTCCATAACTAATCTGTACCCAGCAAAATAAACACTGAGTTCATTTTTTTGACGAGTAAACAGCTGTTTTACATTTGTCTTTTAAACATGAAATAGCTTCAGTGTAAAAATATTAAAAGTACAAATAAACAAATAATATTTCATTATTTCTATTACACCTGCAATACATCATTTCTTATATCATGTATTCATGTGGTCTTTCATCGACAGCGTCAAATTTAGTTTAGTCAATATTCTTCACCACAACCCATTAGTGAATTGACTGAATTCTGAAGAAATTGAAAAGTAAGTAGATATTTATCCAGATCAGCTAAACTCCTAAGATGATTATGAACCTTTTGCTAAGATGCTCCATTAAGTAGTGGGTCAATGAAAAGCAACTGGTAAGAAATGTTTCATAATCCACTAAGGACCAGACTCTATGATAATGAGCAGAAGTAATCAAGGTTGCATGTCAGATAGGACTACCACACAGAAGGTGCTATGTTAACTTCTTGATGAGTTCCAAATGTGCACTAATCAATCTCCTAGACAATACATGGTTCATATGACACGTCAAAATTCTGGATGAAATATAAATTATCTACAGAATTTTTTTTGGTTGGTTTAAAAGGCTGTGACTTGGTTCCTTTATCTTTTATTTCTTCTTTGTTTGGACCTCCAGATACATTTTATTTTCTTGCACAGCAACAGCTATATACAGTTCTTCAATGCTAATGACAAGGTGCTGGCAAACTCTCTGAGCAATTTTGGACATCTAATGTTGAAACCCAGCCCCAAAAGAGTAAGAGAAAAATCTTACAGCTAAATGGGACTAATCCATTATGTTTAAAGTATAGTAAATCCTTTATCCCAGAGCTTTTTAGAAAGCAGTTCCACAAAAAGGAGTGAACGTACTTTTAATGCAAGAAACAAATGAAACACATTCGGGAAATTAAGAATCTGCAGAGCATGCCAAAAAGAAATTATTTTGAATCAAGAACTGAAATATGTAGAGAAACAGAAGTAGAACTACTTACTTCCACAGGAATGTCAACTGGAAATAGATTTATGTTCTTGGGGTTAAAACTGAAACCACTGCAGAAAGACACATCACAAGACAAAGAAATCAGTAACAAGACCGAGATAAGAATTGATTTATTGATAATACAAGTAAATAACAGTCTATGACCATTTACTTACTAAAAGCTAGAATGGTTTTAATAGTTGAACAAGTAATAAGGCCTAAGAGGCTCGTCCATACTATTGACATTAAAATATGTGAAGTGCAGCGCACTAGAATTGAAAGATGTTTAATGAAATCATAGACAGAAAAATAAGAAATATTTCTCAGTGTGGGACATCTATTTCATTTAAGTACAAAAAGACAGGCTTCTAGGTAAGGACAAAGTGCCACATTATATGATTGCTCTCTAAGACCATTCTAAGTTAGAAATGCGATTTGCTTAAAGAGGGGAAAAGTATGCAGGAACCACCTGCGAGACACAACTAGCTGCCACACGTACGGAATGAAGAACTCCTCAGGGTGGCTTTCTTGTTCATATGTAAAGCGTAACTGAGTAAACATCTGCCAAAGAAGAGAGGAAAATAGTAAAGCAGTAGAAATTAATGTCAATTTATGCTATAAATGTTTTAAAACTTGGAATATGTTTATACCTTCATTCCTTCACCTCGCCATGACCGGCAATTGATGATTATGACTTGAAGTACTTTCTCCACTGACCATTCACCTTTCATTTTTTGGGCATCCATGCGGCTATTGAAAAAATCTAAGACCTACAAAGGCAGAAGGGTCATCAGTCTCAGCCGCATAATAGTGTAGTATTATATACACACACAATATTGAGTGGTTTAGCAACATCATGTTGATAACTTGTAAAATAAAAAAAATACACATGAAAGGAATCCTCAAAATTAAATGCACTAGAACCTACAGTAAATATGTTCTCAAGCAGCTCATTGAAGCGTGGATGACTCTTGAAAGGCTGAAAAACTTCCTGCCTGTGCATAATTGCATAAACAACCTGCCCCATACAGGTAGTGATGAAGATTTTTAGGAGGAGCAAATAAATTTCATATGGATAAAAATGAATGAGATCTTAAATTATCAGTTCAATACTAAATAATGATACCTCAGGATTCCGCGGCAAGGCGTAAGTCAGAATCGCATTCAATATTTCGAGAACGATTCTCAGGAAGTCGGTATAAATATGCAGTTCTGATGACTGCAACAAATATAATCTAGTTAAGCAAGTCAAATTTTTAGATGATATTGGCAGCAACATAATAAGTACAATAATGATGATGATGATGATTACGAAGGAATGGAGATCATTGACTATCATGTCTTCTGGGAGACTGTCATCATCCCTTAATTCACCATTGCTCAAATGCATCTTATCGTTTTTCAGCTCTGCTAATTTGGTGTACCTGGATTGTAAATCACATTAAAAATTCAGATATAAAACCAAATTGTAATCCCAGAAAAGTAAAGCCTCAACCAAAACTATCAGTTTTCAATGTGTGAGAAATATACAATGTCAGAAATAGCAAAAGAGATAGCAAGGAGAGCATACTTTCGTGACAGCATGTAAAAAAGGCTAACCAAACTCTGTGATGCATATGCACTCAAGCGATGTACGTGAGGTGCCATGTTTGCCAAAGTTGCAAGACAATTTGTATGGAGATAGACATCCTGTTCAAATTGATCATGTTAGAAAAAAATAGCAGTATTGAGAATGTGAAACCTGCTGTTTGAGATTTCTTTTACCCTATGATGCATCAAATTATGTAATGACTACAAGCATGTAGAAAAATGTCTATCAATTCTTCTCTTGTTACAACATACACCAAAAGATGTGGGGCCTACATTAAGTCATGATACACGGTCGGGCATGTTCATAAATTTCTTAGTTTTCCCAATTTCCTCTTTTTTATAACACAACATATATTATACATAATATTGGATAATGATGATACACCTCCTTATTAAATATTGAAAGTCGGAAACCACGCTAATCAATAATCACTAGTTTACAACTGAATGATGGAATAATTTGCTACATCCACCTTTAGTTAGCATAAGTATAGTGAATTTAAGAGGTTCATATTGTTGAAGAAAGAACAGATATCAATCATTGGTCAGAGGTTCTATTCCAGTACTACACAATTCAAGTGTTTTACATGTGAATTCAAGCATCATTTTCCCATTAAAACTTAATATTATTGAAACTAGTGTGCCATAAAATCAACACTTGCTGAAAAATTGGGTTGATGTGCAGAAAATTGCTAAAATCTGACTACAATTATATACAGCATTTCGACGTAATCTTTCACAAGTCACGCAGAGCAAGCAAGGTATCATACCCGCAGTATAGATAGGTTGTACTTCACAGTCCTTATCAGGATAATAACCATGAGAGAACCAAGAGATGTTTGATGAAGAAGACGCTCTTTGTACCATGGAACATTAGGCAGCATCTGTCCAAATAAATAATTTATAAGTACAGTCCTTAGAAGTTCAATACAAGACTGCATAAATAGTCCTTACCAGTTTGTGAATACTGGCGTTAAAAGAGGAATCCTGACTAAGTATAAGAAGGATGATTAGCACCATATAGATTTGATTGGACGTTCTATTTGCAGCATCATATAGCATTTCCAGTAAGGGCATCAACTGTTAATTCCGTTGAGATGACAGATAAGATACAGCTGAGCGCAGTGATGTCACTTAGATAGTAAACATTTAATGTACAAATAGTAAAGTAATGCATGGGCCGTACGACAAAAGGGTAAAGAAAAAAATTATTTTACTTGCGTAGACTGTTGAGTTGGTCACATTTGTACAGTTATATAAAATCAACATTCAAAACAATAACTTTGAAATCCGTCTGTAGTTATTACATTTGTTTTACAGGAAGCTATAAAAGTACTATGTAAAAAAAAATCAACAAAATGTCGAAATGACAATAAGCAAGGGTCATTAACACTATCATACATATTATGCACAAAGGGAAAGAAAACAAGAGCGCAAAGCAGCTATTTCAAATGCATAGAAATCAATCCAGTTTTTACATTAACAAAAGTATAAGAAAAAAGATTAAGTTCTAATGATCATGAATGCAGCACTACAAGAACCTCAACTTATAATAAAATTGAATATGACTAGTTTAGATATTCTATTATTTATTTTTATTTTGGTCCTGGGGACTGGATTTTAGGTTCAAGATCTTCTGGGAAAGGTTGTTTTGTTCTGAAATTCAACAAATTCAACCTCAGCTAAGAGAAGACAATATAAACATCTGCTTCATACCAATGTATCCAGATCGGTTCGCACCAAGACATACTCCAGAAAATCTGCATTTCCATAAACTAGTGAATAAAGCAGTAGAACAGCACCTTCATCAGCAAAGGACCTGAGAAGATGTAACCTATTAGATTGAACTCCAAAAACTGAACCATACAGATGACAAGAATTTGACCATGATGAATAGTTTTGTGTGTGCATAATAAAGACAGAAAGAGAGAAAGATATATATATATATACACACACACACACACACATATAGAGAGAGAGATGTCCCATGTGTTTGTGCTCGTGTGAAGTTTTCGTACTTGAGTTTGACTAATTAGCGAACCCCTCCCTCAAGGTACAATTATTAGTGTAAAACACACCTTTTAACTATAATTAGTTGTGTAAAACTGATCCAAAAGGTACAGTTTTGCACTATTTATTGTACCTTGATAGAGAATTTTGGCTAATACCTAAACTCATGACGAAAATTCACAGTGGATGAATTAAAGGGACAATTTTGCATTTTAGTATTTAAACTTCGAAGTCACTATGCATCCAGAAGATGCAACATCCAAAACACTATAGCATTTATAGACGTATGAGAGAGTCAAACTTTATTTTGCACAAATAGATAGTATTAAACATTACAGTGAAATCTACTCGAACATCAAACATTATTACAGTTATACATTTCAGTCAAACTATATATGAATTTTACAAATAATGTTATACAAGTTATAGTCAAACTATATATATATATATATATATATATGTATCTTTGTTAGAGAAACTATATATTAATGTTAGTCATCTAACTAAAAATAATGTAAATTATATAGAACAAAAAAGATACCATAAGATTGATATTTAATTTATTGAAATAGATTAAGATCTGGTAAGTGTTAAAGATGCCAACCAGAGGGGGTCAATGTACTCTCTCCATAATAACTTATGCTTGTCAGTGCAATAAATACATAGCTAAAGTGAAAATGAAACACTTACAAGCCAAGAGTGTCGAAGAGAGAAGCAAAAGGTAATCTCACAAGAGGACCACCGTGTGCATTTCCCTCAATATCCGTACGATCAACTGCAAGCAGATAACTGGCTGACTGAGCATCATAAGAACATACCACAGGTATTTGAAGATTTAACGATAGAGGATCTCACATTCAATATCCCTAGCATTTTCTAAGGCCTTGCAGTAAGGGTTTTCAGAGAAACAGGTCTCTTCTTTCGGCAGAGAATCTGAAGTAGCACTCTCACCAATCCTATCTTTCACAGGTTTCAGCAGAATACATTTGCGATAATGAATAAGAGTGAGTAAAATATTAAGACTGCTGTCAGCCAATGGACTTCTCGAAGCGTCATCACTCGAACTGACAAAGAAAGTGAACGGCAACAACACAAAATTTGCTGTGCGTGAAACATATAAACCAGGCTTTCAGTTAGAAAACTAATTCAAATTTTTTCTATGAAATGAAATGAACAGATGAGCAAAAATTGCATTTAAGAAAAATGTATTACATATATAAAGAAAATTAGACAGACTGCAAAACACATAGAACTCTAGCGCAGACATTCCTATTTTGAAGCAGGGCAAATCAATATTTGACGAATACAAATGGGACAAAAACATGAAAAGGAATAAGAGTAATCACAGATCCAGTATTAAAAGTGCATACTCAGTTCAATAAAATATTCTTTCTAATAAACTTTCTTCATTTAACTTAAAAGAAATGTATTGAAAGAACAGGAGTTTGAAACTTCACAACAAGAGGGTTCAAAGCTTTCCATTTTTCAGCTTGATAGATGGAATATGAAAGAATGTAAGGTTTAATGCTTTTAATATCTCAGAAGGATTTTTGCACCATAATTTAAATGTCTCGAGAGAGGAGACTTGTACTCCCCGTCAATTGACACAAATTATTCTAGGAAAGTTTCTACGCATGAGCAAATTTATTCATGGAGGCTAATGTAAATACGACTCTGTACGAGGAGGGTTCAAATCCTCCCACAAGAACACGGCAAGTGCATGGACTCATCGGAATGACCTTAAGGGGAGGTGCAAGGTTCTACATGCTAGCTGGGGAGTTGGGGCGGGGTCTTAAATCTACCCAAAAAAAGGAACTCCACACCCATACTTGAATAATTTTTTTACTGCGTTTTACAAGGTAGATGAAAATTTTATTGAAACAACAAACAAGCACCCCAAACTAAGAAGATATATAATGACAGTTGGTTAGGCAAAGGATTTGACATTAGACATAATTTCCAAGGCAAAACACTTAAGGTCACACAACTGCAGATAGAGATGTTGAACAAAAACACCAAGTATGTGAGATTACAATCACCATACCAGCAGCAGAACCAACTCTCTGCAGAACACCAGGCTGATTTCCTTCCGTAAATATAGCATAAGATGCAATATTCGAGGGGAACTGGGGACGAGTGATGTAATTAAGTAGTAGCTTGCAAACAGCCAAACCAACTATATCGGTTTCCTGCAAATACACCATCAGTTATATTTAACAAGAATTAGACGATTTTCAGATATATTTCAAAACAAAAGTTCTTCCATGTAACCTGAACCATTGCTGCATCAATGAATGGGTGGACATCATTTGGTCCTGGTGATGGTCCGGAAAGAAGCTGAGTAGACATGGCGATGAGCATGAAATTAAGCAGTTCATGGTGTAGGAGATATGTGTTGGGGCTAGTAAAACAAAAAATATTAAATTAGGAAAATTTTATTTAAAATTAAGCATCAAGAAAAATGTTGAAGAATCCATAAACATACCTCACATCTACTTTTCCAATAAAGCTAACCACACTATGCATAACAAATTTTTCAATACTTTGATCTGTATTAGGCCAAAAGAAAGAAACATTCAAGTCAATGAACTGTCAAACAAATAACATGCAGAGAAGAATCAATTGAAAAGCTGAAAATGGAAAAATTACATTAGACCACTTCAAACAACCAGATTCCTAAAAAACCTCTATCTAGATAATACAGACTTATGAGAACAACCGACCTAAACCGGAATATGATTCACTTTCAAGACGCAGTGAAATGGTAGACACGCGAGACTCAAAATCTCGTGCTAAAGAAAATTCATCTCAAATTTGATTTATATAGATTCCGTTAAATTTTATCCAAGTGATTGATGGCCATAAATCATAATGAAGCCAAATTTTGGAAAACATGAACCTATTTCTAGAAACGTTAATACTTCAAAAAAACTCAAAATTAGTTCATTAAAACTTCAAAGGGCTTCTGGAATATCATTTACTACATCTCCTTTTTTGGTTTCTGAATGTGCAATATTAAATATGAGAAAACAAATAGGGAAAAGGAAAGAGAAGAGAATCGTAGTGGGAATAATCTGAACTGTTCCCAAAATGGAATTGCATGTCAAGCTGATCTTCAATGCAAAATGGGTAGATACCAATGTCAGTTTCTAGAATAAGGAAGTGACTCAAGTGCAACTCTGCCATGTGCCAAAAGTTTGCAAATATTCCACTACCCTAAGTAATTAATCAATTCACTTCAAACTTAAAAGGGTAGTGGTAGCCAGGGGCAAACCACATAAGGGAAATTTGGGATAACACTTATATCCATTATTTGCATCAATGACATCATTCAATATTAAATACTCCCACCACCCCATAACAAAAAAGCGAAAAAACAAACCAAATAAATAAATAAGATCCAAGTTTTACTGACTTTAATGATGCAACCATTGGATAAACTTAACTCGTATTAATGATAGAAAAGTTATTTTTTAAGAAATATTGGAGGCTTAGTCGCTTAGAGCACAACCATAAATTATTTTGGATTTTATTGGGCATG
This sequence comes from Panax japonicus, assembly GCA_020205505.1. NCBI lineage: Eukaryota > Viridiplantae > Streptophyta > Magnoliopsida > Apiales > Araliaceae > Panax > Panax japonicus. The sequence goes on from CM035103.1 coordinate 55,031,944, forward strand.
CTTTATACAAATTACTTCCTTCTAGCAAATTAAAACTTATAATACTAAAATTTGGCAGTGAAACAAATAACCAAATAATTATTCATGCTTTCGTAGTCATATAGAAACTATGTTAATTTTCTAATCAATAAAATCATGCACCTAGACTTTTAAACCTCACAAAACCTGTCAAACCCTAAAAAAAGGGAAAAAAGGAAAAAAGAAAATAAAAGGGAAAAAGCTGATCTAACCACGATATCTTTTAAGCTTGCCCAAGTGTTTCGTAAAATTCAATATCATAAGCAAAAAATTTAGCCAAAACATATGTTTTTCATATATACACTTTATCACATAGCATACTAGTAGGATCTATCTAATCAAAATGAAAGACACTAAATTACAGTATATAAGTTACTTGCCTGTTGAGAAATTATTCGGTAGTTCCTCATTCTCATCCAAGGATAGATATAGTTCCTCAAAGGTGTCGCTTTTGGCATTTTCAAATAAGTACTTCAGAAATACTGATGAGATGTACAGTGCATTAACAGCTTTCATGGAAGCCAGAGATGGCACATCCAAAGTAGAAACTGATTCTTGCAAAAACCATGCTAGGTGGATTAAAATCTTTGCCAGGTGCCTTGTGAAGTAATTGTTCTGTGCTGCACAATTCAATAAAATATAAAAAATGTAAATTACATAACAGAAATACTTTATATTCCATATAAAACTATAGCAATTAAAGCAAAAACCACTGTTATGGGTGTGGGGGATGTGGCTGTGGTTCAATAGAAACGAGGCTTAGTCTTTATTTACTTTATGGATAAACTTAAAGATTAAATTACAATTTTTTTCTTTAAATTTTATCAATAAACGAATGGAACAAGAAAAATTCAACCAAATAATATTTAAGATTATGAAGCATCTAAGACTTTTATAAAAATCATTAATTAATAGAAATACATCATATATCATAAAGAAAAAACATTTTCATGTAAAAATTAAAAGGTATTAATTTCCTAGAAGGGTTTTCTTTTTCTTTTCTTTTATTGGGAGAGGCTTCTGTTTTGGTACATTAAAACAATACATCCATGAATAGATCTAATTCAATTATATATATATATATATATAAACCCCCTATCTACTTTGCTCCCTTCGAACTCAATCGGGAATTGCCCGCAAACCCGCCACTTCATGTGCCAAATTAAAACAGTTGTTCTTGAATAATGTGATATCACACACCGGGTAAATCCTTAACCCAAAGGTCGAAGGACCATTTGATTCATTCAAGGGCAATTGGAGTGGGAGAGTCAGAGTTGAAAAGAGGATTTCTCACTTTTTTCTCTCATTCAAAACTGTGCATGAGACTTTCATCTCACACGGCTCCTAAGTGATAAAAGAAAGAAGGGAGATTCTGAATTAGCCGAGGCTTGGTTTGATCAAGCCATTGAGTATTCGGAACAATATATATATATATATAAACAGCTATCCCATTTTGAAATGATTGGAAATTGACAGCTGAAACGAACCAACTAACCGATTGGTGTAGTTAATGATATGCTTTTAGGTAAGGTGTTTGAGGTATTATTTCTCTTTATGTTTATCTTTTGATCCCCCAATGTAACACAATAGAAGTGCTTTGACCTAATATAGTTTCCAGTTGAAAATCACTTTTGGGAGAAACTAAAGCCCCGTTCTTTTTCAACTGAGTTCGCATTTAATCTTAAAAAATTACCAAAATATATCGATGCTGTTTTTCAGAATTATTTACAAACTCTACTTGTACTTTTAACTTTTATGTAGGCATATATGGTTGGATACATGCTAATTAGAGGGTTTTATATTGCCTCACTTTTTTCCCTTTTCTTTTCTCTAATTTTCTGAGTTCGCAACATAGTATAACCATTAAATGAGAGATTCAAGCTGATGTCCAAAATTCTCTTAGAAACAAACCAGCCAGAAGTGCAGTTCAACTATTTTCACAAAAGCTTACAAATCATTTGCATTTAGTATTTTTAATTGTAAACTTTATACAGCTAATGACCTGGTTAAAACTTTAAAAGTAAATGCACTTCCTGGTAAGCTAATTTCAGAATGCAAAGCAGAGAAAAGCTCCAATGGTACAAGAATAACAAATAGACAGTAATAAAAAAGGAAGGTAATTATGAATTAGGGAGAGGATAAGTAAACTGACCAAAAATTTCACAAGCTTCCAGAACACGGTGAGAAGGCCAATGGAGATCGAAAGGAAGCTCCAGTAATTTCTGCCAGTAATCAGAGGTGAGCGGAAACGATTTCCCTCCGATGAAAGTTCCGATTAGGTACTCCGCCGTGTCCTGCGGCCGCGCACTGCCCCAGCGCGGCGTGGAATGCACTGCCCCCATTATTCACCTCCTCTGCACACAATCTCTCTCTGTATCTACAATTGATAACAGTCAAAACATTGATCAATTCAGGCGATCTTATACACTGAAATTGATGGATGGCAATGGCATTTGCAAATTGAGAGATGTTTTGGAGGTTTCTGGATCTTAGAGAGAGATTGAAAGGGTGATGATTTGATGCTGGTTCAGGATGAGAGAGAAGATAAATGTAGAGAAAAATGGTGAATTGGAGAAAGAGAAAAAGGAGCTTCAGAACGAAGGTTTTGTTTGAAGACTTGAAAATTAACAAGACTTTCTCAGCGTTTTTTTTTCGGATGATGATGACTCACTAAATACAAAAATTAATCACTATAATATTTCTTTTGACAAAATTGCCCAACAGTTTTGTTTTTTCCTTTTTGCTATTCAAACTTTTTTAATCTTTTATTTATTTTTCTTAAATCTATTCCTATTTATTTTAGAGGAATACTACGAACACAAACTATTTTATAAATATTTTATAAATTACTAATGTGACATACTCCACCTCAATATATTGATCAACAAATTGATTCAATGTAGTCTTCGACCCCACATAAAAATTGAGATGGAGTATGCCACATCAGCCAGTTTGTAAAATATTTATAGAATAATTTGTGTCTCTAGTATTATTCTTTATTTTAATGTTTGTTTATAATAACTTGGTGTTTACATGCACCAAGGACAAGTTAATATTATACTCCATTTAATAATGGACAAATATAAAATTTGATCAAGTTAAGCAATTTATTTATTTTATTAAATAGATTGATAATATGATTTTAGTACATTTTATAATTATTACATTTTTGTCTAGGATTTTTACATGAACACTAAGAAATGGACCTGATTGTCCTTCATTAAAGTTTTTTTTTAATTTTCAAAATATTTATCATAACAATTTTTTTATAGTGATTCTATATTATTATTACTAGAGAGTTCACGACAATAAAAGTATTGTTATTAATAAAATTAATATTTAAAAAAATAGCGATTAAACTTTTTTTGATAAAAATGCATATATATATATATATTCATCAAAGGGTGAAAATGTCATTTTGCTCTAATGTTTGATGTAATAATACAACTTAATAATGAATTTTGCGATTTTAGTTATAATATCTACAAAAACAAATAATTAGTGCATTGACTGGAAATGCATAGCAAATTTCTTTTAGATTATTCGTTGGGTGTATAAAAGTCATTTCACTATACCGATATCGATCCTCTCGCATACTTCCTCAAGCGGTGAGCACTGGACGTTTATAACAAATGGATATCGTCATGCTAGAGATGATAGATCGAGTGAAATGGTGGAATGACTTTAATGCTTTTTAATAATAAACTAAGAAAAGTTACGCAATAAGCGCAACAACTGTTTCATAATTGTGATTTTTTTACCTCCGTATAAGTGCGTAAATGAATTGATTTGAGTCGAGCCGAGTATTGAATTGTTCAAATTTAATTTATAAAATTTATCGCGTATTGTGTTGAACGAATATAATTCGAGTATCAATAAAAAATTATAAGTTGAGAAGGTTCGAATAATTTATGAAATTTTAAAATTTATCTATATTTGAATAATTTATATTTTGAATCGAGCTTGAATCGAACTTTTAATTGAGCACGTACGAATCTAGTTCGAGCTGTTTACTTTTTTTTTTTTTACCGTTTTACCGTCTTAATTAAATGTAGGTATCTAATTGTAGAACTATGCATCTTGTAATTTTTATTGTAATTGAATTTCTTTTGGTATATGAAAATTGATTTATTCCACAAGGTATGAGGCCGCATATATTTAGTGATGATTTTGCAGTAATTTCCCGATATAAAACCACAAAAATAAAGGGAAAATAAAAAATACAAAGGGTATGTTGTTATTTGAATTAGTAGGTAAAGTTTCACTATAATTGTAGTTTTATTCTCATTAGCAGCTGGTATTTGGCCTTCTAACTCTTTCCATGTTTGATATGATCCCCAACAAGTTCCCACTCTAAAATTTAATGCATAATAATTATTACTAACTCCATTATTAAAAAATTATGATTTAAAATTTTTTCACATGAATTAAGAAAGTTATTTAAAATTATTATTATTTATTAATAATTAAAATTTATTTAAAATTTTATTACTAGCTCTTTATGGAAAGTTGAAAACTAATTAATACAATGAAAGAATTTTTTGGAACAATGAGAGAAGATATGTGTGATATAAAAAATAAATACTTTATTTTTAAAAAAATTATAAATAATAAATAATTTTTTTTTAAAACTATAATTTTTTAAGAACGGAGGGAGTAAGTTTTTTTATTTCAACGATGTATATAAGTCAGGTTAAAAGGTGTCGATAGGATAAGATCGAGTTTTATATACTTTTAACAGTATATAACTTGTTTCATACTGAATATATTTAAAAAATATGTTTAATATATTTACTTTTTTACATTGTCAATTTTTATTTGAAGTAGATAATTTGATGTCTTTATATATTAATTTTGGATTTGGCCCTCTTTCATTACATATTTTCTCGAGTTTCATCTAATACACCAATTATTTGATCTTAATAATTTTATTTATAATTGTAATTATCAAAATACGTTAATAAATAGTTGATGATATTAAAATCAATCTTACAAAAACTTAAAACCTTAAAAAATATTTTCGTCGTTAAAAATCTAACTGAATTTTTATCTATTAAAATTTTGATAAAAAATTTATATATTCATTAAATGGTTAAAAAGTGTAAGATTAATTACACTTTTAAAACAATTATGTTATTCAACATAACAAATTAGTTGACCAATATTAATTATAGTATTCACAATTATAAAAATATGGTAAATTGATGAGAAGGTGTAATGGAGGGTCCAATATGATTAATTGTAGACCTATATGTATGATTGAGCAAAAAACGGGTATAACCGAAAAATCGAACCAAATCGAAATAATTTAATCGAAATTTTCTGACAATTCGGGTATTTTTAACATTTCGGTTATATCCAAATTTTTTTACGGTTTTCGATTAGTTTGTACGGGTATTACTTTTGGGTTATTCGGTTAACCCGAATAACCGAACAAAACTTTGTAAAGGTGAAGTATTTACATAACCGAACAAAGACTCTACTTTACTAAATTAATTACTAGTTACTACCCGATACCCACTCTCTGAACAAACAAAGCACAATTGAACTCTCTCAGATCTACTTACTCTCTCAGATCCAGACGACCAGACGCCCAGACCCAGATCTCGATTTCTATCATCGGTCGACGCCGACGGCCAATTGGCCATCGCCTCGGTCCTTCATCTCGAATCTCGATACCTCAATCTCTCAAGTCTCAAGAGTCAAGCAAGTCTCATCCCGTCATCCGCTATTCGGTTACCGGTACGAAGTTTCCTTCAACTTTGATTCTTTGACTGTGAGAACTGAGAAGTTCTTTCTTCTTTGGCTTACTGAACTTTTCTAAATAACATCTTAAATATTTCTGAGACATTCGGTCCTTTCGGATACTCTAAATTTTCTATGCAATTATCTTGATGAAATATGAATGATGGGTTTAGGTCTTCAGAGTGGTGTTTCTTTGCTCATTAAAATCAGTTTATATGTTTTGGTCATTTGTTTCTGACTTTCTGTTTAGCAAAATAGCAAGCCAAGCTACTTGATTTTTTCTGAAACTTGTGAGTTGTGAAGTAATTTGTCAAAATTATCAAAATTTATGAAGTAATTTGTCAAAATTATCCTCGTTCAGGTCTGTTTCTATGCATATGGTTTCTTTGAAGTTGACTGGAATGCCCTTTCTCCACTATATTTCCTTTTGCTCTCTATGTTTTGATCTCATGACTTTGTTAGGTTTATTGGTGTTGTCTAGCAGTCCATTGTAAATTTGTAATTTAAGGATATTTTGCCAATCTGTGCAATAGCAGTCAGTCCATTGCAATTTATGGTTTCTTTGAAGTTGATTGGAATGCTTTCTTTCATTTATATTTGTCAACAGGAACTATGCAATAGCAACAAATGGTATCAAGCAAATGGTATCAGTCATTGACTCATTGTAGGAACTATGCAATAGCAGTCATTGTGCAATACAACAATAGCAGTCAGCAGCACCTTCAGCCATCAAGCATTTTGGCCAGCAGCAGCAGGCTAGCAGCTTCAAGCTCTCGAAGTCTCATATGTCCATGAACTGCAGAACTGTTAATGGTGTTAATTTATATCTCATCAGCAGCTTCAAACATAAGCTTCAACATTATGTTTATGGTGTTAATTTATGTTTATGAACTGTGTTGTTGTTTACGGATTATGTTAATGGATTGTAGGAACTATTTATGGATTATGTTTATGGATTGTAGGAACTGAATTGAACTGTTTATGGACTATGTTTAAATTCGGTTAGTGGACATTTCGGTTATTCATTCCGATAGTAAAAATAGGACATTTTCGGGTATCGGTTATAACTGAAATACTTGTTTTGTTCGGTTAATAACCGAATGCTCACCCCTACTTGTATGGTATGGAAATGGGTCCCGCTCATTAATTTGGCTGATTTACTATGACACGTGGGTCAATTTTTTTGTTGCTTCTTAAATCTTAAACTTTAAATCCTAAACATTAAATCTTAAACTCTAAACACTAAAATCATAAAAAAATAAATCCTAAATTCTAAATTCTATTTTTTACATGTTTTTCAAATTACACAATTCTGTAAAAAATTGGTCTAATTTTTTTCTTTCGACTCCCTAAACACTAAACCCTAAATCCTAATTTTTACATGTAACCAAATTACAAATATATAATATGTGCAATTCTATTCTTTTACATGTATCCAAATTAATAATTTGAGTTAAAATAAATAATATTAGTTTTTTAGGAGTTGAAAAAAGAAAGAAAAAAGAAGGTGGTCGGTCGCCAGACCGGCATGGGCGGATCTACCCTAGGGAAGGGGGGCACCTGCCCCCACTGAATTTTTGTCCATGTGTTGTGCCCTCCTTGGCTTCTTCCCTTTCCCCATAGTACACACTCCCATCACCAAACTCTTATATCCTTGGCTCATTCCCTTTCTCCATAGTACACACCCCCATCATCAAACTCTTTTTGTATAAGTGACTTTTACAGTAATGATAATTTTATACTTCTCTTATTTTTCTCTCCATGTGTAATATTTGGCTCAAAAAATAAGTATTCTCTTCTACTTTCTTTTCTTTTTTACCTAACATTCTGTAAAGTTTTTTAGTTGTAGAGAAAAATGAGAAGAAAATTTTTTGACTCGAAATACACTCATTTTTTAAATATTTTTTTCTAATTAAAACTCAAAAATACCACTTTTCTTAAAAAAAATTTCTATTCTATTACAAAATTGACATTATCTCTTTTTGTTTTCATTCGCTTCCTTTTCTTTTATCACCAAATTAAAACTCAAAGACAAAGACAAAGTGTTAAAACTCCAAGACTATTTACTTAGTTTTCTTTATTCCGTGTGGCCTACTAGCCTTATCCAACTCTTTTGGATTTGTCACATTTGTACTATATTGGGTTTTTAATAAAAAAATTTGTTGCTTAAAAAAATCATTCTAATATTTTTCTTATAAGAAAATTATGAATATACACACATATATATATATATTAAACTTAACGACTTAAGTGTTGAGAAATTATATTGGATTTAGAAAAGTATATATATAGTTATAATTTTTATTCATAACAAAAAAATTCGAATTTGACCCCACTGAACTTTATGGTTGGATCCGCCCCTGCAGATCGGTCAACAAAACCGGTCGCCCTAGAATTTTTCTTGCCTAAAATCACATCCAATGCCAATAAACAAACTTTTACAAAAGTGACGTTCGAGGGTCTCATTCTATATGGTCGCTGAAACCCTTACTATTGTTGTGACGCCCCCTAAATAGGTTCACACAACTCATTTTGAGTCGTCAAAATACCTGGTACAGAATCCAAATACAAACTTCATTTATACAAATACGACAACACATAAGCTGTGAGTTTAAATACAAATATTACACCGTACATAATACGACAATATCCATACTCAAATTAAGTCTTCATTACAATTATTATAACACTATTTTACAACATAATGAAGACTGCTATAGTGATTATCTCGTACCGTCACTCCATTCCCCGACTAGTCCCAGCTATATTCTTATTTTCTGAAGAAAATAATGAAAAAAAATGATGAGCTCAACTAGCCCAGTAAAGAATATTATGACTAAGATAATAAATATATTTAGCCTTCAATAATGATAAATCAGATAAAATATAATGGACAATAAATTTTAGATCAACAACTGCAGCGGAACAAATAATCTATTAGAAGAGTCAAGTAGAACATGATGTGTGAACCCCCAAATTTTATGAATAAATATTTAATTTTCTCGAAATAATTTTTTTAATATTATGGTGTGGATTTGATATAATGTTATAGTTGTGGGTAGTATTTATAAATTTTGTAAAGTATGCAAGTTGTTATATAATATTCGATTGGTCGGGGAATATTCGTTTTAACAGGGAATATTCGTATGAAGGCACAATCATTGGTGGACCCCACAATGGAATTATTGTCGGATTGAGAAAATGACAAAAATATTTTTATGAAAATAATAGTGGAAGTTTTACAGTTAAAACTGTTGAACTACTCGGTAGTAAAAGTACAGTAATACGCGTGGTTGCATAGTAGTACACAGTATTGATTATTGATGCTTACGTAAGAAGTCACTCAGTTATACTCAATTATTTCTACAATAATTGCTGCATCATATCTCTCATATTATTGATTCAATTATTGTTACAATATCATCTGCATAATATTTTATATATTATTAAATCAATAATTGAGACGACAAAGTTATTCATATTATTAAATTACAATATTTGCAATGTCTAGAAGTTCTGTCAATGAGAGGTTTGGTCACCTAATTGCGCGCTAATAGGGAGAAATCCTTATTGGAAAGCCCCCTCTTTCCTGGGAATGACCTGGTTGCTAAATATTGTGAGTTATAATATTAATGATGAATAAGTTCGTGTTAATTAAAGATGAATTTGATAGTTTCATTATGTAGGGATTATTTGTGTCAGTAGAAATTGACATCTATTCTGATGATAATTGATGTTTGGAGGTTATATTGTTCAATCGGGTATTCGGGGAACTTTTCGTGTCAGAGTTACTATTCACGAGTTACTATTCCCGAGTTATTATTCACGAGTTTTAATAGTAACTTGTCCTTTCGATTTTCCAAGAGTTATTTGACCCTTCAGCTTTCCAAGAGTTATTTGCCTCTTCGGTGTTCCAAGAATTAATTGCCTATTCGCAAATAGTAGTTGTCTCTTCAATATTACCAAGAGTCATTTTAACCCTTCGTTAAAACCAAGAGCCACTCTCAGTTCTTCTATAAATAGAAGCTCATTCCTTCATTATTTCTTACGAATTCACTGAAACTCTAGAGAGAGAGAAATTATAGAGAGAAAGAAGAAGAGTTTTCTACTACTTCACTAATTCGATATCCAGTTTCTTTACGGTAAGGGATATTATTTGATGTACCTGTAAGGGGTGTAATTCTTTTGTATTCATGAAGAGAACTTCTGTTATTCCATTCTTCATTATTATGTTGGAATAACCTGTTTATGCGAATTACCGCATACATGGTGAAATTCTTCTATTATTCCATTCTTTATTATTCTGTTGGAATATCCTGTCAGTGCGAATTTCTTCTGACTTGGTTCCATTACTTATTATTCCGCATTTAATATTCTGTCGGAATATCCTGTCTGTGCGTTTTACGCCGGACCTGGTTCCATTACTTATTATTCCGCATTTATTATTCTATCGGGATATCCTGTCTGTGCGTTTTACGCCGGACCTGATTCATTATTTATTATTTCACATTTATTATTCTGTCGGAATATCCTGTATGTGCGTTTACGTCGGACCTGGTTCCATTATTTATTATTCTGTTGGTATAACCTGTCTATGTGAAGTACCGCATGCATGGTGATTTTTTTTGTTATTCTATTCTTTATTATACTCAGTTGGTTAAAGTTTTGACTTCTATACTCGTTATGAAATATCATTGTATTTGGTATTTTCTGTTACGAGTTACTATTCATGGGTTACTATTCACCCAGTTACTATTCACTCTAGTATTATTCACTCGGGTATTCGAGGAACTTTTCATGCCGAAATACTATTCACGAGTTACTATTCACTCGAATATCAATACTCGGGTATTTGGAGTACTTTTCATGTCGGGTTACTATTCACGAAGTACTATTTCTGAAGTACTATTCACGGGGTACTATTCACGATAAAAAATTGATTCTTTTCTGTCCAAATTATTTTTGGTGAATTGAATATTATTCTTGAATTTTACTCTATAAAGAAGTATCATGTTGACAATTTGGACGTTATTAGTTCCTGGATAATTTAATTCTTGAACTTGTTTTATTGAATTCTTATATCATTGTCATCATCCTCATGTTTATATTTTGTTGAAAGTCATCTGTGGCATGTAGTGCATAGATGGACTTGGTATGATTATGACCAGGGGATTATTCAGTATAATCATGACCGTAATATTACAAATGATGTGATAAAAGTCCTCATTGGCCCGTAGTGCATTGATGGACAGTTGTTGGCATGATCATGACCATTGATGAATACACAAATATTTTTGGCCCATAGTGCATGGATAATTGTGGTCGTGATACTAAAGAATATCATTGGCCGTAGTGCAGGGGTGATTCGATGATGTGGATTATTTATTAAGCTGAGTCCCAGCGACAAATGTGATGAAAAACTTTTTAAATCATAAAAGATAGTAGATTTCATTCTCTACTTGACTCTTTTAATGGATTGCTTATTCCGCTGCAGTTAAACTTGTTGTCTATTGTATTTTATCAGTTTAACATTGTTAAAGACTAACGATAATTTATTCTGCATTATCTTAGTCATAATATTTCTTACTGGGCTAGTTGAGCTCACCCTTTCCTTCACTGTTCTCTTCAGGAAATGAGAATATAGCTGGGACGAGTCGGGGAACGGAGTGACGATCCAGATGATGGTGTCTTAGTAGTCCTCACTATTCTGTAAAATAGTGCGATAATAAATATAATGAAGACTTATTCTGAGAGTGGATATTGTCTAGATGATAATATTTGTATTAAAACTCACAGCATATATTTTGTCGTATTGTACATGACAGTCGTATGAGTGATGTATACCTAATTTTGGGGGCTCACATGATGTCTACTATTTTCTATAATTTAAAAATCCATCATCAATATTTTATCCATGTAACACCAATCAATAATTATTTTCAATCAACAAATTATCTATGCACTATGGGTATGAGTCAAAAATAATCGTTTGCATCACCAATGGTCATGATCATGCCAAACACCTGTCCATCTATGCATTACGGGCCAAAAGGGATTTTCACCACAAAACTTTATTTGTAATATTAAAGGTCATGATTATACCAATTCACAATTCATGGTCAAAATCATACGAATCAACAACCCATCTTTACACTACGGGCCAAAAATGACTTTCACCACATTATAAACATGAGGATGATTACAATGATATAAAGAATGAATCAAGTGAGATCAAGGATAAATATTAAAGATTTATAATTCAATTTATCCAAAGTTCAAGAATGTCCTAATTGTCAACATAATAACTAATTGTGGAATAAAATTCAAGAATGATATTCATGTATTAAAAATAATTTGGACCGAAAAGAAACCAATTTTATCATGAATAGTTTCTGTGAATAGTACACTAAATGAATAGTACCCCGAGTAAATAATACCCCGTAAATAGTACCCCGAATGAAAATATTAAAATTTAATAAAAAAGTTCAGACCAATATTCCAATGAAATGATATTAGATGAAACACCAACTATTAAGGATAATATACTAATTTTAGGAATTTTTACCATTTAACAATAAGGTTATGGAAACAAACAATAAATTTGTACCATAAATGGAGAAAAATATGAAGAAAAAAAATGATATCCTTTGACCAGTACAAAAGAAATGATATCTCATACAAGTATGAAAGAATATACGAAACTGCAAATGGATTTTCACCCGTCATACGGTAATCCGCGTAGACAAATCTTTTCCACAACTTAATAAAAATGAAAACGAAGGGTTATTCACCAGGCATGCTGTAATCCGCGTAGATAAGTTATTCACACAGGTTAATAAGGAATATAATGACAACCCTTATGAGTATGAAGAAAATAACATCATTTACCTTAGTAGGAGAATAAATCTGACTGGTATAACGGAGATATTCTTAAGAAAATCTTGCACTATTAGTTACACTCAAAGTATTCTTATACTAGAAATGAATACACACAATATTATAGAAGAAGATTTATCAAATTATGGTGTGATTTTTATTTCTTAACTAATCATCCTATTTATAGGAGAATGACATGGCACTATTTAAGAGAAAATCATGGACGAATAGTAACTGATTCACGGGTTCGTCTGATTTTTCTATTTTTACTATTCATCACCGTGCAATAAAATATTCTAATAAAACAAAAACTTTATATATATAATAATATATTCTTATTATATTCTAATAGAAAAAATAACTTGATATATATATATTATAAAAATCATTTTGTTTTATTACTATTATAATAATAATAATAAAATAAAATTGAGATAATTTTCTACTGACGGTTTGACAAATTGGCACATGGGGGTCCATGAAATAATAAGCTAAACTTACAACAAATGCTTTATGATAAACCCCTCTATTTATATCAAAATTTGAATAAATATCTACCATAAATCATTTATCTTCAATCAACACATTTTTAATCTTTCCACAATTATTCATTATTAATATTATAACTCACAATATTGGCAACTAGACTGTTCACAGGAAAGATGGGACTTTTTGATAAAAATTTCTTCTTATTGCCGCACAATTAAATAACATAACCCCCTTCCTCGACAGAACTTTCTAGATATTGTCAATAATGCAAATAATAATATAAATAATTGTGTTATCTCAATTATTGATTTAATAATATAAAATATTGTGTAGATGATACTGTGACAATAATTGAATCAATAATATGAGATACCATGCAACAACTACTGTGATAATTATTGAATATAACTGAGTGACTTATTACGTAAACATCAATAATCATAGATACTGTGCAATACCGCGTACCACTGTGGAACAACGCGTATTGTGACGCCCCCAAAATAAGTATACATCACCCATCTTGAGTCGCCAAATACATGGTACAGAATACAAATACAAACTTAATTATACAACCGTCGTGTAATATACGACAAAACATAGCTTCTAGACAATATCCACTCTCAAATAGAGTCCTCATTATATTTATTATCACACTATTTTATGGAATATTGAGGACTACTAATACACCATCTCGGACCATCACTCTGTTCCCCGACTAGTCCCGGCTACGTTCTCATTTCCTAAAGAGAACAATGAAAGCAAAAGGGTGAGTTCAACTAGCCCAACAAAAAATATTATGACTAAGATAATACAGAATAAATTATCATTAGTTATCAACAATGTTAAACTGATAAAATACAATAGACATCAAGTTTAACTGCAACGGAATAAGCAATCTATTAGAAGAGTCAAGTAGAGCATGATATCTACTATCTTCTATGATTTAAAATGTTTTCATCAATTTTTATCGTTGAGACTCAGCTTAATAAATAAACCACATCATCGAGTCATCCCTGCACTACAGGTCAAGGATATTCATTAAATCATCAATGGTCATGACTATACCGAATAATCCCTGGTCATAATCATACCAAAAACTGTCCATTAATGCACTACAGGCCATTGAAGACTTTTACCACATCATTTATAACATTACAGGTCATGATTATACCGAATAATCCCTGGTCATAATCATACCAAGTCCATCTATGCACGTAAGCTAAATACGACTTTCATCACAATATAAGCGTGAAGATGATGACAATGACATAATAATTCAATAAAACAAGTTCAATGATAAATTTTAAAGATTTAAAATTTTAGTTTATCCAAAAATCAATAACGTCCAAATTGTCAACATGATACTTCTCTGTGGAGTAAAATTCTAGAATGCTCAGAAGAATATTTCTATGAAAAGATACTGGATGAAGCGCAAATATCCAGGATATTCTACTAATTTTATGGAGTATAGAAGCCAAAATTTTAACCAACTGAGTATAATAGAATATATGAAACTGCAAATAGATTTTTGCCCGCCATGCGGTAATCCACGTAGACATATCATTTTCATAATTTAATAAGGAATGAATACGAAGGATCATTCACAATGCATGCGGTAATCCACATAGATAGGTTATTCTAACAGAATAATAAAGAATGGAATAACAGAAGAATTCACCAGGCGTGCGTAATCCGCACAGACAGGTTATTCCAACAGAATAATAAAGAATGGAACCAGGTCATGCGTAAACCGCACAGACAGGATATTCCAACAAAATAATAAAGAATGGAACCAGGTCATGCGTAATCTGCACAGACAGGATATTTCAACAGAATAATAAAGAATGAAATAACAACAGAATTCACCAGGCATACGATAGACTGCACAGACAGGTTATTCCAACAGAATTATAAAGAATGGAATAACAGAAGAATTTTACCATGTATGTGGTACTTCGCATAGACAGGTTATTCTAACATAATAATAAAGAATGAAATAATAGCTATTACGAGTATTGAAAGAAAATAATTCTCTTCATGAATACGAAAGAATAATACCCCTTACCTTAAAAAGAAGAGTATTTTGACAGGTAGGGTGAGGATATTCTTGAAAAAAACTTATACTGTTTTCTACGCTTAAAACTTCTTAAAACTTTAAAGAAATACACTCCAGATTATAGAAGAAGAATTCTCTTAATTTCTGGTGTGTTTTCAATTCTAACTAAGCATCCTATTTATAGGAGAATGGAAAGGATACTATGCAATAAAATATAATATATTCTATTTATAAAATATATATATATATATATATATATTTATATATTTTATTTAAAATCTAATAAAACAAATAACTTTATAAAAATATTATGTTTTATATAAAAAGATTTTACTATGCAAACACTTTGCATAATAAAATATAATATATTCTATTTATAATCTAATAAAATAAATAACTTTTTAAAAGCATTCTATTTTATATAAAAAGATTTTACTATGCAAATACTATGCAGACACTATGCAAACACTATGCATAATAAAATATATTATATTCTATTTATAATCAAATAAAATAAAACTTTATAAAAAGTATTCTGTTTTATATAAAAAGTTTTTTGTTTTATTACAATTATAATAAAACAAAATTCATCATCATTATTATAATTCACACTATTAATCGACCAGGTCGTTCCCAGGAAAGAGGGGGCTTTCCAATAAAGATTTTTCCCTATTGGCGCGAAATTAGGTGACCAAACCTCTCCTTGACAGAACTTCTAAACATCGTTAATATTGCAAATAATAATATTAATAACTTTGTTATCTCAATTATTGATTTAATAATATATAAAATATCGACAATAATTGAATCAAATAACGTGAGATACTATGCAACAATTATTGTAGCAATAATTGAACAAAACTGAGTGACTTCTCACGTAAGCATCAATAATCAATACCGTGTGCTACTATGCAACCACGCGTATTACTGTACTTTTAACACTCGATGTTTCAACAGTTAACGGTAAAACTTCCGCCGTTATTTTCATAAAAATATTTTTGTTGTTTTCTCAATCCAACAATAATTCCATTGTGGGGTCCACCAATGATTGTGCCGTCGTAAAAATATTTCCTGTTAAAACGAATATTCCCCGACCTGTAGGATTTCGGCACAAAAACGCACAGCGGAATTAGAACAATTTAAGGCAATTTCGAAACCCTAAACAGGATCCATGCGAAAATCAATTAACTCAGTGGTTAGAAATTATACCGATTGTGATACTTGGAATTGATGCGCTCGAATCTCCAACGCAATCCAAATGAATCGCGCCTCTACGGTATCCACACAAACGCTCCGAGAATCGTCCTACAATCTGCAGAAGAAGGAACTGCGGTACTAGCCACCAAGGATGAGAATTTCGAAACGATTTCTCTCTAGTCTCTCTCTAAGAGCGGCTAGGGTTTTGGTTTATAATAATACTTAAAATGGCTGCTACATATCTTATATATAGCCATTAAAAAATATAATTCAAAACCTAATTTAATAAAATCTGAATTTATATATATATATATATATATATATATATATATCTTAATTAAGTCTTAATTAATATACATATATACAAATTATCCTTTTTAATTTAAATTTGTGATTTAAACACTATTAATCATATTAATATATTTAAATCCTTAAAATTTAAATTAATTCTCTTTTAAATTACGTTCTATGTGTGTGACCCTATAGGTTATTATTACGTTGACAATAATTTTAAAATCATATTATAAAATTATAAATAGTGAGCAGAATCTAGTAATGCATCACTGCTACCCAAGTAATAATAAGATCGATGATTCGATGCAACCTTTTCGTGACCAATGTTTCAATGTAATTTAATCCTTTTAACCTTAATATCCTAGATTAAACTCGAGTCATGGAATGTGTCATACTCTTCATAATTTAATCTGAGTTTTCTTGATCAATGAGTAGACTATATGAAATAAATCTCTATTTGAGAATGGCCATGCATTTCATAGTCCTACTCAATCAAGAGGCCTATGGATATCACCCCTAATATATAGGAAGGTTAAATTTCATCTAGATCACTCATATTCCTCACACGATTCATGATGTACCCAATAATCACCTTTATAGTCCACCCAATTAAAGGTGACATTTGATGATATCAAAGTACATAATTTCCCGTGTAGTAATATAGTGATTTCAGGTCGGAGGACCATTACATCATTGTCACTATGAGAATTGCTAATGACACTTCGCATAATGCTCCATATAGAATTCTCATGGTGGGTCTGTCCAGTACATCGTTCTCTAACATATACATATGCATTGCCTTAATATCTCATATATTTTGACCAATGAGATTCGGTCATTAGTCAATCCACATACTAGTCTCAATGCATCATTGTTGTCCCATCAACAATGATACTCGACTAGGGACATTTAAGAACAATGATACTAATTGTAATTATATAATCTCATGTTCAAGTCACATACTTGAAACTATATAATTTGTATCACTATTCTAATAAATTTTATTATGTTAACATTTATATAACGCAGTAAATAAAATCATTCATTTATTCAATCAAATATAATATCAAAATATTAAGTAATTATATCAAATAATTGGTCTATAGGGCATAAACTCTAACACAATCAATCGAATATTATATAACAACTTACGTACTTTGTAAAATTTATAAATATTACCCACAACTATAATATTATATTAAATTCACTCCATAATATTCAAAAAAATATTTCGAGAAAATTAAATCTTTATTCGTAAAATTTGAGATTTTACAATCTCTCCTCCTTATGAAATTTCGCCCTCAAAATTTACGTACGTATCTAGTATGCCGAACAGATGAGGATACATCGTCAGATTCTAACTCTTGAGGTATAACCTTTGAGTGTTGAATACGATCTTTTTTATCCAAGATTTTAACACTTATCTCCTCATACGTTAAATCTTCTGTTATATCGTCTAGTTCTAATTTAATAATGTGGTTCGGGTCGTCCACATAATTACGTTACATCGATACGTGAAAAACGTTATGAACACGCAATATACTTAGCGGTAAAACGAGTCTATAAGCCACAATTCCTACTCGATCGAGGATTTTAAATGGGCCAATTAAATCGAGGGTTGAGATTTCCTTTATTCATCGATTCTTGCTTCTAGAATAACGCCCTCTTGAACCTTCTTCTTCACATTCATCAGCTCTGAGTATGTAGCTTGCACGACTTTAACTTTATCGATTAAAGTTGATTCTACTCGTATATTTGATATTACCACGTGGGTCCTTGGAGTCTTTAACTCTATCTTCATCATTTATAAGTTATACGAAATGGGTCTTTGTGTTAACAACGTTACAATAGTAAACGCATACGATCTTCTACTCAACGCATCAGCTACCACGTTAGCTTTTCCACGATGATATTGAATGGTATAATCGTAATCTTCAACAGCTCGAGCCAACATCTTTGGCGTATGTTACGTTCATTTTGGGTGAAGAAAAATATTTGAGGGTTTTAGAAATGGGTTTTGTACTAGGGTCAATACAAAATTCGATTTCACGCTCTAGGGGTAGGCTAGGAAGTTCTTCAGAGAATACGTCAGAAAATTTATTAACAATAGAAATGTCATTCAAAACTGTGACTCTCATCCAAGACTTGGATATCACGTCACATTGATACCTATCAACTTGCCACCGTTATTCAAGACGTCCCGTACGGATATTCTGGCTTCGGTGTATTCCAAGACTTGGAAGTCACCAGCAAAAGGCTCAGGGCTCTTTACTTATGGCTTGATATGACAATGATTGACTTTAGTGGTTTGGTTTCTTGAATTCACATAACATGTTGGTTAGGAATATGAAAGCTAACAACCTTATGAAATTACTCAATTTTAGCATGATGAGTAGTTAACCAATCAATCCCTAAAATCACATCAAATGCAAATATTTTTAAAGAAATAAGATTGACAGGTAACGTGAAAGTGTCGATTTGAATTAAACAAGATTTATAAATAGTGGAGGTAACGAATGTTTCTCCTAACAGAGTTTTAACAAATAAGATAAAGTCTAATTTCTCAAGAGTCAATTTCAAACATTGAACACCACTAGGTGAAATAAAAGAGTGGGTAGAACCAATATCGAATAAGGTATAGACTTCGCAAGAGTTTATGATTAACTTACCCGTGATAACTTTGTTCAGGTTCCTCATCACACAAAACGCTCTCTCTTAAACTACCAATTTTGACTTGTCTGGGACATTCCAGTTGGACTTAACTTTGCTGTAGTGTACATTCCACCCTTAATTTTTTCGTCACATTCCTAATCCATGATTCGATTCATTACTCTTCGATCCATATCGAATTGGGGTTGACCGCTCTGCATAGGGTAATTTCGAACTCGATGTTGGATTCTTCCAATTGCTGTCCAAAAAGCGAAATCTATTTCATCTATTTTGACTTTATTAGATCGGACGTCTTTTTCTACAATATCAACACGTCATGCGGCTTTTACCCATGCATCATCTATTCTCATTCGTTCATTTGCTTCTTCTTTCATCAGAACTTTGATCATAGCATTCTCAGATTTTAGCTCTAATATCTTATACTCTGCCAAAGAGTGCTTATGTTCAAGTATCGCATATCGAGTAACATAATTTTGAATTGTTGCATCCCTTTGCTCCACGATCGTCTGCCGTTCTTCAGCCTGCTCTTCTAACTCATTAATACGATTTTGTAATTCTAAATTTTGATCGTAAAATTCTTTTAATAAATTCTCCCAGGTTCATTTTCTTCCTCTTCTTCATCTTTTTCCTCTTCTTCCTCACTCTCAGCTGCAACCTCTGCGACTATCTCGGGTGCAACTATTAGTTCTTCACTCACCACGTAGATATCTCTAATTTCTTCTTCGTCTGACATCACATTAACCTGGTTAGTGATTAAAGGTGTCTCAACGGTCTCATTCACTCCATCGCTAACATTTTTAGCTGCCATTTTCAAACACTGCCACAAAATAAGGGTTAATTAACATATCACATATTATCCCTATACTCTGACAGACCAATTAAATACCAAATAAACTTAGGTAGGTCATACTAGCGAAGGAATTCCCCGTCTCTCCCCTCCTAATTCTTATCTCACATCTCAGCCAGAGATCATATCCCTAAGCTCTGATACCAACTGTGACGCCTCCAAACCAGGGTAAACATCACCCATCTTGAGTCGCCAAATACATGGTACAGAATACAAATACAAACTTAATTAAACAACCGTCGTGTAATATACGATAAAACATAGCTGAGAGTTTAAACATGAAGGTTTTCTTCTAGACAATATCCACTCTCAAATAGAGTACTCATTATATTTATTGTCACACTATTTTATGAAATAGTGAGGACTACTAATACACCATCTCGGACCATCACTCCGTTCCCCGACTAGTCCCGGCTACGTTCTCATTTCCTGAAGAGAACAATGAAAGCAAAAGGGTGAGCTCTACTAGCCCAGTAAAAAATATTATGACTAAGATAATGCAGAATAAATTATCATTAGTCTTCAACAATGTTAAACTGATAAAATACAATAGACATCAAATTTAACTGTAGTGGAATAAGAAATCCTTTAGAAGAGTCAAGTAGAGCATGATATCTACTATCTTCTATGATTTAAAATGTTTTCATCAATTTTTATTGCTGAGACTCAGCTTAATAAATAAACCACATCATCGAGTCATTCCTGCACTACGGGCCAAGGATATTCATTAAATCATTAATGGTCATGACTATACCGAATAATCTCTGGTCATAATCATACCAAAAACTGTCCATCAATGCACTACAGGCCACTGAGGACTTTTACCACATCTTTTATAATATTACAGGTCATGATTATACATAATAATCCCTGGTCATAATCATACCAAGTCCATCTATGCACGTAAGCCAAAGATTACTTTCATCATAATATAAACATGAGGATGATGATAATGACATTATAATTCAATAAAACGAGTTCAAGGATAAATTTTAAAGATTTAAAATTTTAGTTTATCCAAAAATCAATAACGTCTAAATTGTCAACATGATACTTCTTTATGGAATAAAATTTAAGAATGCTCAGAAGAATATTTCTATGAAAAGATACTGGATGAAGCGCAAATATCCAGGATATTCTACTAATTTTATGGAGTATAGAAGCCAAAATTTTAACCAACTGAGTATAATAGAATATATGAAACTGCAAATGGATTTTTGCCCGCCATGCGTTAATCCACGTAGACAGATCATTTCCACAATTTAATAAGGAATGAATACGAAGGATCATTCACCATGCATGCGGTAATCCATATAGACAGGTTATTTCAACAGAATAATAAATAATGGAATAACAGAAGAATTCACCAGGCGTGCGTAATCCGCATAAATAGGTTATTCCAACAGAATAATAAAGAATGGAACCAGGTCATGCGTAAACCGCACAGACAGGATATTCCAACAGAATAATAAAGAATGGAACCAGGTCATGCGTAAACCGCACAGACGGAATATTTCAATAGAATAATAAAGAATAGAACCAGGTCATGCGTAATCCGCACAGACAGGATATTCCAACAGAATAATTAAGAATGGAATAACAACAGAATTCACCAGGCATGCGATAGACCGCACAGACAGGTTATTTCAATAAAATAATAAAGAATGGAATAACAGTAGAATTTCACCATGTATGTGGTACTTCATATAGACATGTTATTCCAACATAATAATAAAGAATAGAATAACAGCTCTTACGAGTATTCAAAGAAAATAATTTTCTTCATGAATACGTAAGAATAATACCCCTTACCTTAAAAAAATAAAATAGTATTTCGACTGGTAGGGCGAGGATATTCTTGAAGAAAACTTATACTATTTTCTACGCTCAAAGCTTCTTAAAACTCTAAAAAAATACGCTCAAGATTATAGAAGAAGAATTCTCTGAATTTCCTGTGTGTTTTCAATTCTAACTAAGCATCCTATTTATAGGAGAATGGAAAGGATACTATACAAAAAAATATAATATATTCTATTTATAATATATATATATATATATATTTATATTTTATTTAAAATCTAATAAAATAAATAACATTATAAAAGTATTCTGTTTTATATAAAAAGGTTTTACTATGCAAATACTATACAGGCACTATACAAATACTATGCATAATAAAATATAATATATTCTATTTATAATCTAATAAAACAAATAACTTTATAAAAGTATTTTGTTTTATATAAAAAAATTTTACTATGCAAACACTATACAGGCACTATGCTAACACTATGTATAATAAAATATATTATATTATATTTATAATCAAATAAAACAAAATTTTATAAAAAAGTATTCTGTTTTATATAAAAAGTTTTCTGTTTTAATACATTTATAATAATAATAAAATAAAATTCATCATCATTATTATAATTCATCATCGTAAAATTTGAGGTTTTACACGTATTACTGTACTTTTATCACCATGTATTTCAACAATTTAACAGTAAAAGTCTTGTCGTTATTTTATGAAAAGGTTATTTTTGTCGCTTTCTATATCCGACAATTATTCTGTTGTGGGGCCCACCAATGATTGTACCGTCGTACGTACGAATATTACCTGACAAAAAGAATATTCCTCGACCAAACAAATATTTTATGACAACTTGCTTACTTTGTAAAATTTGCACATATCACCCATAACTATAGCATTATATCAAATCAACACCTTATTATTTAAAATAATATTTTAAAAAAATTAAATCTTTATTCATAAAAAGTTGGGGTCTTATAATTGCGCACAGAACCTCCTAACTCAATTCATACTTCAAGGAGTGTGGTGGGAATCCACAAAAGGCCCAAGGCGTGGTCAATACTTGAGTTGATCAAGCTCGACTTGAAAGAATTGAAAAGACCATTTTTTAAGATAAAAATTTGGTCTGAGCTACAAAAAAATTGGTATGGCTTTGTCTTGGGTCTAGCCTGACTTTAGGCCTAGTCTAGCTTAATTTGGTCTGAGGCCTAACTTGATTCTCTATCCAGTTATTTGTAATTTTTAAACTTTAAAATTATAATTATTCATTGATAAATTATAAATTTTTACTTATTCATTATTGTAATTTATAAATTATACTCCCTCCATCCTAAAATATTTGACGTTCTAGATATTTTCACACAGATTAAAATAGATGCAATTTTCCTATTTTACCCTTAATTAATACTTTATCTCACCCAGCCAAATCTGACCATTCAGCTTCTTCTTCTCACCTCTTCTTCTCCATCTCCGTCGGATCCAACTCTTCTTCTTCATCTCTTCTCTTATCCCCTCTCCTATCCCCTCTACCTTCATTGTATACACATTTTCCCCTAATTTCCCAAACGTCCCATTAAAATAAATACTAGTCCTTAGCTTTCTAGGAGTACTTCATAATATTTCTTCCTGCTCCTCAATTCTTCTATTCAGTCCCCCGTGCCTCTGCCTCTGCCTCTGCTTATTGGCTAGCAGTTTCAACCTCTAATGACAGAAATTAGTTTCTTCAAATCCTAATTTTTTTTCATCTTAGTTTATTTATATTTCTGATCTGGGTCTTCAATACTTCACAATCGGAACAATCTTTTGGTCCACTGATTATATATTCCTTGTTTCTCTACTTAAAACTCCTGTTGTAGTTATTTAGACAAAAGAACCAATCTGATTTATGGGGTTTCATTAGTTTTTTATTGATATTATCAGATTTTGAAATATGGGGTTTGGGTTGAAGATGCAAGTGGAGTCTATTTCATAAGAGTCCAGCTTTATTTGGTATGTGACTCCCTCTTTTCTCTGTTTATACTATCGCTATATCCAGTCCGATCGCCGGAGATGGATTCTCAGATCTTCTTCATTAAAGTAAGCCTTGTAGTGGAAAAAAGAGTTTATTCCTTGTGAGTCTTGAAGAAGAAGAAAAAACGGTGACTAAGTTTTAGGAAAAATAGACATTAATAGTGGTGGAGAAGGAAGGGCAAAGAAGGAAAATAAATGGCAAAATATTCTTTGGAGTGTAAAACGTCAAATATTTTGGGGAAAAAAAACTACTCTTAAAACGTCAAATATTTTGAGATGGAGGGAGTAATACATTAGTACATATATAAAATTTAAAGTTTTAATTATTCATTCTTGATTTTTGTAAATACATTTAATTAATATACATCCTCAATGAATAAACCTAGTTAGAATATTTAATATTAATAATAAGTTAGTTAGTTAGTTAGTTGATTAAATATTAATAATAAGTTAGTCTATTGTAAATATGAAAGTTACTAATATTTAACATTAAAAATTTATTAATATTTTTTGCTACTTTTAATGTTAAATATTAATAAGATAGATTCTACGAAACGCTTGCGTGAGGTGGTCATCGTCCGAATTGTTTCTAACAAAATTGTACGGTGTAACACGCTCCACACCTCAACCCAATTCGTCTATATTGAGACGATAACTTTGGTTGAAAGTGCAGTAAAATCTGCGTTGAATGGAACACCAACGACACCTTGACCCCATGCTTATATAGAAGTAGGAACCTTAGTATAATCGACGATTGACGAGGTAGAAGACGCCATGCACAACTATAAATTTATGATAAGTCAAATTAAATTTCAAGAAAACTAAGATTAACTTAAAAATTCATAAACACCCCAAAAGATGAGAAAATCTCACAAGTATTGTATTGATAAATGTCTGAATTCTATTTAATACATCAACCATGTCCTTTATTTATACTAGTTAAAAGTAACCCTAATTCTAATAAGAATTACAAATCAATTTGGAGTAGAAAACCCCAACTCATATGTTTCTTAATTACATTAGAATTGAAAATACTACCAAAAACATAACAAATAAGCTGGAAAATCAAAGCAAAATGTGTGACGCCCCCAAAATAGGTATACATCACTCATCTTGGGTCGCCAAATACATGGTACAAAATTCAAATACAACTTAATTATACAATTGTCGTGTAACATACGACAAAACCTAAACTGAGAATTTTAAAACTGAATATTGTCTTCTAGACAATATCCACACTCAGTGGGGTCCTCATTACAATTATTATCACACTATTTCACAGAATAGTGAATACTGCTAATGCACCATCTCGGACCATCACTCCGTTCCTCGACTAGTCCCGGCTATGTTATCATTTTCTGAAGAGAACAATAAAAGCAAAAGGGTGAGCTCAACTAGTCCCTGTAAGAAATATTATGACTAAAATAATGCAGAATAAGTTATCGTTAGTCTTCAACAATGTTAAACTGATAAAATATAATAGACAACAAGTTTAACTGCAGCGGAACAAGCAATCCATTAGAAGAGTCAAGTAGAGCATGATATCTACTATCTTCTATGATTTAAATTTTTTTCATCAACTTTATCGTTGAGACTCAGCTTAATAAATAAACCGCATCATCGAATAATCTCTGCACTACGGGCCAAGATATTCATGTAATCATCATTGGTTATAACTATACCGAATAATCCCTGGTCATAATCATACCAACAACTGTCCATCAATGCACTACATGAGAATGATGACAATGATATAAGAATTCAATTAAATGAAAGCAAAGGATAAATTTTAATGATTTATAATTTAATTTATCCAGAATTTAATAATGTCCAAATTGTTAATATGATATTGCTTTGTGGAGTAAAATTTAAGAATAATATCCATGTATCAAAAATAATTTAGACAATAAAGAAATAAATTTTTCGGTGAATAGTACCATATGAATAGTACTTTGGGAATAGTACCCGGTGAATAGTTACTCCTGCCATGAAAAGTGCCCCGAATACCCTAGTGAAATAATATTTGAGTGAATAGTAACTTCGGTGAATAGTAATCCCGTGAATAGTATCCCCGACATGAAAAGTGCCTCGAATAACCGAGTGAATAATATTTTAGTGAATAGTGTGAATAGTAACCCGTGAATAGTTCCCCAGCATGAAACGTGTCCCGAATACCCGAGTGAATAATATTTTAGTGAATAGTAACTGGGTGAATAGTACCCCGGTGAAAGTATTGATATTTAATAAGAGAGTTCATATCAATATTCCAATGAAATGATACTGGATGAAGCGCAAAACTCAAGGATATTCTACTAATTTCAAGGATTATAGAAGCAATACTTACCATAGTAAGTTTAGATTTAAGAATATGAAAAGAAATAACATACGAAACTGCAAATGGATTTTCACCTGTCATACGGTACGTAATCCGCATAGACAGGTTATTCCGACATATTAAAAGATGAATACGAAAAATAGTATTCCTGATGAATACAAAAGAAATAATACCCCTTACATTAGTAGAAGACTGGATACTGCAATAGTGAAGTAGCAGAATATGTGAGACCCCGAATTTTATGAAATGAAAGTATTCAATTTTCTTATAATTATTCTATTTAGTAAATGGTTAAATTGATAAAAAGTTAAAGTTAAGGGTGATATGTGAAATTTTTTCAAAGTAAGCAAGTTGTCATAAAATAATCGGTGATAAAAGTTCAGTAATATGCTGTGGTTGCACAGTAGCACACAATATTGATTATTGATGCTTACGTGAGAAGTCACTCAGTTTTATTCAATTATTGTTACAATATTTAATATTATTAAAATAATAATTGAGATGATAAGTTATTCATGTTATTATTTGCATAATTAACAATGTCTAGAAGTTTTGTCAAGGAGAGGTTTGGTCACCTAATTGCACGTCGAATAAGGAGAAATCCTTATCGGAAAGCCCCCTCTTTCTTGGGATTGACCTAGGTTGTTAAATATTGTAAGTTATAATATTAATGATGAATAAGTTTGTGTTGATTAAAGATAAAATTGATAGTTTCATTGTGTTGAATTATTAGTGTTAGTGAAAATCGACATCTATTTTGATAATAATTGATGTCTGGAGGTTATATTGACCAATTGGGTAATTAACCGGATAAATGAGCAATTAATTGCTATTGATTCACATGATTATAACTATTTATTCACATGTGTATACTATTGATTCACATTCATTTACTATTAGGGAAGTTGGTGCAAGATTGATAATACTTGCATGATTAAGTTAAAAATGGAGGTATATATGAAGGTACTATACTATAATTAATTTTTTCACATGTTTAGAACTATTGAGTCATCATGATTTACTATTAATTCACATGATTTACTATTAGGGGAGGTGGTGTAAGTTTGATAATACTTGTAGAACTAAATTAAAAGGAAGGAAAAAAAAGGAAGGTATGATACTGTAATATTTCGAGCCCCAAAACGTCCAATTATCGAAACTATATTTTCCTATAAATAGAAGCTCATTCTTCCTTCATTTCTCACCAATTCACTAAAGCTATAGAGCAATTATTATAGAGAGAAATTATAAAGAGAAAGAAGAAGAAAAGTCTGCTACTTCACTATTCCAGTATCTAGTTTTCTTCTAAGGTAAGTGCCTAAGGAGTTTTATTTCTTTCGTATTCATAAAGAGAGCTTCTGTTATTCTAGTCTTTATTATTATGTTGGAATAACCTGTCTATGCGAAGTACCGCATACATGGTGAAATTCTTCTGTTATTTTATTCTTTATTATTATGTTGGAATAACCTGTCTATGCAAAGTACCACATACATGGTGAAATTCTTCTGTTATTCCATTCTTTATTATTCTGTTGGAATATCCTGTCTGTACGGATTACGCATGACCTGATTCCATTCTTTATTATTCTATTGGAATATCCTGTCTATGCGTATTACGCATAACCTGGTTCCATTCTTTATTATTCTGTTGGAATAACATGTCTGTGCTGTTTATTGTATGCCTGATGAATTCTTCTGTTATTCCATTCTTTATTATTCTGTTGGAATAACCTGTCTATGTGGATTACCGCATGCATGGTGAATGACCTTTCATCTTCATTCTTTATTAAATTGTGGAAATGATCTGTCTACGTGGAATTACCACATGGCGGGTGAAAATCCATTTACAGTTTCCAATATTATATTATACTCATATGATATATCATTTCTTTTATACTCGTCATGGAATATTATTTTCTTTAGTATTTTCTTTTACGAGTTACTATTCATGGGTTACTATTCACCCGATTACTATTCACTCTAGTATTATTCACTCGGGTATTCGGGACACTTTTCGTGTCGGAGTACTATTCACGAGTTACTATTCATCCCAAATTACTATTCACCTGAATATTATTCACTTGGATATTTGGGGTACTTTTCATGTCGGGATACTATTCACGAGGTACTATTCCTAAAGTACTATTTACGGGGTACTATTCACGATAAAAAATTGATTCTTTTCTTTCCAAATTATTTTTGGTACATGAATATTATTCTTGAATTTTTCTCTACAAAGCAGAATCATATTGACAATTTGAACGTTATTGATTTCAGGATAAATTAAATTATAAATCTTTAAAATTTATCCTTGAACTTGTTTTATTGAATTATTATGTAATTGTCATCATCCTCATGCTTATATTGTGATTAAAGTCATCTTTGGCTTACGTGCATAGATGGACTTGGTATGATTATGACCAGGGATTATTCGGTATAATCATGACCTTAATGTGACGAATGATTATGTAAAAGTCCTCATTGGCCTATGGTTCATTGATGGACAGTTGTTGGTGTGATTATGACAAGGGATTATTCGGTATAATCATGACCATTGATGACGATGACGTGGTTTATTTGTTAAGCTGAGTCTCAGCAATAAAGTTGATGAAAAACTTTTTAAATCATAGAAGATAGTAGATTTTATGCTCTACTTGACTCTTCTAATGGATTGCTTATTCCGTTACAGTTGTTGATCTAAAATTTGTTAACTATTATATTCTATTAGTTGTTATATTGTTGAAGGCTAATGATAATTTATTCTGGCATTATCTTAGTCATAATATTTCTTACTAGACTAGTTGAGCTCACCCTTTCTTTCACTGTTCTCTTTAGGAAATGAGAATATAGCTGGGACTGAGTCAGGGAACGGATTGACGGTCCAGATGGTTGTTTTAGTAGTCCTTACTATTCTATAAAATAGTGTGACAATAAATGTAATGAGGACTCCATTGAGTGTGGATATTGTCTAGATGACAATATTCTTGTTTAAACTCTCAGCTATGTTTTGTCGTATTTTACACGACTGTTGTATAATTAAGTTGTATTTGAATTTATGTACCATGTATCTGGTGACTCAAGATGGGTGATGTATACCTATTTTGGGGGTGTCACAGTTGGTATCAAAGCTTAGGGATATGATCCTTGGCTGAGATGTGAGTCAAGAATTAGGAGGGGAGAGACGGGGAATTCCTTCGCTAGTATGACCTACCTAAGTTTATTTGGTATTTAATTGGTCGGTCAAAGTATAGGGATAATATGTGACATGTCAATTAACCTCTATTTTGAAACTATATTATAGAATAATATCTGAAATACAGGAGATGAGAAATGGGAAAATCATGATAGAGAGGAATAACCGGGAAGGAACACTCTGAAAAGAAAGCAAGGTATTCTCATCTCTTCGAATACCAGGTACGTATGTAAATTTTGAGGGTGAAATTTCATATGGATGGGAGATTGTGAGACCCCGGATTTTATGAAATGAAAGTATTCAATTTTCTTATAATTATTCTATTTAGTAAATGGTTAAATTGATAAAATGTTAAAGTTAAGGGTGATATGTGAAAAATTTTCAAAGTAAGCAAGTTGTCATAAAATAATCGGTGATAAAAGTACAGTAATACGCGTGGTTGCACAGTAGCACATGATATTGATTATTGATGCTTACGTGAGATGTCACTCAGTTTTATTCAATTATTGTTACAATATTTAATATTATTAAATCAATAATTGAGATGATAAATTATTCATATTATTATTTGCATAATTAACAATGTCTAGAAGTTTTGTCAATGAGAGGTTTGGTCACCTAATTGCGCGCTAATAAGGAGAAATTTTTATCGGAAAGCCCCCTCTTTCCTGGGAACGACCTAGTTGTTAAATATTGTAAGTTATAATATTAATGATGAATAAGTTCGTGTTGATTAAAGATGAAATTGATAGTTCCATTGTGTTGGAATTATTAGTGTTAGTGAAAATCAACATCTATTTTGATAATAATTGATGTCTGGAGGTTATATTGACCAATCGAGTAATTAATCGGATAAATGAACAATAAATTGCTATTGATTCACATGATTATAACTATTTGTTCACATGTGTGTACTATTGATTCACACTTATTTACCATTAGGGGAGTTAGTGCATGATTGATAATACTTACATGACTAAGTTAAAAATGGAGGTATAGATGAAGGTACTATAGTATAATTAATTTTTTCACATGTTTAGAACTATTGAGTCACATAATTTACTATTAGGGGAGGTGGTGCAAGTTTGATAATACTTGCAGGACTAAATTAAAAAGAAAGGAAAAGAGGAAGGTATTATACTGTAATATTTCGAGCCCCAAAACGTCCAATTATTCGAAATTATATTTTCTATAAATAGAAGCTCATTCTTCCTTCATTTCTCACCAATTCACTAAAGCTATAGAGCAATTATTATAGAGAGAAATTATAAAGAGAAAGAAGAAGAGAAGTCTGCTACCTCACTATTCTAGTATCCAATTTTCTTCTAAGGTAAGGGCCTAAGGGGTTTTATTTCTTTCGTATTCATGAAGAGAGCTTCTGTTATTCTATTCTTTATTATTATGATGGAATAACCTGTCTATGTGAAGTACCGCATACATGGTGAAATTCTTCTGTTATTTCATTCTTTATTATTATGATTGGAATAACCTGTCTATGCAAAGTACCGCATACATGGTGAAATTCTTCTGTTATTCCATTCTTTATTATTCTGTTGGAATATCCTGTCTGTACGGATTACGCATGACCTGATTCCATTCTTTATTATTCTATTGAAATATCCTGTCTGTGCATATTACGCATGACCTGGTTCCATTCTTCATTATTCTGTTAGAATAACCTGTCTGTGCGGTCTATTGCATGCCTGATGAATTCTTCTGTTTTTCCATTCTTTATTATTCTGTTGGAATAACCTGTCTATGTGGATTACCGCATGCATGGTGAATGACCTTTCGTATTCATTCTTTATTAAATTATGGAAATGATCTATCTACGTGGATTACCGCATGGCGGGTGAAAATCCATTTACAGTTTCCAATATTATATTATACTCGTATGATATATCATTTCTATTATACTCGTCATGGAATATTATTTTCTTTGGTATTTTTTTTACGAGTTACTATTCACGGGTTACTATTCACCCGATTACTATTCACTCTAGTATTATTCACTCGGGTATTCGGGGCACTTTTCGTGTCGGAGTACTATTCACGAGTTATTATTCACCCAAATTACTATTCACCTGAATATTATTCACTTGGATATTTGGGTACTTTTCATGTTGGGATACTATTCACAAGGTACTATTCCCGAAGTACTATTCACGACTAAAAATATATTCTTTTCTGTCCAAATTATTTTTGGTACATGAATATTATTCTTGAATTTTTCTCTACAAAGCAGAATCATGTTGACAATTTGGACGTTATTGATTTCTGGATAAATTAAATTATAAATCTTTAAAATTTATCCTTGAACTTATTTTATTGAATTATTATGTAATTGTCATCATCCTCATGCTTATATTGTGATTAAAGTCATCTTTGGCTTACGTGCATAGATGGACTTGGTATGATTATGACCAGGAATTATTCGGTATAATCATGACCGTAATATGACGAATGATGTGGTAAAAGTCATCATTGGTCTGTGGTTGATGGACAATTGTTGGTATGATTATGACCAGGGATTATTCGGTATAATCATGACCATTGATGATTACATGAATATCCTTGGCCGTGGTGCAGGGATGATTCGATGATGTGGTTTATTTGTTAAGCTGAGTCTCAGCGATAAAGTTGATGAAACACTTTTTAAATTATAGAAGATAGTAGATTTTATGCTCTACTTGACTCTTCTAATGGATTGCTTATTCCGCTGCAATTGTTGATCTAAAACGTGTTGACTATTATATTCTATAAGTTGTTATACTGTTGAAGGCTAAGGATAATTTATTCTGCATTATCTTAGTCATAATATTTCTTACTGGGCTAGTTGAGCTCACCCTTTCTTTCACTGTTCTCTTCGGGAAATGAGAATATAGCTGGGATGAGTCGGGGAACGGATTGATAGTCCAGATGGTTGTTTTAGTAGTCCTCACTTTTCTATAAAATAGTGTGACAATAAATGTAATGAGGACTCCATTGAGTGTGGATATTGTCTAGATGACAATATTCTTGTTTAAACTCTCAGCTATGTTTTGTCGTATTTTACACGACTGTTGTATAATTAAATTGTATTTGAATTTATGTACCATGTATCTGGCGACTCAAGATGGGTGATGTATACCTTTTTTAGGGGCGTCGCAGAATACTCTTCTTCTTGCTCTCTCTAGTTTCTCTCTTTATAGTTTCTCTTGTGAGTCTCAATAAATTGGTGAGAATTAATGAAAGAAGAATTAAGCTTCTATTTATAGGAGAAATGACTAAATAGTAACTAATTCACGAATGGTCCAGATTGATTTACTATTAGAACGGACAGTCCATATTGATTACTATTAAAACCACAACCGACGGTCCATATTGATTTGCTTTTAAAACCACCACTGATGGTCTAGATTGATTTACTATTAAAACCACCATCGATAGTCCAGATTGATTTACTATTAAAACTACCATTGATGGTCCAAATTAATTTACTATTAAAATCACCACAAATGGTCCAGATTGATATAACTTATTACACTTTAGTACCCCTAAAGTTTTCTAAGTTTTCATTATTCCCCTCTTACTTTTGTAATTCACTTATCTTAATAAACACATTCTTAATACTTCAATAATTATTCATCATTAATATTATAACTCACAATATTTAACAACCAAATCATTCTCAGAAAAGATGGGGCTTTTCGATAAGGATTTCTCCCTATTGGCGCGCAATTAGGTGACCAAACCTCTCCTCGACAGAACTTTCTAGACATCGTCAGTATTACAAATAATAATATGAATAACTTTGTTGTCTCAATTATTGATTTAATAATATAAAATATTATGCAAATGTTATTGTGACAATAATTGAATCAAATAACGTGAGATACTATGCAACAATTACTGTAGCAATAATTAAGTAAATTGAGTGGCTTCTTACGTAAGCATCAATAATCAATATCGCGTGCTACTATGCAACCACGCGTATTACTGTACTTTTACCACCGGGTAGTTCAACAGTTTAACAGTAAAACTTTCGTCGTTATTTTTATAAAAAGATATTTCTGTCGTTTTTTAACTACGATAATTATTCCATTGTGGGGTCCACCAATGATAGTGTCATCGAATGAATATTCCTTGACAACAAGAATATTACCCGACCAAATGAATATTCCCCGACACAACGAATATTTTATATCAACTTGCTTACTTTGCAAAAAAAATTCACATATCACCCTTAACTTTAACCTTTTATCAATTAAACCATTTATTAAATAGAATAATAATTATAAGAAAATTAAATACTTTCATTTCATAAAATTCGGGGTCTTACAAAATGTGTAGCAAAACATGTGCCCAACGTTGCAGCGCCACAAATTACTTCAGAAATAGCGTTGTGGCACTGTCGCATTGTCCTAGCAGAACCCCTAAAAACACCCTGGCGCTGCGACACCACAAATTGTATAGAAACTGGTGTTGCGGTGTTGTCTCATCCGAAACTTGAAAACGCTATGGTAATGTGGCGCCATACGCAGTACTAATTTTGGCGCTACGACGTTGAGCCAACAAAAATGACTCTTGCCTCTTCAAGTCCTGAAATGTCCGTTTCGCCTCTCTTTTGACTTGAATCTTTGCTTGTACCAATCGTTTGTACTATGTTAATGAGTTTAGAATCCTCCTCGAATGTCCTCGAACCCGTATTTGTCCAAACTTTTTGGATTAGACCGTTAAGTCATTCCTTGAATCGTTTAGTTCGTGCTCTCGTCACGGAACCAACATGGACTTGAATTGGATCACACCAAGTTTAATCTCGTCCACACCTATGCCAAGCATGTCCTCATCAAAACATTAATTAATACATTAATAAACTAACTTTTAATATTAAATATTAATAGTAAGTTAGTTTCTTATAAATACTCAAGTTCTTCATTAATTTGGATATGCAAATTTTTATGGGGATTTATGATTTTGGTTATTTTTTTGTATTCTATTGTAGCAATTTAAAGAATAATTCCATGAAGCAATTAGAAAACTAATTGAAAATAATACTTGGCATATAACTATCTGAGTATTTAATGACCATAATGGAAAAGATATATGTGTATTTCAACTTTACAAAATATATGTCCAACTGATCCTAGTACTTAAAAAAATAAAATAGAACATAACTTTATATTCAAAATATAAAAGTGTAATCTACAGTAAATTAATTTTATTTTTCATCTAGTCATATGTATCGCAGTAGATTGTATTTAAATTATATTTTATATGACGACATGTGCATAATAGACATACATTTAGAAAATCAATTTGCTTTATATTTCAGTTACATTTAAATTACATTTTTCTTTAATTTAAGAGGAATATATTTATTTTTATTCTAATCATCCAACAGTATATTGGTTTGTAGTAAAATGTTAAAGTAAAATAAATCTCAAAAATCTTGCATCATTTCTACAAAATTTTATTAATTTTTATTTTTTATATTTAGTATTTAACATTAAAAGAAAAAAAAGTAAAGGACCAAATCAACCTAGGCTAATCTTAGCCTAACCTGCATGCGTAACCAGACCACAATCCAACAATTAAGGTCCTTACCTGACAGATCTAAGTCAACAACTTGATCTGAGCTGACCAAATTTGTAGGTCGGGCTGTTGTGTATGTCTAAAGTGAAATCATTAGCCTTGTATGGTA
The DNA here is from genome assembly GCA_020205505.1 of Panax japonicus. Taxonomy (NCBI): domain Eukaryota; kingdom Viridiplantae; phylum Streptophyta; class Magnoliopsida; order Apiales; family Araliaceae; genus Panax; species Panax japonicus. The sequence continues at coordinate 55,067,170 of CM035103.1, forward strand.
TGAACAACAATTTATTCTTGCCTTTTTAAAATTAAGTTTATAGCATTAAATATCGTAGTAAGATTGTGTTTGAATAGGAAAAGTGTTGGTAGCTTTTTCCTACTTGAAATATTCTATCTATTTCAAAATTAAATATATAATTTGATTTTTGAAATGAAATGACCGCATATTAGACTTGCATAAAAGTTTATAATAAAATAAATTTTGTGATTAATATTTTTTGTTATATATACTATACAATTGTAATAATTGTATCAATTAAAATTAAATAAATTCACATTATTAATTTAAAATTTAATATGTTTTGTTTGATCTCAAAAGTCAAATTGTATGGAGTAGTAGTTAAGCTTTCACTAAGATTTGGTCAAGTCCACAATATCAAAGAAACAGTTGTGGAAAAGAAATATCTCAGTTGTTTTAAAAAGCCATAAGCTGTCTAAATATGATGTTTCAAGTCTTCTTAAGGTCTTAGTTTATGCAGACAGTTTAGTAGGAGGATGATTTTAATTTGTACACAAGAAAAAGTGTCATAAACTCGGAAACTTATGCCCTGATACATACAAGGGGATATGGAATATGTAAACTTAGAGAGAGGCTGTGTAGAACAGAATCACCTTGGTATAGTCTAGAACAACTTTTTGGGGTAATTAGAATTTAGACTTACCAGCAAAGAAGAAGTGCCACATCTCACAGAACCCACGGTGCTAGAAACCCATATCTTCTTCAATCCCACCATTTAACAAGTCTTCCCAAAACCCCTTATCAAGTAATTTATGTCCAACATCTCTCTCTTTGAATCCTGCAACATCGCCATAATCCTGTGGTTCTAGTTTAACATGATTTCCCCCTTATTACTAATTGCTTTCACAAGTTCTTTCCTTCTGTCAAATTGCTGTACAAAACTTGGGTTTTGAATTATTCTTGCCAAGAACCCCATTGCTTCTTGTTGTTTCATCTCTGTCCCTTTTAATCTATGTTCCATTGCTTTAAGGTGAGCTTTCGTGTTCTGCTGTTCCTGTCTAAGTTTCACAAGTTCCACCATTAAAACCTGCTTGTCACGCCTCAACCGATAAATTTCCGAGTTTGTTCCAAACTGTCCTACTTCAACACAAGAACCAAAATCTTGGTGTGAACTCTGAGGACGTGAAGGAGTCTTTCTCCTCTTAATATTTTTCAAAAGATGCCTCTGTCCTCTTAGAAGTCATTCATTAGCAAACTCTAATCTGTCTGGATCAACCTTTCTAATACCCTGCACAATTATATAATTCATTCCCAGGACTCGTTAAGAAAACCAATCAACTCTTTATTTCAAGTCATATCAAAACTAACTTAACCAAAGTTCAGATGAAAGTCAGCATGGAAATAATGAAATGTAACTTCTCCAGAAAACATCTAACTTAAAATACTTCATTAACATGAGCCAGCACAACTGAGGATGACATCGTTTTAGGTCATACGACTCGTCCGCAAAACAAAACTGCAGACGTTAAGTGTAATAACGATAAAATCTAAATGATCCACATCTAATGTTGGTTGTAACCAACATTTGTCAAATAGTTGGGCGGATATACTAAAGTCCGACCAAGTATTTAACGGACTACTTAAATCTTTTTCCATATATATAATTGGAATGTTATGGCTTGAACATGCATTTTCAATAATCAAATAAGAATTTTGACCTAAATTCGTAGAATGTCGTAATATCAACAGAAAATTCAAGAAGTTTGATTCAGGATGAAATTTCTGACTTACTGAATACCATACTCTAGAAAATAACAAGTTTTCAGCTTTCTACACATGATGATGGAGTTTTTTTATGCAGACATGTCACTATAAGGAGGATTATTGTAAACACAAAAGGGCCGTATAGGGTGTATATTTGGAGAGCAGATCCTCTGTAATCATTTTACCTATCCTTTTGTGTCCTCCCAATTAAATTTTAACACCTAACCTTTTATTTAATTTTAGACGACAGAAGATCTGTTCTCGTAGACGATTATTATAAACAGAAAAAGTAGCATTGTCGGCAAAACCGTAACTTTATTTTAATCCACGTGTGGTAAATACAACTGATTCAGTAAAGGTTGTGTAGATTAATATTATGGAGATTAGTCAATGGTTAAATAGTGCTTCAGGAGGATGAACGCAAAGCATTACCCAAAAATAAAAACACAATTAAATCCAAAAAATATTTGTAAAGCAAATTGGAGTAGAAAGGTTTCATAATTTCATAACCAATAAGGTGGAACTAATGACTTTGTTCCGCTATGGCTTATGAAGAAAATTATTGGTCTGAGAACAGGAACCCACTAGTAGATCCACTTCTTTCTTTCATCTTCATGAATTTCCATCATAGGTACGTACAAAAACAAGAAAAATGCAGCTCAAGCCAATTCAAGAGTTTACGAACACAGTCGAGCATCATTTCAATCATCCACAACTCATGTTTAACTTTAACAGAAGGAACACAAATCATAAGACACGTATTACCATATTAGCACGTAAACATGAGTCACAAAACATAAGTTCCAACCAAACAAGTTCATCTACGCAATCCATATTTTGTAAATATGAAACTATAGATATTACATTTTACGTTAGTGGTAAGTAGCTTCAGAAAGACTCGAGCAAGTAACCCACAACCGTACATATATTCGTTCGACCCTTAAAAGCTTCTGCAACCTTTGAAAGCTTTATCAGATGTCAAGCTGCTGCATCCACGGCATTAGCTGCTTCCTTCTGCCCAAAAGCTTCAAAATACTCTTTTCTGCAAAATAATACTCAAATGGTTAGTCATCCGATCCGACATATTGAAAGAATAAACTGAAATCAAATAGTGAGTAGCCCAAAGCTAACCTTGCAGGCAGATGATCATGTGGACGATTGCACGGTGTCCAAATTGGATCACCAACAAAGAGCCGATGTGCCAGCAAAAGGAACATTTGTTATGAATTATGAGTAACTTGGTGTACATAAAAGTAATAACCAAATTTTATGTTATATACTGAACTTACAGAAATGATGCATGAAAAACAGTACATGGATGGATATACTTACACAGAAACGGGAAAAATATTGCAGTACGAGACGAAAAAATATTGCAGAACGGGGACTTTGTTTTACAGAAACGGGAAGGAACAGAACAGAGAACCGGGGAAAATAACTTGTGTTATTTTAACGCGCCCAGATGGATTATTTATAGAAATAATTCTGCGGTTTATCAGTTGGGTTATTACCGTTGGCGTGCAAACCGTTCAATACTACGTAGTATCGTGATAATAACTAAAACAAAATCTGATAATATATTAAACAGATTTTTTCAAAAAAAAATTATATGACCCCACCCATCAACTCGAGCCCGGTCCTGACGGAGGCGCGCGTGTGGGTTTGAACCAAGCCTTGGCTAGGTCGTCTCCCTTCCACAAAAGTAGGGTGCCCCTTGGGGTCCTTCCCATTGAGCAAACATCCCATATATAAATTCTTCATTTTCCCTCTAATGCTCTATGTGGAACTTTTACAATTTTCAACATTTCAAGTAGGTGACTTTAGAGTCAATTTTCTCATTCAATTCTTAATAGATTTGAACACATAAATATACCACGTTATACTTGTAAGACCCCAACTTATTATAAATAAAATTGAATTTTCTCCATTTATTATTTTTAAATAGTAAGGGTTGATTTGATTAATGTGAATAGTTATGGGTAAAATACGCAAATATTTCAAATAAACAAGTGGTTATAAAATATTCGTTTGGTCGTGGAATATTCTTGCTGTCGGGGAATATTCGTACGACGGCGCAGCCTTGTGTGAGCCCCATAACGAAAAGCTATTGGATGAAGAAAACGACAAGAATAAGTTAGTTATAAATAACGGCGTAGTTGCTACCGTTAATACTGTTGGAATACCCGGTGGTTAAAACACAGTAGCACACGGTATTACACCAATTATTGATTCTTACGTAAGAAGGCACTACTCAATAATTGTTACAGTAATTACTGTTCAGTATTTTATTTTATTGATTCAATAATTGCTGCGTTGATATTTTATATTATTGTTGTTTCAATAATTGTCAATACACAATATTTTCTATTATCGGAGCAAAAATTCATATTATCTGAATAATAATATTGGATAACATTATTGGCAATGTCTAGAAAGTTCTGTCTAAGGAGAGGTTAGGTCATCTAATTGCGCGTCAGTAAGGAGAGATCCTTATTGGAAAACCCCCTCTATCCTAGGAACTGCCTGGTTGTCAGTATTGTGATTTTGTAATATTATTCGTGAATAATTAATTATTAATTTATATGATGAGGAAAATATTAATTTTATGTGGATATAAATGGAGAAAATTTTCAATGTGACAATTATTGAAAATTAATATTTTATCTTTTTCTGATAAAATAATTGATCAATTAAATATATTATTTTAATAATATATTGATGGTGATATTTTTACAATGAATGTGGGATATATAAGTATATGAGGAGGAAGAGTATTTTTGTGGCATTAAATAATTAACACATGTTTTGTGTGTCGGTAGACCCCATTTCTTGACTGAAATTCTATTATAGCCTGTAAATAGCCCGTTTATGGATTTCGGTCAATTTCTGTTTGAAATTTATAAAAACTTTCTTCTGTAAAGTTGTAGATAATGGAATTTCCTATGAAAAAGACATGGGGTTCGAATTTTTCTGATAAAAGGGCTATTTATTGTGAATTATTGAAGTTTCGGAGTTCCGAAATAATTAAATTTTGGAAGTTTAAAATATTTTAAGTAACAAAAACGTTTTTGGGATGTTGGCACATGTTTTGGCTGATGATTTTGGTCTGGTGTGGTGTGCGTAGGAATATAATTTAAAAATATTAATAATTTATTAAATTTTCTGCTTTGGTGTTCTAAGCATTTTTCTATAAATAGGGTGCTTAGGTTAGAATTAAAAATCACACCAGAAACTAAAGATTTCTCTATCTTTCTCTCTCGATATATTGAGCGTATTCTTGTGAGTATTTTAATACTTTGAGTGTTGCTATACGGTGCAAGTTCAAGTCATAGCATATATCCGGTGTTTCAACTAGAAGTACTATTTTTTCGAGGTAAGGGATATTTTTTTTTCCAAATGATATTATTTTTTTCAATATCATTATGCTGAAGTATTGATTTGAAATTTTAATCAAATTTGTAACTTTTTGTGTCGAATTTACTATTCACGTATACGGCACTATTCACAGAAAAATCAAAATTTGTTTTTCGTCCAAAATATCTATTATGGATACTAGCTTTGATTGTATCCATGTTTTGATCATTCTTGAATTTTATTCCGCTATGATTATTTATGAGGTATTTTTAGACATAAAATAGCTGAAATACGAATCTTTAATATTTATTCTTTTGTTTCACTGGATTCGTTCCCTTTAAAATATTTTTCATCATCCTCAGTCCTTAATGATGATATTATTGAATATCTTTGGCCTGTAGTGCAAAGATAAATGATTTTATAAAGAATATCTTTGGCCCGTAGTGCAAAGATGAACAGGTGTTGAGATGAACATGACCGACTGATGAATATCTTTGGCCTGTAGTGCAAATATGAATATTTGATTCAAGATGTATATTGATTTATGTTACAGGGATAAAATATTGATGAAGAACTTTTAAATTAATAGATAGTAGTAGATTTCATTCTCTACGTAACTCTTCTATGAATTATTATTTCCGCTACGAATATTGATCTGAAACTTGTTGTCTATTGTATTTTATCAGATTTTTTCCTGTTGAAGACTAACTATAATTTGTTCTATATTATATTAGTCATAATATTCTTTACTGGGCTAGTTGAGCTCACCCTTTTCCTTGTTGTTCCATTTTTCTTCTCAAGAGGCGAGAATGTAGCGAGTACTAGTCGGGGTATGGAATGATGATTCTAGAAGTTGTTTAGTAGTCCTCACTACTTTTGTATAATAATGTATCAATAATTATGATGAGAATTTATTTGGGTATAATATTGTCTAGAAGATAATATTTGTATTTAAACTCACAGTTTTTATGATGTATTAATAAAGTTGTAGTTGTTTCTGTACCATGTTATTGACAACCTAAAATGGGTGATGTATACCTATCTTGGGGGCGTCACAATACTCCTCGTTGAGAAGAACACATTGGTGCATGGACCTGACATTTTCGGATGAGTCCCTCATTAAAGTGAGCCTCAAAATGCTCTTATATTTAATGTTTCAAACCCATTTTCCAACAATGAATACGTATAATTATATGCGACTTCATCTTATCAACATATGTATGTGTTTATGTCATTTCATATTATCGACACACACATACATATATATATATATATATATATGCATTTATATATATGTATGTATGTATGTATCTCAAAACTATAATTATTTATTTTAACAAGGTAGACAATTATAATATCTAGGCCCGACAAAATATGGTTATGAGTTAGTTTTGGTTTTCAAAATATGTTTATAGTTCTATTTAAGAACTAAAATCATATTAACCATTTTTAATATGGATAATGTGGATTGGAACCATATGGTTATGGTTAAAAACCATATTAACCATTTTAATATTGTTATGGGTTATGGGTTCAATGAAAACCTGATTTGACACTAATATTATGTGATTATGTATATACCCCTTACACCCACCCCACCCCACCCCACCCCACCCCACCCCACCTTAACCCAACCAAAAATAATAATATTATGTGATTATGTTTATACCCCTTACCCCCACTCACCCACCCACCCACCCACCCACCTACCCACCTACCCACCTACCTACTCACACACCCAACACTCCCTCTAAAAAAATAATATTAAGCGATTATGTATACCCCCACCCCTACCCACTTACCCCCACCCAGCCACCCTCACCCCCACCCCAATCGCACCCAAGCACCCACTCCCACCCCCTACCCCAACTCCAACTCATATTAAGCGATTATGTATACAACACCCACCCTCTACCCCAACCCATCCACCCAACCCGCACCAACCCATCCATCCCACCCCACCCTAATCGTACCCCACCCACGCACCCACCTAGCCCACACACCTACCCCCACCCCCACCCCCACCCCCACCCCAACCCCAACCCCAACCCCACCCCCAACCCCACCCCCAACCCCACCCTCAATTCATATTAAGCGATTATGTATATATCACTCACCCTCTACTCCAACCCACCCCACGCACCCACCCAACACTCACCCACGTATCCACTCACCCCACCCGAACCGCACCCCACTCCACCCACCTACCCACCCATCCACCCACCCAACACCCCCTCTTAAAAAAATGATATTAAGCGATTATGTATACCCCACCACCCCTACCCACCTACCCCCACTCAGTCACCCCCCACCCCCATCCACCCACCCACCCACTCACCCAGCACTCCCTCCCAAAAAATTTGACTATAAAAGGTATATACATAATCACATAATATTATTTTTTTTGGTGAGGTGTAGGGGGGGTGGGGTGGGTTGGGTTGGGTTGGGTTGGGGTGAGGGGGGTGGGGTGGGGTGGCGGGGTGGGGGTAGGTGGATAGGGCGGTGGGGGTAGGTGGGTAAGTGGGTAAAGGGGTGGGTGCGTGTGTGGTTGAATTTTTTGAATATGTAAATATGGGTGGAAAGAATTTTTGATTTAGATTTGGAATAAAATATGGGTCGAAAAATGGTTAACCAGGTTGGAACTATATTTCTTTTTAAAAATATGGTTCCAAACTTTACCCAACTCAAATAAATAAAAATGGTTAACCAACCCATTTGGTTCAAGTTAATATGGGTTGACCCGACAGTTAATCAACTATATTGTCAGGTCTAATAATATCGTTGTCACGTGCGAAACTGCCGTTCCATCACTGAATTGCTACACAAGTACAGTAAATAGTAAGCAAAATACAGTTTAATAAAAACTTCACTAGCTGTGGGGTACAGAACATCCATACCTGAAGGCACAATAGCATAATTATTGTCCATAGTGAAATTTCATACTCATTCATCACATAGTTTTTTCAAGTGACATTCTTAGATGTCTTAATTTCCCTGATAAGTTATTTCTCTATCTTATAAAAATATATGAGATGATCAATTGCATGCTTGTGCGATACTAAGTGGAAGACATATTGGAATATCTCCTTTCTTCCAGGAAAAATAATTATTTTATATCTAAAAGGAAAATTCACAAGTGTAATTTATGTATCAGCCACAAGCCCCAGCTATTCATAGTTTAGATACCTTGATATAGTTGTCAGTATCAAGTGTAAACAGGTGGTAAATTCCAGCAGGCAGTACAATCATTCCCCCTTTCTTTACCCAGACGCGGATCCAACCATCATTGTGATCCCTCACATCAAAATAACCTTCAGAGAAACGCTAATTAGAGAAGCCTAAATTAGCAGGAAAAGCAGGAACTATGAAGTCAAGTTGATATGTAAAATAATCTTACCACTTCCACCAACACAGTAGCGGATTTCCTCATCAGTGTGAAGATGCTCTTCGAAAAAGCTTTTTATTTTCACTTCATAATTTGGCAACTTTTCTGGGCACACCTCATAGAAGTCCTGAAAGCAAAAGCTAATGCTTTGATATACTACCTATACTTGCATGCAGACAGGAAACAAAACTAGTTTGCTAGATGTGCTGATACATCTTAGAAACATGGAGTAGTAAAAAAATGGAACAAGAAAACATGAGAATTCGACTAACCGTGTAAATATCCACGAGCTTCACGAATTTTCTTCAACTCCTCATCTGTTTCATAGTTATCAGCATCTAATCGCCAGCTCAGCACTCCAAGCTCCGCAAAGTTAAAACAGAGGCTCACGAGAGTATGTAATAACTATTAAAAGTTGTTTTACCTTGTAAAGTCCATTTCAAACTTCAAAGACTATACCAGCATGTTTTTCCAGAGTCACAAATTCCTTCGGATTTCGCTGATGGGGTAGTCTTTGGTCTTCAACACTATCATCCATGTACCATGCCTGTATGACTTCCTCCCTGTCATCCTGCATAAAACCACAACGCTGATTAATGTCCCATAATTTTCTTGCATTTCTCTACTTCTTCCCTCCCCAATCCAACCCAACATTCAGAGTATTCTTTTCTATTCACCTAAAGGGCTTATCCTTCAATATTTTGATGATCACAGACAAGAATATTGATCTAACATGTACATAACTTGGGAATATGTAGGCTTACATGTACAAAGTGCACATGCACATATACTACACCTTTGAGATATTAAGAAGCAGGATTATGTAACAGAAACATATGATACACCGAAGCATTCTACTTCTTGTCAGTGGCTGGCTCACATTTGAACTACATTAAACTCAACAACGGACAAACCGTATGATGATAAGACTCAGCTTCAACCCCACCCCCCACAAACCGGACACTGGGAACATATGGGTTATCTACTTATATCAGGTATAAAATGCCCTATGAATTAACAACCTTTAGCATCAATACTTCTAATTTTTATGCAAAAAAGAAACAGAAGCCTATTGAATTCCCTCCCCTCAATTATCATACAACTTCCAATTATTTGTCACGTCTAGAAAAACTGAATTCCAGCCCCCTAAGTTGCAGCTGTAGAAATAAAATTTATCGTGGAGCGTGGTCAATCAAACCAATGTAGATTTTTCCATTTACTGCATACACACACACACATAAGCATAAAATATTATAAACACAGATACATACATATATATATATATATATATATATATATATATATATATATGACCAAGATAGAGGACAATACAAGAGTAGTTCAAAATCAAATTAGGTTGACACAAAATTTGAATCCTATAGAATAAAGAAAACTACGAACAGTTATCAAACAATATATACACGTATATGCGCACAAAATTTCTGTGAACTGGCTGATTGCAATAAAACAGATGTATATATATACACATATAAACAAGTACATAAGCTAAAAGCCTGAAATCCCTAAATTAAAATTTTAAAAAAATTAAAAAATTTACCTCACTTGCAGACCCCATTTCTGTTCTCTAATCTCCCTACAGATTTGTTTTCCAAGTAAATGTAGGCCTTGCAGCAAAGCTATATAAAGCCCAACTCCTACTGGGCTGTTACATTAGTACCTTAAAATAAAAGCAACGGTCCATATGAGTGGAATTATCAGATTAAATATTTGTCATATAAATTCACAAAAGTTGAGAGTAAATAAGTCTGAATATTATTATTTGAGCTCAACTGGTTTAATAAATGAGTTTAAACTATGAATCGAGTTTAATTATTTAATTAATAAAATTTCTTCTTTGAATTTGACTCATCAATCAATACCTTTTTTATATATAAAGACAGTAAAGTCGATCTTTTAAATTGTAAAAGTACTCACTGGGTCAATTAAACATTAACTCGCTCAATTGAAAAACTCACGAACGAGTCCATCCTTCATTCGATCTCTGGCGTATATGTTTGTTTGTCTAGAATTTTATTTTATCATCTATTAAGTTAATCATTTTGATGAATCTCTAATTTGTTCTATATTTATCCTTATATTATGTTTGCAAATGCAAATAGTTTAAAAGGAAACCGAGCAACTATATTGCAACAAATATTCCCATTTTGCCAATCCAAAAAGAAGGGTTAAGACCCATAGATGATCGTAAGTTAAAAAAAATGAGGGTGGTTATAAACTTTATACCAGAGGACAATAAGTTTAGTGCCAGAAAAACTTCTACATGTATTTTTGCTTTCTTGATGAACCTCAGAATTTACAGTGAAATATGGTCATATCAGCAACAAATAATTTTTTAAATAATACCTCCATTGAAGCTCGAACCTTGACCATTCCCATGTATGGGTGGTTCATGCATTACTTGAGTTAGAGAGTTTGCTGGTCATTGTTCATATATCTAATCTGTTTCAACTGGTGAATAGTTTGAAATACATAATCATATGAAGGGAAATTATAACAGTCACAATAGGTTATAGCTTTTATTTTTGCTTTCCTATTTTCTTTTTTGTTTTTCCTTTTCTCTTGAAATATCCCAATTACAACTTTGGTGATACTTATCTATCAAACATAATTGTATATCTAATCTATTTGATCCTTAAAATTAGTTCATTGTGGTCGATATATATGTGATAGTGCACCAAAAATGATAAAGTATGCGTAGTTTCGTCTATGTTAGATGCTTGATCTCATGTCCCAAATAAGGCCTGAAATAGCAGATTTTGCATCTAGTACCAATAATGTCTGACAAGTCATATGCATTGCAAAGTTTTGATGTCATGATTCAACCAAATGATCTGATAATTTGACTAAAGGGGTTGGTTATTTTATCTTGATACTTGATCGATTCATGCAGCTTTTAAAAAGGGTTGCTAAAAGAAAGAAAAATGATTTGGAAAATAGAGAAAGAGCCCTATAGCCTAGAGGCTTCCAGATCAGTGGTGTTTTGAGTCTATTGGAACATAGTTTTGTGAAAGAAAGTCACTTAACCTTCACAAAAGAGTTGAATTTTTTTAAGTTTTTTGAGTTTCCTTACTAAATCGAAATCCCAGAGATATAATCATAACTATAACCACTGGCAGGTTCATTTATTTTTTTGGAAAATTTCATGCATTAACTAAATTCACATCAAAGTTAAAATTTGTGACTCAAATTATATATTTTTATACTTCAGTCTAATTGTGGTTGAGAATGTGGGGGTTTCCCAGGCAAAGAGTTGGCACTAGAGCTAAAGAAGAGGGTAAAACAAGGGATTCCAAGAAAATGAAGAACAAAGAAGGATAAAGTTAATTTGGTAAATATGTAATTCTGGGAATTCAGGTCTTGATGAGGCAAAGGTTGATCTTTCAAAAGGAATGTAAGATGCTGGAGATCATATGAAGTTACTACTACTACTACTACTACTACTACTACTATTACCCTGTCATGGAAGTATAAGGATCATATGCAAACAGTGGATCTATTGGAGCATGCTCAAGTGGATAACCGACTATCTTATAAATATTTGCTCATGCTTCAGATAACATACTCTTAATCTTCAATTTTTTTTTCTTCATCTTTTCCTAGCATGCCTTTTTCTCTGTATATGTTGAATACATGTATTTTTCTTGTCACCACTAGGTTCCTAATTTTTTTAATATGCATAATTTACTGTTTAAACAGATTGCCATCTGATGGTATTTTGCATGTACTCTTCAAGCCTTTCAATTTTTTCAATTAGGTAATTAAATTATTAATTTTTCCTACTTTGGTTCAATTAAAATTGTCTCATCATAAATTGATAACGTGACTTTAACACCAAGGATGTGATCAATGATGTGTTAAAACAATATTCATTTTATAATTAGTTTAAATCATTTTATAAAAACTAAATAAGCATAAATGTAATATTATATTATAATTTAACAACAAAAAATAAACATAATTTAAAAATTAAACATCGATTTAAAAGGTTATTTTTTATTCGAAAAAGGAACCAAATAAAAATTATAAAAAATATTACTTAACATTATCATTAACACCTAATTTTTAAACAAAACATAATGGGAAAAAAGATGTCTGGACTAATTATTAGATATCATCATACTTACAACTATCGTTAACTATTTCTTATCCACAAAATAAAAAAATGGTATTAAATTATTAAAACAAAATTTACACAATCACTTTTCAAGTACTTGAGCTCTTAGTTAATAGAGAAAATAAATTAAAAACTAGTAATTAAAAAGTAAATAACACTCACCATTTTGCCTCTATGAACCCATCATCTTCAACTTCAATTGAATTAAAATTCAAAAAAATTAAAAGATCGATCAAAAAAGTGAAAAAAGGTCAATAGTTCGAGTTGATAATTTATATTTAAGCTTAATTTTTAATTATATATATGCATTGATTAGTCTAGTCAACGGGGCCACGTTATTAATTTATGACGCAGCGGGTTCAATTAAACAAAAATGTAAAAAATTGATAATATAATGGCCTGATTAAAAAAATTGAAAGATTGATCACTGAAGTGAAAAAAATATTATTAGTTTAGATTAATTATTTATACTTAAGAGTTAAGCCTAAAAAAGGAGTTCACGCTTATACACAATGTGACGTTCCCAAAATAGGTATACATCACCTATCCTGAGTCGTCAAATACATGGTACAGAATACAAATATAATCTTTAATATATAACAAAAGAGCTGTGAGTTTTAATATAAATATTGTCTTCTAGATAATATCCACTCTCAGAATAAGTCCTTATTACATTTATTGTCACACTATTTGACAGAATAGTGAGGACTACTAATACTATCCTCTGGACCATCACTCCGTTCCTCGACTAGTCCCCGCTACGTTCTCATTTCCTGAAGAGAACAATGAAAGCAAAAGGGTGAGCTCAACTAGCCCAGTAAGAAATATTATGACTAAGATAATGCAGAATAAATTATCATTTGTCTTCAACAATGTTAAACTGATAAAATACAATAGACATCAAGTTTAACTGCAGCGAAATAAGCAATCCATTAAAAGAGTCAAGTAGAGAATGAAATCTACTATCTTTTATGATTTAAAAGGTTTTTCATCACTTTTTTCGCTGGGGCTCAGCTTAATAAATAATCAACATCATCGAATCACTCATGCACTACAGCCAAGGATATTCTTTAGTATCACGACCACAATTATCCATGCATTACGGGCCAAGGACATTTTTGTATTCATCAATGATCATGATCATGCCAACAACTGTCCATCAATGTACTACGGGCCAATGAAGACTTTTATCACATCATTTATAACATTACGGTCATGATCATACCGAATGATCCCTTGTCATAATCATACCAAGTCCATCTATGCACTACAGGCCACAGATGACTTTCAAAAAATATAAACATGAGGATGATGACAATGATATACGAATTCAATAAAACAAGTTCACGAATTAATTTATCTAGGAACTAATAACGTTCAAATTGTCAACATGATACTTCTTTGTAGAGTAAAATTCAAGAATGCTCAGAAGAATATTTCCATAAAAAGATACTGGATGAAGCGTAAATATCAAGTATATTCTACTAATTTCATGGAGTATAGAAGATAAAACTTTAATCAACAGAGTATAATAAGGAATGGAATAACAAAAGAAATCACCAAGCATGTGGTAGACCGCACAGACAGGTTATTCCAACATAATAATAAAGACGGAACCAAGTCTGGCGTAAAACGCACAGACAGGATATTCCAACAGAATAATAAAGACAGAACCAGGTCCGGTGTAAAACGCACAGACAGGTTATTCCAACAGAATAATAAATAACGGAATCAGGTCCGGCGTAAAACGCACAGACAGAATATTCCAACAGAATAATAAAGACCGAACCAGGTCCGGCGTAAAGCACAGACAAGATGTTCTAACAGAATAATAAATAATGGAATAACAAAAGAATTTCACCATGTATGCGGTACTTCACATAACCAAGTTATTCCAACATAATAATAAAGAATGGAATAACAGAAGTTCTCTTCATGAAGACGAAAGAAAGAAATAATACCCCTTACCTTTGAAAGAAACTGGATATAGGAGTAGTGAGGTAGCAGGCTTCTCTTCTTCTACAGATTTTCTCTCTACAATTTCTCTTTATAATAATTGCTCTATAGCTTTAGTGAATTGGTGAGAAATGAAGGAAGAATGAGCTTCTATTTATAGAAATATATAGTTTCAAAAATTGCATATTTTGGGGCTCGAAAATTTACAGTACAATACCTCCAACTTTTTCTTTATTTTTAATTTAGTCATGCAAGTATTATCAAACTTGCACCACCTCCCCTAATAGTAAATAATGTGATTCAATCGTATATCATGTGAATCAATAGTTCTAGACATGTAAAAATACGAATTACAGTATAGTACCTCCATCTATACCTCTATTTTAACTTAGTCATGCAAGTATCATCAATCGTGCACCAACTCCCCTAATAGTATAAGAATGTGATTCAATAGTACACACATGTGAACAAATAGTTATATGAGCATGTGAATTAGTAACAATTAATTGCTCATTTACCCGATTAATTACCCTGTTGGTCAATATAACCTCCGCGCATCAATTATTATCGAAATAAATGTCAATTTTTACAAACACAAATAATTTCAACATAATGAAATAATTTTTATCAAAAATATAAATTTTGAAATTTTGAAGTTTGACTTTTCCCGAAAAAGTCAACTGTTGACTTTTTGACCAAATAGTAAACCCCGAAAAATTTTGTGCTTATAGTCTATTTTTACTAATTTCATCGTTCCGGACTCAAATATCACGTCCGCGTCTCCAAATTCAACCCCGATCACAACTTCAATTTTAATAACATTCATCATTAATATTATAACTCACAATATTTATCAACCAGGTCGTTCCCAGGAAAGAGGGGGCTTTCCAATAAGAATTTCTCCCTATTGACGCGCAATTAGGTGACCAAACCTCTCCTTGACAGAACTTCTAGACATTGTAAATATTGCAATTTAATAATATGAATAACTTTGCCGTCTCCATTATTGATTTAATAAAATAACATATTGTACATATGATACTGTGACAATAATCGAATCAATAATATGAGATATATGATGCAGCAATTACTGTAGCAATAATTGAGTATAATCGAGTGACTTCTCACGTAAGCATCAATAATCAATACCGTGTGCTATTATACAACCACGCGTATTACTGTACTTTTACTACCGAGTAGTTCAACAGTATTAATGGTAAAACTTCTGCCGTTATTTTCATAAAAATATATTTGTCGTTTTCTCAATCCGACAATAATTCCGTTGTAGGGTCCACCAATGATTGTGCCATCGTACGAATATTTCCTGTTAAAACGAATATTCTCCAACCAATCGAATATTATATAACAACTTGCATACTTTGCAAAATTTATAAATACTACTCACAACTATAACATTATATCAAATCCACACCATAACATTAAAAAAATTATTTCAAAAAAATTAAATATTTACTCATAAAATCTGGGGTCTCACACACAACGGATACCATGGGCATTATTTAATTAATAATAGATACAATGAACATTGAGGACACAAACTTTAATCTTTTTGGTCCATCTTAAAAAATAGATAGCATTAGTTTTACATGTATTTTTGATATTTTTACATAATTTCTTTTCATATGAAGGTGAAACTCACTGTATACTTATGTGAAAGAGGACCATGTAAAAATATAAAAAATTATATGTAAAAATATCAGTTTCCTAAAAAATTAGTTATACAATAAAAGAGATTAAACATATATCTATCCACACTATATTATATGTGGACTGATCCATTGACAACGTTATCAATTTAACATTATCTTTACAACCGATCGTGAGCGTCCATCCTAAGATCAACCAGTTTAATAGAGTTCTCGTTCGCAGTTTAATACTGCGACCGAGTCAAATAACCAAAAAAACCGTCCCCATAAGCGACTGTATATTAGACAGTTATGTATATATATTTTTTCCTTTATATAATTATAAAAGTAGTATATTATATTAAATATAATATTTTAAACTAAATTATCACTCATATTTATTTACATAATTTAAATGATAATAAAAATAACAATACATAAAGTACGAAGATATATATCAATTTTTTTTTTCTCAGTACGGTACAATCAATGCTGAGCCTATTTATCTTTCTTCAGTTATTTTTTAGGAGTACTATTTATCTGGACACGTTTAACCTAGTTGGCAGCCTTGTCCCTTTTCTGTGGGCCCAACTCCCATTTTTTAAGTTTTTAAATTTCGAAACCTCTGTATTACCTGCTCTCTGCACGTGCATGAAACCTGAATCTTTTCTTTTTAGTAAATTATTAAGAAAGACTTCCCATTCTCTCAATCTACTCTATTCTGAATTTGCTTTTAAAAATATTAATTAGAATATGAATCCTGTTATTGTGATAAAATTATGTTAAATTATAATTATAAAATTGGTAAAAATTATAAAAAAAATCATACTTATTATATATTTGGTATAAAAAAAATCATAATTTGAATTTAATGGTCATAGGAACTCACCTAGGACCTAATATTGTTAATAATTTGGAGGTTCAAATGCATCAAATTTTATATCCGTAAACGCTAATGATCGAATAAATATTTTGTGCGTTTAAAAGTTTAAATACAATGAATCAATTTTAAGATATGTATTTAAGTTCAAATATATATTACGTTAATGAATTAAATAAGTTATTTGTAGAAAAAAGAAAAAGAGAATTCAAAAGAATAAGATGGTACTTTATTGCATATTAAGAACACGCATTTTGTATTACGAAGTCATCTAAATAATTAAGATATAAATATAAATTATTAAATTAATAATTAAGATACAATGCCACGTGACATCAAATTTTGACATTTTGAAAGTTAGCATGAGAGAATGTTACAATCAAAATTATTACATTATTTATTTTTTAAATATAATTAATTTTAAAAGTAGCACTACTTTTGTATAATCTTTATAATATTGCTTATTAAAAAAATAAAATAAAATTTATATTTAGAAATGAAGGGGATAACTTGTATATAAGCATACTAATAAGAGAGAAAAGGGTCAGAATAATAATGGGGACTGGGGTTGGGGTTTCATTGACTCAGATGTTGGAACCGTACCAGACAACCACCCCCATACACTCTGTGTACGCTACCACACGTGCGTCCTGTTCTTTTTACTACTAATATAAACAAAATAGGTTCCATTCGATTTATGCTAAATCTAAGATTAATCAACTAGTTTGCTTAAATATGTTGAATGGCTTGATAAAAGAGAAACTAAGAAACACAAAATTCAACAAGTTTCTTAATATTAATAAATAACGTTGATATATTATGATAATATTGTTGGAAATGGGTTTGAAATATTAAATATTAGAGTATTTTGAGGCTCAATTTAATGAGGGATCTACACTTCGAAAATGTCGGTCTATGCACCAATGCGTTCTCCTCCGTGAGGAGTATATATTGGTATACTTATTTGTTCAAATTCATTAATAATTGAATGAGAAAATTGATTCCAAAGTCACCTACTTGAAATGTTATAAATTGCATAAGTACCACATAGGCTATTAGAAGAAAATGTGAAGAGTTTATATATGAGATGTTTGTTCAATGGGAAGAGCCCCAAGGGACATCCTACTTTTGTGGAGGGGAGATGACCTAGCCAAGATTTAATTTGGACCCACGAGCAAGGCCAAGTCCGAGGTAGGTGGGGATTTATATAATTTTTTTGGGACAAAATCTGTTTAATTTATTATCATCATACTACGTCATTTTGACAAATGAATTTGTTTAATTTATTATCACGATATTAAGTCGTTTTGACGAATGGATGCGTGCCAACAGTCATATCCTTTCTTAACAGTCACAAATTTATTCTATAAATAATCAGTGTGGGAGCGTATTTCTGAGATATATAATTTCGTTCCCTTTCTGCAGTTTATTACTGGCAGTATATTCTCGTTCTGCGTTTGCAGTATATGTTCTTCCATTTCATTCAAGGAGACTTTGTGAATTCAAAGGACTCGAATTTGTCTGTCTTGTAAATTTAGAATCTGATTTCGCCAAGTAAGTAAAATAAATTATTAATTCTGTTTTTTGTTCATACTAAGTTTGATATTGTATATTAAATAAACTATATATACAGAATAACAAATATACAATATACTTATTAAGTAATTACATGTTAAGAATTTTATATTATTTTATAATTTAAAATAAAAATGTACAAAAGTTTTAAATGAATAGAAAAAATTAATTTTTAAATAGAGTGAGTGACTACAATTTTATCCAAAAAATATTGAAGTATTTATTGGTCTAGTTACCTACTAACTTTGTCGCTGTGTTATTCCACTTTTTTCATGATAGTGTAAATGAATCGAGTCAAGTCGACTATTAAGTTATTCAGATTCAGTTCATAAAATTTATCAAGTAAAAAATAAAGGTAGATTGAAACTTATGTAGCTACCAAGTCGAGTACGATCTCGAATTGAGTTCGAACAATTAAAATTTTTCGAGTATAAATAAAAAATTATAATTTGAGTAGATTATAGTAATTTAACAAATTTTTAAATTTGTTTATATTTAAATCATTTATATTTTAAATCAAACAAGTATAAATCGAGCCTAAATTATTTACTCGCCTTATTTACCAAAATGATATTTACTGCATTTAGAGTAATTTCTCGGCAATTTTTAATTTAAGCTAATGGCACATTCTTAATACATGACCAAGGACAGAACTTTCACTCAATCAAGTCTAAGGTTGTGTTTGATAAACTTGAGAATTGAGATTTGAATGATTATGATATCTTAATAAATTAGATCATCTGAATGGTTTTAATGTCTGAATCTAAAAAATTATTTGATAACTAAAAAATAAGTTGTATCTTAATGACACTATTTTATCATTTTAAAGGGTAAAATTTTATTTAATAATTTTTAATATTCAATTTAATAAAAATAAGTGCATAATATTGTTGAATATATTTATATAAAAAAATTATCAAAAAAAATTCATTAAGAGATACCTCTTAATTATTAAGATTTCATTTTCTGTCTTACCGATTAAGAGGCATTCATAGGTAACAAAAACAAAAATAAACAACATCATGCCTCTTAGCGAATAAGAGACAGTCTATTAAGAGACAATCAGATGTAAACAAACAGCACCTAAGCCTATCCCAACCAGCTATGGGTCCGTATAATATAGTATAACTAGCTTTACTACTCGTGACTCCGGCATTACGTACGAAAAAGGAGGAGAGATTGTCGGCGCTAGAGAATAGAGGAGGCAGATGATGAGCTCAGGAGGAGGAGAATCTGAGGGTGAGAGAGTAATTTTTTATCCTTTAAAGTTAAAGAGGGTACAATGGACGGTAAGATTTGAACGATTCTAATCATTTATTAAAGTGAGCGAAAAATTTAAAATCAATCGTATTTTGTTAATTAAATATAAACATGTCGTGTGTAAATTTATAGAGATGTTGAATTAATGTAACTATGTGACCTGGGACTCTCTCTACCTATGAGTTTTGTTGATTCTCCTCGACACATTGTTGTGTTTGTTAATTCTCCTCATTCAAGATTATTGTGTACTTAATTACCAAGATATATACAGCCAAAAGCTCATAAATGTTGTTCTAATATTTCAAAATTAGATATATAATTTTATTTTTAAAGTCCAACCACGACATAATAAATTTTAAAATTAATATAAATTTAGAATTATTTTTTAAAAAAAATTAATAATTTTTTTATATACTATAAAATTAAATGAATTCACATCATTTTGAAATTTAATATGTTGTCCTTTGACTTCAAAAGTCAAATTAAATTTCTAATTTTGAAATGAAAAAAAAATACTATTTACTGAATATTATTTGACAATTTATTTTATAATAAATATATCCAATAACTCAACTAGAAAAGATTTAACTTATGTTTGTTTGGAAAACGGAACCAAGCCCATGATTATATGAAGATAGATATTATTTGATAATTAACGTCCTAAATATGTCTGACATTATTTTATAGAAATTGTTTGAAATATTGTATGATTAGCGAGTGAATAAAAACTATACGTCAAACTTTGTAAATAAAATGACAAGTTTTAATTATTTTAAATACCAAACAATCACATATTTACATGACATATAACCAACCAACCAACCACAGACTCTGTGAATAAGAATAAACTCAAATTTTAAACCAGATAAATGATTCATTATTACTAAATCAATCCATACTTGATTATGTCGTTTGTTACCAATTAAGTGTACTTATGAGTCTTTTAAAAGAGAGTGGTACCACTTGTTTTTTTTATTATAAAAACGCCACTCACGGTCCCATTTATTTTTTAAAAAAGACTCCAAAACGACGTAGTTTTAATAAAAGAGTGCTATTTAAGGAGGAATGCTATTTACGTAGTTTTAAACGACGTAGTTTAATTTTATTCTATATAAGTGTCGTTTTGGAATCTCTATGTAATATTGCACTATTTTTTCTTAATTTACCCCTCTATTTAATAATGAGAAGAGACAATTATGAAGAGAGAAATAATTAATTGGGGACATAAAAGATATTTTATATTATTTCTTAATAATTGTGTTTAATTTTAAAATATCAATTAATCTAAATAGGAGGGAGTATTAAATTCGATCTACATAGACGACCTGACACCAAATTCTTCCCATATCCAACTTCCCATTTAATAATAATAATAATAATCCAACACCAAACCTAATAAGAATCATTAAATTTCTTGTTACAAATACTATTTAAATAAGATTGAGCAACTAAAAACAAACAATTAGAGAGAGCGACATATTTTTAAGTAATTAAAAGTTAGGCAGGCAAAACTCATAAAACAGTATTTCTTTCTTTCTTTCTGCTCTCCATATACTGTATGCCACAAAAACCTTTTATTCTCACTCACTCTCTATCCTTCCATCCATCAATATTCTATACAAAACCCTCCTCTCTCTCTCTCTCTCTCTCTCTCTCTCTCTCTCATCCTTTAATGCAAGAAGTGTCTTTGACTTGGACGGACTCTTCACACGAGAGAGAAAAACTACTACTAATACCAAGCATTCAATAATTCCACTCCCCCCTTATTACACTTACACTACTCTCACTCTTTAGTCCTCTCAAATCTTCATCTCCTTTTGGGCTACCACTGTAGCATTTAATTCACAAGTAATTAATTAATCTGTCGGAGCTTCCAGAACAATCCGTCAATGGGCGTGTTTCGCGGCCGCCGCCGTCTACCAATCGCCTCCATTTTTATTGCTCTGCTTTTCCTCATTTTCGCTTCCGCCACCGCTTCTCTCAACCCAACTCGCAAACTCGGTAAGTTAACTCAGCTGTAAATTGACCCACTTGCAAATTAAGTAACCCAGCTCGGTTTTGGCTAATCAATTGATTTGGGTACGTTTTTTTAGGTGGTGGGATGAGGAAGGAGAGGGAATATACAAGTGGGTCGGCGGCGGAGGTTTTGGAGGATTTAATGATGACTCGGAGGAGACTCAGTGGGCCGGGATCATCGCCGCCGTCATGCAGATCCAAGTGCGGGAGGTGCACGCCGTGTACGCCGGTTCACGTGCCGGTTCATCCCGGTTTGAGCATACCGTTAGAGTACTACCCGGAAGCGTGGCGGTGCAAGTGTGGGAATAAGCTCTACATGCCTTAGTAGTGTATGATATATGATATGATATGAATGAATTAATTAATTAATACCCCTTGAATATAATGCACCCCCAATACATTTTAACTAATTAATAATAGAAAATTTTATTTATATTTTTAATTTCCTCCTCTGCATTATTCTAATTTGTATGTAATTAATTGTAGTAATTAACATGCTCTTGATTCTCTCTTTTATTTCATGTGAAATTGACAGAGAACTTTGGAAATGTAAGTGTTAGTGAGATTTTCGGGAGGGACTTCTCTCTCATCATCATCATCATTTTTTTATTCAATTAATTTATGAATTCTAGTGTCAATGCAAGTGACTGATAGACAGAATGGAGGAATTAAAGGGTGTGGATAAAGTGATGAGTTTTCTTTAATCAAGAAAATAAAATAAAATTAATGGTTAAAAATCGTCATTAATATTGTTAGAGTAATACTCCATTTAGACTAAATTTCAAATTGAATCCCTAAATTTTAACTTTAAAATTAATTTGTACTTTAAATTTTGAGTTATAATATAATTTGTACCCTTCACACTAAAATTTAGAGTATAAATTGTTTTGAAATTGGAAACTTAAAATTTAGGGATATTAGTCCAATACTTAAACTTTAACGACAACATAATAATTATTGCGGTGAAACATTATCAATGACCACCCTAGTTTAAATGGGTAGCTAGCTGACCAATTTGGGGATGAAGTTAAGCTGAAATACATTTATTTGATATTTTTAATCTTACCATAATTCAGTTATTTTTATTTTTACTCTCTATATATTTTCTCTCTCCTCTGTCTGTCTGTCTTCTGTGTTTGGGAACGTGGGGGGTTGTGGGAGAAGGGAAATGAGAAAGATTTGATGGTTCACATGTGAATGAGAGACGGATTTCCATTCTTTTTCAACAGTATTAGTAGGGGATGGATTTGAGGGGGGGGAATTGGAAGTACATTGTTTTCCTTTGTGTTTGTTGTTTTCTGAATTTTTACCATAATCCTGTAGCTGTCTGGATACTAATATGCTATACGAGGGAGGGAGCGAGGGAGGGAGGCATTTATAATTTTCATATAATATATATACTTACCGATAAAAAGGAATACATACAATGCTGACATGCAGGTCAGGAAGTGATTATTTTTTTTGCGTATCAACGTTGTATTAACCAACTTACTTACTATGAAGTTAATTTGATAATAACCGAGTTGGTTAAAACTGTTACTGTTACTGTACTGTACTGTTCTGGTCGTCCGTATGTATGTTTTGTAGTAGTATTTGTAGACTGGATTGAAAATGAGTAGTGAAAGCTATATTTCATATATGTATGATATTATTATGTAGTTTTTCCTAGTCCATAATATCCCATATTCAGGTGTGAAAGTCAGTCGTGCAGTAAAACAGGGGCCAATCCTATGTAAAGTAAAAACACACAATGCCACTTTTTCCATAAGCCTCTGTTACTACATTGTGTCACAGTTATCAATTGGTCAATCTATCCATCCATCATTATTATTAGGACAACACAAATTTCTTTTACTAAACTGTAGAATTAGCAATAAAGGGTAATTTTATAAAGTTAGGGAGAAGTTTTACACTTTGAAACTCAATTCTATCTCTCAACTCTATTTACTAACATTCACACCGGAGGCGTGCTTAAGGCGGTCAAACCGAAAATGCACACACGAAGGATAAATACTTAATTTAAATTGTATTTAAGTGGAATAAGTTTTTATATTTATGATCGTATTAAAAAATTTAAATCATGCAAATAAAAGAGCATCAACAAATATAAAAGTTTGATATTTTTCTCACCTTCTTTTTGTCCATTACTTCATGTTCTTTATCTAGAAGATCCACTCAGTCTTACAATACCTTTCTCATGAACAGATGAAGCATCTTATGAATGCTGGATATCACACCAATGCACCAAATTGCATCTGATACACTCACAAGGGAAGCCCCAAACATCCTTCTAAACTTGATATGAGTTAGTTTACCAACTCAAAAAGATCTGTAAGCACAATTAAAGGTGGAAAGAGTGTTGCATTTCAACAGAGTTCAGAATTATAGATTTCCCTGCCAAATAAAAGTCATTGCACATTTGGCGCGAACCAATAAGTTGAATAGAAGGAGCAATTACGTAAGAGGTAACAAGCATGTCTTGTAATCCTTAGAACTTATTCAAACATTGAAAATGCTGCACTAAAACGAATTCATGAAACAAGAATTTGTTTAAAATAGTGTCGTAGAATTACCGGGTCAATTTCAACAACAGAAGACGGTCTAATGTTGATGATATTGAGAGTCTCAGCTTTTGCAAGGTTGTACGTTTTGCTTTTTACAATGAAATTGTTGATGCTCTCTTGCATTTGATTGCAACCAGCACTCTGCTCCAAATAATCGAAAACCTAAGAGGAAACAAAATCAACCAACTGTGGAAAGATACTTGTAGCCTTTACCCAAGAATTACATACGAAACATTTGCAAGTGAAAATACCCAACCTTGAACTCTGAAGGTGCTATTGGAGCAATTACTTGTGTGGGGTCTTTTCCAGCCCCTCTAGATCGCAGGATATCAAGTACTTCAAAATTGGTAAGTGGACCAGCATTGGCTTTTAGTCTGCAAAGTGTCTAAATTTAGTTAGCTTAATCACCAAAAGGACTAAACATGGCTACAAACTTGTTAAGCTCAAAGGTAACTGATTGATAGGGTAACTGAGTAAGATGGTAGAGATACATACATCTTCATCACAACAAAACCAAGATTTGAGCCCAATTAGCTGCAATATTATCACACTTTGAGTAAGCACAATCAAGTGTTGACCTACACAAATATATCTGGAATTTCATCTCAAAGTAAAAAATGTATCAAGTCATAAGCTTGCGAGATTATTCCATACCACAAATTTCAATTTTCCATCTTGGTTAAATTAATACCTTTCCATCACCCATACGATATATATAAAAGTTGACATACACTTTTCACAGCATTAATCCTAAATAAAGAGTTAATCCCTAAATACTAGTAGCAACTCTACATATTAGAACTTTTTTTGAAGGGAAACATGCCAAAATAATATGCTTCAAGGAAAAAGAAAACAAGAAAAAAAACACCAATTTTTCAAAGCATTATCAAATCCCACATTTATCTGTGACAAAAAACAAAACCCAATATGGCCCTTCTGCTTAGTTTTTGAAAATATTTACTGATGAATTAAAGGAATAAACTTTAACACACATCAGTATAAATATTTGAGGAAGATAAAGCAACCTCCTAAATACGCATAAATGCATCAAATATTTAAACAGACAAGCAAAGTAAGTAATGAGTGGATACGAAAATTGTTTACCTTGAGAGGGATAAAGCTACAGCTGCGGTGAAGCTCGCCGGAGAAGATGAACGGCTAATCGGCTTTTTCACGATTTTCACCCTTTTTCCCCATTTAAGTTAGGAAGAGTATTACTGTGACAAACTTCTAGTATTGAATTACTCCCTCCGGCAAAAGGACTTTGAAAAAGTAAAAAGAGCGTAATTTTTTTTTTAAATTTATCTTTAGGAATCTTATAAAATTATATTAAGTAATAAGTATTTTTATTTTTTTTATTTTAATGAATTTTATTAAATAATTTAATTACCATTTATTTTATATTTTTATCTCATTTTTTATAAATAAAAATATTTATAATTTTTGTTATTCTTTTGGGACGAAGTATTTTTTATTTCGAGTATATATATATTTCAATTTATATGATCACCCATTCGCCCACTTAATTAGGTTGTTTAAATATTTTTTGGGATTAATATTTTAATAAGTACTCCATTTAAAATTAAATTAATTTATTTCCATTTAAAATCTAAAAATATATGAAATACACTTGAAAGGTCGAAATTAATCAAAAGTATTACTTCAGTTAATTTCAAAGATAAATATATCTTTCTACAGAGTTCTCTTCTTCTTCATGATCAATTTATTTCGTTTTCACACAGATTTCGTAAGATTTAATGAACTTAATAGCTAGCAAGACATTTTAATCATTGATTCTCATTTTATGATTCTTTGTTTTAAAACAAAGTGAAATATTTTCTTTTCTTTATAAGGAAATCTGTGGCTTAAGTGACTCATTCTCATTGAAGTAACTTATAAGTTCGTCAAATTAATTCATAAGTAATTTTTTATTATTTAGTTTGTTTGTGACTTATTTTTAAACTTATAATTTGACTTATAAGTAATTTTTGAAAAAACTGATTTATAAGTCATTTTAAAATAGTGGAACACTATTTTCACATGTGTTTTTGATATTTTCACATGTTTCATTCTTACATGAAGGTGTGACACACTGCATGCTTATATGAGAGAATACCATGTTGAAATATCAAAAATACATGCTTAAATATTAGTTTCCTTAAAATAAGTAAGATCGTTTGCCCTTATTTTACTTATCTTTACAACTTATTTAGCTTATAAGTCATTTTAGTCAAACTCCTTCAAAACTTATTTTAACTTATAACTAAAAATGGTGTCAAATACATTTATTTATAAGTCACAACTTAAAATAATTTATAAATTATTTTAAAATTTAACTTATAATTCAAGAACATGTCTTAAAAGTCACCCGTATGCTCTTATTATTTGGAGGCAGGATGATCACAAAAATTAAGCTACGTGCCGCAATGTACATTGAAGAATTTTAATAGATTAGCTAGGCTTATGTCGATGAGTTCTAAATCTTGTTGAGATTTGATATCGCTATAGATACATTTCAAGATAGTTTATATTCTTCCCTGTACAAAGAAATAGTGTTTAATCACAAATCTTAAATAGCATATTACATAACTCTAACAAACACGGTCTTAGCCCAATGATTATCCCCATTCGAGTTCTAACCTTGACAGCAAAAGTGATGATCAAACAAAAGACTTCATCTTTACAAAAGAAAATCAAACTTTTGTAGCTCCAAAGGTAGTGTCTCACCCCATCTTTAATGGCCATTAGCGCGCTAAAATCACCTTCCAAATAAGCTTTGCAGAAAGCAACAATAATCCCTCCGACAAATCTCCTCATGGGTTCCCTTGAGTTGCCATTTTTACACAAACAATATGAAGTTTTCCCCCTAATCCCCTTAGTCTCATCATCTAACATATCAACATGTCCATAGTCCTTGGCAACAAAGTAACAAGCCGGTTGGCCACATTCGTTGTAAAAGTCCTCGTGATTCACCCCTTTTGGAGCACAAGGAGGAAATAAAGGGTTCCGTTTTATTTCCCCTAAACCCGATCCAATCACCAATGCAGCCATTTCAAGATCGAAAGAACGAGGAATATAAGTGAGGACTGGTGGGGAAGTTTGCTTCCCTTTGTCCATGCCATCAACTGGATCAATGCCTATTAAGGCTGAAAATCTCAAGGATGTGAGTGTTTTGTTTAGAGCAAGTGCAAATGCAACTTTTCCTCCCCTGCTATGGCCAGCAAGTCCTAGCTTGCTCAAATTTGGCCTAATATTGGAAGGGAGCAATTCTTGGAGTCCTTCCGATAACCAATTGGTTATTGCAGCTGCAGTCTTGACTTCTTCAGTTGCATCTGGTCCGGCCACAGTATACAACTGTTTGGAGTCACAAATTGATATAATTTAAGAGCCAATTAGCATATGTATGCAGCAATGAACAAACTAAGGGAAATGGTAGGGTTAGTGTTGATTGAATTCAGTACACAATTGCATCAGAAGTTGTACATTTTTGCTGGAACGATAAATTTAGCACTTGAAATATCCAAACTAGACCATAAACAAATTTTCATTTCACATATAACTAAAGATTTTAATGTAGCAATCTGGAATTGACACATATACACATCAAATAGAGAATTTAACCTGAGGAGCCACAACGATGAAGCCATGAGAAGCGATAAGCTGAATAAGTTGAGAGTAAAATGAGTTGTAAAAAAGATAACCATGAAGTAACATCAAAACTGGGAATCCTCCTGCTTCTTGTTCTGATGGAGTGGCAATTAAAAGCTGCTTTGGAGGAGGAACAGATAGAGAATTAGACTTCTTATAAGTTGTACATGGTTGGGCAGGCTCAGCCTTCACAACAACTGTTGTGTACTTTCCGGTTTCAAAAACATTTGTATCAGTTGAAGAAGAAATAACTGGGGAAGGAGGCATATTGATAGAAGTTTCAAGCTTTCTTTTAGCTTGTGTATTTTCTTTTTTGTTTGGGATAAGCTTACAATTTTACTTGACCACACCTTAGTGGGGAAGGTAGCAAACTTTTGGATGCTAGATATTTTTGAAGGACTGTATGCAAATCTCTTATCAGATTTTTAGAAAATTAGCTTTAGTAATATTGCACCATGTTTAAATTGTTTGTATCTATCTTGTTCCACGTCCAATATATTGAATAAATAAAATTGGTGAAGGAATGGAATGGAGAGTGAAACGATTTATTTAATTTGAGCTATAATGGATAATTTTATATCCTCTTTTAAGGAATAAAATTCACAAATTTCATTACAATGGACCAACCAAATAATATTTTTTTCATTTTATAAAAATAAGTTATTCCATTCACCTTTATTTTTGCAAACCAAACGTAATATAAGAAAGTATATGTCTAGTATACAACGAGTTGGGCCAACTCTTCTTGTTATAAAGAATTAGTTTTGAGTCAGAGAATTTGATTTATGGAACAATTACATATTCTATTATATTTTTAAAAATAATTACAACAATAGTGCACTCATAAAATTTTTACACAACTAATACACTTTCATATTTATTTACAATACTAGTGCAATTAGGATTCCTTAATTTAGAGAATTAGTATTCAATTAGGATCCCTTAATTTAATAAATTAGTATTAAATTAAGTAATTAATATATCTACATATTAAAACAAACTAATGTGGCGTATATATGATAAACACGTACATTCACACTCTCTTTCTTTTTATTTCTCTCTCTTCCTCTGCTTTTTCTCTAGTTTTCTTCTTTCTGATAATGTAAAAGCTAAGAAATTTGGTTCTTTTCTCTTCCAAATATCACTAAAACTCATATACATGGCTTCCTTTAGCTTTCTCTCACTTCTCTCTGTCTGCATTTCTCTGTTCTTGAGCTTTTGTTCTGCTGAAGATCCATTTGTTTCCTATGAATTTGTGGTCTCTTACATAACTACTTCTCCTCTGGGTGTCCCCCAATAGGCCTGTTTTTCTCTCGCTCTCTCTCTCTCTCTCTCTATATATATATATATATATATATAAGTGGGTTCGCTTAATTTTCATGAATATTGGATGGGTAAGTTTTAATTTAGATTCTTAAAAATTTAGTCTTTAGCTTCATATATGTAAAATGTGCTTAAATATCTGCAAAATGTGTTTGTTGGTTAAGTTGATTCTGTTTAATGTAGTGAGCTTTAAGATATCGTTGATTTTTTTTTCCCTCGTTTTTAGTGATGTTCTTAAATTCCAATGCATTTGACTTTGTAGTTGGTAACCAAACCTTCATACAAAGGAAACCATTTTAGTTTTTATGGGTAACCAAATGTTTATAAAAAAAAGGTTACTTTGGTATAAAGGTTTGGTTAACTTGGTATAAATGTTTGGTTACCTTGGTACGAAGAGTTGGTTATCAATATTACATTACACATCACTCTCTTATCTCTCTCTTTCCTATGCAGTGTTCTATTTTTTATTTACCTTCATGAAATTGGTTGCCAAACTTTTAGACCAAGGTAACAAATTCATATTGCATGTGTGAAGGTTGATTTGGTTACCTTGGTATAAAGGTTTGGTTACCTTGATATAAAGGTTTGGTTCCCTTAATACGAAGATTCGATTATCAATATTACATTACATGCACATCACTCTCTTATCTCTCTATTTCCTATGCAGTGTTCTATTTTTTATTTACTTTCATGAATTTGGTTGCAAAACAAATTCATACTGCAGGTGTGGAGGTAGATTTGGTTACCTTGGTATAAATGTTTGGTTACCTTGGTATAAATATTTGGTTACCTTGGTACGAAGGTTTGGTTGTCGACTGTTGTTACAAAATAGTTGTAGTTTCTGGTTAGGATGAGTAGAAGAATAATCCATGTATGTGTGTGTGTATGTATTTGTCTGGTGAGCTTGAAGAAGAGAAATAGATGGATGCCTTCCTTTGGGAAATTGCGTAGTAGTAGGAGTAGTTGAATATCTAGATAGATAGATGTAGATGATTAATTTTAGAGAGAAAATTGCAGGGAGTGTCTGAAAAGAGTTGGATGGGGAAATGGGATGATGAAGTGAATGTAAA
The DNA here is from genome assembly GCA_020205505.1 of Panax japonicus. Lineage (NCBI taxonomy): Eukaryota > Viridiplantae > Streptophyta > Magnoliopsida > Apiales > Araliaceae > Panax > Panax japonicus. Next base: position 55,097,707 of record CM035103.1, read on the forward strand.
AACTGCAAATGAAAGAAGGAACTAGCACAGATATAGAAGTCCAGAAATTAAGACTCAACTTGTACTCTCTCTCTCCCCACATATGATAAGGAAAATATTCATTTTATGTGGATAGAGATGGAGAAAATTTTTAATGTGACAATTGTTGAAAATTGATAATTTATCTTTTTCGATAAATTAATTTATTTAAATATATTATTATATTTTAATAATATAATAATGGTGATATTTTTACAATGAATGTGAGATATATGAAAAAAATGAGAAGTAAGAGTATTTTTGTTGCAATAAATGTTAAAAACATGTTTATGGGCCCATTCTTGACTGAAATTTGATTATAGCTTGTAAAATCGTCCGTATGTGGATTTCGGTCAATTTCTGTTTGGAATTTGGAAAAACTTTCTTCTGCAAAATTATAGAGAATGGAATTTCCTATAGAGTGGACATAAGGTTCGAATTTTTCTGATAAAAGGGCTATTTATTATGAATTATTGAAGATTTGAAGTTCCGAAATAATTATTTTTTTAAAGTTTTAAATTTCTTTTAAAAGAAAAACGTTTTTGATATGTTTGGTGGGCTCACTTGTTGTTAAACATGCTGAAATTGGATGATTCTAGGTAGGCGTAAACAATTTATTATATATATTATTATTTTATTAAATTTTCTTCTTTGGTGTTCTAAGCATTTTTCTATAAATAGGGTGCTTAGGTTAGAATTGAAAATCACACCAGAAACTAAAGTTTTATCTCTCTATATTATCGAGCGTATTCTTGTGAGTATTTTGATACCTTGAGTGTTGCTATACGGTGCAAGTTCCCTTCAGCACTATATCCGGTATTCCAGCTAGAAGTATTGTCTTTTCGAGGTAAGGGGTATTATTTTTTAAAAAATGATATTATTTCTTTCAATATCATTATGCCGGAATATTAATAGTATTTTTCTTTTGAAATTCTTATCTTTTAGTGTCGGGGTTACTATTCACGTATACGACACTATTCACGTATACGGTACTATTCACGAATACGACACTATTCACAGAAAAATTAAAATTTTGTTTTTTTGTCCAAAATATATATTATGGATACTAGCTTTGATTGTATCCATGTTTTGATCATTCTTGAATTTTACTCTATTATGATTATTTATGAAGTATTTTTGAACTCGGATTGTTTAAAGTACGAATCCTTAATATTTGTTCTTTTGTTTCACTGGATTCGTTTTCTTTAAAATATTTTTCATCATCCTCAGTCCTAAATGATGATATTACTGAATATCTTTGGCCTGTAGTGCAAAGATTAATGATTTTCTGATGAATATCTTTGGTCTGTATTGCAAAAATGAACATGTGTTGAGATGAACATGACCAACTGATGAATATTTTTGGCCTGTAGTGCAAAGATGAATATTTGATTCGAGATGAATAATAATTGATGTTACAGGGATAAAATAATGATGATGGACTTTTAAATTCATATATTATAGTAGATTTCTTTCTCTACATAACTCATCTATGAATTATAATTTCCGTTGCGAATATTGATCTGAAATTTGTTGTCTATTGTATTTTATCAGATTTTTCTCTGTTGAAGACTAACGATAATTTGTTCTATATTATCTTAGTCATAATATTCTTTACTGGGCTAGTTGAGCTCACCCTTTTCCTTTTTGTTCCATTTTTCTTCTCAGGAGGCGAGAATGTAGCGAGTACTAGTCAGGGTATGGAATGAAGGTCTTAGAAAGTTGTTTTAGTAGTCCTCACCATTTTTATAAAATAATATATCAATAATTGTAATGAGGACTTATTTGAGTGTTGATATTTTCTAAAAGACAATATTTGTATTTAAACTCACAGTTTTTATGTTGTATTAATAAAGTTGTAGTTGATTCTGTATCATGTTATTGAAGACTCAGAATGGGTGTTGTAAACCTATTTTGGGGGCGTCACATATTATCTGGAATGGATAATTTTTTATATTTTTTATGTGAAAACAAGAACCCACTTATGTAAAGGAGCCCCCTTTCTCTGTAATTTGCCAAAATGATATCAAGAAACTGAGGTTTATAAGTTGTAAATTCAAAGCATGTGTGGGGTATTATTGACACTGCAATTCGGTACCCAAAAAAGGACATCAAGAAATGCATTCAGCCTTTGTTTTCAATAGTTTCCTGGAAACCCAAAAATAAACACATATATATATATATGTATATATATATTCAACCGGTTCGGTACGGCATGTACCGAATTCTCAAAGTGGTTTTCCGAACTCGGTACCGAATAAATGGTATGTACCGATTATTTGTATCGATACCGAACCAGTTTTGCTTTGTCCCAACCCAAACGGTTCGAACCGGTTCATTTAACAAAAAAGTCGAAAATTCGAAAAAATTGACCACCCCTATCCAAGTACACTTAAATAAACAAAAGGGATCCTAAATCAATTTTTGGCCAAAAAATCGGCTGAGTGCTGACGTGTCACCGAAAAAATCATATTTTTATAATTTTCAACATATTTCAGTGTATTTTACCATTAAAAAAATTAATATATGTATATACTTATTAAATTCGTATACTTATATTAAATCTGTATAATTTGATTATAAAATTATAAATATAATTTAAAATTATAAAAATAAATTAAAAACATTAGAAAACAAATTAAAGATAACAGATTACACTTATGACGCCCCCAAAATAGGTCCAATCCATCCAGCCTATTCTGAGTCGCCAAATACATGGTACATAAAACAACTACAACTTCATTACTACAATTATCGTGCAAAATACAACAACACATATACTGTGAGTTATAATACCAACTGTGACTCATGTCCCAACTATGGACAGCACCTCACATTGATACATTACATAAAGGTACAGTCAATAACAGTTTTAGAAATTAAAATCTTTGGGAAGTGCTCAAGGAAACCTTCGTACATAGGAGGCCATTAATATAAGTTATGATAGATATCATATGTCCATAGAATTATCTTTGGTTGATCCAATAGACCCCAAAGAAAAACGAGAAGATTACTGTAAGACCCCGAATTTTATGAAATAAAAGTATTCAATTTTTTCTTATAATTACTGTTCAGTAAATGGTTAAATTGATAAAAGTTTAAAGTTAAGGGTGATATATGATAAAATTTTAAAATAAGTAAGTGGTTATAAAATATTCATTGTTGTCGGGGAATATTCGTTTAGTCGTGGAATATTCTTCCTGTCGGGGAATATTCGTACGACGGCGCAGCCTTTTGTGGGCCCCATAACGGAAAGCGATTGGATGAAGAAAACGACAAGTATAAGTTATTTATAAATAACGACGTAGTTGTTACCGTTAATACTGTTGCAATACCCGGTGGTTAAAATACAGTAATACGCGTCGTTGCACAGTAGCACACGCTATTGCATAGTATTTTTGAATTATTGATTCTTACGTAAGAAGGCACTACTCAATAATTGTTACAGTAATTACTGTTCAATATTTTATTTTTGATTCAATAATTGATGCGTTGATATTTTATACTATTGTTGTTTCAATAATTATCACGACACAGTATTTTCCATTATCGAAGCAATAATTCATATTATCTGAATAATATTATTTGAAAACATTATTGGCAATGTCTAGAAAGTTCTGTCTAAGGAGAGGTTTGGTCACCTAATTGCGCGCCAGTAAGAAAAAATTCTTATTGGAAAGCCCCCTCTTTCCTGGAAACTGTCTGGTTGTCATTATTGTGATTCTGTAATATTATTTGTGAATAATTAATTATTGATTTATATGATGAGGAAAATATTAATTTTATGTGGATATAGATGGGAAAAATTTTAAAGTGACAATTGTTGAAAATTGATATTTTATCTTTTTTGATAAAATAATATTTTATTATATTATTATAATATAATAATGATGATAGTTTTACAATGAATGTGTGATATATTAGTATATGATGAGGAAGATTATTTTTGTTGCATTAAATGATTAACACATGTTTTGTGTGACGGTGGACCCCATTTCTTAACTGAAATTTGATTATAGCCTGTAAAATAGTCCGTATGTGAATTTCGATCAATTTCTGTTTGAAATTTTGAAAAACTTTCTTCTGCAAAGTTGTAGTGAATTAAATTTCCAATAATAAGTTGCGAGATTTGAATTTTCTGATAAAGGGCTATTTATTATGAATTATTGAAGTTCTGAAGTTTCAAAATAATTGATTTTTGGAAGTTTAAAATATTTTAATTATGAAAAAAGTTTTTTTTATTTAGGTGAGGTGTGGTAACTGATTTGAATCAGATTAGGTGTGCGTGAGAATTTAATAAATATATATTATTAATTTATTAAATTTTCTGCTTTGGTGTTCTAAGCATTTTCCTATAAATAGGGTGCTTATGTTAGAATTTAAAATCACACCAGAAACTGAAGTTTTCTCTCTATTTCTCTCTCTATATTATCGAGTGTATTCTTGTGAGTATTTTGATATCTTGAGTGTTGCTATACGGTGCAAGTTCGTTCAGCGCTATTCTAGTCAGAAGTACTGATCTTTTGAGGTATGGGATTGTAAGGGATAGTAAGGGATATTAAGGGAGGTTATTTTCTTCTCAAATGATATTATTTCTTCAATATCATTATGCCAGAATGTTGGTTGGAAATTTTTATCAAATTTAGAACTTTTTCATGTCGGGGATACTATTCATGAGTTACTATTCACGAGTACTATTCACGAAACGTGATGATATTTTTTGTGAAATTTCTATCTTTTGGTGTCGGAGTTACTATTCACATATACAGCACTATTCACAAATACGGCACTATTCACCGAAAAATGAAATTTCTTCTTTTTGTCCAAAATATCTATTCTGGATACTATCTTTGATTGGATCTATGTTTTGGTCTTCATTTTTGAATTTTACTCCACTCTGATTATTTATAAAGTATTTTTGAACGAGAATTATTTAAAGTACGAATTCTTAATATTTGTTCTTTTGTTTCACTGGATTCGTTTTCTCTAAAATATTTTTCATCATCCTCAGTCCTAAATGATGATATAACTGAATATCTTTGGCTTGTAATTCAAAGATGAATGATTTCTGATGAATATCTTTGGCCAGTAGTGCAAAGATAAACAGGTGTTTAGATGAACATGACCAACTGATGAATATCTTTGGCCTGTAGTGCAAAGATGACCTGTTGTTGAATATCTTTGGCATGTAGTGCAAAGATGGTCTGTTGATGAATATCTTTGGCCCGTAGTGCAAAGATGAATTTATTAGTATGATTATGAACATGAACTGTGATTTGATATAACCATGATCTTTGATGTTTCAGGTGATGAAAATTATCTTTGTCCTAGATGAGAAAAGGAATTTAGAACAACAATTACGATGGGGCCCACCATATTTGAATTAGAATTTTAGCACATTTCTTCACCAACCACAGGTGGGGCCCACTCATTCTAGAATTATCCACCAAAAAATATTTATAGACCTAATTTTCGAATCAGTCACCTCTTAAAATTTATAAGCAATCATACGTTCATTTTTAACGGTTCAAAATTTGTGGACATATACTCTACTTATATATGTATAACATATCCAAAAATCACAATGATCCAACGGTCGGATTAAAAATTATAACTCACGCAATATATCGTAAAAATACTAATTTGATTTTTAATACCTCCATTCCGACAAAAATAATGATAAAAGACCTCAACATTAATTCATTCATTTATAACCACATAAATAAATCCATCATTTATATCCGCATCAAATAAATATTTCCTTATCATATAAATCAATAATTTATTATTCATAAATAATATTACAGAATCACAATTATGACAACCAGGTGGTTCCCAGGAAAGAATGGGTTTTTCGATAAGAATTTCTCCTTACTGGCGCACAATTAGGTGACCAAACCTCTCATTGAAAGAACTTTTTAGACATTGTCAATAATGCTATCTAATAATATTATTCAAATAATATAAATTATTGATCTGATAATGGGAAATACTATGCCGTGACAATTATTGAAACAACAATAATATAAAATATTAACGCAACAATTATTGAATCAATAAAATAAAATATTGAACATTAATTACTGTAACAATTATTGAGTAGTGCCTTCTTACGTAAGAATCAATAATTCAAATATACTGTGCAATACCGTCTGCTACTGTGCAACCACGCATATTACTGTATTTTAACTACCAGGTATTCCAACAGTGTTAATTGTAACAATTACGCCGTTATTTATAAAAACTCAAACTTGTCGTTTTCTTCATCCGACAATTATTTTGTTATGGGGCCCACAACTGGTTGCGTCATCGTACGGATATTCACGACAAAAAGAATATTACACGACCAAACGAATATTCCCCGACAACAATGAGTATTTTATAACCACTTGCGTATTTTGAAAATTTTATAAATATCATCGTTAACTTTAACTTTTTATCAATTTAACCATTTACTAAATAGAAAAATTGAATAATTTTATTTTATAAAAATTCGGGGTCTTACAACACTCTTTTCTTTTTCCCATAAAAATAAAAAAATATTATTTTAAACACAAACAAAAAATAAATAAATTACTCTATTTTCTTTTTCTGGCATAAATTTTAAATTCCACTCCTCTTTGTTCTTCTAAACTTTGAGAAGTACTTTGGGTCCATAAACAAATTCTAGAGGGAGCATAAGAGCAGCATTAATTGTATTTATAATTTTATAATCAAATTATACAGATTTAATATAAGTATACGAATTTAATAAGTATATACATGTTTTACTTTTTTAATGGTAAAATACAATGAAATACATTGAAAATTATAAATATGGTTTTCCAAGTGAGGCCGAAAATGAATTTAGGGTCACTTTTATTTAATTAAGTATACTTGGAGTATGCTAATATAAATTCTGAAATATTAAAATCACAAGTGTACAAAGAATCATATTTTGATATATATTGTAATAAAATACTCTTTGTATAAATAATAATAGGGTTCTTTACAGAAAAATACAAAAATTAAAAAGTAATTACACCATTAGTGCATCAACAAAATAATTATAAAAAATTGTAATTAGGACCCATAATACAAAAATAGTACAATTCACATTAATAAGAAAACATAAAATCAAGGAGAAATAACTGCCATAAATAATAATTCAAATTCAAATATTTGGGATCTAACAACAAAAATAAATTCAAAATAATAATTCAAATTCAAATATTCAAATCCAAATCTTCATCTTCCCTCACATACACTTTAAAATAATAGGTTAACAAATAAGTACATAAATAAATAAAATATTTGTACATGTAAGTTGGGCTCTGTTTCAGTTTTTACTTTTTTAGTGTCCATCTATGGCGAAAGCATGTACCACTAGAAAAATCACAGACTCGTGCTCCATTAAAGCTATCAACAAAATTGTTCGTCGTAAGTCTCTTTACCTTTCTCTTCATTTTTCTCTCTTCCCGTCGGCTTCTCCTCCGCTACACCGCCGCTACACCGCCGCGAATCTCCGTTGTCCAAAACGCGAATGAGAAGAAAAAGAAGATTCACCCTACAAAAAGTTTAAAAATAAATAGATGTAACTTTTACTGTTCTGAATTTTTTTATGACTATTTTGTTACTCACAAATACTTAAAATGGTTACCTTTGTATGAATGGTTGGCTACCAACTGCATCACATTCAAACGAAATTGGTAACTTAATAAAACTGAATTGGTTACCTTGGTCTGAAAGTTTGGCTACCAACTGCACTATGAAAAAATTGCAGGTGTGAATGTGAAGTGGTTACCTTGGTATGAAGGTTTTGTTACCTTGGTATGAAGGTTTGCTTACCTTGATCTGAAGGTTTGGTTACCAACTGCACTGAGAAAAAATTAAAAGTGTGGAGGTTGATTGGTTACTTTGATATGACAGTTTGGTTACCTTGGTATGAAGGTTTGGTTACTAAATGCACTATGAAAACACAAATAATTGCTTACGAATAAACATTTATCCCCACAGATCCATTAATATACAAGAATTAGTAAATAATTACACTAGTATAATAACAAATAAAAAATATTACATACTAAAAAAAATGAAAAAGTAAGGTAGACAAAAAGTATGGTAACAGTGTCTAGTATAGTAACAAATAAAAAAATTAATAATAATGTAATTATGCAATGAATCCATGGGGACCATGACAAGGAGGAAAGACTTGGCAAAGACTGTAGAGGAAATCCATGATCTAGGAAGAGCACGAAAAGGTTACGGATACAGGAGCAAAAAGCTTGATGAAAGGCGCAAAAGACTTTTCCTTTTTGTCTGCCTTTGGAGTTTCATACGGAGTGGGGTTGGTAGTTGAAAATTGAGGTGATGAGATCTGAAGAGGCCATGGATGAGAGAGAAAACAGAGCTTGCTGGCAACAGCCGAAGTTGGATGGATAGAGGTTAGTTGGTTTGACTATAAATGAGTTGGGCGGGTCAAATTAAGTAATAATAATTGCATACTAATTCCTTAAATTAAGGAATCCTAATTGCACTAATATTGTAAATAAATATGAAAAGTCTATTATTTTTGTAAATATTTTATAAGTGCACTATTGTTGTAATTATTTTAAAATTTGTAATAAAATACGTAATTGATCCATAATAATAAGTGAATCTAATGTTTATGTGCGTGATGATCTTGCTGAAAAATAGGCTTTATTGTTTGTAGATATGGCAAACTGCAACCCAAGTTCGCGGGTTGGGTCGGCCCGCCCGTCACGGGCTGGGTTTTGGGCTGCAGTTTTTTAACCCAATAAAATTTAGGCTTTTTTGGCCCGCCCGTTTTTCGTCCGGCCCAGCCCGTTTGGGCAAAACCCAAAAAAATAGCATAAAATAGGCATAAAGTGGTCTCGGCCCGCGGGCCGGCCCCGCCTGCCTGTCACGGGCCGGGCTTTGGGCTGCAAAATTTTGGCCAAGTAAAAACTGGACCATATTAGCCCACCCATTTTTTGGCCCGTCCGTCACTCGTCCAACCCGTTTGGGTCGGGCCCGCCCGTTTGCTAGGTCTAATTATTTGAGTTAAGAATTTCCCCCTTTTTCATTTTTGGTTTTTGAATTAATACATTTTTCTTAAATATCGTGAAAAATTAGTGCTCCCTGCGAGAAAAGATTCGCCATCATCACTCGTCAGATAACGAGAGCAGATCCTCTGTCCGTATTTTCTCTGTCCCCTTGTGTTCTTTCACTTAAATTTTGATATTTGGCCTTTTATTTAATTTTAAAGTTAATTGGTGTTAAGTAAAAAGTTAGGTGTCAAAATTTAAGTGGGAGGACACAAATAAAACAGAAAAAATGGAGACAGAGGATCTACTCTCTCCGATAACTACGTAAGAACAAATTCAATGGTAATGTCAAAAAGGCTATAGCCATTGCTATTTTTTGGCACCAAAAAGTGCTCTTTGGTGTTAAAATAGAACCCGGTCTCCAGTGGTTGGTTCTATTTTAGTACCAAATTGTTTCAAATTTAACTAACTTTCCCTCCATCTCATTGTTAATTACTTTTTCAACTCCAATTCAACTATCTACGTTATTTTCAACCCCGTTGTGATCTAATTTTTTAACTCCCCGTTCCCAACATTCTCAATCCCCATTCTACTTAAAATTTCAGATATTTTTCAATTCACAATTATAGCACCCCCATTCCACCGTTTTCAACCACCATTCAACCCAGATATTTTTATTATCTAACTTTCTCATCTAACTTTCCTCAACCACCATTTAACCCAACTTTCTCATCTAACTTTTTTCAACCACCATTCTATCCAACTTTTTTATAAATACACATTCAACCTCAATAAGCCACCACACCCATTCTCATCTACCTGATACACTTTTCTTTCCAAACTAAAATCATAAACAAGTTAACCAAGAGGGTATTGCGGGGAGATTTCGACGGAGATTCCTCTGATGAAGATGAAGTTGCAATGGTGCAGACACTACTGATGAGAGAGAAGGTACATGCAATCGATCAAAGCTAGCTACCAGGGTCCCAAATTTCAATGGGTTCAATGTTTTTCGGCAGCATACTGGACACTTTTCGGCGGGTTCCATGTTTTTCGGCCACTTTTCGTTCAGTTTTAGGTATGTCCGATTCTTGATTTTCTGTTAATTTCAGTTGGGGTTTGAGATGTCAAAGGATGACTCTATATTTAGAACCAAGTATAGCATTTTGCTATTTTAGAACTAATTATAAAACTGGGTTGAATTTGTAATTTTACCATTTGGTGCTATAATTTGCCTATAAAACCAATTATAGCACCCCATTGGATTTGCTCTAATATGGCAAATATAAAACCACCATTATTAAGCCTCCCATTGCAAAATACACAGAATCCACAACAGACTTCGGGGCTGTTTGTTTAGAATTTAATGGGTCTGAATGGCTGAATCGGTAAGTGGATGAATCATTAAGTGCGTTTGTTTTGAAAAAAAATCGTCTGAATGGCTGAATCGGTCGGATGCGTTGGCTGAATGTTTAAGTCCAAATTTTTTGGTCTGAATGGCTGAATGGTTGGCTGAATGAAATAAAAAATAATAAAAAAATATTAACTATTATATTATGTAATATTAAATAAATTTAAAACAACTTTGAATTTTTTCAGAGGGGTAAAATATTAAAAATATGTCATTTAGATCTTTAAGATATGTCAGTTATCAAACGGTTTTTTTCATTCAGATTCAGCTCATTCAGATTCAGATTAATTCAATTTTTATCAAACACCCCCTTTCTCTTCATATTTTGATCAAAAATCTATATATAAAATATATACATTATTTTTTTTGTTAATTATTTTTTTAAATTTGTTGGCTATATATAGAAATATTGATCAACAGAAGCTTGGCGCGTGATTTTGATAACCTCCCTATAATCCAATAAGTCCTTCATTTACAGGCTCTCAATCTAAAATCAAGAACCTTCCCTGCATTTTCTCTTCCCTAATCCTACCAACGTCTGTCTATATGTATATCAATCCTCTGCGGTTGATATATATATAAATTACATATAAACAACTCAATCCCTCTTTCAATTTTCTCTAGTTTCCTCTGTTTTCAACGATGGCGTTTGGAACCAAAGGAATTAACCTTGAGGCCGGTAATGGGATACTTTACCCGACAATGATGGAAAACCCGAAACTCCGATGGGCTTTTATACGCAAAGTTTATGCCATTCTCTGCATGCAGATGCTTCTGACGGTCGCCGTTGCCTTTGCCGTCGTTCTGATCAAGTCAATTCCCGATTTCATTCTTCACACCACGGCTGGCTTCGCTGTCTACATCTGCATTGTAGTTCTAACCTTCATAAGTACGTAAAACCCTCTGTTGGGTCATGATATTTCTCCTATATTGGGCCGGGTACATTGGATGGATGGGGTTGGCACTCGAACTTTCTGGGTTAGGTTTTGATTGTGAGGAGCTTGAAGGGTTCTGGTGTGGGTTCACCATTGTTGAGATCTGGAGAGCTAGAGAGAATTTTCTGAGAAGCAAGAGAAAGCTCAAAGGTTCGAATTTCAAATTAGCAGGTAAAACCGTCAAATTGGTAAGGTTTACTTTTTTATACTGACGGTTACACAGGAATCAAGACCGGCGCATTAATTATCAGTAATGATGAGAATTCGAATGAGGCGTGTTTGGATGACCTTTGGATATTTCACCCGATTGGGCCTAACCTTTGAGTTTCCTGTATCGGTCCATCTTGTTCAAATTAAAATCCTTTATCAGAATGGGCCTATTATCCTGGGCATCCTGCCATCTCTTAGCCTATTTTACACATCAAAGTAGGTATGCTTCAACTATCTCTCACTTTTGGGCCTTTATTAAATTCTGTTATCATGGACCATTTATAGTTTTCTATTAAACATCATGTTTAACTAAAAAACTAGGGGGTAATGTTGGGTCATGATATTTCTCCTATATTGGGCCGGGTACATTGGATTCACTTATTAATTAAGATATTGGGCTCATTGGGCCCAATCATTATATTGACTTCATTTAATCCTATAGAAACCGGGCTGGGTCAATGGGTCAGCCCATTGGGTCATTTAATATCTATTACTTTGACTTGTAATGATGATATAGTATGACAGTTGACCAAGATACCTGCCATACATTAATGTGGATGGGATTATAGCCGGCCGGCGAGGTGAACAGCATCAAAAAGCAATGTACAGGTTTCATGCAGCCGGTAGAACCCATCAGATCATGGGGATATGTCAGATGGTAGTAGGTGGCACAATATTCCATGCAAAGATATTATTTCCCACCGAGTAAGTCTTCATGGTAAAGGTATGTATTACACACACACAACCATAGATTAACACAATTCATACTCACATTGCACTAGACTTTTTTCTCTTGAGTTAACCCTGTGAACAGACATACTTACTCTCACGCCTGAGCTATCCCCCGGCGGTCCGGCCGTCAAGCTTGTGGTGTTGTCGTGTTTACTGTGCAGGATCAGGACGTCTTCCGTGATTGGGACGTGGAGAAAGATCTTAGCGTTAACATTGGCGCTAGAAGGAGGGCTGAGTTCTAGTGTCCTGAGTATTTTTCAATCACTCATCTTGTTTTATTCTATCCGGTTTTCATGGGGAAGAGTAGAACATCTACACCCGAAGGACAGCCGATGGCTGTCAGTGATTCAGCACCGCGAATATCTGCCAAAGATCGTTTGGGACCAACTATAAGTGTCCATGCTAGCACAACATCCAAACGTTCACCTGAAGATTCTCGACCAAGGGCGGTAGGCAAAGCAAAGCGTAAGCTTATATTCCCCACAGAGAGAGAGCCTGGTCATGGTCGGAAACGAGTAGAAGGCACCTCGCCTAGAACTCGAAACCGAGATGACCAAAACGCAAAAGCCTCCCGTTTGGCAAAGATGGCAGACGAAGCAGATAAAGCCATGGAAGCACTTATGAAACAACGTCAGGACATAGCCGAGCAAATGGCTAGAGTGGCAGAATTAAGAGACGAGGAGCTCAGTTATGTCCAATCCGAAGAGCAAGGGCATCGAAGCGGAAAAGAACCTGCTCACTCAGTACGAGAATCTCTAGGTCGAACTAGCGAAAGAAGAAGGTCTCGTAGCCCTACTCCTCAGAGATCAAAGAGGGTATATCTTCCTGTCGAGTCCAGAGAACAGGGACGAAGTCAACGAAGAGGTCGATCCAGAGATCGCACTCCGGAGAATGCAAAGAGAGCACTTGTCATCGCACATTCTCGCCATAGTGCCCGAAGTCAAAGACGAAGTATATCCAGAGGACATACTCCCGAGAGTCTACTGAGGGTACCCCGCCCTGTAGATACTCGTCATAGGAGAAGTCCCTCTAGAATGGAAGGATCTGTTGAGAAAATCCGATCTGCTCACAGAAAGAAAGAATTGCCAGAGAAAGAGGCATCGTCACAACCAGAAGGCGTGGAATATCTGGTTAAGGAATTGAAGGAGCTTCGGAAGCAGCTTGCCGAAGTTCAGAAAACCAAAGACACTCCGGGAAAGAAGGCATCCCCTTTTTCTGCGGAAATTCTTAGTGAAAAGGCTGATCCCACCAAGAAGTTGCCCCACATCGAAAGCTATGATGGATCGGGGGACCCTTACGACCATAGTCAGGCATTCGACCGACTTATGGACTATTATGACTTTAGCGATGCAGCTAAATGTCATACGTTTGTCACAACGCTCAGAAAAGATGCCCGACAGTGGATGGGGACCCTACCCTCGGATTCTATCTCGTCCTGGGAAGATATGTGCAGCAAATTTCATGCTCGTTTTGGGAGCAACAAAAGAAGAGGAAAGCCAACTGGTTCATTGGCTCAAGTCCGACAGTCCTCTAACGAGTCTTTGGGCCAGTACGTGAAACGATTCCGTGAAGCAGTCGGCCAAGTGGCAGATCTGAATGATCTACAGGCTGTAGGACTGTTTCAGAATGGTTTAGATCTGGTCAAGTCGGAAAAGTTGGTGAAAAAACTTATGTTTAACCATCCGAAAAGTCTCGCCGAAGCCTTTGACAAAGCCGAAGGTTATATCGTGGTAGAAGAAGCCATGAACAGTCTCAAACGTCCTTCGGATCGGTTCAAAGAGACAGATGGGGATAAGGCCGATGCGGATCAGAAGAGAAATGAAGGGAATAAAGACCGCCACGAAGGCGGATCGAAGAGATACAACAACTGGAGGCAGGGTGGAGGACGTTCGTCCGCTCCACCTCAAAGGGTAAACAGAGTTTACACAGCACTTAATACAAATAGGGCTGTTATCTTGAACCAAATCAAAAACCAACCTATCTTTGAACCGCCTCGAGATAACATCAAGCCCGGAAAAGGTAACCCTCGCAAGTATTGTGATTATCATCAAGCCTCAGGTCACGATACGAACGATTGTGCCAGTTTAAAAGAGTTTATCGAAAGAAAGATACAGGGGGGATCTTTAGTTCAGTACATAGCTGCCAGAGATAATCAACAGCAAGGTCAGACACCCGTCCAGGCAGCTCAACCAGTTCAGCTGACGTTACCGGCTACGGGACAACCAGCCAGGCATGTAATCGATGTCATCACCGGGGGTACTTCTGGAAAGATGGTTGGGAGAAAGCGCCGAAGCCATTTGGATTCAGTCATGTCGGTGGCGGGTACCTTCTCGAAGACCGACAGACCTTATCCGAATACGGTAATCTCTTTTACCGATGAGGATTACCCTTCGGAAGCCATCGAACCACACGAAGGATCATTGGTACTGACTGCACAGGTGGGTTCGGTGGATATGAAAAGAATGATGGTGGATAACGGGTCTTCTGTGGACATCCTATATGCTCATGCTTATCAAAGAATGAATCTGGAGGGACAGAAGATGGAGATAGGCCAGGAGGCTCCTCTGTATGGTTTCAGCAATGATCCGGTTAAGGTGGCCGGAACTATTGAGTTACCGGTAATATTTGGAACCGCCCCCCAACAGGTAAAAATTATCTGCAAATTTTATGTTGTGCATGTTGATTCTGCTTATAATGCTATTTTGGGGAGGCCTACCTTAATTGCTTTGCAAGCTATAACATCAATACCCCATTTCAAAATCAAATTTCCCACTGCCCATGGGGTCGGTGAGGTGAAAGGAGATCTAGATCTGGCCAGAAGATGTTATAGAAATGCCGTTATCACTTCGGGAGTGGGGGTATCAAAGCAGCAGCAGACCATGGCGATTGAGGTCGAACCCTTCACCGAAAGCAGTTCAGAACCGTTGATCACACCAGCTGAAGAAACAGAAGAAGTAGAGCTCATTCCGGGCAAAGAGAACAAAACAGTGAAAATAGGTTCGGGCTTGCCGGAACCTCTTCGGACGAACCTCATAGAGCTCCTGAGGTGTTTTGTCGATATTTTTGCATGGGAACCTCAGGACATGCCGGGAGTAAGCAGGAATATTGCGGAGCATCGATTGGAGGTGGACCCGTCAAAGAAGCCAGTACGGCAGAAGAGGAGGATCTTTGCACCGGAGCGTCAACGGATCATTGATGAGGAGATTGCAAAATTGTTGGCAGCTGATTTCATCTTTGAAATCGACTACCCGCAATGGATGGCTAATGTGGTTCTAGTCCAGAAGCATAATGGCAAATGGCGAGTCTGCATTGATTATAGCGATCTGAACAAGGCCTGTCCGAAGGATTTCTACCCGCTGCCCCACATTGATCAGCTCATTGATGCCACTTCGGGGTATGCTCTATTAAGTTTTATGGACGCATTTTCTGGGTATCATCAAATCTCCATGTGCAAAGAGGATATACCGAAGACGGCGTTCATTACGCATCGTTCGGTATATGCCTATAAGAAAATGACTTTCGGCCTCATTAATGCCGGAGCAACATACCAGAGAATGATGAACCATATTTTCAGAAATCAGTTGGGTAGGAATATTGAGGTTTATGTAGATGATATGATTGTCAAGAGCATGTTGGTACATAAGCATTTGGACGATTTAGAAGAATGCTTCCAGACCATTCGTCAACACAACTTAAGGCTGAATCCGACTAAGTGCACTTTCGGTCTGGGTGCTGACAAATTTCTGGGTTATCTCGTCAGTCGTAGAGGAATTGAAGCCAATCCGGGGAAGATTCAAGCGATCCTGGACATGAAGACTCCTCAGTCGTTTAAAGATGTTCAACGTCTGACTGGAAGGATTGCAGCTTTGCGGAGGTTTATGTCCAAGTCAGCAGAAAGATGTTTACCGTTCTTCAACACATTGAAGGGGCCGAAGAATTCAAAAACGTTCCAATGGACTTCAGAATGTGAAGACGCCTTTCAAGACATCAAATCCTATTTATCTTCGGCACCTTTGTTAGTGAAGCCCGTTCCTGTCGAGCCTCTATATTTGTATCTCGCAGCTAGTCCGATGGCAATAGGAGCTGTTTTGGTACGTGAGGTTGGAGGCAAACAACACCCTGTTTATTATGTGAGTCATGTTCTTCGAGATGCTGAAACCAGATACCCAAACATTGAGAAGTTTGCTTTCGCGTTAATAACGGCTAGTCGAAAGCTTAGGCAATACTTCCAGGGTAGACTGGTAATAGTATACACGGATCAACCTTTAAAGAAGATTATGAGCCGACCAGAGGTATCGGGAAGATTGGCTGCATGGACGATGGAATTATCTCAATTCTTCATTGAGTATCATCCCCGAACCGCCATCAAGGGGCAAGCTTTAGCTGATTTTATGATCGAGTGCTCATTTTCTGAAGCTGATGAAGTCGTGGTCGAAGCTGAAGCATCCGACAGGGCAGTTGTTGTCCTCCAACAGAAGGAGAGCTCGTGGACGCTGTTTGCAGATGGGTCTTCTACTTCAGACGTCAGTGGAGCAGGGATTATTTTGACAAGCCCAGAGGGATTCAAAGTGCAGCAGGCTATCCGGTTTCAGTTCAAAGCTACAAATAATGAGGCAGAATACGAAGCAGTTTTGGCTGGTTTGCGATTAGCGAAGAGTCTTGAAGTACAAAGAATAGTCATTTTCAGTGATTCTCAGTTAGTCGTTAAACAGTTTACTGGGGAATACGAAGCTCGAGGTCCAAGAATGATCAAATATTTGAAAGAATTAAAGGATCGGCTTCAATATTTCTCATCATATGAATTTCAGGGGGTCGAACGTAGCAACAATTCCATTGCTGATGCACTCGCCAAATTAGCCACTACGGATGTTAATGTTTTTGAAGGATCAGTATACCTGGAAATTCTACAACATCCTAGTGTTCATCATGAAGTCGTAACATGCATTGACCGAACCAACTGCTGGTTGACTCCCTACATAGAATATTTGGCTGATGGCGTCTTACCTTCGGATCGGATGCTCGCCAAAAAAGTTAAGTACAAAAGTGCTAATTTTGTTCTGATTGATGGGGATCTTTTCCGAAGGGCCTTCTCTTCTCCATTATTGAAATGTCTGACTCCATCTGAAGCTGAATACGCTCTCCGAGAAGTGCATGAAGGAATTTGTGGCGACCATATGGCTGCTAAGTCATTAGCTTATAAAGTGCTTCGTCAGGGGTACTACTGGCCTACAATCTTCAAGGAGGCTACCGAATATGTGAAGAAGTGCGCGAAATGCCAGCTCAACAGTCCAATACCACATCAGCCACCTGAAGAGCTATACTCGATCTTATCTCCTATACCCTTCGCTGTCTGGGGGGTTGATATATTGGGGCCGCTACCGAAAGCAAAAGGTCAGGTCAGTTTTGTTATAGTTGCCATAGACTATATGACCAAATGGGTTGAAGCAAAGCCACTTAGGTCAATAACGGAACAGGAATGTTTGAAGTTCATGAAAGAGTCAGTTGTATTCCGTTTCGGAATTCCTAAGGTGGTAATATCAGATAATGGCCGTCAATTTGTTGGATCAAAATTTGAAGCTTTCTTAACAGAGTTGGGGATCCAACACAGGAAGACTTCAGTGCCTCATCCTCAATCAAACGGACAAGTTGAAGTGACCAACAGAACGTTATTGAACGGGATCAAGCGCAGACTGGACGAAGCTAAAGGCAGATGGCCAGAAGAGCTATTAAGTGTTTTATGGGCATATCGAACTACTCCGAGGACTACAACAGGAGATTCCCATTTCAGATTGGCCTATGGCACTGATGCCTTAGTCCCAATTGAAATCGGATCCCCCAGTCTTCGAGTCAGTCATTTCAACGAGATTTACAACGAGGAAGGACTAAAGACCAATCTTGATCTATTGGAAGAAGTCAGGGAAATAGCCTTAATCAGATTGGCAGCATATCAGCGAAGAGTGGCCAGGCATTACAATAAGGGGGTAAAACTTCGCAGATTTGAAGTAGGAGATTTTGTTCTCAGAGAAGTCGAAGCGTCTACACCTCAGAATTTGGGAAAGCTAATGCCAAATTGGGAAGGACCCTATGAAGTCACAGAGGTTCCGAAGCCAGGGACTTATCGTTTGAAAGCATTAGATGGCTCAGTAATCAAAAACACTTGGCACGCTGGCAGGCTCAGAAAATATTTTCAGTAGATTTATTGTCAATACATCAAAAGTCTGTAAATATCTACATCATCATCAATAAAAGATCATCTTTTCCCTCAAAAAGTTTTGCCTTTGTTGCTGCGTAGTTCATGGGAGTTAGGAGGTTCGGGAGGACTTGCTGACCATTCGATGGTAGCCTATTCGGCAGATGGTCACTATTTGGCAGTGTCAGGCCCTTCGGGGTAGGCATTTGTCGCCACTATTTGGCAGTGTCAGGCCCTTCGGGGTAGGCATTTGTCGCCACTATTTGGCAGTGTCAGGCCTTTCGGGGTAGGCATTTGTCGCCACTATTTGGCAGTGTCAGGCCCTTCGGGGTAGGCATTTGTCGCCACTATTTGGCAGTGTCAGGCCCTTCGGGGTAGGCATTTGTCGCCACTATTTGGCAGTGTCAGGCCTTTCGGGGTAGGCATTTGTCGCCACTATTTGGCAGTGTCAGGCCCTTCGGGGTAGGCATTTGTCGCCACTATTTGGCAGTGTCAGGCCCTTCGGGGTAGGCATTTGTCGCCACTATTTGGCAGTGTCAGGCCCTTCGGGGTAGGCATTTGTCGCCATTATTTGGCAGTGTCAGGCCCTTCGGGGTAGGCATTTGTCGCCACTTAGACCTTGTCAGGCCCTTTGTGGTAGGCAAGTGTCATCTTTTGGTTCTGTTAGGCCTTTCGGGGTAAATTAACTTTCAATGAAGCAGATCCGTCTCACACTTCGATGACCGAATAAGTATCCCTTTACTTTATCACCAGAATTTTCTCTAAGTGTTGAGTTCAGAACGCATTGTTATATAACCTCATTTTGTCTATCATATGATTTGCCTGATTATTAATCAACTACTTGAGTTAAATCCTCGAAGGAGTTTTTTACACAATTGTCCGTATTAATTCATATTGAAATATTGACAAAAAGAAAACACACTGAAGTCATAAGGAAGAAGACCATTTTTCATTGATATTCTATTTAGTTACAAAAATAGGAGAATTACAAAAGATATTATCTCAGGCAGCCCCCTCGTCATCCGAAGAGTCGAGCAAGTGTGGATCTAAGTTGGCTTTGAACAACTTATCCTTACCACGACTTCGGCAGAGTGCGTAGCTTTCCGAAAAGATCCTCATTATCTCTCCACTTATTTCATCCGAATTCCGATACTCTTCACAGATTTCTTTGCGAAGAGTATCAGTCAAAGGAGGCCCTAAGTCCCGGAGAGCCTTGAGTTCTCGGATTTCTTGCTCGAGCTGCTGCCGTATGTTCATCTGACGGGTTCCTTCATTCTCCAGATCATGGATCGTCTTGGTCAGAACTTTGGCGTCAGATTTCAAATTACTGATCTCATTCATTCTTATTTCACTCCTCAGAACCAAGTCAACGTTCATCTTGGTGATCTCGGCATGTTGAACCTTAGTCGACTTCAGTTCTTCATTGGAGATCTTCAAATCTTCCTTGGCTCGGGCCAAATCTTTATGAAGACCTTCATTTTTATGAAGGATACCTTCACGCTGAGTCCTTTCCCGAGTCAGGGTTGATTTCAAAATAGCATTCTCCTTCCTCAGCCTTTCCTCTTCAGATTCGGCCTCAAGAGATCGTGGATACAGACGCCCGAACACAGCATTTGCCTACACATGTTCAGTGTTATTCAATCAGTACCAGATACACAAGTACAAGCGTAAGTGCGAAAAGAAAGGAAAGAGTCATTTACCTTCGCCAAATAGCTCATGCCTTCTTTGAGCAAGTCCCCATTCGAACTGTTACCGAATCGGTGGTCATCGGTCTCGCGGACGAAGGCCTCGAACAGTTGGAAGGGAAAGTTGGCATTAAATTGGGGCCACATAGTTGGCGAACCCATGGCGTCATTCTGGAAGTCGGTAGTCGTTCGTCTTGAAGGGGAAGGCACAGGCTGACTGCGAACCGGAGATGGATTCGCAGGTATCGCCTCTGGGGGAGGAGATCGAGCAGTTGGAGGCTCGGGATTCAAGGAAGGGGCAGAAGAATGGGCCTCGAGTGTTTCTGTTGTAGTTGGGGGCTCGGGGGCCGAGGAGGGGGCAGGATGGACTTCGGAAGTTTGCGTTGTGGTTGGAGGGATAGTTGATGTTGAAGGAGGAGGGACACGAAGCTCTTCGGCCGTAAGAGGAGTTATTTTTGATCTTATCTTCTTTGCACGAAGAACCTTTGCCCTGTCTTGGGGAGGTATATCCAATAAGCTCCTCTTCTTCGGGTTTGGGTTGGAAGGTGCAATAATAATGGGCCCGGTTGAAGGAGTTGGTTGAGGGATTTCTTCAGGAAGGATCGTTTGTGGATTTGCTTCGGGAAGAATATCCTCGTCACTTTCAGGATCAACCTCGCGCGGGGTAGTCCTGACCTTTTTAACAGCTTTCTTTTTTCGACGAGGTCTGAGAGCTTCTTCAGGATGGGTAGGCTCCTCAGCTTCGGGCTCGTCGTTTTGAAGGAGGATGATTGGTGGATCGGAGGCGGATGGATTTGTTTGAGAAGGGCCTTCAACAGGAAGCTCCTCATGGGTCTCCGAAGTCTTTCCCGCCAGAAAGTCTTCTAAACCTTTTACTTCCGAAGAAGTTGGCTTGATCAGAGACACTGCAAAAAACTATGTGTTAAAGTCCACATCACATAAATATCTCAAGAAATTATGCCACAAAGTCTGTCGAACTTACATTTATGATCATACAGCCAGGCTTGTTTGGTCAGAAGAGTGAAGCTCCACTCTTTTGGAGGAATCTTCATCAAGAAATCTCCCATTTCCTTTATGCGTGCTCCGGGAATATCTCCGAAGTCGGCAGAAATTCGATCTAAAGTAGTCCAATCTGGAAGAGAAGAGATTTCTGGTCCATTGATGAAGAACCACTCTTTGTGTCATCCTTTGTTGCTTGAAGGAGTGCTCATCAGAGGCCTCCTCTCAAATTTGGAGTTCGGACGTGGAGACTGTTTGCTTATCATTTTAAACCCTGGTTCTCGAGATTTGCCGGCGGAGAAGAGGGTGAAAAACATGTCCACGGAGGGAGTAATCTCTAACTCGTGGCAGAAGGCAATAAATGCCAGAATGTGGATGTAGGAATTGGGCACGAGTTGTGCGAAGCCCACTCCTATGAACCCTAGGAGGGTAACGATGAAGGCGTGAAGGGGTAAGCGAATCCCCTTTTCAAGAAGGGTAGCAGGCATGGCGACCCAACCATCCGGTCGCTGGTACATGCGCTCTTCAGAAGCGGGAGCCCTTACATCGTATGTCTCTGGGATCCGATAGTGAGTTCGGAGGAAGCATACCTCCGATTCAGTGATGATGGATTTAGTGTTGGCATGAGGAAATTGTTCCTCATCCTTGAAGAAGTCAACAGGATGGATGGGGTTGGCACTCGAACTTTCTGGGTTAGGTTTTGATTGTGAGGAGCTTGAAGGGTTCTGGTGTGGGTTCACCATTGTTGAGATCTGGAGAGCTAGAGAGAATTTTCTGAGAAGCAAGAGAAAGCTCAAAGGTTCGAATTTCAAATTAGCAGGTAAAACCGTCAAATTGGTAAGGTTTACTTTTTTATACTGACGGTTACACAGGAATCAAGACCGGCGCATTAATTATTAGTAATGATGAGAATTCGAATGAGGCGTGTTTGGATGACCTTTGGATATTTCACCCGATTGGGCCTAACCATTGAGTTTCCTGTATCGGTCCATCTTGTTCAAATTAAAATCCTTTATCAGAATGGGCCTATTATCCTGGGCATCCTGCCATCTCTTAGCCTATTTTACACATCAAAGTAGGTATGCTTCAACTATCTCTCACTTTTGGGCCTTTATTAAATTCTGTTATCATGGACCATTTATAGTTTTCTATTAAACATCATGTTTAACTAAAAAACTAGGGGGTAATGTTGGGTCATGATATTTCTCCTATATTGGGCCGGGTACATTGGATTCACTTATTAATTAAGATATTGGGCTCATTGGGCCCAATCATTATATTGACTTCATTTAATCCTATAGAAACCGGGCTGGGTCAATGGGTCAGCCCATTGGGTCATTTAATATCTATTACTTTGACTTGTAATGATGATATAGTATGACAGTTGACCAAGATACCTGCCATACATTAATGTGGATGGGATTATAGCCGGCCGGCGAGGTGAACAGCATCAAAAAGCAATGTACAGGTTTCATGCAGCCGGTAGAACCCATCAGATCATGGGGATATGTCAGATGGTAGTAGGTGGCACAATATTCCATGCAAAGATATTATTTCCCACCGAGTAAGTCTTCATGGTAAAGGTATGTATTACACACACACAACCATAGATTAACACAATTCATACTCACATTGCACTAGACTTTTTCCTCTTGAGTTAACCCTGTGAACAGACATACTTACTCTCACGCCTGAGCTATCCCCCGGCGGTCCGGCCGTCAAGCTTGTGGTGTTGTCGTGTTTACTGTGCAGGATCAGGACGTCTTCCGTGATTGGGACGTGGAGAAAGATCTTGGCGTTAACACCCTCCAATTTTCGTCTTAATTATTTAATTTGTGTCTTGATTTCTGTTTTATTTGTTTTGGGGGTTTAATTTTTGGGTTCTTCAAATTGTGCAGTTTTGTGGCCATTGCACGTCTTTCAGAAGCGTCACCCTGCGAATCTGATTCTCCTCTTGCTGTTTACCTTGCTGATATCTTTCGCTGTGGGGTTGTCATGCTCAATGAGATCTGGTAATTAAGAATCAAACCTATATTATTTGTTTTGTAATTTCTTTATACACATTTGCTTGTTTTTGTTCATCTCATATATATTTTGTGTGGTTTGTAAATGTTAATGGAAATATAAATGATAGCCCCAGCTAGAGGCCCTTGTTTGGTTAAAAAAGAGAAAACAACGGTTGTTATGTCATTTACAATAATTTCCTTATTTCTATCCCTATTCTACAGTGTCATTGGGTCATTATAATTATTCAATTTTTAAAAGGTTCCTGGTATTGATTCCTTAAATAATGAAATTTAAAAGTTAAAATATTAAAGTTCCAGCAGTCAAAACATGTTAAAGATGTAATATACTACATTCTCTTGTTTTTAATTATAAAATCTTTATTAATTTATTAATTTTTTTTTGAAGTAAGTATGTGATATTTTTAAATTTAAAATTAATATAAATTTAATCAATACATATTGTAATTTATTTAGAAAAAAATACTATTACTTATAAAATTTATTATTTTTTCAATTCTTAACAAAATTATTAAGTTTGAGAATGCATCAAATTGACTTATAAAAATTAATAATAATCTTATAATTTATAAAAGAGAGAGTATAATTTATCAATTGTATTCCACTGTAAAATAACTTCTATTTTATTTTAAATTTTAAGTAATTTATGAAGTGAGTATTGAATTGATTGTAACTGCAAATGTACATAAGATCAATATTAACTTTTAAAAAGTTAATTTGTGATATTTTTAAATTTAAAATTAATATGATTCATTTAATTTAAATTTGAAAATAATAAATTTTATAATTAATAGTACATTTATAATATTTATAATTATATGGACATAAATTAAATAAATTTATATTAATTTTAAATTTGAATACGTTTGAAATTAATTTTTAAAAAATAAGTTAATATTAAATTTATAATTTGAAAATTAAGTAGTAAAAAAGTCATGTGACAATAATGTCAATATGTATATGATTGATGAGTTGTCCACTTTAATAAGGGTGTGAAATGTCATTTTGCATATATAGAGAACTGTCTTTTGACTCATTCACTTTGGGGAGTAAAATCCTATATAGAGATTAAAATAGAGAGTTAAATAAAGATAAGAAAACTGTTGGATAATGACTTCAAAGTTGGGGATAAAAAATTTATTAGAGAAACTGTTGTGAATGCTCTTAGGGTTTCAAACAGATGGAATGAAAGAAACAACAGATAAATACTCCCTCCGTCCCTAATTATTTGACGTTTTAAAGGTCGACACAAGAATTAAGATAATGATTAGAAAGCATTAAATATTGTACTCAATTGTCTATAATACCCTTAAATCTTTTGTTGGAAGGAGAGGTTGTGTTTGAAAAATTTGGGAATTAAGATCTGAATGATTATGATGTCTTAATTAATTAGATCATCTGAATGGTTATGAGGTCTGAATCTAAAAAATTGTTTGATAACTAAAAAGTAAGTTGTCTCTTAATGACACTATTTTACCATTTTAAAGGACAAAATTTTATTTAATAATTTTAAATATTCAATTTAATAAAAAATGAGTGCATAATATTGTTTAATATATTTATATAAAAAAAATTAGTAAAAAAAATTCATTAAGAGGTATCTCTTAATTATTAAAATTTCATTTTCTGTCTTACCGATTAAGAGGCACTCAGAGGTAACAAAAAATAAAACAAACAGCATCATGCCTCTTAGCGAATAAGAGGCAGTCCATTAAGAGGCAATCAGATGTAAACAAACAGCACCAGAGTTTTGTTGAGATAAGAAGAGAGTTTAATGAGGGGTAATTTTGGAAAAATTATCATTAATTCTACTAGATTTGAACAAACATCAAATAATTGAGGACAAATAAAAAACTCTAAAACGTCAAATAATTAGAGACATGGGGAGTATCTTTTTTTCTTCCTCTTGATTTTTTGAAATGAAAATAGGAAAAAGTGAAGGTATATATGTAAATCTTTATTTATGGAGATTCAATCTTGTTTTGTCCACAAGGATTTACATTGTGAATAACTCTTCCATGCTGTTTGGATGAACACAAAACCCTAAAAAACCCTCTATGCTTGACACCATTATAGAAGAAATAAATGTTTCTATTTTTTTACGTAGGTATCTGTTACAAGAAAGTATCATAGTGTGATATCTGATAAAAGTCAATTTAGGTAACAAATTAAAAACAAATAATCCTGGTGTTCATGATTACGAAGAACGTTATATAGTTGTGATAAGCCTATTGAGGCAAAAAACTTGGGAGATCTATATGGTTTATAAAGCATTTTCTGAAGTTTGAGTGGCCAATTCTTGATTTTGTTTTTTATTTTAAAAATAATAATTGTCTGGATTAACATTTCCAGATCCCTTATCCTATAAATTGTGCTTCAGCTACATGTTTAGATTAGGTAAAAAATTATTTAGATGCAATAATTAAGTGAACCTTGTGTTTGCTAATATGAAATAATTGACCATCTTTAATCCTTAACTGTCATATCATAATTGGTAATATATGAGCTTCAATTTCTATGCTAAGACTGGGCATCCACTAAAGTGCTGAATTAATTGTAGTTTAAGCTTGCCCTAATAATTATGGTGAGTTTCAGAATACAAATTGGTTTGCTTCTTTGTGTTTTATTCTTAATTAGGCAATAATAAGTTATGCCTTTGTTGACCAGGTGGGTTTGAAGCCTGTTTTGAGGTTTTGGTTGGGGAACCCTGCTTTTTCTTAGATATTTAAATATAAGAGACTGTTTGTTTAGAATTTAATATATCTGAATGGCTTCTGAATAAAAATGATCTTAATGGCTGAATCGGTAAGTCCAATTGGACCTGACCGAATAAGCTGGTATTTTTTGGTTGAATCATTCCTAAGCTACTGAATGAATTTTTTTAGGCATGATGCCCTTCATCTTCTCCATCAGCTCCCCTTACACTTGTAGCCCCCTCTTTCAGAATGACCATACCTGTATATTATCAAACCTCCATTAGCTCCCCTTCAAACCCAAGCAAAACCCCACCCATGACTCTAAACATTGAAATTCAGTAATCAAACACTACATCAAACTCAAAAATGACCCTACGATACTTACCACATACACCCAAATGGAAGCTATCGGCATGTTGCCATTACACTGCTTTGGCAAAAAATTGGAAATGGGTGGAGGAATAGTAAAAAATTGAGAAAGAGATGGAGGAATATGAGTACTGGAAAGCAAAAAATTGGACATGGTGGAGGAATAATAGAGAATTGAGAAGGAGATGGAGGAATAGGAGTAATGCAAAGCAAAAAATTGGAAAGGGATGGAGGAATAGTAGAAAATTGAGACAGGAATAGGAGTACTGCATTTTTGATTTGGTTTCCTTTTTTATTTATTTACAGTAGCCTCCCCTCTCAATAGTGAATGTGAGTCAAGCCACTTATCCATAAAAAGGTGTTCTTTGAATTATTCAATACTTTGTTTAATAATTTATTTTTATCTGTTGTACAATAAATATTGTATTTAATTTTTTAGTACATCCATACAATTATATATTTGTTCAACATAGTTTAGAAAGGTAAAATAGTAAAAAAAAATGTTATTAAGATGTTTCAGATCTATTAATTATCGAACATCTTCTTTCATTCAGTATTAAGCTTCATTCAGATTATTTAAAACATTCATAATCGTTTCATTAAATTTTTATCAAACAGTCCCTAACAATGTGTAATAGTTTTTCAAGTCTTGTATGTAGAAGATATATAAAATATTTTAGTTTTTATATAAGATATATAAAAACTGAAAGCGCAGCTTTATTTTAGTTTTTAATAGCACGAAATTATTTTATCTTCAACATTCCTCATTGAATTTGACTCTAATATCTTTAACGATTCATATTAGTAGCTACCACAAAAACCAAATCATTAGCAACCACGAGTTTTATTATTATTATTATAAAAAAATAGAAAAATTAACATGATAGAGAAAATCAATTATTGTGGTTGGATTAATGAAAGTTTGTTTGTTAAATATCAATTATTGAGCATTTTTAAGGCCATTTTGTTTTCTGACCCGAAATTTGGTGAATGTTATATTGTGTTTCACTGCGAATAGAGTAATTTCAGTTTCCTAATTGTATTCTGCCATATTGTTGTGATTGCTTATGTAAATAAATCTTTCTTTAACTAGGTTTATTTTTTGCAATGCCATGAAATATTTTGTGAGTTCTGAATTTTGGATAATTTAGCATTATTATGGTGTTTTGATCACCAGTTTTTAGAATTGGTATCCATGTCTTGTTAATTAGAAGTGTCTTATAATCAAGTGTCCTTTTACGTACATGGAACATCATGATATATAAGAGTCACAACCGTATATTGATGGCTGGTAAAATTGGAACTGCATATTACAAATTAAAATAAAAAATTCATCTTCTTTTTTCTTTTAGCTTTTGAATCACAATTGAAACCAGAATATAGTTTAAAAACTATGGTAATATAGTAATATGGTTCATTGTCATCAGGGAAAGTCATTCTGGAGGCTGGAATATTGACTTGTGTTGTGGTAATTGGTCTTACCCTCTACACATTCTGGGCTGCCAAGAGAGGACATGATTTTCAGTTTTTGTGGCCATTTCTATTCACTTCTCTACTTGTGCTCATGGTTTTCAGTTTAATTCAGGTACGTGGAGCTTCTATCTTTTGCTTCTTGTAGTTGTGCAGGAGCTCGGATCTGTCCAATATATAGTTTTTGTTTGTCCTCTCTCTCTCTCTATCTCCCTACCTTAACATTGATTCATGTGCCATATTTGATATTTGCAAACAAACAGATCTTTTTCCCTATGGGAAAATTAGGGATGATGATCTATGGATGCGTTGGAGCCATCATATTCTCTGGTTTTATCATATATGATACTGACAACCTGATCAAGCGCTTTGACTATGATGAGTTTGTCCCAGCTGCATCCGCTCTCTATCTGGATATAATAAACCTGTTCCTGGCTCTGCTGGCTGTATTCGATGCAAGTGAATAGATTCTCTCAATTTGCACTGCCTCTGATCTTACATGTACAAACAAGTATATTCAGCTATGTATGTATATTCTAAGTATCATGTGGTATATGGAAAATAGTAATGTTAATCCATGCATTTGTCAAAGTGTTAGCTATAGCTAACTATTCCAAATTATTACTGCTAGTGGCTTTTCATCATGGATCACTCATTTTGGATCCATGCATTGTATAGCAAAAACATTATTCTTGAAATCATAGAGAGTTGAAAATTTAATTTTTGAACCAAAATATAGGAACAAGGTTGGTCTTTTAAAGTTGATTTTCAAATTTAAAATTGATATATTTCATTTAACTTGTGAAAATTATAAATCTTAGAACTAGTAATATTTAGATAGTTTATGATTTTTATAATTGTGTTGATTAAAATTAAATTATTTTGTATCAATTTTGAATTTTATAATATAACAAATTGACTTCAAAAAGTCTATTTGTATAATAATATCTAATTGGAGGAGTATTATAATAATTTGTCATACCCCGATTTCAAGAAAAAAAAAGTTTGTATGTGTGTGGAAATGTGATTAGGGACCAACTGATGAGGACAAATCATATTTGGATGAAGTGGAATAAAGAATGCTGAAATCCCACATGATTCAACAAAGCTCAAAGAATCAATGGCTTGTCTTTATATTTCTGATACTATTACATATCATTCTTTACTCCGATTTGCTTCTCTTTTTGACTGGCTTCCTATTCCAAGATTGCCCTTTTTTCCTCGACATTGAATCAACAAAGACTTGACTCACATGGCTTGTTTCCTTGCTTTCATTCAAATTCACTTTACCTTTAACACTTCAAAACAAAAAACAGAATCCCAAAATTCATATTCTCCAAGTAAGAGAGGATTGAGGACCCATTCTAATAATTTATACATTAATTTCACCTTTTTACAATAGCATGACCCAAAAAATAAAATAAAAAAAAGAAAAGAAAAGAAAGAAAGAAAGAAAGAAAGCACACCACAAAATTTCAAAACATATGGTTAGATCAAAAGCAAAAACAAAGCCATAACATTCTAGCAATATACCATTCCCAAATGTCCCATTTGCCAATTCTATAGCCCTTGTACAGGAAACTTCATGTTCTATGATCTATTTCTATTGTTCCTTTCAGCGGCAATTGTCAATAGCCTTGAAACACCTTGAGTCCAGATATCATACTCCCTCTGATTCTTGCACTCGAATTCTACGACTCCACGGCATACAGTCTTCAGCGCAAAGTATCTCCGGTGTTCACCACCCTCTAGCAAGTGGCGGCCCGACCAAGCTGGCATATCTTTCAGCACCTCCAACACCATATCTACACAAATTCAAAATAGAAAAAATAAATAAATTAAAGATGACATCTTTTGATCTTTTCCCACTCTGCTTTCCCAGATCCCCAAATGGTAGGAAGACAAAAGCACCTCCAATTCTGTTCACATCATGAGAGGAAAAGAGAGATAAAAGCAATAACAACTTACTCTTTTTCTTTTTGGTGATGGTCCCAGCAACATGTCTACTCTTCATCTTCAGCATCACCTGCAAAAGCATATAATTTGTAAGATGCATATAGATTGCAATCACATATATGAACAAGAAATAAAGCTGGTCCATTCAGTTCTATCATGAATAACTTTAGCTTTTCTGTTTGTAATTATCAGGTTTCTACTGTCCCTAAAAATGTAATCTATTAGTAGATAATCTAGATGATATTATTCTTATAGCATAACTTGGGAGATTGCATGATTAGGGGGATTAAATGATTAAAGGAAAATTGCATGATTAAGGGATGATTGATTTACTTTTCAAATGTAATATAGTTCTAAGCCTTTATAAAGGCTCTCTATTTTACATTGTAATATATATAATAAAAAAAAATTCCTTTCTCTATTTCTCTACATAATCAAACCCCAAATGATCATGTATAATGTGTTTAGATTTCATGAGACTTTAAAAAATATTTTGCTAATCAATCAATTGTAATAAAAAAAAAACAACCTGGCTCATCCTGTTGATATAAACTGACACTATTTTCCAATGAAGATCACCTGCATTGTGAATGACATAAACACTATCAAGCCACCATCATGTTTTAATATACCAATACAACCATTCCAAATATATTAAAAACCAAAATCTAAAATCTTTAGATTCATAGAAATCAAATACCTAATATGCTAGTTAATAGTGTTTAACACAGTGGAGTTTGTATTCTCATCTGGTTAATGCAGACATAAACAAATTCTATGCATTTTCAAGTTTTGCTCTACAACCAAACAATAAAAAAAATTAGTTACCTTTGCGCGTGCGCTTGAGGAGCTCATTACCTCTGGCAAGAAATTCTCGACTACATATACCAAGGAAATTCTCTTCAGGAACAAGTTCCCCACTGAAGCTACCATTTGAACTACCATTACTCCCGCTGTTGCCAACAACATTCGTTCCCTTCTCCACTGGAATCACTGCCGCTATATTCCACACATCCTTCAGCGCTCTAGCCTTCAATGTGGCCACACCACGCAGAGCTACAACCCAACCAATACAAATTAATCCAAAAGTATTCTATTAGGCATAAAATTTAACAAAATCTAAGGCATTTTTGTCAATTTAACATAAACAACTGATACAAATTAAACTGACATTAATTTTAGGCTCTCAACATTCATAGAATAAAATCATAAATTAATGACACAATTTCCCTGGGCAAAGTATTAAGCACATAGTAATTAAAATAATAGATCTAGCAATATTACCAACTTGCATACACACACATATAGTACCATGAGAAATTACATAATTACCCATAAAAATTCATTAATTTACTCACCAGTAGCAGCAGCTGCTGTTAATGTCATAATATCGCCAGCGGACCGAACGTTAACTGCTGAACTAACAACCGATGACAGATGATCCCGATCTGCGCCCATTGCTTCAGCTGCTTCAACGCACTGTGCAGCAACCAGTGTAGCAGCAGAAGCCACGGCCATATCAGTTTTTGCCATCTTCTCATCTTTTGCTGTCCCAGATGAGGCAGCTGTGGCAGCAGCAATAGCCGCAATAGCAGCAGCAACTCCAGCCACTGAAACAGCAGCATGAAGCTGGGCATTTAGAGCCCTTGCTTCCTCTTTCTTTTTCTCTCGCCTATCCTTCAACCACCTTCCCACCGTCTTTCCTCCCCCAGCAGGGGCGGCGCCACCAGTGGCTCCACCTCGGTACTGGGTGTTGACTGAATTATTCAGACGACAAAACTACAGACAAAATATAGTGTCAGTGGATAATTCTGTTAACACAGGGTGTACATAATGCACCTATCTTGAAACTAACAGTACAATTTAATGATAGTGTCCACTGAAAAAATGTGCTAAGAAGGCATCACACCCAACTTGTGACTAACAATTAATGTGCTTGATTTGGCACCACTAGAGTTGTACCTCTCTTAAATTGTGTGATAAAGTAGGACCAACTCCAAGATCACCATGAATCACTTGGTGGCCATTTCCATGACAAATTTCCAATTTTTCTCATTTCTCTCCACCAAACTATATGGACCATTTGGTAATCTGAAAACTCAATTGACTAGAAATAAAAAATGGGCAGGTCATATATCCTTCTAAAGTGTGTTAAATTAGGACTCATTTTAGCCGTGCTAGATTACCAAGAAAAAGGTCAATTTGATAACTTAAACTCATTTCACAATCCCATATGCAGCAATTAATTGGTACACGAGTGGTTATAGTATTAGTTACCATCCCGGATAAGGCTGTAAAATAAGCAAACAGTTCGGGCTCGATTCGTACTCGTTCGACTAAAAGTTCGATTCGAGCTCGATTCGAAATATAAATGAGTCAAATATGAGCAAATTTTAAAGTTCGATAAATTATTCAAACCTCCTCAAATTGCAATTTTTTATTGATGCTCGGATCATATTAGTTCTAAAAATTCAAACTGTTTGGGCTCGATTCAGGATCGTACTCGACTCGGTAGCTAAACGAATCTCAATCAAATTTTATTTTATACTCGATAAATTTTGTGAACCAAATCTGAGCAACTCAATACTCAACTCGACTCGGTTTATTTACACCCTTAATCCCGGGCACCTTATCATTTGAAGGATCACCAGTTACAAGCTACTATCTCCATTAAATTATTATCTTTCTTACATAGAAACAAAATTGTGAAACCATCTTGTATTGGTAAAGCCAGACAGCAAAATCATTAAAATATAGTAGAACAGTAATCACGGGTAATAATAAGTGATAATATTTCAATAAGAGTACTAATACCCAGAGAAAAGGAAAGCATCTAAATGGTACTAGTACAATTTTTTGGTAAAAGGGAAAGCTGATATATATTTGCGCTCTGCTTTTTTCCTTCTCCTTCTGTGTGTTTCAGAATTTGTTGCTTTTTATCCCAGAAAATGAATAAACAAACAATAGCATTGTTCAATCCATCTGGGTTCGCGGGTGTTCATCGGTTTCCGGCTAAACATGTCAGATTTTTCCGCCGGAACCAAGAACATAAAGTTATACATATTATAATATATATATATATATATATATATATGTATATGTATGTAAGTATATAGAGAGAAAAGACCTTGTCATCAACTTCTTCGGAGGGAGAGACAGGGGGGCTATCAGTGAGAGAGCCGTTTAGAGGACCACTGCTGTGTGAGAGACGACCAGAAGTTCGTGGTGATACCTCTTGCTGTTTTCAGAACAACACCATTTCCACACTAATTATTATATAAATATTCTGTAAAGCCACAATAATCCAATCATTCACAACAAAACAAACAAACCCTTTGATAATTGCCAGTGGGTTTTGATTAAATTAACAATAATTTGTTTATTGGAATTGAACGATAATAAACCCAGAGGGAGACTGATTTACCATCTGAAAATTTTGTAATCATTTTGTGTTTCCCTAGAAAACAATACAGTAAAAGTAAATGTTTTGGTATTTCCAAGAAATAGTTGAGGTTGATTTTCCCCATGAAGAAACAAAAAAAATGGTAAACAAAACATTCTCTATCCTTAGTTGAAGAACAAAAAAAGGATTAAATTTAAACATTCAATCACCAAAAAACAGAAAAATCCAAGAACCCACAAACAAAATTATAGCAAACTAACTAAAAAACAAAATAATTTGTCGATTTCTGTAAATATGTATATACTTACAGACTGAGACATTATGCGTTCCATGACAAGTTGTGAGGTCTCGGAAGAGGCAAAGGAAAATGGGTTCCCGGAAACAGTGGCCGCCTCTTCGAGCTCTCCGGCGACGTCCTCTAAAATGGTCCCACCACCGGAACCAGCATTAGCGCCGCTGAAGGCCTTGACGAGGAATGGAGGAGGTGGGGCCAAGGCTTTAGATACTTCGAGAGCAGAGACGCTCCAGGAGCGAGATAGAAACTCCATTGGCTCCATTGGGGTCTCCGGTGGCCTGAATTGAATCGGGTTCATTTTCTTTATTTTTTTGGTTGTATTGGATCGGAGTGAAGGGAAGTGAAGTTTGTTGGATAAGTGAGATTAACAAGTGATTTATGAGAGGGATCGGAGCTTTATAGAGAAGACTAGAGAGAGAAAAAAGAACAAATTAAGAGGGGAGAGAAAGAGAGCGGCCAGTACAATATTGTATGTGCATGTATACATGTCCTCTCAAGATACAATTTGATTTTTAATGCTAAATAATTAAATTTTAAATTAATATAAATTTATTTAATTTTAATTAATACAATTATTAAAATTTTAAATATATAATAAAATTTATTTTATTTTAAACTTTTATTAGTCATATCAATTTTAAAATTTAATATGTGATCGTTTGACTTCAAAAATTAAATTATATCCTTAATTTTGGAACGAATATATTACATTATATTATGTATAATTATATATAGCACAAAATAACCTATTATTTGGTAATAACAATATTACGGTGACACATTATTTTAAATAATTTTTGAGACTAAGAATTTAAAACCCTAACATCAACCTTCCCTTATTTCTCATCTTGTAACTTAAAAGACTTTTATGTGTATGTATATAGTACATTATGGTCAAATTGATCATATTTAAAATTATATTTTTATTATAAATATATTAGATATAAACAAAAATTTATTATTATAAAAAAGTACATTGAATATCTTATCAAACTCAATTTATATTTTATTTCAAAAATTTTTATATATTTTTTAGATTATTAATTTTACATTTGCTCTATTTGACCTTAAAAAATTAATTAGGACAAATTAAAGAAAAAAGATTAGAGTGATAGGATGTGTGACGGTGCAATGTACTGCTCTGTGGATCTTTCGAATCCGCACGTCTGATTAGACATAAGGATGTGATGGAGAGAGAAAATCAAATTAAAGGGGCGTGTTTAATGAAGCTGCCCGGCCTCTTATGTTTTCTACTATTTGTGTATAAAGTTATGAACCAGTTTGGGTATATGTAATATGGGTTGCTTCTCGACATTTAGGTTGAGGGGTAATTTTTTATTTTTTACGTGTTAGTATTATATTAATTAATGAAAATATATATTTAGTAGTTTGGAAGATATTGTAATTTCCCATTGGAGGACATCTTAATTATATATATAATATATGGACTATATGTATATACAAAGCTGTGTATTTCACAGTAGGTCTATGGCTACAGATTTTTTGGGATATAGCGACGGTAAACTGTCGCTATAGCCCAGAATAGCTATGACGACGGATGAAACCGTCGCTATAACACAAAAAACTGTCGACATAGTCTACTGTGTAATACACAGCTGTGTATATACATTTTTTCCATAATATATATATATATATATATATATATATATATATAGAAGTGAAGTGGTCCAAGAAAATCTGATTGAGAAAGATAACCAAATAGCTTAAAAATTATTGCATATATACATGAAAATCAATCAGGCAAGCTAGACGTTTCTTGAGTTCATAAAAATGACAATCTTGCTCTACATAAATGACTAAGATTGATTTGTGCGACATGCCCGCCCTAATAATTTGATAATAAATAATAATATCAAACTTTATCCATTAAAAACTTTATTATCAAATACACTATT
The DNA here is from genome assembly GCA_020205505.1 of Panax japonicus. NCBI lineage: Eukaryota > Viridiplantae > Streptophyta > Magnoliopsida > Apiales > Araliaceae > Panax > Panax japonicus. Next base: position 55,133,042 of record CM035103.1, read on the forward strand.
TTTATTTCATTATTTTTTTTTTTCATTCTCTATATCTAAACGTAGCATTAGTATTTTCCTCTCGTCCAAGGTACGATGGTACAACTCAAACATGTGATCAGCACGTGACACGTGTTTCATACGAATCAAAGGCGCCTAATTATTATAATTAAATATCATCGTTAATGACATAATATTATTGAGGTAAAAGAATATTTATGCTACATTTAGATTGAAGTAATAAAAGTGAGAATGAAATAACCCATTCTTCTTATGGAATGGAAAAAAAATTGTGTTTAGTTGTTACGTTGAAAAATGGAATGAATTATTCTCACTAATACCTAATTTGTGGATTTTATTTATTAAGGAATGATATGAAATGACTCATTTTAGCTGAAATAGAATAAATCATTCTACTATGAATTTTATTTCCTTCACTAATTTTATTTTTTCAATTCAAACGTATCATTATAGCGAAATTAATTATTCTATGATATTTTTAGAAGATTTATAAATTATGCCACTATTGACTATGCTATTCTTTCCTAGTTTAATCCCTTTTTCCATATAACCAATTATGACGATCCATTTATTTCCCATTATTTCCAGCTTTGATTAGGAAACTTTAACTATAATTCTAGTTCTACAATAATCATAAAATAGTATATGTTACTCGTATAATAGATAGAGGATGTGACACTATTAGAAATTAAAATTTAAAAAAAATATTTTATTTACTTTGCACAACTCGTTAAATATTAAGTAATCACAAATTTAAAAGATATTTGATAAAAATTGAATGAATCTGAAATGATCCGACCCGAAATGAACTTATCCATCGGAAATATTAAAAGAATGGGCCATGGTCAGTCTAATGAAAAGTCAGATGGCTGGGCAACCAAAAATTCCATCATCAATGAGAAGGGGCCAGAGCTGGACGGAGTCACCTGTCAAACCCTCCACAAAATAATGAAAAGTGTGTTGACTCTATAAACGTAAGTTACTTCAATCATTTGAAATTTTCTCTCCTAGGCAATAGGCATAGAGGAATGTTTGTAACTTTCCAAAGACTTGAAGGTGTAGTTTCATAAAACATTAATGTTGCGTTTGAATTGGGGTAATGAAGGTAAAAATAGAATAATTCATTCTTATTAAAGGAAAAAAATTATATTTAGTTACGATTGGAATGATTCGTATTTTTCCCAAATTTATGAATTTTATTCTGTGGAGAGAAAGAGTATGGAGTAACTCATTTCAACTAGAATGGAATGAATCATTCCATTCTCCATTCCAATTCTTCAATCCAAATGCAGCACTAGGTGGGTTTTTTGTTTAGAGCTGAATGACTGAATCAGTCAATTATTCGGTGCGTTTGTTTGAATAAAAATCGTCCGAATGGCAGAATCGGTCAAATTTTTGGGCTGAATGGCCAAGTGTAATTTTTTGGCTTGATGGGATGATTGACTGCTGAATGAAGTATTTATATTTATTTTTTACAATATTAACTATTATATTAAGTAATATTAAATAAATTTATAATAATTTTGATTTTTTTTAAAGGATTAAAATAATAAAAATCTGTTATTCAGACATGTCAATTATCAAATAATTTTTTTCATTCAGTATTCAAAATTTTGCTCTATTCAAATTACTTAAATATTCAGAATTATTTCATTCAATTTCATCAAATACCCCCTAAATTACATTGACCTTCTATATGTTTGGTTTAAGTGAGCCATTTAATTTGGGAAAAATACAATAATTTCCCTTATTTTCAACTGGTCATAACAAATGGGGAAATCTGCCTACAAGAAAAAGTTTGGAGTTGACTAGTACGATTTACTTAAAGGTCAACACTTGTTTTATATATAAAATACTCTGATTGACTGAAATATATTGAATTGTAAGCTATTACAAACGATAAAAAAAATTACAATATAAATAATTAAAATGGTAATTAATCTTTTCAAAAATAATAACAGATAATCAGGCCAATCGTAGCCATAACTAATGAACACTAGAAAAACAGTCGTACTAAAAGTAATAACATAATATGCAAATCTGAGTAACTTTTCGATATTTGTTAATCTTCTATATATTAGTGTGAAAATATTTTGTTTTGATTGAACTATAGTGAATAAAGACAAAGTTATTTTAAACTTTTTAATAAAAAGATCATAACATAGATCTACAAGAAATTAATTAGTTTACTTGTGGCAATTTGTCAATCCATATTGAGATGTAGTTGTAAGACTGTTGTTGGGTCATGATATTTCTCACATTGGGTCGCGTGAATTGGGCCCACTTGTTTAGTTAGTCCATTGGGTCCTCATTATTGAGCCTTAAAAGTTAGGGTCCTTTACAATAATATACAACATTTAATAAGTAATTACACTATTAGTGCATCACTAAAATAATTACAAAAATAATAATCTTTTCATATTTATTTACAATATTAATGTCCTTAATTTAGGGAAATACTCATCCGCTCATTCTCTTTCTCTCCCTTACCGCCTCCTCTCTCCTCCCCTTCGTCCTCCTCCTTCGTCGCCGCCGCTTCAACACCTTGAAGATGTAGATCTTGTAAGTCTTCTTCTTCTTCTTCTTTTTCTTCTTCTTCTTCTTCTTCTTCTTCGTTCTCCTCCTTCGGCGGCGGTCCTCTTCCTTCGCCGCCGCCGCCACAACACCTTGAAGTTGTAGATCTATAAATCTTGAATATGTAGCCGCCATGGACGTCGATCTCCTCATTTTAGCTACTAGTTTATTGCTTCAACACCTCCGCTTCTTCTTCTTCTTCTTTTTCGTCCTCCTCCTTCGTCATCGCCGCGATGGACGCCGATCTCCTCATCCATTACCGTCACAACAGTCCAAAAATTAAAAGGAGAAGAAGATAAATTTTAGTGCAGTTGGTAGCCAAACATTTATACAAAGGTAACCATTTTAGTTTTTGTGGATAACCAAGAAAAATTTCAGTGCTGTTGGTAACCATTTTTGTTTTTGTTGATTACATTTGTATTAAGGTTTGGCTACCAAATGCACTATGAAAAAAAAATCTATAATAGATTTTTTATAATTAAATGGTAATCCAATAAAACTGAATTGACTACCTTTGTATTAAGGTTTGGCTACCAACTGCATTATGAAAAAAAAATCTACAATATATTTTTTTTAATTAATTGGTAACCCAGTAAAACTGAATTGGTTACATTTGTATAAAGTGTTGGCTACCAATTTTAATATTAGATAAATAAATCTATAGTAGATTTTTTAAAAATATATTAGTAACCTAATAACACTGTATTGGTTACTTTGGTTTGAATGTGTTGGCTACCAACTGTACTATGAAAAAAAATCGTAATGTCCATATTGTACTACCAATCCTTCTTTTTAAATTCAAGTAAACTTTGTATATACTGTAAATTAAAGCAAAAGAAATAAGGTCCATGAATTTCATTCAAACTTCAGATCTCAAATTTAAACCACCTATTTCATTCAAACTTCAGATCTCAAAATCAAATTCCTCACGTAAAAAGGAATCAACTCAATTATCAGACAATATATGAAAAAATCAAAATCAAAATTTGAGCATTAATTTATCATTATTAATATAGGCGAATTTCTTGTTAGCCTCCACATTTTCTTGGTTCTTATCAGGATGATACTTCAATACGAGCTTCACGTAGGCTGTCGTGGGGGATAGAAGGGAGGAGAGAGTAAGTGTTAAATTAAAACACTCAACTAAATTAAAGGGAAGAGCATGCACTAATTTTGTAAATAAAATTTAAAATACATTAATTGTGTAAATATTTTATGAGTGCACTATTATTGTAATAATTTTTAAAAATGTAATAGAAAATGTAATTGTTCTTAAAAGTTATGGGCGTAATCATTATATTATTCATATTGGATCCCTTTAAAACCGGGTCGAATCAATGGATTGACCCGTTAGATATTTTAATATCTATTACTTTGACTTGTAATGATAAAAAACATGACAGTTGATTAAGATACCTGCAATGCATTAATGTGGTTGGGATTATAGCCGGCCGGCGGCATAAACAGTGGAAGAGAAAGGTGACAATCTGTAGGCAGTCGGCAGAAATCACTGAGGAGTGGGGGGCTGTGTCAGACGGTAGTGGGTGGCACGGTAAACCGGGCAAGAGAGTATAACCTAACAAGAAAGTCTTCAAGAAAAAGGTACATATACGTACAAACACATTCCAACTGATAATTTTGTCTCTCAATACACTATAGATTATTATCCTTCATTGTTAACCTTGTGAACACTGATACTGACTCTCACGCCTGAGCTATCCCCGACGGTCGAAGCCGTCAAGCTTTGGGTGTTTATCGTGTTTACTGTGCAGGATCAGGGCGTCTTACATGATTGGGATGTTGGAGAAAATCTTGGCGTTAACAACTGTAAAATGAACAAACAGTTTGGGCTTGATTCGTACTCGCTCGACTAAAAATTCGATTCGAGCTCGACTCGAATCATATTATTTTGAAGAGTTCAAACTATTCAGACTCAATTTGAGATCAAATTCGATTCGATAATTAAACAAATATCAATCAAACCTTCACAAAAATAAGTTAGTTGTAACTTCTTATGCTTACTATTCCATAGTTCTTATCGATCCATATTGAGAGGTAGTTGTAACTTCTCATGCTTACTATTCCATACTTCTTACAAGAATATATAGTAAGAGTTAAAATTTAATTTATATAGTAACAGAATATATAGTAAGAGTTAAAATTTAATTCATATAATAACAGTATAAATAAAAAAATATACAAGTAGTCAAGTATATGAAATAAGAGTTTCATTTATATTTTAAAGATAAATTTTTTTAAAATTATGAATGATGATATATCCACACTGTGAGATAGTTTATACTTATTCAAATAGAGAATTACACATTAAGTTTAAAATACATGTTTTAGTTTACAAATGTATCAATAAAGTGTGTATATATTAATTAACACGTAAAATTAATATAAAAATTATATTTTAATCTAACTTTTATAAATTTGAATTAGTAAAAAAATTCTTCTTATAAATTATTAGAGTTTTACTGTATATTGTGATTTTTTATATTAAATTTTACTATTGTGAATTACATTAAAATATGATTTCACAAGATATAAGGATATATACAGTTATACACTTGAGCTCTTTTATCTAGAAAAAAAAAATAGATACGAATGTATTTAAATTTCACCTATTTATATTTTTATCCTAATAAAAATTAAATTATAAAAAAATAAATTTTAAATATACTCATATCTAATTTTTTCTATTCATATAGTGTTTCTGTATACAGTTTCACCAGTCAACATCCTTGACATTTGGATGGAATTTTTATGACAATGCCTCATCGACTAAATTGGGGTGGGGTGGGGTGGGGTGGGGTGGGGGTGGGGGTGGGGGTGGGGGTGGGGTGGGGGTGGGGGTGGAGGGCGTCCGGTGGCCTTAACTTCCGTTACCACAATTATAAGAATAAAAAATAAAAAATAATAGAGCAAATTTGAACAACAAACTATAAAAGAAATTGTATTTTTTATTATAAAAACATTATAAATTGTTTACAGTATTTTTGTAATTAAAAATATATATTTTTTTATAATTTTTTATTCAAATTTGTTCTATTATTTTTTATTTTTTATTTTTATAATTGTGATAAAAAAAAATACAATGCATCAGACGTTAATCCGATACAAACTGTGGACCGCCACCAACAAATGGTGGACATTTGTCCTTCAAAACTATAGACGAAGAGATTATATGATAAAGACAAAATATGATGTTTGACCCCCAACGATTTCGTCTGCTACCCCACTGACCAAGGGAGTGTTCGCAATGATTTATGGTCAAATCAATTTATAAATTATTTGTTATTATTAAAGTATTTGATAATAGTTTATTTTTTAATTTATAAGTTAAAATAAATAAATAATAATTTGATATTTATTTAAAAATAACTTATAAGTCATTCTTAATCAATTGGTTTGGTCAAATATATTGTTCATTTTGTCCCTCTTCTATTTTGTTATTGAATTAATGTATCTTTTTATTAATATTTAAATTTTATTTTAACTTATAAGTCATTATCAGCCGTTCACCTTCATACTATTCCTCAGAATTGGACACTGCAAGAAGCTGTACCTAAAAGGGTACAAGGATCTAATCACCAATTGGAAGATGTCACGAAAAATCCTGATGTGAACATCAGATTTGGCAACAGTAGTTCCATTCGTCTTAATACAGACGATTCTACACTGGGGCATTCCTTTTGTGAAAATGAACATTCCAACAAGAGGAGATATCTCACTTTCCTTACTTGAATATACTTTCCGTCTCCACTCTCATTTCCTTTCCATTCTTGCCAAAAGTCGGGGATGTTTGATAAAATTAAATAAAATAATTCTCAATATTTAAGTAATTTGAATAAGTTAAATAAAATAGAATTTTAAATATTTAATAAAAAAATTATTTAATAATTAATGTATTTAAAATATTTGAATAATAAATTTCCACTATTTTAAAAAAAATTAAAATGATTATAAATTTATTTAATATATTTGATGACAATATATAAAAAGGGCATATCTTGTGGTCGCCATAGCCATCTAAATATTTTACTAAACATTTATATTATTTAATTAATTTTTTGATCACGTATTTATCATTTTATTAATTTAAATTAATTACGTCATTTTGAAATAATTGTCACAGTCATAATCAAAACTTTTGTCATGTATAAAGCATATTTAAAATGTTTGTTATTATTTTTTGAAAAAAATAATTGAAATCATCACCAAAATTTTAAGAGAAATTATATATCTTGCAACTTTATAAATTAATTTTTTTAATTATAAGTTCAGTAGATAATTATAATTAATAATATTTTAATAATATTTATAAGTCAAATTGATGCTGAATAATTTTATTTATAAATCATAACTTAAATTAATTTAAAATTATTTAAAAAAAAATTGTTGCAGCACGGGCAAAGCCGCCAATTATAACAGGAAAGTACGCATGAAACTAAAACATGGAGAATTTTAAATTTTGCTTTCCTTCTTCTCTTGATTGGACTTGTAATATACTTCCTTCCTTCCAAAAGAACACTTTTAAAATTTTAAATTCTAAAGCTCACAAATAAAAAAAAATCATAATTATTATTAATTTATAGATTATTTATTAATTGACGATTGCGTTAGTTGAAACTAAATTAATTTACATGGATTTTAATTAAAATTTACAATTCGATTATAAAGTCAAAATAATATTCTTTTGTAGAATCAAAATTATATATGATAGACACGTAATTCATACATTTTATTATCTTTAATTTTATCCTTTTAATTATATTAGTTTATTTAAGTAATATGTTTTATTTTGTTTTGTAGAATTTAATATATTGTTACAATAAAGTCAAATGATCAAGCCATATTAAATACTCTTATTCATGTAAATAAATATCCAAGAAAAATCATACAACAAGAAGGAAAGAAGTGGAACAATCTTGGTGTGCAAGTCAAATCCAGCAAGAGAAAGGAAAGTCTGTCCAGAAGATTTATTTGAAAAGTTAATAGCCACTAGAAAGTTGAAACCTACATGAAAAAGACTCTTGAGAGATTATTATGAGTTCGACATGTACTTGTCAAATCTTCAATTTGACACTGTACACTTACAGGCATCAATATACAAACTCACTACACACTTGACACTACTCTAATTGTACACAAGTTAAATTTTTTTTAATAATTGATCCTATGATTGCAAAAATTAAAACAACAATAGTTTATTTGTTGCTACCCCTAAAGTAGGAAATAGTTTGTAATATGATGTTTAAGGTCCTTTTTCTACTCTACTCTCTATGGATATTAATTGTTATGGTCCTCTTTATGACCTTGTTTTAATGTGATTTAAAAGTGTACTTTTTTCGGTGTGTAATTGTTCATATTTTGGATAATCCTGAGGTGCCCTAATGCTGACGTATAAAAAGAGTACTACTTTTTTATATTATTATATTATTATTTTATAAGTAAAAGAGTACTACTTTGTTATTATTATTTATTTATTTATTTTATAAGTTATTAATGGGCGCATAACTTTGTTTCATCTTTGGATCCATTTTTCTCTTTCGACATATTTAGGTAGGGTTCCACTTTTTATTTTTATATTTGTATTTTTTGTACTTTATGAAATTGTCCAATATTAATTACATAGAAAAATAAATTCTTTCTTTTTTCTTTTCCAATTTTTTTGATAAAAAAATAAATCTGAATTCTAAATAAAAGAAGAGCTGCCCGCCATGAATGATCCAATTATATTTTTATTAACGGGATAAATCAACTTGTGTTACCTGTCTTGAGACACGACTTACAATTTGGTACCTGAAGTGAAAAAAGTTAAAAATTGGTGATTGTACTCGAAAAATATTACACTCCGTTAAACATTAGAGACACGACTTATAATTTGGTACCCGAAGTAAAAAAAATTATAAACTGGTGATTCTACTCGAAAAATGTTGAAATCTGATGCTTGTACTATCCAATTTTTAAATAATCGTTAAAATTGATCCGACGAGAAAGACAAACATACAGAGAGAGAAGCGAAGTCGACGCGAAGAAGATCCTCGATGTTTTGTTCCATCTTTTCTTACCTCCCACATTTGCACCATTGCTCCACAGTGGCACCGACTTGGGAACTCTGGTGTAATTCATTCATTTTTATTGCATGAACTACAATCTTCTTCCCCAATTTTATTTACGATTCCACTCCAAAACGAACTCATCCTTTCAATCAAACATTGAAAACCCTTTAATAAATATATAGGAACCAGTAATCAATGGAGAATCGGGACAAGTAGGGCTGATCATTCGGTTATAACCGAACCGAATAGGCTATTCGGTTATAACCGAATACTGAAATAGTCATATTTTCACTATCCAAACTAATAATCGAATTTTGGTAATAACCAAATACCCGAATTAATGAATTATAAATTCGGTATTTCGGGTAATAACCGAACACAAAAAACACCCAAAAATGAGAGAGAAGACCCGCGGACAGCTGAGCTTTAGAGAAGAAGTCAGTGGAGGAGAAGAAGACCATCGTGACCGAGAAATTTCCTGCTGAGAAGGCCGAATACTGAGCATAGAAGCAATCCAAGCCGTCCAAGCTCAGATCCACCGATGACCACCCAGCTCGCTATCGTACGCAGCCCTGCAAGGACGGTTAGAACTGCCGCTGTTAAGTCTGTTTCTTTGCTAACACGCCGGATCAGCTGATTGGGTTCTAAGTCCGAGGGCTGTGGGTCCTAGCGATTCTTATGATGGGTCCCCGCGAAGGCTGTGTTTCGAGGGGTCTTGTTCGCCCACAGAGTCGCCGCCGTTGTCTCCGATGGCCAACTCCCTCAGCTGGTCTATGGGTTCAAGCTCAGTCAGCGAAATGGTGGCCTCTCTGCATCAGTTGCAGCTAAACAAGGTGAACTGATTGCTGCTGCCTGCTGGAAGGGGTTTATCGCCAGTCAGGATTTATGGATTGATGAAGATTGAAGATGAGTGGTTGGGGTCAGGAGTTATGGGACGTAAGTTGGGGCCTGGGGGTTAATAAAATTTAGTTATCAATATTCAATGGTCTGTTCTTCCTTGTATTGTGTTGTCCCATTTTTCTTGTTTACGGCTAGAATCTATACTCCAACTCACATATCAACACGTCATCATCACATGCAAACTTTAGGAGCTATGTGAGATTCGGTTATTCGGTTATCCGAATAACCTATTTTTTAAAACCATACCCGAAACCGAATACCGATAATTAAATCGGATATAACCGAAATTAAGAAAAAAAATTGAAAAACCGAAATAATTCGGTTAAAATAATTCGGTTGTGTTCGGTAGTTCGGTTTTATCCGTTTTTTGCTCACTCCTAGGGACAAGAAGAATGAGAGAAGGACAGAAGAAGAGAACCCTAATTTTCAAACAGAATAAAGATGAAACCCTATTGTTTAATGGAGTGTAATATTTTTTGAGTACAATCACAAGTTTGTAATTTTTTTTACTTCAGGTACCAAATTGTAAGTCGTGTTCCTAATGTTTAACGGAGTGTAACATTTTTCAAATACAATCATCAATTTATAATTTTTTTTACTTCGAGTATCAAATTATAAGTCGTGTCTCAAGTATTAAAAGTTGATTTATCCCCTTTATTAACCCCACATTCTTAATTTCCCTGTCTATATATATATATATAAATATAATTAAGGTGGACCCACCCATCCGTACAGCTGCACCATAGCCCATGGGTGAGTAGAGAATTGGTTGATGATAGGGCTCCATTGTCCCATAATTATAGTCCCAGAGTCCAGACCACACCCCACCAGTTATGAGATGGAAGAATGCCCTGACAATATTTTTTTGGGACATGCACTCTCATTCTTTCTTAATTCTTCTTGTTGGCCAAATTTTCAAATAACCAACAATATTTTACTACTTGTTTGGCTGGCAGAGGGCAGAGCTGCTACTACTTCGACTGCTACAGCATCATTTGTAATAAAATTTTAATTGCAACGTTCTCAACTTTACTATTATATTATATATATGTTGTTAAATTTAAGATTTAATATTGGACATAAATTATATGAAAAATATAAAGTAAATTATGCCTAATCCTACATGTTTGATGTATTTATTAATATGTATCTCACATTCTATAATAATTCAAATTCCAACATTTGTATAACAACTAAAATTACTATAACACGAGTTCGACGCTCGAATATCAAAAAGTTATACAAATTTAAAATCGGACTGCTAATAAGCCACCAACTCCGAACATTAGACACCTCCTACCAAGTCATAACGACTATTATTGAGACCCACTAAAATATGAGTCAATCACAACGTATATCATTACTACTAAACTATTTATCAGTAATTAATTGGTGAATAAAATTTTGTAAATATTGGTAATTGGAATCTTTATTTTGTTTTCTTTATAGCTGATACTGCTAGACAATTATACAAATATTATTGACTGAAATTGCAGGGTGGGTGCTTAGCTAAAATGCGCATGGGGGGCGTGGCCTGGGTACGTCATCATATCCCTCTTTTGGTTTCATCTTCCCTTTCAGTCCAAAAAGCTACACCAAGAAACAAAAGCTTCCACAAAACAGCGACCAGAGCAGCTGCTTTTGCTTTGTCCCTTTTACAGGATTACTGATTCACTTATATTATATTCCCATTCCCCCTTAATGGCTACATTAGGGGTGGATTACTGATTACTTTTTTTTAACTGGGCGGATCTAGAAATTTATTGTATTTTTTTAACTATTTTTTTTGTGATATTTATTATTCATTTTTAAAATGTTTGAATTTTGACCACATATTATAAATACTTGAATTAATCAAAATATAAGTATACAACAACTCCAAACATATAAATAAATAGAATTTTTTTAATATACAACAAATAAATATTCATTATCCAAACTAAAAAAAGAATTTTAATATAAAACACATTTAGATATAATTTAGAAACTTATTTCGGTTATTTGTTATAGTTCAATTTGAATAATTTCCCAAATGCTCAAAAGCCTCAAACTAAATTTGCTTTTTATATTCAAACAAAATCATGAATTAATTTTAAAGTATAAATCAGTTTTGGTGTATTTTATAAGTTTCAAATAACTTTTACTCTGACATAAGAGAAACAAACCATCCAAAATTTATACTCAGAACACCAAAAATTATGCAGGGTTCATTAGTTAGATGCAATCTTACTTATTATTTGCTTCCAAGATCATGACAAATAAGTAAATTTTTTTTTGATAATGTGGAGTATCCGGTCCGCACTCTGACTAATCTCCTTATTGCGGGTCAGACTTTTCATATAGGGTCGCGTCCGCGTCTCCGTGGCATCATGACCATTTTATTGGCTTGACAAATTGGAGCAGGTGGTATTCAAATTCAAGACGTCCGAGTCTACGGCTCATCCTAAAATCTCAATTGAACCACTGCGCCAATTGTTGGGGCTAACAAGTAAAGTTTAAGTATAACTTTCACTCTTTAAGAATAACTTTCACTGTAAACAGTTTACAGTATTTTTTTAATAAAAAATATATTTTCTTTTACAGTTTTTTATTCAAATTTACTCTATTATTTTTTATTTTTTAGTTTTATAATTGTGGTTTAAAAAAAAAGAAAAAAAAAGGTATTAGTCATTAGCACCGGACGCCCAACCCCACCCAACTCAACCCAATCCAACCCAACCCAACCCATGACATTCAGCTCAAAATCACAATAATCTTTGTAACGGTGGGCGTATTTTGTGAAATATATATATTCTGAAATAATGTTCTTATCTTTAAAAACAAACTTTTTTTAGGTAGAGTGGTTTTGGCATATTAGAGAGAGAGAACAGTGATATGATTACTCCAACAAGTATAATGTGACTAGAAAAGAATCTAGGCCTCACAAAGGAGTTTATGGAATAGTAAAGTGCCGGTCTTAATAGACCACTTCTTATTCGTTAAGAAAATAAATATTGTTGTTTTTTTGTTATTTTTGAATGTCTCTAAATAATTGAGATAAAAAATTAAATTTAAATTATTCAAATACCCTCCTTTCTCTTTCTAAAAACTCCACTTTCTCTTTCTAACCTCTACCTGCCAATTGCATCTCTAGATTTCAATAATGGATCTATCATTTCTGATTTGAAGATCGCCAAATTCGTATTTAAAAGATAACAGAGAAATTTTTAAACAGAGAAAGGAGTTGAAATGAAGATTCTTTCTTGTTCAGTGTGCCAAAACAAGTACAACGAAAAAGAAAGTGAAAGGTTTAAAAATGATTATTATTATTCAATGTAAATGTTACAATATACTACACGTATGAGAAGCTAAAACAAAGATAAAGATAGACTAAGTCTATACATATCTATACAACAACTTAGAGATAATAACTATGTACAACAACTGAGAGATAATAACATAGACTATGTCAACTCTTATCTCCAATATGCCCCCGCAAGACGGACGGTCTGTCTGATAGTCCGATCTTGGATAGTAGAAGATCAAGTCGAGGTAGTGACAGCGACTTGGTAAGAAAGTCAGCTAGCTGATCACCTGTGGGAACATGAATGACACGAAGTGTACCATTTTGTACTTGTTCTCGAATGAAATAAAAAGCAAGAGCCAAGTGTTTCATCTTCGAATGGAACACCGGATTGGCACTGAGATGTGTGGCACTAAGATTGTCACTGTAGATGACTGGAGAATGCACAAGATTAACACCCAACTCAGTAAGGAGATTTTGGACCCACATGATTTCGGCCATAGTGGAGGCTACAGCTCGATATTCTGCCTCAGTGGTTGATCGGGCCAATGATTTTTGCTTTTTGGAACTCCAAGTAAGAGGATTACGACCAAGAAATACTATATGACCCATGGTGGAAGTGTAATCATCTTTGTCACCGGCTCAATCCGCATCGGAAAAGGCATGAAGGTGAAGTGGTGAGTCACTATAAATGTTGATACCCTTGTCCAAGGTACCACATATGTGACGCCCCCAAAATTAGGTATACATCACCCATCTTGGGTCGTCAGATACATGGTACATAATTCAAATACAACTTACTAATACAACTGTCGTGTACAATACGACAAAACATAACTGTGAGTTTGAATACAATTATTGTCTACTAGAGATTATACAAATTCAAAAAGAGTCCTCATTACAATTATTAATACACTATTTCACAGAATAGTGAGGACTACTAATGCTATCCTCTGGACCGTCACTCCGTTCCCCGACTAGTCCCTGCTATGTTCTCATTTCCTGAAGAGAACAGTGAAAGAATGGGTGAGCTCAACTAGCCCAGTAACAAATATTATGACTAAGATAATGCAGAATAAATTATCGTTAGCCTTCAACAGTGTTAAACTGATAACATACAATAGACATCAAGTTTAACTGCAGCGGAACAAGCAATCCACTAAAAGAGTCAAGTAAAGAATTGAATCTACTATCTTTTATGATTTAAAAAGTTTTTCATCACTTTTATCGTTGAGACTCATCTCAATAAATAATCCACATCATTAAATCATCCCTGCACTACAGGCCAAGGATATTCTTTAGTATCACGACCACGAATTATCCATGCACTACGGGCCAAAGATAATCGTGTTTTCATCAACGGTCCTGATTATGCCATAAAACAATTCATCTTTGCTCCTTAGCCGAAGAGAATCCATAGCCATAATCATATCAAAAACTGTCCATCAATGCACTACGGGCCAATGAAGACTTTTAATTTTCACATCATTTATAACATTACGGTCATGATTATACCGAATAATCTCTGGTCATAATCATACCAAGTCCATCTATGCACTACAGGCCACAGATGACTTTCAACATAACATAAACATGAGGATGATGACAATGATATAAGAATTCAATAAAACAAGTTCAAGAATTAATTTGTCCAAGAACTACTAACGTCTAAATTGTCAACATGATACTGCTTTGTAGAGTAAAATTCAAGAATGATCAGAAGAATATTTCCTTGAAAAGATACTGGATGAAGCGCAAATATCAAGGATATTCTACTAATTTCATGGAGTATAGAAGTCAAAACTTTAACCAACTGAGTATAATAAAGAATGGAATAACAAAAGAAATCACCATGCATGCGGTACTTCGCATAGACAGGTTATTCCAACAGAATAATAATAACGGAACCAGGTCAGGCAAAATTTGCACCGACAGGATGTTCCAACAGAATAATAAAGTGCGGAATAATAAATAATGAAACCAAGTCCAGTGTAAAACACACAGACAGGATATTCCGACAAAATAATAAAGATAAAATAATAAATAGGAACCAGGTCCGGCGTAAAGCACAGACAGGATATTCCAACAGAATGACTGAATAATTAAAATAGAACCAGGTCCGGCGTATAGCATAGACAGGATATTCCAACAGAATAATAAAGACAGAATAATAGAAGAATGTCACCAAATATAGGGTATTCTGCGTATACAGGTTATTCCAACAGAATAATAAGAAATGGAATAACAACAGTTCCCTTCATGAATATAAAACAATAATATCCCTTACCGTAACAGAAACTGGATATAAGAAAAGAAAAGTTAAGTAGCAAAAAACTTTTCTTCTATCTCTCTATAGTTTCTCTCTCTAGAGTTCAGTGAATTCGTAAGAAAATAATGAAGGAATGAGCTTATATTTATAGGAAAATGAAATGCATAGTAACTAATCCATGAACGGTCCAGATTGATTTACTTTAATCTGACGGTCCATATTTAAAGAAAAATCTTTTAAATAAAATAAAATATATTCTATTTAAATAAAAAGATTTTTACTATACAAACACTATGCAACACTATGCAAAATACTATGCATAATAAAATATAATATATTCTATTTATAGAATAACTTTAATAAAGTATTCTGTTTTATATAAAAAGATGTTTCTGTTTTATTACGTTAATAATACGAAAAAAACAAAACGTCATCATCGCTATAATAATTCATATTATTAATCGACAATAATTGAATCAAACTGAGCGACTTCTCACATAAATATCAATAATCAATACCGTGTGCTACTATGCAATAACGCGTATTACTGTACTTTTACTACCCAGTAGTTCAACAGTATCAACGGTAAAACTTTCGCCGTTATTTTCAATAAAATAATTTTGTCATTTTCTCAATCCGACAATAATTCTGTTGTGGGGTCCATCAATAATTGTACCGTCGTACGAAAATTTTCCGACACAAAGAATATTCCCTGACCAATCGAATATAATATAACAACTTGCATACTTTGCAAAATTTATAAATACTACCCACAACTATAATATTATCTCAAATTCACACCATAATATTAAAAAATTATTTCGAGAAAATTAATTCTTTATTCATAAAATCTAAGGTTTCACAATCTCCCCTCCTTATGGAATTTCGCCCTCGAAATTTACGTACGTACCTGGTATGCCGAACAGGTGAGGATACCTTGACTTCACTTCAAATTCTAACTCTTGAGATATAACCTTTGAGTGTTGAATACGATTCTTCTTATCCAAGATTGTAACACATATCTCTTCAAACGTTAAATCATCCGCTATCTCGTCCGGTTCTAAATTAATAATGTGGTTCGGGTCATCCACATATTTACGTAACATCGATACGAAAAAAAAACGTTATGAACACGCAATATATTTGGCGGTAAAACGAGTCTATAAGCCACAGTTCCTACTCAATCGAGGATTTCAAATGGGCCAATTAAATCGAGTGTTGAGATTTCCTCTCTTCAGCAACTCTTGCTTCTAAAATAACACCCTCTTGAACCTTCTTCTTCACATTCATCAGATTCGGGTATGTAGCTTGAGCGTCTTTAACTTTATCGATTAAAGTCAATTTTACTCGTATATTCGTTATCTTCACGCGGGTCCCTAGAGTCTTTAATTCTATCTTCATCATTTGCAAGTTATACGAAATGAGTCTTTGTGTTAACAACATCGCACTTGTAAACGCATACGATCTTCTACTCAACACGTCAGCTACCACGTTCGCTCTTCCACGATGATATTGAATAGTACGATCGTAATCTTCAACAGCTCAAGTCAACGTCTTTGGTGCATGTTACTTTCGTTTTAGTTGAAAAAATTATTTTGAGGGTTTAAGAAATGGGTTTTGTACTGGTGTCAATACAAAATTCGATTTCACGCTCTGGGGTTGGCTAAGAAGTCTTCAGGAATACGTCAAGAGATTTATTAATGATAAAAATATCATTCAAAACTGTTACTCACATCCAAGACTTGGATAGTACGTCACATTGATACCAACAGTGACTTCTATCCCTTAACCTAGATAGCACCTCACAATGATACCTGTCAACTTGTTATTGTCATTCACGACGTCGCCTACAGAAAGTCTGGCTTTGGTGCATTCCACACAAGGAAGTCATCAACAACAGGATCGGGGCTCTTTACTTATGGCTTGATATGACAATGATTGAATTTAGTGGTTTGGTTGCTTGAATTCGCATAATAGGTTGGTTAGGAATATGAAAGCTAACAACCTTACGAAAAATATGATGAGTAGTTAACCAATTGTTTCCTAAAATCGCATCAAAGACAAGTATTTTCAAAGAGACAAGATCAACATGTAACGTGAAAGTGTCGATTTGAATCAAATAAGATTTATAAACAGTGGAGGTAACGAAGGTTTCTCCCAATGGAGTTTCAATAGATAAATCAAAGTTTAACTTCTCCGGAGTTAAGTACAAACATTGAACACAACTAGGTGAAATAAAAGAGTGAGTAGAACCGGTATTTAACACGGTATAGACTTCGTAAGAGCTTATGATTAACTTACCCGTGATAATTTTATTCAGGTTCCTCGTCACGAGAGAAAAAAAATACGCTCTCTCTTAAACTACCGGCTTTGGCTTTTCTAGGACAGCCTTTGGTGTCTCCATCCTAGTTGAATTTGTCTTCGGTAAACGACAAAATCGGGCTAAGTGGCCTTCTCTTCCACAATTATAACATGCTTTGGACGACATCGCGCAATTTGGACTGATGTGTCCCTCCCCTCCGCATTTGAAGCATATAATAAGTGGTCTTTCTCCTTCCTTAACAACGGTTGCTGGTGCTGACGTTTTTCCATCATTGTTGAATCTCCTCTTCTTGAAATATTCATTTCTATTATCTTAGCCATGATTACCACCGAAGTGGTTACCATTCTTGGCATGATAATTTCCCCCGCGATAGTTATCATTATTCCGATGACCATTGCCACCGGTATGATTATTATCGTGCTGCTGGTCATTACCTTTTGGTTGTGATGACTCATTATCGCGCTCCACTAACTGAGCCCTATTCACAATATCTGAATATAAACAAAGTTTGTGAGAAATGAGGTATTGACGTATATCGGGTTTCAAACCTCGCAAAAACATTCGTGTCATTCGCTCTTCATTATCGACCGAATGGGATACAAACCGGGATAACTCCGCAAAGTTAGCCTCGTACTGCGATACGGTCATATTATTTTGCTCCATTGCTTATCTCAACATTTTCAGATGTCATTTTCAAATACTGCCACAAAACACGGGTTAAATAACATATCACATATTATCCCTATACTCTGACCAACCATTTAAAAAAACAAATAAACTTAGGTAGGTCATACTAGTGAAGGAATTCCCCGTCTCTCCCCTCCTAGTTCTTATCTCACATCTTAGCCAGGGATCATATCCCTAAGCTTTGATACCAACTGTGACGCCCCCAAAATTAGGTATACATCACCCATCTTGGGTCGTCAGATACATGGTACATAATTCAAATACAACTTACTAATACAACTGTCATGTACAATACGACAAAACATAACTGTGAGTTTAAATACAATTATTGTCTACTAGAGATTATACAAACTCAAAAAGAGTCCTCATTACAATTATTAATACACTATTTCACAGAATAGTGCGGACTACTAATGCTATCCTCTGGACCGTCACTCCGTTCCCCGACTAGTCCCTGCTATGTTCTCATTTCCTGAAGAGAACAGTGAAAGAATGGGTGAGCTCAACTAGCCCAGTAACAAATATTATGACTAAGATAATGCATAATAAATTATCGTTAGCCTTCAACAGTGTTAAACTGATAACATACAATAGACATCAATTTTAACTGCAACGGAACAAGTAATCCATTAAAAGAGTCAAGTAGAGAATTGAATCTACTATCTTTTATGATTTAAAAAGTTTTTCATCACTTTTATCGCTGAGACTCAGCTCAATAAATAATCCACATCATTAAATCATCCCTGCACTACAGGCCAAGGATATTATTTAGTATCATGACCACGAATTATCCATGCACTACGGGCCAAAGATAATCGTGTTTTCATCAACTGTCCTGATCATGCCATAAAACAATTCATCTTTGCTCCCTTAGCCGAAGAGAATCCATAGCCATAATCATACCAAAAATTGTCCATCAATGCACTACGGGCCAATTAAGACTTTTAATTTTCACATCATTTATAATATTACGGTCATGATTATACCGAATAATCTCTGGTCATAATCATACCAAGTCCATCTATGCACTACAGGCCACAGATGACTTTCAACATAACATAAACATGAGGATGATGACAATGATATAAGAATTCAATAAAACAAGTTCAAGAATTAATTTGTCCAAGAACTACTAACATCCAAATTGTCAACATGATACTGCTTTGTAGAGTAAAATTCAAGAATGATAAGAAGAATATTTTCATGAAAGATACTGGATGAAGCACAAATATCAAGGATATTCTACTAATTTCATGGAGTATAGAAGTCAAAACTTTAACCAACTGAGTATAATAAAGAATGGAATAACAAAAGAAATCACCAAGCATGCGGTACTTCGCATAGACAGGTTATTCCAACAGAATAATAATAACGGAACCAGGTCAGGCAAAATTTGCACCGACAGGATGTTCCAACAGAATAATAAAGTGCGGAATAATAAATAATGGAACCAGGTCCGGTGTAAAACACACAGACAGGATATTCCGACAAAATAATAAAGACAGAATAATAAAGACGGAACCAGGTCCGGCGTAAAGCACAGACAAGATATTCCAACAGAATGACTGAATAATTAAAACAGAACCAGGTCCGGCGTATAGCACAGACAGAATATTCCAACAGAATAATAAAGACAGAATAAAAGAAGAATGTCACCAAGTATAGGGTATTCTGCGTATACAGGTTATTCCAACAGAATAATAATAAATGGAATAACAACAGTTCTCTTCATGAATATAAAAGAATAATATCCCTTACCGTAACAGAAACTGGATATAAGAAAAGAAAAGTTAAGTAGCAAAAAATTTTTCTTCTATCTCTCTATAATTTCTCTCTCTAGAGTTCAGTGAATTCGTAAGAAAATAATGAAGGAATGAGCTTATATTTATAGGAAAATGGAATGCATAGTAACTAATCCATGAACGGTCCAGATTGATTTACTTTAATCTGACGGTCCATATTTAAAGAAAAATCTTTTAAATAAAATATAATATATTCTATTTATATAAAAAGATTTTTACGATGCAAACACTATGCAACACTATACAAAATACTATGCATAATAAAATATAATATATTCTATTTATAGAATAACTTTAATAAAGTATTCTGTTTTATATAAAAAGATGTTTCTGTTTTATTACGTTAATAATACGAATAAAACAAAACGTCATCATCGCTATAATAATTCATATTATTAATCGACAATAATTGAATCAAACTGAGCGACTTCTCACATAAATATCAATAATCAATACCGTGTGCTACTATGCAATAACGCGTATTACTGTACTTTTACTACCCAGTAGTTCAACAGTATCAACGGTAAAACTTTCGCCGTTATTTTCAATAAAATAATTTTATCGTTTTCTCAATCCGACAATAATTCTGTTGTGGGATCCACCAATAATTGTACCGTCGTACGAAAACTTTTCGACACAAAGAATATTCCCTGACCAATCGAATATAATATAACAACTTGCATACTTTGCAAAATTTATAAATACTACCCACAACTATAATATTATCTCAAATTCACACCATAATATTAAAAAATTATTTCGAGAAAATTAATTCTTTATTCATAAAATCTGGGGTTTCACAACATAAGTAGCGCATGAGGCATTTTAAGGCTGCCCAATGGTCACTCCTTGGCTTATGCATGAATTGAGAAAGCTTGTTAACGGCAAAAGCGATGTCGGGTCTCGTCAAAGTGAGATACTGTAGACCACCAACAGCAGCTCTATACGCTGTTGGGGATTCAAGAAGGTCGCCGCCGGAGGTGGATGATAGCACATGAGTGACAATCAAGGGTGTTAGAGTGGGCTTAGCATGGAGCATACTCACTCGATCCAGAACTTCTACAGTTGAATTTTTAACTCCTGAAGTTCAATAGGAGCCATTTGATATGAGATTTTAGAAATGAGTTTTGTACCAGGTTCAAAGTCGATACAAAGTTTAATATCACGCTCTGGGAGTAAACCAAGAAATTCTTCAGAAAATACGTCAGAAAATTCACTAACAACAGAAATATCATTCAAATCTGATGTACTTTTGTTCAAGTCCATGACATGGGCTAAGAAAACATGACATCCAATTTTCAATAAACGAATGACTTCATGGCTTGATATAAAAATGTTTGACTTCAATGGTTTGATTGCTTGAGTTCGAATATCAGGTTGCTTAGGAATATAAAAACTAACAACCTTACGAAAGCAATCAATTTTGGCATGATGAGTAGTTAACCTTAAAATCACATCAAAAACAAATATTTCTATTGAAATAAGGTTAACAGGTAATATGATAGTGCCAACTTGAATCAAGCAAGATTTCTAAACAACGGATGTAATGAAAGTTTCTCCTAACGGAGTCTCCATAAATAGGTCAAAGTCTAATTTCTCCGTAGTCAAGTTCAAACGTTGAACGCAAGCAAGAGAGATAAAAGAATGGGTAGAACCGGTACCTAGTAAGGTATAAACTTCGCAAGAATTATAATTAACTAACCCGTGCTAACTTCGTTCGAGTTCCTCGCATTTTGACCAGTCACGACAAACGCTCTTCCAGGAACCGTTGACTTTGACTTTTCTGGGACAACCTTTTGAATCACCATCCCCGCTGGAATTGGTTTCGCTACCTTACACTCTCGAGCGATATGTCCTTCCTTTCCACAATTATAGCATACCTTGAACTGTTGTGGGCAGTTTGGGCTGATATGTCCCTCTTTTCCGCATTTATAACATACGACCGGTGGTCTTTCTCCTTCCTTGGAACCAGTTGCTGCTGGCACCGTCGTCTTCACATGGTCGTTGTTAAATCTCCTCTTTTTAAAATCTCCTCCCGACTCGCTTCTTCTATTTTCATGGCCACGATTACCACCAGAGTGGTTACCGCCTTTGTCCATATTCTTCTTTCTCCGCTGGTTATCGTTATTCTGATGACTGCTATCTTCGGTATAATCCTGATTATGGCCCCTCGGTTGAACGTACTCGTTATCTCTCTCTAACAACTGAGCCCTGTTGACAACATCTGAATAGATAGAAAATTTATGAGAAATGAGATACTGACGTATACCGGGTTTCAAACCTCTCAGAAACATCCGCGTCATACGTTCCTCATTCTCGACCAAATGAGGTGCAAACCTGGATAACTCCGCGAACTTCGCCTCGTACTGGGACACCGTCATGTTATTCTGCTCTAGTCTAATAAACTCCACTTCCTTCATATGGCGAATACTTTCAGGAAAGTATTTTTCGTTGAAAAGTTTCTGAAACGTCTCCCATGACATGCTGAGTGCGGCTGGATGTGTACGCTTCACAGACTCCTACCAGTAGTCTGCCTCGCCACGGAACATAAAGGTGGCGAATGGAACCTTCTGTTCCTCCGTGCATCCCAAGACATCGAATATCTTGGTAATTTGCTTGACCCATGTTTCCGCCATGATCGGATCGGGCTTTCTCTTAAATTCTGGTGGTCCCAACTCTTTGAACTGCTTGGCTGTGACCACCCGTGAATTGCTATCATTTCCTCCTGTATTTTGAACACGAGTCTCCCTCGTCTGGTTTTGCATGAACTGCAAAAAGCTCCTAAACATCCCGTTGTTTATCGTTTGCTCAGTGGCGTTGTTCACAGGAGGAACATTGCCAGCCTGTTGCACGTTCTCCTCATTGGTGAGTACAGGCGTCTCTACGGTCTCATTAACTCCACTGTTAACATTCTCAGTCGACATTCTCAAATACTGTCATAAAACAAAGGTTAATTAAGGAAAACAATATATCACATAATATCCCTATATACTGACCAACTAACAAATAAGCTTAGGTAAGACACACTAGCGAAGGATTTACTCGTCTCTCCCCTCCTAGTTTTATTCCCCGATCTCCGCCAGAGATCATATCCCTAAGCTCTGATACCAACTGTGACAACCCCAAAATAGGTCCATTCCACCCAACCCATTCTGAGCTGTCAAATACATGGTACATAGTATTTGTATCTATCAATGGAGTAGACAGGAGAAGTCCAAAAATAAGTGTATATGAGATCAAGAGGAGCATGAGAAAATAAAGTCAATTTACTAAAAGGGAGCTTTTGGCTATTATTACATTGACAAGAGTTGCAATTGAAAGGAAGAACACTGGAAACATTAAGCTTGAAAGTTGAAACTAAATTCTTAAAAATAGTAAATGAAGGGTGGCCTAGACGATAATGCCAATCTATTGCGGGCGATTTTATACTTGAATAGGCAAGAATAGAGGAAGGGGCTGACAACTCGTAAACACCGTTCCTAGTTGGACCTTGGATAAGATGTGCCCCCGTGAGACGATCCTTCACAACAAAAAAATCAGAAGAAAACACAATTAGGAGATTATTTTCTGATCAAAGTTGGGAGATAGACATGATATTACGAGACATAGTAGATGTACATAGAACATTAGACATAATTAAAGATTGAGATGAAGTAGGAATAGAGAGGGAACCAGTGTGAGTAATGGGAACCCCTGTGCCATCACCTATAAGAATTTTTTCGGAACCATCGTAAGGGTGATGTAAAGAGAGGTTTGAGAGATCATGGGTGACATGATGGCTAGATCCAGTGTTAAGTAACCATGGGGAAGGATGAGTAGTAGGGGTGGCAGTGGCGACATGAACTTGGGGTGGTTGGTGGAAGGAATTGGTGGGGCAAGGAGGTGGTTGAACATTGGGAAACTTTTCCTGAAAGATGGGGCAGGAGGATAAGGAATGGCCTATGGTATGGCACCATTGGCATTTTGTAAGACCCCAACTTATTATGAATAAAATTAAATTTTCTCTATTTATTATCTTGAAATAATTAGAAATTAATTTGATATAATACTTTGGTTATGGGTGAAATGTGCAATTTATGCAAATTAGCAAGTGGTTATAAAATATTCATTTATTGTCGGGGAATATTCGTTTGGTCGTGGAATATTCTCTTTGTCAGGAATATCCGTACGACGGAACAGTCATTAGTGGGTCCTATACAAAATAACTGTCGGATGAAGAAAACGACAAGTTTGAGTTGTAATAAATAACGGCGTAGTTGTTATCGTTAACACTGTTGGAATACCCGGTAGTTAAAATACAGTAATACGCGTGGTTGCACAGTAGCACATGGTATTGCACAGTATTGTTGAATTATTGATTCGTACGTAAGAAGGCACCACTCAATAATTGTTACAGTAGTTACTGTTCAATATTTTATTTTATTGATTCAATAATTGTTGCGTTGATATTTTATATTATTATTGTTTCAATAATTGTCACTGAACAATATTTCTCATTATCAGATCAATAATTCATATTATTTGAATAATATTATTAGATAATATTAATGGCAATGTCTAGAAAGTTCTGTCTAAGGAGAGGTTTGGTCACCTAATTGCGCGCCAGTAAGGAGAAATCCTTATTGGAAAGCCCCCTCTTTCCTAGGAACGACCTGGTTGTCATAATTGTGATTCTGTAATATTATTTGTGAATAATTAATTATTTATAAGGAAATATTTATTTGATGTGGATAAATGATGTATTTATTTATTTTATGTGGTTATAATTGAAGGATTTAATGTTGAGGTGTTTTATCAGTATCTTTCTCGGAATGGAGGTATTAAAAATCAAATCGGTATTTTTACGATATATTACGTGAGTTATAATTTTTAATCCGACCGTTGGATCGTTGTAATTTTTGGATATGTTATATATATATAAGTTGGGTATATGTCCACAAATTTTGAACCGTTAAAAAAGAACGTATGATTTATTATGAATTTTAAGAGGTGACTGCTTCAAAAATTAGGGTTATAAATGATTTTGGTGGAAAATTCTAGAATTGAGTGGGCCCCACTTGTGGTTGGTGAATAAGTGTACTGAATTGAATTTTAAATGTGGTTGGTGGCAATAGTAGCAGGTAAAGCTATCAGGTAGCAGGTCAAGTCTGCTACGGCGTGCTAATATTTTCCTATAAATAGAGGGCTAAGTTAGAATTAAAAATAAACAGTGTATTTTGTGAGTATTTTGATACTTTGAGAGTTGTTGTTCAGTACAAGTTTTTATTCAGCATCACTTCCGACCTTTCCTTCCGAAGTACTGTTTCTTTGAGGCAAGGGATGTTATGTTTTTCTTAAATGATATTATTTTCTTCAATATCATTATGCCAAAATATTGGTGAACCAAATTTGGAACTTGTTGTGCCGGGGTTACTATTCACGTATACGACACTATTCACGTATACGGCACTATTCACGAATACGACACTATTCACCAAAAAATGAAAATTTTTCTTTTTGTCCAAGATATCTATTTTGACTACTATCTTTGATTATATCCATGTTTTGAGCGTTATTTTTGAATTCTACGGTTATTATGGAATATTATTGAATTTGGATAAACCGAAATACGAATCCTTAATATTTGTCCTTCTGTCTTATTGGATTCATTCTCTAAAATATTTTTCATCATCCTCAGTCCTTAATGGTGATACTTGATGAATATCTTTGGCCTGTAGTGCAAAGATGTATGATTACCTGATGAATATCTTTGGGCCGTAGTGTAAAGATGAACAGGTGTTGATATGAACATGACTAATTGGTGATACAAATGAATATCTTTGGCCCGTAGTGCAAATATGAATATTTGATACAAGATGTATATTGATTGATGTTACAGGGATAAAATATTGATGATGGACTTTTAAATTCATAGATGATAGTAGATTTCATTCTCTACTTAACTCTTCTAATGAATTATTCTTTCTGCTGTAGTTGTTGATCTAGAACTTGTTGTCGATTATATTCTATCAGATTTTTCCCTGTTGAAGACTAAGGATAATTTGTTGTATATTATCTTAGTCATAATATTCTTTACTGGCTAGTTGAGTTGTGACGCCCCCAAAATAGGTATACATCACCTATTCTGAGTCGCCAAATACATGGTACAAAATTTAAATACAACTTAATAATACAGCAGTCGTGTAAAATACGACGAAACATATGCTGTGAGTTTAAATACAAATATTGTCATCTAGACAATATCCATTCTCAAAATAAGTCCTCATTACATTTATTGTCATACTATTTAACAGAATAATGAGGACTACTAGCTAATACTATCATCCGGACCATCACTCCATTCTCCGACTCGTCCCAGCTACATTCTCATTTCCTGAAGAGAACAGTGAAAAGAATGGGTGAGCTCAACTAGCCCAGCAAGAAATATTATGACTAAGATAATGCAGAATAAATTATCATTAGTCCTTAGCAATGTTAAACTGATAATATACAATAGACATCAAGTTTAACTGCAGCGAAATATGCAATCCATTAAAAGAGTCAAGTAAATAAATAAAGTCTACTATCTTTTATGATTTAAAAAGTTTTTCATCATTTTTATTGCTGAGACTCAACTCAATAAATAATCCACATCATTAAATCATCTCTGCACTACAGGACAAGGATATTCTTTACTATCACGACCACTAATTATTCATGTACTACGGGCCAAAGATAATTGTGTTTTCATCAACGGTCCTGATCATGCCATAAAATAATTCATATTTGCTCCCTTGGCCGAAGAGAATCCATAGCCATAATCATACCAAAAACTGTCCATCAATGCACTACGGGCCAATGAGGACTTTTAATTTCCACATCATTTGTAACATTACGGTCATGATTACACCGAATAATCCCTGGTCATAATCATACCAAGTCCATCCATGCACTACAGGCCACAGATGACTTTCAACATAATATAAACATGAGGATGATGACAATGATATAAGAATTCAATAAAACAAGTTCACGAATTAAATTATTCAGGAACTAATAACGTTCAAATTGTCAACATGATACTTCTTTATAGAATAAAATTCAAGAATGCTCAGAAGAATATTCCCATGAAAAGATACTGGATGAAGCGCAAATATCAAGAATATTCCACTAATTTCATGGAGTATAGAAGTTAAAACTTTAATCAACTGAGTATAATAAAGAATGGAATAACAAAGATATCACCATGCATGCGGTACTTCGCATAGACAGGTTATTTCAACAGAATAATAATTAACGGAACCAGTTCAGGTGAAATTCACACCGACAGGATGTTCCAACAGAATAATAATGACAGAATAATAAATTATGGAACCAGGTCAGGTGAAATTCACACCGACAGAATATTTCGACAGAATAATAAAGACGGAATATAAAAGATGGAACCAGGTCCGGCGTATAGCACAAATAGGATATTCCGACAGAATAATAAAGACATAATAATAAATGATGGAACCAGGTCCGGCGTATAGCACAGACAGGATATTCCGACAGAATAATAAAGACAGAATATAAAAGGATTTCACCAAATATAGGGTATACCGCGTATACAGGTTATTCCAACAGAATAATAAAGATGGAATAACAGAAGTTCTCTTCATGAATATAAAAGAATAATATCCCTTACCGTAAAAGAAGATTATTCCGATTAATAGGGTGAGAATTTTCTTTAAAAAAACTTATACTATGTTATTCGCTTAAAATTTCTTAAAACTCTTAAGGAAATACGCTCAAGATTATAGAAGAAGAATTCTCTGAACTTCTGGTGTGATTTTAATTTACTTTAATCTGACGGTCCATATTTAAAGCAAAATCTTTTAAATAAAATATAATATATTCTATTTTATATAAAAAGATTTTTACTATGCAAATACTATGCAAGCACTATGCAAATACTATGCATAATAAAATATAATATATTCTATTTATAGAATAACTTTAATAAAGTATTCTGTTTTATATAAAAAGATTTTACTATGCAAAATACTATGCATAATAGAATATAATATATTATATTTATAGAATAACTTTAATAAAGTATTCTGTTTTATATAAAAAGATGTTTCTGTTTTATTACGTTAATAATACGAATAAAACAAAACTTCTAAATCAACAATAATCGAATCAAATAATGTGAGATATTATTCAGCAACTATTGTAGCAATAATTGAACAAAACTGAGTGACTTCTCACATAAACATCAATAATCAATACCGTGTGCTACTATGCAACCACACGTATTACTGTACTTTTACTACCGAGTAGTTCAACAGTATCAACGGTAAAACTTCCGCCGTTATTTAATAAAATATTTTTGTACCGTCGTTTTCTCAATCTGACAATAATTCTGTTATAGGGTCCACCAATAATTGTACCGTCGTACGAATATTCTCCGACACAAAGAATATTTCCTTACCAATCGAATATAATATAACAACTTGCATACTTTGCAAAATTTATAAATACTACCCACAACTATAACATTATCTCAAATTAATACCATAATATTAAAAAAAAATATTTCGAGAAAATTAATTCTTTATTCATAAAATCTGGGGTTTTACATGAGCTCACCCTTTTCCTTTTTGTTCCATTTTTCTTCAAGAGGTGAGAATATAGCAGGATCTAGCCGAGGTATGAAGTGATGGTTCTAGAAAGTTATTTTAGCAGTCCTCACTATTTTGTAAAATAGTGTATCAATAATTATAATGAAGACTTTATATGGGTGTGGATATTGTCTAGAAGACAATATTTGTATTTAAACTTATAGTTTATGTGTTATCGTATTTTGCACGATAATTGTATTAATGATGTTGCAGTTGTTTCTATACCATGTATTTGGCAACTCAGAATAGGTTGGATGGATTGGACCTATTTTGGGGGCGTCACACATTTGCCTTGGTAGCCTGGACCTTTGGTTTGGTTGGTGCGCCTGGGTTGAGTGGAGATGGGTTGAGTGAAGTTGGGTTTTGGGGCTGAATTGTGGTGGTAGGTAGAGGTGGATTGGGTGTTTTGGTTTTGATTGTTGTACCTGGTAGTGGTGGGTTGGGTGTATTGAGTGTGATTGTTGTACCTGGTAGTGGTGGCGTATGCGAAAGCGGGTAAAGAGGGTGGAGGTGTTTGAGATCTGATGGTTAATTCACGGTTCAACAGCTTCTCATGAAGATCATCGAATGAAATTGGCGTATCTCGGGCATGGACCGAATTAATCACAGCTTGGTAGTTGGTATCAAGTCCTTCAAGAACTCGATCAGTGAGGTCCTCATTGCTCATAGGGGCACCAAGAATAGCCAATTGATCAGAACAAATTTTGAGAGCATTCATATACTCAGACACTGTTTGGGATCCTTTGGAAATGGCTCGAAGGTTTGCTTTGATGAGCTTGATGTGACCTCGAGATTGCTTAGCAAAGGTATTTGCTAAAATATCCCAGACTTGTTTGGTGGTGTCAGCACGAGAGACTAGCGGAATAATGATTGGTTCCAAGGT
Source organism: Panax japonicus (assembly GCA_020205505.1). NCBI lineage: Eukaryota > Viridiplantae > Streptophyta > Magnoliopsida > Apiales > Araliaceae > Panax > Panax japonicus. The sequence continues at coordinate 55,162,476 of CM035103.1, forward strand.
TCCAATGAGGGCTCCAAAGAGGAGCTTGTCTTGGTGAAACCAAGTGATGTAAGCAGGGTTATGTTCAGAGGTCGACACTGTTGTGATGGTGGGAGATGACGATGGAAAGGTACCATCCAAGAACTTAAATAGGCCATACCCAATTAGAGTAGCATGAATTTGGAGTTTCCATGACATATAATTGGTCGTGTTTAGCTTGAGAATATTTGTAAGCGTAACAACGACGAGAGGTGATTTTGGGTCAGCATCATTGAGGATGGTAATGGATGTCATGAGAAAAAAAGGAAAAAAATTAAGTTGAGGATACAACCTGCTTTGATATCATGAAAGGTTTAAAAATGATTATTATTATTCAATGTAAATGTTACAGTATAAATAGCTACACGTATGAGAAGCTAAAATAAAGATAAAGATAGACTAAGTCTATACATATCTATACAACAACTTAGCGATAATAACTATGTACAACAACTGAGAGATAATAACATAGACTATGTCAACTCTTATCTCCAACATAAAGGTGTCCATTGTTACTCCAATGCCACTATGGATATTACAAAGAGTGCGTCTCTAGAATGTTCACCGCCTCAACCGACAATACGCTCCCTTGCCCTAGGTGCTGCCACATGTCTCTTGTCGGTAACTCCGTCCAAGCCCTAAAGAGAAGAGAAGAGAGAAGAGAGAAGGGAGAAGGGAGAAGGGAGAAGGGAGAAGGGAGAAAAAAGAAGGGAGGAGGTGGGACAGGAATGGGGGAGGAGGGAGAAAAAGAAGAAGAAGGGTTAAAATATTAAAAACATGTTATTCAGACATTTTAAAAAATTTAATTATCAAACAATATTTTTTTCATTTAGATACAATTCTATTTAGATACTCTATATTATTCAGATGTCTAAAATATTCAGATCTTAACAACTAATTTTATCAAACACAACCTTAAGTCTACTATCACATAAAATTGCTCACATATTGCTTACATACACTCACACACATATTTTGATGGCTTATGTGCAGAGCAAGTCACGTGAGCCATCAAAATATGTATGTAAATATATGTGAGCGGTATGCATGTGAACGGTTTTATGTGATAGTAAATTTATTTTTTATAAAAATAGCTTTATAATTTTTGTTAACTAAAAAACTTTTAGTGCATCATTTACTAGTAATTAAATCACAAAAGATTTTTTTTTTATTAATTTAAAACAAATAAAATTTTAAAAAGAAAAGAAAAGAAAGGGATAGGCTATGTCTTTTTCCAATCGTGAAACATGATAGGCTTCATGATTGGGATAACAATTGGTACCTATTGTATTGTATTGATTAAGCCACTACAAGTTCTATTGAATAGGGTTTTACTCTTGGAATATACTATCAAGAGGAGGGAAAATTAAAGAAAGTGAGAAAATAAGAAATTAAAGTAGGGAATGGATGGGAGGTGGGTAAGGGTGTAAACGAGTCAAATCGGAAGCGAACAGAGAGCTACTCGAATTCGATTTGTAATAATAAATTCGTACTCGAATTCGGCTAGAATTCGAATTATATTTGAAAAATTCTACTCATATTCGACTCGACTCGACTCGACTCGACTCGAATATTTATTACTCGAATTCGATCCGACTCGACTCGAATATTTTTTCAAACTACTCGTGAGCTTTAAATTCAAGCTCGAATTCGAGTCTCCACATAATAATTAGTTTTATAATAAATATAATTATAAATTGAATTTGTTATTTTACTTAAAAATGAGAAAATATATTTATTATTACACTTTGCAAATATAAAATCGCAATTAAAATTAAAAACAAAATAAAATAATAACTAATTATCCTAATTTGATTTAAATTTGTATATATTATAAGAGAATATATCGAACATCTAATCGAATATGTATTTATCGATTATGTATCGAATCACAATAAAAAATTCGAGTAGTTTGAATGTTAAACGAGTCGAGTATAACCTTGCTAAGATTCTACTCATATTTTTATTCGAACTATTTTTAATGCTCAGATCATATTATTAACGAATCCGAGTCTCGCTCATATTTTTTCGAGTCGAACACGAATCGAGAGCCCGAACTGTGTTAGCTCGTTTACAGCCTTAGAGTTGGGATTAAAAAAGGATTTCATTGTCATCATTAAATATGGATACTACTAGTATACTACGTGTATCTTTAAAGAAATATGTATATTTATAAGAATTATACTTGAGATAAAATTATTAATTCTAAATATCTTATTTATTTTCAAATTTAGACTTAAGACTATTAGTCTAGAGATTATAAAATAACTTAATAGTTTTTAGATTATAATTATAATCCTGAGATTATAATCTCATAGATTATAATCTCATAGATTATAATTTTGGGAATATAATTTTTACAACCAAATATAACCCTAGAGCGGTATAGCCTACATTCTTTTTTGATAATTTTATATTAATAATTTTTAATTTTTTTTAACAAGTCAAAGATCAAACTCTCAACCTTATGATTATCATGCGTTGGGCCATATCATTGGCCAAAACAGTGTTTTAAAACTCGAACCAGATCGATCATCGGACCGATAAAAATCATAATCAGTCTGTCTTCCGATCCGATTTGGACCAATGACTTGATTTGGTCAAAACTTGTGTTGGCAAGTTGAGCAGCGGTCCAACCAGTAAATCTGATTTTTAATTATTATTATTTTTATTATGAAAAAAATTTAATATTAAAATTAGTCATTTTTATTAATATTATAACTCATATTTATTAAAATATATATTTTTATATATTAATTACATGATTATGTCAATAACAATTCGATAACTGATGACCCATTCACCAGATACTTTTTTTGATTCGTCCGTTTATGAGAACTTTGGACCGAAGGCCACTCGGTCTAGATGAACATCTTTTATTTGGACAGAACCCCTAGTTTGACATTTAAAATCTTGATAAATACACAAGGATATGCAATTGACACTCAAAGAGAATGTGTTTAATTTGTTATAGTCTCAAACACTTATGGATCACTGGAGACATGTCAACTTGCTGTGACAGTAGTCTATTGTAGCTTCAAAAAACTTTAATCACTAGACACCTGTCAGTTTGTTATGACATCAGGTAATAGGATTATTCTTCAAATCGGCTGTCCCAGACCCAGACCCGTCCAAAGATACCATATCCTAATACTACGTTTGAATTGAAGAAATGAAATAGAGAGTTAAATGAATAAAATTCGTAAATTTAGAAGGAATAAAAATAATTCAATCCATTCTAATCGCAATCAAATACAATTTTTTCAATTTATAAGAATGAATTATTTCATTCTTATATTCATTACTCCAATCAAAACGTAGCATAACACTATAAAAAATGATAAATAAACAATGGAGGGAGACTCGGACGGGGGTAGATGAGGCAGAACTCTTTACTAAGTAGGGCAGGGTAGGGTAGGGTATGGTATGGTAAGGTAAGGTATGATTTTAATGGTGATAAAAACCTTCTACCCACTTGTCCCATGTTGGCAATGTAGTGAACCACTCAATATTTGCTTCACCCAACCTACTTCATTTCCATTGGCCAAAACTTTTGTGTGGATGATAAAAAGGTAGTACTTGTTTTGATTGGAATCTTTGATTATCACCACCACACTTTGTCTAAATAAAAATTATGACCCGCTTAAATTTTATTTATACTATCCGGGTCCTAAAAGGAGAGCCCATTTGAATTTTGTTCGAGTTACCTGTCAATGTTTTTAATGGCTCTATAATTATTGATCACCATTTCAACACACTCATTTCAATAGATTTTGTTGTAGAAAAACGATATTTTCACATGTAATTTTGCTATTTCCAGATGTGCTCCTCTCATTTAAAAGTGGGACCCACTCTACTCTCTTGTGAAAAAAAAACACGTGAAAATATTAAAATTACATGTGAAAATAGTGCTCCGTATTAAGAACAAGTGTCAGTAATCCATCAGAAATTAATTAGTCATGGGCCTTGTTAAAGAATATCCATCTTTTATTTATTGGCCTCTTCACAATCCAGACCAGTTATGAAACCTTTGATCCGGTGATATTATCAAGACCTCATTCACAGAGAGCGGATAAAAATATAGGCAGCATTAAAATATTATTTTTCTTTAAATAAAATCCTTTCATTCTAGAATGTAAGATTAAATTTGCCATTTTAACGGCAATATGAAATATGTTTAGACTCGATCACCATATGAAATAATTTGGATCAAATCTCAAATTCGGAATAAAAATAATTTGGGTCAAATTTCTGGCTTAATAGTATCATCTTAGTCTATCACAGACTAACTCAAATGATCATGACTTGAAGGTACTATTAGTTTTAAATTATTTTTTTATATATTAATATAATAAATAACATGATTTATTTTAAAAAATTATTTTAATTAATATAAAATATCTAACTTTCTCATTATTATCAATGTCTCTAAATCCTCCACTCTTGGAAAAAAAATTTGAATCAAAAATAAAATCAACTTTAGTAGGAAGGACTGTGCTAAATAATTATATCATTATGTGTTATTATATTTCAGGATAAATAATGATTCTTTATTTTTATAAAATAAAACGTACTATACTGTACCATAAAAAGTAATAAAATAAAATAAACAAATGACCGAGTCAAAAAGGCCCACTCGACCTATCATTCCTTATCCATTACCCGTTGGTTTATCCTAGTGGCTAGTGCTACTAGAATAATTCTGGTCCAAAATGGTTCTGGGATATTTTTTGGTGGAAAAAGTCTAGGGGGACCGGTTTGGGGTAGCGACCGGTCTCTTTTTTTTTTTAAATGTGTCTTAAATAATTTATAAAATTTATAAGAACTGAAATTTTTACATGTATGTACAGTCTGCACATGCATATTTTTTACATGTATCTAAACGACATCCAAATCATTTTATTCTGTAAAAATTTCAGTTTCAATAAATATTATAAATTATCTGGGAGATATTAAAAAATAAAAAATAAATCGGTCGCTATCCACGATCGCCCCGAATTGCTCTTTTTCGTGACATTGTGATGTGACACAGCCACATCAATATGAAAGGGTGAAATAAAAAAAAAATCGTTCAATTGGAATTACTGTCTATTTTACCAAAATATTATGAGCGGCTCTAATGAGACCTGAAGAATATATCTCAAAACAAATCAAGAAACAAAAATTCTAGGGAGATATTTTTTTGGGGACATTCTAGTGATTTTTTTTTTTTTTTTGGTTTTTATTTGTAGTACCTCTTAAAAAATGTATATTATTTATTTCAACTGAATTTTTTGTAAAAATCAGTGTTTTAAGTATAATTTGGATACATACAAAAAATAAGGTTTGTACAGTCTGTACAACCCTGTTTCTTGTATATATCCAAATTACACCTAAAATATTCTTTTTTACAAAAATTTCAATTAGAATAAACACTATACATTTTTTGAGAGGTACTACAAAAAAAAACCAAAAAAATAATAAAAAAAAATAATGTCGCTACAATGTCGCCGTAGAAGGACTCTCTTTCTTTGATGTGCCACATCACAATGTCGCCAAAAAATGTCCTTGTCGCCCGAATTATTGAGTGCCACTAATGTCTAACTAGCTAGAGAAGCCCTCTTGCTCTTGGTGGCAATCCATATATCTTGTTCATCATCCTTAATTATTCTCTTCTCTACGAACGTAACCCGTAGGTAGGTGTAATTGAATTGAATTGATGATGAGAATAATAGTAGTAATAATAATGATTATGGCCTATTCTCCTTCTAGAACTAGTCCAATTTGGTGCTATGCAACAAGAAGTGAAGATGTAGGATCATCAGCCCCAACGGCGAAGCCATGGCCTGAGCAATTCCACGCCACCGTCTTCACAAACTATAGCGGAGCACTCCAAATGGTAGATTTGTGGTACGACTGGCCCAATGGTCGAAACTTGAACATAGAACAAGACCAGCTTGCTCAGCTCCCACTGTACAACGTGGAGTGGACCAACGGCACCTCCTTCTTCTTCACACAGACAGAGGATCATCCCGACTGTCAAATCTTTAGCTTCGAAGTTGGGATTCTAAGGCCTAATTGGATGGATGGAGGTAACTATTTAGGTCAGCGCCACATGGACGGTTTCCTCTGCAATGTCTGGGAGAAGGCCGACGGCTTCATCTGGTATTACGAGGACGTTCTCTCCAAACGCCCTGTCTATTGGCTCTTGTTCTCTGGTTACCTCTACTCTTACTCCTACTCCTACTCCTACTGTTCTAAGAGCCGGATCAAGAATTTTTTTTTAATTAATATTTTTGTTAAATTTAAATATTTTTTAAACTAATCATAAATTTAAGTAATCATAATAATATTGTCAAATCACAATAAATATTTATAATCCAAATTAAAAAAGAAATTTTAAATAAAAATATTTAAAAACAATTTAAAAATTTATTTCGATTACTTGTTATAGTTTAATTTAAAAGATTCCCCAAATATTTAAAGTTTCAAACTAAATTTACTTTCTATATTCAAACAAAACTAAGAATTAATTTTAATATCTTTTTATAAATTTTAAATAAATTTTAATTGAAATAAGTGAAATAAACCATCTAAAATTTATACTCAAAATAACAAAAATTACACAAGGTTCGTTAGTTAGATGTATGAAAATAAAATAATTATAAGAAATAGAAATAAGGAGCGGTTAAAGACTCGTAGTCATTTTTTATTTTTCATTATAAAATATAGTAAAATCATTGTAAGCTATCACAATAAAAAACATAAACTACTCAACCAAAATTATCTTATTTTCAATCGAAGATCAAACAACTCAAAAATAAAAACCTAATTAAACCAAACAAATAGTAATCACAGTCAACCAAATCAATAAAAAAAACTTGAATCAAATAATCATTCATAATTCCAACGTTGATGAACATTCAAAACTAAAAATTATACAAAAAATATTTCTAAGATTTTATAAAGTTTTAAAACTAAGAAGATTTTTATACTTATATTTAGAATTGATTTATGAATTTTTTTTGCCCTCTCCAAATTTAATTTTTTCATTAATTTATCTCCTTAAATTTATTAATTTACATATTTACTTTGTCTCTATACCTATAAAAAAAAAATTCAACAGACAACTAGGAGTGAGCACAAATCGGTTAAAACCGAAAAACCGAACCGAACCGAATTTTTTTAACCGAATTATTTCGGTTTTTCGGTTTTTTTTACAATTTCGGTTATATCCGAATTATTATTCACTATTCGGTTACGGTTTCGGTTTGGAAAAACAGGTTATTCGGGTATCCGAATAACCGAACATTACTTATTAAAAAATTAATTTTATAATATAATAATAATAATAATAATAATAACAGTAATAATAATAATAATAATAATAATAGTAATAATAATAATAATAATAATAATAATAATAATAATAACAGTAATAATAATAATAATAATAGTAGTAATAATAATAATAATAATAATAATAACAGTAATAATAATAGTAATAATAATAATAATAATAATAATAATAATAATAACAGTAATTCGGTTTTTTTCCCGAATTACCGAAATTACAATTCGGTAATTCGGTATTCGGTAATTCGGTTATTGTTAAATTTCGGTTATTAGTTCGGATAGCAAAATCAACATTATTTCGGTTTTCGGTTATAACCGAATAGCTTATTCGGTTCGGTTATAACCGAATGATCACCCCTACAGACAACTGCCCCTCAAGTAGATTCGCCACTACTTACCTCCACCCCTACCCCTACATCTACCCCCTATGAGATTGATTGATTGATTCACTATTAATTATTTTGAAATTGAGTAATATGTGTAATTTTTTTTTTAAATTTTAAAAACAATTTGAATTTAAAGAGTAAAATAGAGCTATTTTAAATTTAGAGAGTATATTCTATTTGTAAATGAGTGTCTATTTCGAGATCAAATATGTTATTAACCCTACAAATTAAGTGTTGAAAGCTTTAAATTATTTACAAAAAATAAGTATAATATATATATATATATATTGTAGTAATAATAAAATAAGTATAGCAGCTCTATAATAATTACACCATCTTGCCAAAAAGTTTGCACTCGTCTTGCAAATTTTTTGACGGACGATCAAATGAGATTCATAAAATAAGTCAGAGTTCGGACATGATACCGTGGATCAAATGAGACTCATAAAATAAGTTATAGAGTTGGGACATAATAATTGAACATGAGTATTTTATAATTTTATTTATTTATATTTTTTTTCATTAATTTATATGTCCCATTATTATATCATCATATATTTATTCTAAGACTCGTAAAATAAGTCAGAGTTCGGACACAATACGGACGATCAAATGAGACTCATAAATAAGTTATAGAGTTCGGACATAATAATTGGACATGAATACTTTACAATTTTATTTATTTATGTATTTACTTTTCATTTGGGGTCAAAATACAAATAGGTTAAATTGTAAACCACTTGTGTTCAATTCCGAAAAGAGTTATTCTAAGTCACAACTCACAAGATCTACATTCTAAGCATCTAGGATGAGTAGCTGCCTTGCTAGATACAAGTGCGAGGAAATCACGACCATTGTACGCATGCAGCCTGATTAACATCTGTGTGATATTATTAGTAGACTAGTAGTGTAGCATATATAACACTTAAATTTGACATTGACAAAAATATATATAATCCACTACATGACATTGACAACATGCATCCATGCAGGAAAAGAAACCCATTTCATGACATTTGAGGTGGGAGCAGTTCTTGAAGATACCAAGTGGCAGGCCCCTGCATATTGTTTCCCAGAGAAGTCACACACCATAAAAGGCATGGAATTAACTAATAAACTTGACATGATCAGATTTCAGAAGCAGGAGAAGTCCTCAAAGGTGCTATTGTGAGTTTGGATATGCTCTAGATGGGATGAAAAAGTATAGGAGGGGAATGGATTGTTAGTTTTAAGAAGGTAGGAAGGAAGGTTGGGGAAAATATTTTTATTTTTAAACTATAATAATATTATTATATTACTGTTACATATTTATGTACTAATAAATATTATGATTTGTTTTTAAAGGTTACTTTAAGTCCAAATCTTCCTACTTTTGGGGATAAGTTTTGAGCAAAAAATAAAATCAACTTTACCTTTAAGCTCCTAATCTCTTCTTTTCCTCCCAAAAAAATACCCACAAACATGAGATTTTAAGGGATTTTAATTATTTTCTCTTTCATTTCCTTCCCTTAAAAAAACACAGTATAAAAGTAGTAATTAATAATGTGTAATGGCTCAAACAACTGTGGCATTGTTTTACTATAAGTGAAGTACACCATTTTTGTCCAATACAATACTGCATGATTACTAGCAACTATATCCCCTCCTGCAGCTTAATTTATACATAAGAATTTACATATCAATCAGCTAACTAGAGCAAAAAATCTGTCAAGACTAGATGGGGCTACATATATCATCATGTACCAAAACCTCAATCATCTTTGTTCTTATCTACTTATTTCTCAATAACCAAAGGCAACAAAATGACCATGAATGCCAGCCAATTGAAAACCCCACCTTTCACTAAACAAGCTGCAAATAAAGAAAACAATATTGTAGCGAAACACATTAAAATGAAACAGATTCATCTAACATGGAGAAGGAGTACATAAATTACGCGCAAATTTAATCTTACCTTGGTTTGAATTGTTATTGGACAAAGAGGGGGTCTGAGAAGAAGATGATCTGTTCAATACTGAAATCCCAAGGTCCGAACATTCTGCCCCAAGTGCACCTTCAAAAACAAAATATCAAATATTTCTTTCAATAGTTAACAAAATTCAATACAGAACATGGTTTTGACCAACAAGCTCTAGCTCAAAAGACAGCATACACTCTTTTATACTCCCTCTCTTGCACAAAAGAGTATAGTTAATTTACGAAATCTTAATATATTCAAATTGTGTTGTGAATTTATTTTAATTTCAAAATAACAATTTTCAACTTTCCCATACTATTCAAGTAGTTTACAATATTAACTATTAATTGCTCATAACTAAATAAATTCACATCAATTTTTTATTTTATAAATTGACAAAGAAAAAAAAATCAAATGGGGCTATTCGAAAGCATTTTATGGCCTTATTTATAGTCTCAGTCAGGTAAATTAGAAAAAATAAAATAGAATTATAGAACATGTTGTCTGTGAGGACGAGTAGTGCTACTACTTACATTCCCATTGAAAAGTAACATAGGAAGTTTTTACTTATTTTTAAAAACATGCATCTAGTTTTGGATTCTTACATTCCCTGAAGCAAGGCAAAGCAGTGACATTGAGCAGATTATAGTAATTTGCTTCACATTGGCAAGCATATGTGAATGAAGATGTTTTGTTGCATGTGCCTCCCCCACACTCGGCCCAACGACAGGCTATAAGAGAGGCAAAAACACAATCAAAATATGCTCAAGCAAGAATACAATAAAATCTCAGGATTATGCACAGCGTTAAATATAAAATTTATTACGATCAAAGAATGATTCATTAGATTGCTTCTGTTTATTCTGCACAGGGGCGGGGGTGGGTGCTTTCATGCAAGACAAGTCCATGGTACCTGGAAATCCATCAAAACTATCAGCATCAACACAATAACAAAATCTTTAATTACATCAATACAAAAACAGTAGCTAACAGTTAATCAGATCTTCACGGCAACAGGTAATGGAAAAATGACTAATTAATTATCCTAATCTTGGACTGTGCTAAATAATTGTATCATTACTTTGACTTGTGATTATATATTTAGTTTATCAAAGTTGAAAATTCTTACCAGGACACCGAGTCCTCTGAATAGAATAGTACTTAAACAACACATTTAAATACTCTGTTATAGCTTGCTGAATATGTATAGTTCTAACTTGTAACATAAGGTTTACATTCTTGCTAAATTTGGTCTTGTTGACCAGTTCTGATATAGAGTATAAAAGTCTCTCACCTTTAGGATATTTCTTATGTCCTTTTCGAGATTAATTGTAGCACTAAAAATTAGACAATTATTTCATGAACACACAATGGAAAATGTTTCCATATATTATATTCGGAATTTTAATACACCAATATCTATAACTGGTCTACTCATAACTATAGATATCAAACTATAGATAGCAAACATATCCATCTATCCCATGTATGCATATAAGTCGGTATTTAATTAATACTGACATAAATTTGTTGTCATATGTAACAAGACTTGTATCTATAACTAGTCTATTGAAAATTGTAGATAGCAAACATATCCATCTATCCCATGTATGCACATACGTCGGAATTTAATTAAAACCGACATAAATTTGTTGTCATATGTAGCAAGACTCTATCTATAACTAGTCTATTGAAAACTGTAGATAGCAAACATATCCATCTATCCCATCCCATGTAGGCATGTATGCAGATACGTCGATATTGAATTAATACCGACATAAATTTGTCTTCATATGTAGCAAGACTAGTATCTAAAACTAGTCTAATGATAGCTATAGTCTATAGATCATACTAATAAGGCATTTAATTACTTGTGATGCAAAAACAGTATAACTAAACTATTTAAGTATCATTTAAATACTGAATCATCAAAGCAAGGGAATAGGATTAAGATTATAAAACAATATTATCAAAATTGATCTATTTTCTAACAAAATAAACTTAGTAAATTGTGCACATCATCAGAAGCATAGTTCATAGCACATGTTATACATACAGTCATACTCCACTCTAATGAAAATTCTACCTTAGTCATAAACTTCATCCCTTTGAAAAAATTATGTCCAACTATCGGTAAGAATTATACTATTATCTTAACATGTATTAAAAAAAAAAAGTCAACAAATCAAATATGCTTCTGTATGAGGAGTATTAGTGATCATACGTACATTGAAAGACCAAAAGTACATAGAATTCTTAATTTTGAAGCAGTTGAATCGGAAATCGAAGAGTGTATGAGAGAGAGAGAGAGAGTTACAGTTGGGGATGACACAAGGGAGGAAGCCGAGGCCATCATCGTGGTCGGAACGAACTTGCTTCCAACCAGGCTCACATTCGCAATCAAAAAGGAAAGAGCTATTCCTTGAAGGCTTGCAATTCCCCTTCCCACATTCCACTTCTTTGCACACATTATCTGCACATGTACACACACAAACACAAATCAATGTAATAATATTAGCTCTTCCAAAACCCATGATCAAATAAAGTAAAAATTAAGAACACCCCTTTTTCTGAAGTGCCATAACACCGTCCCATCAAAATAAAATGAAATCTAAGAAAACTGGAAACGGAAATGGTAAATTAGGAAACAGACCAAATATAGGGGAGAGAATAGGAGCAAGATTAAAATCACTTTTGGCGGTCCAAGCCTGCAGAACAAGAAAGCTAACAAGAAGAATAAGAAGAGTAGTTGTGGTATATGCCATTGATGCCAAAGCCATATAACCGGGAAAGAACAGAACAGAACAGAACAGAACAGAACAGTCTGTTGGGGATAGTGAATGAAGAAGAAGATATTACACTGGTGGAGTAATATATGGGGTTTGGACGTTTGGTGATGATAAAATTAATGACAAATTTTGAAAAGTTGAAGGGTTTTTGAATTTTTAGACGGACTTTTGTTCCTAATAGTCTAATACTGACACGGATGGAAATTGAGATATGGGACGTGGCTGAGCTCGATTTGTTTTTATTGGAGGAATACAAGTCGTTGGCAGTAAATGATAGATAGATATAGGGATTTGATTTAGGGGTATTTGATAAAAGTGGAATGAATAGAATCTGAATTTGAATTTGAATTTAAATTAAAAAGATTATTTAATAATTGAGTACGTAAGAAACATTTGAATAAGAATAAAAGATTTTTATTATTTTATTTCTATAAAAAATTTAAAATTATTATAAATTTATTTAATTTTACTTAATAAGAATATAAAAATTCAAGATTGTTGTAAATTTATTTAATAAGAATAAGAGATTTTGAATAAGAGATTTTTAATATTGTATATATATAAAAAAAAATTATTCAGACCTCATTCAATTAAACATATGACACAAAATAATATTACATCCGTTCTTAAAAGATTATCGTTTAAGGTTTTTGCACATTGATTTATCAAGTAAAATTTATTTGAAATTCCATCACTATCCCGTTATAGGAAGTTGAAAACTATTAAATATTAATACAACGAAGAGAATTTCTTGTGACAATGAGAGAATGTAGGGGTAATATAGGAAAATAAATAATTTATTCTCCTCGAAAGTTGTAAACGATAAATATTTTAAAATAATTTTTTTTTAAAACGATAATCTTTTAGTAACAGAGGGAGTATTACAATCTAAATCATTAAATGACTTATCAATTCAATCATTCAACTTTAAATAAACAGCTTTACAAATCTACGCTCCAAATCGTGGTCGGTCCATTAGACTAATTTGACTAATAAAACTGCACCACCTCATCCTAAAATAGAAATTGTGTTAGTAGTGTTATTAGTAAGAGTAGTTCTACACGAACAATTTTTTTAGACAGAAAAATTAGACATTTATTTATTTATTTATTTATTTATTTTTTACTTATAACTCTCAAAAAATATATAATATTTATTTCAACAGAAATTTTTATAAAATATAATATTTTAATTATAATTTAAATATATATACAAGAACAAGATTGTACACACGGTAATAAAAATGCACTACTAGCAGATGTAATATTCTTTAAATTCCCTTTAGTTTTCCTTTTACACGTTCTCATTGCAATACTACAAGTTCCTTAAAAAAGCACACAAGTAATTATTTGATCCTCCACCCCACAAAAGAGTTTTTATTTGTAAAAACATAAACTTATTTAAAAATATTATTTCTTTTTTTCATATTTATCCTTAAATTTATAAATATTTAGTTTAATTATGATAACATTATAATGATAAATTTAAAGATATTGTGTAATTTATATTACCAAAAATAATTAAAAACCTCTTATTTCCAAAAGTATTTAATATGAAAAGAATAACAAATATTGGAAATAAAAAAAATTCAAAATTTAGTATAAAAAGAATAGTAATATTAGAAGATTATGTCAAGATGTGTGACATGTAAATCCTTAATATTAAAAAAGAAGAAAAAATTAAGTATGACAAATGGAGATGGGTTAAATTAAGAAAACTAGCATTTGCTCATAAAAATAATAATATTTTCATATATGTGTAAAAATATAATTTTAACACGTGAAAATATCAATTTTTTAAAAATTAATTATGAGTTAATTTACCTGTCCCAACATCTGACGGTGCAGCCCAATAAATGAACATCCGACTTTGTGGCATGCTATTGCTAAGGTGAAATGTGAATTCACGGGTACATCTCGTGAACCTTTTATTCCCATTTCCTTTATTATAACCAATAAATCAAAAGTCAACACTGATGAATAAGCAGAAGTGGTTAGTATAAAGTTTATTTTTAGATAATTTGATTAATAGAGTGTTGACACGCAGACGAAGTTCTTTGTGTGTCAGTATTTTATTAGTCAATTGATCAACTTACCCAAAAATGAACTTCATGCTAACCGAATCCCATACAAATACATTATATGTTAATGAAAAATTTAAATATATTATATCATTTTACATTATAATAATAAAAAAATGAGATTTTTTTAAAAAAAAACTATAAAATTTTACAAATAAATTACTACACAAAGGGAGTAAGAAACACTATAAATATCACGAGTATTTAACAATAACAACTTGTACCAGAAAAACAGAAAGAATGTCAGTATAGCAACATAATAAAAGAACAACACTAAATAGTAAAGTGTTGTTATATGCCACCATAAATTTATATCGATATTAAATACTATCAACGTTTGTAAATACATGGTTTAAGAGAAAATAAAAAAAGAACAAACATATTATTATTTAAGATTTCATATTAGTCGTAATTCAAATTTGTCGACATATAAATTTATTTTCAAATAAAAAATATTATTGTTTAGATTGAAACAGCTATACAAGTACACAAGCCTTGAGGTTTGTTTTGTTTCAGGACTTCATATTGGGCCCAAAACTAGAACCATTTACCTCTGGCTATAAAATGAGTGTAGATTACTAGTTAGGTCAATTCACACTCCCATAACCCGGATAATGCCCGAACTCAAATTGTGAAATAATGCGCCGCAGAAATTACCAAATTTAGGCCGAGTTTGGACTTTTGTGCGAGGGAGAGCTATTTGAGGTTCAAAAAAAGGGCCGATTTTGGACTTTAGTTGCAATTTAAGATATATAGGTCCAATTGAGAACAAAATAGGCCTAGGCCGAACCAAGCCTGGCATCAGGCCCACGGTCCACAGATTTTTCGTTTGTGCCTATACAAATACATTTAAGTATTATTTTATTTTTATTTTTTTGTGAAGAGGGTGTTGGAACTTATGTTGCGTTTGGATTGAAGAAATGGAATGGAATAGAGATTAAAATAATTTA
Organism: Panax japonicus; assembly: GCA_020205505.1. NCBI lineage: Eukaryota > Viridiplantae > Streptophyta > Magnoliopsida > Apiales > Araliaceae > Panax > Panax japonicus. Next base: position 55,177,991 of record CM035103.1, read on the forward strand.
TTTCATTCTAATTAGAATAAATTATTTCATTCTCACCTTTATTACTTCGATTTAAACATATCATTAGAATTTCTTGCTTAGCAAGAGGTCTAGAATATCACTTAGCCAGAGACAAAAGGTCTAGAATATCACTTCATTCACTTGCCAAAGACTGTCGGTAATACAGACAAGTTCAGCATTCTATTCCAAAGAAACAAAGCATGTGCTTTGACTTAAATAATAGAGACATGCATATATATATATATATATGAACAAGAACATGAAAATGATTTAGTAATAGGAGACTGAAAGATGCATGCATGCATATATCCTGTTTTTTATATTCATGTGGTTAGAATTTAAGCAGACATAGCAGTAATAAACCACCATAAATTAAATTAATAATTTGTACATGCATGATTGATTAACAAAATGATTCATATTTTAATTATATTAATAAGAGTCAGAGATTAATTGCTGGCAGCTGTAATTAATGATATTGTGCTCGAATATTACAGAATGTTTCTCAAAGGATGTGGACTGATACACAAATCACAAATGATTTAACTCAAGTGGCCATTTACTTTCACTAAATGACATGAAAGTTGGGAAATAATTGATCCATTTTTAAATGTTACTTAAATATTTTACTCATACTAACCCCATTTATAGAACAAATGTACAAAATTTCTACAACTAATTCAGTATAATTTCATTGATTAATTTGTCTCCATCATTCATTTTATGTAGATTTATTTGATTTACCGGCCTAATCAATAGATTTTAATTTTGTCAATTTTCAATGAGAAGAAACGTTTAGATTTTGAATATATATGGATCAATTGCCAATTAAAAACCTTTTCTAGCTTTGGACAAAGTCTTAATAAAATTTAGAAAGTACTGTTGGAATCTGAAATTTTCTTGTAGAAAATATTCACCATCAGTGGGCTTGAGAGAGAGATGGATAAAGTTGTTTATAAAAAATTTGCATTACTGCGATTATTTATTGAAGGATTGGGTAGGCTAATTAGGGAAAAAAAGGACTAAAAAAGAAAAGAAATGGGAACTCACAGTATATATGTGAACTAGCTGGGTCCCGTGCCTCCGACACTGTATGGACAATATAATTTATCTCAAATTTTGAACGACCAAAATAATTTATTGAGTGAGCGGGAAATTTAAAGTCATTTGTATTTTATTAAATTATTATTAGATTATTAGATAGATAGATGTATTTTATTAGATAGATGTATGAACGGTGGCATTTATTCCAAACTTTGGACGGCCCATATGATTTATTAAGTGAGCGGAAAATTCAAAATCTTTGTATTTTATTAGATAGATACTGTTTTATTAAACTAAACACAGAGTCAAAGGGGGGCCTGGGGATCAATAAACATACCATGTGGTTTGCCAACTAAATTAACTCCATTAACTACATAATGTAGCAATAATGCATCTCTAGTGGTCAACTTATTTGATATAGACTGACCCAACAAATAATTATGTTGGATTTTCTACTTATTTAAAAGGTTAATTTATTTGGTTAAAATTCTATCATACTTGTTAATTCATTTATAATTTTAAAATTATTCGATGTGAGGTTCATGTTAAATATTTCAACAATTTTCACATTTCACTTGAATACCCATCATAAGTATCATATTATAGTAGTCATCATTGAGCACACCTTCTTTGAATCCTTCAAGAGACTTAGTACTCGACTCTAATCTTACTTCAACAAGCCAAAGCTAAACGTGAGAATACAACCTTATTCCATGTGAACCCTTTATCCTGAATAGCTTCATAAAACCATCTTGATCCCGCTCCATTTGACTCAAATTATATTTCATCGCGTAGTGACAAACACGAGTGATCCCTTATTCTCCCCCCTAACTCAACTATATTTGCTCCCCAAAGCAAACTGGATAACACACGATCTGTGATTGTGTTCTACTCTAAAGTACTAACCTAAAAGCACTGCAGTAATTTTTCGGATAGTTAAAAAGAGTTAAAAAGAGTATTAGCGTTATGATCCAAGTTCAATTTAATCTCACTATTTAGATATTATAATAGACGATATAATATGTAATTGCAGAAATAATATTCATAGTAATAGATTGTCATGGACATAAACTAATATATATAATGGAATGTAAAATTGAAGAAAAAAAAGGTGAGATGACTTCCTAATTAATGAGTCAAGAAAGTTTAGTCGATGTGCATGACTTCATTGGATCTTGAAGGCTTGAAGCCAAGTAAAGAGTCCCGCAAAGCTGGGATGGATGACCACGTGGTGACCCCAATAGGGTACCCCACTAACCCTCCCAGTAGGTATTACTAATTTGATGGGGGGCCACAACCCCTCACTTGGATCTGGTTCCAAATATTGCATGCACTCCATGGCCGAAATAGACCCCTCTACAACCCAAATGGGCCAAAATCAAGTGGGACTATACCCACTCCCCTCCACCCTCCACCCTGACAAGAGTATTTTACACGGATTCTCCATGTTCTTTACTCAATCTCACATGCTTCTGATCCTTCCCCATCCATAAACTGACCATGCCTTTTTTTTTTCATTACTAACGTTTGTAGCCGCGGTAGTGCGTTGGACATTTCAAACAGTAAATTATATTTAAAATAAGTTATTTCTAAGTAAATAAATTTTTTAATTACATTTAAAATTCTAAACTCACTAAATCAAACGTACACAATCACTACAACTTCAAAATTACCTAAACACTTTAGAATGTTCCATTTACCTCTTGAATTGTAATAAAAAAAAATCCAAAAATCCTAGTTCACTAGATCCAAAAGACAGTAAATTGCAAACTGGGTATTCCTTTTTCATTGAAAAATATTTGAAATAATCCCCTTGTTTGATAAATGTTGGGTCGTGATATTTCCTACCTTTTGGCCAAGTACATTGGGTCTGCTCATTTAATCAATCTATTGGGCCTTTAGTATTAATCTATGAAAGTCATTGGGCCCAGTCATCATACTATGTTCATTTTAACCTTTAAGATCGGGTCATTTCAGTGGATCGACCCATTAGATATTTTAATATCTGTTATTTTGACTTGTGATGATGAAAAAGCATGACGGTTGACTAAAGTGTCTGTCATGCATTAATGTGGATGAGATCATAGCCGGCTGGCGGTAGAAAACAGTGGCCAAAGGCAGTGGATAAACTACACGCAGTCGGCAGACCCCATCAGATCAGAGGGGGTGTCAGGTAGTAGTGGTTGGCACAGTAATTCAGGCGAGAATATTATAACCTAGCAAGGAATTCTTCATTGACAGGGACGTTCTCATACCTTGGGATATATTCATATTCTCTCACCCGATACACACACGATCAAGGATCATTATCTCTCTAGACACTAGACATTACCTTCCTCCATTGTTAACCTTGTGAACACATACTAATTCTCACGCCTGAGTTATCCCCGATGGAACAGCAGTCAAGCTTGTGGTGTTTATCGTGTTTACTGTGCAGGATCAAGACGTCTTACGTGATTGGGACGTGGCAGAAGATCTTGGCGTTAACAATAAACAAGCACAATCATCAAATTAAATACTAGTTATATATATCATAGAGGTACCAATGAAACAGTAACTGATCGATCTGCAAGTAAAAAACAAATATCAATTATTTGTTTCAGTAGTAATTAATGACAATAATAATGATGTTGAAAGCTACAGATCAAACACTAATATGGACATAAGAGAGAGAAACAACTAGAGAGATTTTCATATCATTTGTAGCTTTCAATTTTTCCTCTGTTCTTCAGTGAAAATATTTGGAGTTTGAAGTTAGTGATAGAGATGGGGAAGACTAGCAAGTGGATTAAACACTTTTTGAGAGGAAAAAAAGAAAAGGGTTCAAGTAATAATCAGCCAATTTTATTTGGCACTGAAAATCCAACAACTCCCATTTTTTTCCCACCGACAACTCCGAAAGAGAAACGGAGATGGAGTTTCCGGCGGTCATCGGCCACCGCAACAAGTCAAAAGGAGTTGAGTTCAGCACACAATGGTGCTGCCACAGTGCCGCCGGTCCAGGCCGCGTTGGAATCGGAGAATGAGCAGAAAAAGCATGCCATGGCGGTTGCAATGGCCACAGCCGCGGCGGTGGATGCTGCTGTGGCTGCAGCACAGGCGGCTGCCGCCATGATGCGGCTAACTTCAACTGCCCCTGTGAGAGCTAGTCCAGTTGAAGAGGCTGCTGCTACCAAAATTCAGTCTGTTTTTCGTTCTTATTTGGTATGCAGCCTAATTTATTTTATTCTTAATTAGTATGAATTTTATTTTATTTTGATCAGCAAAAGAAATGATTTTTTTTAAAACTTATCGTCATTACATGAGTGGCGAATCCAACAGGCAACATATATGATATGGATAGGGACAGTACATTACAAATGTAATCAAAAACTATAATTAGTATAAAAAATGTGTACATAACATTAATTTGTAAGTCTAATCTTGATGGAAATAAGAAAGATGTATTTGTTCATGTATTATAGTTGAAATTTGACTAATAATTTTGTGGTTTGTACAGGCAAGAAAAGCATTGTATGCATTAAAAGGACTAGTGAAGTTGCAGGCATTGGTGAGGGGTCATCTGGTGAGGAAACAGGCCACGGCAACACTCCGGTGCATGCAGGCATTGGTTACAGTTCAGGCCAGAGCTCGAGCCCAAAGAATCCGAATGGTTGATGAAGCAATTCCATATAACCCGAGGCCATCAAATTACAGAAAATCAACACAAGATGATAGGTTCAGATATCCACATAATGTAAGTCTTTTAAGTTTTCTTTTATTTCAAAAGTCAGTCATCATACAAATGTATGTATCTATAATGTATTTCTTCATGTAAGCCTTTAATTTTCTTAACCAGATTGTTAAGAAAATGTCAATATGCCAGGATTTTTCGTTTGGATTATAAATCAGTATACTACCTGTATCTACATACTAAAATTATGGGATGGAAGATTACAAATTTTTTATATGTAAATCTATCTATATTGGGGCAAATAATTTATTTACCTAATGAAAATTTTCACTTTTGCATTGTAGGATCAAATGGAAGACAACATTAAGACTGTGGAAATGGATCTTGGTGATACAAAAGGAAGTACAAAGAGCAGGAGCAGCTATTCCAACCAAACACAAACAGAACAAACAGATCATAGATTCTCCACTCATCGCCACTTGTCGAATCAAGAATATCAACAGAATTCACCAGCACCATCAGCTGTTACTGACATGAGCCCAAGAACTTATAGTGACCATTTTGAGGAGTATTCCTTTGGCACTGCCCAAACTAGTCCCCAATACTATTCTGCTATATCAAAACCTGATCCATCAAGAGCCCCTTTTTCTTATTTCGCGCGAGTATGCAGAATCCATGTCCTATGAGTACTCTTTATTCCCAAACTATATGGCCAATACGCAGTCTTCAAAGGCAAAAGTGAGGTCACATAGTGCACCAAAACAACGTCCTGCAGATGCATTTGAACGCCAATCTAGTAGTAGTAGGCGAAGGCCATCGATTGAAGGAAGGAATGTACCAAGAGCTGTGAGGATGCAGAGGTCATCTTCACACTGTTAGTGCCACTGCTCATAACTATCAGTATCCCATGGTCAATCAAGCTTGACAAATCAGTAGTTTCGCTTAAAGATAGTGAATGCGGATCAAATAGTACAATGCTAACAAATACCAACTACTGCAGATCTCTAGTTGGATTTGATGTGAGTAACTTGAAATTCACAAAACTGAATACAAAGCAATGGTTAATAGAAAAGCATATTTAGTCTAAATTCTAAAATGTCTCTTTGTTTTGTTGTTCACTTCTGTGGCTGCAGGTTCAAGGGCATAGGTACTAACTGTTTTATGGATCAACTGGAAAATATATCAGAGGCTACATAACTGGTTAAAGTTTCAACTTTGGAATTATGAAAAGCAATGTCAACTATTACTCAAATTTAAATTTTTTTGATTTAATCTGGTTTGAAGCTCCATTTATGTAAAGTTATCACTTTTGTTTTTCTGTCCTCTTAATTGAACTTTAGATGGGGTACCTAGAGCAGAGTTGTATGACATATTATGAACTGCAAGCATAACACAAGTACTTTTTAATAGAGTTTTATAAGTGTGGAATTTTCATTATAAGAAAATTGTTCCCTACATGTAAATTCCTAATTCTAGAAGGACGAGAATTGGAAAGGAAAATATAAAGATTACAACTACAATACCATCCTTTCGGGGGCACGTGACCAACTTAAATTAAAATGTGTTTATGCTACGTTTGGATTGAAGTAATAAAGGTTGAAATAGAATTACTCATTCTTATGGAATAAAAAAAATTATATTTGGTTCCAATTAGAATGGATTGAACTATTCTTATTCCTCCTAAATTTATGAATTTTATGAGAGGGAGAACATGAAATAACTCATTACAACTAGAATAGAATGAATCATTCCCCTCTTCATTCCATTCCTTCAAACCAACGTAATATTAGAACTTCAAACGCAAATTATTATAATAATTTGTACTTGGTAATAATTTGTAAGTTGTTGACAATATTAACTATTGTATCACCAAAATAAAATAAATTAGTTTTAAAATTTAAAATTTTATAAATATACAATAAAAAATGAAATAATATTTTTTTTATATGAAATAGAAGGAGTATAAAATAATAATATTTTGTTGTAATTAAAATCAGCACTACATTTCACACATCACACATGAGTGCGTGCATTTTAGGAGCAATTCATGGGCCACTGGCCCATTACCATCTCTCAGGAAGAGAGTGATCACTTCAGTCCTAGCTGTGCCTTAATTTCTGTTTTGGAAATTTCACAAACTAGTTTTATATATATATATACGGTCCGGATCAAGTGCATACCCCTTATCTTACTCACCCATGCTTACCCCCCTTTAAGCGACGATTTCGGTCATACAACCGTCGTCTATACTTTTAGCGACGCTATATGTTGTTCGTCGTTAAAAGTATAGACGACGGTTGTATGACCGAAACCGTCGCCTAAAGGGGGGTGAGCACGGGTGAGTAAGATAAGGGGTATGCACTTGATCCTTGCTCTATATATATATATATATATATATATATATATATATATATATATATATATATATATATATATATATACGGTCCGGATCAAGTGCATACCTCTTATCTTACTCACCCGTGCTCACCCCCCTTTAGGCGACGGTTTCGATCATACAACCGTCGTCTATACTTTTAGCGACGGACAACATATAGCGTCGCTAAAAGTATAGACGACGGTTGTATGACCGAAACCGTGGCCTAAAGGGGGTGAGCGTGGGTGAGTAAGATAAGGGGTATGCACTTGATCCTTGTTATATATATATATATATATATACTAAAATTAGTCGAATAATCACATATACAGTCCGAACAATTACAACCACAAAACAAATTATCTTTTCAATTCAATTGAACAAAAGGATTGAATAAAATAAGATATGAAATGAAACAATCAGGTTAAATCAATTAAATTGAATCTAATCCATTTAAATAAATATTTAAACTATTAGTTCAAATAGTATCTTATTGGGTCATTTTAGCCCACCACAGGTGATACAATCTTGGTCAGGCTCGCATTAGACAACAACGACTCAACTCAAGTTCCAAGGATTCAACGAATGGTTGAGAGTAGTTGGACTTAATTCAATACGAGGATGCTTACATTAGAGTTCAAATCAATTGGTGTCGTGTACATTGCATGGATATGAACTTACAAGTTATCTCGCAATAACACAAGGTTGGAATGCATGGAATGAAAAGAAACGTTCAAGAGTCAAGGCAATGCGTTCATCATGCAACAAAAATCAAAGTTTGGAGTTTTCAGTTTGTCAAATACATAACATCCACTTTAAGCCCGATTTCGAATTTGATTCAGCCAGAAATTGTCAATCCTCGAAAAATGAAAGTTGTAGAGCTATTCGTTCTCTTTCCGCAGACTCTTGAATCGCCTAAATCAGAGTTCGGACGAAAAATTTATGGTCATTTTACCAAAGAACATCGCAGTAGGAAATTTGGGTGCGTCCCAACAGATTTCCAAGGCAACCTAATCCGCCCCGGCAGATTCCTCTTTATCCGAATGCACCCCAACGCCTTCTGAACTCGCCCAATCTCATTCCTCTCTGCCCAAGTCCGCCCCGACAGATTCCCAGACTTATGAAGCCACCCCGACATATTCCCAGGCTTACGAAGCCGCCCCGATGGATTCATCAATTTTCAGTTGGATTTTTTATGCGTTTTAACAGATTTGGAATGCGGATTTACTTTTTAAATTATCTATTTTCATTATATTTTAGATTTCTAATGTATCTAGGAGTTATATTAGATATAATTTGATTTCTATATTGGTTTGTAAGCTAGAGTTTTACATTCCTTTTGAAATTCTTATTTCTTATGAAATTAGGGTTTTATTATTGATATATATATATATATATATATATATATATATATATATATATATATATCATACATGGCTGATGTAATATGTGACGCCCCCAAAATTAGGTATACATCACCCATCTTGAGTCGTCAGATACATGGTACAGAATTCAAATACAACTTACTAATACCACTGTCGTGTATAATACGACAAAATACAACTGTGAGTTTGAATACAATAATTGTCTACTAGAGATCATACAAACTCAAAAGGAGTCCTCAATACAATTATTGTCACACTATTTCACAGAATAGTGAGGACTACTAATGCTATCCTCTAGACCATTACTCCGTTCCCCGACTCGTCCCTGCTATGTTCTCATTTCCTGAAGAGAACAGTGAAAGAAAGGGTGAGCTCAACTAGCCCAGTAAGAAATATTATGACTAAGATAATGCAGAATAAATTATCGTTAGCCTTCAACAGTATTAAACTGATAAAATATAACAACATCAAGTTTAACAGCAGCGGATCAAGCAATCCATTAAAAGAGTCAAGTAGAGAATAGAATCTACTATCTTTTATGATTTAAAAAGTTTTTAATCACTTTTATCGCTGAGACTCAGCTTAATAAATAATCCACATCATCCCTGCACTACGGCCAAGGATACTCATTAGGGTCACGACCACAAATTCCATGCACTACGGGCCAAGGATATTTGTGTATTCATCAATGGTCATGATCATGCCAACAACTGTCCATCAATGCACTACGGCAAATGAGACTTTTACCACATCATTTGTAACATTACGGTCATGAGTACACCGAATAATCCCTGGTCATAATCATACCAAGTCCATCTATGCACTACAGGCCACAGATGACTTTCAACATAACATAAACATGAGGATGATGACAATGATATAAGAATTTAATAAAACAAGTTCAAGAATTAATTTGTCCATGAACCAATAACGTCCAAATTGTCCACACGATATTGTTTTGTGGTGTAAAATTCAAGAATGCTCAGAAGAATATTTTCCTGAAAAGATACTGGATGAAGCGCAAATATCAAGGATATTCTACTAATTTCATGGAGTATAGAAGTCAAAACTTTAACCAACTGAGTATAATAAAGAATGGAATAACAAAAGAAATCACCATGCATGCGGAACTTCGCATAGGCAGGTTATTCCAACAGAATACTAAATAACGGAACCAGGTCAGGTGAAATTCACACCGACAGGATGTTCCAACAGAATAATAAATGCGGAATAATAAATGATGGAACCAGGTCCGGCGTATAGCACAGACAGGATATTCCGACAGAATAATAAAGACGGAACCAGGTCCGGTGTAAAACACACAGACAGGATGTTCCAACGGAATAATAATAAAGACGGAACCAGGTCAGGTGTAAAACACACAACAGAATAATAGAAGAATGTCACCAAGTATAGGGTAGCCCGCGTATACAGGTTATTCCAACAGAATAATAAGAAATGGAATAACAACAGTTCTCTTCATGAATAAGAAAGAATAACACCCCTTACCGTAACAGAAACTGGATATGGGAAAAGAAAAGTTAAGTAGCAGAAAGCTTTTCTTCTATCTCTCTATAGTTTCTCTCTCTAGAGTTCAGTGAATTCGTAAGAAAATAATGAAGGAATGAGCTTCTATTTATAGGAAAATAGAATGCATAATAACTAATCCATGAACGGTTCAGATTAATTTACTTTAATCTGACGGTCCATATTTAAAGAAAAATCTTTTAAATAAAATATAATATATTCTATTTATATAAAAAGATTTTTACTATGCAAACACTATGCAACACTATGCAAAACACTATGCAACACTATGCATAATAAAATATAATATATTCTATTTATAAAATAACTTTAATAAAGTATTCTGTTTTATATAAAAAGATGTTTCCGTTTTATTAGGTTTAATAATACGAATAAAACAAAAAGTCATTATCGCTATAATAATTCATATTATTAATCGACAATAATTGAATCAAACTGAGCGACTTCTCACATAAATATCAATAATCAATACCGTGTGCTACTATGCAACAACGCGTATTACTGTACTTTTACTATCCAGTAGTTCAACAGTATCAACGGTAAAACTTCCGCCGTTATTTTTAATAAAATATTTTTGTCGTTTTCTCAATCCGACAATAATTCTGTTGTGGGGTCCACCAATAATTTTGCCGTCGTACGAATATTCCCTGACAAAAAGAATATTCCCCGACCAAACGAATATTTTATAACAACTTGCGTACTTTGCAAAATTTATAAATATTACCCACAACTATAACATTATATCAAATTTCTTCCATAATATTCAAAAATAATAATTATAAAAATTCATCTTTATTTATAAAAACTGGGGTCTTACATAATAGATAGACAACTTTTAATAAATAAAACTCGTAAAATTATTCTTCTTTTGATTCTTTGAGAACTTTTGAATTGTTCACAGTTTTCTGTGATATTCATTATCGACTTATCATACGACAATACATAGTTGTGTGTGATGTCTTCTACCGCATCAATCGTCGATTGTGTCAAGGTTTCTATTTCAATATAAACACGGGGTTTAGGCGTCGTTGGTGTTTCATTCAACACTGATTTCATTGCTTGATCGATTGTACCAAGGTTCTTATCTCAATATAGTTGTTGGGTTGAAGTGTCGAGAGAGTTCCAACTTACGACTTTGTTAGAAACGATCCGGACGACGACCACCTCACGTAAGTGTGTCGTGGAGTCCATCAACAGGTTCACTCAAAAGGTCATGACTTAAGGTACTATAGAAACGATCCGGGCGACGACCACCCCACGCAAGCGTATGCCGTGGAGTCCATCAACAGGTTCACTCAAAATGTTATGACTGAAGATACTATTGGTAATAACTTATTTCCTTATATACAGACAAATCAAACTCCCCCACTTAAATTTCTGACGTCCCCGTCAGAACCGATCACAAACACGGTCCACAGTTTTTTTATCTCTCTAGCCATTGTCCTATGGACCTCTATCTCTCAATTGAATCAAATCCATCTAAATAAAGATTTAAACCACTGGCCCAAAATAGTATCTTCTAGGGTCATCTTAACTCGCCACATGTTCACCCAAAAGGTCATGACTGAATGTACTATTGATAGTAACTTATTTCCTTATATATAGATAAATTTTTCCTCTATCTTTTGATGTGAGACTGAGTGTTACATGATCCAATCTAAGAGAAAAATAAATACCTTCAAATTTATACTGAGATTATATATATATACAGACTCTCTTTGACTTTTCTTAATGACACATTTTGAAATTATTACATATATATAATTAAGATATCAAACTATAGAGGCTGTTGTTGAAATAATGATTATATATAGCTAGGGCAGGCCATTATTAGTAGCTTTTCAGAAATAAATAATAACAAAGTGATTCAACTTTAAATTTTATCAGAAGCATCAATTCGATTACGAAACCAATTGATGAAGAGAAACATCAATTCAAAAATATATGATTAATATTAAATTAAAATTATTTAAAATTAAAATTGATGTAAATTAGTTTAGTTTTAAATAATATATATGAAAGTTATAAATGATTTAAAGTACAATTAATTACGAGATTTATAATATTAAAAAAATTAAATAAATCACATCAATTTTAAATTTATTTTTAAAAGACAAACTTGATCCTAAATAAAATTAAACTGATGATGGCCTTAATCTTTTTCCAAGGATACCAATAAGATATACGACTTTTTGGGTCCGTCTTTGATGGCCAAGAAGACCCAAATTGATAGTCTTGAAACAAATGGTTGAGGCTTGAACTGAGCTTGTGGTTGAATCAAAGTCGTTATATTTTGACTTTTTAAAATTAATTCGTAAAGTTTAAAATTTATATATTTTTATTTATTTATTTTTTTAAAAAAAACTCTACAAACTGACTCAAAATGTATGGCTAAATTTAGATAGGAAGTATTACATCTTTTATGCAACTTGGCAAATGTTGTCTTCTCATCTCCATATCATGCATGAGATTTGTCGTGGAGTTTAATTTTGAGGCTATTGTATGTTTATGTGTCCATATATTACTATAAAGCGGCTCTATGGAGTTGCTGACGTCAATAATGTAAATGTAATATATTAATTATTTTCTTCTTTGTTTGCTCTTACAAATTTAATATTTATATTATTATTTTTTTATCTTTTTATATTGTCTTCTAAATTTTGTATTTTATTTCGTATAATTTATACAGGTAACACGTGTCCGTCCGTCTATAAAATGAATGTATGATTGTTTGTGGGGTTACCTGGTGCAATTAGTGCTTACAGATTGAAAAGCAATTGTAACCGAAAGTGTGTAATGTATATCTATGTTAGTGGTGGAAATAATAGAAGACATCGACAAATGCCAATAATAGCCTACCCCAACACCTGCCAAGCCGACTACCTTCTGGCCTCTCCTTCTCTACATCACTCTCTCTCTCTCTCTCTCTCTCTCTCTCTCTCTCTTAGATTCGATTATCATAAAATTAATTTTATAATAAATTAGTCAATTAATCAATATAATATTTATATACAGAGAAATAAATCATCTTTTATCTGCGTGTCGACATTGTATTAATCAATTGACTAAAATTAATTTCATGCTAACTACTTCACTCTCTCGTACGTACCATCAAAACTTTATACTGCTCAATCTGTTATTTTATTTACAAAAAAATCTCTCTTATTTAATATATAAATATAAAATAACATAATATTATCGATTTTTTCATAATATTTTTATGAATGCATAATTAATAATAAATTAAAAATTAATTTTTAAAGTAAACACAGATTAAATGTACATTCTTAATATTTAAACGAGACTTTTTTTTAATAAAAGGGATGGTTTGCCTAAGGAACATTTTGGGATTTTTTTTTTATTTCTTAGTAGACACCACTTATTCCTGCTCTCTCTAACTAGTGTTATGTTGTCCCAAACCTCAACCAACCCACCTGATCGCGACGTGTTCAGCCCATCACCCCATTTGTTTTCCTTAATTTAATCATATATATATATATATATATATATATAATACTCCTATGTTCCAAGCTGTTTTAAAAAAAAAAAAAGAAAAAAAAAGAGGAGGTTCATATATTAAGATGGAATGACATATATATTACATTATTTTTATATAATAAAGGTTGTCTAAGCTATAAAAAAATTGCATCCGATCCATTATTTAATTTATCCCTTGTGCATATCTTTATTGTTTGACTATTCTCAATTCTCATGCAATTCTCTCTCTCTCTATATAAATATAATATATACATATAGATAGATATGATGCATAAAGCCAGAATAATCACATGAAAATGCATGCCAATGTCACAACACCGCGCCAAAACACCTAACCATCACTTATATTACATAGTAGCAGGAAATTTATCTGTCTACATTGCACCATATCTATCTAGTATCTACCTGTATATATATATATATATATATATATATATATATATATATATATATATATATACATATATGTATTCTGCTATAACGGTTGGGTAATGATATTTTCGATATTAGGTCAAAGAATTTGGGTCGAGTTATTTGATTAATCTACCCGGTCATTTCAGTTGGATCCTCTTTGTTGGGTCGGATCGATGGGCTGATCAAACAGAAATTTAAATAACTACATCTTTGACCGGTGACGATGACAAAAATAATGTTTGACTGATATCTTACATCGCATTAATGAGGATTGGACAGTCGGCCAGCGGTGGACAAAGGGGATGGGATCAACAGGTAAGTTACCTGCAGTAGTTGGGGTCAGGGGGGTCGGTTGCACACAAAATCGGATCTTGTAGCATATCATAACAAGGAAGTCTTCTAAATTAAGGTAACTGATAATTTTATCTCTCTCAAGGTATTAGATATTTTATCCTCCATTGTTAACCTTGTGATCGCCTGTACTGACTCTCACGCTGGAGCTATCCTCCGATGGTCAAAGCCGTGCAAACTTTTGGTGTTGTCATGTTTACTGTGCAGAATATAGACGCGTGTTACGTGATTGAGGCGCGTAGAAAGATCTTGTCATGTTTCCTTTAGTCCGGTATTTCATTCCTTCGTCTATCAGGTCCATGATGGAGCTATTGCCAAACCGATGATCATCGGTATCACGAACGCATGTTATTAGAGACCGACATGAGAATTTCTCATTGGATTCTGGCAGAGAGTGAGGGATCTCATCGATATGTGCTCTACTTGTTCTTCAGGCTCTTTATCAGAAACCACGATTTCAACCAGGGTGTCCGAAGGAGGATCGACTTCTGTGGGAGGTACTTGTGGCTCTTCGGCGGTTGGAGGAATTATTTGGTAAGCTATATGTTGGGCCTTTATTGATCTTATTATAAATCCTTTTTCCCTGGACCGATGTCATTTATACTCTTTCATTAAACATCATGTTTAATAAAAGACTCGGGGGCAATGTTGGGCCATGATATTTTTGATATTAGGGCCAAAGGGTTTGGGACGAGCTACTTGGTTAATCTACCGGGTCATTTCAGTTGGGTCCTCTTTGTTGGGTCAGATCGATGGGCTGACCCAACAGATATTTAAATATCTACATCTTTGACCGGTGATGATGACAAAGATAATGGCTGACTGATATCTTACATCGCATTAATGAGGATTGGACAGTCGGCCAACGGTGGACAAAGGGGATGGGATCAACAGGTAAGCTACATGCAGTAGGTGATGTCAGGGTGTTCAGTTGCACGCAAAACTGGATCTTGTAGTATATCATAGCAAGGAAGTCTTCTAAATTAAGGCAACTGATACTTTTATCTCTCTCAAGGCATTAGATATTTTATCCTCCATTGTTAACCTTGTGATCGCATGTACTGACTCTTACGCCGGAGCTATCCTTCGACGGTCGAAGCCGTCAAGCTTTTGGTATTGTCGTGTTTATTGTGCATGATAAAGACGTGTGTTACGTGATTGAGGCGCGTGGAAAGATCTTGGCGTTAACAATAACCATTCAAACATAATTTCTCACTATATAATACATACATATATATATATAAGGGACGGATCAATGACACTAAATTTTTTATATAATTTTTTGACTCTTAAATTTGAACATTTTTAATTAGTGGCTAAGATTAAAGCTGATTTTTAATTTATAACTACATAAAAATAAAAACAAAACTTGAAGTTTTTCATCTTCATCTTTTTTACGTCTAAAACTTCAACCTGATGATGTCAAACTGTCAATGGAGGAAGCCTAAGATGTATCATCCAACTCTCACCTATCTCTAGTATATTACCATAATCTTTGTTTTTATTTTTATTTAGTTATAAATTAAAAACCAACTTTAATCTTAGCCGTTAGAGTGTTCAAATTCAAGAATTAAAAAATTATGTAAAAAACTTAATATCATTGATCCGTCCATATATATATATATATATAGAATGAGGATCCAGTCCGGTCTCCCGGACTGGTCCTAAAATACGGACCCCGTATTTTTTTTTTTTGCTTTTTTTTTTTGAGACAACTAAAAAAAAAAAAATTATGGAACTGAAATTTTTCCATAATACAGTGTTTTGGGTGTGTTTTTAATACCTTACCAACCAATGTATGTACAGTCTGCCCAGACTGTACAGAAATATTTTGGTATAGGCATCCAAATCACTCCCAAAACACTGTATTGTGGAAAAATTTCAGTTCCATAATTTATTTATTTTTTTTTAGTTGTTTCAAAAAAAAAAGCAAAAAAAAAAAAAAGGTCCGGATTTTGTTAAAATCCTGGAGTCCGGACCTGATCCGGACTCTATATATATATATATATAGGGAAAAATGTATATACACAGCTGTGTATTACACAGTAGACTATGACGACAGTTTTTTGGGCTATAGCGACGGTTTCATCCGTCGTCATAGCTATTCTGGGCTATAGCGACAGTTTACCGTCGCTATAGCCCAAAAAATCTGTAGCCATAGACCTACTGTGTAATACACAGCTGTGTATATACATATAGCCCATATATATATATATATATATAAGCTGCTGCTTCTGCTAGCTAGCTAATACATATTAATTTCCTTAGCTTTCAAGTTTCTAATTAATGGGTCAGTCCATGTACGAAGGCCGTCATCGGGTAGAAATACCTCCATCAAAACCCTTCACTAAGACGATAAAATCATCCCTCAAAGAAACATTATTTCCTGATGATCCATTCAGACAGTTGAAGAACCAACCCATGCCCAGAAAGTTGGTATTAGGGTTAAAGTATTTCATGCCCATCCTCGAATGGGCTCCACGCTACACTTTCGAATTTTTCAAGGCTGATCTACTAGCCGGAATCACTATTGCCAGTCTCGCAGTTCCTCAAGGGATCAGCTATGCCAACTTAGCCAATTTACCACCTGTTATTGGACTTTGTAAGTAGTAGTACCGTTCATATATTAATTCATGATTTCATATCACCATTTTGGTTAGGTATATATATATTTAATTAAGCTTTAATGTTCTATGCAATGATAGTGAATATCATGATAAGTATTTCAATGAAGTATTGGTCATGGATTCAAAACTTCATAAAGACGGTTTCAGTGTGCATCAAAAGAGAAAATTAAGACTAACCTTTTCCGCTTCCGTCAAAAGTGTTTTAGATCGAGATACATAACTTTAAAAAAAAGAGAGAGAAAATTAAAGGGGAGCATTATTTCTTCCAGGAGTTTTTGATATTTCCAGTCAGACTCATTTTTTTCTCATGTGAGAGAGGACTACGTGAAAATATATATTAGTTTCCAAAATCAAATTAATCTTAATGTAAAAGTACTGTTTTTAGTTCACCGCATCAGTGCTCCAGCTAACAGGCTCTAAAATGGCTAATCGAAAATGCAGATTCAAGCTTTGTCCCTCCTTTACTATATGCCATGCTGGGAAGTTCAAAAGACGTGGCTGTGGGTCCAATAGCAGTTGCTTCTCTTCTTATAGCCTCTATGCTGGGGAAGGAGGTTAACCCTACGGAAAACCCTAAGCTATATGTTGACTTGGCTCTCACCGCAACCTTCTTCGCCGGAGTTTTTCAAGCTGCTCTAGGTTTCTTAAGGTCATTTTCATTGAACCTTAACATACTTCAATTAACAATAATCAGCAAATGGACATTTAAATTCTGAAGAAACTAAAAAATAAAATAAAATGCGTGAATGATGTAATTTTTTGTTAATTAATTTTATTAGTGCAGGCTTGGATTTATAGTGGACTTTTTGTCTCATGCCACGATAGTGGGGTTCATGGGCGGGGCAGCTACGGTAGTGTGCCTGCAACAGCTGAAGGGTATACTAGGGCTAGTTCATTTCACTCATTCTACCGATATTGTATCAGTCATGCGATCTATAATTAGCCAGTCACACAAGGTACTTATGTTTGTTTTCTTTCTGATATTTAGTTAACCTAAATTAATAGTCTCTACCTCTAGCGTTGTCTCAAAAGCACAGTCAGTCTTATTTGACCTTTTATCTTTTGATTATCATTTCAGGAATTGTTATTGAAGACGATTGTTTTTTTTAATATTAAATTAATTTATTAGTTTTAATTAATTTTCTCTCTATGTTTCTTTTCTATCTCCCTCTCTCATGTATTTTTTTTCCTTAAAAAAAGTAGTAAAAACACTAGATCTTAAAAAAAAAAGCAATAATGCAACTCTTTCCATGCACGAATTTGTTGAAACAGAACAATTCAGTAGATGAAAATTCTCGCATGCATGCAATTGTATAAAAACAAGTTGGATCCGTATTAATTTTCATCCGAATTTTCTTGCAATGCATGCCTTCCATTTTAATTGTTCCTAATATTCTAAAAATGACGGCGGTGGCTTATATGCTCGCAGTGGAGATGGGAAAGTGGAGTGCTGGGTAGTTGTTTCCTTCTCTTCCTCCTCCTCACCAGATATTTCGTAAGTAAATTACCTCCAACAAGCTTTTCCCATGCATGCATGCATGCATCTATTTAAAATTCAAAAATGGAATGAATTGTATTTGTGTTTGATCAAAACCTAGCTTAGTACGTAGACAAATATTTTATAGTACCTGGTAATTAAGATGGAAAATTTCAAAGTCCTTCACATATATAATTATCAAAATCATTCAATTCATACATATGATTATGCATGATTTTTAATTTAAATTTGATGTTATATATATTTATAGAGCAAGAGAAAAGCAGCCTTCTTTTGGATAAACGCAATGGCGCCACTAACGTCTGTGATATTGGGAAGTGTTTTGGTTTACCTCACTCACGCTGAAAATCATGGAGGAGTTCAAGTGGTAATTAATTAATCTATCTCAAATACTAGTTAATTATATGTGCAGTTAATTAAATTAATTGAAAAGTTTTTTTCCCTTTAATATATAGATTGGACATTTGAAGAAGGGATTAAATCCACTATCTGAGTCAGAATTGGCATTTGGATCACCCTATCTGCCTTTAGCCATTAAAACAGGAATCATCACTGGTATCATTGCCCTCGCTGTAAGTACTATATATATATATATGTGTGATTGTGTGTGTGTGTGTGTGAGAAAACTTAGCTAGCTACCTCTCATTTCTTACCGGAGCATAGTGAGTTGTCCTCTTCACCTTGTCATACTTTTCTGGTGGTCCATGGCCATGCAAGCACGCTTGCTGCTCAAAAATAAAGTCTGCCGTTTATTCTTCTACAAACTAAGTAAAAATAAAAAGAAAATAATTTCACTCTTTAAAAAGACAAATAAAAAAGAAGAGTAATGTTTAAATTAAGTATTCTCGTAGCTTCTTTTATAATACCTTTATAATTCTCCCCTAAAACAAAAAAAGAAAAAGAAAAATAATACCTCTATAAGGGAAATTGTTCAATAAAACATGCAACGCTTAATTATCTATTTGCTCATCATGATTAATTCATTAGAAGAACTATTAATTTTTTATGTTTTCAATAGGCGGTTGACATTGGCAGAACAAAAATGCCATGTTAAAACAATAAGTGTCATTAGAACAATTGTAAAAGTGTCGTTAAATGTGTATAGATCAAGACAGTATAATCTCCTAAATGAGTGGCCCTTCTTCTATTTAAATACGGAGTATTATACTTCTCCTTTTCTCATCCCTAATTAATTACTTACATTAATTGAAGTGGTAATGATTTTTATGCATGCAGGAAGGCATAGCAGTGGGAAGAAGCTTTGCAATGTTTAAGAACTATCACATTGATGGAAACAAAGAGATGATTGCTTTTGGGATGATGAACATTGCTGGCTCTTTCACTTCTTGCTACTTGACTGCGGGTATATATATATATATAATACTCCTTCTTTTCTGTCCCAAGATGATTAAATCCTAATTTTCATTTGGGCCCAAACCCATATTTTATTTCTAAGATATTTAGGCCGATATTATTAATTCATCAGTTTAACTAATCTATGATATATATGATCTTGTAAACCCAGGAACATTTTCAAGAACAGCAGTGAATTTCAACGCCGGATGTAAGACCGCCGTATCGAATGTTGTGATGGCAACGGCGGTGATGATAACATTGTTGTTCCTAATGCCATTGTTCCACTACACTCCTCTTGTGGTGCTCTCCTCCATAATAATGGCAGCCATGCTGGGACTCATAGACTATAATGCTGCCATTCACCTCTGGGCCGTCGACAAATTCGATTTCCTTGTGTGCATTAGTGCATATGTTGGAGTGGTCTTTGGCAGTGTTGAGATTGGACTAGTCATTGCGGTATGTATGTACGTGAATCACAAAATCAATTTAAATTTAACAGTTTTAATCAAAAATAAATAAAATGTCTACAATAGTCTTGCTTTGTACGTATTATTCAAAGAATAAATTTTCATATTATTCAGCTCAATAATTGTAAATAAATATACGTATGAGTTTTATTTAGGTGGGAATATCTCTGCTTCGGGTACTGCTATTTGTTGCAAGGCCAAGGACTTTAGTCCTTGGCAACATTCCAAGCTCCATGGCTTACAGAAGTATTGAACACTACCCCATGGCTAATAGAGTTCCTGGAATTCTCATCCTTCGCATCGATGCCCCCATCTATTTTACCAATGCAACCTACTTAAGGGATAGGTATATTAATATATACTACTCCAAAATTAACAAATGAATTACTACTAATTTTCTTCTTCTTCAAATATCCTTCTAAGGATCTCGAGATGGATCGACGAGGAGGAAGACAAGTTAAAAGCTTTGGTACAAATTGGCTTACAGTATGTTATTTTAGATTTGAGTGGTAAGTGAGGATCATTAACAAAGTTAATTTAATTATAAACCCGCAGGACAAATAAATTAGTCAGCAATTTTGTCCCTTGTGCATATTCAATTATACAGAAATGTAATACTAGATCAGTATAATTGTGTACGACTGCTGATGAAGAAAATGAAACAAATTGCAGCTGTTGGTAGTATTGATACTAGTGGTATTAGCATGCTTGAAGAAGTAGAGAAAAATGTGGATAGAAGAGGTCTCAAGGTACAAATATATATTTCAGTGTTCGGTCATTCATAAATAAAAATGCATACTAATTTTACGCATTATTTTGGCTTTGAATTTAGCTTGTGTTGGCTAATCCTGGAAGTGAGATGATGAGGAAGCTAGACAAGTCCAAGTTTGTTGACAGAATTGGTAAAGAATGGATTTATCTAACAGTTGGAGAAGCAGTAAATGCAACCAATTTCATGCTTCACAAATACAAAAACAAAGCAGTTGAAGCCGAGGCGGCGGGAGCGGCAGCAGCAATAGACATAGATATCAACAATGTTATATTGTCTGATAAATGAAATGATGCCTGCCTAACCATAACTTCAAAATAATCCAAAAATCTTAAATCAATCATGCTCAGATCTGATGTTGTATGCTTTTGTTAGTGCCTCACTTTTCTTACAAGAATTGAAGAAAATAAGATTTTATGTTGTATTCCGGAAAACTGACAATTTCATGTAAATGGTATCAAGCAATTTCCATTACACCTTCCCCTATATCAAGGATTACATTGTAGACCTTACTCAACCGCCAGGTCAAATGCTCTTCACAAAGACCATAACACAAGGAAATTTTTATTATATGGTTAAAAGTCAAAACCTCAACAAAAAAAACCTTGGAACAAGAACATACATGAACTTGAGAAGCACTTTCTTGCATATATTCCGCATGCCAATGCAGGATATTGCACAGGTGCACCATGTATTGTATTTGAACTTGTACAGTGTCTGGTTCTCCCATTTTCGCTTGCCAGGCAATGTTCTCTGATGGGATTATAGACCAAGATGGAGAGATCAGCAAAAGTTGCATCATGTTTCTTTAAATAGACGAGGGAACACTTCATGAACACTAATGTCTAGAACAACTGGATCCCTGCACAGATGAAGAAAAAGGGTAAAACTTCAACATCCGTGCATCCATGAATATATTATATAGATTACAGAAACCTGATGCCAATGCATTACACGCTATTTACCACTACTTTTAGGTGATTGGTTTTAAACAAAAAGACACAACAGCTCAATGAGGAAACTACAGATTGAATATGAAATTAGATAAGAGCATGAGTAAGGACTTTCCAACACAGTCAATTACAGTTTCTGGCCACTAGTTTTCCAAACTCTTTCATCAGTATTAAGTGATTGTTTAAAATTAGCATAATCAAATATACAGTTCCAATGCTCGAGTCTTATAAACTATGCTGCATCAGGACCAATGCAAAGTAAGAAAGAGAGGAAACGAGAAAAAATAGCAGGAGAGAGAGAAAGACCTGCACAATATTTGTCCCTTCTCGGTGGAGCTAGGAACAAACCACAGTTTTCGCACAAAAGGTGATTCAAATTGTACAAAGAATCCATCATTTTGTCCATGTTTCCATTTCCTTGATCCCTGGCCTTTCCAGATCTGGAGACACAAAACAGCATATTATTCGCAATTGACAATCTTCTTGTAAAATGCCACATTTAGTATACATTTATCTATATCAGATAATTGACTGGTATTATTTAACTACCAGTCCGATGCAAGGAATGAGAGGGTCACATGAAATATTTTTGGGAGAAGCAACAACCCACTCTACTGAAGAGAAAGGAACTTTAGAGTCAAGGATCAACAAGGAAATTACCTCACAGCAGGTACATCTTTTGATGTTAAGAAACTTGAGATAATTTGTTAAGAGGAAAGAATTAAAAACAGCTTATATAATTTGTTAGAGCAAAGGGGAATAAATAATAAATAAATAAAGAGGCAGTTAGGGAGTGGAATAATAGGTCCTAGTGTAACTTTGCCACTGGCACAACCATCAAGCATGAGAAGTCCCAAACATATGTTAGCACAAGCAGGATAAAGGGACAGAGGTGATTAAAACGCAAAAAGATATATGATGGATCTTTTAATTGTTACAAAGGAAAGGGGATGGCCAAGCAAAGGTACCTTATCCATATCTTACAACCCATCCCTAGTAATTGAAGCATACAAATAATATAACACCTTGCACTTCTTCCCTCATCTGCTTTCATTAATTTCACCGCTTCCTAAGAGTTCGCTAATATGTTTATCTATTCTCTAAGGTATTGCCACTCATTAATCTTGATAACCCGATACAGAGTCAAGGATAAGGAAAAGGCTAATACATTACCTGTGGGTAAGATATTATACTTTTTGGTGCTACTAAGCATGCTGCTCGTGAGAAAGAATCCTCAGCATACTGCCTAAGAAATGAGAAACAGCTTCCATGTGTATGGGGTGATTCAAAAGCCTGTAACAATGAAGAAAAACATTAGCATTCTAAACCACGTATGGAGGAATGGAGCATATAAGTTATGTATATTGAATCCTTAAACGCAACACTAGACATTATTATTCTTCTTTTTTTCCTTTCTGTATCCTGATGTACCCACAAACATGAAATATGCATTCAAAAAACCACTTGAACAAAAGAAATAACTTTCGAAAATCAATGAGAAAAATAACTTAGGGAAAAAACAGTAAATACAGAAAGTTGAACACCTTATCAATATTGACAACTGGGGCATATTTATCAGTTTCTGTCTTCTCCTTATCAAGTAGAAAATAAACTCTCCCATCCACCTTAGAAGTTTCATGCCATGATTTTACAGCTGTCTCCATTGTTTCAACAGGGAAAGAGAAGATTTCCTTCCAGCTTTCTTCAGCTCCATACTTGGCAGACTGCAAAAGGAGACAATACTTTATTGCTCCTCACAATATATTCCTGGAATTAATTCTGCTCCAGATGTACTAATTTCTGGTAAATGAAGCTCAAAATGTAATTTCTAAATTCTAACCTGCATTATAAATCAATACCAAACAATAAATAGACATGCACAAGTGAGCTAACAGGGCAATAGATAAATATATTGTAGGAGTTGAAGTATAAAAGTGGAAATCATGCCTATTCTCCTGACAAACTACACTCACCAGTTCGGGTTTCAAGATGTCCACATGTTTTTCCATATTGACGTTGGATCTCAAATTTTCCACTTCTTCAGCTCGCTTTTTCTCTGTAGCCAACTGTGAAAGCCTCTTGATTTTCTTTGATACCTCTGAACTTTGTGGATTGTACTTCAGTGCTATATGGAAGGCAGCTAAAGCCTACGTTATGAATTCATAGAGGAAAAATCAACACTGGGATAAGAGTTCACGTCAATAAAGCAGTAAAATAAATGACGGATTCGTACACATACATCATCATATCGTTCCATGGCCTCTAGTACACACCCTTTCCTGAAATAACCCTGTAGACGCAGTCAAAGGTAAAAAAAATTCAAGATAGCGCAGATTAACACTTAACACTTGGAAGACTAAAGGTACCTTTTCCCAATTGGGGTTTAAAGTAATTGTAGTCTCAGCATCAGTAAGTGCTTTTTGAAGCTTGACTAAATGCAAAAATGCTGCAGCACGGTTACTGCAAGTAACAGAGAACAAATGAAAGAATATGACAATTTGATGAACTAATTTACAAATTTAATAAAATATAATCACATTCAAATCACTGATCTAAAACACAATGGATAGATACTAATAGCCAATCACAAACACAGCGCCTGTCAAGGTATAAACAAATATCCCACAAAATTTCAAGCAGCCCAAGCAAATAAATTTGCAGTTTCACCCTTCCAAAAACAAAAGATAATAAAAAAATATAATAAATAAAAAGTTACATACGTCTTGCAGTATAGGTACTCAATATTTGAATTAGGTTAAAAGAACAAGGAAATGATTGTCCTTGTAAATGTTAATATAACAATTACCCAGTGAAATTCAGGTGCTACAGCAAATAAAATCCAAGAAAAGCCATGACAATCAAAGAAGTGGACAGAATGTGATCTGAGGAAGAATTTCAAGGGTTCGTCAGGAGCAGAATTATTGATTTTTCATAGATTACAAAAGGAAGTACATTTTATAGTAGAATCAACACCTATCAAGCAGACCGCCTAATCTCTTTCTGAATAAAAGTATAGTGGAAAACAATAGACTGAAGCAAGAAGATAATACATTGAAGGAGTAAATAGTTGTAATCTATATCTTGGCGTTATGGTTATTTTCTCGGTTCTTGTTTTAATTTCTCACATTAAAATGATTTTCAATGCAGCCCTTTCAGAAGAAAAAATAAAGAAAGCAAAAGGCTTTTTTCTGTTTCAAAGCTTAACTGGTTTAAGTTGAGCAAATACATATGCTCAGCCACGAACTATGATGCTAGTCTAGAGCTTTACAAAAGTAAGATACTGGCATTTTTCCAGGAAAGGAATGATTAAGTAAATGACATAATCACCCAATACCAATTACAATCTAATGTCCTGCAATTCTGATCTCCACATTATTCTTGTCAGTTCCAACAAAGCCAAAAGCAAAGATGTGGCAAGTATGATATCTAGCATGGATGAAGCGAGTCTTGTGGACATGTAAGTTTGGGAAAAAGTATCACGGAATATACAAAAGCAATAATCAATTATTGAGTAGGAGTGTTACAAACACCAAAAGCCTAGCATGTTGTTCTCACTTACATTCTCTCTTCTCTTAATCACAGTGAATACACGTCTCCGGTGTTTCTTTTTCTTTCCAATACCCTTTTCAGCTTAGTTATATTGTTTACACTTCTTTCTATCATTAATTCATAGTCATCACACGCTACTATCATTAGAGGCTATCTTTTCTCTCTTAGACTAGATCACAAAAGCTAAAAATATGTTCTTATTCTCTTAAACAAGTACAAATCACCCCCATTTAAATAGTTCTAAATATGTATCGAATCAGATATGACTATAATTTTGTCTGAATAAAGATAAAGGGAACAGTAATAACCATTTCATAAAATTTATAAAAGCCAATAAAGTGCACCAAACATACTTGCATAAGCTAAATCACACAAACTTCAATACAATAAACTTGCAAAACAAGGTGAAATCTCAATGTTAATAACAAGCGAAGGTACATACATGAATGAATATGTAGAAATATACCTGTAAAGAGTAGGATTAGAAGGATCTTGCTTGATGGCCTGAGTGTAGATAGCAGCAGCTTTGAGATAATTTCCAGCTTTGAAGAATTCATTGCCCTGATCTTTCAGTGAAACCTCTTTTTTAGCTTCTGATTCCCCCATTTTCAACTCGAATTTCTTCGTACTCTATGCTTAATTTTGCTTATTAGTTAGGGTTTCTAAAAGATTTTTGGTTTTTGCTTGTTTCCGCTGTTTCTTCTCACTTTTGCCCTGTTTAAATGGAGGTGCAGCTTGGCTTCAGATTTCGGGTAAAGCCGGTGTTTTATCAATACGCATATTTCGTTATAAATTTAAAAGTATGTAAAAAATTTATTAGTTTAGAAATAATATATATATATATATATATATATATAATAGTTTAGAAATAATATATTTTAAATTTAAATTATTTATTTCACAAACATATGTTTGGGGGTTCAAAGATACAAAGTGATTGTAGCTTTATTTGTTTGGATGAAAGATTTTTTAAACAAATTGCATAATCAAAAAAATCAAAATCTTTATTTTTAAAAATATATTTTCACAATTTTGATGGAAGAAATTAGATCTCAAAGTTTATGCTATCTCACTTTTATTGGTCCTTGTTTTTTATTTAATTTGTATGTTTGCACATTTTTTCGTTTTAAAATTAGAGATATACTTTGACTTTTAGAGTCATTTGTGAAATTCTAATTAACATTCAAAATAGATATAATGTTATTTAATTTTACTACAAACAAAATATAACAATTATAAACTAACTATAAAGTAATACTAATTATTATTTTTGTTGTTATTAAAATTTAAACGAAATTATATCAATTTTAAGTTTTAGAATTTCGCAAATTGACTCTAAAAAAATTTTACAAAAAAATATATTAAAAATTGGGTCACAACTAAATAACTGATTTTATCAGTTGAATTACCCATTCGACCGGCGGTCAATTGGATTAACCGATTTTTGATCAAAATCAATTAAGTGATTCAAACTGAAGAGAAATGTGGGCCGATTTTAATTTTTACCGGTTCGATTGGTGGTTCAAATTTTAAAACCATAGTTTATAAGACTTTGCACAAAAGCCTTAATTTTCCTTTACTTTCTAACCTTAATTAAGAAACCAGTAGGGCTGTTTGTCAAACCCCACCTCATAAGTATTTTTTTATCATTTAAGTGTTTTAATGTGACAAATTCTCTGTCTTATAATATATGATATTTTAAAATTATACATAAAAATTAAAAAATAATTGTATAATATTAATTGTCTATAATACTCTGTGACGCCCCCAAAATAGGTATAAATCACCCATTTTAAGTCGTCAAATACATGGTATAAAATTTAAATACAACTTAATTATACAATAGTCGTGTAAAATACGATAAAATATATGCTGTGAGTTTTAATACAAATATTGTCATCTAGACAATATCCACACTCAATTGAGTCCCCATTATATTTATTATCACACTATTTAACAGAATAGTGAGGACTACTAATACTATTATCTGGACCGTCACTCCGTTCCCCGACTAGTCCCTGCTACGTTCTCATTTCCTGAAGAGAACAATGAAAGTAAAAGGGTGAGCTCAACTAGCCCAATAAAAAATATTATAACTAAGATAATACAAAATAAATTATCGTTAGCCTTCAATAGTTTTAAACTGATACAATATAACAAACATCAAGTTTAACTGCAGCGGAATAAGCAATCGATTAAAAGAGTCGAGTAGAGAATAAATTCTACTATCTTTTATGATTTAAAAGGTTTTTCATCACTTTTATCGCTGGGAACTCATCTAAATAAATAATTCACATCATCCCTGCACTACGACCAAGGATATTCATTAGTATCACAACCACAAATTATCTGTGATGCATCCAAAATAGGTATACATCACTTATTCTGAGTCGCCAAATACATGGTACAGAATACAAATACAATCTTAAATATACAACAAGAGAGCTATGAGTTTTAATACAAACATTGTCTTATAGACAATATCCACTCTTAGGATAAGTCCTCATTACATTTATTAACACACTATTTAACAGAATAGTGAGGGCTATTAATACTATCATCTGGACCGTCACTCCGTTCCCCGACTAGTACCGGCTACGTTCTCATTTCCTGAATAGAACAGTGAAAGAAAGGATGAGCTCAACTAGCCTAGTAAGAAATATTATGACTAAGATAATGCAGAATAAATTATCATTTGTCTTTAACAGTGTTAAACTGATAAAATACAATAGACATCAAGTTTAACTGTAGCGAAACATGCAATCCATTAAAAGAGTCAAGTAGAGAATAAAATTTACTATCTTTTATGATTTAAAAGATTTTTCATCACTTTTATCGCTGGGACTCAACTTAATAAATAATCCACCTCATCCCTGCACTACGGTCCAAGGATATTTATAAGTATCACAACCATAAATTATCAATGCACTACGGGTTAAGGATATTCGTGTATTCATCAATGGTTATGATTATGCCAACAACTGTCCATCAATGCACTACGGGCCAATGAGGACTTTTACCACATCATTTGTAATATTACGGTCATGATTACACCGAATAATCTCTGACCATAATCATACCAAGTCTGTCTATGCACTACAGGCCACAGATGACTTTCAACAAAATATAAATATGAGGATGATGACAATGATATAAGAATTCAATAAAAACAAGTTCAAGAATTAATTTATTCAGGAACTAATAACGTCCAAACTGTCAACATGATAATTCTTTGTAGAATAAAATTTAAGAATGCTCAGAAGAATATTTTCACAAAAAGATACTCGATGAAGCGCAAATATCATGGATATTCCACCAATTTCATGGAGTATAGAAGTCAAAACTTTAACCAACTGAGTATAATAAAGAATGGAATAACAAAAGAAATCACCATGCATGCGGTACTTCGCATAGACATGTTATTCCAACAGAATAATAAATAACGGAACCAGGTCAGGCGTAATACGCACCGACCGGATATTCCAACAGAATAATAAAGAATGAAATAACAACAGAAATCACCATGCATGCGATACTTCGCATAGACAGGTTATTCCAACAGAATAATAAATAATGGAATCAGGTCTGGCGTAAAACGCACAGACAGAATATTCCAACAAAATAATAAAGACGGAACCAGATCCTGCGTAAAACGCACAGACAGGATATTCCAACAGAATAATAACGAATGGAATAACAACCGAAATCACCAAGTATAGGGTAGACCGCGTATACAGGTTATTCCAACAGAATAATAAAGAATGGAATAACAGAAGTTCTCTTCATGAATATGAAAAAAAAATACCCCTTACCTTATAAAGAAGAGTACTCCAACGGTAGGGCGGAATATTCTTGAAGAAACTTGCACTACGCTCAAAGCTTTCTTAAACGCTAAAGAAATACGCTCAAGATAGAAGAATAATTCTCTCTACAGTTTCTCTCTCTAGAGTTTCAGTGAATTCGTAAGAAATAATGAAGGAATGAGCTTCTATTTATAGAAGAATGGACTGAATAGTAACCAATCCATGAATGGTCCAGATCAATTTACTTTTAAACGGATGGTCTAGATTGGTTTACAATAAAATATAATATATTCTATTTATAATCTAATAAAATGAATAACTTTTAAAAAGATTTTACTATGCAGGCACTATGCAAATACTATGCATAATAAAATATAATATATTCTAATTATTGTCTAATAAAACGAATAATTTTATAAAAGTATTCTGTTTTATATAAAAAGATTTTACTATTAGCCTAATTAAACGAATAACTTTATAAAAGTATTCTGTTTTATATAAAAAGTTTTTCTGTTTTATTACATTAATAATACTAATAAAACAAAACTTCATCATCATTATTATTATTCACACTATTAATCGATTAGGTCGTTCTCAGGAAATAAGGGGCTTTCCAATAAGGATTTCTCCATATTGGCGCGCAATTAGATGACCAAACCTCTCCTTGGCAGAACTTCTAGACATCGTTAATAATGAAAATAATAATATTAATAACTCTGTCATCTCAATTATTGATTTAATAATATATAAAATATCGACAATAATTGAATAAAACTGAATGACTTCTCACGTAAGCATCAATAATCAATACCGTGTGTTATTATGCAACCACGCGTATTCCTGTACTTTTAACACTGGGTGTTTCAACAGTTAACGGTAAAACTTACGTCATTATTTTTATAAAGTATTTTTTATCATTTTCTTAATCCGACAATAATTCCGGTTGTGGGGTCCACCAATGATTATGTCGTCGTACGAATATTCCCTGTTAAAACGAATATTCTCCAACCAATCGAATATTATATAACAACTTGCGTACTTTGCAAAATTTATAAATATTACCCATAACTATAACATTATATCAAATTCATTCAAAAATGATAATTATAGAAAATTCATCTTTATTCATAAAAGTTGGGGTCTTATATTATCCATGCACTACGGGCCAAGGATATTCGTGTATTCATCAATGGTCATGATCATGCCAACAACTGTTCATCAATGCACTACGGGCCAATGAGGACTTTTACCACATCATTTGTAACATTACGGTCATGATTATACCGATTAATCTCTGGTCATAATCATACCAAGTCCATCTATGCACTACAAGCCACATATGACTTTCACCATAAAATAAACATGAGGATGATGACAATGATATAAGAATTCAATAAAACAAGTTCAAGAATTAATTTATCCAGGAACAAATAACGTCCAAATTGTCAACATGATATTTCTTTCTAGAGTAAAATTCAAGAATGCTCAGAAGAATATTTCCATAAAAAGATACTGGATGAAGCACAAATATTAAGGATATTCCATTAATTTCATGGTGTATAGAAGTCAAAACTTTAACCAACTGTGTATAATAAAGAATGGAATAACAGAAGAAATCACCAGGCATGCGATAGACCGCACAGACAGGTTATTCCAACAGAATAATAAATAACGGAATCAGGTCATGCGTAAACACACAAACAGGATATTCCAACAGAATAATAAATAACGGAACCAGGTCAAGCGAAATTCGCACCCACAGGATGTTCTAACAGAATAATAAATAACGGAACCAGGTCATGCGTAAACGCACAGATAGGATGTTCCAACAGAATAATAAAGAATGGAATAACAGAAGAATTTTACCATGTATGCGGTACTTCGCATAGACAGGTTATTCCAACATAATGATAAAGAATAGAATAACAGAAGAATTTCACCAAGTATAGGGTTGACCGCGTATACAGGTTATTCCAACAGAATAAAAAAATGGAATAACAGAAGTTCTCTTCATGAATACGAAAGAAATAATACCCCTTACCTTAGAACAAACTGGATATAGGAGTAGTGAAGTAGCAAAATATACTTTTCTTTTTTCTCTATATAGTTTCTCTCTCTAGAGTTTCAGTGAATTCGTAAGAAATAAAGAAGGAATGAGCTTCTATTTATAGGAGAATGGACTGAATAGTAACTAATTCCTGAACGATCGAGATTGATTTACTTTTAAATGGATAGTCCAGATTGGTTTACTATAAAATATTCTAAAAAAAATCTTTTAAATAAAATATAATATATTCTATTTATAATCTAATAAAATGAATAACTTTATAAAAGTATTCTATTTTATATAAAAAGATTTTACTATACAAAATACTATGTAGGCACTATGCAAACACTATACATAATAAAATATAATATATTTTATTTATAGTCTAATAAAACGAATAACTTTATAAAAGTATTATGTTTTATATAAAAAGATTTTACTATGCAAAATACTATGCATAATAAAATATAATATATTCTATTTATAATCTAATAAAACGAATAATTTTATAAAAGCATTCTATTTTATATAAAAAGTTTTTCTGTTTTATTACATTAATAAAACTAATAAAACAAAACTTCATCATCATTATTATAATTCACACTATTAATCGACCAGGTCGTTCCCAGGAAAGAGGAGGCTTTCCAATAAGGATTTCTCCCTATTGGCGCGCAATTAGTTGACCAAACCTCTCATTGGCAGAACTTCTAGACATCGTTAATATTGCAAATAATAATATTAATAATTTCTTCGTCTCAATTATTGATTTAATAATATATAAAATATCGACAATAATTTAATCAATTAACGTGAGATACTATGCAACAATTACTGAAGCAATAATTGAACAAAACTGAGTGACTTCTCACGTAAGCATCAATAATTAATACCGTATGCTACTATGCAACTATGCGTATTCCTGTACTTTTAACACCGGGTGTTTCAACACTTAACGAAAAAACTTTCGCCGTTATTTTCATAAAATATTTTTGTCGTTTACTCAATCCGACAATAATTTCATTGTGGGGTCCACCAATGATTGTACCGTCGTACGAATATTCCCCGACCAATTGAATATTGTAAAACCCCAAATTTTATGAAATAAAAGTATTCAATTTTTCTTATTATTCAATAAATGGTTAAAGTGATAGAAATTAAAGTTAAGGATGACATATGAATTTTTTTTCAAAATAAGCAAGTGGTTATAAAATATTAATTTTTATAGGGGAATTTTCGTTTGGTCGTGGAATATTCTTGTTGTCGGGGAATATTCGTACGACAGGCGCAACTATTTGTGGGCCTCATAACAGAATAACTGTCGGATGAAGAAAACGACAAGTTTGAGTTTTTATAAATAACGACGTAATTGTTACCGTTAACACTGTTGGAATACCCGGTGGTTAAAATATAGTAATACGCGTGGTTGCACAATAGCACAAGGTATTGCACAGTATTTTTGAATTATTTATTCTTACGTAAGAAGGCACTACTCAATAATTGTTACAATAGTTACTGTTCAATATTTTATTTTAATGATTCAATAATTGCTGTGTTATAGTTTATATTATTGTTATTTCAATAATTGTCATTGCACAATATTTCCCATTATCAGGTAAATAATTCATATTATTTGAATAATATTATTAGATAGCATTATTGGCAATGTCTAGAAAGTTCTGTCAATGAGAGGTTTGGTCACCTAATTGTGCGTCAATAAGGAGATATCCTTATCGAAAAGCTCCCTCTTTCCTTGGAACTGCCTGGTTGTCATTATTGTGATTCTGTAATATTATTTGTGAATAATTAACTATTGATTTATATGATAAGGAAATATTTATTTGATGCGGATATAAATGATAGATTTATTTATGTGGTTATAAATGAATGAATTAATATTGAGGTGTTTTATCAGTATTTTATCGGATTGGAAGTATTAAAAATCAAATTAATATTCTTAAGATATATTGCGTGGGTTATAATTTTTAATCCGATCGTTGCATCATTATGATTTTTAGATATGATATACATATATAAGTTGAGTATATGTCCACAAATTTTGAACCATTAAAAATGAATGTATGATTTGTTATGAATTTTAAGAAGTGACTGATTCAAAAATTATGTTATAAATAATTTTTGGTGGAAAATTCTAGAATTGAGTGGGCCCCACTTTTGGTTGGTGAGAAATGTGCTCAAATTTTATTTCAAATGTGGTGGGTGGCAATAGTAGCAGGTAAAGCCATCAGGTAGTAGGTCAAGTCTGCTTCGACGTGCTGACATTTTCCTATAAATAGGTGCTTAGGTTAGAATTGAAAATCACACCAAAAATATATGTTTTCTCTCTCTATATTATCGAGCGTATTTTTGTGAGTATTTAGATACTTTGAGAATTGCTATTCAGTGCAAGGTTCATTCGACTTTACATCCGATATTTTAGTCGGAAGTACTGCTCTTTTGAAGTAAGGGATTGTAAGGGATATTGTCATTGTAAAATCCCAAATTTTACGAATAAAGATTTAATTTTCTCAAAATATTTTTTTATATTATGGTGTGAATTTGAGATCATGTTATAGTTGTGGGTAGTATTTATAAATTTTGCAAATTATGTAAGTTGTAGTATTATATTCGATTGGTCGGGAAATATTCGTTTTAGCAGGGAATATTCGTACAACGTTACAATCATTGGTGGACCCCACAACAAAATTATTGTCGGATTGAGAAAATGACAAAAATAGTTTTATGAAAATAATGACGAAAGTTTACCGTTAATACTGTTGAACTACTCGGTAGTAAAAGTACAATAATACGTGTGGTTGCATAGTAGCATACAATATTGATTATTGATGCTTACGTGAGAAGTCACTCAGTTTTGTTCAATTATTGCTACAGTAGTTGCTGTAAAATTTCTCACGTTATTTGATTTAATTATTGTTGATTGTTATATATATATATATATATATATATATATTATATTATATTATAAGTTTTGTTTTATTAGTATTATTAATATAATAAAATAAAAAAACTTTTTATATAAAACATAATACTTTTATAAAGTTATTCGTTTTATTAGGATAATAGTAAAATCTTTTTATATAAAACATAATACTTTATAAAGTTATCTATTTTATTAGATAATAATTAGAATATATTATATTTTATTATGCATAGTGTTTGCATAGTGTTTGCATAGTAAAATCTTTTTATATAAAACAGAATACTTTTATAAAGTTATTCGTTTTATTAGATTATAAATAGAATATATTATATTTTATTGTAAATCAATTTGGACCGTTCATGGATTGGTTACTATTCTGTCCATTCTTCTATAAATAGAAGCTCATTCCTTCATTATTTCTTACAAATTCACTGAAACTCTAGAGAGAGAAAATATAGAGAGAAAGAAGAAAAGTATTATGCTACTTCACTACTTCTATATATATCCAGTTTCTTCTATAAGGTAAGGGATATTATTTGTTGTACTCGTAAAGGGTATAATTTTTTTGTATTCATGAAGAGAACTTCTGTTGGAATATCATGTCTGTGCATTTTACGCCGAACCTGGTTCCGTTATTTATTATTCTGTTGGAATAACATGTCTATGCGAAGTACCGTATGCATGGTGATTTCTGTTGTTATTCCATTCTTTATTATTCTGTTGGAACATCCTGTCGGTGCGAATTTCACCTGACCTGGTTCCGTTATTTATTATTCTGTTGGAATAACCTGTTTATGCGACGTACCGCATGCATGGTGATTTCTGTTGTTATTCCATTCTTTATTATTATGTTGGAATATCCTGTCGGTGTGTATTATGCCTGACCTGGTTCCGTTATTTATTATTCTGTTGGAATAACCTGTATATGCGAAGTACCGCATGCATGGTGATTTCTTTTGTTATTCCATTCTTTATTATACTTAGTTGGTTAAAGTTTTGACTTCTATACTCCATGAAATTAATGGAATATCCTTGATATTTGCGCTTCATCCAATATCTTTTCATGGAAATATTCTTCTGAGTATTCTTGAATTTTACTCTACAAAGAAGTATCATGTTGACAATTTGGACGTTATTAGTTTTTGGATAATTTAATTCTTGAACTTGTTTTTATTGAATTCTTATATC
Source organism: Panax japonicus (assembly GCA_020205505.1). NCBI lineage: Eukaryota > Viridiplantae > Streptophyta > Magnoliopsida > Apiales > Araliaceae > Panax > Panax japonicus. Next base: position 55,213,473 of record CM035103.1, read on the forward strand.
ATTGTCATCATCCTCATGTTTATATTTTGTTAAAAGTCATTTGTGGTCTGTAGTGCATAGATGGACTTGGTATGATTATGACCAGAGATTATTCGGTATAATCATGACTGTAATGTTACAAATGATGTAGAAAAAGTCCTCATTGGCCCGTAGTGCATTAATGGAAAATTTTTGGTATGATTATGGCTATAGATTCTCTTCGGCCAACGGAGCAAAGATGAATTATTTTATGGCATGATCATGACCATTGATGAATACACAAATATCCTTGGCCCGTAGTGCATGGATAATTTATGGTTGTGATACTAATGAATATCCTTGGCCGTAGTGCAGGGATTATGTGGATTATTTATTAAGCTGAGTTCCAGCGATAAAAGTGATGAAAAAACTTTTAAATCATAAAAGATAGTAGATTTTATTCCTCTACTTGACTCTTTTAATGGATTGCTTGTTCTGCTGCTGTTAAACTTGATTTCTATTGTATTTTATCAGTTTAACATTGTTGAGGACTAATGATAATTTATTCTGCATTATCTTAGTTATAATATTTCTTACTGGGCTAGTTGAGCTTACCCTTTCTTTCACTGTTCTCTTCAGGAAAAGATAACGTAGCCGGGACTAGTCGGGGAACGGAGTGACGGTCCAGATGATAGCATTATTAGTCCTCACTATTCTGTTAAATAGTGTGATAATAAATGTAATAAGGACTCTATTGAGTGTGGATATTGTCTAGATGATAATATTCTTATTAAAACTCTTAGATTATATTTTGTCGTATTTTACACGACTGTTGTATAATTAAGTTGTATTTATATTTTGTACCATGTATCTGGCGACTCAAGATGGGTGATGTATACCTATTTTGGGGGCGTCACAGTCATTATATCAGTAAGGGTTTGTAAGGGATGGTAAGAGATGTTATTTTCTTCTTACGTAAATGATATTATTTTCTTCAATATCATTATGCTGAAATATTGATATGAACTTTATTGTGAAATTTTTACATTTTCGTGTCGGGATTACTATTCATGTATACGACACTATTCATATATATGACACTATTTACGTATATGATATTATTTACGTATACATTACTATGTACGAATACGAGTTACTATTTATGAGTTACTATTCATGAGTTACTATTCATGAGTTACTATTCACGACAAAATTGGTTTCTTTTTCTGACCAAATTATCGTTGATTTATGAATCTTACTCTTGAGATTAAATCTATATGTTGATTATTTGTTTTTATTATCATATATAACATTTTTATAACCCTAATGATGATATTTCTCTTTGACTTGAGTGTAAAGATGGGTAGATTATTGGTATAATCGTGACTATGGGTTCTCTTTTTCCAGTAGTGCAAAGTTGAATCATTGACTGGTATGATCATGACCATTGAATTTATAATTGAATATCTTTAGCTTAAGTGCAAAGGTAAATTGATCAACATGGTTATAATTATTGTTTATATAAATTCTGAAATGATTATATATTTCTTTGAGATATTAATATCTTTGGCCCGTAGTACAAAGATGATATGTTGTTGAATATCTTTGGCCTGTAGTGCAAAGATGAATTATTGATGAATATCTTTGGCCCGTAGTGCAAAGATGACCTGTTGCTGAATATCTTTGGCATGTAGTGCAAAGATGACTTGTTGATGAATATCTTTGGCCCGTAGTGCAAAGATGAACTTATTAGTATGATTATTAACAGGAACTGTGATTTGGTATAACCATGATCTTTGATGTTTCAGGTAAAGACATGTGATGAAAATTATCTTCGTCTTGGATGAGAAGAGGAAATTAGAACTACAATTATGATTATGAGTTATTCACATGACTATGAACAGGATCTGTTGATTAATGTTACAGGGATAAAACATTGTTGGTGGACTTTTAACATGAAGAAGATAATATACTTTATGGTCTATTTGACTCTTCTAATGGATTGCTCGTTCCGCTGCGACTATGGTTGAAAGGTCTTATCATCTACCATATGTTCTAAATCTCTGATTTATTACTGACGAAGGCTATTGATAATTTAATTATCTTTAGTTATGATATCCTTTACTGGGCTATTTGTGTTCACCCTTTTATTTCATAATTCTTTTCAGGTAACAAGAGTGTAGCTGGGTCGAGCGAGGGTAACAGGAAAATAGAACGGTGGTCTATTACTGTTGAGGTTCTCCATAAATAGTATGGAAATAATTTTATTGAGAACTTTAGATAAGTGTGTCGTATTGTATACGTCATTTGATATTTAATTTTGGTGAACCGAATAGGGTGAGGCGAACCCAACTTTAGAAGGGTGTTTTGTCACTATCATACAAGATATCTCATGACATACAACCTCGTGTTATCATAAGACAAGGTTGTGCACATCCACTTGCTAAGTATATCTACGAGCACTACCTATATGATCTTAGAGTTTGGTTGAAATGTAATTCTCGATTGCAGATAGTGGAGATAGTTATATGTCAAAAGAAGACTCACCATTGGAATGAACCTGATAGTAATCTTCTCATTTTTGTTTGGGGTCTATTGGGTCAACCAAGAATAATTCTCGAGTCATATGATATCTATCATAACCTAGACGCATGGCCTCCCATGCACGAAGGTTTCCTTAAGCACTTCCCAAAGATTTTAATTTCTAAAACAGTTATTGACTGTACCTTTATGTAATGTATCAATGTGAGGTGATGTTCATAGTTGGGACATGAGTCACAGTTGGTATTAAAACTCACAGTATATGTGTTGTTGTATTTTGCACGACAATTGTAGTAATAAAGTTGTAGTTATTTTCTGTACCATGTATTTGGCGACTCAGAATAGGTTGGATGGATTGACCTATTTTGGGGGCATCACAAATATTATATAACAACTTGCGTACTTTGCAAAATTTCTAATTATTACCCACAACTATAACATTATATCAAATTCATTCCATAATATTAAAAAATGATAATTATAAAAAATTCATTTTTATTCATAAAAGTTGGGGTCTTACATACTCTTTATCATATATTGGTATACTTATCTCATACTTTCTCTCATCTGCAATATTTTTCTATGATAAGTAATTTTAAAAAGATTGTAACTGATTCTACTAAAATATATAAAATGTTAAATAATTAATTTGAAAAAAATAAAATCATCTAAAATGTCATATATTATGGGACGGATGGAGTATTTTTAACTTATAAATTAATTTATAAGTAGTTTTTGAGAAGTAACAATTTCTTACTTTTCAAAAATTGACTTTATAAGTTATTATAAAATAAGTAGGTTTAACCAAATGTAAAAATTCTTTTATCTTTATTTTATTAATTTTTATAATTTGTTTTAACTTAATTTCTGACTTATAAATCAAACAGTTTAATTTATAAGTCACAACTTAAAATAATTTATATATTATTGTTAACGACAAGATTTGTCCACGCGCTTTAATCACCAATAACACGTCCAATCTTGCACAAAAACGAAATCACACACGTAGCTTGACAATTTGGGTCACCGGAAGATAGTTCCGGTATAAAAATAAGTACGGGTTTAATAAAATAATATTGTGTATACCTAATTATTATAGGGTATAGTCATGTATAGTGATCACACCTTCTTCCCCGTATAGAAATAAGATTATAATTTCTTAGTGTGATCAAACTCAATCTCCTCAAAAAAAGAAAGAAAGTCGGATCATACCGATAAATAAGTAACTAATATACTGATCTTTGATTCCTTAAAACTGCCCAAACAAATTCTTGGGTATGACTTTAATCCACTATATAATTTGGGTTCTAACTAATAATTAAGTCCCAACAATTATTTTAAATGTTAATTTATAAATTATTTTAAAATAAATAGTTCTTGTTATTCCAAAGTATTATTATATATACTAAATATATAAACAGAATTAAAAGATAAACAATTATATAAAAAATGACTTACTAGATATAATTGACAAACTTTTAAAATCAAGTCAACTATTGGACATTCTCTCTTTAAAGCAAATTTCGTTCCCGCTGTCGGTGCTTACGGATGGAACAATGGACATCTACTTCCCAGGATAAAATGGTCTTCAACTTTCACAAGAAGCACTTCAATGGAAGAGTTTCACGAACCAACAAAATTCTGAATACTCTCTATGACTTTTATATGAATACTCTATATGACTTCTATATGAATGAAAAATGAGATTAGTTTTTAAGAACTTAAGAAGGATTAAAGTTGAAGATGAAGTGATTGTTTTGGGTATATTTGGAACCTTTTTATAGGCTTTCAAATACCCCTTTGAAGATATACATCATTTCAAAAGATTACATCCTTTTGAAAGGTTACACCCTTTTGGAAGGTTACATCCTTTTGAAAAGTTATATCCCTTTGAAAAGATACATCCCTTTGAAAGGTTACATTCCTTTGAAAAGATATATCTCTTTGAAAAAGTACATCCTTTTGAAAAGATGCATCTCTTTGAAAATGTATGAACCAAAGGTCACACCTATTGGTTTTATTTCATTCATTTATATATATATAGGGGTTCCATCCACAGCAACCCCTTTTTTGGCATGTTAAAATTTCGGCTGGAGCAAAAAAAAAATCAATAGGCAAAAAAAAGTTTGCTCCACAGCAACCAGTTGCTGTGGATGGAACCACAGCAAATATATATATATATATATGAATGAACCTCTTTTTTGACCTGTGGAAATTTTGACCGGAGCAAAATAAATAAAAACTAAAATTTTCACAGGCCAAAAAGAGAGTTGCTACACAACAACCGGTGAATGGAACCCCTATATATATATATATATATATATCTAACAGTTCTCGAACAAGTCCTTGGAAAATTATAAATTCCAGAACATGCAGTATAAGAATACTAGTGATTTATTAGAGTACATGCACCAAACATTCTTTTTTATTTTAATTTTCTATAAATATAGAAATAAATTAAACGCAAGGAAAAACTAAAGTAATTAAATCATTAATGGCCGTAATTAAGAATCAGAGGCGGCTGTATAGATGGCTATGGCCATCGCTCTGGCAGTGGAGCTGGTGAGTGTGGTGGCGGAGGTGGCGGCGGCGGTGGTGGAGGTGGAGGTGGAGGTGGTGGTGGCGGTGATGGTGGTGGCGGACTTCTTGGTGAACAACCAAAGTCACCACAATCCGGAGAATGCAAATAAAAAGACTTGCACTCCATAACTGACCGTTGCAATGGCCTATTAGGCAAACAGTTTTTCCGGTCATCTTTATCCGGCAACTTCAAACACACCGCGGGTTCTCCACAAAAGTAATTAGACGAGTACGTAAAATTCTCCAAACTCGTCAACGAGCATATGATCGCTGGAATATCACCGTAAAATTTATTATTTGCCACATTAAGCTGCTCCAAGCTCTTCATTTTTCCCATAGACTCCGGCAAAGTTCCGGTTAGCGTGTTAGAGCTCACGTCAAAAACCGTCAAATTCTTCAAGTCTCCAATCTCCGGTGGCAAACACCCCGTTAAACCAGCATTCGAGACAATAATTTCGTTTAGGGTTTTCCCCATTTTGGCTATACTCGCCGGAAAACAACCATTAATCTTATTATTAGCCAAAACCACCACGGAAACCGGAGAGTTCCCGAAGTTTTTAGGGAATGTTACTTGGAACTTGTTGTTATTAATGAACAAAGCGTCGAGTTTTAGATCATAAACCTTCGAAGGAATGTCACCTTTGAAAGCATTGAATCGAATATCGAGGAATTTGAGCGAAGGAAGAGAAAGAACAACGTTAGGAAAGTTACCGGAGAAGCGGTTGTTACTAATATCGAGCTCGTAAAGAAGGCGGAGATCGCGAAAAGATTCCGGTAAGGTGCCGGAGAAGCGGTTGGAGTTAATGTGGAAGAGGGATAGGTCGGTGAGGAGGCCGAGGTCGTCGGGCAAATAACCCACGATATTTCCATGGTTTAGGTCAATTACGGCGACGGTTTGGAGTTTAGGGTTGTCTGGGGCGGGTGCACAGTAGACTCCGTTGTAGTTGCAAACATGTGGACCATACCAGTCGGAAGTGAAGTTTTTGGGGTCTGATGTGATTGCATGTTTCCATGCTTGGAGTGCTATGTAAGCTTTTTCGAGTCTAGGGTTTGGGATTAGGTCGGGGAAGTTAGGGTTTGGGAGGATGGGAGATGCTATGGGGGATATTATAGATTGGTGATGAGAGGGTTTGGGAAAGAAGAGCAATGTTGTAAGGGAGAGAAAGAGAAAGAGGATAGGGTTTATGATCTTCATTTTGAGGAAATATGAAGAGGGTCTGTATATTTATATGGATGTTGTAACTTGTACGTATAGTTAATGAAGGGAAGAAAGAAGGTTGGATATATATATAGTTATATATGTAGTAGTATATGATTAGTGATTTTTTCATTACCATAAAATAAATATTGTCTAATTAAATACTAATGGGATTAAAACATTCATGTCTCACTTTGATGATGTTTGTCTAATTAATTACTCACTTTATTCTCCAATTAAAAAGATGCAGTTTAATTTGTTCAATGTGTACTCTTAAAATTATCTAGTGTTAATATATATAATAATGACACTTGATAATAAAATTGCGGTGTTGAACTTGATAATATAATTTTGTTGTTAATTATTTTTATATTATCATTAAAATAAATCAGATTCCAATTTCCATAACAAAAATATATTTTTGGAAATGAGACTTTTTTTTGTGGGGGTGGGGGTGGGGGTGGGGGTGGGGTGGGGGGATGAAGGGAGTATTGGTTTTTAGATAATATAATGTTTAGACATAGTTCATAAAATATGGTTGTTGAGGTGAAGTGGTCAATGAAGGGTAAGACTTAATGCCAAGGGGACGGTAGGTGGTTATGAAGTTAAAGGTTGGACAGTTACGTTCTACATTTATATGATTAGTGATTTATTACCATAAAATATATCTAATTAATTAAAACATTTCACATTTTTCATTTTTATCTTAATTGATTATCAGTTTATAGTAAATAAAATAGGGTTTTTGAGGTGAAGACGTGATTCAAATCTCAATTTAAATCACGTACGTAGGTGATCCTCAAAGTATGTCCCAATAATTTTTCGTTTGGATAATTTATTTTTGGTGGGAATGCACTGGCGGACTATATATGTGGTAGACTAAATGGACGGTCGCGATCATTTTCACAAAGATGGAATTTAGTTTCTGTTCTCACCGAAACACTTACAAATTACCAAAGCTACTTATAATTTATAATTTTGCTTATTAATTGCATGCATGCTGGGTTAAGTTAATAAGGAATACTCCTATAATATATGATGTTTTAGATTATTTTATTTGTTTTAAATTATTTATTGTTTTATATAATTTAAAAGAATTAATTATAATCTTTTCAAAATTATCCCTCATGAAAAAATGATACATATGAAGAGTGAGATAAGTATGATAATAAATAGGAATATAAGGGTATATTTTATATATAGACAATTGATACTATATTTAATGTTATCTAATTATTTTTTTAATTCTTATGCACAAAGACCAGGAAAGTAATTAACAAATTTGCACAAGCAAACCTTTTAATTTTGTTTTCTTTAAAGTCGGCACTGTTAATTTTAGACTTAGGGGGTGTTTGATAAAAATTGAATGAATCTGAATCTGAATCTGAATGAGTTGAATCTGAATCTGAATGAAAAAAAACTGTTTGATAATTGACATGTCTGAAACATCTGAATGACAAAACTTTATTATTTTACCCTTCTGAAAAAATTCAAAATTATTGTAAATTTATTTAATATTACTTAATATAATAGTTAATATTTTTTAAAAAAAACTTTAATTTTTTTACTTCATTCAGCTTCTCATTCAGCTATTCAGCTAAAAAAATCTGACTTAGCCATTCAGCTCGTTCATCTTACCGATTCAGCCATTCAGACTAAAACAAACGCACTGACTGATTCAGCCATTCAAATTCAATTCCATTCAGATCCATTCAGCTCTAAACAAACAGCCCCTTAATAGTATCTAAAGTTTTCATTTATATATCAGATTCAGGTATATATGGGTGTTGATAATGGACTCTTTTTTTTTTTGAACAAGGAAAGATAATGGATTATTTAAACAAGTTATAACATATATATATATATATATATAAAGATGTAATATAATTATATTTATTTTTATATTAATAATATTTACATCTTTATTACATCTTGCATAATTATTAATAATATAATTATATATCTTGCATAATTATATATTTATTATATTTATTTTTAATATATTAATATTAAAAATAATATTTATATTTATATATTTATTTATTTATAATATAATTATATTTATTTTTATATTACTAATATTTATTTTTAACATTATATTTGTAAGTCAAAATAAATTTTGTGCAATCTCTTTATATTTGATTAAAAAGTGAGACAACATGAATGTGTTAAAAAAAAGAGTAGGCCGGTACAACTTGTACCGGCCGGAATATTTTTAAATATTTTAATATTTTGTGCAATCTCTTTATATTTGATTAAAAACTGATAAAACATCAATGCGTAAAAAAAAGAATAGGCCGGTACAACTTGTACCGGCCGAAATATTTTAATATTAAATATTCATTTTGTTTAACTATACTGACAATATGTTAAAATGTGGACCCCTCTTATTTAAATAGAAACCGGCAGAGCTTCTCACGGCTTAGTATTAATATATCCCAATCTCAGCCTTCCAATAAGTTGATCAACGGTCCAAAAAGGGGGTGTTGCACATTCTCATAGCAACCGGCTGCCATGGAAGAGATCCCTATATATATATATATATATTTGTGTGGATGATTGTCTGTTGTGACTTGTGTTTTATTATTTTTTATTCCCACTATATATGCTTCATTACCTATTTATATAACGTATTAGTTTTTTATTAAAAATAAAATAAAATCACGAGCATCAAAATCACATAAAAGTCATCAAGCTGTTGTCAAAGTATGAGGTTATATTAAAATAACAGCTCGATTATTATACGCAGGCCAGCCAAACTGCAGTTTTAAAAAGAATATTAGTTGAGAATTTGGAATTTGTAACAAATAATTAAGCCAACATATATATATTCTATGCCTATACATATCCAATTTTTCAAAGCATGTATTGCATGCATTTACTCAATAAAGGATTTTGTTTACGATTGACAAATATAGTTATCTACGTAAATCATCGTAACACAACAGATATCATTAATTTTGCTTGTGGAAGTTTCCAAATGTATCAATTAATTAATCTCTATATTAATTAAGTATATAAGTAGAGAGTCCGTCAAAGTTCAAATGGGATCAGTTGATCCTTTATATACCTGCTCCATAAAATAGCCACCGCCGAGTGAGCCCTTTCGTCAATTCAAAACGCCAAAGTCAACTCGATCGGTAATTTTTGTAGTAGGCGCCAACACCATATTTAAACGGTAAATATTGGAGAGTAAATCTAGCTAGACAATTTCGAGAGATCGAGCAGCAAAATGATTAGTGCTTGAATTCTCCTATTGTAATGTAAGTGCGCAATTATATATTTAATCATTGATATATATATAGGGTCAGGATCAGGTGAGGGCTCCCTTACTTTGTTAAAATGCGGACTTTTTTTTTGGTTTTTTTTTAAACAACTAAAAAAAATATTTAATATTTTATGGAACTGAAATTTTTTCATAATACAGTGTTTTGGATGTGATTTGAGTACGTATAACAAAATATGTATGTACAGTCTGGGCAGACTGTACCACCACTTTTTGGTATAGGTATTCAAAACACGCCCAAAACATTATATTATGAAAAAATTTCAGTTCCATAAAATATTAAATATTTTTTTTAGTTGTTTAAAAAAATCCAAAAAAAAACAAAAAAAAAAGTCCGTATTTTAACAAAATAAGGGAACCCTTACCTGATCCGTTCTGTATATATATATATGGAGCATTTGCAAATTAATGAACTTTGACAGCTACACCTGCTTTGCCGTGTGAAAATGTAGCTGTAACTTTTAGACCAAGATACTACTACTTACTTCCTTTTCCAGACAAAATATTATATACTAGCTGGGTCCCGTGCCTCCGGCACTGTATAAACAGTGAGATTTTTCTCAAATTTTCAACGGCCCAGATTATTTATTGAGTGAGCGAAAAATTTAAAATTATTTGTATTTTATTAGATAGATTAGATAGATTAGATAGATAGATAGATGATAGATAGATGTATTTTATTAGATAGATGTATGGACGGTGGGATTTATCCCAAACTTTAGACGGCCCAGATGATTTGTTGAGTGAGCGGGAAATTCAAAATCATTTGTATTTTATTAGATAGATTATTAGATTATTAGATAGATAGATGTATTTTATTAGATAGATGTATGAACGGTGGGATTTATCCCAAACTTTGGACGGCCCAGATGATTTATTAAATGAGCGGGAAATTCAAAATCATTTGTATTTTATTAGATAGATAGATATATATATATATATATTTCATCCATGACAACCGGTTGTCATGGACACTGTTCTAACAATTCATTTTTGGACCGTTGATCAATTTATTGGAAGGCTTAGATTGAAACATAAAATATGCTCAGCCGACACAGCTTGTTGTGCCTAAAAAACACCGGCTTTTATTTTAATATAAGGGCCCTACATATATGGTCAACATGTTGTCAGTATATTTAAACAAAACGAATTTTTATTATTAAAAAACACCAGCCAGCACAGCTTGTATCGGCTGTGTTTTTTTTAACGCATATATATATAGGGCTATATATATATATATATACACAACTGTGTATTACACAGTAAGACTATGACGATGGATTTTTGGGCTATGGCGACGGGTCATCCTTCGCCAAAATCCAGAATAGCTATGGCAACGGGTCAAACTGTCGTTATAACCCAAAAAATCGTTGTTGTAGCTAACTGTGTAATACACAGTTGTGTACATACATTTTTCCTCTATATATATATATATATATATATATATATATATATATATATATATATATATATATATATATATATATATCTTTTGATGTGAAATTAGCTTAATTTAAAACTCACTTGGATGTGGAAATTTGTTAAACGTCAGAAAACAAAAGTTTGGTTGGAAACTTAATATATGATGAACCTTTGGCTTGTCATTCTTGTCAGTCAGCAATTTTGGGTCTCAAACCCACAATTTATCATCCGCCTAGCTAAAAATATTTATTAATCAAATATAAACCAATTGAATGAATTAATAAGTTCTATAATGTTGGAACTTCAGTAACTTAACTACCAAACACCGGAGAACAAATCATATCGTGATTGAAAATGCAACTTGCTTTCCTGGTCAATGCATGTAAACATCATTCGTTGAAGATCCTTAAATAACCAATATGTATGATCCTATAAAGAAATTTCTTTAAACATCATTCGTTGCTTTCCTGGTCAATGCATGTAAATAATATTACTATATATGTATATACATATAAAAAAAACAGTGGTGTAAGTTTCAAATGTATACAGTTTACTATCGTACACTTAACTCACTCTACTATCGTAGAATAGTCACTGATTGATGATGGTAAAGTAGTCACTCTATTATCTTAGAAACGTAAAATAATTCTCAAATAGTAGAGTGACTACGGACCAATGATTTAACTTAGTATTTTTATGCTAGTTTGCATTGTTCTGTTAGTTGACATGTTCTATATATTTAGCTAGTGGTTGGAAGGAAGAAACGATTATGCTGGTGATATATCAATTTCATATCCAAACGCCATTATATATATATATATATATAGAACCGATCAGGTGAGGGCTCCCTTACTTTGTTAAAATGCGGACTTTTTTTTTAGTTTTTTTTTTTGGTTTTTTTTTAAACAACTAAAAAAAATATTTAATATTTTATGGAACTGAAATTTTTTCATAATATAATGTTTTGGGCGTGTTTTGAATACCTATACCAAAAAGTGATGGTACAGTCTGCCCAGACTGTACATACATATTTTGTTATATGTACCCAAATTACATCTAAAACACTGTATTATGAAAAAATTTCAGTTCCATAAAATATTAAATATTTTTTTTAGTTGTTTAAAAAAAACAAAAAAAAAGTCCGCATTTTAACAAAGTAAGGGAGCCCTCACCTGACCCTATATATATATATATATATATATATATATATATATATAAAAAAGGTATTTTAGACATAACTCGTAGTAAAAGCCCTATACAATAATAGTGTATTTTAAAGTACAAAATTTATTACTATATTTTTCGTAATTTTAAACAGTGTTCAACAGCCTTGGCTGAGCACCTAAGCCCCTACTTAACTTAGACACAACCAGACATATTTTAAAACTTTACAATCTTTGAAATGGTTTTTTAAGCCTTAAATATATATATATATATATATATTTTGCTATTTTTTCATGAAAAATTTAAACAAATTACATATACTATATGCTTTGAGTATAACAAACATGTTTAATAAAAAAATAAATAAATAAAATTGCCTAAGAAAACGCATAGTCTCTCTAGAAAAATGCTCTCGCGCATAGATTTTATAGCTTTACAGTATATCATGTACATAAAATTGCATAACTGAGTATATGTATGGCCATAAGGTACCACATCGATCCCGGACCAAGAATTTCAACTTAAAAACTGACAGAAATTTCATTAATGGAAGAGGGACAGATTATTGTTAACAGATAGATATCATCACAGTAGCTTATTTAGATGACATCACATTTGAATCTAATTCTCACAGTTCCTCTAAACTAAAGATGAATAGTTCTAATTAGGATGGAGAAATGATCCTTCCAACATAATACAAGGGACATTTCAAGAAATTATAACTTACGGTGAATTAGAAAACAAGTTACTAATGCATTACAAATTACCTTCTCCATTTGTAGAGGGTTTGAAACAGCCACAGAAACGACCCTTCTTTCGCCTTACGCTATTTCTCTTGCCACTGTGGATAAAGTCTCTCAGAATAATTGTTGTTCTACTCTTGGTCATGGCAAATCTGTTTTTTCCTTTGCTTTTCTTCTCATCCTCCAGTTTCAGCAAGACATATTGGATTTTTTGAAGCTCCAACTGCAATCTTCCAATCTTCTCAGATCCTTTGCGTGCCTGTTCTGAAACTCTCTGTTTCTGACCACTGGCAGCCTCTTCAAACTTGATAGAACCCTGCCCATCTGAAGAAAATGGAATCTCTTCAATCTTCCTAATCATTTGACCATTTAAATCAAACAGTTGTACAGCTGTTTCCTCAACTTCTTGCAACTGCTCTTTAACCGTCTCCAAATCAACATTCTTAGCCTTTTTGCTCTTTTTGTTTGTTTCCAGTTTCCTTCTTAGATCCTGCACGATTGTCTGGACATCTGCCAATTTCTGACCATCAGAAAAAAGTCTCTCCAAGATTTTCTTCTTCTTCCCTCCTCGATTAGGCGTAGACATACTTGTGGAGACCTGTAACTTGTCAACACCCAACTCCTTCTCCATTTCTAGCTCTGAAGAGGGATTTTCGTTCTTCTGCTCAGCATCTTCTAACTGATTATAAGCAATACCATCCTCCGTTGGTTCATAAGCCTGCTTTTGTAACTTGATCAGATTTGGACCAATTCTGCGATTATCATCAGCTCTTTGCCATAACATGAGCATCTGATCATCTGCCCGACTACTTCCTCTTCTGCGTCTTCCATATAACGAGCAATCTGAGATTTGATCAAGTGGAATATCTTTCATAAGAATCCCATTCTTCACATCAGGAAGTTTGGGTTTAGTTTTGTACAACTTGAGATTATCACTGTGGCTGGGCTCATCCCGAAGTCCTTTCCCTTTCCCTTGAACTGGCATGCATTTAGATTTCAAGTTTTCAATCTCTCTCATTGCAGCTTCTAGTTTGACATCGGTGCTTGAGCTTTCCTGCCTCTCAAGCCTGTTCATTTCTTCCACAACAACTTTCTCAACTGCTTTAATCCTACTCTGAAACTTCTGCAAATCTGAAATTCCATCTGGTATAGGAGAATTTTTATCTTCCAGCAGTTCTTGACAGCTTTTTTCAGGAGCATGAACCTTCACTTCCACATTCTAGATGTCGATGCAATAAGAAAATTAAGTTTCCACAAAAATATTCAAGCATCACATACAGTTTAACACTAATACATTTTATGTAGGAAACTTGAAACTTGCAGGATGTGCTCAGTTTCCTTGAGTTCAGATATACTAACTTAAAAGTAAATAGTCCAGAAAAATTAACGTTCTTAAGTATAATCAAAGTCTATGAGAAGGGTATTTGGAAATCAATTAAAATGCAGTGATCTAATCTCAACCTAACTTAGCAATTGAAATAAGAAGCTCAGCATTTAAATGGACAATTTATAACCAAAATGATAACAGTTAGCAACAAGATCATATACTGAAATGAATATTACAGTTACTAAAGAATTATAAGATTGTTTAAAAATACTAGGAATGTTAAACTGCAGATCACATCTACTTTGGAATTGGATACAAGTTTCCTAGCAATTTAGATATAATTATCTCTGTCATTTAATAGATCAATAAAGTTCCTGCACCTAAAAGGTACATGTCTTAGTTGAACTCAAACATTGAAAGTAACTACAGTCTACAGGCCTATAAGAAAGATAATTGGCAAATTCACTAAAATTATGAAACCTAGCTAAATGATGAAGTAATTCAACCAGTTTTACAGAAGAAATAGCATTACCTTTGGTATCTGATAGTCAGCTACATCAAGCTTTGCCCGAACAAGAATATTCTGCTCAAGGGATTCTATGTTATCTCTAAGAGAAACTATAGCAGGAGCATACGCAAGTAAGTGGGCTTTAAGTCCTCCGATTTCACTTGCCTTGAAACTAACTCTTTCTTTCATCTGTTCAATCTCCTGTGTTTTTGAAGCACTTTCATCTTGAAGACTCTCACACACTCCAGTAAGCTCATGAACCTTATCTTCTAACAGAACTTCACGAATTGTAGAGAGTTGAAGATCAAAATAGAATGTTGCAGCCTCAGCATCCCAGAGTTCAAACTCACATTGTTTCTCTTGCAGCTCCAAATTCAAATTCTCTTCTCTGATTCTTCTCTCTTCAATTTCTTCATTTAACATACACAGCTCAGATTCAAAGTTTTCTTTCACTTGAAGAAGAGTTTGAATTTTCCTGTTCTGATTCATATTATCTTCAGATAGTTTGAGGATTTGAACCTCTAAATTTTCTCTTATGAATTCTGATTTTTCGGATTCCCTCTTCAGTCCCTCTACAGTTCTGCACAATTCTGAGTTCAAGTCCTCTGTAACTATAAGCTTCTGTTCTGCATCCAAAAGCTCTATTTCCCTGTGGCTCAGGAAATCACTGCCACTTGATATTTCCTGCTTCAATCTATAGTTTAAATCTTTGACCCCAGACAGCTCCATCTCTAACTTTCCAACTAAATCTTTCACATGTAAGTTTTCTGCTTCATTCAGGCTCAGCTTCTCTCTCAATGTGCTAACCTCCTTTTCAAGTTCATTGTTAACCCCATGAAGTTTGTGTAGATCTTCAGAAAGTAATTTCAATTCTGCTGCATTCTCAGTCCTAAAACTTTTGAAAATTGTAGAAAGGTTACCAAATGTTAACATTTCTCCGAGAATGGCATTATTTTCCTCTTCCACCATGCATTTCTCCTCCTTCAGGTCTGAGAATCTTTTCAACAAAGATCTGTTTTCTTCAAGGGTTTGAGAATATTCTTCCTGTAATTCAAGGTAAGCACTCTGAATACCAGCCTGCTTCACACTGAGACTCTCTACTTCGGCCATAAGCACATCGGTATGATTGTTTCCCATGCTCACCTCAGATCTCAACTGCCTGTTCTTCTCAAGAAGTCCGTGCTTCTCACTTTGCACCATCAAAAGCTGTCCGGACATAGATTTAAAGGCCTGATCCAGATTGTTCTTCTCCAAACCAATTTCAAAGCCCTCTAATCTCAGTTGCCCGAGTAGAGTAAGCAGAACTGAGTTCTCAACAACTAGCTGTTCCTTATCATCAGTATATTCCGAGAGAGAATGCTTCATATTTGCAATATATTCCAAAATATGATGCACAAAGATTTTCTCGTTTTCAATCTTTTCTTCTGACCCACTATCTGGACTAATCTCAAGAGCCTTGAAAACTTGATATATCCCCAACCTCAGCTTCTCAATCTCAACTAACAAGAGTTCCTCTTCCACCTGTTGATCAAGATTTTCATTCTCCAGCTCTGAAATCAGTTCCTCGGTTAATTTGGAAGCCTCAATATGTTTCTGACACTCAATCAATAGTGAGTAATTTTTTTCTTCCATATCTTCAACAAATTTCTGCAAGATGAAGATCTCAAACTGGGAAATCACAGCTTTATCAAGTTCCTCTTGGAATTCTTTCTTACTCCACCTACTTTCTTCTTGTAGGAGATGTATATGGTTTTCCAGAATAGCCAATCGGGATTCACTCCACTGTGTTAAACTAGCTCGCTCTTGTTTCTCCACCCCAAAAGAAACCCTCAAGTCTTCTAGTTGAGAGTGTACAGAAACCTTCTCCTTCTCCAGGCCAGTGTATTCTTCTTCAAATTCTGTGAATTTCTTTTCCAGGTTATTTAGTCTCCTTTCAACAATTTCCAACTGCCCTGCCAACGCGCTTCTTTCAGTAAGGAGATTAGCTTTCTCATTACCAAGCAACTGGCATAGCTCTTCTAAGCTCTTTGATTTTCCTCTCAAACCTTCAAGTTCAACATTAGCACCACACAGAGAATTCTCAAGAACAGTGTTTTTCTCAAGCAGTTTCTGCATATTCTCTGTGATAATTTGTAACTGGGACAAAAGAACGGCTTTCTCAGCAACAAGGGAAGATTTTTCTCCATGGAGAATATGACAAGACTCTTGCAATACCTTGGCCTTCTCTTGTGAGACTTCGAACTCACCGTTTGCATCTGACAGGGAGCTCTGAAGTGCAGCATTCTTCTCCAGAAGTTCCTCCATGTTTACTAACTTCTTTAAAAGAGTTTCCTTTTCATCTCTGTCCTTCTCACAGATCTGTCTCAGCCTTGAGTTATCATCGTGCAACTCCTTTACTGAAGTGCCTAAGCATTTTGGGTTCAAACCAACCATCTCCACTTGCTTTATCAATTCCTGGTAGCTAATATTCAAACCGTTAATTTCCTCCTTCAGACAGCCTATTTCTTGTTGGAGGGCGTTACTTTGGCCCAATTGTACTCCAACTTTCTCTTCAAGTCTCTCCTTCATCCTTGTCAATTCAAGTATTTCATTTTGCAGATCCCGAATCGACATGGCGGAAGATGAATTAAGTTCATTCAAGCTCCGATTTTCATCCTTAATCTGCCAGATTTCTTCCTCCAGACCATGTTTGCATATCTCCAAGTCCTTCAGCTTCTGAAGCCCATTTTTAAGCTCCAATGCTAGAGTTCTCTGCTCCTCTTGAGATTGAGAATGAATATTCTGTAATGTATGGAGAGTGGCTTCAACTTGAGTGTAACGTGATCGCTCATCTTGCACACAAACCTGAAGTTTCGCTAACTCCCCGTGCTTATCGGAAAGTTCTTTATCTTTCAATGCAATCTTCTTAACTAGATTATCCGCCTCAAGCCGCAGATTTTGATTTGACATCTCCAAGAGACCACACTTGTCTTCAGCAGTCCTTAATTTTGTAGCCCCCGTCAAAATCTCACTATTAAGGCATCTGATATCCTCTTGGGCACATGAGATTTCACTCTCCAGCTCAGATATTTTGTCCAGGCAAAACTTATACAGGAGTGCTGTAGCTTCCTTCTGTGCAGTAACTTCAGCAAGAGATACTTTAAGCTTCTCAGCTTCTATTTCAGCTCTTTCAGCTTGCTGATTAAGACGTCTGGCATCCTCTTCCACGACAAATACTTTTCTCTCCAAATCACATATCTTCTCTAAACATTGTTTGTACTGTAGAAGACCAGCCTCCTTTTCAGAGTTTAATCTAAAAAGTTCTTTCTTCAAATATTGAGCTTCGATTTCTGCTTTGATTGTCCGCTCATCAAGTCCTTTTGCATCCTCTTGAGCACGTGAAACCATAATCTCCAGATTAGATATCCTTTCCAAGCAATCCTTGTTTTTATTATAACCGGCATCCTTTTCAACGTCTAATTTAATAATGGTTTCCTTCAATGTGAAAATTTCAGATTTAGCTTTGCTTGCTTGTTCGTTCAGCCTCCTTGAATCCTTTTCTGCACAAATAAGTTCTCCCGCCAGAATAGATAACTTCTCTAGACTCTGCTGATACTGAGAAAGAACATCTTCCTTTTCAGCCTGCATATCAGTCAGTGCCTTCTTTAAGTTTTGAATTTCACTTTCAGCTTTACCAGCACGCACAGACTCGGAAAGGACATTGGTCTTGAGGTTCTGATTTTCATTAGATAACTGGGAGACTTCATTGTGCAAACTTTCTTCTTTCTCTTCCATATCATGGTTCAAGCCCTTTCTTATCTTTCCTTCTTCAGACTTTTTGCTAATGACAGCATCAGAATCTCCAGAATAAGATCCATTCTTCTTGACAGGATGTAGACCAGATGCAGAAATCCCCAATGCATCCTTATGAAAGTCATCCAGGTCGAAAAATGCACGAATGGGGTTTGGCTTTTCTGGCGTGTGAGGGTCTGTCCCATGAGCAGATCCTGAATGTGAGTCATCAGCCAATACAAAAGGTACCTGGTTGGGGAATACCTCAGCCATGGTTCTATGAGCTTGTCGGAGCTCCCCTGTTGCATGGTCATACCTTTCAGCTAATGCACGGTATGCTCGGTAAAACTCCTCAACCAGATTTATGAGCTCAGGGCGTTTCTTGTAATACATCTCAGCCCTTCTTGCAAAGGAATCTGCATCTTCTTCAATGAGCTTGATCATTGCTTTTACTTTGGCATCCATATCTGTTCAAAACAGATTAAAAAAATTCTTGGTATGTACATTAAACACTAAAGAATCATGCACATTTGAATTGCAAGGTCAAAGTTGCAAGAGTGCATATAAGCATATATTAAAGTTTCAACTACATCACAATATTGACAAAGATGGAATTATTCAAGTCTTTCTTCTACACGGCAGTACCTATTCTTAGGTATCTCTAATTTGTGATAGTTGAGTTGAGTTAATTTTTAAAAGCTGGTATGATAAAGTGCAAAAGGATGATACTAATAGTGCTACCTACTCAAGTTCAAGTGCTGTAAAACCCAAAAAAAATAATGGCCAAAAAAAGTAAGAAAACCATGGTTTGAATACGTAATAATGCCCTAAAGGTGAAACGATTTTGTATGAAGCAGAAAAGGTTTCATGTAGATGTACCCGAGCAGTAGGGCAACAGTTTGTTCAGTTGAGTCGTACTGCTAGTATACCTATGTTATCATTCTAAGTTTCTAACAACCATAAAATTTTCTACAAAATTTGATTGAATCAATCAAAAAACTATATTTTAGGATGTCTATTTTTGAATAATTAAGGTAAAGGTTTTGGTATGTTATTTGAGGAGTATTAAACCAGATTTAGTTTAAATGGTGCAAGTAGTAAAATTATACAAGATAAATGACAAGACTTGAGAGCCTGATAACAGACGCATTTAAAATAACATGATGAATGGAGTTATTTGAAATTCATCCAATCAAGTATTCTATGCCCATAGGGATCCTACTAAGATTTGTCATTCAACCTTTATTAAGTCAATCCCCCCTTGTCATCCAGTTTAGCTCAAACTCTTTTTTTCCGCAGGAACCCATTTAAATGAAACTGGGGGAATTCACTTTTGTAATTTTTCCTTCAAGATGATAAAATATAATATTCTTTTCCTGCTTAATCACCCTTGGTATGATGAAATATCAGAAAATTTGCTAAAAAGGAAGTAAAAACAGAGAGGCATACAATAGCTGTAAGCAAAGGTGAATAGGTGATCCACTGGGAAAAAAAAGATATGAACCAGAATTCAAGGAGATATTAACCTGTAAGATTTTCTTGAAGCCATTTGGAATTCTTTGGGCTAATGTGGCTGTCCCACCACCATGAATACAAGCGTCTTGAATCAGAGTGTAACAATGTCGCCATGACTCGGAGCAAAAAACAAAAATACAATTGGTTTCGATGATAGAAACCCAGATAATGGGTTGAGGCCGTTGTCTTACACCTTGCACCTGTCCACCAAGATTACAAAGAAAATACAGCAGAATGCAAAAGGTAAACAGATCATGTTTAGAACAGTAGACAATTCATATCAGCTTCCAAACTAATATTAACAAAAAGGAAAAAAGTCATACAAGAATTGCACATTTACCTGCTCAATTGAGCACAAGGCAGCAGTTACATAGCAAATGCTGGTCTTTGACTCGATGTCCAAACCAGTAAATCATAAAAAGACTGATAAAAGAGAGAAAGAAAATTCAAATCAGATCTTAGACCTTATCAATCAATTTCCCAACAGGCTGCCAAAATGTCAAATGATAATAATTGCCTGGCCATATCAAACTATTAAGAACACTATTATGTAAAAGCCAGTAACCATAACACAAACACTTAACAGGCGTACATGATCCAGAACCAATAAAATATGGCACCAAATCACCTAATCAACAGACCCATATCAAAAATCAACAGAAATCAATAAGCAAGAATTGACCCATCAATACCCATATAATCCAAATACATAAAAACAGTTCACATCAAGCAAAGCAGCCAAGAGAAAGAACACAAAAGCATGCATCTTTATGCAAATGGGTCTCCTCAAACTGCAAAAATGATTCTTTTTGTCAAAAATAAAATCAAAAACTTACCCCAAAAAAACAGTGAAATATGGGAAATGGGATTCTAATCAGCAGTGAAAAACCCCGGCTGCATATCCTCCGATCACCCCATTTTCTCTCTCCAACTCACAAGCTCTCTCCAATCTTTCTCTTTCCGGTGCTTTTCGTTTTATTCTCTGATTGGTATTGTGTCAGTGTTAGTCTTTGAGAAACTGTGAAAAAGGGTCACAAACTCCAATTTATACGAATAAATAGCTAGATATCAATACACGTATATATATAATCGAGGGAAAAAGATTTAGAAAATCAAGAAAATATATATTTTTAACCCAACACAATTTCATGCGTAAATTGCCGTTACAAATTTATAAATTAATCGGTTAAAAGGGGAATGTGTTTTAGCTTTTGCTGTCATTTGTCGTTACTTTATTTTTTGTGAACCGTGTGATCAATAATCAAATGGAAATTGAAATTTTTATGACTAATATAACCTTGCTTAAGGTATCAAAACTGTTCTTTATTGGGTTTACAATATAAGAGAGGTAAATCTTAAATGGCTAATTTACCCTTTCCTTAGATTTAACACAATGTTCTCTCTTGGATTCCAATAGTTTCAGTTGATAGTTCTACAATCAAAACTATTGAAACAAAAATTTACGTAGGTGGAACACATTGATGAGAATTTTGCTTTTGTAGTAAGATATAGAATAACAATATTTTTGTCTGAATCGAATGGTTTACCACTTTTTCCTTAAGATTATATTCGCTCCTTACTTTTGCTACACAGGGTTACTGCGAATTAGACTCCCAAGATAAGACAAGCCCAAATTTTATTCTGTACTAGAATTTGTTATGTAGGAACAAATCTAGTGTTAAACTATAAATGAAAGAAGAAAAATTATAATAAGAAAAATATTCAAAATGATAATTTTTCTAACTTGAGAAGGATTGAAAAAAATTTGAAGTGTGTTGAATTTGGTGGATTCCTGATCTATTTATAGGTTGAGATATGACGTATTCTATAAATTAGGTCGTATCTCAATTATGGGTCGTATCCCAATTATGGGTTGTATCCAATTAATGGAAGGGTTCTTTACATAAGTATACAACAAATAGAAAGTAATTACAAGAAAATGCATCAACTAAATAATTACAAAAAGATTGTATATATTACAAAAATAGTACAATTCACATTAATAAGGAAACCTAAAATCAAGGACAAATAACTGCCATAATTAATAATTCAAATTCAAATATTTGAATCTAACAACAAACACAAATTCAAATTCAAAATAATAATTCAAACTTAAATATTTAAATTCAAATCTTCATCTCTCTCACATACACTTTGAAATAGTAGTCCGCCGCTACACCTCACATACTCCGCCGCTAAACCGCCGCGAATCTCCGTTGTCCAAAACGTCAATGAGAATAAGAAGAAGATTCGCCCTACAAAAAGTTTAAAAATAAATAAATGAAACTATTAATGTTCTGAAATTTTTTTAATAACTATTTTGTTACTCATTAATAATAAAATCGTTACCTTTGTATGAATGGTTGGCTACCAACTCCATCACATTCAAACGAAATTGGTAACTTAATAAAACTGAATTGGTAACCAAACTTTTATATCAAGGTAACCAAACTTTTATATCAAGATAACCAATCTATTTTCACACCTACAGTATGAATTAGTTACCTTGGTCTGAAAATTTGGCAACTAACTGCATGAATGTTTAGCTACCAACTGTATTACATGTAAAATAAATTAGAAACTTAATAAAACAGAATTGGTTACCTTGGTATGAAGGTTTGACTACCAACTGCATTATGAAAAAACATTGAATTTGGGTGACGCAGTGACATTAAAAAATTCGGGTAATTCAAGAAAAGAAGTTCCCCAAATGGACGGATCATTTGATAATGGCTGACAAAAATCCCAAGCCAGACGGGCCATGCATGACTAAAAAATGGTCATGGCCGTGATTTTTTTCCCAGAGGGAGGGAGAATCAAAATAGCGAAGAAATTGGAACAAATTGAGGCCGTGTTGGGAGCTGGAATTGACATCAGAGCCGTAGAGGTATCGGAGAGAGTTGATTCCGACGTAATACGGGAGGAAGACGTTGTCGGTGGCGTGGGGATAGGAGGTGAGACATGGGTATTCGAGAATGCGGCGGTAAAAGATGAGTTCGAGTATATATATATATATATATATAATACGTTGAATGAAGAAGAAGGGTGATGACTAACTGCAGTTGTTATAGATGAAGAGAGAGAAGAAGTCATGAGTATAACTAATCCACAAATTAAGGAATCCTAATTGAATACTAATTCCCTAAATTAAGGAACCTTAATTGCACTAAGATTGTAAATAAATATGGACGTGTATTAGTTGTGTAAAAAACTTATGAGGGCACTATTGTTGTAATTATTTTTAAAAATGTAATAGAATATGAAATTTACCCTTAATGGAATATCTCGTATCCCAACTCCAACTCCAAATATTACCAACTTTCAATCAACTTCCAATACCGTTGGCTCATATCCTTTTATAATTTTATTAAAATAAATAAATAAATATATATATATATAAGAAATGTTGTTCCCATGACTTGAACTCATGTCTTTAATATCAACACATCAATATTATTATTGGTTACATGGATAACATATAATATATTTATTATATACTTTTAGATAATGAAAATATCTAACAATCCTCCCCTATTTTCATAATCCTCCAATCCTTTTCTTTTGACATTCTTCTTTCTCTTATTAAATATAGTATACATAAATAATAGGTGTCTTTCGACTTAAACCTTTACATAGTCTATTTCACAAAATATCTGAATTTTTATTAGCGTTAGCTTTGAACTAAAAAATCTTAAAGTGATATCTTGCTCTATAGACATATACTATATCTCTTATAGTTTAAGGAAACCCAACACATTTATGGCCTTGTGTTTACCTCTTGGGTTTCGTAAGTGACTTAGAGATAAGCCTTATGTCTCGCAGAAGCGGCCCACTTCTTTCATTTACATAGGTGAATCTAATTAGATGCATTTTTATGACTTGCATCCTCCAAACCGAACATAGATTCATTAAAAGTTTACCCTACCCTCTTTGTTCTCCATACAAGCATACACTATCTTTGAGATGGTTTTGAAGAATTTCTTCTTCATACCTGTCTAGTGTATAACTGGTTATTACTATAAGTATTTTTTCCATTGAACTAATATACCAAATATTACTCTAGTATTTAGTTGGGTTCCACTTATAGATTACCTCTTATTTAAAGGCTTTAAACCCATCTCCATGGAAGTCTTACATATTACATCCTTGTCTAGGCCTTTTGTAAAAGGATCTGCCAAATTTTCCTTTGACTTAACATAGTTAAAGGTAACAACTCCTTTATTGATTTGCTCCCTTACATAACTATGTCTTAAACTTATATGTCTAGACTTTTCGTTATAAACCTTGTTATAAGATCGTGATAATGCTGCCTCATTATCACAATATATTGAGATAGTTGTTATTGGTTTGGACCAAAGTGGTATCTCAACTAATAAATCCTTAAGTCAATTGGCTTCTTTTACAGCAGTTGATAATGCAACAAACTCAGATTCCATAGTTGAATGTGTTATCAAGGTTTGTTTCTTAGAACCCCAAGAAATTGCCCCTCCTCCTAAAGTGAATATTCATCCACTTGTAGACTTTATTTCATCCAAATCTGTTATCCAGTTTGCATCTGTGTACCCTTCTACCACAGCTGGGTATCCTGTATAGCATAATGCATAGTTCATTGTGTCTTTAAGATATTTAAGTATCCTTGATACTGCATCCCAATGAACCTGACCTGGATTATGAGTAAACCTACTTAATACTCCTACTGCAAATGCTATATCAGGTCTAGTACACTGCATTGCATACATTAGACTACCAATTACACTTGCATACTCTAATTGAGATATGTTATTTCCTTTATTTAGAAATAACTTAACAGAATGATCATATGGGATAGAGGCTATCTTGCAATTCTCGTGATTAAACTTCTTTAACAATTTCTCAATATAATGAGACTGAGTTAAAGAAATAGTATCTTGAGACCGCACAATTTTAATACCTAAAATTACATCAGCCTCCCCCATATCTTTCATATCAAAAGTAGCAGACAAAAATGCTTTAGTTTTTAATACTACTTTTTCATTAGTACCAAATATAAGCATATCATCAACATATAAACAAATTATAACTCCAAAACTTTTATTAAACTTAGAATAAACACATTTATCCGATTCATTTATTTTAAATCCATTTGAAACAATCATTTGGTCAATTTTTTCATGCCACTTCTTAGGTTTTTGTTTTAGGCCATGTAAAGATTTAATAAGTTTACAAACTTTCCTTTCATGGCCTTTCAAAACAAACCCTTCTGATTTTTCCATATAGACTTCCTCTTCTAAATCACCATTTAGAAAAGCAATTTTAACATCCATTTGGTGTATAACAAGTTTATGAATTGATGTTAATGCAATTAATAACCTAATGGTACTAATTCTTGCTACTGGAGCATATGTATCAAAATAATCAATTCCTTCCTTTTACTTAAAACCTTTGGCTACCAGTCTAGCTTTATACTTATCAATGGATCCATCTGATTTTTTTTCTTTTTAAAGATTCATTTACAGCCAATGGGTTTACTACCATAAGGTAAATCCACCAAGACCCAAGTCTTGTTACCCATGATAGAATCCATTTCATCATTTATGGCTTCTTGCCAAAAACCTGAATCTTGAGAGGACATAGCTTCTCTAAAATTCAATGGATCTCTATCACTAGAATCATGTTCAGTCACAAAAACGCTAGAAGAAACAATAACATCCCTATTTCCTTCTACTAGATACATGTAGAAATCAGGGCCATATGATTTTTCTATCCTTGTTCTTTTACTTCTTCTTGGTTCTATTTCTTCAGTAGATGTAGTAAGTTCCATTTCATCATTTGTTCCATGATGAACAATTTCTTGATCCTCTTTATTAGTGTCTTCTCTTGACCTTTTCCTAAAGAAAGAATTCTCAAAGAACTCAACATCTCTAGATTCAAAAATTATATTTTGGCTAACAGAATCTGTGGATTCCAAGAATTTATAGGCTTTGCTATTTTGTGCATAGCCTATAAAAGCACACTCGATTGCTTTAGCACCAAGTTTAGACCTTTTAGGATCAGTTAACCTTACTAATGTTCTACATTCCCACACCCTTAAATGGTCAAGAGAGGGTTTTCTCTTTTTCCACAATTCATAAGGTGTAATATTATTTTTCTTATGGGGTATACGATTAAGTATATAACAAGCAGTCATTAATGCTTCCCCCAATAAATTTTTAGGCAAACCAGAAGTAAGAAGTAATGTATTAATCATTTCTCCAAGTGTTCTATTTTTTCGTTCTGCCACTCCATTTTGTTGAGGACTATAAGGGGTTGTAGTTTGATGAATTATACCATAATTCTCACAAAAATCATTATAAGAGAAGTATTTTCCTCCTCTATCCGATCTAAGAATTTTAATTCTTTGATCTAATTGATTTTCAACTTCAGCCTTGTAGATTTTAAATTTTTCTAAAGCCTCATCTTTAGTCCTTAACAAATAAACTTGAGTGTATCTAGAACAATCATCTATAAATGTTATAAAATATCTTTTACCTCCCCTAGTTAATATGCCCTCAAATTCACAAATATCGGAATGAATTAATTCTAATAATTGTGAATTTCTTTCTACTTTTTTAAAAGGCTTCTTGGCAATTTTAGATTTAACACATATAACACATTTTTCTAAGTCAGAAAAATTAATCTTAGGAATTAAACTAAGATTACTCATGCCACACATACTTTTATAATTTACATGTCCTAATCTAGCATGCCAAACATTAAAAGTAGAAATAATATAAGCAAAAGATGAATTTTTATTAATAACATTTAGTTTGTACATGTCATTAGATTCATATCCTTTTCCGACATACATACCACCCTTAGACAATACAATACAATTAGCGTCAAACAAGACTTTTATGCCATGTTTGTTTAAAAGACTAACAGATACGAGGTTTTTTTTAAATTCTGAAATATGAAGAACATCATTAAGAGTAATTGTCTTCCCGGATGACAACTTGAGAACCACCTTGCCTTTGCCCATCACTTTTGCAGTAGATGAATTTCCCATGAAAAGTTCTTGACCATCCTTCATAGGTTCATAGGCTTTAAATATTGCTTTATTCTTGACAATATGCTTGGTTGCTCCAGAATCGATCCACCATTCCATGTCATTTCCAACCATGTTAGTCTCCATGATCATAACAGTAATATCCTCATTGTCTACCATATTTGCTTGGTCATTCTTTTGTTGCATTTGTTTCAAGTACAAAGTACATTGTTTCTTGAAATGTCCTGGCTTACCACACTTCCAACAAGTACCTTTCGATTTTTTTATTTTCAAAAGTGCTATGTTGACCACCACGCTTTTTTTTATTGTTGCCCCTTGGTTTAAATGCATTTTCTATGACAAGAGTTTTAGCACTTTTATTTTATATTTCCAATTTATCCAAGTTTCGAGAATTTTCTTCAACTTGGAGAAATTTAATAAGTTCTTGCATAGTCATTGCATCTTTCTTTTGTTTCAATTCCTTTCGACAATCTTTCCATGAATATGATAACTTTGAAATGATTATCTATACTTGAAACACTTCGTCAAAGCTATGGCCTTCCGACACAATTTGATTCATAATAATTTGAAGTTCATGTACTTGCAGCATAACAGATTTGTTATCTATCATTTGATAATCAAATAATGAATTTACTAGAAATTTTTTATTTCCGGAGTCCTCAATTTTGTATTTGTTGTCGAGATCTTCCCATAATTCCCTTGTCGTCTTTTCCATGAATTTGGCTTCATACACATCGTACAACGAATTGGATAGCGCATTTAAAATGTATCCTTTACACATAAAGTCATCTTGTTCCCATTTTATTCGATTCTTCATTTCTGCCGGTGTCTCATTTTCCTTTTCTTCAATTTTCTCTTCATTTAGCACATGAGAGATTTTTAATGCTGTTAAGCAAAAATATATTTTGTTTTTCCAACGTTTGAAGAATAATCCATCAAACTTTTCAAGTTTGTTAATTTGATTCAAGCTATTTTTTGAATTGTTGTCCTCCATGGTGGAATATAGTCTTAAGATTGTTGAAAATTTTTCTTTTGTAGTAAGATATAGAACAACAATATTTCTACCTGAATCGAATGGTTGACCACTCTTTCCTTAAGACTATATTCGCCCCTTACTTTGCTACACAGAGTTACTGCGAATTAGTCTCCCAAGATAAGACAGACCCAGATTTTACTTTGTACTACAATTTATTGTGTAGGAACAAATCTAGTGCTAAACTATAAATGAAAGAAGAAAAATTATAATAAGAAAAATATTCAAAATGATAATTTTCCTAACTTGAGAAGGATTGAAAAAATTTGAAGTGTGTTGAATTTGGTGGATTCCTGATCTATTTATAGGTTTGTCGTATTTCAATTACTGGGATATGACGTAGTCAATAAATTGGGTCGTATCCCAATTATGGGTTGTATCCAATTAATGGAATATGTCGTATCCCAACTCCAACTCCAAATATTACCGTTGGCCCAACTCAATTTTGGCGGAAGCCAAATACCAACTTCCATATTACCGTTGGGTCCAACTTCCAATATCGTTGGCTCATATCCTTTTATAATTTTATTAAAATAAATAAATAAATATATATATATATATAAGAAATGTTCTTCCCATGACTTGAACCCAAATCCTTAATATCAACACATCAATATTATTATTGGTTACATGGATAACATATAATATATTTATTATATACTTTTAGATAATGAAAATATCTAACACACATTGCACCTAAATTCTTTTTCAATATGTATTTAGTGATAAAAATATTTTTTTAGGAACAATATTAGTAACATAATATTTGCGACCAATTTTATTATGTCGATAAATATAATATTTTTATCTTTAAATATATATTAAGAAAAATTAGGTGAAAGATGTAATTGATGGATTCTAGTTCCTACTCTCCCAAGGAACAATTTTCTATTATGAAAAATTTGAAATCACTAACATTATCAACCAGAAAACAAAACAAAAATGCATGGTCCAAAATGATGGTGGTTAAAATATGATGCGTCTCAGTTTGAGATAAATCAAATAAATATCATATAATTGTTGCAACTTATTTGATAAGGACTTGACATGCGTTTATATTATTCAAATTTATTCATAGAGTAAATATCTTTCATAATTGCTAATTATATATATATATATATATAATAAAACAGAACTCATTTTGAATCTTTCATTTGACAAAGCACAAGGACGGTTCAGATTCATTCTAACTTAATTTTTTCAACTTAATCTAAAGGCTCATATTTCTTTCCGCCCAAATCAAATTCACTCATACACCATAGGGGTGAGCATGGTGCGGTTTGAAGTCCAAACCGCACCCGAAACCGCTTAGGTGCGGTTTGAAAAATTCAAAATCGCACCCAAAACTGCTTGTGATTGGTGCGGTGCGGTTTTAAAATGTGCGGTGCGATTTTAATTGGTGCGGTTTCGGTTCCAAAACCAATTGAAACAACAAAAAAGTTTAAGCCTTCAATAAAATTTAACATAAAACTTACATCGAGCAATTAACTTAGTGACAAAGTCGACAATGAGAATTATATCAAGCATGCTTTAAAACTAAAATATGCGCTATATAAAACAACGGAGACCATATATTCGATAACAAGCAAGAATGTTTATCAGTTCTCCAAAAATTAAAAGTATATACTGAAGATAGAATAAAATATATTGCAGGGAGGACTAAAAATAATCTATTAGACTATTACAATTATAGCATTGACATTAACCAATGCATCAAGTGCTCGAGCCCCTCAACTATAAGCCCCTCCAATAACGCATCAAATAAATTC
Organism: Panax japonicus; assembly: GCA_020205505.1. Taxonomy (NCBI): domain Eukaryota; kingdom Viridiplantae; phylum Streptophyta; class Magnoliopsida; order Apiales; family Araliaceae; genus Panax; species Panax japonicus. The sequence goes on from CM035103.1 coordinate 55,243,312, forward strand.
AAAATTTCAAAACTCAATTGCTTAATTTTTGACTCTATAACCTCTAACATTTTCTTTCAATTGGTGAAAAAATGACAATGCAAGACTGGGGTTTTCTCTGAGCGTGTTCAAGTGAAAAGTAACTTTAGAATTTATTAGAGATAATACGTACATACACACACATGGTGCGGTTTCGGTTTTATGCGGTTTGGTTTTGGCTAGTAACCAAACCGGAACCGTAAATTTGGTTATTCAACCCACCTAAAACCGCCACATACGCCGGAACCATTGGTGCGGTTTTAATTGGTGCGGTTCGTGCGGCTTTTAGTGCGGTTTCGGTTCCAATTTGGTTACTTACTCAGCCCTAATACACCATACTCTCTCTCATGTTCACACACAAAATCTTTCTCTTTCCTCTCTTCTTCACACACACACACAAAAATAAATAATAATAGTACGACAAATAAATTTATATAATAAAACAGAACTCATTTTGAATCTTTCATTTGACAAAGCACAAGAACAGTTCAGATTCATTTTAACTTAATTTTTTCAACTTAATCTAAAGGCTCGCATTTCTTCCCGCCCAAATCAAATTCACTCATACACCATACTCTCTCTCATGTTCACACACAAAATCTTTCTCTCTCTTCTCTTCTTCACACACACACACAAAAACAAATAATAATAGTACTAAAAATAAATATAATAATAATAGTACTAATAATTATTATAATAGTAATAATAGTAGTAGTAATAATAATAATTATTATTATAATAGTAATAGTAATAGAAATAGAAATAATAATTATAATAATAATAATAGTAATCTATATAATAAAGATTCTGATTCATTTTAATTAATTTGAGCGGAAAAGCACAAGTACGGTTCAGATTCATTCTAATTTTAATTCAAAATAATAATAATTATAATATAATATTATTATTATTATAGTAATAATAATAGTAGTAATACAGTAATAATAATTATAATAAAATTAATATTAATATTAATAATTATAATTAAAATTATAATAATAATAACAACAACAACAACAACAATAATAATAATAATAATTATTATTATTATTATTATTATTATTGTGGTGGTGTGGTGAATTATGATAATTTTTATTGATAATTGTAAGTTTTGTAGACAAGTTTAATTTTTTCTGGATATCTATTTTTAAAGAAAAATTAATTATTGTAGTAGTGTGGTAAATTATGATAATTATTATGTTTGATTTTAAGTTGCAAAGAATCTTTAGGTAATAAAGTATTTTTCGAATTTTAATCTAATTTTTCGTTACGTCGTGCCTTCAGGCACGGACAATTACTAGTATATATATATAGCTTGGAATTGGGGGCGCCGCCCCTACGCGGTGTGGTGTGGTCTGAGTTTTAACTTATAAGGAATAAATGGGTTGACGATCAGCCGTACCATATTATGAGTACCCTTTCTATTTTTGTATGCATCTTTTGTGTTTAATTAAAATTTAATAATTTGCTTCCGCCAAAATAAAGTTGGCTCTGGGACCGACGTACTTTTCTCAAAAGGAGTCGTATTTCTTAAAAATTATATATTATTATGTAAAATTAATTTAAAATACTTTTATAAATAGTGAAATGATATTTTCATTGACATTTGTTCCTCCCACATTTAACATTTATTCCGCCCACGTGATTGTAAAACTTATCAATATATATTATTGAATATACTTGTTAAGCGGCTGGATTTATTACGTTCTAAAGTATAAGATGATTTATCTTTATAAAATACAAATGCAAAGAGGGTGGAAGTACATGCAAGATATGAATTGGTGCCCTATGGACATGGTTATTCATTGTACAAGTAATGTTGATTTAACCCTCCACCATTGTCACCATACTTTTAATAAAATCTGGCTGGACCTCACCGACACCTAATGTACCCTCTTTTTCTCTCTCTCTCTCTCAAATTATTGAAGGTGTGAAAAAGTAGGTGAATTAGACCCACTCCAATATCATCAACCTCCCATAAAATCACACACTTGAAATTAAACTCAACACCAACCACAAGTCCACAAAGATGCAGCGGACCCTATTAGAAAGATAAGATCCATATTTTGTTTTTGTTATATAGTGGAGATATATAGCTGCATATGATATACTACATCTCATGTTCCCTACAAGATTCTAGACAAAAGTTTAATGGAATGGTGTAATGTAACATTTGTTGAGTTGGGTGGAAACTGATATTTTCATATTATTTTTTGATATTTTCATATATAGGATACACATATTAACTGAAATGTTAGATTTTTATTAACAAAAATGTGGGTTTTACGTGTTAAAATATCAAAAAGAGAGTAAAAATATCAGTTTCTCTGCTGGGTTTTGTGCAAGCAAGTGAAAAATAAGACACCTAGCCCATACACAGTAGCAATAATTGAATAAAGTCATGGGTCTCCATTGCCCTTTTTGTTTTTAGACTGTTTGTTGAAGACTTTTAAAAAGTGATTTGGATTTGGAATTGGAATTATTTGAACTTTAATGAGTTTGGATGTGATGGTAGTCCTCATATATTACTGTTTCACTTTTTACTTTTTGATTAATTGATGAGGAGGAATGGAATGGTGAATAAGAGTTGTAGTGCAACACTCAATAATTCAAGTTGGGGTTATAATAAATAAAATAGGTAAATGAGAAATGTACTCATCACATGGCTCCACTGTAAATGTTAAAAATCATTTACATTATCAACTCCCTAAAAAAATATGGACTTGTATTCATTCTGTACTCATGGAGCGTGGTGGAAGATGTATAAGTATTGTATAACCTAAGAACTTAGCTCATATGGTTTCTGCACTACAGCACAAGTCATGAGCTCTACAAAAGTAATGAGCCTAGTGTTAAGAGTACATACATCATGAATTCAATACTCTACAAATTTAATGAAATTTCTTGAGTACCCGAATATAATCTTATTTAGGATTAAAACTGTAAACGAGTTAAATCGAAGTGAACAGGTAACCGCTCGAATTCAACTCGAAATGTTAAATTCATACTCGAATTCGAATTTTATTTCAAAAATTATACTCAGATTCTACTTAAATCGAATATTTATTACTAGAATTCGGTCTGGCTTAGATCGAATTATATTTAAACTACTCACAAGATTCAAATTCAAGTCTCCACATAATAACTAGCTTTATAATAAATATAATTATAAATTGAATTTGTTGTATTACTTAATTAGAAATGAGAAAATATATTTACTATTACACTTTACAAATATAAAATCAAAAATAAAAATAAAAACAAAATAAAATATTAATTAATTATGCTAATTTGATTTAATTTTGAATATATTATAAGAGAATATATCGAGTGTCTAATCGAATCTGTATCAATCGAGTATGTATCGAATCACAATCGAGAATTCGAGTAGTTTGAATCTTAAAAGAGTCGAGTATAACCTTGCTCAGATTCTACTCGTATTTTTATTCAAACTATTTATAATTTGAACTATGTGTCGTGCAAACTTAATCAGTTAGTTAAATGGGATGAAGATGGAGTAATAATAAGTACTAATAAGACAGGATTCATCCTACCAAACTAAATAATACTTCATTCCTCCCCAAAAATTAGTTTAGTTTAACTTTTTCAGTCAAATTAATCATTACTGTAATTAAAATTTTATTTTTTTCTTATAAGTATAGGTGGAGAAACAGGAAACTATGTTGAATTTACTACCATCTTCAATTTTTATAAGTTTAAAAATATAAATAAATATATTTCATTCTTAATTTTAAAATTAGTGAATTTGACTTAAAAAAAAGTCTAACTAATCCAGTTTACGAGGGAGGAATAAGACATGATTCATGAAAATCATGACATTAACATCACCACAACAGGGAATGACTCGCACTTCTGCTTTGTCTTTGAAACTATAAGCTTGTTGGGTCATGTTTGTAGAGGATTCTTTTCATATACTCCAGTTTTGTAGGGTCAAAAGACCAGAAACAGACCATTAAAGTTATCTCTAACTCTCTCATTGTTCTGCACAAAGCTGGACTTTGATCAGCTTTAATGATACAGGTTTTCCGACGTGGCAATAGTGTTTTTACTTTCGATTTCGATGACGCTTTTGGATTGAAAGAATGGAACGAAGGAACTAAGGAAAGAATTCAAGGTATTTCAAATGTATGTTGGTGGAGGTAGGTGGTATAATATGATAGCAAAATTATCATTACATATATACATTCAATCAAGGGTATGGAATGAATTTTCATTCCATTAGAATGGTTTATCACTCCAAAATGATCATCAAATATATTATTATTATTATGTTTGAATTGGAGAAATGGAATTAGTAAAAGAATGGAATGGAATGGTGGGTAGAATGATTCATTTCATTCCGGGATAGAATGAGTCATTTCATACCCTTCTTCCATATATTCCTTCCATTCCTTCTTCCATTCCCTTCCCTCACATAAATAATTGTTTATTTTTCAGAGTAAGTGCACTTTGTTCATGTAATAGATTGAGTTGCATCTATAATTATTTTAACAGCAAATTAAAATTTAGATCTACATCCCAAAAGACATCCTCATATGCCAGAATTTGGGCTCAGACAATTACTTGTGTTTGATCCATGACAAATAACACATGTTAAACTAGAGTTCCACTTGAAATGTATCCCTTAGACCAAGAGTTGGCCCAGTGGTTCTGGTGTGAGCTCACATCTGTTCTGGCAAAGGATAAAAGTTCATCCTTTTCCCCTACATTACACTGGAAACTTGGAAAAGGAGAGGGGAGGGAGGGAGGGAGAGGGAGGGAGGGGTGAGGGGGAAGGAAATGATTTCAAAATATTTTAAGAAATTTATTAATAGTGTTACAATTTTAAAATTATACTAGATTAAAAATAAATCAAGGTATATATAATTAGAATTTTGTGCATTATGAGGGTTTCAGGATTAAAATTATAAACCAAGAATCAGGATTTATATGCAGTAGTGGCAAAGTGTACAATACAGGTTGCTTCATGTATAGTAGAATGTTTTAGCATTAAGCAAAATATGTGATCAATAAGATAATTGATAACAGCAATATTATTATACAACGCAAGCGCATAAGGTAAGCCCAAATGGCATACAACATAACTAGCATTTTCGAACAAAAAAGTTACTAATAACTACAGATAAGGTAAAAGAAAAGGAGGGGGAAGGGTTCTATTTAAGTTCACCAGAACATTGATTTTCTCAGTGCTTAGGAGTAAGAGAAGGAAACGAAGGGATAGACTGCAGTATTAACTTACGGCTGCTTCTTTGGCCAGGGGATAATCCGATGTTACTGTGAGGAGGAGAAACTCTCTTGCTGTTGGGAGAAGCTGATTTGACACCGCTGATGGGAGAGCCACTCCTTTGGAGAATCTCTGGCATTTCATCATCTCGAGCAGTTTGGAAATGCTTCTTAAACTTGCCTTGAGGTGGAAGAGGATTCAGCTTTCCAAACCTTTGGCTACCATACAACCCGGAGGAGGATCCAATGGCAAGAAAAGAAGAATGTGGTGGTCTCTTGCTCTGCGATGATACTGGCAGCTGAATCGATTGCCTGAAATGCAAAGTTACATTAAAAGATAATAAGAGTCGATAATGCCAACATAATCAGTTAGATAACTGTTAAACACACCTGCCAAATTGTAAAGGTGTTGCAGGAATAGCAAAATTTGTATTTTGCTCTGTGTCATTCGAGGTTGTAATTATCTGTAAACTTTTATCAGCCACACTCCTTTCACATTCCACACTCCTTTCACATTCTTCTACTTCTTCTTCTAATTCTTCTGGTCCTATTGAAGTAGAGCCTATATCAGAGAGGCAAACGAACTTATTCAGACAAACTCTAGTGTCATGCATGAGTAAACCGAGTCGAAATAATTCAGACACAATTGCTAAATCAAGAAGTAAAATGCAATATATTTAAGATTTGAACTAAAAAACACACCATCCTTTCTACCAAATGCATTCTTACACCCTTCACATCTGCAGTTAATGGAGCATCCAACGCCACCCTGTAAAAGAAAACTACTACGTCAGAATTAGCTTTAAATTTAAACTGGAAGCACACAGAGAGTGTGCCTAGAGGAAAAGACCTGATAGCATTCACAGTATTTCTTTAGGCAACCAGATTTCTTGCAGTTGCATCCTCTTTTATGGCGAGCTGAAGCAGGTGTCTTGCTGGATTCCTCCTGCAAAATCAAGACGTTTTACTGAAACATTAGTTCTTCAAAAATCACTGGGTAAGTAAATGATATAGCTGGATGATATTCTCACCCCAATTTCAATTATAGAATCTGAGCTTCTGATCACTTTGGGAGCTAAATGCAAGCGGATTGCGAGATTCAATCTGCTTGCGAGTTGCAAGGACAGTATCTTCATGAATAGGCTTGTTGAAGCATTCTTGACACGAACATGGCTCCACACAGTAGACACCAGCAGCGAAGCATTCACAGTAACTGCATTGAAAAGTTCACCATGTTAATAATGAATACAGTTTGTTGTGCAGCTTTCCTCTACTATTTCACTGTGAAACTACATGATGCTTCAGTCATAGAGGTAGTCAGGCTTCAACCGTACATGGATAATAGGAGTTCTATTGAACTTTCCTACTGAATTCCCCTTGCATCTACTGAATTTTCTATCTATTGTTTACTTCTTCTTTTATCATGTTCAACCATGGATATTAGGAGTTCTATTGTTTTAAACATGGTGAGAACATGACAATGTCTTTGATCATAATTCGTATGTTGAATGGAAAAAGGTGTAAACCATTTTGCATCCAACCCCCAGCCTCCAGGAAACAATATAACGATACACATAGAAGAGTAATTAATGCACATGACAAGTTTATACCTCAAAGGGCCGAGATTTATACAATTTATCTGGAGCAAGCTTGAAGTCGATATGACAATAAAGAAAAGTGGCTAGACTAAAAGGAAAATTACTCGCTCAGTGAGACCCTAAACCATATTATTAGATACTAAGCATCTCAGCGGCGAGATTTAATACCCGACTCAAGCTGAAGAAACTTATTCAATGGTCACCGCTAACCGCTTTTGGTCCCAAATCTTTGGGGTTGCTTTTTTCAACAACCATTGGTTACATTTCTTTATGTTATTTGTACCAGTAACCGGTTTATGGATGAGTGCTCTTGGAGTAATCGCCTACGTGCCTATTGACTTCGTTTCTAAGGAAATTCATGGGTGGTGACGAATACCAACCAGCAATGAATAGGGAAGAAAAATAAACAAAATGTTCATAATCCTGGACTAAGAAGGTCTTAATTAGAGTCCAAGAGCAAGTAACGAATAGGCATAAAGTGAAGTGTTAAGCAAGGCAGCTTAAAGGAAATGTAAGAACTTACAGCTTCAAGCACTTCGATTTCTTACAGTTACAACGCTTACAGGCCGTCTCACTATCTCCAGCATTTTCTAACCTACGCCTGAAAAATGCAAATTAACCTGTCATGCACACACGAATGGGAAAAACACTAGATATGGAAAAATAAAAAATCGTGCAATATTATCTCTATAATTAAACCACACATGCCTCTTCTTTTTTGGGCTACTGTGATTGAACACTTCGTTGACCGCATATCCCGACGTCTGAGCAGCATCTTCCACAACTGGATCTCCATCTTCAGCAGGAACCATCTCTCTTTCTGAAGAGGACACAACCAAAGAATTGTTTGAAATTTCTTGACTATTCAATGAATTGAAATAAGCAGCAGAGCGAGACACGCTTATTGGTTGTCCTCCAGTAACCAAAGCTTCATGTTTCACAACTTTGTTGTCTGCGGACGTTGCTGCAAGAGCATTTAAGTGCAAACCGATTCCAGGTAGAACACGTCTTGGAGTATCATTTCCAGGCTTGAAAGGACTCAAACGTTTGTCATTGGAAGCAATGTGTGATAACGTGGAAGGACCACAACTCGAACCATCATCAAATTGCTTCCTGAGAGACCCCACAATCTCAAAAACCAGACAGCGTCTTCTCATACCACGTTGCAGATTAGAAGCAAGCTACACAGACAGGACAAAACCATATCACGTGTTGATGAATTAAAAGCTTGGTTCACATTGAAACAGAAACTCAAAAATATCGTAGCACACTTCAGACCATATTCAAGTTTAGAAACTTTCGGTCAGACAGTCGCACTCTGGAGACCAACTCAGATGGAATATATGACCAACGCAGAAAAATAACAGTAATTACAACGAGATGAACAAAGCATTCATGCAAAAGAGAGATGTTAGAATAAGTGAACAATAAAAAATCCATTGGGGGTGAATCAGACAGCAATTTAGGCAATTCATACGGACTCTGAGGTTCTTTTTCATTCCACGAAATTTATGTCACTACGGAGAGAGAAGTGAAGAATGCTAGCAAGCTGACATTCAGGAAAACTTAAAGCAGAACTGAGGGAAAGTAGAAGCCCCAAATTAGTAGAAACATCTAAGAAATCAAGTAGTGGGTCTAAGCAGTCTAGCCAATAGATATAGCAAATAGTATGATCTTTTCAACGGGAAAATATCTAATACGAGGCCAAGAAGAAGGTCCAAAGCTTGTCATATCTAAGTAAGTAGATAGATGTTCAGTCAAGTACAAAACAAAGGCTATGACAATTTGTGTACCACAGATGTAGTTGTTTGCCTATGACAACTTTGTGTTAGTCTAAAGTTCTAAACAAGGGTAGCTAGTCAATCATGACATAGTGTTCCAAAAACTTCAAACCACAATGTCAAATACAAAAAATAATATGTAAATGTGTAGAATAGAGGAATTGTACTACACATAATTTTAGAATAGCCAAGGGCATAAAAATTGTGCCAACATAAGCAAGAACAAACAAGGTGAGACTTTAATGTGAATGGACTTAAAAGTCCTCACCTCATCATCAACTTTATCGCTTGTGTCCCCTTCCTCGGAGTTGCACAACGAAACAAGGATGTCTTGATCCTCAGTTATTTCCTTTATATGACTGCCGTTTTCATATTGAGAAGAAGTATTATCTGCTTCATTTTCCTGACTTAAACCAACTGCCTCGATGGCTCCAGCATTTTGCACATCAGTCAAAGAAGTACAGAAACTCGTTCCAGGTTCAAGTAATTTCTGACTAGGATCTGTCAAGCACTTTGAATCATTAGGTGAATCGAACATTACTAAATCGGTTCCATCAGAAAACATATTCTCCCAATCACATCCTGCAGCATCTTTATTTTCATCAATTTGGGTCATCCCCCCTATATGTACTTCACTTCCAAACGAACCTTTTTCAGAGTCAACTTGTACATATGGAACAAGTGATGTCGATGAGCCGTTCAATTCTGGTACACCTCTGGTTTCCATGCCACACTGAGTGGTTGGGTTGCAGTCAGGACTAGCACATTCATATCTTAAGGTTCGTGAGAGCTCAATTGCAAGACTTGATTCATAAGGTGGCTCTGCAGAAGCTTCACCAGAGGAGCTCCCTGGATCAAAATTTTGTTGTTGCTCAGCGGATTTATGAGCAATGTTTATAACTTCTTCATTTCTACCAACTTTGTTCCCATTCTCAAAAGAGAACTCAGGCTTTGATGGATCAGAGAACTGATGCCTGAAGTAATAGCATGAATTTAAATATAAAAAATGGTAAGTTAAATATATATGTATATAAAGTAAAAAATGTGTAGATATTCAAAAGTATTCATCTAGAGTAATTTTTAATTACCTTCTTAAGAATCTAGATTCCTTTAGGGAACTGACATGAGGTGAAGTGAAAACAGATGGAAGGGATGCAAAACTAAGCGAGTTGAATGTATGAGTAATGTGCATTGACTTAACGGGCTTGATAGGAGAAAGACTGTTGAGATAGTTAAAGACAGGGGAGTCCTGCATGTGCAAATAGATATATGTAAGAAAAAAATGCAGCACAAGACCAAATCCAAAGAAAAGTTATTATTCACAGGAAACTTCATATATAAATCACAATGTTGCATTACGAAACATTGAAATAAATATAATCTAACATTTTTAAATTACAATTATAGTCCACTCGAGTATGTATGTATGGTATGCTGTCTACTGGAAAAGCAAATCAGACTAAAATTAGGAAAAGACAGCTTACATCCAAGTTCACAAATATATTAAAAAAAGATAGCAATAAAATACCAAAAGGGGGTGGAGGAGAGAGGAGGAAGAAAATACAATAATAAGATTTAGAAAAGAATATTAAAATTTGTGAAGAAAATTTTCTGTGTGCACTTTAGACATGTATACAGATATACATGCATTAGTTTAAATCCATGAAGATCCCTACCCAAAATTTGCAGTAAATCTATTACTACTAGTTAAGCAGGAACAAATGGGGCATGGTGTTATAAAAATTAAACTTATATTATATAGACACACAAATAGTTATATATTCAAATTAAAAGAAATGCATAAATATTGAAACTCTGAAACTTTTTTGTGACCAATAAATAAGTATCTAGAAATTCTAGAATTGCTCCTTTCCAAATTGCTAGTAGGCATGATAAACAGCCATCTGAGTTGCTTCAAATTTTACACCAAAAATGCACTATGTAATAGAACACTACCTCCAATAAAACTCACAAAGTGAATGAGTAGTATATATACAGTCCCCCTGTCCCGAAAGAAGAATAACATTTTCAATGGAAATTAAAAAGCCAGTAGGACTCTATGACATATATAGAAAAAATTCAATCCCTTTAATTACATTTTAATCACCCATTCAGAGGCATTGTAAGAAAATTCCTCTGTGCAACACGCCAGGCCTCTCTCTCGGAGGTGGGTGCTGTGTTTGTGGGGGTATATAGAGAAAGAGAGAGAAATCACAGATATTGAACTCGATTTACAAAAAAAATAAACATCAATAAAATCTTCAATTCCATAGCTTTAAAGTAACTTAAAATTACCCAATTAAGATGAAAAAGCCCTAATTTCACAATAGATCAGAGAGCAGACAAACCAAAGTAAAGAAATCCCTCACAATGTCACTCATGTAAGTCAAACCCATAACAGACCATCCAACAAACACAGAAGATTCAGAAAATAACCCTCACAAAATCCACAAAAATCCGCAATTCACCCACTGGAAAAACAATTTAAACAACAAAAAAAACTGAAATTTTCATCAAATTAACAAATACCCAGATCTCAAAACCTCCCAATCAACCAAATAACACAAACCAAAACATCAATCCAAACACCCACAACTCAAATCTCAAAAAAAAAAATAAAATGAAAACTTTGAAAAGGGCCCAACTCACCTCAAATTTAGAGATTGTAGAAGCGATCGGTTTCCGCTCTGGGGTATCCATCACAACACCTCCTCCACCACCACCACTTTCTCTCTCTAAAATCAGTCCCTCCTCCCCCATTTTTCTCACTCTACAAACACAGCAAAAAGACACAGACTTTCTCTCTCTAAGAAAAGATGAGATTCAAGAAGAAGCGGGAAGGCGGGAGGATGAAAGGGAGAGAAAGTGAATGGAATAAAGATTTTCTCGTGCTGAGAAAACCAAACCCAACACTCGACCCTACCACCAGTCCAATACACATTTTTCACTTTCACAAACACTGATAAAAAATGAAAAGAGAACACAGGGACTGGTGAAATAAGGCAATAAAAACAAGCACGACAAAGGTAACGTACACTTGGAAGATCTATGAATTTAACCGGGAGGAATTTTACTCTTTATTTTTATTGGAAAATAGGTCCTTCAAGTTTTTGTTATTCATAATTTCCACCTCCCATTAGTTTTATTATATCCATTGACCTTGTCAATCTTTTACCACTGAAAAATTAACCAATTTTAGTTGTTAAGTTTGATCCATGTATATCCTCCATAGGTTTGTTTATGGCTTTGTCAAAACAGGGTGGGTCGGTCGGTCATCTCATTTTCACAATTACAATTTCATTTCATAAATTATTTTCAACATTAAAATATTATTTTCGTTGATATGAATAGTAAGTGAATCAGACACTTAATAAAGATATCAATTTTAATTATAGAAATAACAAATTCTTATATTATTTTAATTAATTTGGAGCGCTTTTAATAATGAGGTCTGATTAAAAAATAAATTACTCCCTCTGTTTTAAAAATCAAATTGTATCTCTAATTTTAAAATATATTTTTATGTATCTCTCTTGACTCTTATCATAAGAATGGTTTCTAATTATAGGCTTTTCAGCGTGTGAAATGCATGTCTATGATCTCACATCTTTTTTCTCCTAAAGTGATAGAAATGCCCGTAATATTTTACTATATGCTAATTCTTTTATATTTTTGAAGATTTAGTGTGTAGTTTTTAATTATTTTCTAAATTGTTTTTTCCTGCATGGAATACACGTCAATAGTTAATTATGTGCTCTCTAAACATGTCTTCCTAAGGTACAATTAGTGTGCATAATTGCTACAATCTTTAAAAAAAAAATTGAGATTGCTTAACATTACTTTACATGTTCGGGAATGACTTATTTTAAAATAATTTATAAGTTTTTTTAAGTTTTGACTTATAAGTAAAAACGTTCGGCATCAATTTAACTTATAAGTCAGAAATTAAATTAAAATAAGTTATGAAGGTGTTCATCTGTTCGACTCATAATGACTTATAAGTTAAAATAAATATAAAGATTATTAAAAAGAACATTAATAAAAAAGAGATAAAATAAAAGAGGGGTAAAATAGACATTACATTTGGTCAAACTAACTTATTTTAAAATGACTTATAAGTCATTTTTAAATAAGTCACAAATTATTACTTATTTTTTAACTTAAAACTCAACTTATAAGTCAAAAAATAAGTGGTTGTCAAACACTTTAATAGTAAAAAATAACTTATAAGTTGGTTTGACGGACTTATAAATTGTTCCAAAACAGGTCCTACTGCATGGTTAATTATAGTGATAATAATCACTTGGTCGGTATTTTAGAGCTCTTAGCCTTGAGCTTACCCAACATATTAACTTGTTATTTTCTTGATGCATGCATGGCTGAATATACTCATTGTTCTTCTTCACGTGAATTACAATGTCGATGAAATTTTTGGGGAAAAAGATAATAATTCAGGAAAGTAGTAAAGCCTTCCATTCAACATTATGAAGGTTAATGATTGACCGCTTCATTAAGTGCAAATTAATTTGAGAATTTCTAGGCATCTCTTTTTTATACTATTCACAATTAGAGAGAAATGAGATATAAAGAGAGTAGAAAAAAAATTATAATACACGAGATAAGGTCGAATTTTGCTCTTTCAATGTTAAATTACTCCCTCCATTTCAAGATTATATATAGAAAAAAGCAATTTAGAAAAAAGATTGCCCAATTATTTTTTTACCCGACCCTCTTTTTTTTAGATCCGCGTCTTTTCTTTTCCTCCATTCTCTGGGCGATATCATCCTGCGGTTGAAAACGAAAGTTCGGATTTTAACTTAAATCAGGCCTCCCGGACCAGATCCCTTCCGTATATATATATATATATATATATTCAACCTGTGCAGTGTTATAGCTTACACGTTAAGTAACTCAATTTTTGCATGAATAATATTTACTTTTTTAAACTATAAAGTGTCTTTAATTACTTAGATTTTTATTAATTATAGTTAGGTTTTATATTATTCTCTCCGTCCCTTAATATAAGACATTTTAGATAAATTTTGTTGTCTCTTAATATATGACGTTTTAGAATTTCAAGTAAACATTAATTGCTTAGTTTTCAATATTACCCCAAGTATTAAATATAACTTTGGTTCTCTCACTATTTTTTGCCCAATAAATAACAATCTATTTTTCCAATACAATGGCAATATAGAGATTTGATATTATATTTAATGTTATATAATTATTTCCTTAATACTTGTGCACAACTCTAAAAAGTCTTATATTAAATGACAGGAGTATTATGTTGTCATTATTAATTGTAATGAAATGAATGTGATAAAGGTATAGAATAATATGTTTAATTATGAGTAAGGGTGTAAACGAACTGAGTCCGTCCGAGTATTGAGTTGTTTAGATTTGGTTCACAAAATTTGTCGAATTTAAAATAAGGTTTGATTGAGACTCATTTAGCTACCGAGTCTAGCACGATTCTGAATCGAGCAGAATTTTGAATCGAGCACGAGCAGTTTGAATTTTTCAAACCAATATAATCCGAGTATCAATAGAAAATTATAATTTGAGAATGCTCGAATAATTTATCGAACTTTAAAATGTGCTCATAACTCATTTATATTTGAGTCGAGAAAGTTCGAGTAATTTATCAAACTTTAAAATATATTCATATTTGATTCATTTATATTTGAATTGAACTTTTAATCGAACGAATACGAATCAAACACGAACTGTTTATTTATTTTACAATCTTAACTATGAGTTGGTGAAAAAAAAAATGAGGAGACATGACACATTGGCTATAGCATTTAACATTATGGATATTGTCAACATAAGAACATAAATAAACAAAAGCGTGATTCTAACGTAACGGCCAAACTCAATTCCTTTGCGCGGGACATTTTGAAAATGCGGGCTATAGTACATTTGTGGTTCATAATACCAAATGGACCCTCAACACCCAAGATCCTCCTTAACCGACAGATGCTTCTACCATATTGACTTTTACAACCTTTTTGATCTAACGTGCTAGGCCACTATTATAATTCTGAAAGGACTAAATAATCATAATTAAATATTTATTTTTTATGAGATTATTTATAGGATAATTTAAAATAGTTTCGTGTTAATGTATTTGTTTTTTCAGGATTAATTAAAGGATTAGATAAAATAATATCGTTTGGACTATTACACCCTTACTAATAATAACATATTTTAAAATATAATTTAAACTTGTTTATACATCAAAAATAATGAACAATTAATTATAAATTTTTAAATACTGTTGAAATAAGTTAATAAGTTGGTAGTGCTTCACAATGCCAGTCTTCCTATATAACATTATCAATTTATCATAAATTAACATATAAATATTTCAAAATACATTATATGTGAAATATTAAATTTTTATTAGAAATCATCAAAACTAAAATTAGAAGAAAGTTTATATATATATATATATAGGTAATATAAAGATTAGATATTAATAAGTAATATATTTTTCTCTTATTTTCTCCTTGCAGTTTTAATTTCTTCTTTTTTATTTAAATCAACAAAATTAATTGTGATAATATAATTTTATATTTTATATTAGTCCTTCCTCCATCCTATGGATATAAGCTAACAACCTTCTCATAATAAGTAATACATGACGACTAGGGTCGTAAATGTTAATCGAAAAATTTGTATTCGTCCGCATCCGTATTCGAAAAAAATTGGATATTATTCGTATTCAAAAAAACGGATATATTCGTATTCGGTTTAAAAATATTCGCAAATAAACGGATGCGAATACGGATATAGGCGTATTTGTATACGTCTGACCGTAAATATATCCGACAGATAACAGATATCCGAATTCAAATCTGTATCCGAAATTCGTATCTAAATAACTTTTATATATATATATATATATATATATATATATATATATAACAAGCAAAATATTTTTTTTGAAAGTGGCATTCCTTATATAATAATTAGTTTTTATTATCATAAGAAGATTATTTTAAAAATATACCATTCCACTTCTAAAAAGTAGGAAATAACACTTTTATTCTAATATTAATAAATTGATTCAAGTATAGTTAATAGATTTTGATTATTATAAAGTTAAAATATCTAAAATGTATCATTTACCAATAAAATTATATAATAGAATAACAAAAACTATAGTTATTAGCTTGTTATAAGTTTTTTAATTTCAAAACTTACTTACAATGTTGGGAGGCGAGAACAATGAATAATATAATTTTATTATTAAAATGTGTTAATTTAGAATTAATATAGAAGGGGGTTGAATAATTAATTCACGTTTATGAATTTTCGGATGGTGGGAGTATTTCTCACTTTCATTTGCCCAATTATTTAAACATTAAAAATTCAAATATTTAAAGTGAGTTCAAAGTAAGTTTTGGATAAAGTTTGATTAACTAGTTGTCAATTGTCACATATACATTATAACTCGCACTCTCTATAAATATAATGAAATAAAATAAACTTTTTATAATTATATAAATTGTAATTTATGTATTGAGGATAAATTATAAATAAAACTTCTCATAAACATATTACTAAAGTTTTAATCAAGTATTTGAGAAAAAAATAATTAAATATTCAATGTAAAGTTTTGAATCTAATTATAAATTATAAATATTCATACATACTAAAGTATTACTCCACACACATAAAATGGACATCTAAACATTAATAAGTAAAACATTCATTTTGAAAGGTGTGACGCCCCCAAAATAGGTATACATCACCTATTCTGAGTCGCCAAATACATGGTACAGAATACAAATACAACCTTAAATATACAACATGAGCTGTGAGTTTTAATACAAATATTGTCTTCTAGACAGTATTTAAACTCAAAATAATTAAGTCATCAATATATTTATTATTACACTATTTCATAGAATAGTGAGGACTACTAATGTTATCATCTGGACCGTCACTCCGTTCCTCGACTAGTCCCTGCTACGTTCTCATTTCCTGAAGAGAACAATGAAAGCAAAAGGGTGACCTCAACTAGCCCAGTAAGAAATATTATTACTAAGATAATGCAGAATAAATTATCATTAACCTTCAACAGTGTTAAACTGATACAAAACTGTAGCGGAACAAGCAATCCATTAGAAGAGTCAAGTAGAGGATAAAATCTACTATCTTCTATGATTTAAAAGGTCTTTTTAACACTTTTATCGCTGAGACTCAGCTCAATAAATAATCCACATCATCTCTGCACTACGGCCAAGGATATTCATTACTATCACAACCACAAATTATCCATGCACTACGGGCCAAGGATATTCGTGTTTTCATCAATGGTCATGATCATGCCAACAACTGTCCATCAATGCACTACGGGCCAATGAAGACTTTTACCACATCATTTATAACATTACGGTCATGATTATACTGAATAATCCATGGTCATAATCGTACCAAGTCCATCTATGCACTATAGGCCACAGATGACTTTCAACATAATATAAACATGAGGATGATGACAATGACATAATAATTTAATAAAACAAGTTCAAGAATAAATTTTAAGGATTTATAAATTAATTTATCCAGGAACCAATAACGTCCAAATTGTCAACATGATATTGCTTTGTGGAGTAAAAATTCAAGAATGCTCAGAAGAATATTTTCATGAAAAGATACTGGATGAAGCGCAAATATCCAGGATATTCTACTAATTTTATGGAATATAGAAGCCAAAACTTTAACCAATTGAGTATAATAGAATATATATGAAACTGCAAATGGATTTTAGCCCACCATGCGGTAATCCACGTAGACAGATCATTTCCACAAGTTAATAAGGAATGAATACAAAGGATCATTCACCATGCATGCGGTAATCCACATAGAAAGGTTATTCCAACAGAGTAATAAAGAATGGAACCAAGTCATGCGTAAGCCGCACAGACATGATATTATAATAGAATAATAAAGAATGAAACCAGGTGTGACAACCCCAAAATAGGTCCATTCCATCCAACCCATTCTGAGTCGCCAAATACACATGGTACAGAAACAACTACAACTTTTACCACCCATAAGCTGTGAGTTTGAATACAAACATTATCATCTAGACAATATCCACATGCAAATAAATCCCCATCATAATTATTGATACATAATTTTACAAAAAAATAGTGAGGACTACTAAACAACTCTCTCTAGAACCTTCATTCCATACCCCGACTAGTACTCGCTACATTCTCGCCTCCTGAGAAGAAAAATGGAACAACAAGAAAAAGGGTGAGCTCAACTAGCCCAGTAAAGAATATTATGACTAAGATAATGTACAACAAATTATCCTTAGTCTTCAACAGGGAAAAATCTGATAGAATACAATAGACAACAAGTTTTAGATCAACAACTGCAGCGGAAACAACAATTCATTAGAAGAGTTAAGTAGAGAATAAAATCTACTAACATCTATGAATTCAAAAGTCCATCATCAATATTTTATCCCTGTAACATCAATCAATATATATCTCAAATCAAATCAAATATTCATCTTTGCACTACAGACCAAAGATATTCATCAGTCGGTCATGTTCAGCTAAACACCTGTTCATCTTTGCACTACGGGCCAAAGATATTCATCAATTGTTCATGTTCATCTCAACACCTGTACATCTTTGCACTACGGCCAAAGATATTCATAACAAAATCAACCATCTTTGCACTACAGGCCAAAGATATTCAGTAACACCATCATTTAGGATTGAGGATGATGAAAAATATTTTAAAGGAAACGAATCTAGTGAAACAAAATAACAAGTATTAAGGATTCGTATTTTAAACAATTTGAGTTCAAAAATACTTCATAAATAATCATACTGAAGTAAAATTCAAGAATGATCAAAACATAGATACAATCAAAGCTAGTATCCAGAATAGATATTTTGGACAAAAAGAAGAAATTTCATTTTTTGGTGAATAGTGTCGTATTCGTGAATAGTGCCGTATACGTGAATAGTGACGTATACGTAAATAGTAACTCCGACACCAAAAGATAGAAGTTTCATAAAAAACATCATCATGCTTCGTGAATAGTACTCGTGAATAGTAACTCGTGAATAGTAACTTATGAATAGTAACTCATGAATAGTAACCCCGACATGAAAAAGTTCCAAATTTGATAAAAATTTCAACCAACATTTCAGCATAATGATATTGAAGAAATAATATCATTTGAGAAGAAAATAACATCCTTTACCTCCAAAGATCAGTACTTCTAGCTGAAACACCGGATATAGGCTATGACTTGCACCGTATAGCAATACTCAAAGTATACTCAAAATACTCACAAGAATACGCTCGATAATATAGAGAGAGAAAACTTCAGTTTCTGGTGTGATTTTCAATTCTAACCTAAGCACCTATTTATAGGAAATTGCTTAGAACACCAAAGCAGAAAATTTAATTTAATATTATTATTATTTTTCCTAAAAATTTTTCTACGCATACCAACTGAATTCAGCCATCAACCACACATGCTAACCTTCTAGAAAGTAATTAAAAAACGTTTTTATTATTAAAAATATTTTAAACTTCCAAATATCAATTATTTCGGAACTCCGGAACTTCAATAATTCATAATAAATAGTCCTTTTGCCAGAAAATTCGAATCTCGCGAGTTTTTATAGGAAATTCAATTCTCTACAACTTTGCAGAAGAAAGTTTTTCCAAATTCCAAACAGAAATTGACCGAAATCCATAAACGGACGATTTTACAGACTATAATCAAATTTCAGTCAATAATTGTGTCCACCAACACACAGAATATGTGTTAAACATTTAATGCCACAAAAATACTCTTCCTCCTCATATACTCATATATCCCACATTCATCGTAAAAATATCATCGTTAATATATTATTAAAATAATATATTTAAATGAATTATTTTATCAGAAAAAGATAAAATATTAATTTTCAGCAATTGTCACATTAAAAATTTTCTCCATCTATATCCACATAAAATCAATATTTTCCTCATCATATAAATCAATAATTAATTATTCACAAATAATATTACAGAATCACAATATTGGCAATCAGGCAGTTCCCAGGAAAGGGGGGGCTTTCCAATAAGAATTTCTCCTTACTGGCGCGCAATTAGGTGACCAAACCTCTCCTTAGACAGAACTTTCTAGACATTGCCAATAATGTTATCTAATAATATTATTCAGATAATATGAGTTATTGCTTCGATAATGAAAAATACTGTGTAGTGACAATTATTGAAACAACAGTAATATAAAATATCAATACAGCAATTATTGAACCAATAAAATAAAATACTGAACAATAATTACTGTAACAATTATTGAGTAGTGTCTTCTTACGTAAGAATCAATAATTGGTGCAATACCGTGTGCTACTGTGCAACAACGCGTATTACTGTGTTTTAACCACCGGGTATTCCAACAGTATTAACGGTAACAACTACGCCGTTTTTTATAAACAACTTATACTTGTCGTTTTCTTCATCCAATCGCTTTCCGTTATGGGGCTCACAAAAGACTGCGCCGTCGTACGAATATTCCCCGACAGCAAGAATATTCCACGACCAAACGAATATTCTCCGACAACAATAAATATTTTATAACCACCAGTTTATTTAAAATATTTGCGCAGTTTACCCATAACGAACCACATTAATCAAATCAACCCTTACTATTTAAAAATAATAAATAAAGGAAATTCCTTTTTATTTAAAAAAATTTCGGGGTCTTACAACCTCCCCTCCTTATGAAATTTCGTCCCCGAAATTGACGTACGTAACTAGTGTTTCGAAAAGGTAAAGATACCTCGCTTTCATTTCCGTTTCCAGCTCCAAGGTCATTTCCTCTATAGCATGATTCCTCCACAAAACTTTAACTTGTGGTATGACCTTCGTGCGTAGGTCATGCTCCTTCCCATCCCACATCTTGACAGGTACCTCCTCGTACGTTAAGTCTTCAGCTATTTCGTCCGGTTCTAACTCAATAACATGGTTCGAGTCGTCCACATCGGTACATAAAAAAAACGTTATAAACACGCGACATACTTGGCGATAAAATGAGTCTATAGGCCACAGTTCCTATTCGATCAAGAATTTATAATGGATTAATAAATCGAAGGTTTGAGCTTTGCTCACATCGCCAATTCTTGCTTTTGGAATAACAACTCCTTCTTCAAATTCATCAGCTCCAGTGTGTAGCTTGAACATCTTTAACTTTATTGATTAGAGTCGATTATACTCGTATATCATCACGTAGATACCTAGAGTTTTCATCTCCATCTCTATTATTTGTAAATTATACGAAATGAGTCTTTGACAATATCGTACTCGTACTCGTATACGATCTTTTACTCAACACGTCAGCTACCACGTTCGTTTTTCCAAGATGGCATGGTCAGATCATGTGCTGAAATGAGTCTCCTCTTGAGTTCTTCGAAGATCTTCCCACATTCCTTGCTCCATTCGAATTTTGTATCTCTACGAGTCAGCTGCGTTAATGGAATAGCGATTCGAGAATATCATTCAACGAATCTCCGATAATAATCAACTAAGCCTAGAAAGCTACGTATTTCGATTAACGACTTAGGTTGTTCTCAACTGTGACTCATATCCCAACCTTGGATAGCACGTTACAATGACACCTATCAGTTTACTATCGCACGAATATTGTGTCCCCTACGAAGAGTCTGGCTTCGGTGCATTCCACAAAGGAAGTCACCAGATAAAGGCTCGGGTATCAACTTCTACAGTTGAGTTTTTAACTCCTGAAGTTCAATAGGAGACATTCGATATGAGATTTTAGAAATGGGTTTTGTACCGGGTTCAAAGTCGATACAAAATTCAATATCACACTTTGGGAGTAAGCCAAGAAATTCTTCAGAAAATTCACTAACAACAGAAATATCATTCAAATTTGACGTACTTTTGTTCAAGTCCATGACATTGGCTAATAAAACATGACATCCATTTTTCAATAAACGAATGATTTCATGGCTTGATATAAAAATGTTTGACTTCAATGGTTTGATTGCTTGAGTTTGAATATCAGGTTGCTTAGGAATATAAAAACTAACAACCTTTCGAAAGCAATCAATTTTGGCATGATGAGTTGTTAACCAATCAATCCCCAAAATCACATCAAAAGCAAGTATCTTTAAAGAGATAAGATCAATAGGTAATGTGATGGTGCCAACTTGAATAAAACAAGATTTCTAAACAATGGATGTAATGAAAGTTTCTCCTAACGGAGTCTCCACAGATAGGTCAAAGTCTAATTTTTCCGAAGTCAAGTTCAAACGTTGAACGCAAGCAAGAGAGATAAAAGAATGGGTAGAACCGGTATCTAGTAAGGTATAAACTTCGCAAGAATTATAATTAACTAACTCGTGCTAACTTCGTTCGGGTTCCTCGCATTTTGACCGGTCACGACAAACGCTCTTCCAGGAACCGTTGACTTTGACTTTTCTGGGATAACCTTTTGAATCACCGTCCCCGCTGGAATTGGTTTCGCTACCGTACACTCTCGAGCGATATGTCCTTCCTTTCTACAATTATAGCATACCTTGAACTGTTGTGGGCAGTTTGGGCTGATATGTCCCTCTTTCCCGCATTTGTAACATACGACCGGTGGTCTTTCTCCTCCCTTGGAACCAGTTGCTACTGGTGCTGACGTCTTCACATGGTCGTTGTTGAATCTCCTCTTTTTAAAATCTCCTCCTGACTCGCTTCTTCTATTTTCATGGTCGTGATTACCACCAGAGTGGTTACCACCTTTGCCCGTATTCTTCTTTCTCCGCTGGTTATCGTTATTCTGATGACTGCTATCTTCGGTATGATCCTGGTTATGGTCCCTCGGTTGAACGTACTCATTATCTCGCTCTAACAATTGAGCCCTGTTGACAACATCTGAATAGAGAGAAAATTTATGAGAAATGAGATACTGACGTATGTTGGGTTTCAAACCTCTCAGAAACATCCGCGTCATACGTTCCTCATTCTCCACCAAATGAGGTGCAAACCTGGATAACTCCGCGAACTTCGCCTCGTACTGGGACACCGTCTTGTTATTCTGCTCTAGTCTAATAAACTCCACTTTCTTCATATGGCGAATACTTTCAGGAAAGTATTTTTCGTTGAAAAGTTTCTGAAATGTCTCCCATGACATGCTGAGTGCGGCTAGATGTGTACGCTTCACAGACTCCCACCAGTAGTCTGCCTCGCCACGGAACATAAAGGTGGCGAATGGAACCTTCTGTTCCTCCGTGCATCCCAAGACATCGAATATCTTGGTAATTTGCTTGATCCACGTCTCCGCATTAATCGGATCCGGCTTTCTCAAAAATTCTGGTGGTCCCAACTCTTTGAACTGCTTGGCTGTGACAAGCCGCGCGTTGTTATCATTACCACCTGTATTTTGTACACGAGTCTCCTTCGTCTGATTTTGCATGAACCGCAAAAAGCTTCTAAACATCCCGTCGTTCATCATCTGCTCAGTGGCGTTGTTCACAGGAGGAACATTGCCAGTCTGCTGCACGTTCTCCTCGTTGGTAAGTACAGGCATCTCCACGGTCTCATTTACTCCACTGTTAATATTCTCAGTCGACATTCTCAAATACTGTCATAAAACAAAGGTTAATTAAGGAAATCAATGTATCACATAATATCCCTATATACTGACCAACTAACAAATAAGCTTAGGTAGGACACACTAGCGAAGGATTTACTCGTCTCTCCCCTCCTAGTTTTATTCCCCGATCTCCGCCAGAGATCATATCCCTGAGCTCTGATACCAACTGTGACAACCCCAAAATAGGTCCATTCCATCCAACCCATTCTGAGTCGCCAAATACACATGGTACAGAAACAACTACAACTTTTACCACCCATAAGCTGTGAGTTTGAATACAAACATTATCATCTAGACAATATCCACATGCAAATAAATCCCCATCATAATTATTGATACATAATTTTACAAAAAAATGGTGAGGACTACTAAACAACTCTCTCTAGAACCTTCATTCCATACCCCGACTAGTACTCGCTACATTCTCGCCTCCTGAGAAGAAAAATGGAACAACAAGAAAAAGGGTGAGCTCAACTAGCCCAGTAAAGAATATTATGACTAAGATAATGTACAACAAATTATCCTTAGTCTTCAACAGGGAAAAATCTGATAGAATACAATAGACAACAAGTTTTAGATCAACAACTGCAGCGGAAACAACAATTCATTAGAAGAGTTAAGTAGAGAATAAAATCTACTAACATCTATGAATTCAAAAGTCCATCATCAATATTTTATCCCTGTAACATCAATCAATATATATCTCAAATCAAATCAAATATTCATCTTTGCACTACAGACCAAAGATATTCATCAGTCGGTCATGTTCAGCTAAACACCTGTTCATCTTTGCACTACGGGCCAAAGATATTCATCAATTGTTCATGTTCATCTCAACACCTGTACATCTTTGCACTACGGCCAAAGATATTCATAACAAAATCAACCATCTTTGCACTACAGGCCAAAGATATTCAGTAACACCATCATTTAGGATTGAGGATGATGAAAAATATTTTAAAGGAAACGAATCTAGTGAAACAAAATAACAAGTATTAAGGATTCGTATTTTAAACAATTTGAGTTCAAAAATACTTCATAAATAATCATACTGAAGTAAAATTCAAGAATGATCAAAACATAGATACAATCAAAGCTAGTATCCAGAATAGATATTTTGGACAAAAAGAAGAAATTTCATTTTTTGGTGAATAGTGTCGTATTCGTGAATAGTGCCGTATACGTGAATAGTGACGTATACGTAAATAGTAACTCCGACACCAAAAGATAGAAATTTCATAAAAAACATCATCATGCTTCGTGAATAGTACTCGTGAATAGTAACTTATGAATAGTAACTCATGAATAGTAACCCCGACATGAAAAAGTTCCAAATTTGATAAAAATTTCAACCAACATTTCAGCATAATGATATTGAAGAAATAATATCATTTGAGAAGAAAATAACATCCTTTACCTCCAAAGATCAGTACTTCTAGCTGAAACACCGGATATAGGCTATGACTTGCACCGTATAGCAATACTCAAAGTATACTCAAAATACTCACAAGAATACGCTCGATAATATAGAGAGAGAAAACTTCAGTTTCTGGTGTGATTTTCAATTCTAACCTAAGCACCTATTTATAGGAAATTGCTTAGAACACCAAAGCAGAAAATTTAATTTAATATTATTATTATTTTTCCTAAATTTTTTTCTACGCATACCAACTGAATTCAGCCATCAACCACACATGCTAACCTTCTAGAAAGTAATTAAAAAACGTTTTTATTATTAAAAATATTTTAAACTTCCAAATATCAATTATTTCGGAACTCCGGAACTTCAATAATTCATAATAAATAGTCCTTTTGCCAGAAAATTCGAATCTCGCGAGTTTTTATAGGAAATTCAATTCTCTACAACTTTGCAGAAGAAAGTTTTTCCAAATTCCAAACAGAAATTGACCGAAATCCATAAACGGACGATTTTACAGACTATAATCAAATTTCAGTCAATAATTGTGTCCACCAACACACAGAATATGTGTTAAACATTTAATGCCACAAAAATACTCTTCCTCCTCATATACTCATATATCCCACATTCATCGTAAAAATATCATCGTTAATATATTATTAAAATAATATATTTAAATGAATTATTTTATCAGAAAAAGATAAAATATTAATTTTCAGCAATTGTCACATTAAAAATTTTCTCCATCTATATCCACATAAAATCAATATTTTCCTCATCATATAAATCAATAATTAATTATTCACAAATAATATTACAGAATCACAATATTGACAATCAGGCAGTTCCCAGGAAAGAGGGGGCTTTCCAATAAGAATTTCTCCTTACTGGCGCGCAATTAGGTGACCAAACCTCTCCTTAGACAGAACTTTCTAGACATTGCCAATAATGTTATCTAATAATATTATTCAGATAATATAAATTATTGCTTCGATAATGAAAAATACTGTGTAGTGACAATTATTGAAACAACAGTAATATAAAATATCAATGCAGCCATTATTGAACCAATAAAATAAAATACTGAACAATAATTACTGTAACAATTATTGAGTAGTGCCTTCTTACGTAAGAATCAATAATTGGTGTAATACCGTGTGCTACTGTGCAACAACGCGTATTACTGTGTTTTAACCACCGGGTATTCCAACAGTATTAACGGTAACAACTACGCCGTTTTTTATAAACAACTTATACTTGTCGTTTTCTTCATCCAATCGCTTTCCGTTATGGGCCCCACAAAAGACTGCGCCGTCGTACGAATATTCCCCGACAGCAAGAATATTCCACGACCAAACGAATATTCCCCGACAACAATGAATATTTTATAACCACCAGTTTATTTAAAATATTTGCGCAGTTTACCCATAACTAACCAAATTAATCAAACCAACCCTTACTATTTGAAAATAATAAATAAAGGAAATTCCTTTTTATTTAAAAAATTTTCGGGGTCTTACACCAGGTCATGCGTAATCCGCATAGACAGGATATTCGAACAGAATAATAAAGAATGGAACCAGGTCATGCGTAATCCGCACAGACAGAATGTTTCAATAGAATAATAAAGAATGGAATAACAACAGAATTCACCAAGCATGCGATAGACCGCACAGACAGGTTATTCCAACAGAATAATAAAGAATGGAATAACAGAAGAATTTCACCATGTATACGGTACTTCGCATAGACATGTTATTCCAACATAATAATAAACAATTGAATAACAACCCTTACGAGTATTAAAAGAAAATAACTCTCTTCATGAATACGAAAGAATAATACCCCTTACCTTAAAAAGAAGAGTATTCCGAATTTCACTATTTTCTACGCTCAAAGCTTTCTTGAACTCTAAAGAAATACGCTCAAGATTATAGAAGAAGAATTCTCTGAATTTCTGGTGTGTTTTCCAATTCTAACTAAGCATCCTATTTATAGGATAATGGAAAGGATACTATGCAATAAAATATAATATATTCTATTTATAATTTTATAATAAAACAAAATTTATATTTAAAATCTAATAAAACAAATAACTTTATAAAAGTATTATGTTTTATATAAAAAGATTTTTGTGACTCCCCCAAAATTAGGTATTAATCACCCATCTTGAGTCGCCAAATATATGGTACACAATACAAATACAAATTTAACTATACAGCTGTCGTGTAAAATATGACAAAACATAAACTGAGAGTTTAAACAAGAATACTGCCTTCTAGACAATATCCATTCTCAATGGAGTCCTCATAGACAGTATACAAACTCAAATTCAGTCCTCATTACATTTATTATCATACTATTTAACAAAATAGTGAGGACTACTAATGTTATCATCTGGACCGTCACTCCGTTCCTCGACTCGTCCCAGCTATATTCTCATTTCCTGAAGAGAACAGTGAAAGGAAAGGGTGAGCTCAACTAGCCCAGTAAGAAATATTATGACTAAGATAATACAGAATAAATTATCATTAGTCTTCAACAATGTTAAACTGATAATATACAATAGACATCAAGTTTAACTGCAGCGGAATATGCAATCCATTAAAAGAGTCAAGTAGAGAATAAAGTCTACTATCTTTTAGGTTTTAAAAGGTTTTCATCAATTTTTATCGCTAAGACGCAGCTTAATAAATAAACCACCACATCTAATCATCCCTGTACCACGGTCAAGGATTTTTATTAAATCATCAATGGTCATGACTATACCGAATAAACCCTGGTCATAATCATACCAAAAACTATTCATCAATGCATTACAGACCACTGAGGACTTTTATCACATTATTTATAACATGTCATGATTATACCGAATGATCCCTGGTCATAATCATACTAAGTCCATCTATGCACGTAAGCCAAAGATGACTTTCAACATAATATAACATGAGGATGATGACAATGACATAATAATTCAATAAAACAAGTTCAAGAATTAATTTATCCAAGAACCAATAATGTCCAAATTGTCAACATGATACTTCTTTGTAGTGTAAAATTCAAGAATGCTCAGAAGAATATTTACATGAAAAGATACTGGATGAAGCGCAAATATCAAGGATATTCCACTAATTTCATGGAGTATAGAAGTTAAAATTTTAATCAACTGAGTATAATACCGAATGGAATAACAAAAGATATCATCATGCATGCGGTACTTAACATAGACAGGTTATTCCAACAGAATAATAATAACGGAACCAGGTCAGGTGAAATTCACACCGACAGGATGTTCCAACAGAATAATAAGGAATGGAATAACAACAGAAATCACCATGCATACGGTACTTCGCATAGACAGGTTATTCCAACAGAATAATAATAACAGAACCAGGTCAGGTGAAATTCACACCGACAGGATATTCCTACAGAATAATAAAGAATGGAATAACATAAGAATTTCACCAAGTATATGGTATGCCGCGTATACAGGTTATGTATAGGGTATGCCACACATACAGGTTATTCCAACAGAATAATAAAGAATGGAATAACAGAAGTTCTCTTCATGAATAAGAAAGAATAACACCCCTTACTGTAAAAGAAACTGGATATAAAAGTAGTGAAGTAGCAGAATACTCTTTCTCTCCATAATTTTCTCTCTATAGCTTCTCTCTATAATTTCTCTCTCTAGAGTTTCAATGAATTCTTAAGAAATAATGAAGGAATGAGCTTCTATTTATAGAAAAACTAAGAGTGGCTCTTGGTCTTAACGAAGGGTCAAAATAACTCTTGGTAATATTGAAGAGACAACTACTATTTGCGAAGGGGTAATTAACTCTTGGAACACCGAAGAGGCAAATAACTCTTGGAAAGCTGAAGGATCAAGTTACTATTAAAACTCATGAATAGTAACTCCGACACGAAAAGTTCCCCAAATACCCGATTGAACAATATAACCTCCAGACATCAATTATTATCGAAATAAATGTCAATTTTCACTAACACAAATAATTTTAACACAATGAAACTATCAAATTCATCTTTAATCAACACGAACTTATCCATCATTAATATCATAACTCACAATATTTAACAACTAGGTCGTTCCCAGGAAAGAGGGGGATTTCCAATAAGGATTTCTCCCTATTGGCGCGCAATTAGGTGACCAAACCTCTCATTGACATAACTTCTAGACATTATAAATATTGCAATTTAACAATATGAATAACTTTGTCGTCTCAATTATTAATTTAATAATATAACATATTATGCACATGATACTGTGACAATAATTAGATCAATAATATGAGAGATATGATGCAGCAATTACTGTAGCAATAATGCAGTATAACTGAGTGACTTCTTACGTAAGCATCAATAATCAATACCGTGTGCTACTATGAAACCACACGTATTACTGTACTTTTACTACCGGACAGTTCAACAGTATTAATGGTAAAACATCCGCCGTTATTTCCATAAAATATTTTTGTCGTTTTCTAACTACGACAGTACTTCTGTTGTGGGGTCCACCAATGATTGTGCCGTCGTACGGATATTCCTGACAAAAAGAATATTCTCCGACCAAACGAATATTTATAACAACTTGCATAATTTGCAAAAATTTTAAATACTACCCATAACTATAACACTATCTCAAATCCACACCATAATATAAAAAAATATTTCGCGAAATTTAAATCTTTATTTATAAAATCTGGGGTCTCACAAATTTACTATGCAGGCACTATACAAATACTATGCATAATAAAATATAATATATTCTATTTATAATCAAATAAAACAAAACTTTACAAAAAGTGTTCTGTTTTATATAAAAAAAATTCTGTTTTATTACATTTATAATAATAATAAAACAAAATTTATATATAATATATATATATATATATAAACTTCCGTGACTTCCCATATCCCCCCCTCCATTTTTCTTTCGTGGGCCCCACATGTGGACCCACCTTTTAAAAAATTCCATAAAATAAGCAAAATTTCATAAAAATTACATTAATAATTTTAACAACATTTATCACCTTTATTATAATTCACAATATTAATCGATCAGGTCGTTCCCAGGAAAGAGGGGGCTTTCCAATAAGGATTTTTCTTTATTGGCGCGCAATTAGATGATCAAATCTCTCCTTGACAGGACTTCTAGACATCGTTAATATTGCAAATAATAATATTAATAACTTTGTCGTCTCAATTATTGATTTAATAATATATAAAATATTGACAATAATTAAATCAAATAACGTGAGATACTATGCAGCAATTACTGTAGCAATAATGAACAAAACTGACTTCTCACGTAAGCATCAATAATCAATACTGTGTGCTACTATGCAACCACGCGTATTACTGTACTTTTAATACCAGGTGTTTCAACAGTTAACGGTAAAACTTCCGTCGTTATTTTTATAAAATATTTTTGTTATTTTCTCAATCCGACAATAATTCCGTTGTGGAGTCCACCAATGATTTTGCCGTTGTACGAATATTCCCTATTAAAACGAATATTCCTCGACCAATCGAATATTATATAACAACTTGCGTACTTGCAAAATTTATAAATATTACCTACAACTATAACATTATATCAAATCCACATCATAATATTAAAAAAATATTTCTAGAAATTTAAATCTTTATTCATAAAATTTGGGGTATCACAAAAGGATTTCAAAAATGATAAAAATTTATTTAAATTATAATTTAGAACATTGATGATTGTATTTAAATATTTATTAAATATAAATAAATTAACACTCTTTCATTTATAAACTATATTTTAAAACTCGTTATTTTTTTATTCTAGTTATAGTTACGGCTGTAAATGGTAACCGAAAAATTCGTATTCGTCCGCATCCGTATTCGGAAAAAATGGATATTATTCGTATTTGGTTTAAAGATATCCGTAAATAAATAAGTACGAATATTGTTATATTCGAATCCGTATATATCTGTTTACACCCTTAATGACGACAACATGCAACAATATATTAAAAAAATGTAAGTCATTTTAGAAAAAAAGAGGAAATTTTAGAAAAAGGTTGAAGTTAATTTTGTTTATAACTTTTAGTCTTAAATAGTGGATATTATAATACCTAGTTGAACATGTTATTAAATAATTACTCATGTTAAACTATTTTATAATATTTAGACTAATAATCTCAAGTCCAAATTTAAAAATAAACAAGACATTTGAGATTAATAGTCATATCCCAAGTATAATCTTTGCTAATAAACATATCCCGGAGAAAAATAAAATTTATAATAAATACTTTATGAAGAATATTTAATGTGGTTTATGCATGGAATTAAGGGGAAATGAAAGTAAATCACCAAACTAGTTTTGTTATAACGTTTTCCTTAAAAAAATATTGACTTGGCAACTTATTGTAGGGATTAAAAACATGAATATTTAATGGTTTTTATATTGAATTTATATAATTTTTTCAGTTAAATAAATAGGGTTATTACTCGTATTATGACAGTTTAGTAGGGCAAATTAGAATAAGTATTCAGTTTATTTGTGTTTGGAATATGTTGAGGATATTTTTTTTAATGAAACAAGGATAATTTGTTATTCCAACTTCCAAGTTATTTTTTATAAATAATAAATCAAAAAATTATATACCATAACCGTATCCAACCACACCAACCCAAAAAAGGAAATAAGAAAAAAAAATGACAGCACATCAAAAACTTAAGAAAATAGGCAGACTGTAGATTTGTGAAATGGTTTGTTGGGTTGTTCACATCAAGGCCATAAATTCAATTATTAAGACAGCACGTCAAACAATATATATATACTAGCTGGGTCCCGTGTCTCCGACATTGTATGGGCAGTGAGATTTATCTCAAACTTAGAACGGTTCAGATGATTTATTAAGTGAGTGGGGAATTCAAAATCATTATTAGATAGATTAGATAGATAGATGTATTTTATTAGATAGATGTATGGACGGTGAGATTTATCTCAAACTTTGGACGGCCCAGATGATTTATTGAGTGAGCGGGAAATTCAAAATCATTTGTATTTTATTAGATATATATATATATATATATATAGGATTCCATCCACAGCAACCGGTTATTGGGGAGCAACCCCTCTTGGCCCAGCCGCTACAACCTGTACCGGCCTTGGACAAATTTTTTTTATAAGCCTCTACAGGTTGTAGCGGCTGGGCCAAAAGGGGTTGCTCTCAACAACCAGTTGCTGTGGATGGATAACCTATATATATATATATATATAATTAGATTGACCTTATATATATCATTAATTAGCTCAATAATCCCATGGAGTATATATCTTACATTTACAGCTATGATAAGCAAAGGTCAATGGTTGGTTCAACTAATTATTAAGACATTTGATACACCCATTTTTTTTTATAAAATTATAAAAGATACTTCCGTCCTCAAAAGAATAAATAAAATATATTTTTTACACATATTAAAAAAAATATTTTTTTAAATCTACTTTTTAATAACTCCACGTGATTATATAACTAGCAATAAATATTTTTATTTAAATTTATTTAACTTTTAATTTAATAGTAATTACACAATAATAAAATTAAGATGATAGATTGGGCATTCTGCCATTATATGATACTAGTCCTTACTCAGCACAGATAATTTAGGATCGAGAGAAAAAGTAAGGGGATAAAAAAAATTATAAAATTTTTAAAAAATTATAAGTGTTACACAGCTTCAAGAAATGTAGTTTTTTTATCACTCTCTTTATAAAAAATAAATATACCATCATAAAAGAATGTTTTGAACTAAATAATTTAATAAAAAAAATACACTATTATTTTTAAAATTATTTATTAATAAATATATTTTAAATTATTGAGAATATGTAAATTAGGATATAGGTTGTAATGAGCATATAACCCAAATGGACTTGAGCATGCAAGAAATGATAAAAAGGAAAAAAAAAACATATTGGAATTGAACAAACTTTACAAAATTATTACTTCAACCTTTAACTTTTGACTTTGTCATAAAATCTTAAGGGGTAGATACCCTTTATTTTAGGCCAAGTGGTCCTATTTATTACATAAAGGAGTCCATCCCTATCACGTGACCCATCTTAAATACTACTACTAGTAATGAAATAGTACTAACATTACCCAACAAATTATCACTCCACTATATGCAATTATACACCTGTACTTTCTTTCCCACATTCTCTGTGACTGCCATTTAGTATCATAGTGTTCATCCCATGCGTGGTCTGGCACGTGACTACATTTTCTCTCTCCTCACCCTTGTACTCCGACACGTGTCAGTAACCCAGAGTCTTTAATTAATCCCAAAAAAATATACTAGTATATTATTATTAGAAACTTAGTCCAGTAATTAGCCTGTGATTTAGAACTAATCTCAGTGTCTTATCCTTGTAGACTTTTTGGCAGGTGTCAGATTCTATTTCGAAATTAAATTAAATTAAAATTGGTTGTTGACTAATTGTATTGTATACACAACTTGATGAGGACATGACATGCGTGGACTCAAATAAGACTAAAGGGACGTGGGGATTAAGCAAGGCTAGGACAAAGAGATTCAAACAAGGACTCAATGGAATGATCCAAGATGTTTGGACAGAAGCTAACGCAAGAAAACCCAAAGAAAAGGATGAGACACAAGTTTGGATAAATTTGATACAAGCCCAAATTAAAGTCCAATCTAGCAACCACGGACCAATCAATTCAGCAACTTGAATGAAAAGCATAAATTAAAAGATGTGGGCCCAGATTTATTCTAAGAGGAATTGGTATCACGTGGGCTGCATGGTATCACGTGGGATGGGGCTGCATGGTATCACGTGGGCTGCATTATAGCTAACCTCACATTATCAGACTTTGTGGTAAATGAATGATGCTGGCAAGTATTATAGCTAACCTCGGCAAGCGTGCCACTATCCAATTCCTTAATATGGTTCACGTGGGATTCTTGTTGCAATTTATCAGAAACATGCGGCAGAGATATTTTTTTTTACATGA
This sequence comes from Panax japonicus, assembly GCA_020205505.1. Classification (NCBI taxonomy): domain Eukaryota; kingdom Viridiplantae; phylum Streptophyta; class Magnoliopsida; order Apiales; family Araliaceae; genus Panax; species Panax japonicus. The sequence goes on from CM035103.1 coordinate 55,277,067, forward strand.
CAATTGAAGGATTTTTATATTTTAATAATTCTATTGTAATTAGAATTTATTTTTATTAGAATTTCTGTTCAAAGTGACTTCTATTAGAGTTATAGATTATTAGGATTTGGATTGTTTTGAGTAGTATAAATAGAGGTCCAAGTTATGTAATCAAATACATTATACATTATTATTTTATTCAATATAATTGAGAGTTTATTCTCTACTTTTGGTTCTTTGAAGAATTCCTAAGAAATTAGTAGTTTCTTAGTTTTTTTCTTTGAGATTCAATTTGACTTATCATACAACAATTCATAGTTGTGTGTGGCGTCTTCTACCGCATCAATCGTCGATTGTACCGAGATTACCGCTTCAATATAAGCGAGGGGTCAAGGTGTCGTTGGTGTTCATTCAACGCAGATTTCCAAACGCGAGCAATTGTACCAAGATTACCGTCTAAAGTATAGACGAGGGGTTAAGGTGTTGCAAGCAATTCACCCAACAACTGTGCTAGAAACGGTCCGGGCGACGACCACCTCACGCAAGCGTGCCGTGGAGTCTATCATTTGGTATCAAAGCCAAGCCTTCTTCTAGCGAGTTACCTATCTTTAATTTTCTGTCGAAATATATATTGCAAAAAAAAAAAAATTAATAAAAAAAAAAATAAAAAAAAATTCAAATTCTATTTCCATTGTGCTAACCAAATTTGTAGCACACCGTTAAATCATCAAATTCCAACCAAGAGTTCATACCGTTCCATCATCATCAATTTTGAAGCGAAGCTATAATTTACAAATCTAAAGCGTACAAGAGGAGTACAAGGCAATCGATCGGTGATGTTGTGATATTCTGATAGTTACACCATCTATAATTTTGTTTCGTGATAAGTAATTTTGAATTGATTAGTAAAACCAAGAATTTTGCTAGGGAATTCAATAAGAACCTATTAGAGAGAATATTTGAGGTAAAAGGCTTAGTGGTGAGATTAATTGAGGGTAAAAGCCAATTTATTGAGAGTATACACGAGTGTACCATTGATTCGAGAGAAACACGCAGGGAGTGGTGAGAAAATTATTTTCTACTAACCCTTATTTTGCAGGAAATATGTCTAGCTCGAAAGATAAAGGGACTTATGAGGAACAACCCTCAACAGCTGAATTGAAATTCCAGATAGAAGCCATGCATAAAGAATGGGATCGAAGATTGAGGAAGACTATGGAGCAAATGCAAGAACAATTAGAAGAGATGAGGGTGTCTATGGCGGCGCTATCCCACAACACTAATGGGATGCATAACAAGAAGAGGGAACAACAAATTGACGCAAGAAAGGAAGACCCTTACGATGAGGACAGCAGTGCAGCAGAAGATCGTGAATCTAATTTTTCACATCAAAGACACAGAGGTGCTAGGGAAAGAGGAGGTCGGTACAGAGAAGATGGCAATTTGGATAGCATAAAAATGAAGATTCCAGCTTTCCAAGGCACGGGTGATCCAGAGGCCTATTTGGATTGGGTAACCAAGATGGAGCGAATCTTTGACTGTCACAATTATTCAGACCTTAAGAAAGTCAAACTGGCCGTTACAGAATTTTCTGGATATGCATTGATATGGTGGGATCAGTTGGCAGCTAATCGAAGAAGGTGTGAAGAGCGGCCAATTACGACTTGGGCAGAGATGAAAGCTATCATGAAAAAGAGGTTTGTACCAGCATACTATCAACGGGAGATCATTCGTAGTTTACAAACTCTTAAACAAGGGAGTCGAAGTGTGGATGAATATTACAGGGAGATGGAGATGTTGAAGGATCGGGCTAATGTGATTGAGGATAATGAAACAGCGATGGCTAGGTTCTCGGCAGGACTGAACTGGGAGATTGCAGACTTGGTTGAGCGGCAACATTATTTAGAGTTAGAAGAATTGGTCCATATGGCTACCAAGATAGAGAAACAACTCAAGAGGAGAGTAGGACAACGAGGACAATCTAATACTAGTTCATCATGGAGACCTAATTTGGCAAAGCGAGAGGAAAAGACATTTGCGATCAAACCAAAGGTGGAACCTAAACAAGGATCAACTAGCCGAGAGATACAAGGTAAAAATGAACAACCTTCTTTTGGTCGTAATAGGGATATTGTATGCTTCAAGTGTCAAGGAAGGGGACATATTTCTAGCCAATGTCCAAATCAGAGAAAAATGTTATTACTTGACAATGGAGATGTGGAGACCGAGGGGGAAGATAGCGACACCGATTCTATGCCACCATTAGAGGAGATAGGTGAGGATGCGATACATGGTGAAATTCTGGTTACAAGAAGAGCACTTAGTACGCAGGTTAAGGAGGAGAGCAGTGAACAGCGAGAAAATCTATTCCATACTCGATGTCTTGTGAATGGAAAAATTTGTTGTGTAGTCATAGATGGAGGCAGCTGTACAAATGTGGCAAGCACTACGATGGTGGAGAAATTGGGAATATCTACTACCAAACATCCACAGCCGTATCGTTTGCAGTGGCTCAATGATAATGCAGATATTAAAGTAACCAAACAAGTCTTAGTTCCATTTGTTATTGGTCGGTATGTTGATAAGGTATTGTGTGATGTGGTACTTATGCAGGCAGGACATATATTGTTGGGTAGACCATGGCAATTTGATAAGAGGGTTCAACATGACGGGTTTACCAACGTATATTCATTCGTTCATGACAAGAAGAAGATCTCTTTGCGTCCTTTATCACCACAACAAGTACATGAAGATCAAATTCATTTGCAGAAAGATTATGTACAAAGAAAAGAGAGTGAAGAAAAGAAAAATCAAGAAGAAAAAAAGAGAGAAAAAGAAAGAGAGAAAAAGAAAGATGAGAGAAAAACAAATATACTGGCAAAAAAGAGTGATGTGAGAAGAGCTTTGATTTCTAAACAGCCTATGATTTTACTTCGGTATAAAGAGGCGCTTTTGAATACTAACGCTAATGATTCTTTGCCTAGTGTTGTTTCATCTCTCTTACAGGAATTCAAAGATGTATTTCCCGAGGAGCTTCCTCATGGACTACCACCTATTCGGGGAATTGAGCATCAAATTGACTTGGTTCCTGGTGCGACGATTCCAAACCGCCCAGCTTATCGGAGTAATCCTGAGGAGACGAAGGAGTTACAAAGGCAAGTTGACGAGCTGATGGAAAAAGGATTCGTGAGAGAAAGTATGAGCCCGTGTGCAGTGCCAGTGATTCTAGTGCCGAAAAAGGATGGAAAATGGAGGATGTGCATCGATTGTCGAGCGGTAAATAACATTACGGTAAAATATCGACATCCCATTCCTCGTTTAGATGACATGTTAGATGAATTACATGGGTCTTGCATATTTTCAAAAATTGATTTAAAAAGTGGTTATCATCAAATTAGAATGCAAGAGGGTGATGAATGGAAAACAGCGTTTAAAACTAAATATGGTCTTTATGAATGGTTAGTATTACCTTTTGGTTTAACTAATGCACCGAGCACTTTCATGAGATTAATGAACCATGTTTTGCGTCCATTCATTGGAAAATTTGTTGTAGTTTATTTTGATGATATCTTGATTTATAGCAAAAACTTGGAAGATCATACATTGCATTTAAAATCTGTTTTAGATGTCCTTAGGAAAGAAAAGTTATTTGCTAACATGGAAAAATGCACGTTTTGTTCGGATAGAATTATTTTTCTTGGCTTTGTTGTGAGTTCACAGGGAGTCCAAGTTGATGAGGAGAAAATACGTGCGATCCGGGATTGGCCGAGTCCGACCAATGTGAGTCAAGTACGAAGCTTTCATGGGCTCGCAAGTTTCTACCGACGCTTTGTTCGAAATTTTAGTGAGATTACAGCACCATTGACCGAGGTCATCAAGAAAAGTGTGGGCTTTAAGTGGGGTGATGAACAGGAAAAAGCATTTAATTTAATTAAGGATAAATTGACAAATGCTCCTTTACTTATTTTGCCTAACTTTGCTAAAACTTTTGAAATTGAGTGTGATGCTTCAGGTTTAGGGATTGGAGCTGTGTTGATGCAAGAAGAGAAACCAGTGGCGTATTTCAGTGAAAAATTGAGTGGGGCAGCTTTGAACTATCCTACATATGACAAAGAGATGTACGCTTTGGTTAGAGCTTTGGAGACATGGCAACATTACTTGTGGCCTAAGGAGTTTGTGATCCACACCGATCATGAATCATTGAAGTATTTGAAGGGTCAGCACAAGTTGAACAAGAGACATGCACGATGGATGGAATTTATCGAGACATTTCCATATGTTATTCGATATAAGCAAGGTAAGGAGAACGTCGTTGCTGATGCTTTGTCTCGCAGGTATGTTTTATTAAATACTCTTGATACGAAATTGCTTGGGTTTGAACGAATTAAAGAGTTATATGATAATGACTTTGATTTCGGTGAAGAGTTTAAAACTTGTGAAAAGAATGTTGTGGGTAAATACTTTAGAGTTGATGGATTCTTGTTTCGAGAAAATAAACTATGTATTCCTGCATGTTCTTTGCGTGAGTTATTGGTTAGGGAATCACATGGGGGCGGTTTAATGGGACATTTTGGTGTTGATAAAACTTTTGCTGTTTTAAAAGAACATTTTTATTGGCCTCATATGAAACGGGATGTAGAAAGAATATGTGATAGATGTATTACTTGTCGCCAAGCTAAATCTCGTGTTCAACCCCATGGATTGTATACACCATTGCCTATTCCTAATGAACCTTGGATTGATCTTTCTATGGACTTTGTGTTGGGTTTACCTAGGTCTAAGCATGGTTATGATTCGATTTTTGTGGTCGTGGATAGATTTTCAAAAATGGCACATTTTATTCCATGTCATAAAACTGATGATGCATCTCATGTTGCTGATTTGTTCTTTAGGGAGATTGTGCGTTTGTATGGTATGCCTAAAACTATTGTTTCTGATAGAGATACAAAGTTTTTAAGTTACTTTTGGAAGACCTTGTGGTGTAAATTGGGTACTAAACTGTTATTTTCTACTACTTGTCATCCACAAACTGATGGTCAAACTGAAGTAGTTAATAGGACTTTGTCGGCATTGTTACGGGCTATCATTAAAAAGAATATCAAGAAATGGGAAGAATGTTTACCACATGTTGAGTTTGCATATAACCGTTCTGTTCATTCTGCTACTAATTTTTCTCCATTTGAAATTGTATATGGTTTGAATCCTTTGACACCGTTAGATTTATCACCATTACCTGTTTCTGAATATACTAACATGGATGGAAAGAAAAAGGCTGATCTTGTTAAGCAGATTCATGAAAGAGCCAGACTAAACATTGAACGGAGGACGGAACAATACATTAAACACGCGAACAAGGGACGACATCAAGTGATCTTTGAGCCTGGAGATTGGGTGTGGTTACATATGCGGAAAGAAAGATTCCCAGTTCAAAGACGTTCGAAATTGCTTCCGAGGGGAGATGGTCCATTTCAAGTTCTCGAGCGTATCAATGACAATGCCTATAAATTGGATTTGCCATGTGAGTATAATGTTAGTGCCACATTTAACGTTACTGATCTAAGTCCGTTTGATGTAGGTGACGATTTGAGGACAAATCCTTTTCAAGAGGAGAGGAATGATGAGGACATGTCAAGCGTGGACTCAAATAAGACTAAAGGGACGTGGGGATTAAGCAAGGCTAGGACAAAGAGATTCAAACAAGGACTCAATGGAATGATCCAAGATGTTTGGACAGAAGCTAACGCAAGAAAACCCAAAGAAAAGGATGAGACACAAGTTTGGATAAATTTGATACAAGCCCAAATTAAAGTCCAATCTAGCAACCACGGACCAATCAATTCAGCAACTTGAATGAAAAGCATAAATTAAAAGATGTGGGCCCAGATTTATTCTAAGAGGAATTGGTATCACGTGGGCTGCATGGTATCACGTGGGCTGGGGCTGCATGGTATCACGTGGGCTGCATTATAGCTAACCTCACATTATCAGACTTTGTGGTAAATGAATGATGCTGGCAAGTATTATAGCTAACCTCGGCAAGCGTGCCACTATCCAATTCCTTAATATGGTTCACGTGGGATTCTTGTTGCAATTTATCAGAAACATGCGGCAGAGATATTTTTTTTTACATGACAATTGAAGGATTTTTATATTTTAATAATTCTATTGTAATTAGAATTTATTTTTATTAGAATTTCTGTTCAAAGTGACTTCTATTAGAGTTATAGATTATTAGGATTTGGATTGTTTTGAGTAGTATAAATAGAGGTCCAAGTTATGTAATCAAATACATTATACATTATTATTTTATTCAATATAATTGAGAGTTTATTCTCTACTTTTGGTTCTTTGAAGAATTCCTAAGAAATTAGTAGTTTCTTAGTTTTTTTCTTTGAGATTCAATTTGACTTATCATACAACAATTCATAGTTGTGTGTGGCGTCTTCTACCGCATCAATCGTCGATTGTACCGAGATTACCGCTTCAATATAAGCGAGGGGTCAAGGTGTCGTTGGTGTTCATTCAACGCAGATTTCCAAACGCGAGCAATTGTACCAAGATTACCGTCTAAAGTATAGACGAGGGGTTAAGGTGTTGCAAGCAATTCACCCAACAACTGTGCTAGAAACGGTCCGGGCGACGACCACCTCACGCAAGCGTGCCGTGGAGTCTATCACAACTTTACTTAAAGATTGATCTAAATGGAGTTTGTCATTGAAAAATACAATTGTTGTTACTATAATTTAATTTTAAGGGTGGCGGTCGGTCAGGGAAAATTTTGTTTCCGGTAAATGTGGACAGTTTACCTTTTTTTTATTCGTTTGGTAAGGGCTTGGAAATTGGGCTTCTGTCTCACATTGGTCTTCATATAGGATCCACATCCTCTATAAGGATTTATCTGTGGCAATCTTATCAGTTTTGCTGTGAAGTTGATAACATAGCAAAAAAAAGATTCAATAACTCACAATTCTTTTTTTTATATGTGTATCAAAACAGCGTCGTTTTAATAGAATTTTTTTTTTACAAGTTTACAAAAATTTGAAAGTCACCAAACGCCGTTTGTTTCGTTTTTCTGTTTTCTTCTCTTTTTTTCTTTGCTTCGTTTCTTGTTCTTCCCATAGCACGCCAAGGTTTAGGATTAGCCAAATTTCAATTGTTTTTTTCTCTCTTTTTTTTCAAATTTTCCCCAGATTGTTTATCCCAATTTTTTTTTAAAATTTTTTCAATTGGCTTAAAGAATCACAATGGAAACTCAATTTTTTTAATAGGATAAAAATTGTCCGCTGGATTTATTTTTTTGAAGAGCAAAGAATAATATTATTAGCCTTTGACAAAGATACAAAGATTAATAACCCTATCGATTTCAAAGCACCAAAAAATGATTAATAAAACGTCCCAACTAAATTAACACTCAACCCATTACAATCATAAAAAAAGTCATGCCGCTCATAACTAACAAGAATTAGCAAACAAACGAAGTCAACTTGTAAAAAAAATTCAATGTCAAAACGACGTCGTTTTGATACACAGACAAGGAAAGGAGTTGTGAGCTATTGGATCTATTTTTTAATGTGTTGTTAACCCCACAACAAAACCCTCACAAGATCCTCACAGAGAAATCCTTATAGAGGATTTGGATCCGGTAAAATATGTTTATTCAAATATCGGTTCAAGTGTCGATTTTACATATTACTCCATCCGTCCCATAATATATTAATACGTTTTAGATAATTTTATTTTTTTAAAATTATTTGACGTTTAATATAATTTAAAAGAATTAATTATAATCTTTTCAAAATTATCCTTATGAGAAAATATTACATATGAAAGAGAGTATAGTATATAGTAAATGGTGTTATAGACAATTAATATTATATTTAATATTATATAATTATTATATTATTTTTTGTACACAACTTTATAACGTTGTATATTATGAGGGCTGATAAGCAGGTTTTATACCTACTTATCCGGTATCTTTTACTTGAATTAGTTACTTTTATTCATGTGTCTTAGTTACTTTTCATGCATTTTGTGTTCGTTTTGTAGGTTATACGTTTGGGAGCGGTGTGAGCGATTATTGGTAAGGAAAAGCACAGAAAATGCAAACAAAAGCAAGCCGGATATCGTTTATGCTTTCATGTTCAATTCATGTTCTTGGCTTGGAGCTTGGACTATATTGTAGAGCGTTTTCTTAGCTTTCCGGAACATCTTGAATCATTCAAATTAGAGTTCGGACGAAAGAGTTATGACATTTCTACCGACGGACGTTGAACTTCACCGTTTTGGGTGGTGATTTTCATAGCAGTCACTTACAGTCCAATTTCGACCATCATGCGTTCGTTATTTCTCAAAGCTCAAAGAATAAAAGTTGTAGATCTCGTCGATAGCTTCGATTTGATAGGTCGCACGCCTCGTAAATCCTCTTGGTTTAGAAGTTATGGCAGTTTTAGCAGAGGAGGTTCCAGCAGAAAAGCTTGTTGGCAAATTGGTACCCAGCCGGGGCTGGGCGTTTTTAGCCTTAGGATCCAGCCGGGGCTGGGTTCCTGGGAGCTTTAGCAGCTTGCTATCCAGCTGGGGCTGGGTGTTTACAAAGGAAAAAGCCAGCCGGGGCTGGCCTATGCGCGAAATGACTAGATTTTGTCCGAATTTGAGTCCGAAAAGGATTGTTTTCGAGTTGTTTGATTCAAGGACTTCCAATAGGACTTAAAGACATGTACAAAGGCTTATAAAAGGAGGGGAATAACACAGATAGAGGGGAATATTAGGAGATTAGAGAGCATTCTATTAAATTAGATTAGAGTAAATTAGAGAAAAACACTAGTTCTAATTAGATTTGGAGATTGAAGCAACTTGGAGACCATTGAAGATTCAAAGTAGGAGCAAGGAGGGAGCGTCAAATCTACAGACAATAGATTATTTCTTCTCATCTTCTTCTATCTTTATCTTTTAATGTGTATTCAATTGTGGATTCTTAGTTTAAATTCAATAATCATGAACTAATTCTTTGTTTGAGATTACAATGGATCTTATTGTGTAGTTTATTTTAATATGCTTCGTTATTAATTATTATGTTCTATTTAGAGGATTGTCTATTGTGATTTGGACTTAATTATTTAATTGCTTGGCCATCAATTACCGTGATAATCTATATGAACTCGAGAGATGAAGTATAGATTTAGATCTAATTATGATAGCATGTGTTCAGGATTTTGTTAGTAGCTTAAACTTGATGAGTGTTAAGGTAGAGATATGCTTGACGCCACATGTAATCGGATAGAGAACTTATTCTTTAAACCTTCTTCAATTGTAATTCACATAGAGATATAGTGGGTTAGTTGATTAAGGTGTTTAACGGATTTCTATCTTAATTGTGGATTGACGTTAATACGGTATTAGTGCATCGAGAGGTGGTTAATACTACTTTCGTGTTCTTGATTAACAATTCTGGATAGAGAATAATTGATGAGAAGTGTGTTAACCTAAATGAAGCAATAAGTGAAGTTGTGATCTTAAATCTCTATAATCTGATTTTTAATTAGTGGTAATTAGAATTAGTTTAGTTAAATATTTTAATTTATAACATTAAATTCATTTGTTTAAATAAGATTGAGTTGGTTACGGGTTAGTACTTGGTGATTTTTATTAACTAATTCTCTGTGGGAACGATACTCAACTTATCACTTTATTACTTGTTGACCACGTATACTTGCGTGTAGTGTGTAACTAAATTTTACCCAACAAGTTTTTGGCGCCGTTGTCGGGGAATTAGTTTAATACAGTTTTACCAATATTAGCTTCAATCAATTTAGTCTTAATTTAAACATTTTTATTTTTATTTTTAATTCTCTTCCTATATTTCTCTATTTTCAGGTACCATGGATGACTTTGCGTATCAATGGCCATACACGAACATAACTCAACCAAAGGAAGCGGAGATTGACAGACTCGCGACACTCTCCGCAATGTCAGCACAAATTGAAGAACTTTTGAGGAAGTTGGACGTTATCACATCCCAACAGAGTCAAAGGATGGCAATCATGTGTGACTATTGTGCTGGCAACCATCCGAGTCATCAATGCACCGTTAGTTTTGGGCGGCGAAAACAAGGTGGTGTATACCTCAACCAGTATGCATATGATAATTACCATCAAGTTTGGGGGTATCACCCGGATTCTTCATGGAGCTACAACTATCAGGACCAATACTCTGCTCCAAATCCAACATATCCATCAAATTTCTCAAATCCACCTCCAATGCAACAAGAAGACAATTCAGATTTCAAGGAATTCATGTTAAGGATTATAGCAGAAAAAGAAGAGATGATAATGAGTCAGGAGTTATCAACCCAAAATTTTAATAATCTAATGGAACAACTCCTCACTGCCTCAACCAATGGTCCTCAATACATGGCTTCCGAGACTGAAAAAGAAAAGTCAAGGTTGGAGGAATTGGTGTCCAAGTTCATAGCATCAAATGAGGAGAGAATGAGTAATCAAGCGAGGTCAATTCAAAATCTTGCGGATCAGATAGAGCAAATGACCAAAGCCGTAAGCAACCTTCCTCCAAACACTTGGTTTTATGACATGGATGACGAAATTGACGAAGAACCTGAACCAAATCTACAACTAGATGAGCCTCGAGATGTTGAAAAAGAGGAGATAAGTAGGGATAATGACAACAAGGTCGGTGAAGAACTAATTGTGAGAACCAACGATGATGAGCCGATGTTATTTATGCCTCAAGTGACTTCCCCTCCACAGTTCAAGAATCTGGTTAGATTTGCAAAACCTTGTCCAATTGGTAGTCATGTCATTGGCAATACTCCATGTGACGTAAAAGCGAGTACAACTTCGAAGCCATGGTGCGATGAGTTGGAGAAGATAGAAGAAGAGATTGTTGTGTCTGACAAGCCTCAATGCCAGAATATATTCGCAGACACAATGGAGAAAACGCCTAGATGTTGGACGTTCTTCAATCTAATCTTATATAAACAAAGCATGCTAGGTGACTTTAACTTGATGGCTATCACAAATGGGAACCTACCAAAAGCTATATTATTTCCGATGGATGGAGGGTTTCTCAACTTTCGAAGAGGAATTGGATAGCATTGACCAGAAAAAGTCAGGCTGAAAGACTATAAATCAAGCGCTGACTGGGAGGCAACCCAGGAATTTTTATATTTATATGCTTTACTAGTTTATTTAGTAGATAGGAATTAATTTACTTATTAAGATCTCTTATAATCTAATCCATGTTGTCTCTCTTCATTGCAGGTATTGGAGGTTCAATGGATAAGAAAAAGATCGTCGCCGCCATCGCCACCATCACTTCACGCGTAGCTGATTACTGGGAAGTTCTCTTCTACTTACCGCTATATTCTTACAATGAGGACATTGTAATTGCTAAGTTTGGGGGAGTTTTGTTTAATTCATTATCGCATGTTTAGTTTATGTTATGTTATTTTGCATATGTTGTTAATATAGTTTAGGTTCATTATTAAAAAAAAATCAAATATTCAAAAATTCAAAAATAATAGTTAGTTACTATATTCATCTTGCATGAGTCAAGTTGTTAGATAGTTCAGTTTATTTTGGCCAATGATGAGAATGGAATTGAGTAGACAAGTATAATACTAAGTATTAGAGCTTTTGATGTGATTTCTTGTTATGAATTGAGTCTTTTTCTGTTGGAAACTGGTATAATAAGGATAGCACAGTAAAAACAATTTGTTGGCTGATTAAGTTTAAATTGATACATAATAGACTTCTTAAGGATAATACTAGTTTGGATGAATGAAAGACATAAATAGGCGGAGATGACTGAATTTAGACAAAAACTTAAGTTTGGGAAAAAAATTTGGGATATATAAGCTTCAAAAATAAAAAAAAATAAAAAAAAATACCGTGGCTAATTTTGTTTCGGGGCCTTTGTTACTTGAGCAAGTACGCCCGAAGGGGTATCTTAAAACCTAGCGCCCTAAGGTCTTATATGGTCTGGGAGTCGTTGGTCGAAAGCTCGCTAAGGGGTGACACTGTTAGCTTAATGGAATAAGACATTGCACAGTCGTGGTTAAAAAGTAAAAAAAAAAAAAGAAAGAAAAAAAAAAACGGGAAAAGAGCAAAAAGCCCCCGTAATGAAAAGTAAAGCATAAGTATCCCGGATTGGACTCTTGAACTTGGTGGATGTTTGACTTTAGTTGGATCTAGCTTGTTCGTGAATTTTGTGAGTTTTCACTGTATGATGCCTTTAAAGAGACCTATTATGTGTTAAATTTAATTTCATATCAATTAGCATGTTTGTTGAGCACACACGCACTATATCAGTGATAACAGTTTAAGACTTGATGATTAACTAGGAAATTATTGATTGGTTTTGATATGAAGTATTATCGTGTTTGCTTGATTGCTCTAAGGCCGAGTGAATAGATTTGATTCTATCAATACTGCTGGATTCGTAGGCATATAGATTAGTTGCATTCCATTGCATTGCATTGCATTATGTTGTGTTGCTTGAGGACAAGCAATGGTTTAAGTTTGGGGGTATTTGATAAGCAGGTTTTATACCTACTTATCCGGTATCTTTTACTTGAATTAGTTGCTTTTATTCATGTGTCTTAGTTACTTTTCATGCATTTTGTGTTCGTTTTGTAGGTTATACGTTTGGGAGCGGTGTGAGCGATTATTGGTAAGGAAAAGCACAGAAAATGCAAACAAAAGCAAGCCGGATATCGTTTATGCTTTCATGTTCAATTCATGTTCTTGGCTTGGAGCTTGGACTATATTGTAGAGCGTTTTCTTAGCTTTCCGGAACATCTTGAATCATTCAAATCAGAGTTCGGATGAAAGAGTTATGACATTTCTACCGACGGACGTTGAACTTCACCGTTTTGGGTGGTGATTTTCATAGCAGTCACTTACAGTCCAATTTCGACCATCATGCGTTCGTTATTTCTCAAAGCTCAAAGAATAAAAGTTGTAGATCTCGTCGATAGCTTCGATTTGATAGGTCGCACGCCTCGTAAATCCTCTTGGTTTAGAAGTTATGGCAGTTTTAGCAGAGGAGGTTCCAGCAGAAAAGCTTGTTGGCAGATTGGTACCCAGCCGGGGCTGGGCGTTTTTAGCCTTAGGATCCAGCCGGGGCTGGGTTCCTGGGAGCTTTAGCAGCTTGCTATCCAGCTGGGGCTGGGTGTTTACAAAGGAAAAAGCCAGCCGGGGCTGGCCTATGCGCGAAATGACTAGATTTTGTCCGAATTTGAGTCCGAAAAGGATTGTTTTCGAGTTGTTTGATTCAAGGACTTCCAATAGGACTTAAAGACATGTACAAAGGCTTATAAAAGGAGGGGAATAACACAGATAGAGGGGAATATTAGGAGATTAGAGAGCATTCTATTAAATTAGATTAGAGTAAATTAGAGAAAAACACTAGTTCTAATTAGATTTGGAGATTGAAGCAACTTGGAGACCATTGAAGATTCAAAGTAGGAGCAAGGAGGGAGCGTCAAATCTACAGACAATAGATTATTTCTTCTCATCTTCTTCTATCTTTATCTTTTAATGTGTATTCAATTGTGGATTCTTAGTTTAAATTCAATAATCATGAACTAATTCTTTGTTTGAGATTACAATGGATCTTATTGTGTAGTTTATTTTAATATGCTTCGTTATTAATTATTATGTTCTATTTAGAGGATTGTCTATTGTGATTTGGACTTAATTATTTAATTGCTTGGCCATCAATTACCGTGATAATCTATATGAACTCGAGAGATGAAGTATAGATTTAGATCTAATTATGATAGCATGTGTTCAGGATTTTGTTAGTAGCTTAAACTTGATGAGTGTTAAGGTAGAGATATGCTTGACGCCACATGTAATCGGATAGAGAACTTATTCTTTAAACCTTCTTCAATTGTAATTCACATAGAGATATAGTGGGTTAGTTGATTAAGGTGTTTAACGGATTTCTATCTTAATTGTGGATTGACGTTAATACGGTATTAGTGCATCGAGAGGTGGTTAATACTACTTTCGTGTTCTTGATTAACAATTCTGGATAGAGAATAATTGATGAGAAGTGTGTTAACCTAAATGAAGCAATAAGTGAAGTTGTGATCTTAAATCTCTATAATCTGATTTTTAATTAGTGGTAATTAGAATTAGTTTAGTTAAATATTTTAATTTATAACATTAAATTCATTTGTTTAAATAAGATTGAGTTGGTTACGGGTTAGTACTTGGTGATTTTTATTAACTAATTCTCTGTGGGAACGATACTCAACTTATCATTTTATTATTTGTTGACCACGTATACTTGCGTGTAGTGTGTAACTAAATTTTACCCAACAAGGGCCGGAGAGAGTAGTGAGATAAAATACTTTTAAGAAGATAACATAATCACCAAATGCTGTCTTACTTCTAGTTTGTTCCTTTTGTCCAACTTGATTAATCAATTTTAACAGTCATTATCAATTATACCTTAGAGCATGTTTTAAAATTGTATTTGATAATATTTTTTTAGTCTATTTTCTTAGCAGAATTATTTGTTGTATTGTGATTGTTGCACCTAAAGGCTAAAGATTGTGCTGAGCAAAAAATGGATAAAATTGATTTTTTTAAAACCAAAATATTTTGTTTATTTGGTTATTTTGTATATTTCGGCTATAACCGTTTTACTATCTGGTATTCGGGTTCAGTTCCGATTCTTAAAATTTTGTTATTCGGTTAACTGAATAACTGAATTACATATTTAAAAAAAAAGACTTATAGAGTTAACTATCACATAAAAAAACTCACATAATACTCACACACACATGTATGATGTAAGCCCCCGCCTGATATGTAAGGCTTACAAATATGCATGTGCATTGTGCGTGTATGTGAACATTATATGAGCTTTTTTTATGTTATAGTAGCATTATTCTAGAGTTAAAGTACTGGCAATATAATAAGTATAATTTCTGTGCATGTGGTGTTGAACTATGGTATGATATAAAGAAGCTTTTACCGATGATTTCTTCAAACTTGTCTTTGTTTTGGCTTATTTCTGGATAAGGAAAATAGATTCAACTTAAAAGTGCCAAAAGGGGCCTGGTAGTTTGATTTATAAACCTACTGCTACTAGTTTTAATACAGATTGATAGGTGTGACATGCTGCTATTTTACTTATTTCTAGACTATATTTTTTAAGATGATCCTCTGCAATGTTTTAGTATTATTTTAAATCATTAAATTTTGTTAAAGTTTTGAATTATTACGGTTATTGATTGCTGTTAATTATTAATTGAAAACTCTAGTATTGAAAAATTAAAATATTTTTGTTTATTTGGTAACAATAGAACTTGATTTTGGTTATTATCCGAATAATCAAATAGTAAAATTAGTTATTTAGTTACCTCATCATTTGGATAGACTATTCAGTTCGATTATAACCGATCGAATGATCAACATTCAGACCTACACACTGTATGAGCAAAAGATACACACACTTATTATATAAACAATAACAAACTTACCAATATAGACGTGGAGAAAAGAATCTACACAAATTTAAAGAACATAAACAGTACTTTCATTTTTCAAGTACTTATTCAAAACATAAAATTATGGGGAAAAATCAATCGGGTTTCTGAAAATTTTATGGTCTATAGCTGAAGAAACCTTAAAATTTAATATATTCATAGATTTCTAGTTAATCTTGTTAAGCAATTATCGTTACCTCATTAAAATTAGGGGAGCAATACAGGCACTTCACATTTTATGGAAAAGACAAGCATATATTCTTCACATATTTTAGTCTTTTTTGCTATGTTTAATTTATTTAATTAACAAAACACAACTGATTTTAAATTTTTCACTCACCCTAATAAACGATTAGAACCGTCAATAGTTTGGGATAAATCTCACCGTCCATTATATCCTCTTTAACTTCAAAGGATAAAAAATTATTCTATCTCACTCTCAGATCATCCTCCGTTCTTTCTCCTTCCGAACTCACCCTTTGCCTCCTTCATTCTCTAGCATCGGCAATCTCTCCTTCCCTTCGTACATAGTGCCGAAGGCACGGATAGTACGACTAGTTTCACATATTATAGTATTTTTTTTGGTATATTTAATTTTTCTCCCAACGCTCGCCTCCAAATCCCAAACCTCATAAACTTGTTTCTTTTATCTTGATATCTAATGAAACCCGACCACTATTGGATTGAAGAAGTGAAATGGAGAGTGAAAGTTGGAATAAGTTATTTCATACTCTTCCTTTTCTAAGAAATAAAATTCATAAATTTAGGAGAAATAAGAATGGTTCAATCCGTTTTAATCGCAACCAAACACAATTTTTTTCATCCCGTAGGAATGAATCATTCTATTCTCCAATCCAAACGTAGCATAATAGAGTAAAAATCAAATATAAAAAATATTTTTAGCATCTCAATAACATATTAATTAATAATAATAATAATAATTTGTGTTATGGTGCTAATACATTTACCATTTCTAATTTAAATCAGCAAGTGCCTTTGGACTGGGCCAGTGTGGTGACCAGTGGCTCAACTGGTACACTTGACCAAACATTTATAGCCCATTATTCTCTTATCTCTCTCTCTCAGTCGCACACATAGTTTGAACTAGATCGTAACTATAAGATAATCCTATTATGGATCTTACGAGGTTGGACTTGGATTATCCAGCTTAAGTCCCTTCGTGGGCTGGAGGATCTCTTATTTTTATTGGACGCTTTAAATTATGCCTCCTTATAGAAAAAAAAAGTATTATAAATCTATTACTATATTATAAATCATTTTTTGGTCACGACTTAGTTCCCACTTCACACTTCTTTCTTGCTAATACAATATATGTTATTTTCATAATTATACTAATTTTTTTGTTGTATTATTCTCAAGAGCCTACATTCATGTATATAAAAATATATATAATATAATGATTTAATCTACATGTAAGTTGTAACTGTTTAATTATATGTTCAGCTTATTGGTATCATCCATATCACATTATTTATACTCAAATTTTAACACTAAATACACACCACAATTTTAAATTATATTTATCGCTGTTAGTCAATACCTGCTTGGATTATCAATCTAATAAAATTTAATACTTCTTCCGTCATTTAATATAAGACGTTTTAAAGAAATATTTTTATTCCTTAATATAAATCGTTTGAGAATTTTAAATAAATATTAATTGTTTAGTTTCTAATATTATTCCAAAAAATAAATCTAACTTTAGTTTTCTCACTATTTTATGCCAAATAAATAACACCTTTTTTTCAATACAACTGCGATATAGACGATTAATATTATATTTAATACTATATAATTATTTTTTTTAATATTTATGTACAATTTTAAACCGGAAAAAGACATTAATAACAACACCACTATTAATCTAATAGTGACCTCAAACATGCCAAAACAATGTTACCTTAAAAGAATCTGTTTTTAAGCGGATAGAGTACTCTTTATCATCAAAGCTTTTGACTTAAATTGCATAATCAAACACTTGGAAGGCTTAAAAATCAAAAAAGTCAAATTCCTTGTCTTATTTTATCAAAAGTTGTTGATAACATTAGACTAATATTTATGTTTTTGATGTAAAATTTTTATTTATTCTTTTTTTGATAATATTTAAATTTTTAATAATATTTATTATTATGACAACATAATTATTAATGTGATATTATCAACTTTGTCTTTGTCAAAATTTAATTTTTAAATATCATAGCAGGCTCCTAACAACATGGGGTCCACAAATACGAGTAATAATGAAGGACATTCTCGTCCATTAAAAAGTATTCAGGTAATTTGGTTGGAAGGACAGCACGGAATAGTACATATTTAGTTTTGGCTACTAATTCCTTAGCCTTTCGGAGCTGTCAATATAAAAAAGCCATTATTTTAGCCAAAACCCGCGCTTTTCTCTCTCTATATCTTTGTTTTCTTCCTTCTTTTCACTCTCTACAGCAAATACATTCATATCCATCCTCCAATTCCTCATCTCCTTTCTTCAATTCAATTCAATTCTGTTTATGTATATATATATATCATTGATTCCCTATTTTCCCCTCTCTCTATATCTATCTATCTCTCTGTGCTGATGCGCCATTTTCAGACCCTTTGAATCTGGAGGAACCTGGAAGAACTTTATCTGCTAGTGGGCAAGTATTTTCTGAATTTTTTATTATAAAGTTTTGATTTTTCGATCGAATTGGGTCTATTTTTTTTTTTGTGTAAAAATTTGTGGTGGGCATTTGGTATTTGTATTTAAAGGTTGAGATTTGGGTCGTTTTCGGAGGGTTTACTTGGGCAAGAAAAGGTGTGTTTTTTTGACAAAGAAGAAATGGTTGGCGATGACTGATGAGAAAGTTAGGGTTTGAAAAATCTAAAAGCATAAAGGCCCTTCACTTTTTAATTCATAACCTGAGTTGGGGCTAAAATTTCTGTTTGGTTATTGGTTCTGGTTCTCAACTATCAAGTCAACATTTCTTAGTAATTGACAAATTTTCATTAAAAGAATAGAAAATTTGTTGTAAGGAATCGGGTAGGTGCATTTAGTTCTCATTGGATAATTATTTGTTTCTAATTTATTTTTTCCTCCCCATTTTCTATTTGTTTTCTCAATTAATTAAGGTTTGACCTGATGAAGCTTATTTCGGCAGGGATGCTCTAATTTTGAAGAAGGGTTAGTTTGTCATCTCTATATTCCATTCAAGCATCTGACTTTTTTGGCTCTGGATACTAGGAATGAGGGAAGAAATATTTGACGTTCAAATACTCTAGAGTACAAAAGGTTCATATTTGATTTAGGGAGGCGAGTGTTTTTTTCGTTTATGATATCCTTGGGAAATTGAGGTATTGTGGTGCTATTGGTATTTTGGATCATTGATTCTTCTTTTTGGTCCTTCAAAATGGATTTGATATCAAATGATGAAATAAATGAGGATCCAAAAACTGAGACATCAGAAAATCAAGACAAGGGAGGTTTGGGCTCGAAGTTGAAGGGCAAAGGAAATTTAAGTGAAGAAAATATATTGGGAAAGAGTACAGGAAGTCTTAGTAGCAAAGATATGTTTTTCAGGGCTGATAAAATTGATCTCAAAAGCTTGGATGTTCAGCTGGAGAAGCACTTGAGCCGGGTTTGGTCAAGAAACGTAGAGCCCCAAAGGCCCAAGGAAGTTTGGGAGATTGATTTATCTAAGCTGGATATAAGATACCTTGTAGCTAGGGGCACATATGGTACTATCTATCGGGGTAATTATGATAACCAAGATGTTGCAGGTAAACACCCTCTTTTCTGTTTTTGATGATATATTTTGTTAAATGCTATATCTACTATTGGAAAGATGAACAAAATGAGAATACAGGTAGATTGTTTGAAGTTACGTCGTTTTAGGATTCTAATTTTTTTCCTTCTTTTCCTTTGTTATGTATATATTATGTGTTGTGTAACTGGTATTCTTGATAGCAACTGAAATTTAAATTCAAGTTTGCTCCTCTTTATATCATGCAACATTTCGTGCATGAGAACGTATAAATTTGGTCTTTGTGTCCTCTATGCTGACTTAATTAGTTCTTAGGTCGTGGTGATCATTGACCGTCTCTTTGATAGACTCTTATAGGCGATGTTTTATCAACATCTCTCTGGTCTCTTTATGATATATTCTGTAATACATAACTTACCAAAATGAGTGAGAACCAAAATTAACTTTTAAATATTTATCTTTTGGACAATTAACGTATCATATATTAATAAGACTGCAAAAAGGGTGCAGGGATGTTTATAAAACCCTTTACATAGGGATAACAAAAACACCTATGGGAATCATAATTAGTTTTGTGGTTCTCATGTTTTACGAAGATCATTGTAGACTCAATTATACATTCCCAGGTACATTTTCCTTTTTGTCCGTTCTAAAATTAGAGATACGTTTCTATTTTTAGACTATAAAGTTGATTGACATTAATTTTATTCTTAGTTGACCGAGTACTATCATGCCATCCCTAATACATTCTACCTAATGTTTGGGATAAGTTAGGAAAGATAAAGTTTTCCGTTAAAAGTCATCGTTTTACAATGGATATGGAAACTAGTCAGCCAAAAAAAAAGGTCTAAATATTGTTAGCATATATGGTATGCATTCATAATGGATATGAAGGAATTTCTTGTTAAAGAAAGATATGCCCATTTTAGCATCTAGCCTGGAAAAATCTTCCTCAGGTTTGCGACTGGTCTGCTCTCTTTTCTTTTTATATGTTTCGAGGTCATGTATTAGTTGCGGCACTAAAGAACTGCTGATTTTTTCTGAAACTGATTATACTTGGTGAGAAGGCTGCATGTAATTTAGCCAAGTGTTGATGATTACCATGCGGTTTTTAAATTGCTCAATACGCAATGGGATTAAGGAAAATTGGCTGCTGTCAAGTTGACTTTAGTAGCAATAACTTATTTCCCTTTTTTTTTGCTATATTCCCTATTTTACTTTGTGTTTATTATTTTATTAATTTTAAAAGTTCTTACCACAATTTTTTTTCTTTTTTCGATAGTGAAGCTGCTTGATTGGGGAGAGGATGGCATGGCCACTACTGCTGAAACTGCTGCTTTGAGAGCATCATTTCGACAAGAGGTTGCCGTTTGGCACAAGCTTGACCATCCAAATGTTTCAAAAGTATAATCATGATTCTTCAACTTCTATGATTAAAGTTTGTTATGTTTGATAAGTTTAATGTTTAGGTATAATGTAAAGTGGCATTTTTGATTCGCGGAATTTCTTTCATATTAAATGATGTCTCACAAAACGTTTCAATAGTAACTTTTTTTTCTGCAAGTCTTGATGCTTTTTGAATTTTACCTTTTCCATTATGTACAATATAATAGCGCAAGTATAATTTTATGTATACTTGATTGCAGTTTGTCGGTGCTTCGATGGGGACTTCAGATCTTAAGATTTCTTCCAAAAGTTCTTCAAGTGATGATCTTACTAACCTTCCCTCAAGGGCATGTTGTGTTGTTGTGGAATTCGTTCCCGGAGGAACATTGAAAACCTTATTGTACAAAAACAGGAAGAAGAAACTTGCATTTAAGATTGTCGTCCAGCTCGCTTTGGATCTAGCTAGAGGGTGAATTTCTTTAGGATACGTACATGTCAAGTATAATTGATATTGGTGACTATTTATTATTTTGTCTTCATTTTTGCAGGTTGAGCTATTTGCATTCACAAAAGATTGTACATCGTGATGTCAAAGCTGAAAATATGTTGCTAGACACCCAGAGAAATCTAAAAATTGCTGATTTTGGTGTTGCTCGAGTTGAAGCTCAGAATCCCAAAGACATGACCGGTGAAACTGGGACCCTCGGGTACATGGCGCCGGAGGTATTAATGCTAGCAGTGGAAACTATTTTACTTTTTTGATAAAGTATCATGCCTGCAATGCAAACTGTTAATTTGAGGAAATAGTTATGATATCGAAGTTGAAATATCATGGCATCAACATTCTTCTTTTTCTGGATGATGCCCTCATCTGGTTTTTCTTTCCTCTTTGTTTTTATTTTATTATTTTCTTTATTTATCTAATGCACCTTTGGAGACCGAAGATTATCTCAGCCTACAACGGGCTGGAAAGCTATGCATGAGGCTGTTCGTTACAGAGCCTCTTGAAATTAGCTACCTTAAGTTTGCTTGTTTGGATGAGTCCGAAAGTAGATGAGAAAAAACACATTGATGATTCCTTATATTAGTTGTTATGGTGGTAGAGACATCTCTATGAGCTTAGGGGCTGGGCTGGGTTGGGTAGAAGTTGATGTGTTACCTAGATCTAGTTCGATGCGGTTGAAATCGGGAACAAAAAATGTCACTTTCCATGATACGGAGTAAGGTATGGGTAGGTTTGTTATACGTTTATCCAGGATATGATACGTTGGGAATAGTTTTTTAAAAATATAGTCAAAACTTGTTGAGATATAGTTACAATGGTTGAGTTTTTTTCTAAGCCTAGTGTCACAATAAGTGCATTTTCAACGAGATTATGCCATGTCATATCTTATTTGACACTCACAAGCACTCATTTGGCTACATTAGTTAGTAATCCCTAGAATCTAGTTTTACATGACTTTTTCATTTAGATATAGTAGATCAAATTATATGTTGCCATTCCAGGGCAAAATGATAGAAGCATGTTGATGTGCACTAGTTCTTTTATTATGGTTTCTAGTAAAATGTTCTAGATTTATTCATGTGATTATTATAATTTTGTAAGTTTTCTACATATTTTAGAGGATGATTTTAGTTAGTCGATCTTAGCCTTCCAGATTTAATCTTAGGGGCTGTTTTTGCTGAATGGATGACCGATTTAGCTATTCACTGCGTTTGTTTTTTGAAAAAAATCGTCTGAATGGCTGAACCGGTCAGCCATTCAGACGATTTGGGATGAATGATTTAGTCCCATTTTTTGGCTGAATGAGTAGCTGAATGATTTTTTTTACAATATTAACTATTATATTAAGTAATATTAAATAAATTTACAATAATTCTTTGAATTTTTTTAGAGGGGGTAAAATAATAAAAATATATTATTCAGATGTTTCAGATATGTCAATTATCAAACAATTTTTTTCATTCAGATTCAGCTCATTCAAATTTAGATTTATTCAATTTTTATCAAACACCCCCTTAGTCATGGCCCTACCACTATATAAGAGGATGTTCCTCATTTGTCAATCCTAAGCCAAGTTGTGCAATAGAAGTTTAAGTAAATAGGGAAAGAAAGTATTGGATTGCCAAATTTGATGTTTCCAAATGAAAATGTGCCATGTTTTGGAACGTTCATACCAATTCGCAATTCGCTACCATGTTAAAGTTTTTCTTTAACACGGGCTAAAATTATATAATGTCTCTCTCGATGACATTTTTGCATTTGCATGTATCAACCTAAATTAACATATCTTTGATATATTTTATTTTTTGTGTGTAATTCTATACAAAATTAAAAATTAACGACGTGCTTTGTATAGGTTCTTGATGGCAAGCCGTATAATAGGAAATGTGATGTATACAGTTTTGGCATATGTCTATGGGAAATTTATTGTTGTGATCTTCCGTATATCAATCTCAGCTTCGCTGAGGTTTCATCTGCTGTTGTTCGACAGGTGAGTTTTATGATGATTTTATTTTGCCATTTCACACTCGTAATGTTGCTTACTATTTAATGAATGATGTCCAAGATATGCAATTCGAACAACGTAGGAAATCAATTGCATTTTGTTGTATCCACTGTCTTTTGATGCATTTAGAATGCAAAGCTTTTATTTCTGTATATTGATTTATTTTTTTTGGCTTATTGCTTCATTTTTTGGTGAAACTCCATTTGGCTTAGTGAATAGATTCTTCATGAAAAGGGTTGTGCAACTAAATGTGGTGTATAGAGGCAAATATAAAATGATATCTTTTAAGTCTTTATAAACTCCTCCAATGTGTGATCATTTGAATGATGGGTGGGGTGGGGTGGGGTGGGGTGGGGTGGGATGGGATGGGGAGGGGAGAGGAATAAATTATTATTATTTTTTTGTAGAAAATGGTTTACAAAACAATTTTTATGATAATCATCTCCCTTACCAAATTCCCCCCAAAAGTATGAAATTGCACCCAAAGTTTCCAATGTTTGATATTTTATATTGCTCTGATAAAATAGAAATGTTTATATTTGTGTTCTCCATGAAAATTTGATATTGGGTTGTTAAATTGTCAGAATTTGCGGCCAGAAATCCCCAGATGTTGCCCAAGTTCTTTTGCTAACATTATGAGAAGATGCTGGGATGCAAATCCAGAGAAACGCCCTAACATGGATGAGGCAGTCAGATTGTTAGAAGCAATAGATACTAGCAAAGGAGGAGGAATGATTCCGGAAGACCAGACTAGTGGTTGTTTCTGCTTTGCTCCGACTCGGGGTCCTTGAATGAAATTATATGTTATTTTATCTTAATATTAGTGTTTATGAGATGAATGGGAGAACATAATATTCATATTTTATCTTAATATTTTAGTGTTTATGAGATGAATGGAAGAACATAATATTCATATGAATACATCCAGTCAAGTACTTAAACATACATGCATGCATATGTTTGTACTCTCCCTTTCCCATCCTATTTACAGAATTACAAAAATGAATTTTTAATCAAGATCCTATTTAATTATATCCATTGGGAGAGGAATTGATAAGCTTGCTGATATGTGACATGCATCTCTTCATAATAAATTATGATACGAAGCCTCTAATTGGATGTATTAAACTATGAAAACATGAAAAGCGTCGATTATAGATATATAGCGACGATAAAAATTGTTGAATCTATAGCGACGATTTGCATGTAGAAATATCAAAAAAATCAGTTATATCCGAATTCAACGTTTTACAAAAGAAATCCCAATTATATTATTTATAATTAATTTATAAAATTCTGAAATTAAAAATTAACGTGAATTTAATTATGAAATTTATTAGCATTTTTTAAGTTGATTCAAAATATTAATCTATGGAACGGTCCTCTCTCTTGTATATTTCCCATTCCTCGAGTAGTATCTCATTCACCATTTTTTTTGCTTTCTCCAAGAATATTGTTAATCCAGTGCCATGAACAAGAGGTTTATATATTCTTTTTGATTATTTGGGTTTCTAAAACAAAATTCATGTGGGAGGGATTAAGCTTAGAAAATAGAACCAGTAAAAGTACCATGAGGTTTATATATTCATGGTACTTTTACTGAATGATTCTTCATCAAACCTATCCTGGCAAATTAAAACCAAGACCCCTCTCCCCCAAAACTCTATGGGGGTAAAAGTAGAAGAAAAAATAATTATATATATATATAAAAAAGAGTTGTTCAGTAAGATCACATGAGTATTGCATTGAAACTGATGTGTGCATAATTCAGGTTCTCTCATCCTCAATTAAAAAAAAACTTCTAACATAAAAGCTGTGTTTAGCTAGAAGCGCCTGCCGGTTTGACAATCTTCTCACATTCTCTTCTCTGGTGTGTTCTCAACCAGAACTCCAGAAGACGTGAAAGGAAGAGAGTTGTACTATAAGGAATGAATGCCTCAAAGATATTGTCGGGCATCATTAGATAATAGATGAAGCTGAGATAATAGATGCCTCTTCGGATATCTCGGCTTTTGCCACCCTAGTCTTTCCAAGAACTGCTCAATCAACCTTAAAAAGGAAAATTGCTAGGTATTATTAGACATCAAGAAATGGCAAAACCAACGATAATAAAAAGCCCAAATTTACTTACAAGCTGCAAATGTCCTTCTGTGAAGATGCTAGCTCACGATCCGGGAAAGACTCTTCTAATCGAAAACTCAACCATACATAAAGATCCAAAACCTTCAGCATACCAAAAACACGAACAAATGACAGCAGTTCTCAACTAAGCGATTTAGAATAATGAACTGAAAGCTATTAAGATACTCCTCCCATTGACCAACAGCCCTTACCACACTAATATTTTTCTTTACAAACCAAGGAATAATGGAAAAAAGTATCACCTTTTGGAATCTATTACCAACAACACTAATATCAACAAGAATGCGACGTACAGTAATTTGTTGGACGGGAATAAACAATACCAAACAAAATTATATTCGCAAGCTGACACTCAATTTGCTAATACATCTGATGATTATCTCATCTTCAGAAATTCCTCTGTTCATCGACTATGACCGTTAACAAAGAAATTAAATACAATAAAAATAAATCAAAGTTTAGCTAGTTAAAAATTATTCAGTGAAATCCAAATCCTAGTAATAATTCTCAATATGTTCTTAATAATTCACTGTGAATTCATCCTCTTATCTTTCTTTCATAAGCACAACTTGCCACAACCCACAATATTTCCTGAACATTTCCACTCGTGATATTGTTCGGCTTTACTTAAATTTATGTTTAATTCAATCATGTCCATCCGACAGACTAGTGGTTTATGAAGGGAATTTCAAATTAACTATGAGCTCATGCCAGTAGCCATCTCATCTCTGTAAACAAATTTATTTTTAAATGACAATATACCAACCCTAAAGGCCATCTCCAAAATATTCCCTAGATAATACTACAGTCCATCTTAAAAATTGTTCCATCCATTATTTGGACAGTCAGAGGAAACCTATTAATAATCACATACCAGAAACTACGGTGCAAGCTACTTACTATCCTTACGCCATCTTACATATATACTTGTCACATTGAAAGAAAAAGAATTTAAAAAAGGAAAGTTGATTAATTCATACTCCAGTTACCATCGGTAAGTAAGACGAGGCTACTAGAATTAGAAAACATGATCAATCAAGTACAATAATCACCATGCAGAACAACGCTTGACACTGAAAATTCAAAAAGAACCCCAGTATTGCTAAAAGGAATCTAAATCTTCTTGGGCAAAATAAAACTAACCTTGTGAATGGATTCAAGGTCCTTGAGCTCAGTTTGTGTCTCTGGCACTTTTAGAGTCCCTGGAGTAAATATTTCTCGAAGCCGAACTAGACCATTCTTTGAATAATTTTGTGCAAACTAATGCATGCAAAAGATTGATTTATAAGTATCCCACCCAAATCAAATCAAGAAATAATTAAGAAACAGGTCTTACCTGAATGAGACCTTGAGATGAAATGTCATCATTCATGTCAACTGGACTACAAATTAAAGATGTTAAGAAGTTATGAGTTGATCACTTTAGGGAATTAAAATGAAGCTACTAATACTTGTGGCTGTTTGTAAACCAAACCAATTGAAATGGTGAAGTCATTTTCTAGCAGATTTAGGTTATCATATGAACTTAAGAGAAACCAAAAACAACAATGGTTATGACGAGATTACCAAATGAAGAATAAAAGACATTTGCAGCAGAGTTCAACTAAAACATGATTTATGCAGAACCTTGTTAAAGCAACTTAAGGAAAACTTGTGACCTCACATTAAGTTAGTTCCAAGCTGTGAGACTATACAGTGGACATAAATATGGCAAGGGTACAGCAATCTACAAGTGTATATTGCTGTGTAGACACTAAAATAGAGAAGTCTTCAAGATATTGCCTGGCAAGGGGATATAGTTTTAACACGTCGAGCAATATCATTATTTAAAACCACACTCAAGTAAAGGGGAAGTAGACCAAAACAGCTCTCCACAACAACTTACTGATCCTTTACAGAAAAATAATGATAACACTATTCTTTAGTGCCTAGTAGACAACAAGGATCTCTAAAAGTAGTTCCACAAAGAAAGATGAAAGCAGCATTGCAGTTTTTGTAAATTATGAGAAAAAAATTCTGCCATGTTATAAGAAGAAAGAAATGTTACCTAATACAGAAAAGGTACTTGTCCTGCAACCCAAGGGGCAGCTCGTCAATTACGGCAGCAACTTTCTGTCAAAGTACATATTTATGCAATTAAACAGCAAATATGAGTTTTGGTAGTTTATTATACTCCTGATGAAGAGGAAAGAATAAATGATGATGTAAAAACAACATAAAGAGACAAATACCATACCAACAATTCCTCACAATTCGCCATAAAATAGTTTGCAGATAACTTGGCATTTTCAATAAAATGTTCCTGGAAAAGGTTACCCAAATAGAGAAAACAGAAAAGGGCTCAGACTGTCAATGAATTGTGTAAAGAAAGAAAAAAAAATCACGCACACGAAATGCATGTTATGCTCCCTAGGGTTCAGTTTTACATAAACAATTCAAATCAAGTTTTCGCCACGATTTGACCTGCGTCATTTAGGTAAGGTAAAGGTAAATAAATTTAGTAGTACTTTATCTTAAATCTTCATATGTAAAATGCATAATATAGTTCAGCTCAGAATAACTTTGGTCAAATGCATAGAATCGCATGATATGATGTTCAAATCATAAATGAAACATATGTGCGCATGCAAAACACATATAGTTACAACCTCTGCCAGACTTAACAAATCCTTTGATTCCCATTCCCCAAGCAGTAAATTTGTATCAAGGGCCAGAAACTTGACTCACTGTCCAACCCCAATATAAGAAGAAAACACGTACAATTACAGCCTCTGCCAGACTTAACAAATCCTTTGGTTCCCATTCTCAAGTAGAAAACTTGTATCAAGGACCAGAAGCTTGACTCTCACTGCCCAACCCCAATATTAGAAGATAACCAATTTTTTATAGTTGAGATATACACCTACAAGTAGACAATAGACAAAAGGTAGTATACGAAACAGAGAATCACAACAATAACCAACCAGTATCTGGTAAAGGCCACTTTTAAGATTCAGTCTTGAATACATAAACAGGAGGTCAAAAGTGGGGAATAATCCAGCACGCTGCATAAAAGATTTACCAGGTATTAGAGAGCAATAAAAGAAACAGAAGAGTACGTTATAAAAAGTTAGGATAGGAGTGGGATCGCAAATGGTTCGGGAGCTAACCATTGATTTATTTATGTGAAGATTAAAATTGTCTATAGTGCAAAATTTTAATAGAGAACTGGCAAGCACTAGCAGTAACACCATCACCTCTAGAATTGGAGATGGAGTATCCAGTGATGAATGGAGTAAGGGTAGATCTTCTGAATCCAAACAAGTAACTTCACCAGCAGGAAATTTAGATCCATATCTGCCAGCTCTTCCTACAAAGAAAACCAATGACGCCATCTTAATTCTCAAATAAGGGTCGAACACAAGATATTAGAAGTTAGCCGGTGTGTGAACTTCAACCACATAGATGGTGAAGTACCTGCAATTTGTTTGATTTCTGGGACGGTTAGTTCTCGCATTTTAACGCCATCAAATTTCTCCAGAGTTGAAAATATGATTCTAGAGATATTAAGATTGAGACCCATTCCAATGGCATCACTAGCTACAAGAACATCAAACTCACTGCTTGCATCATTGAACATTGTTGCCTGCACTCCTAAACAACACACATCTCAGCTAGTCCTTGCTTATCAGTTAGCAATTAATGCAAAGAAGGCAACACACATGATATGTGATGCTTTTGGAACTCCGTAAACACAATCACTTTTGAAGAGCCAGCAGCATCATTTCGGGAAAAAAAATAAGTGGCACAAAAAACAAATAAAAAATATAAAATATAGCAGTGGAGGTGTGAGTAAATGTGCCTTAGATTGTGAGGAAAAAACAACAACTGTAGGTAGTTTTACTTTTAGAAGTCTAGTTGCAGGTAGAGAGAGCTAGTTTGACAATGAAATTAAATAAAAACACACTAAAAGAACTATTAGAAACTGCAGGTTTAATTTGATGATGTGATATTGATAATGTATAATTGTTCAGTAGTTTCTGTAAAGTCCTTAATAATATTATGTTGTACTTAGTATAGGAAGATCAAACTTGTTAGGTTGATCTTACGAGCTAAATTAATGTATAGATGTTAGGATCAAATCGTCCGTATAGTAATATTAAGCGATCGTAAAGCTACTCTGTTGTTTCGTAGAGTTCATTGAAGATAGCAGTTAGCTATGCTATCGTAGAACATCAAGTGTTAGATCGATCAAAGAGTCTGTCAGAAGTTCGTAGAGTTAAGTCAAGACCGTAGAGTCTGCAAAAAGATTGTAGAGCCTTCTCAAGAATCGTAAAGTAAAGCAAAGATCGTAGAGTCCGCTCTAAGATCGTAAAGTCAAGAGAAGTTCGCAGAGTGTATCGTAGTGATCATCGTAGATCCAATCGTAGAGCAAGCTTTCGTAGAGTACCGAACGTTGAGTGAATCAAGCCCAGACTCTTAAGTTCCACATGAAACTCTACGATCTGTCAAACTCATAGAGCATGTCAGACCTGTCATAGGACTGACAATGAGGAGCCTTGCAGAGTGAAGATCTCAAGTGGTTTTGCCAATCATTCCTAATTCAAATAGAAGATCAGATAGTAGTGTGTCTAACCACTACCTTAGAGATGTGACACAACTCACAAGTGGTAGGTGAAGCTACAGTCTTATGTGACCAGTCAGAGCCGAAAGTAAACTGACATATTCACCTTGAAAGTTAACATCATAGATCTTTTAGGATCGGAGCATTTAATGAAGGAGCATCAGTTTTCTAACGGGAATATTCAAGGAACCCTATAAAAGAGTACGAGGATTCAAATCCAAGTACCAAAAAAAACAGTAAAAAGCTAAACCTCTGCCAAAAGCAAAAGAGCCTCACTCTACGAAAAGAAAACAGGACAATGGATTCTGCTACTAAGTTCTTAAGAAGTCAAGCTCAACGCAACTTAAGTCGCACCTCAACAAACAATCATTCAACTGTGATTCGCTGGTCTAAATGACTATCATACCAAGTCTAAGTGACTTGAAGAGTTCTTAGTGAACTGGACCGAGTGTCCCTTGCCTTAGCGTCATCTGCCAGTCTAAGTGACTTGAAGGAATGTTTATGATTCATTGTAACCCTGCATCCTTAGTGAATTTCTTACTTGTAGAGTAGAAGAGTAGACTAGGAGTTATTTGAACTCCGAACCACTTAAATATCTTGTGTCATTTACTTATTGCATTTATATTATGTCTATTAACTGTTATATCTGTTTGTGACCATAAAAATTAAATTCAGAGTTGTGATTTTATTATATCTTTAAGGGGATTTCAAACTAATATTTTGTTGTGCTTAATTAAATTGAGTTAGTTAATTATCTGGTAATACATTTTTAAATAACCTAAAAGTTTTTAAATGATCTATGCAACCCCCTTCTAGATCTCTTTTGTGCCTTTGGAAAACAACAAGTAGTGGTATCAAAGTAAATTCTGTTGAACATGAGCTTAAACACTTTGAGTTGATCTATGACACACGGTCGGGTCGTTTCATATGGTATCAGAGCCGACTCTCGAAAGCTCAGGTCGGGTCATCCGATCGGGTTGCCGAAGGTGGGGACACGAAGGCTGGTGGTATTATCCCACAATGGAGAGATGAAGGTCCGGAGGTGGGGACACGAAGCCAGCCGGTATTATTCCACAATGGCTAGAGAGGCAAAGATCTTTGGGCCGTGTGTGTGATCGGTTCTGACGGGGACGTCAGAAATTTAAGTGGGGGAGTTTGTAACACCCCAGTCCCACATCGAAAGATAAGGGGAAAATTTGTCTGCATATAAGGAATTAAATAACTACCAATAGTACCTTCAAGTCATGACCTTTTGGGAGCCTGTGGTGGGCTAGATGACCCAAGAAGATACTATTGGGCCAGTGGTTTGAGGCCTTATTTGGATGGATTTGATTCGATTCGGACTTGGGATTTGACCCAAGATTTGTTCCGGACTCGGGATTTGACCCGGGTCGTTTCATAATAAAACCGATTCTGAACTTGGTGGTGGAAATAAGCCACCCCTTTGCAATAAAGAAAAATTTGCTAACTGAAAAGTTTGTTTGTGCCTATGGATGCTATATATGAAGATCTATTTGATGTTGTAATTAGTGGCCCATACACTCCATTAAAGCTAGCTCCAACAACTGATAGATCCAAACAAGATGACTGTCAAGCATAGAGATGAATGGACAAACAATGAGAAGAAGTTGGTGCAACTTGACAAAAGGGCCAAGAACATCATATTCATGGCTCTAGAAGATAGTTGTTCGAAAATGTGGTCAACTGCACAACAACTAAGGAAGTCTGTGAAGTCCTGTTGGTAATGCATGAAGGTACCGAAGAAGTAAGAGAGAATAATCACTCTTCTGACTCAACAGTACTACGAAATGTTCTCTCACCTACCTGGAGAGAATATGACTGCTACATATGAGAGGTTCAATGTGCTGCTTAATTCACGAGAGCTTATGGAAAGGTCTATCCAAATAAGGACCTTAACATCAAGTTCATGAGGGCTCTGCCTAACAAGTGGGATGTCAAAACCACTGCCATTAAAGAGTCAAAGAATTTGCATGAAATGACTGTACAGAAGCTCTATGGTAATCTTCTTACATATGAGCAAGAGCTAAATCAACGGGCTAAGACCATCTCTGAAGGAAGGAGGAAAAAGGTGTTGCTCTAAAGGCATCTGAGGCAACCTCTAAAGCCCCAGTAGTAGCAGAGTGATGATGAAGATATAGCGCTGCTTGCCAGAAGACTGAGTAAATTCATGCGAAAAAGGTAGCCGCAGCAGACCAAGAAAGCTCTTCAATAACAACAAAAGCAGTAGCAACATAGACTAAGAGAAAGACCTATGCTATAATTGTAAAAAGCAAGGTCATTATATTGCAAAGTGCAATAAGCCTCTGCAAGACAAGTTAAAGAGAGATAAAAAAAGTCCTACCTACCAAAGAAAGAATTCAAGGACTACAAGAAGTTTCACAAGGAGAAATGCTTTGTAGTTGAAGGGTCGTGGAGCGACTCAGATAATGATTCAAACTCTGAGACTAGTGATAATGAAGGACCTCATGCGGCCAACCTACGTCTGATGGTTATATAGTTATAGAAGCAGATGCTAGCAAAACCAGTGATCATCAAGAAATTGACATCAATGAGGTATTTGACTTTAATTCACCTGATATAGATATTATTGATCTTATAATGACACTGCATGATATAACTGTAGATTTGCATTAATATATAAAGTGGTTCAGAGGACTATTCTCTTAAAGAGGAGAAAGAGAAAGTCCAAGCAATGTTGGATACAACTTTTCGAAGCACTGCCTCTCTCTCCAACCTTGAGGCTGAGAATGCAAGGCTGAGGCAGATAACTGAACTCGGTGCACAGAAAGAGTCAATCCTTACCTATAAGATAGAGGAGTTGGAGAAAACAATTTCAATATGGAATTGTTCTACCTCATCAATGGACTCCCTAATCACTAGTTAGAGATTTCTCTCATCGATCATGTTTAGGATTGGGGGATTTATCCTCAGATCCAAGTGTGGATAAATCAATGGAAATTAAGAACAATGCTTCTTCTTCTCATAGAACCATTATGTTTGTGATATCCAAAGAGGTCGTTGAGACTAGTACTCCCAGCTGTCCATCCAATCTCTGCGGACCAAGTTATTGTTCTAAAGAATAATAGGTCACATACTGGTTTGGGATTTGTAAAATCGCAGAGTAGACCAAAGTCTACGATCGTGCCTCGAAGGGTGGTAGAGTCGGGTCAAACTAACTATATGAACCAACCTGACCTAAAACGTAGAGTTGACTTCTACTCTACGAAACCACAAAATCCCAGAGCAATATGAAAGCAAAGAGAGTTTCAGCAAAGAAGAAATGTTGGAAATGGCTATTATCCACATGTCCCTGATGAAAAGAATACACACAATCACACATGAAACATATTATAGACTCAAAGTCAAGCAGATATGGGTCCCTAAGGGTACTAACAGGTCCGGACCCAAGCAAGTTTGAGTACCAAAATAAAGGTTGACTTATATTGCAGGTACAAAGCTCCACTAACTCTATCTGGTATCTCGATAGTGGATGCTCAAGGCATATGACCGACTACAAGGCTCTTATGTCAAACTTCAAAGAGAAAGATGGTTTTGCAGTTGTCTTTGGAGACAATAATTCTGGGAAGACTAGAGTAATATGGCTCAATTGGGAATGGTGTAGTATCGTTCAGCAAAGTTGCCTATGTTGAGGGCATATGTGACAGAGGGAATCACGTCATCTTCCTCAACAATCAGTGTCAAGTTCGAGACCTGAAATCCAACTCTCTGAAGCTGACTGAAACAAGGGAAGGCAATGTGTATATGGTGAATCTCGCAGAGCTCAGTTCGTCAGAAACAACTTGCTTCTTCGCCAAAGCCTCAGAAGATGTTAACTAGATGTGGCATACACCATATCAAAGCTTGTCTCTAAAGATCTAGCAACAGGCTTGCCAGAGCTTAGATTTGTATGCAAAGTCCGTCAGTTTGGAAAGCAAACAAGAAGCACATTCAAAAGTAAGGTAATCAACTCTAATGATAGGCCTCTGCAGCAGTTGCATATGAATCCCAACTGCCAGCCTTGGAGGAAAACGGTACTCTCTGGTGGTAGTAGATGACTACACCAAATTCACATGGGTATTCTTCCTAAGCTCTAACGATGAAACCAACAATCAACTGATCAAATTCTTCAAGCTAATTATGAATGAGAAGGACGAGCAAATCAAAGCAATAAAGAGTGATCATGGAAGAGAGTTCGATTTTTCTAAGGTAGACAAGTTCTTATGAAGATCATGGTATCCATCATAATTTCTCAGCTTTAAGAACCCCACAACAAAATGGAG
This sequence comes from Panax japonicus, assembly GCA_020205505.1. Lineage (NCBI taxonomy): Eukaryota > Viridiplantae > Streptophyta > Magnoliopsida > Apiales > Araliaceae > Panax > Panax japonicus. Next base: position 55,311,266 of record CM035103.1, read on the forward strand.
TAGGTAAGAGGAAGAACATAACTCTGATTGAGGCAGGAAGGACACTTTTAGCAGCGGCCCGTCTCCCTGTCAGTACTGCCTGTTACACTCAAAACAAATCTTTGATTTACTCTACGCTAAAGAAGACGCCCGACAAGCTATAGAGAATAAGAAAGCCAAACATCAGTTATTTTCATGTGTTTGGTTGTGCGTGTTACATCCTCAACAATGGCAAGAGATACCTCACAAAATTTTAGCCCAAGTCAGACGAATGAATATTTCATGGATACTTTATGGAAAACAAAGTCTATAGAGTGTTCAATAAGAAATCATTGAGCGTTGAAGTTTATATTCATATAACCAGCGTCGGTCCAAACTTTTTGGGGGCCTCAAGCCAGTGGTCAATGGGCTTTGAGAAAAAAGAAGAATAAATTTCAGTCTTGAGAAAAAAGAAGAATAAATTTTAGCCTTTTGTTATAGAAAAAAAATCTTGTATAATTGTACTTGTAGCTACTGCTTTGTTGGGAAATTTTTGTTTTAGCTTTTTTAACGGGCTCTAACATATATGAATTATTAAAATTTGGGGGCCTTCTCAATTTTGGGAGCTTCAAGTCATTGCTTAAATGGTTTAACATATGAGTCGGCCTTGCATATAACCTTCAATGAATCTTACTTGAGCGAACCAAAGAAAGTTGTGTCATATGAGATCACATAGCAAGACCCCGCGATCGCAGATGCTGAAGATGTAGAGTCAGACCCAACGATCGTAGTGCCAAACGTAGAGTCTTTAGTTCCAAATATGGGAACTCTACGAATCGATGAAGCTGCTGATCAGGAACCAAATTTTGAAGTGCTCAGACAAGAAGGCACAAGGACAGATGTTCCAGCTGGAAGCAAATGGGCAAGAGATCACACCTAAAACCTGATCATTAGGGATCCCAATGCAAGGTTCAGGACAAGGTCGGCTACTTAGAATGAATGCTTCTTCCAAAGCTTTCTCTCTCAAATGGAGCCCAAGAAGATTGAAGAAGCTTTGGAAGATTCAAGCTGTATTGAAGCTATTCAAGAGGAGCTAAATCAATTTGAAAGAAGCAAAGTTTGGAGGCTAGTCTAAAGACCAAAAGATCATCCAGTCGTCAACAACAAATGGGTATTCCAAAAATAAGATGGATGAAGTTGGTGTGATCAAAAGAAATAAGGCAAGGCTAGTGGCCAAAGGTTATTCGCAAGGATGGACTATGATGAGACCTTTGCTCATGTTGCCAGATTAAAAGCCATCAGGATGTTCCTAGCCTATGCAGCCCATATGAAGTTCAAAGTCTTCCAAATAGATGTCAAAAGTACATTTTTGAATACAAAACTTCAAGAAGAGGTTTATGTTGAACTTCCAAGTTTTATCAATCCAACCTTTTCAAATTATGTCTATAAATTAGATAAAACATTATATAGATTAAAGCAAGCACCTAGGGCATTGTATGAAACACTTACTAATTTTCTAATTGAAAATGGATTCACTGGAAGTAGGGTAGACATAAAATTCTATTAGTTTAAATCTATGTAGATATTATTTTTGACTCTACTGATGAAAAATTATGTGAGAGGTTTGCCAAGCTAATGAAGAGCAATTTTGAGATGAGCATGATGAGTGAGCTGAACTTCTTCCTTGGACTACAAGTGAAGCAGATTGATGAGAAAATCTTCATCAACTAAGCCAAGTACATCAGGATCTACTTAAGAAATATGGAATGGAATCAACCACTTCCATGAAGACTCCAATGGCCTCTGCAACAAAGCTTAACAAGGATGATCTGGTAAAAGTATTGATATTACTCAATACATAGGTATGATAGGGTCACTCCTATACTTAATTGCTAGTAGGCCAGATATCATGTTTTCTACTTGTATTTGTGCTTAGGTTTCAAGCTAACCCTAATGAATCTCATTTAATTGCTGTAAAAAGGATTTTCAGATATCTCAAGAGTACTCTATATTTGGGATTGTGGTATCCCAAGGGGTTTCACTTTGATCTAATAGGGTATTCAGATGCAAGAATGTAAGATTGACACGAAAAACACTAGTGGTACATGTCAATTACAAGGGAATAGGCTTGTCTCGTCGTTCAACAAGAAGCATAATTCAGTATCAACTTCAACTGCAAAAGTTGAGTACATTGTTGCTGGTAGATGTGCTCAAATTTTGTGGATGAAGAATCAATTGGCTGACTATAGGTTTGATTCGCTACATATTCCTATATTTTGTGATAATACCAGTGATATATTTATAACCCATAATCTTGTCATGCATTCTAAGACTAAGCATATAGACATCAGATACTATTTCATTAGAGATCATGCGCAAAATGGAAATATATCTTTGCATTTCATTCCAACTGAAAATGAAAATCAACTTGCTGATGTGTTCACAAAACCCTTACATTAATCTAGATTTAATAAGTGAGTAATGAGTTAGGAATACTAAATTTGCATCCTTACTATTTTGCCTTGGGAGTTTCTAATAGTGCAGGAAATGATCGTAGAACAGTTCTAAACGAAATGAGTTCGTAGAGCACTCCATGGTTCGTAGAGTGCTGGTCTGTATGAAGAAGTTCGTAGATTGACTCATAGAGTGAACAAGTTCGTAGAATGGATCGTGGAGTTGAACGGGTTCTTAGAACGAAGAAGTTCGTAGCACGAATCGATAAGCAGAGGGTTATCGTAGAGTTAAAGTTTTGTTCAAAAGATTACTCTACGTTACTCATCAAGTCGTTGAGCTAAAAGGAAAGTAATTTAAAGCGCGTGGACATCACCTCCAAAGAAAGCGAGTAAGAAGAAAAGATTACCGCGCTACAGCTAAGAATAGCAGTTACGAAGGGATGTGCAACCAATCAACACTTAAGACGTGTCTCACTCAACCGAATTAGAGGGAAGTGACAAAGTGTTTTCAAAATTTTCATCTAACCTTTACTATTATTCCCTTTTGCAATCTGAGATCTAATTTTCAGATTCTCTCTCTATCTTTCGAGCCCTATCTTTTAAAATCCAGAAAACTTAAACACTTGATGTTCATTTTTAGTACAAATCTCAACAAAGAAGATGGTCAGCTATCACGTAATCACCGACAACCAACTATGCATCGATAAGTTCGGAGAAGCAAAGGAGAAATACTGAGATATTCTGGTGTTGGTTCAAGGAGTCGGTTTCCAAGAGATTCTGAAGTCCAACACAAGGATCTACACAAGGTTGGTAGAAGAATTCTACCTCAATGTTGTTTGTGCTGATGGTGTACTAACAACCAAAGTCAAGGGTTTTGTTCTTCAAATAAATGTTTTGGAGCTAAGCCATCATCTGAAGTTCGTAAACTAAGGAATTATCTCCTTCGAAGATATTGATGTGAAGGAGGGGTTAAAGCTGATGGGTTACAAAAAGAACCCACGGCTTTAGATGATAAAGAAGAAAGAGTTAGTATGAGTTCCTTGTCGACATCGTTGGCAAATGCATTATGTGAAAGGATTCTACTCATGATTCTGTCAGCGAGCTTCAGTTGAAGATCATGACTGCAATTGTCATGAAGATGCAGATTAATTTTAGCTGACTAGATTGCGAAGTGGATCGATGATGCTGGAAAGAAGGCCACCGACAAGCCAATGCCGAAGATGTTCTATGGGCACAGTTTATTAGCATCGTCCTGAAGAAAAAGGATGAAGAAGTTTATTAGGGGGATACAGAGGGTGAAGCCCTAGATGTCAACAAAAAGATCACCCCAAAGCTCTTCGACAGCTGGAAGAAAAACCCAGTTGAGATCCTTCGGTCAAGACTTTCTGAAGGCAGTGACATAACCATCAGCGAAGTTCAGAAGCCTACCAAGACTAAGCCCAAGTGAAAGGTGACTGCTGTAGAGGAAGAACCTCTCAAGTGTTTGCTACCCCTCTCGTGTGTGAAGAATTAGCTTCCACAGCAGAGCAACATCCTCAGAAGAAGAAAAGGCCAGAAGAAATTCCTAAGGACTCTCCAGTTGAGCAAAGAGAGACTGAGACAAGGAAACAAAAGGAGCCATCTGTCATGATCCCTCGGACAGCAAAGAAGGGGTTGCGAGGCAAACGCTTAAAGAAAACACCAAGTGTGCCTCATCCCCAAAACTCAAGCAGCTCAAGCTAAGGGGATGGTTGAAAGGATTGAACTGACGGCTAAGACGGTTGTTGAACCTGAGCCAAATGATGCTAAAATGACGGTTGCGACGGCTGATGAGCCTGAGCCACAAGAAGGTGACGAAGAAATGGTTGTGAAGGTTACAAATTCTGAGCTAAAGAAGAAGAAGCCAATAAGCATGGTAGAGAAGAAGAAAACCCCAGAGGTATCCAAATCATCTCAAGCTATCTATGAGGGGGAGGAGTAGGCCCTATAATCTAGCTTGTCCGATGATTCTCTGGTGCTAACAAAAATAATTGATTCAGTCATTGTAGACATCGGGAGAGAAGTTAACCCTCTAGTAGTCAAGCCTAAAGATCCTATTTCTGAGGGGGAGCTTCCAGAGCCTTCTGAGAGAAACATTTCTCAATCTACAGACTCAGCCTGGGTTATTGCGGGTCGTGCTAGAAGGAAGGGAGATTCCTGAAGCATCTCACTATCTCCCTAAAAAGTTCATTGGAACAGGGACGGAACGGATATTGCAATCAAGGGACATACTTTACGAATGCTACTCAGACTTGGAGATAGACAGAAGGACCACCATCTACGATCATGACGGTGACCAATTGTTCTACTTCAAACCCTTAATGCCTTTAATGAGAGCATTAGCGTATGGAGACCAAAGCTTCATCAAATTGAACTACGCAAGGTTCTCTAATCTCAAGCTGGTTTCTCAAAACTTTCCTCGAGTTCTCCTCCACCACTAAAACAATTTGCTATAAGCCTTCCTCTTCTTCATGTACATATAATATAATAAGGTAACTTTCGTTTCCAATTCTTTATTTGATATTCATTCTCCTCCATTCTTTTCTCGCTATGACGAAGTCGTAGAGTCGCCCTCTATGATCTCTGAGCAACCCTCTACTCCTATTCATTCTCCGACCGTAGAGTCTCAAAACCCTACGATCGATGTACAAAAGCCCAACTCACCGGTCGTAGAGTCCCTACACTCTACGACTGATATACAACCACCTAACTCTCTGATCGTAAAGTCTCAAAATCCTAAGATTGATGTAGATAATACTAAGTCCCCTATACACATTTCCTCAGTACATACCACTCATGTAGCATCTCATATACATATTATACCGTCAACCTCTCATACAAATATACCCTCCTCCTCCAACAATCAATATTTTGATCTTACCCTTGATATCTCAAATCTCTCTCAGAGTGATAAGATTGGATCAGAAGCTTTATTGTAACAAATTCTTGAACGTGTATCTGTTATCCCCTCAAAATCTCAACTGGTAAATCTGATAGACATCATTGCTGATGAGAAGGTCTGGAAGAGACATCAACGGGAATACAGAAAGGATTAGCCCATATCGCAAACACTCCATCCAAGATTTCTGCAAAAATGGGAAAGAAGTTTGGAAAGCGCCTAAAAGATCTGCTTAATGACATCTCTGAAAATCTCAACAAGAAAGATGAGGTCTACTTAAAGCGAATTGTAGATCATAAAGAGGTGGTTCTCTCTTTCTCCAGAAATCAAATGAAAACTCTGTTAAGCTCCTAACTGAAGTTTTTGAGCTAAGCTCCTCCCTAAACAAGTTCAAGAGCATGGTCATGCAGCAAATGTACAGATAATGCTCTTGCTCGTATAGACAATGTTATGGCTCTTGTCCATCAGCAACGAGAACAAGCTGAAACCAGGCTGCAAGAGAACAGAGATGACATTGTTATGTCTCGAGATCAAATGCAAGAGCTTGTAGAGGTACGTCAGCTCTCCGAAGACTTCAATACTCAACACCCAACAAAGAGATGTTGACAAAAAGGGGGAGAAATCTAGTTGGGGGGGGGAGAGGGAGAAGGAGAGGGGGAAGAGTTCCACAACAGTCACCAATTCAGCCTCCTCTATCAAGAACTCATCAAGCACTTCCTATTGATCGTGGTCATTCCTCCGGCCTAAGTCGTCGACCTCTGTGACTCCCATTGGCACGCGACTCCTGTCGGGTGATCCCAACTTCATAAATAGAAATCTTCATAGGATTAACATTGCAGGGGGAAGAAAGAATAGAAAGACCTTATCTTGGCCCAAAAGATTCGATAGGAGATCCAATGAAAAGATGTTTGAAGCAAGAAAGAGGTACAGAAAGTGGGTGGAAGCTAAAAAGAGAGAGCTTCATAAGCCCAAAAGGGGGAGGAGATAGGTAAAAACATAGATATATATAAAGTCTTTGTAAAATTCAACTGTTGTAAATTTCCATACTCTGTAAAAAAAATTAAGCACATCAATAAAAATTCATTCTTTTGATTTAGAAATACAATTGCTTACTGTATATTAAGTTATACTAAATTTCAAAGTACTCTGCATTGTAGAATTGATAAATACTCTGAAACTACTGGTTTCAAATAAGGGGAGATTGTTAGAAACTACATGTTTAATTTGATGATGTGATATTGATAAATGTATAATTGTTCAGTAGTTTTTGTAAAGTCCTTAATAAGATTATGTTATACAAAGACTTAGTATAGAAAGATCAAACTTGTTAGGTTGATCTCATGAGCTGAATTGATGTATAAATGATAAGATCAAATCGATTGTATAGTAATATTAAGAGATCGTAAAGCTACTATGTCGTTTTGTAGATTTCATTCAAGATAGCAGAGTTAGCTATGCTATCGTAGAGCATCAAGTGTTAGATTGATCACGGAGTCTGTTAGAAGTTCGCAGAGTTAAGATAAGACCGCAGAGTCTGCAGAAAGATCGTAGAGCCTTCTCAAGAATCGTAAAGTAAAGCAAAGATCGTAAAGTCCGCTCTAAGATTGTAAAGTTAAGAGAAGTTCGCAGAGTCTGCTCAAGTATCGTAGAGCAGATCACATCGTAGAGCAAGTTTTCGTAAAGCAGAACGTAGAGTACAGAACGCTGAGTAAATCAAGCCCACTCTACATTCCACATGAAACTCTACGATCAGCCAAACTCATAGAGAATGTCAGACTTGTCATAGGATCAACAATAAGGAACCTTGCAGAGTGAAGATCTCAAGTGGTTTTGTCAATCATTCCTAATTCAAATAGAAGATCAGATAGTAGTGTCTAGCCGCTATAAACGAGATGTGACACCACTCACTAGTGTTAGGTGAAACTGCAGTTTTATGTGACCGGTCAGAGCAAAAAGTAAGCTAACATATTCACCCTAAAAGCCAACATCATAGATCTTTTAGGATAGGAGCATTTAATGAAGGAGCGTCAACTTTCCAAAGGGAATAGGTCAAGGAAGCCTATAAATGAATACAGGGATTCAAATCCAAGTACAAATAATAAAAAAAGAGTAAAAAAGTTGAACCTCTGCCAAAGTCAAAAGAGTCACTCTACGAAAAGAGGACAACTGTTTCTGCTGCTAAGTTATTAAAAAGTCAAGCTTAACGCAACTAGCAGCACCTTAACAAACAATCATTCAACTGTTATTAGCTGGTCCACCAAGTCTAAGTGACTTGAAGAGTTCTTAGTGAACTAGACTGAGTGTCCCTTAACTTAGTGTCATCTGCTCCCTTAACTTAGTGTCATCTGCCGAGTCTAAGTGACTTGAAGGAATCTTCGTGATTCATTGTAATAAATCTTAGTGATATGGTCTTCGTGACCATGCATCCTTGGATTTCCTACTCATAGAGTAGAAAAGTGGACTAGAAATTATTTGTACTCCGAACCACTTTAATATCTTGTGTCATTTACTTATTACATTTACATTCTGTCTATTAATTGTTATATCTGTTTGTGACTGTTATCCATAAGAACTATATTCAAAGTTGTGATTTCATTATATCTTTAAAGGGATTTCAAACTAATTTTCCGTTGTGCTTAATTAAATTGAGTTAATTAATTATCTGGTACTACATTCTTAAATAACAAAAAAAAATTTAAAGTATCTATTCAGCCCATCTTCTAAATCTCTTCTGAGCCTCTGGGAAACAACAAGAACTAATAATCAAGCGAAAGTTATTTTGTCATCCACTATCATCAAACTCAAAAAATCAAAATTAATACTGAACTGGATACTCTGAGAGATTCTTACAAAAAGGAGAAAGTGATACCTGTCTCGTTCGAGTCACTGGTGGGAGTGAACCATAAACTACAGAGCAATGATGCTTTCTCCCAGTTTCAATTTTTTTTCTGACAATAGTAGATAAGATGCATGTGTAGTTAGAGTAAAATTCTGAAGTGGTCATTGCATATAGAGACTCGTATAGCCAGGAAACTTTGCAACTTTTCAACTCTCTTATACATTGCATTATTTTAAATGGTAATAAGGTGCCAAATTCATGTCCATCCCCACCAGGGGGAGGATTGGGAGTGAATCCTGACCTTTAAGTTGTATATCTTACGGCGTGAGAAGGTTACAATGCAGTCGCCAGTTTTTATGTTAGAAAAAGATCCAAGAGGGACATGCAATGGAACCAGAGGAGAAAGCCTTTCGTAGTGTTGCACCTGAGGCAACCAAACAAAAAGATAAATTTACTTAAGAGGCAGCAGTCTACTAAAGAAGTAACAAACTGTGCATTACATTAGCATGAAGCAAGCAGCCAAAAAAAGTCAGAAGGAATGAATTATTCATACACAATTACTGTACTGCTCTATAGATATGATAAAGCAACTAGCTTCATAAGCTTATCCTAAGAGAATGAAAGATACAAAGCCAGACAAATAGGCAAAGAAAGTAGGAAATCCTGCCCCCAAGCCTTATAAGAAATGAAATGGAAAATTACATAACTGTTTTCATTTTTATAGCCCTGTAACCCAGAAATCTATTGAATAGCTGATTATAGCCAGGTTGAAAGAGAGGGTCCACGTTTTCCAGTAATTAGTTTTTGTAAAAAAATAAAAAAGAATATAAGAGTATAACCAAGAGAAAAATATTAAGAAAATGCAATTGTGTGCACACAAACAACAGATGTCATGGATATGTAAGTAGGCATCTCAAATATTCTTTGCAATTTGACATGTCTGAATCATCATCCTCCATACTCTAAGTCCACTTTCATATCTTAATGACTTAATAAGAAGGATGTCCAGTTATATTCAGATTGAAAGATTATATGATCGACTTAGATGCAAAATTATTACAAATAGACATATGGGTCTTGGCATTATGCGGGAGAGATCTTCTGATGTCAAACAGATGACGCAAAGCTCCAAACACCTTGATACATACCAAGAACTTGTGCATACACATCCTGTCGTCCAGTTTCCCTTTTGTCAAACAAAGACACTGCTCTATAAAAAGGATGTATTTAGTAGGGGCTCAGTGCTGTCCATAGATTCGTCATTTATACCACTAAATACTATCTTCCCATCTCCCCTTCTTCCCATCTCATACAAGACATGTTTCTACATCAATCAGGTAACCCAGCAGGAACCGTAACGGTACATAGATTCATCATATATCCTCTAGTGTAAAATATGTTCCGGTTTCCATTTTCTTATAGAAAACATTCCCAAACATTAAAAGATCATTCCAAGTACGGAGTAGGGACATGATACTATACACAGATTCACCATGCAACTCTCATTAAAAAAACAAATCAGAATCTATGTGACGATGCTCGTCTAATTGAAAATTACCATAGCATAGATGATTTCCCACAAACTAAACAGGATGTAACTTCATCAAACATACTAAAGATTATTTTCTTTATAAATGATAGTAAGAGTTTCACCACCTTAACGTCATCACCAGTCGCTTTAAGTATTTCCTGGACAAGAGGAACAGCAGCTTCATCTCCGCAAAGGTGAAGTTCATTGACAGAAATTCCTAATAGAGCACGTGTAAATGAAAAACCTCTTGTCTGGCAGCCTAGCATCTGCAAAAAACATACATAGAAATTTAAAAATAGCTATCAACTAGGTATTTTTCTTCATTAAAACCAAAAAACACAAGAAAAGGGAAAAAAGCGTTTAGGAAACATGATAGCATTAATGGTTATCAAAGAATGGGGATTAGAGTTGTTTCTAAGGTACTAATAAGATATTGACATGCCTGAATTTCATCAATAACTGCACAATCGTAGTCAGAGGTTACATCGGCCATTTCTACAGTCACAGATTTATGCTGCGCACCATCAACTTCATCTCTTTCTTGTCCGGTAATCAGATCACAAGGAACTTTTGCCTTGTTCAACTTCTTTGCCACCTCCCATGCCAATAATCTCAAAGGCCCACAATAGATACCTGTAACAAATCAGAAGAATGCAACACTTCAAACAAGTTTGTTAACATCTTGTGCATAAACCACTACATGGATGGATCAAACATACTCCTAGCCAAAGTTAGACCTACCCCTTTCCCTTTTTGGATATCCTAAAACCATGTCATCATAATTGTTGGCTTATACAAATTTACAATTTTACCCTTAATTTGAAAAAAGACAAATTTGGGAGTAGGACCAATGCAATTTGGTTTAAAACTCTACATGCTTTTTAAATCAATCTTAATGCTTTCTTAAAATGCACCAAATTTCAATCGGGAAGTTTACACCAAAACAGAGTTACTAAAAAGTAACTAAAACTTTACGGAGATGTGGACAAGGTAGAAGTACCCGAAGAACTGCACTTCAGTCGTTTCAAAGCATGATATGTTTTGCCGCTATTTGTGGGGCCCACATGAAGAGTAACAATCCGCTTCTTTCTTCGAGCATTTGGATACCATGTGTGAGGATGACTAAAATAAAAGAGAAGGAAAAGCTTGAGTGAGCACAACATAGAACTTTAGTGAAGAACAAGAGATAAAATTTGATTAATGCCTTTGAAAGAAATATCATGTTATACACCAGATAACTATCGAGAATTGAACACCTCAAAGACTATATAAATGATTAAATAGAATGACAAAATTCCTTTTATCAACCCCGACCATGAAGTTCTAATGATAATAAACAATGCTTCACTTAATACTGAAGATGAACCAAACCATGCAGCAGAAGAGATTTGTCATTGATATCTTTTTTATATTATTTATAAAAGACAAATTAAAAGGGAGTGCAGGTATTATATTTTCTTTATTAAGAAGGAACTAATACATGTTGTGTAATTGAAAATTAAACATAAAATATCCCATGGAATACAAATTAACTGCATATAAAGAGTACCAGCATGCCACAAATTCTTACGTAAGGTCTGTAAAATCAAACTTTGCTGCACCACTTGGATTGCTGAAATGCCTCGAGTAAGCACATTGACTGACTGAATTTCCAAGCTTCAATTTGATATGAAGCCAACAGGCTTCAATATTCTCTGTAAATTGTGGGAAGACATCCACCAAAAAGGTTGATTTGTATGAAATATTACAAACATGTGTATCTCTGCACTATGAATAACAAATTAAGCACCAAAAAATCAAGATCATTCAATGAATAGAACTAACTAAAGCTACATTATATTTTTGGATTTACAGTGAACCAAAGGGAACACAAACAATGTCTTAAGATTCATAGTTATATAACAACCAGTACGATCCCTGAGCATTTTAAAGGAGACTTTCCTAAAAGCAACAAGTCTAAAGTCTCATACTAATTAACTATACAAGCGTAGAACATCAACACCATGGTCCACCATGGCTCCGTAAAGAAAGGCAAGAGATGGATGAAGAATTAACTGGTGAACTACACTCAGTGAAGTACAGCCTATTCAACCCTTCTCCAAAAAAAGTTGAAGCAAATCTAATTTCCATCTGTTCTCTAAGTATTAAAACCCAACTAGTCAATACCGTAAAAACTCCAGTCAGATGGAACACAAACTTTCTGAAAAAAGCTTAAAAATTATTCTTACTCCCTCAGCTCAATTAAATTACTACATGATTGTTTCTATCACAAGTAAACACCTTAAATTGGATTAAGATGTCAGACAGGCTTGGTACGGTTTTTGAAATTTGGGCTATGATGCAATATATCAAGATCATACTTATCTAACAACAAGGAGATGAGCATACTCCTAAACCAAAGAAACAATCTCCGAGTATGTATCAGTAGTTCAACTCAATTTGAATACAATACCCACATTCAACAAACCTGCCTCTTGGACAAAGCATTCCATCTCATCATTTTACAAAAAAAACACTATATATAGTTTTATGATGCAGGAGTGTAGATATTATTGTAAAACTTAGACAAATTGTATCCTCCCTTAAATGCAGGCCATTACTTTGCACACAGAGTGAGTCCAAGCAACCAAAGTAAGAATACTTATCAAGCATAATGAAAGAATTATAGACCAACTCTTAATTTGAACATTATTTAAGTATTTGGATTGACCATCTAACTCCATATAAAACAAGGTATGCATTTAACACCAAATTAAAGATGCTAACTCCACATTAAATTCATAATGTATGCAGCACCCATTACTCCATTCAAATCGAACATGATGTTAAAAGGAATCCAACCCATTATATCACTAATAACGAAATGGGTTAGTTAAATTCACCAATAAAATGTCAACTTTGAATTTTATTTTCCACCATTTCATTGGGAACTAAACAAACACTTTTTTTTTTGTTGCTAAATTTTAAACAACAAACAAACACTTTACACCAAACAGAGGAAAACATTGGAATGGGAAGTTTGAAAGTACCGTGGAGGATAGCACCGGAAACGTCGAACGGTGAGAATCTCCGTCGAAGAAGCAAAGAGGCCATAAGATTAAAATGGAGTAATTTATGGGATTAAAGAATCAACTATTGTCAAAGAAAGGTCAAATGGGCGTTTTGAGATTATATTTGTAGATAAAAAACAAACGGAATTGAAGGAGATAACAAGCGGTGGATCGAAACATCGGAGAAGTGCGGGCTCCGAGTAATCGTCTCTCCCTTGTTTGTGGCGGGTACTTTACTTCGTACGCCGACTTCCCCTGTTTACAGTTTGGCTCATTTCTTTTATTCTAGTTATATTATATTTTTCTTTTTTCCAGCTAATTTATTATGGGTGTAATATATGCTAACTAGCTGGGTCCCGTGTCTCCGGCACTGTATGGACAATATGATTTATCTCAAATTTTGAACGACCAAAATAATTTATTGAGTGAGCGGAAAATTTAAAGTCATTTTTATTTTATTAAATTATTATTAGATTATTAGATAGATAGATGTATTTTATTAAATAGATGTATGAACGGTGGGATTTATCCCAAACTTTGGACAACCCAGATGATTTATTGAGTGAACGGGAAATTCAAAATCATTTATATTTTATTAGATAGATTTATTTTGGGTGAATAAAAATGCGTTAAATCGAGTACTTTTTTTCTTATTAGTTTTTGTATGTTCAATTAAGAGAAAAAAAAAGTAAAAAAATGATATACATGTACATAAATATTTGATAAATGAAATTAATTACTCCCTCCGTCCCAAATTAACTGCTCAGTTTTGACTTTTTTAAGTCAAATTGACTATTTTTAGAATTAATAATTAAGCATATATAAATATATTTCTAAAATTATAAAAATTAGGATTAGTAATAAATTGTATATACTTTCTTTTGGTTATAATCTTTTCACCTATATTTTAGCAAAAATAGTAAAAAGATTGGTTTTAAAAATGGTCAATTTGACTTTAAAAAGTCAAAACTGAGCAGTTAATTTGGGACGGAGGGAGTATTATCTATCTTATTTATGCACACAAGCTGCAATCACAATTCGATTAAAAACTTTTACAATATATAGCAAAATTTAAAAAAATAAATAAATAATAATTAAAGAAAAAGTGAGTTTGAAAGAAGGCAGGTAAAATTTATCATTATTTAAAGATGTAACCCAACTTCATAAAAAAAAAAATTCCCTTAATAATATAAATGTATATCAGTAATTGTAACTAATCTGTAACTTATAATATAGATACATATTATCACATATTTAGTTAACATAATATGTAACTTATAGGTAAATGATTTAATATACCGTATTTAATCAATAAAAAGTTTATACTTTTTCAAAAATGTTATTTACTTTGAACCAAACGAACTAGGAAAAATGTGGGTCGGTTTTTTGCATACCATTAATCAAAGACTTGGGCCAGGATCAAATTATTTTTGGTTCCTTACGGCTCACTTTGGATTGAACAATTAATTCTAAAATATTTGTTTGTTTTTAAAAATAGGCTTAAAGTTAGTAATCTTAAAATAATAAAATGACTTAAAAGGAGGACTATTTAATAGCATATTCAACTAGATATCCCTACTAAAATTTATAGACAAAATTAACTTTTAATTTTGTTTTAAAAAACTGATGTATATTATCATATCTATATATACTCAAACAAATGAGAAAATGATATCTTTGTTATTTGTGGTAAGGGTATAATCGTTCAAACGATAAATTTTATCTAATCTTTTAAATAATTCTGAACAAAACAAACATAACATGGGATTATATTAAGTTAGGTCTGGCAAAATATGGTTATGGGTTGGTTTTGATTTTCAAAATATGATTATGGTTCCATTTAAGAACTAAAATATAAAATCCCAAATTTTATGAATAAAATTTTAATTTTCTTGAAATATTTTTTTTTAAATTATGGAATGAATTTGATATAATGTTATAATTATGGGTAATATTTATAAATTTTATAAAGTAAGCAAGTTGTTATAAAATATTCGATTGGTCGATAAATATTCGTTTTAGCAGGGAATATTCGTACAACGGCACAATCATTGGTGGACCCCGCAACGGAATTATTGTCGGATTGAGAAATCAACAAAAAAAATTTATAAAAATAACGGTGGAAGTTTTACCGTTAACTGTTGAAACACCCGGTGTTAAAAGTACAGTAATACGCGTGGTTGCATAGTTGCACACGATTTTGATTATTGATGCTTACGTAAGAAGTCACTCAGTTTTGTTCAATTATTGCTATAGTAATTGTTGCAAGTATCTCACGTTATTTGATTCAATTATTGTCGATATTTTATATATTATTAAATCAATAATTGAGATAACAAAGTTATTAATATTATTATTTGCAATATTAACGATGTCTAGAAGTTCTGCCAATGAGAGGTTTGGTCACCTAATTGCGCGCCAATAGGGAAAAATCCTTATTGGAAAGCCCCCTCTTTCCTGGGAACAACCTGGTCGATTAATATTATGAATTATAATAAAGGTGATAAGTTTTGTTTTATTATTATTATAAATGTAATGAAACAGAAATAGTAAAATCTTTTTATATAAAACAGAATACTTTTATAAAGTTATTCGTTTTATTAGATTATAAATAGAATATATTATATTTTATTTAAAAGATTTTGTTTTATTAGAATATTTTATTAATACTGCATAGTAAATTAATATAGACCGTCCATTTAAAAGTAAATCAATCTGGATCGTTCATGAATTAGTTACTATTCAGTCCATTCTCCTATAAATAGAAGTTCATTCCTTCATTATTTCTTACGAATTCACTGAAACTCTAGAGTGAGAAACTATAGAGAGAAAGAAAAAAAGTATTCTGCTACTTCACTACTCCTGTATCCAGTTTCTTCTAAGATAAGGGGTATTATTTCTTTTGTATTCATGAAGAGAACTTCTGTTATTCCATTCTTTATTGTTCTGTTAGAATAACCTGTATACGCGGACTACCTTATACTTGGTAAAATTCTTCTGTTATTCCATTTTTTATTATTATGTTGGAATAATCTGTCTATGCGAAGTACCGCATACATGGTGAAATTCTTTTGTTATTCTATTCTTTATTATTCTGTTGGAATAACCGGAATACGTGGACTACCCTATACTTGGTGAAATTCTTATGTTATTCCATTCTTTATTATTATGTTAGAATAACCTGTCTATGCGAAGTACCGCATACATGGTGAAATTCTTCTGTTATTCCATTCTTTATTATTCTGTTGAAATATCATGTCTGTGCGTTTACGCATGACCTGGTTCCATTATTTATTATTCTGTTGGAATATCATGTCTGTGCGTTTACGCATGTCCTGGTTCCATTATTTATTATTCTGTTGGAATATCCTATCTGTGCGTTTACGCATGACCTGGTTCCGTTATTTATTATTCTGTTGGAATAACCTGTACGTGCGGTCTATCGCATGCCTGGTGATTTTTTTTGTTATTCCATTCTTTATTATACTCAGTTGGTTAAAGTTTTGGCTTTTATACTCCATGAAATTAGTGGAATATCTTTGATATTTGCGCTTCATCCAGTATCTTTTCATGGAAATATTCTTCTGAGCATTCTTGAATTTTACTCCACAAAGCAGTATCATGTTGACAGTTTGAACGTTATTGGTTCCTGGATAAATTAATTCTTGAACTTGTTTTATTAAATTCTTATATCATTTTCATCATTCTCATGTTTATATTATGTTGAAAGTCATCTGTGGCCTGTAGTGCATAGATGGACTTGGTATGATTATGACCAGGGATTATTCGGTATAATCATGACCGTAATGTTACAAATGATGTGGTAAAAGTCCTCATTGGTCCGTAGTGCATTGATGGACAGTTGTTGGCATGATCATGACCATTGATGAATACACGAATATCTTTGGCTGTAGTGCATGAATAATTTGTGATTGTGATACTAATGAATATCCTTAGCCGTAGTGCAGGGATGATGTGATTTATTTATTAAGCTGAGTCTCAGCAATAAAAGTGATAAAAAACCTTTTAAATCATAAAAGATAGTAGATTTTATTTTCTACTTGACTCTTTTAATGGATTGCTTATTCCTCTGCAGTTAAACTTGATATTTGTTATATTGTATCAGTTTAACACTGTTGAAGGCTAACGATAATTTATTTTGCATTATCTTAGTCATAATATTTCTTGCTGGGCTAGTTGAGCTCACCTTTTACTTTCATTGTTCTCTTCAGGAAATGAGAACGTAGCAGGGACTAGTCGGGGAACGCAGTGACGATCCAGATGATAGTATTAGTACTCCTCACTATTCTATGAAATAGTGTGTTAATAAATGTATTGAGGACTTATTTTGAGTTTGAATACTGACTAGAAGACAATATTTGTATTAAAACTCACAGCTCATGTTGTATATTTAAGATTATATTTGTATTATGTACCATGTATTTGGTGACTCAGAATAGGTGATGTATACCTATTTTGGGGCGTCACATAAAATCATATTAACCATTTTTAATATGGGTTGTGTGGGTTGGAACTGTATGGTTATGGTTAAAAATCATATTAATCATTTTAAGATATTTTGACTTTTAAACAAAACTTTTGAAAAGTAAAATTGTGACCGTCACAATTAAATTAATTAAGTAATAATATGATATAACTATATTAACCATTTTAAGATGTTTTGACTTTTATAAGTTATTTTTCACTATTAACATGTTTGACAATCATTTATTTTGACTTATAAATTGAGTTTTAAGTCAAAAAATAATTACCTAATTGTGATTTATTTTAAAATTACGTATTAATCATTTTAAATTAAGTTAATTTGACCAAATATAATATCTATTTTACTCCTCTTTTTATTAATGTCCTTTTTAGTAATTTTTATATTTATTTTAATTTATAAGTTATTATGAGCAGAACACCTTTATAACTCGTTTTAACTTAATTTCTGACTTATAAGTTAAATTTATGATGTAAGTCACAACTTAAAATAACTTATAAGTCAAATTATATTTGAACTTATAAGTCATTTTAAAATAAATAATTTCCAAATAGGCCTAAACAATGGTGCAGTATTGATGTTTGCTGTGAGTGACGTCGGATCATAATTTATTTAACGGTGACCAAAGAATCTTCCGGGGTTTAATAAACAAGACTATATTTTAAAAAAGGATAATATTGCATCATTATCTAGTTTTATTTTTGTAAAGTAATTACTCGTAAATCTATAATACTATCAGCTCAAAAAGTGTTGTACAGTGTACACACTCGCAAAAGAATGGAAAAAGATGTGTACATATAAATATAAAAAATGTACATCTTGCTCATTATGTTCATATTGACATAACCTGTCACACCCCACTCTCCCCTAACCAAGTAAAATAATTTTTTAGGTTAAAAATGAAGTCGTGCTCTTTTATATATATATATATATATATATATATATATATATATATATATATATATATATATATATATATATATATATATAGTCTGAATGGAATGGAATATGGGTTGAAAATGGCTAACCGGTTAACTAACTATATTTGTTTTAAAAAATATTGGTCCAAACTTTAACCAATCTGAATAAATAAAAGTGGTTAACCAACCCATTTGGTTCCAGTTAATATGGTTTGACCCAACAGTTAACTAACTATATTGCCAGGTCTATATTAAGTTATCTTATGAATAGTCTCATAAAAAACAAACATGCGACTAGAACTATTTAATCTTATGATTAATAGTTTTGGAATTATAATTTATGGAAATATAGTTCCAGAATTATAATATTTATAAACAAAATTGTTTGTTTTGTGAATTTTGTACCGGTTAAAGTTTTTCTTGGTAGTTGAAACTATTGGGCCTATAACAGGAATTGCTTCGAAAAAACAGGTCCAGTAAGCTGAAATTTATAGCTTCCATCAGCCACAGTCACCTTATCGGCCCATGAACTGTTATCCCATTATTTGTAGGATTAATTACATATTGTAGTACATTTTTAGAAATAATTACAATAATGGTGCATATATAAAATAATTACAAAAATAATACACTTTTTCATATTTATTTACAATATTAGTGCAATTAGGATTCCTTAATTTAGGGGATGATATAACAAATCTGGTGAGTTTTTTTTTGAAACGCGTGAACCTTTTTTTTCTCCCAACTTCCGTAACTTTTGTGCTTATATTTCTCTCTCTTAAATTTTCTTCTTCTTCTTCTTCTTCTTCTTCATCTATTGATATTTCTAAAATCTATTGGTATTTCTTCATCTTCTGTTATTTCACAGCATTAATGAGAACACTATCAATTTAGATAGCCCCATCCACATTGAAGACCACTTCACCGGTTTGTAGTGCTACTACTATTTCATTTTGTGTGTTTTTATTTACTGACTTTCTCATCATTCTTCTGCTGATATATTTTCTTTCCCACTTGTTTCTTCTAGCCCTTAATTTAAGGTGCATTGAACGTCTATAAGGTGATCATGGCCTGAACGTTTATATTTTTTTATCTCTATGACTGGGTTATTTGCGATAGACATTATTTAACAGCATAATATTTGCTAAAGTGGATAATTATTTTCAAATTGTTTAGGCTCTTAACATATCTAGTCTGCTTTTGAATGATCATGATTGTTTCATCTTCATTTTGCCATTTTACTTCTGCATCATATATTGACATAAGACTAATTTCTGGGGGCTTGATGTAATGCTTACGTTGTAGCTACGTCAAGCAATAAAAAATAGATACTATCATATAACTATTTGGTTATTTCTGCATTATGTTTTGGTTACTGTTAGCTTGAGATTCGGATACCATTTTTGTTACCTTGATTTGATATTTTGGTTACTTTTTTATGTTGTTATGGTTACCATGTATTTTCTTAGTATACATGGTTGACTAAACTAATTTTGATGTACATGTTGTTTATGTATTGGTTACCATTAAAACCGTTTTTGTTACTATCATATAAATATTTGGTTACTTCCTTAGTATGTTTTTTGTTACTGTTAGTTTCTAATTTGGATTCCATTTTTGTTTCCTTGAGTTGGGATTTTGGTTACTGTTTTTTGTTGTTCTGGTTACCATATATTTGCTTAGTATATATGGGTTGATTAAACTTTGTTTGGTCTATATGTTGTTTATGTATTGGTTAACATTAATATATATTTTGGTTACTAACATATAACTGTTTGGTTACTTCATTAGTATATTTTTTATTACTGTTAACTTATGATTTGGATACCATTCTTTTCCCCTCAATTAAGATTTTGATTACTTTTATATGTTGTTTTGGTTACAATGTATTTGCTTGGTAAACTGTTTATGATATAAATATTGTTTATATCTGATTACTAATGACTGTGTAAATCTGATTTTGTTTATTTGCAGTTATGGAATCTTTACTATGAGGAATGCAATAGAAAATTCATTGGAAAAGTTATATATTGGGGTGACATGGAAGTGCCCGACATTATTACCAAGAAATTAAATTGAACCCAAGACAGTTGAAGAAGTTAAGGCATCATTAGTTTGTGGATGTATTATTTTTGTAAATAATAAACCCAAGTCATATTAAACCATGTATTTGCTTAGTATACATTGATGTATTATTTTTGTAAATTCCTTCAAATATCTTCTACAAGGGTTATGCTCTTCTAGAAAATTCATTGGAAAAGTTATGGTTAAATGTACATGTGTGAGTATACATGAGTTGCCTAAACTTGGTTGGATATACAGGTTGTTTCTGATTTGGTTACCATTAAAACAAGTTCTGGTTACTTTCATATAATTATTTGGTTACTTCTTTATTATGTTTTGGTTACTGTTACCTTATGGTCTGGCTACTATTATTGTGCCATCAATGTGGGATTTCGGATACTTTTATTTTTTTATTCTGGTTAATATGTAATTATTTAGTATACATGGATTGCCTAAACTGGGTTTCATTACATGATGTTTCTATTTTAGTTATCATTAAAACATGTTCTGGTTACTATCATATAATTTTGTGGTTACTGTTTTATTATGTTACATTATGGTTACTGTTATTAGTAACCAGATAGTTTCAAGCTTGTATCAGGACAAACATCAATTGTTAAATGTACATGTGTGAGTGTCCTATTTATCTACAAGCTTGTTAGTAACCAGATAATTATCATAGATAGTTACTAAAGCTTGTTAGTAACCAGATAATTATAAGCTTGTATCAAGACTGTTATCAAGTGTTAAATGTATATGTTTTATTTATACCATGTCATCATGATAGAATAAGAAACTCCAATTAAGATTTCTCATTTATATATATGATGGTCACTTATAGATCTCATATTAAAATAAAAATAATTTAAGAGGTGCAGTTGGTAACCAAACCTGCATATAAGGGTAACTATTTTAGTTTTTGTTAGTAACCAAATAATTAAAAACTTATATCAGAACAATAATCAAGTGCTTAATGTACATGTGAGGGTTCCCATTTATCTAGCTGATGGATACTTTTAAATTACATAGTTATAAAAGTTATTTAGAAATGGTCTATGCCAGTTGGTAACTAAATATGAATATAGAGGTAACCATTTTATTTTAGATGGGTAACCAAATTCACATAAAAATGTTTCAGAACAGTTACAAATTGTTCAATGTATATGTTTACTTTAATATGACAACTCATGATGGAATCAAAAATTAAAATATTAATCAACATCAATTTTGGTTACTGTACACCATCAAAAATGTTATCAACCATGTGGTTAATGGTTACTAACAATAAACAATTATATATTCCTGTAAACAATTAAATTTGTTGTATTGGTTCATATTAGTCTCCATTGTCTGACAACTGAATAAACATTGTAAAGTAACCAAATCAATATTAGACAGTAACCAAACTACATAATCTTAGTAACCAGAAAATAAACCAAATTTTTATATGCAAATTTGAAGGCCTAAATGATGGAATTCGACCAAAAAACCATGCAGTACACCAGCAAAGCTGGTGATTTTTGATCGTTGACTCGTTTCCAATGAAATTAAGCTCTGAAAACGCAAAAATCCGACACTCCAAACTTGAAAAAAATTGCCAAATGGTCACTGGATCAAATCTTTCCATAAAACGTGATCAAATCTTTACATAAACTGTCACGCCTTCTCTTCAACCGCATCAATTTGTCACCAACTAAAGACTAACAGTATACACCAATCAAATAAACATTATACAGTAACTAAATAAACATTATACAGTAACCAAATCAACCAAATAAACATTATACAGTAACCAAATCAATAATAAACAGTAACCAATTTATATGTACTTAGTAACCAGAATATAAAACATATTTTTACATGCATTTTGAAATCAAAACAGTCAGTATACTGACTTTGTTACCAATTAAAGAGCGAAAAATTTAAGAAAATAACCAATATACGAGTATATAGTAACCACGAGGTAACTATATGCATATAAACTTTAAACTCAAATATCTCAGTATACAAATCTATAATGAATCAATCAACAATCAACAATCAAAGTTGTTACAGAGGTTGGTTACTGATCTTGAAGTTGTTGTTGATCTTGAAGTTGTTGATCTTCTCCTCTATTATCCGATCTTAGAGTTGCATCTCGTCTTCCTCCGATCTGTCGTTGCTCTGTCGTTGATCTGTCGTTGCTGTTGCATGTTTCCTCAGTTGCTTGAATTTAGGTGCGGTTGGTTACAAATATGAAAGGAAAATAACTGACGTGTAGGAGTTAATGATACATGATTTTAGGAATCCTAATATATTGTGTTGTGTTATTTTTGTAATTATTTTGTGTGTTTTATTTTTATAAATATTTTCTAATTGTTGTATATTAGTGTTAAGGACCCATATTTGTATCATACGTTCTCCTAATTTTATTTATTATTGTCACTTGTCACCTAATTTTAATATATTTACATACAATTAACTTTGTAAGTGAATAGAGAATACGTGGAAAGTAATATAGACAACAGATGAGATAAGAAATTAAGACTAAAAAAACATATTATCATCCTAGTCCAAGAAATGAAAAAAGGAAGAAAATTTGAATTTGTGAAGAGTAAAAAAACATATTATCATCCCAGCCCAAAAAATGAAATAAAAAAAAAGAAAGAAAATGGAAAATAATTAATGCCTTATCACTATAAATATAAACGCAGGAGTTATGCACTTATACTTTGATTGAGGTATAAACACTTAAAGATACGTGTATGTTAAATATATTAAGAGGTGAAAGTTTACAATCGATGCGTAGCCCTAATCATGGTGCAGAATCCGGGTTGGTAAAATTAATTCAAAACCATAGCTTATTATGAGTTTGGACATAATAGAAGAAGTATATCCCAGAACAAAACCTATGGATATTGGATAAGCAGGCAGGCAGGGAGAATTGAAATGGTAGGGAATTGTTATTATCATTCAAATGTGATTAAATATATATAACAAGAAAGAATTGGATGAGGCCATTTATATATCTTGCCATGAACAATTAAAGCAGCTGCAGCTGCCACTGCCAGCCTATATATCTATCTATCTGGGTCTGGGAGGACCAGAGAGAGGTACATACACTGAAAGACTAGGGCAAGATGTTGAAAGAAGAGGGTCTCTATCTCTTATGATAAATGCATGCAGGCCTAATTAATTGTAGTACAACATATTTGAGTTGAGGAATATATGGCTGCTGCCACACACAACCCAAGTGGGTTAAGCAATGGAAATTAGGTGTGTGGGTGGGTGGTTCATGCCTCTACTCGTGTTAACATCTTGATTAGTACCTCTATCCATCTCTCTACATTTATTTCTGATCAATTTAATACTGCATGCCACTCTATGTATGTATCTATATATATATATATATATATATATATATATATATATATATATATAGATCAAGCAATTCAATATAATTTTAATTCATTCTATATAATTTTTGATTCTGATGCTTTGAATATATATATACACACACACTGACACACACAAATTTATATACTAGCTAGCTCCTTGGCTTCAAGATCAGGAGGAGAGCTACATTTAATTTCTTCTTCTGTACGTATAACAAGTTAATAAATTGTTATAAAAGGACCACATGGATCGCTATTTTTATCATAGATATATATGTGAATTAAAGTGCATCATAGTACACAATCCAAACAGAAGATAAATTATTCTTGCAAATCAACACGATGGGGAAATAGAGTATAGACGGAAAGTCAGTCGTAACACAAAATATTGTATTTTCAATATACCATAATTAATTGCTCTAAAAAGTTGAGCAACATTTGATCCATCCCAAATTAGATGTCTCATCTATTAAATTTAGCATATGTTCAAATTGAATTATAATAAACACAGTCCCAATTTCACCATTTGCACTCCACCCTAGAGTTATCATTATATATATATATATATATGTATATATATATATGTGTGTGTGTGTGTGTGTGGGAATTATGTGTTTGCTATGAATCTCCATAGGGCATACGCAGTTTATACTATTAAAAATAAAAAAAACGGTCAAAATTAGAAATTAAAAACTGACGTCCGCTACTCCTACTATTAAACGGTAAAAAAAATATTTATCGACAACTATTAATAGTAGCGGACGCTAATCAAAATAAGAGTTTGGTTTTACTAATAAAGATTTACCCATAAATGTTTATGGTTTATTAACCATGACAAGGTTAAGGGTTTATTAAGTTAATAATCCTAAACCCTAGTTAATAGAGACAAAATTTTAGTTAATAAATCCTAAATATTTATTGGTTAAGTCAAACCTTTATTTTGATTAGCATCTGCTACTATTAATAGCAGATGAAATGTGTTTAGATGGTGTATATACAATTTTTTTAATGTGTTTAGATGGTGTATATACAATTTTTTTTAATGGTATAGATATTGTATGTCCTATAAAAATTCATAACAAATACATGTTACTAATCATTACCCATGCATATATATATATATATATATATATATATATATATATATATATATATATATATATATATATATAACCAATCAGGTGAGGGCTCCCTTACTTTGTTAAAATGCGGATATTTTTTTATTTTTTTTATTTTTTTTAAAAAACAACTAATTTTTTTTAATATTTTATGGAATTGGAATTTTTCCATAATACAATATTTTGGGCGTGATTTTGATACCTATACCAAAAAATATATGTACAATTTGCACAGACTGTACAGGCCTGTTTTGTTATACGTATCCAAACACATCCAAAATATTGTATTATAAAAAAAATTCAGTTCCATAAAATATTATATATATTTTTTTAGTTGTTTTAAAAAAAAGCAAAAAAAACCAAAAAAAAAAGTCCGCATTTTAATAAAGTAAGGACTCCCTTACAGGAACTAGAACCGGTCCTGGGTTTTCTAAGGCCCAGAGCAAATTTTCTCAAGTGTGCCCCTTTATATAAATTAAATAAAAAATTAAATAAATTATCAACTAATTAATTTTATTAAAATTATAAGAATTTACAAAAGATAAAGAAGAACATTTTAAAATATCATCGAAGCAAAGAATCATCACATGTACCTACAAAATAAAAATATCAATGAAATCAGTAAAACTAATGAAATACCCAATGTAGTTGGTAAGTTTTACAGATTACACAATTGAACTTTTAATTTTTCAAATTACCCCACTAAACTAATTATTATTTTGAAATTGGGTTATTCCGTTGAAAAAAATAAACCGCCGTTAATTTTTTATTTACAAAACTAATAAATTACCCACTGTAGTTGACACATTTTACTGATTACACCATTGAACTTTTAATTTTTCAGATTACCCCATTAAATTAATTAAAAATGTTTATTTTAAATATTTTTAAAAACAATTATTATTTTCAGTAAAAAAATATTAAAAACATTAATTTTTTTCCATAAAATGAGTAAAGTTTCATAAAATATAGATTTTAAAAAAATTAAAATTTATGAAACCTTATTGATTTTTTTTAAAAAAACTTTTTTTTTCTTTTGAAAATAAAATTTATTTTTTGAATCTATATTTTATAAAATTTTACTCATTTTTTTAAAAAATGAAGAATTTTCCAATTTTTTTCTTGAAAATAGTATTTATTTATAAAAATTAATAATTTCTTTTTTGAAAAAATTGAATCAGTTTTTTTATTTATCTTTTAATATTTTTTATTTTAATTTATATTTTAAATTTTTTTTAAAAATTTCTAATATTAAGAATGGGTCATTATGTTAAAAAATTAAGTAGACGTTAATTTAATTTAAAATCATTTTAATTTTTTTGAAACTATATTTTATGAAACTCTACTCATTTTATGAAGAAAAAAAAGTTTCTAATATTTTTTACTTAAAACAATAATTATTTTTAAAAATATTTAAAATAATTATTTTTAATTAGTTTGATGGGGTAATTTGAAAAATTAAAAGTTCAATGGTGTAATCAGTAAAATGTGTCAACTACTGTGGGTAATTAATTAGGTTTGTAGATAAAAAATTAATATCCATTTATTTTTTTTAACAGAATGACCCAATTTTAAAATAATAATTAGTTTAATGGTGTAATTTAAAAAAATTAAAAGTTCAATATATGTTGTAATCAGTAAAACCTACCAATTACAATGGGTATTTCTTTAGTTTTGTCCAATGAAATCTAAAGTAAAAATATTATTTAAAATGTCTTCTTGTTGCATTTTTAGATGCAAAATCATCAATTATACTATTATATTTAATATTTTCTAACATATCATTTTCAATGCATAATATCCATAATCTTTTTATTATTTTATTTTTTTTATACACATAAATACATAAACTTAATTATAAAAAAATTTGGGCCTTTCTCAATTGTGGGCCCTGAACGGTTGCCCTGTTGACCTTTGCCCAGGACCGGCTCTCACAGAAACCGGACCATATATATATATATATAGAAAATGATCAGGTCCGGGAGTCCGGACCTGATCAAAATTCGGACCAATTTTTTTTAGTTGTTTTAAAAAAAAGCAAAAAAAAAAAAGTCCGAATTTTGATCAGGTCCGGGAGTCCGGACCTGATCCGGCCTCTAATATGGTCCGGGAGTCCGGACCTGATCAAAATCCGGACCTTTTTTTTTTTTTTGAAACAACTAAAAAAATAAAAAATTATGGAACTAAATTTTTTACAGAATACAGTATTTTTGGCGTGATTTGGATGCCTATACCAAAATATTTTTGTACAGTCTGGGCAGACTGTACATATATTGGTTGGTGTCGGTATTAAAAACACACCCAAAACACTGTATTATGAAAAAAAAAATTAGTTCCATAATTTTTTATTTTTTTTAGTTGTTCTACAAAAAAAAAAAAATTGGTCCAGATTTTGATCATGTCCGAATATATATATATATATATATATATATATATATATATATATATATATATATATATATATATATATATAAGCTTTAAATACAAAATGAGATGCCCATGCAACATGTTGATATAATTATTACAACCATTTTATTACAAGATATGTTTGGTGGGCTTATTTAATATTGTGAGTTACTATTTACAATTGGCCTTGAATGCACTAAAATTGAATATCACCAAAATTCACTGTATATTTTGTTATTTTTATTTATATCAAAAGCCAGAAACACACGCCAGCATGGCAATCAAGATGTGTATAAAGTCTATATCAAGTACTTCTAAAGTGAATCATTTTGAAAACAAGAAGACCAAAAACAATGGCTTTGAAATAGCTATAAACCATGAGAGAGAAAAAGGCAAAATAACTATACTTGTAAAGCTAATCATTTTGAAAACAAGAAGACCAAAAATAATGCTTTGAAATGGATAAAACACGAGAGAAAAGAAGAAGAAGAAGAAATAACTATACAATGGGGCCTTTAAAATAAAAAAGCGGAATAGAAGAATATGAGAAAAAAATCAAATTGTACCGTTTGACTTAAGGGTATAAATGAATCGAGTTAAATTGAATATCAAATTATTTAAATTTGGTTTATAAAATTTATCAAGTACTCCTTTTGTCCCTAATTATTTAACGTTTTAGAGGTGGACACAAGAATTAAGATAATGATTAAAAAATACTCCATCCGTTCCTTAATATATGTCGTTTTAGAGAAATATTTTTATTTTTTAATATAAGTCGTTTGAAAATTTTAAGTAAGCATTAATTGCTTAGTTTTCAATATTACCCCAAGTATTAAATGTAACTTTTGTTCTCTTGCTATTTTTTATCCAATAAATAACAAACTCTTCTTCCAATACAAGGGCAATATAAACAATTGATATTATAGTTAATGATATACAATCATTACCTTAATACTTGTGCACAACCCTAAAACGACCTAGATTAAGGAACGGAGGGAGTATTAAATATAGTACTCAATTGTCTATAATAATACCCTTAAATTTTTTGTTGGGATAAGGAGAGATGAAGAGTTTAAAGTATCAAAAAAAATAGGTATAGTAGTAAGGGGTAATTTTGAAAAAATTGTCATTAATTCTCCTAAATTTGAACAAACATCAAATAATTAGGGACGAATGAAAAACTCTAAAACGTCAAATAATTAGGAACGAAAGGAGTATAAAATAAAGTTTGATTAAAGCTCGTTTAATTATCGAGTTGAGCACGATCTCGAATTGAGTAATTTGAACTTTTTGAACGAATATGATCCGAGTATTAATAAAAAATTATAATTTAAAAAGATTCGAATAATTTATCGAACTTTAAAATTTACTCATATTTGAATCATTTATATTTCTAGTTGAGCAAATACGAATCGAGCCCGCACTGTTTACTTATTTTATAACATTACCTTTGACTAACTGCCTGCCTAAATCTTGTTTTTTTTTGTTCCTAAGGGGATGTTTGATAAAAACTAAATGAATCTGAATGAAAAAAGTTGTTTAATAATTGACATGTCTGAAACATCTGAATAATAGATTTTTATTATTTTATCCATTTGAAAAATTTTAAATTATTGTAAATTTATTTAATATTACTTAATATAATAGTTAATATTATAAAAATAAATAAAAATTCATTCGGCCGTCATTGAGCCCATTCAGTCAAAAAAATGAGACTTTAGCCATTCAACCCAAATCTTCTGAATGACTGACCGATTCAGTCATTAAGACGATTTTTATTCGAAACAAACGCACTGAATGACTGAATCGGTTAGTCATTCAGTGCTAATCGAGCAGCCCCTTATTGGAGGTAGTTTGGGAAAGAAAAAACTGAATTCTTAAGTTTTCTTAGAATGCTTTATGTTATTAATGACCATTGAATTATTCTACTAATCCTTGATTTGCTAAACATAATCTCAGTCATTCAATTGAGAGAGTGAGATTTATGGATCCGGTTATCATGAAGTTAATTTCATAGTAAGTTGGTCAATTGATCAATACAGTGTTGATATGTAGAGAGAGAAATTACCTTCCGGCTTGCGTATCGATACTGTATTAGTGAATTGATTAAAATTAACTTCATACTAACCGCTCTCAAAATTTATAATGAAAATTGTTATTAATGACTTATTACTACCATCATCGGCCACTATCTTCCCATCACTGATATCATATACACACACATTGACTACTGCCATAATCAGATTACTATGTATAGTCACCACTAACAAGACAAATTTGCCACCGCCACCATGATGTGGCTGAAGCTAGTATCACTGTTCACGGATGCTGTTGCACAATGGACACCATTTTTCACAATAATACACTGTTGCATCTCCTGAGTAACACTATTTGCAGCTCACCATAATCATTATTGCACATCCTAGGAACTTTATTCCAAAATTAAATAAATTATTCCATAAAAATCTTAACTTTTTTTTATATTGATGGGTTATTTAAAAAAAAAATTGGTTTTTTAAATTCATGACAAATTAGTTACTAATTAAAGTTTCGTACACTGTCGACAGTATATATACACAAATAGTGTTAGAATTATGACACCTTATTAATAAAATATTTATATTCAATTTCCATATTCACTTAGAAGAGCTCTTCATTTATTGATTTTTCATTTTTGGTTCAATTCACTTCCTTTTTCAATAGTAATGTGCTGTTTGTTTACATCTGATTGCCTTTTAATGAATTTCCTCTTATTCGCTAAGAGCCATGATGCTGTTTGTTTATTTTTTTGTTACCTCTGAATGCCTTTTAATCAATAAGACAAAAAAATAAAATCTTAATAATTAAGAGGTACCTCTTTATGAATTTTTTAATAATTTTTTTATATAAATATATTAAACAATATTATGCACTCATTTTTATTAAATTGAATATTTAAAATTATTAAATAAAATTTTTGTTAACTGTAATATATAGTATTATTTAATAATGCATATAAATATAATAATAATAATTATGCAAAAATAAAAAAAATTTAAATCCGAGTCCTTTGAATTCACAAAGTCTCCTTAAAGCAAATTTATTCCCCCACAGATGCTAAGGGTTAATTGAATAATTGCTTCCCAAGATAAAACGGATTTCAATTCTTAATTAGTAGCATTGCAAAATTAAGAATTCACCGAACGCAAATTCTATGTTATGTACTCGAACTTTTACTGGCAATAATAATGATGCATGTAATATGTAATGCATAAATATACTTACTCAAAACAGGAAATAGAAAATTATTTGCAGAACGGAAAAACACTGCAGAACGGTGGGAAGGAACGGAATCTGCAGAAACGGGATTTTGCAGAACACAGAACGGGACTGCAGAAAACGGAACGGGAATAAAGGAAGGAACGGGACGGGAATTTCAGAAAATGGAAGGGAAATTTTGTAGGGAAATTTTGTATATTTCAAATGCTTTCCCCATACCATTTATTTATAGAAAAATTTCCATGTAACCGTCGTCAAAACGACGTAGTTTTGTGATGATAAAAAATATATATCACGAACCCGCCCATCACGACCATGACCCAACCCGAGTCCACGACCCGACCCGAGTCAATTTTCTCATTCAAATCCCATTTTCAACAATCCCCCACATGAATGTAAAATTGGCTTTACAATATGCAAAATATGATATGAATATGCAGACACTAGTTCGAGTACATGAGAAAAGATATTTCATCAGGTTAAGTAGCCTAGTGGCTTTGAACTTGCCCTAGTAAAATCTATCGGATTTACTCGGCTAATCAGTAGACTTGATGTCTTTGAACTGTCAGCTTTTTGTGTAAACCAAGACAATAGAATTCACAAAATATCTCTTCAGACATAGTTGGTTCTCACGTTTGTGTTCATTTTGGCCTTGAAACACCTCTTGGTTCCGTAAGTATATTAGAGAATTCAGCCTTCAAAATTCTCACAGAAGTGGCCCCCTTCTTACTCACGTAGGTGACTTCTATCAAGAGTATCCTGCAATACCCCACTTGAACATATTTCAAGATATAAAAGTCATTAAAAGCGTAACTTATCCTGATTCTCGCGGCAGATGTGCACTGTCTCATAATAGGAATGGTTAGGAGTAAATATCTCCTCAGTGCTTTACTGAGAACTACATAGTTCGGTTTGCCCATTGAACCTAGATCTTGGGATCTCCAGTCAGCTAGGTTGGGTTGCCACTATGACGACTCTTATTTAAACAGTAGGCTTTAAACCCATTCCCTTCGATGATTTTTCCACTTGCTCTCTTGTTAAACCTTTTGTAAGCGGATCCGCAATATTATCTTTTGATTTTACATAGTCAATTGAGATAATTCCATTCGAGAGCAATTGTCTAACGGTATTATGTCTTCGTCGTATATGACGTGACTTACCATTATATAAATGACTCTGTGCTCTTCCAATCGCTGATTGGCTATCACAATGTATACATATAGCTGGCACAGGTCTTGACCAATTTGGAATATCCTCTAAGAAATTACGAAGCCATTCAGCTTCTTCTCCAGCTTTGTCTAATGCAATGAATTCTGATTCCATTGTAGACCTAGCAATGCAAGTTTGTTTTGAGGATTTCCAAGATACTGCTGCACCTCCAAGGGTAAAGATATATCCACTTGTGGATTTCGAGTCTTTATTATCAGATATCCAATTAGCATCACTATATCCTTCTAATACTGCTGGATATCTAGTATAGTGTATGTAAGACCCCGAAAAATTTTTAAATAAAAAGGAATTTCCTTTATTTATTATTTTGAAATAGTAAGGGTTGATTTGATTAATGTGGAAAGTTATGGGTAAAATGCGCAAATATTTCGAATAAGCAGGTGGTTATAAAATATTCATTGTTGTCGGGGAATATTCGTTTGGTCGTGGAATATTCTTGCTGTCGGGGAATATTCGTACGACGGCGCAGTCTTTTGTGGGTCCCATAACAGAAAGCGATTGGATGAAGAAAACGACAAATATAAGTTGTTTATAAATAACGGCGTAGTTGTTACCGTTAATACTGTTGGAATACCCGGTGGTTAAAACACAGTAATACGCGTTGTTGCACAGTAGCACACGGTATTGCACCAATTATTGATTCTTACGTAAGAAGACACTACTCAATAATTGTTACAGTAATTGCTGTTCAGTATTTTATTGATTCAATAATTGCTGCATTGATATTTTATATTACTGTTGTTTCAATAATTGTCATTACACAGTATTTTCCATTATCGAAGCAATAATTCATATTATCTGAATAATATTATTTGATAACATTATTGGCAATGTCTAGAAAGTTCTGTCTAAGGAGAGGTTTGGTCACCTAATTGCGCGCCAGTAAGGAGAAATTCTTATTGGAAAGCCCCCTCTTTCCTGGGAACGGCCTGGTTGCTAGTATTGTGATTCTGTAATATTATTTGTGAATAATTAAATTATTGATTTATATGATGAGGAAAATATTGATTTTATGTGGATATAGATGGAGAAAATTTTTATTGTGACAATTGTTGAAAATTAATATTTTATCTTTTTCTGATAAAATAATTCATTTAAATATATTATTTTAATAATATATTAACGGTGATATTTTTACGATGAATGTGGGGTATATGAGTATATGTGGAGGAGTAGTATTTTTGTTACCAAAAATATTTAAAGCATGTTTTATGTGTCGGTGGACCCTATTTATTGACTGAAATTTGATTATAGCCTGTAAAATCGTCCGTTTGTGGATTTCGGTCAATTTCTGTTTGGAATTTGGAAAAACTTCCTTCTGCAAAGTTGTGCAGAATTGAATTTCCTATAAAAACTCGCGAGATTCGAATTTTCTGGCAAAAGGGCTATTTATTATGAATTATTGAAGTTCCGGAGCTCCGAAATAATTGATTTTTGGAAGTTTAAAATATTTTTATTAATAAAAACGTTTTTTGTACTTTTTCTAGAAGGGAGCACATGTTTTTGAGCTGAAATCAGATCTGAAAAAAATGGGCGTAAGAATTTTTAATATATATTATTATTATATTAAATTTTCTGCTTTGGTGTTCTAAGCAATTTCCTATAAATAGGTGCTTAGGTTAGAATTGAAAATCACACCAGAAACTGAAGTTTTCTCTCTCTATATTATCGAGCGTATTCTTGTGAGTATTTTGAGTATACTTTGAGTATTGCTATACGGTGCAAGTTCAAGTCATAGCCTATATCCGGTGTTTCAACTAGAAGTACTGTCTTTCGAGGTAAGGGATATTATTTTCTTCTAAAATGATATTATTTCTTCAATATCATTATGCTGAAATGTTGGTTGGAACTTTTTATCAAATTTGGAACTTTTTCATGTCGGGGTTACTATTCACGAGTTACTATTCATGAGTTACTATTCACGAGTTACTATTCACGAGTACTATTCACGAAGCGTGGAGATGTTTTTTGTGAAATTTCTATCTTTTGGTGTCGGAGTTACTATTCACGTATACGATACTATTCACGTATACGGCACTATTCACGAATACGACACTATTTACCGAAAAATGAAATTTCTTCTTTTTGTCCAAAATATCTATTCTGGATACTAGCTTTGATTGTATCCATGTTTTGATCATTCTTGAATTTTACTTCAGTTTGATTATTTATGAAGTATTTTTGAACTCGGATTGTTTAAAGTACGAATCCTTAATACTTGTTATTTTGTTTCACTGGATTCGTTTTCTTTAAAATATTTTTCATCATCCTCAGTCCTAAATAATGGTGTTACTGAATATCTTTGGCCTGTAGTGCAAAGATGGTTGATTTTGTTATGAATATCTTTGGCCCGTAGTGCAAAGATGTACAGGTGTTGAGATGAACATGAACAATTGATGAATATCTTTGGCCCGTAGTGCAAAGATGAACAGGTGTTTAGATGAACATGACCGACTGATGAATATCTTTGGCCTGTAGTGCAAAGATGAATATTTGATTTGATTTGAGATATATATTGATTGATGTTACAGGGATAAAATATTGATGATGGACTTTTAAATTCATAGATGTTGGTAGATTTTATTCTCTACTTAACTCTTCTAATGAATTGTTGTTTCCGCTGCAGTTGTTGATCTAAAACTTGTTGTCTATTGTATTCTATCAGATTTTTCCCTGTTGAAGACTAAGGATAATTTGTTGTACATTATCTTAGTCATAATATTCTTTACTGGGCTAGTTGAGCTCACCCTTTTCCTTGTTGTTCCATTTTTTCTCAGGAGGCGAGAATGTAGCGAGTACTAGTCGGGGTATGGAATGAAGGTTCTAGAGAGAGTTGTTTTGTAGTCCTCACCATTTTTTTTGTAAAATTATGTATCAATAATTATGATGGGGATTTATTTGCATGTGGATATTGTCTAGATGGCAATGTTTGTATTCAAACTCACAGCTTATGGGTTGTAAAAGTTGTAGTTGTTTCTGTACCATGTATTTGACAACTCAGAATGGGTTGGGTGGAATGGACCTATTTTGGGGTCGTCACAGTTGGTATCAGAGCTTAGGGATATGATCTCTGGCGGAGATCGGGAAATAGAACTAGGAGGGGAGAGACGAGTAATTCCTTCGCTAGTGTGTCCTACCTAAGCTTATTTGTTAGTTGGTCAGGGATATTATGTGATATGTGATTTGCTTAATTAACCCTTGTTTTATGACAGTATTTGAGAATGTCGACTGAGAATGTTAACAGTGGAGTTAATGAGACCGTAGAGACGCCTGTATTCACCAATGAGGAGAACGTGCAACAGGCTGACAATGTACCTCCTGTGAATAACACCACTGAGACGACGATGAACGACGAGATGTTTAGGAGCTTTTTGCAGTTCATGCAAAATCAGACGAGAGAGACTCGTGTTCAAAATACAGGAGGAAATGATAGCAATTCACGTGTGGTCACAGCCAAGCAGTTCAAAGAGTTGGGACCACCAGAATTTAAGGGAAAGCCGGATCCGATCATGGCGGAAACGTGGGTCAAACAAATTACCAAGATATTCAATGTCTTGGGATGCACGGAGGAACAGAAGGTTCCATTCGCAACCTTTATGTTCCGTGGCGAGGCAGACTACTGGTGGGAGTCTGTGAAGCGTACACATCTAGCCGCACTCAGCATGTCATGGGAGACGTTTCAGAAACTTTTCAATGAAAAATACTTTCCTGAAAGTATTCGCCATATGAAGGAAGTGGAGTTTATTAGACTAGAGCAGAATAACATGACGGTGTCCCGGTACGAGGCGAAGTTCGCGGAGTTATCCAGGTTTGCACCTCATTTGGTGGAGAATGAGGAACGTATGACGCGGATGTTTCTGAGAGGTTTGAAATCCGGCATACGTCAGTATCTCATTTCTCATAAATTTTCTATCTATTCAGATGTTGTCAACAGGGCTCAGTTGTTAGAGCGAGACAACGAGTACGTTCAACTGAGGGACCATAACCAGGATCATACTGGTGACAGCAGTCATCAGAATAACGATAACCAACGGAGAAAGAAGAATATGGACAAAGGCGGTAACCACTCTGGTGGTAATCGTGGCCATGAAAATAGAAGAAGCGAGTCGGGAGGAGATTTTAAAAAGAGGAGATTTAACAACGACCATGTGAAGACGACAGTGCCAGCAGCAACTGGTTCCAAGGGAGGAGAAAGACCACCGGTCGTATGTTACAAATGTGGGAAAGAGGGACATATCAGCCCAAACTGCCCACAACAGTTCAAGGTATGTTATAATTGTGGAAAAGAAGGACATATCGCTCGAGAGTGTACGGTAGCGAAACCAATTCCAACGGGGATGGTGATTCAAAAGGATGTTCCAGAAAAGTCAAAGTCAACGGTTCCTGGAAGAGCGTTTGTCGTCACCGGTCAAAATGCGAGGAACCCGAACGAAGTTAGCACGGGTTAGTTAATTATAATTCTTGCGAAGTTTATACCTTACTAGGTACCGATTCTACCCATTCTTTTATCTCTCTTGCTTGCGTTCAACGTTTGAACTTGACTACGGAGAAATTAGACTTTGACCTATCTATGGAGACTCCGTTAGGAGAAGCTTTCATTACATCCGTTGTTTAGAAATCTTGCTTGATTCAAGTTGGCACTATCACATTATCTGTTAACCTTATTTCTATAGAGATATTTGCTTTTGATGTGATTTTAAGGTTAACTACTCATCATGCCAAAATTAATTGCTTTTGTAAGGTTGTTAGTTTTCATATTCCTAAGCAACCTGTTATTTGAATTCAAGCAATCAAACCATTGAAGTCAAACATTTTTGTATCAAGCCATGAAGTCATTCGTTTATTACGGATGTCAAGTTTTCTTAGTCCTTGTTATGGACTTGAACAAAAGTACATCAGATTTGAATGATATTTCTGTTGTTAGTAAATTTCCTGATGTATTTCCTGAAGAATTTCTTGGCTTACTCCAGAGCGTGATATTAAATTTTGTATCGACTTTGAATCCGGTACAAAACCCATTTCTAAAATCTCATATCGAATGGCTCCTATTGAACTTCAGGAGTTAAAAATCCAACTGTAGAAGTTGATACCCGAGCCTTTATCTTATGACTTACTTTGTGGAATACACAGAATCCAGACTCTCCGTGGGGGATGCCATATTCGTGCGATAGTAAACTGATAGGTGTCATTGTAACGTGTTATCCAAGGTTGGGATATGAGTCACAGTTGAGAACAACCTAAGTCGGTAATCGAAGTACGTAGATTTCTAGGCTTAGTTGATTATTATCGGAGATTCGTTGAAGTGTTCTCGAATCGCTATTCCATTAACGCAGCTGACTCATAGAGATACAAAATTCGAATGGAGCAATGAATGTGGGAAGAGCTTCGAAGAACTCAAGAGGAGACTCATTCCAGCACATGTTCTGACCATGCCATCCTGGAAAAGCGAACGTGGTAGCTGACGTGTTGAGTAGAAGATCGTATACAAGTACGCGTACGATATTGTCAAAGACTCATTTCGTATAATTTACAAATAATAGAGATGGAGATGAAAACTCTAGGTATCCACGTGATGATATACGAGTATAATCGACTTTAATCGATAACGTTAAAGCTGTTCAAGCTACACACTGGAGCTGATGAATTTGAAGAAGGAGGTGCAAGAAGTTGTTATTCCAAAAGCGAGAATTGGCGATGTGAGCAAAGCTCAAACCTTCGATTTATTAATCCATTTGAAATTCTCGATCGAATAGGAACTGTGGTCTATAGACTCGTTTTACCGCCAAGTATGTCGCGTGTTTATAACGTTTTTTTTATGTACCGATGTGGACGACTCGAACCATGTTATTGAGTTAGAACCAGACGAAATAGCCAAAGACTTAACGTACGAGGAGGTACCTGTCAAGATGTTGGATGGAAAAGAGCATGTCCTACGCACGAAGGTCATACCACAAGTTAAAGTTTTGTGGAGGAATCATGCTATAGAGGAAATGACATTGGAGTTGGAAGCGGAAATGAAAGCGAGGTATCTTTACCTTTTCGAAACACCAGGTACGTCAATTTCGAGGACGAAATTTCATAAGGAGGGGAGGTTGTAAGACCCCGAAAAATTTTTAAATAAAAAGGAATTTCCTTTATTTATTATTTTGAAATAGTAAGGGTTGATTTGATTAATGTGGAAAGTTATGGGTAAAATGCGCAAATATTTCGAATAAGCAGGTGGTTATAAAATATTCATTGTTGTCGGGGAATATTCGTTTGGTCGTGGAATATTCTTGCTGTCGGGGAATATTCGTACGACGGCGCAGTCTTTTGTGGGTCCCATAACAGAAAGCGATTGGATGAAGAAAACGACAAATATAAGTTGTTTATAAATAACGGCGTAGTTGTTACCGTTAATACTGTTGGAATACCCGGTGGTTAAAACACAGTAATACGCGTTGTTGCACAGTAGCACACGGTATTGCACCAATTATTGATTCTTACGTAAGAAGGCACTACTCAATAATTGTTACAGTAATTGCTGTTCAGTATTTTATTGATTCAATAATTGCTGCATTGATATTTTATATTACTGTTGTTTCAATAATTGTCATTACACAGTATTTTCCATTATCGAAGCAATAATTCATATTATCTGAATAATATTATTTGATAACATTATTGGCAATGTCTAGAAAGTTCTGTCTAAGGAGAGGTTTGGTCACCTAATTGCGCGCCAGTAAGGAGAAATTCTTATTGGAAAGCCCCCTCTTTCCTGGGAACGGCCTGGTTGCTAGTATTGTGATTCTGTAATATTATTTGTGAATAATTAAATTATTGATTTATATGATGAGGAAAATATTGATTTTATGTGGATATAGATGGAGAAAATTTTTATTGTGACAATTGTTGAAAATTAATATTTTATCTTTTTCTGATAAAATAATTCATTTAAATATATTATTTTAATAATATATTAACGGTGATATTTTTACGATGAATGTGGGGTATATGAGTATATGTGGAGGAGTAGTATTTTTGTTACCAAAAATATTTAAAGCATGTTTTATGTGTCGGTGGACCCTATTTATTGACTGAAATTTGATTATAGCCTGTAAAATCGTCCGTTTGTGGATTTCGGTCAATTTCTGTTTGGAATTTGGAAAAACTTCCTTCTGCAAAGTTGTGCAGAATTGAATTTCCTATAAAAACTCGCGAGATTCGAATTTTCTGGCAAAAGGGCTATTTATTATGAATTATTGAAGTTCCGGAGCTCCGAAATAATTGATTTTTGGAAGTTTAAAATATTTTTATTAATAAAAACGTTTTTTTTTACTTTTTCTAGAAGGGAGCACATGTTTTTGAGCTGAAATCAGATCTGAAAA
Source organism: Panax japonicus (assembly GCA_020205505.1). Taxonomy (NCBI): domain Eukaryota; kingdom Viridiplantae; phylum Streptophyta; class Magnoliopsida; order Apiales; family Araliaceae; genus Panax; species Panax japonicus. The sequence goes on from CM035103.1 coordinate 55,350,255, forward strand.
AAATGGGCGTAAGAATTTTTAATATATATTATTATTATATTAAATTTTCTGCTTTGGTGTTCTAAGCAATTTCCTATAAATAGGTGCTTAGGTTAGAATTGAAAATCACACCAGAAACTGAAGTTTTCTCTCTCTATATTATCGAGCGTATTCTTGTGAGTATTTTGAGTATACTTTGAGTATTGCTATACGGTGCAAGTTCAAGTCATAGCCTATATCCGGTGTTTCAACTAGAAGTACTGTCTTTCGAGGTAAGGGATATTATTTTCTTCTAAAATGATATTATTTCTTCAATATCATTATGCTGAAATGTTGGTTGGAACTTTTTATCAAATTTGGAACTTTTTCATGTCGGGGTTACTATTCACGAGTTACTATTCATGAGTTACTATTCACGAGTTACTATTCACGAGTACTATTCACGAAGCGTGGAGATGTTTTTTGTGAAATTTCTATCTTTTGGTGTCGGAGTTACTATTCACGTATACGATACTATTCACGTATACGGCACTATTCACGAATACGACACTATTTACCGAAAAATGAATTTCTTCTTTTTGTCCAAAATATCTATTCTGGATACTAGCTTTGATTGTATCCATGTTTTGATCATTCTTGAATTCTACTTCAGTTTGATTATTTATGAAGTATTTTTGAACTCGGATTGTTTAAAGTACGAATCCTTAATACTTGTTATTTTGTTTCACTGGATTCGTTTTCTTTAAAATATTTTTCATCATCCTCAGTCCTAAATGATGGTGTTACTGAATATCTTTGGCCTGTAGTGCAAAGATGGTTGATTTTGTTATGAATATCTTTGGCCCGTAGTGCAAAGATGTACAGGTGTTGAGATGAACATGAACAATTGATGAATATCTTTGGCCCGTAGTGCAAAGATGAACAGGTGTTTAGATGAACATGACCGACTGATGAATATCTTTGGCCTGTAGTGCAAAGATGAATATTTGATTTGATTTGAGATATATATTGATTGATGTTACAGGGATAAAATATTGATGATGGACTTTTAAATTCATAGATGTTGGTAGATTTTATTCTCTACTTAACTCTTCTAATGAATTGTTGTTTCCGCTGCAGTTGTTGATCTAAAACTTGTTGTCTATTGTATTCTATCAGATTTTTCCCTGTTGAAGACTAAGGATAATTTGTTGTACATTATCTTAGTCATAATATTCTTTACTGGGCTAGTTGAGCTCACCCTTTTCCTTGTTGTTCCATTTTTTCTCAGGAGGCGAGAATGTAGCGAGTACTAGTCGGGGTATGGAATGAAGGTTCTAGAGAGAGTTGTTTTGTAGTCCTCACCATTTTTTTTGTAAAATTATGTATCAATAATTATGATGGGGATTTATTTGCATGTGGATATTGTCTAGATGACAATGTTTGTATTCAAACTCACAGCTTATGGGTTGTAAAAGTTGTAGTTGTTTCTGTACCATGTATTTGGCGACTCAGAATGGGTTGGATGGAATGGACCTATTTTGGGGTGTCACAGTGTAGTCCATATTTTTGAGTATGTTTTAGGTATCCTAAAACTCTCAAAATTGTTTTCCAGTGATTTTTACCTGGATTACTCGTATACCTACTTAGCTTACTTACCGAATAAGCTATATCTGGTCTAGTACAGTTCATGACGTACATTAAACTGCCTATTATACGAGAATATTCTAGTTGAGATATGCCATCACCTTCATTTTTAGCTAGATGAAGATTTATATCAACTGGGGTCTTATTTAGAATTATATTATACTTGTTAAATTTTTCAAGTATTTTCTCAATGTAATGAGATTGAGATAATATAATTCCATCAGAGGTTCTAGAAATCTTGATTCCTAAAATTATATCAGCAATCCCCAAGTCTTTCATGTCAAATCTATTTGACAACATACTTTTAGTAGAGTTGATAACTTCATTGTTGCTACCCATGATTAACATATCATCCACATAAAGACAAACAATGACATATTCCTTTTGAGCGCTTTTGACATAAACACATTTGTCACATTCATTGATTTTAAACCCATTTGATAACATTATATTATCAAATTTCTCATGCCATTGTTTTGGTGCTTGTTTTAATCCATACAAGGATTTAACAAGTTTGCATACTTTCCTCTCTTGTCCAGGAGCAGTGAAACCTTCAGGTTGTTCCATATATATTTCTTCATCTAATTCACCATTTAAGAATGCAGTTTTTACATCCATTTGATGTATTTCAAGTCTATTTAAGGATGCTATTGCTATTAGCATTCGAATAGATGTAATTCTTGTAACAGGTGAATAAGTGTCGAAATAATCTAATCCTTCCTTTTGTCTATAGCCTTTAACAACAAGCCTTGCTTTGTATTTATCAATTGAGCCATCAGCTTTCAACTTCTTTTTGAAGATCCATTTATACCCTAAAGGTTTTGAACCAGGTGGAAGATCCACCAGTTCCCATGTATGATTTTGCATAATGGACTCAATTTCGCTATTTATTGCTTCTTTCCAATGAGAAGCATCTGGAGAGGATACTGCTTCCTTGTAGGTATGAGGATCATTTTCTAACAAAAATGTTAGAAAATCCGGACCAAAAGACGTTGAAGTCCTTGCCCTTTTGCTACGTCTAGGTTCATCCACTACAGACTCTTTGTCTATATTTTCAGGATTATCATTAGTAGCATCCAAAGGTCTTTTGTTTGAATTTGAATCATTATTTCCATTATATGGAAAAATATTCTCAAAAAATGATGCATCTCTTGATTCAATAAATGTATTAACATGAATATCGTTAATTTCAGATTTATGAACAAGAAAGCGATAAGCACTGCTGTTATTTGCATAACCAATGAAAATACAATCAATTGTTTTTGGTCCTATCTTAACCTTTTTAGGTTTAGGAACCATCACTTTTGCTAAACACCCCCACACTCTTAAGTATTTATAGCAAGGTCTATGACCTTTCCATAATTCATAAGGGGTTTTGTGAGTTTTCTTATGAGGCACTTTGTTAAGAATATAATTGGCAGAAAGCAAAGCTTCCCCCCACAAATTCTGTGGTGCTCCAGAACTGTTCAACATAGCATTCAACATTTCTTTTAATGTTCGGTTCTTGCGTTCAGCAATACCGTTAGATTGAGGTGAATAAGGAGCTGTAGTTTGGTGAATAATACCATGAGTAGAGCAAATCTCTTCAAATGGTGATTCATATTCACCACCTCTATCGCTTCTTATTGCTTTAATCTTTTTGCTAAGTTGATTTTCAACTTCATTTTTATAAAGTTGAAACATTTCTACGGCCTTATCTTTGCTTCTTAGCAAATATACATAACAATATCTTGTGCAATCATCAATAAAGGTTATGAAATATTTTTTCCCACCTCTAGTTTGCACAAACTTTAAGTCACATATGTCAGTGTGAATTAAATCTAGAGGTTCAGTTTTTCTTTCAACTGAGTGAAAGGGTAATCTTGTCATTTTTGATTCCACAAAAATTTCACATTTATGTTTTAGATTAATATCAAATTTAGGCAAGAATTCTAAATTAATTAATCTACGTAAAGTATTATAATTAACATGTCCTAATCTAGCATGCCATATGTTTGAAGACTCTAACAAGTAAGCAGAAGAATTAATTTTATTATTATCAATAGACTTCGGTACAACAGTCATAACATTCATCTTAAAGAGCCCATCATTCATGTAGCCCTTTCCTACAAACATATCATTCTTAGTAAGTACAAACTTATCAGACACAAACACCAACTTAAAGCCATTCTTGCTCAGTAGTGACCCAGAAACTAGATTCTTGCGAATATCTGGCACATGAAGCACTTCATTCAAAGTCAGTTCTTTGCCAGATGTCATTTTCAGTACAATCTCTCCACGTCCTTGAACCTTTGAACTTGAGGAGTTTCCCATAAAGAGTTGATCATCATTTTCTACTGGTTTGTAAGTAGAAAACATCCATTTGTTGGAACATATATGACGAGTAGCTCCAGTGTTCACGTACCACTCTTTAGGGTTTCCTACCAAATTACATTCAGATATAACTGCACAAAGGTCCATGTCTGAAACATCTTCAGAAAGTTTCTCCAGTTCTGTCACATGTGCTTGAGGCTTTTGTTCTTTCTTCAACTTCTTTGGCTTTCGACATTCATTTGATTTATGTCCTGGAATGCCACAGTTGAAACATTTGCCTTTGAATTTCTTCTTGGCCTTGAAAGCTTCTTTGCCTTCACGCTTCCTTTTGTTGTTGTTTGGCCTTTGTTCTACAACATTTGCCTTGGCTTCAATGAAATTCTTCCCACTTTTCTTCTCAGATCCTCGATTGTCCTCTTCAATCCTTAGTCGCACGATCAGTTCTTCAAGATTCATCTCTTTGCGTTTATGCTTCAGATAATTCTTGAAGTCTTTCCACGATGGTGGAAGTTTTTCAATCATTGCTGCAACTTGGAATGAATCACTTAATGACATTCCTTCAGAATGAATGTCATGCAGAATTACTTGTAATTCTTGAACCTGAGTGATCACTGCTTTAGAATCTATCATTTTATAATCTAGAAATCTACCGACTATGAATTTTTTCATGCCAGCATCTTCAGTTTTATATTTTTTGTCTAAAGATTCCCACAATTCTTTTGCAGTTTGGATTGTACAATACACATTATACAAAGTATTATCTAATCCATTCATCACATAGTTCCTGCAAAGAAAATCTGCATGTTTCCATGCATCAACAGCAGCCACTTTCTCCTTGTCAGTTTCCCCTTCAACAAGAGTAGGACAGTCCTCTTGTAGAAACCGAGCCAAATTCAATGTTGTGAGATAGAATAGCATTTTTTGTTGCCAACGCTTGAAATCGGTTCCATTGAACCTTTCAGGCTTTTCTCCATGAGACATACTCACGGCAGGAATGGTGCTTGTAGAAGCCATTTCTGTTATACAAATAAAGATTATTGTCAATAGACAGAAACAAATTTCTATTTGTACAAGATGTAACACCAATATATATTAGCAATAAAAATAAACTGTTATTTGAATTTAAAAACCAATAACAGAATAATGATATTAATATGCAAACAATTTTCTGTTTACATAAATACTAATACAATAATAATATATATATATATATAAACAAAATATTATATATATATATTAATCATGCAATATTTATAAACATATAAACATGCAATTTATTAACATGTAATATAAACTATTAAACGTAATAATTTCTATTTCTATTTACATGCAATTAAATAGAATAACAGAATATTATTTAGTAAACTCTGTTTGCTATTTGTTTATAGTTGGACACTTTTACCATGCAATCATGCAGGTAATAAATATACAAGTAATTCTACAACATAATAATGCAACATGCAGGTTATTATATATTTAATATGCAACAAAATAGACTATTATATTAATCATGCAAATATTTAATTTAATATGACAGTGTACGAAATATATTACATTCAAATAGAATATATATATATTTTCTGCGAAATATATATCATGCATTAAACTGTTAACATGAAAAAAGACAAAAAACGAAAATTTCAAATTCTGTTGAATCTTACTCACTTATTGCACTCATTGGTTCCTTTTCTAAAACTTCCTGCACTCATTAAGCTTTTGTAGAAAATACATTTATAAAAAACATGCATTTTATCCAGGAAATCAAACAACACACTGACCGAAAAAAAAAAAAATTACATATGCAATAAACATTTCAACATTCCTATGCCATTCTTAATATCATATGTAATGACAGAATAACAATGACAATACTAAAGATAGAATAATGTATTAGTTACATGCAATGAATTTATATCAGAAAATTTATAAAATAATTTTCTGTTGCAATGCTTTAATATAAATTAAATGCTACTATATTACAGAATAATATATTGAACACTACAGAATATTAATATGCAAAATATTTAAACAAAATATTAACATGCAATCAATATATTATTTAATAATATGCAATCAATATATTAACATGAAATTTATATAATAACAAAATATATAAAAACATTTAACATATAATATAACTGTTACTAACAGTTTATTTCTATTTCATGAAATCATATATATAACGGTAAATATGAAAATATGAAAGCCAGAAAATCATATACAACAAAAGCCATTCTTTATAAAAATATGAAAGTCAGAAAATAAAAAAAACATTTAACATGTACTAACATAAAATGCAGTACACAATCATTTTGCATAATTATTAGAATTTCCAGAATAAACTTTTTGATATGAATTTATTTTCAGAAATAAATTATCAGAATTTCCAGAAATGAAGTTTTTACAAAACAAAAACTTGTTTTATAAAACAATTTCCTATTCATAAAAAACAATTTTTTGTTAACATAAATTATACTATAATTACAGAAATGATAAATTTGCTTTAAGATTGTTAACTGTAATATATAGTATTATTTAATAATGCATATAAATATAATAATAATAATTATGCAAAAATAAAAAAAATTTAAATCCGAGTTCTTTGAATTCACAAAGTCTCCTTAAAGCAAATTTATTCCCCCACAGATGCTAAGGGTTAATTGAATAATTGCTTCCCAAGATAAAACGGATTTCAATTCTTAATTAGTAGCATTGCAAAATTAAGAATTCATCGAACGCAAATTCTATGTTATGTACTCGAACTTTTACTGGCAATAATAATGATGCATGTAATATGTAATGCATAAATATACTTACTCAAAACAGGAAATGGAAAATTATTTGCAGAACGGGAAAACACTGCAGAACGGTGGGAAGGAACGGAATCTGCAGAAACGGGATTTTGCAGAACACAGAACGGGACTGCAGAAAACGGAACGGGAATAAAGGAAGGAACGGGACGGGAATTTCAGAAAATGGAAGGGAAATTTTGTAGGGAAATTTTGTATATTTCAAATGCTTTCCCCATACCATTTATTTATAGAAAAATTTCCATGTAACCGTCGTCAAAACGACGTAGTTTTGTGATGATAAAAAATATATATCACGAACCCGCCCATCACGACCATGACCCAACCCGAGTCCACGACCCGACCCGAGTCAATTTTCTCATTCAAATCCCATTTCCAACAATTTTACCCTTTAAAATGGTAAAATAGTGTCATTAAGTGACAATTTACTTTTTAGTTATCAAACAATTTTTTAGATTCAGGCCTCATAACTATTCAGATGATCTAATTTATTAAGACATCATAATCATTCAGATCTTAATTCTTAAATTTATCAAAAACAACCTAAGTAGATTATTTCTCTTCCTTTTTCTTTTTTATTGGACAGCAAAAACAAAAGATACATTTTCAAATATAAATATAACCATTGACAATATTAATAATATATATTAAATAAAAAAATATAACCATTCACATTTTCAAATTCATGTTTAAAAAACTGTTTTGAAAGTAAGCGTGTATGTCGCACGAGTAAACTTATAATATTTAAAAATATGTTTCAAGAGGTCCCTCTAATTTTAGATTGCTCCAACACACTTTGAAAATATTTTACAGGAATAGTGGACAAAAGTCACAAAATGATTGAATGAAGTCAACGAAATGGTACATCTGATAAAATCACCAAGTAGTAATTTTTAGGTGGTTAGAATTAAATTAATTTTTGATTAATTAATTAATACAGTATCGACACGCAGATTTCTGTCTATACGTGTTAATACTATATTGATTAATTGACTAACTTATCATGAAATTAACTTAAAAACGTCCGTTAATTTTGATTTTCAAATTTTTTATAAATTTAATTATCTTGATAATTGATATAATTAATAAAATATTATGACATAGCAAAATATTATGTCAAATTTCTTTATAAATAAAATAAAATACTTTTGTCAACATAAAGCTTTGCTGTTACAGGTGCTAAACTCACCGACCAAATTGTCATTTATTTAAATTATATAACGTATTGATCATAATATAATCATGTCTAGAATTACGTAAACATATTATTTATGAATTTTCAGACACTTATTATAAAGCTCACTTGTTAATAAAAATAGGAAATTATTAAATCCATAACAAAAAATATTATTTTCACAATAAAAGTGTCGTTATAAATTTTATAGTGACGATTTTTATTATAGCTATACATTTATAGCGATATTTTTATTATAAAAATATTAAAAAATGACGTGAATTTAATAATTTGCTAAAAATATTGATGTTGAATCAAATGTTGTGGAAGTAGGATTGATCATGCTTATTGAAATGCGGGGGCCACTTCTCGCAGCCCTCTAAATATACTTAATTAAGGAAATATCTTAACTTTATTATTCATTCTTCACTTTTTCATCCTCAAATGATCACAAGGCACACACACAATTGAAGAAGTAATCATATTAAGTGCATTGGAATTTCTTGAAAATGGAAATTAATATCATTCACCCCCTACAACCACAACTACAACTACTTTTTGGATGGAAATTGATTAGATAACCTTGATTATCACAAAATGGAAGTCCACTCATTATAATTATGTAGTACTACATCGATTCTTAAAATATTGTCGTTTAAGGTAAAATGCACATGAATAAAGAAAATATCATTTACCAAGTAAAATTTATTTGAAATTTTATCACTACTCCTTTATGTGAAATTGAAAACTATTAATACAAGAAAGAGAATTTCTTAGAACAATGAGAGAAGGTAGGAGTAATATAGGAAAATAAATAATTTATTCTCCTCAAAAGTTATAAACAATAAATTTTTTAGAATAAATTTTTTCTTCTAAAACGACAATCTTTTAAAACGGAGAGAGTATCATTTTTAAATATATATATATATATATATATAAATTTATTCTCCTGATTCTTCACGCGACTTGGCTTCAATATTCATTACTCCTATTTTTAAAATTAAAAAAATATTTATAAAATAATTACTTTTAAAAATAATTTGTATGGTATCTTTTAAAAGTAATTTTATATTTTCGAATATAATTTTATTATTAGTTAAGAATTCAGCTGTGGAGTTTGATATTGAAAATGATATTAAAATAGTAATAATAAATTAAAAATATCATGTCACTTTATAATCTTAAAATAAAAATATATCTCTAATTTTTTAATATAAAAAATATTTTTTAAACGAAAAAAATGCTAGTGTCCTAAATTTGGGTTACGTCGGAAAAAAAAACCTTTCTCTTCCTAAAGGTGAGTCTATCTTTTTTTATATTTTTTGTCTTTTAATTTATTTAAAGGATGATGTTTTAGAAAAAAATCGACATAAATGCCAACGAATTTTTTGAAAAGTTGATTTTAATGATGGGTCAATTAGACAGAGTCGTCCATCGGTAAAATATTCAAGTGGATGTATTGTAAGACCCCGAATTTTATGAAATGAAAGTATTCAATTTTCTTATAATTATTATTTTATTTCGTAAATGGTTAAATTGATAAAAGGTTAAAATTAAGGGTGATATGTGAATTTTTTTGTAAAGTAAGCAAGTTGTTATAAAAAATTCGTTTGGTCGAGGAATATTCTTTTTGTCGGGAATATCCGTACGACAGAACAATCATTGGTGGACCCCACAATAGAAGTATTGTCGTAGTTAAAAAATGACAGAATTATCATTTTATAAAAATAACGACGAAAGTGTTACCGTTAAAACTGTTAAACTACCCGGTAGTAAAAGTACAGTAATATGCGTGGTTGGATAGTAGCACACAGTATTGATTATTGATGCTTACATAAGAAGTCACTCAGTTATGCTCAATTATTACCACAGTAATTGCTGCATCATATCTCTCATATTATTGATTCAATTATTGGCACAGTATCATCTGCATAATATGTTATATTATTAAATCAATAATTGAGACGACAAAGTTATTCATATTATTAATTACAATATTGATAATGTCTAGAAGTTCTGTCAATGAGAGGTTTGATCACCTAATTACGCGCCAATAAGGAGAAATCCTTATCGGAAAGCCTTATCTTTCCTGGGAACGACCTGGTTGTTAAATATTGTGACTCATAATATTAATAATGAATAATTTTGTGTTGATTAAAGATGACATTGATAGTTCCATTGTAATGGAATTATTAGTTTTAGTAAAAATTGACATTTATTTCGATAATAATTGATGTCTGGAGGTTATATTGACCAATCGGATAATTAATCGGATAAATGAGCAATTAATTGCTATTGATTCTCATGATTATAACTATTTGTTAACATGTGTGTACTATTGATTCACATTCATTTACTATTAGGAGAGTTGGTATAAGATTGATAATACTTGTATGACTAAGTTAAAAATGGAGGTATAGATGGAGGTACTATACTGTAATTCGTATTTTTACATGTCTAGAACTATTGATTCACATGATTTACTATTAGGGGAGGTAGTGCAAGTTTGATAATACTTGCAGGACTAAATTAAAAATGAAGAAAAAGATGAAGGTATTATACTGTAATATTTCGAGCTCTAAAATGTGTAATTATTGAAACTATATTTTCCTATAAATAGAAGCTCATTTTTCATTCATTTCTCACCAATTCCCCAAAGCTATAGAACAATTATTATAGAGAGAAATTATAGAGAGAAAGAAGAAGAGAAGTCTGCTACCTCAGTATCCAGTTTCTTCTAAGGTAATGAGTATTATTCTTTTGTATTTATGAAGAGAGCTATTTTTTTTCAATCCTCGCAAGGGTTATTATTCCATTCTTTATTATTATGTTGGAATAACATGTCTATGCGAAGTACCGCATACATGGTGAAATTCTTTTGTTATTCTATTCTTTATTATTCTGTTAGAATAACCTATCTGTGCCGTAAGTAAATAAATAAGAGTTCAAACCAACTGAGTTGTAATTATTTGTTTTTAATGCACTTATTAATATATTTTTTATTTACTTTTATAAAAGAAAATTCGCCCTGCACTTGTCCATGCATGTCTATTCTTATTTATAAATATTAACAATTAATTAAAAATTTGTAATAAAAGTATCAATAATTTTTTCATTTTAATTAATATAGAAATTATAAATGTAAATTTTTTTGAAAGTGCTTCTAATAAAAAAATAATTTATTAATACTTAATTTAGTCACATCAATATTAATTTTTTTTTTCAAACTTGACTTTAAAAATTAAAATAAGATTCTTTTTGTATAATAATAGAGTAATATTTGTACAACACAGAATGCATCGTTCTAACCGAAAAAATAAGGGAAAGTGAGAAAAAGAAGACATGTTAAGCATTCTCAATTGTTTCGTGCAAGCAAAAGAACCATAACAGTAAATAAATAACTCTACCTCATTGATTAAATTTAAAATCCGCGGTTTAAATGAATACATGAACAAATAGTTAACTAATTTCAAACCATAATTATATTTATAATATTGTTAACCACTAGAACATTTATTATTAATAATATTTATAATATTATTTATTATTAATTATTTTTAATATTTATTATTATTAATATTTTTGGTAAAAGATAAAAGATAATTCTGTCATTTTCTTACTACGACAATAATTCCGTTGTGGGATCCACAAATGATTGTGCCGTCGTACGAATATTCCCTGTTAAAACGAATATTTCCCGACCAATCGAATATTATATAACCACTTGCTTACTTTGTAAATTTTGTAAATATTACCCACAACTATAACATTATATCATATCCACACCATAATATTCAAAAATATATTTCGAGAGAAATTAATCTTTATTCATAAAAGTTGGGGTCTTACAGTTATCACATCTTAATGTTTTCTTAAAATGAAGTGTGCGTGTGTGTGTGATTTGGGATAAAACCTAAGATATCATTGCCTAACTTTTAGTTGAAATCGTGATATGTGTGTTATTTTGAAAGCAACTTTGAGTCTTTTTGAACCTACACACGAAGGATTTGATTGGAAAGAAAAGTTCATTTTAGCTTTGATTTTGATAAAAATTATTTTGGGTGGTTTTCAAACCCTTTGTCATTTTCTTACTACGACAATAATTCCGTTGTGGGATCCACAAATGATTGTGCCGTCGTACGAATATTCCCTGTTAAAACGAATATTTCCCGACCAATCGAATATTATATAACCACTTGCTTACTTTGTAAATTTTGTATATATTACCCACAACTATAACATTATATCATATCCACACCATAATATTCAAAAATATATTTCGAGAGAAATTAATCTTTATTCATAAAAGTTGGGGTCTTACAGTTATCACATCTTAATGTTTTCTTAAAATGAAGTGTGCGTGTGTGTGTGATTTGGGATAAAACCTAAGATATCATTGCCTAACTTTTAGTTGAAATCGTGATATGTGTGTTATTTTGAAAGCAACTTTGAGTCTTTTTGAACCTACACACGAAGGATTTGATTGGAAAGAAAAGTTCATTTTAGCTTTGATTTTGATAAAAATTATTTTGGATGGTTTTCAAACCCTTTGTCAAATATGTCAAATATGAATTGAGATTCTTTGTTCCCTTTAATTTTAGCTTAAAGTTTGTTCTAATAACCCGAATCGATTTGGTTTTAAAAGATCTTTATCGTTTTGTTCGTAAATTGTTCTTGGGTGATAAATGGTGAAATCAAGCATCGAAATGGGGTAAGGGCTAGTCATGGGCACGAAAGTCATCTCAATAATCTCGAACACCCATAACCACAATATTTACTATTACGGAGCCTTAAATCCGATTTTCGCGGGATGGAACCCTTTATATCGTTTTAAAGCTCAAATTTATATGTACAATGATTAGATATCAACTATTATAATCGAAACTACGTCTATTATGGGATAATGTCAAGGTCCGATTCGAGGACCCCTAACTCCATTCATAGGCTCACATTGTAATAAATAATACTTCGGAACAAAAACAAAAAATCTAGAAAGAGGGCTCCTGAGGACTCTAATCCATCGATTGTGCACCAACATAGCGAGTGACCATATGTATTGATGAGAGTTACCGAACGAACTTAGAATCTAGAGAATAAATCTTTAGATTTAAGATCTCCTAGATTTATACAATGATATAATCACGACTTAGTCGAGAATATATTTCGAACTGGCTATCAGACGATTTAATTATTAGAATCCCTTGACGGCTTGAAGGTGGGACCCCCTCACCGTTAGATATGAATCTAGGATTTTTTGGGGTAAGCGAAATTAGCTTAAAACAATGACACAATCCAAGTTAAATCTAACATAAAGGTCAAAACTTTTAATTTTAAAACTGTCAACAAGCCAAATCTAAGGTGGATCTAGTAAAAAGATTCAAACTTTAAGAATCTTCAATTAAAACAATTGACAAAATGATTTAAATCTAAGAAAAATCGATAAATCAACACAAAGATATCATCAGGTGATTCTGAGGAAATTACATTAATGAGAAATCCTCACTAACCACCCATAATCCCAACTTAGGATCCACACACCCTAGATCTAGGATGTTAGGAGAGCCTCAACAAGACAATAATAATAGAATAAACAAATCTGAGCACAACAATGGATATAACACAACAGATCTATTAGATCTATATCGAAATTACAAAAAAAATTGAATATTTCACCTTGAGGATAGTGAATAATGCATGCTTGAACTTGGATCTATGTTCTAACACACAATTAATGATAGATTTGTACACAAATGGCTAGATCTATATGAAATCTAGGAGAGTTCTCTCAATTTCTTCTTACAAACAATTTTTCTCTCTCTAAATTCTCCTCCTCTCTTTTAAAAAATGATTGAAAATTGTTTTATATAGGCTTCGGGCTTGGCCGCAAGTACGCCATCGGTTGCCCTAGGGTGGGGACCACCCGCATCAATTTTCGTGTCACAATGTCTCGATTTTTAATGTTGTGTGTTTAAACGTTCATAACTTTTAATTCGGGAAGGGTTAAGAGACGCACCGTACCATTCTGGAAAGCTCTTTCCGAGAGTTATGTAATGTCATAAAGTTCAACCAATTTCGTATCCGAAAAGATAAGGAAAAAAGCAAAAAAAAATATTCCTAAATACATTAACTAGTCAACTGTCGTGCCTTCATTAATCTACTGCTTGGGAGTCGTTGTGATACCTTTATATACTTGTTTTCATCCTTGCGATCTTCTCTTGGATATTTCGACATGAGAGTGAAATGACGATTTTATGTTCCTATCATAATTAGATAACATATACAAAATTTCGGGTGTCTATATTGAAATTCCAACAAATTCTTGGTGTCATTTTATTTTAGCAAATGAAATTTTTTTATTACTGAAATAATTTCATATTATATTTATTTTATCCAAAATTATTTAATGCAACACTGCATGATACACTGAGCTTTTAATTTTTATGAAGCAAATTAAACAACCCCACCAAAAATTATGTGATTGACACACACACACACACACACACACACACACACACATATATATATATATATGGGTCTCCATCCACAGCAACCGGTTGTTGGGGAGCAACCCTTTTTATCCAGTCGGTACAAGCTGTACCGGCCTTAGAATTTTTTTTTATAAGCCGGTACAGCTTGTACCGGCTGGATAAAAGGGGTTGCTCCCCAACAACCGGTTGCTGGGTCCCGTGCCTCCGGCACTGTATGGATAATATGATTTATCTCAAACTTTGAACGATCAAAATAATTTATTGAGTAAGCGGAAAATTTAAAGTCATTTGTATTTTATTAAATTATTATTATATTATTAGATAGATAGATGTATTTTATTAGATAGATGTATGAATGGTGGGATTTATCCCAAACTTTGGACGGCCCAGATGATTTATTAAGTGAGCGGGAAATTCAAAATCATTTGTATTTTATTAGATATATATATATATATATATATATATATATATATATATAGAGTCCGGATCCAGTCCGGACTCCCGGATTTTGTTAAAATCCGGACTTTTTTTTTTTTTTTTTTTTTTGCTTTTTTTTTTTTTGAAACAACTAAAAAAAAAAAAAAAAAAATTTATGGAATTGGAATTTTTACATTATACAGTGTTTTGGGTGTGATTTGGATGCCTATAACGAAACATGTCTGTACAGTCTGGGCAGACTGTACATACATTGGTTGGGGTAGGTATTAAAAACACACCCAAAACACTGTATTATTGTAAAATTTCAGTTCCATAAATTTTTTTTTTTTTTTTTTAGTTGTTCCAAAAAAAAAAAAGCAAAAAAAAAAAAAAAAAAATTTGGACCGGATTTTGATCCAGTCCGGACTCCCGGACTGGATCAGTTCTGTATATATATATATATATATATATATATATATATATATATGGGATTCCATCCACAGCAATCGGTTGTTGGGAGCAATCCATTTTTGGCCAGCCGCTACAGGTTGTAGCGGCTTATAAAAAAAAATTGCATAAGGGCCGGTACAGGCTGTAGTTGCTGGCCAAAAATGGGTTGCTCCCAACAACCGGTTGCTGTGGATGGAACCCTTATATATATATATATATATATATATATATATATATATATATATATATATATATATATATATATGGTTTTATGCAAATTGCAAAGTCTTAATGATCACCATCAATTCAATTTGGGACCCAAAAATGACTCCACTGCTAGTGGAAGCTACAACTGGTTATTAGTTAGTGGAGGGTTTATGAAGAACTCCATTTGTGTTTGTGTTTGCATGAGTTTTATGGGGCCAACACTTGGCACATCCGCCGTCTGCTTTATTAAATTTTAATCCATCAATTATTTAAATATATTTTCTTAAGCAACTCCTTAGGACCAACAATCATGGAATTGGATGGTAATTTCAAAGATTATATAAGAGCAATCGACCACTCAATTTGGTCTAAAATTAAAAATATATTTATAAAGTGAAATTTTTTAAAATAACTTAATTTTTTAAGAAAATTAATAAAAAATAATAAAAAATAATATTTTCTCAACAAAACTCTTGCTATATATTCTATAGCGACGATTTTCACCATCTAGCGCCACTTTTGTTGTTAGTTTTTTTTTTTAATATATTATAATATTAACTAAAAAGGTAAAAGTGGTGACATGATAATATTCAATTTACATACCCATGAAAAGAAATAGAGATGGGCTTTTCAGAACCAAATTAATACTCTATTATTTTGATGTTCGGCTCGATATTTTCATTTAAATATAATTAATGACATGTTACGAATTTTCTATTATTTTATATTTTTTAATTTAAAGCGGACTAAAAGAAAACGTATTTATGAGTTTGAAATGGTTTACATTCTTAAACAAGGTATCTATCGATGGGCGCATCAAACTTGGGGCAGTTGGGCACGAAAAAGATTAGAGTTGGTCCTAAAGGCTAAACAATGCAAAGACATTCCTTCCTCCTAATGAGGAAGGTCCCAATCATGCATATTCATATAGAATTGAGATTAGTCAATGTGTTGTTTCATTCCCCCAAATGTGGCGGCTTCTGAGGGTTAAAGCAATAAAGAGGGAACGACCACAACTTGAGCAGATCTTCTGTCCCTATTTTTTTGTCTCTTTGTATCTTTTTATTTAAATTTTGACATCTAACATCTTATTTAACACCAATCAACTCTAAAATTAAATAAAAGATCAAATATCAAAATTTAAGTAGAGAGACACAAAAAGACAAGAAAAATAAGGACATATGATATGCTCTCGACCACAGCAGCCTCAATTGGAACAATTGCCCTTGTTTCAATTGACTCAAAAGCCTATTTTGAGCCTCACAGGGCAATGGACGGGTATGATACATGCTGACCATTTTGATAACAACCCATTCATATTTTCATCGTCTTGTTATTCTTTCCCTTGTAGCAATTGCCAATTAGTAACTAAACGAAGAGCCAAATAAATAAATAAAATAAAATTGGTAAAATTAATGATTTTTCATTTTAGTTGATACATTTTATTTATTAACCCACTAAACTTTAAAAAATTAAAATTACCGCATTGAACTAATTAAAAAATTAAAATTAAACCATTCTATTAAAATAAGTAAACTTCCGTCAAATTAGCTCAAGTATTTTCCTACGCGACACTTAAAAAAAAAAAAAAGAAAATGAAAGGAAAGAAAATGGCCTCTGGCACAGAGTTGTGTGGCCCCCATTTATCCTCTTATCATCTTCACCACATAGCTGCTGCTTCAAGTAAAGTTATTCACTCTCTTGTTCCACCGGATCACAGAGACTTTTATTCTTGATTGGATTATAAAAGATTTTTACTCCTGATTGAATTCTGGTGGACATGACAGCTATAAATACATCAATAAGCAAAGGTTAGATATAAGACACAATAACATATGACACAAATAAACACTTTGTACTCTCTATATTATTATAGTGGTACTCTTGTGTTCATATTTTATCTCTTTATTTATGTTAATGTGAATGTATTTCGTGAGTTTGATTTCACAACAATACAATCAACCGTTAGCGCGATTTTGACATGTTGTTTTGGTGATTTTGTAAGGCATACAAAATTTGGCTTTAACAATGTCTAATTTTCAAATCCACCTAAAGTTTTTAAATTTGAAACTTTTAGATTCTGTGATGAAATTAAAATTGTCATGCCATATCCACATTTCTTACACAACATATATAAACTTACTTTATTTATTTTGATATATAGATTTTAAGATATAAGCCTATAATTAACCTCCTAAAGCCTCTGGTTAGCCAAGAAAAATTAATTGATCACTCCCAAATATTATGTAATTGTAATCAACAATATCTGTTCTTGTCATATAAAAAACTCCTAAAGCCTTTAGAAATCTAAAAAATAACACAAAACCCCAAAAAAGCCCTTACAAGAGAAGGATCCCTTTGTTCACACACAATTGACAGTTCCTCCAAATTAATTATCCCCATACACAACACAACATAAGCCAAGAAAAAGAAGCCAAAATATAAAGAAAACAAGAAACAATAAAATATGCTTAGATAGTACTAATTCTCCTACACAACATTCCTTTTCATCTTTTGTTTCCCTTCTTTAGCTGCTTTATCTTTGATGGGAAGACCAAATGGCAAAAGAAAAATTCAGCTAGAGGGTTATACTATATCTTACTGCCCTCAACTTTGCTGACCAACGGGCAGCTGTTTGGTCATCCAATGCAGTCGTTTCATTTGTTAAATTACATCAAACGACTTGCCTGATGTGCCCTGATGGGCCGGCCTTGGGTTTTGGGGTGTAAGAAAAAAAGAAAAAGAAAAAGAAAAAGAAAAAAGAAAGCTTCTCAGAGAGAGCTTTTTTTCTGTTCAAATTCGATTCTTTGCTGCTCCTTGGAACGAGGCTGTATGTATATCGAGAAGAAAAAGAATAGGGCCCTCTTTCTCTCTCTAGACTTTCTCTCTCTATTTTTTGCCGCATTGTCTAGTTCTTAAGCTTCAGAGTCTCTTCTAATTTAACTGGGTTTTGTGAATCTCTTCTTCTTAGTTCATAAAGTATACATATAACATTAGAAGAGTGGCCCAATATAAAGAAGCAACATTGTTTTGGGACAAAACCCAGAAACAAGATTACTCAAATAGTGAGCTTACTGTGATTGAACTGAGGGAATTAGAAGAACCCTCAAGTTTAATTTGGGGTGTTTTGCAAGTATTGAGTTCATTTTGTAATAAGTTGAAAGAAAGGAGGACCAGTTTTAAAAAGAGTTTAATTTGAGGAAGAATTCCTTTTATGGGGGTCATTTTATTGCAAATTTGATAGTTTTTTGCTGATTCTCTAAGGAAACCCCAAGATTTTTGGGGAAGGGGAAGGGGAAAATTGAAGAAAACCTGCATGAAGAAGTAGTGAAACAATGAGAGATGGGAATTGCAAGAAAAGCAAGGTATTTGATTTTTTTGCCCTCATCTTCTTGGAAAATAAGATGTTGCTATTTTTTTTTTCGAAATATAATTTTCATCAAACTGTGTTCTGGCTGACACTAGTGCTCTTTACTGTTCTTGCTGAAGCTCTCTTGGTCAAAGTCGCTTGTTAGAAAGTGGTTCAATATCAAGTGCAAAAGTGAGGAATTTCAGGCAGATGAAGATGTTGATGGGGGTGGGTATCAAAATTCCATGTCTTTCTGTTACCTTCTGAATATTGTTATAAATTTAATATCTGTTCTTGATTTAACTGAGAAAAAATGGCTAATCCCTTCTCCAGTGTAAAGTTCTTGGTATCTTGGTGTTTATTAGAAAATAATATACACATCAAAATGTAATGGTTAAAGATTCAAATGGTTCATTCGTATGCTGTGTGGTAATTTAGCTTTTCAATGATGCTATCTAGTAAAATTACTTTTGCTTCTGACTCAGTAATAAAATATTAAAATTCACTGATCCTGTTGATTCCCTAATTTTACGGTTAAAGATTTAATCTTGTGCTGTAACATGTGAAATTTGATGCATTAAATGTTTTCTTTTAGGTGGCAATGTGGAATGGAGGAATAGCTTCTGTGAGAGGGAGACATGTACAATCAAGAAAAGTAAAACAGGTTTGGTATCACCGCTTGGTCAATTTGAAAAATGCGTTTGAAGTGTGAACCATCCAATTTCACAATTTTCACATACCCTCTTTGATGTACTTACCTGTATTCTCGTTTATCCCATTTGGATGCACAGAAAAACCAAGCAAGACTTCGGACCGTGTCCGGCAAGGGAGAGCTAATCTTGATCACCCTCAGGTGATAAATGTGCAGAACTACAGGTTTGTCTATTTCAAAAATATTATTCCTTTTCAATAATTTGGCTCTTTGCTGCTAGTTAATCTGTATTAAGTACCGTTTTCCTTTTTCTATATTTAATCGGAGCAGCATTTTCTCGGCTACATGGAACGTGGGTGGAAGATCCCCGTCAAGCAATCTGAATCTAGATGATTGGCTTCTTGCCTCACCTCCTGCAGACATTTATGTACTTGGGTACGATTCATTTATTTGTTAGATTGATCCTCATAATTTCTTTTGCCCAATTCTGTTACTTGCATAACTAAAATAAGAATACTTTATAATTTACTATTTCAGGTTTCAAGAAATAGTTCCACTTAATGCCGGTAATATTCTGGGAGCTGAAGACAATGGTCCTGCCAAAAAATGGCTAGCTTTAATTCGTAAAACCCTTAACAGTCGTCTTGGAACATGTGGAGGAAATGCGTGCTATACACCTTCTCCAATCCCAGATCCAATTGTTGAATCAGATGCTGATTTTGAGGGTTCAATCAAGCAGAAGAACTCGTCTTTCTTTCATCGTAGATCATTCCAGGCTCCCCACAACTGGAGAAATGACAATGACTATTCGATCCCGCAACCTCGCCTTGATCGAAGATTTAGTGTCTGTGACCGGGTGATGTTTGGTCATAGGCTTAGTGATTATGACCGGGGTCAAAGACCAAGTGATTATTCTTCGAGTCACAGGCCAAGTGATTTTTCCTTGAGTCAAAGGCCAAGTGATTACTCCTCAAGTCACAGGCCAAGTGATTATTCCTCAGGTCATAGGTCAAGTGACTATTCTTCAGGTCATAGAGCAAGTGATTATTCCTGGGGTCAGAGGCCAAGTGACTATTCCAGATGGGGTTCATCTGATGATGATTATGGGCCTGGGGATTCACCTAGCACTGTGTTATTCTCACCAATGTTCAATGGTGGATCTGCACCATTGGAAGATGGATACAGAAAGCCAGGGTACTGCTTAGTTGTAAGCAAGCAAATGGTTGGAGTTTTTCTCACAATATGGGTGAGGAGTGATTTAAAAGAACTGGTCCGGAACATGAAAGTATCTTGTGTTGGTAGAGGATTGATGGGTTACCTAGGAAATAAGGTATTATTCTATGCAAACAATGGTAATTTTGATTTCTGTAGGATAAAAACTTGAGACAGTCCTGTGCTTATTTTGCAGGGGTCCATCTCAGTGAGCATGTTGTTGCATCAAACAAGCTTTTGCTTTGTCTGCAGCCATTTGACCTCAGGACAGAAGGAAGGTGATGAGCTACGGAGGAACTCTGATGTCATGGAGATCCTAAGAAAGACGAGGTTTCCACGAGTTCATGGCATTTGCAATGAAAAGTCCCCAGAAACAATCCTTGAGCATGAGTAAGACCTTTATCCATCTACCACTTATTGACTGTTTTCATACCATTTTGAAATATATTAACTCAATATTATGTGAAATTATAGCAAGTTATCTTTGGTGCTCAAGTGTACTTTAGAAGTTGAATCTTGTCACCTTAACATCTTTTTAAGAAATACTACCAATTACAATTCAATATCAATATTCTTCAACATACAAAGTGTTACAATATTCTAATAATTTATATTTTTACCTAGCCGAATCATCTGGCTTGGGGATCTGAATTATCGAATTGCCCTTTCTTACCGATCAGCCAAGGCGCTTGTTGAGATGCAAAACTGGAGAGCTCTGTTAGAGAATGACCAGGTTCGGAACTTATTCGCTGGCCAAAGAGCAATTTTATCTGTTTCCTTTCTTTTATGATAACATTAGATTGAAGTACCTTTTTTTCTTTTGGCAGCTACGAATAGAGCAGCGAAGGGGTCGTGTTTTTGAAGGATGGAAGGAAGGGAAGATATACTTCCCACCAACATACAAGTATTCAAATAATTCAGACAGATACACTGGTGAAAATATGCATCCAAAGGACAAACGACGAACGCCTGCATGGTAAGAATCTTTATAAAAACTTGGGTTGACTTTACTGAAAATTTTGTGACAATACATGGAGGAAAACAGTTGTGTTTAGTTCCTTTCCTTTTTGTGAATGTTCTCTTTCTTTTTTCGCTTGGGGGTGGAAGTCGGTGGCTTATGGATTGTGGTAATCCAAGGAACTGATTTAGGATTTTTTTTGTTTCCATTTATTAAGGTGTGATCGAATTTTGTGGTTTGGAGGAGGTCTCCATCAGTTATCCTACGTCCGAGGGGAATCTAGGTTCTCTGATCATAGACCTGTTTACAGCATATTTTGGGCCAAGGTTGAGTCAGAGAATAACCAGTTGAGGAAAACCACGAGTTGTTCAACCTCTAGGATTGAGGTGGAGGAGCTGTTGCCTTACTCACATGGTTATACCGAACTCTGTTTTTTTTGAAGGATTGAGGAAATTGTTAAGACCCAGCTTCGCGTATGCTCTCTCTCTCTCTACAACATACTCATGCGGACATTTCTAGTACATCCTCTGTGTGTGTTGAACATTTTATTCTTTACACAATTCTGATTGGGTTTTTATTTACATTTGTGAAGGAATGGACAGTTAAGCTCAAGGATGCTTCATGATAAGCACTAATTAATTTTGCCAGCTTAGGTAAGCTTGCACAATATAACGAATACATTTGATTGAACATGTTATTGCATCTTGCTGGTAATTTCCCATATTTCAAGTGGTTTGACAGATGGTAACAGAGCTAATTGTGCTGCAGTTGAAGTAAATGGGCACCTATTACTATTTTTATTTTGTACTTAGTTGTGCGAGTACTTGAAAACAAAAGCATCCTTGACAGTATTGGTTCTGAGGATTAATATGGTAGTCCTGTGACTCATGGATGTTTTCAATCATGAGATTTCTATGTAGTATTTCACACAAATAGTTGATTTGTCTCTTGGTTAATCAGAAATGAAGTTATTGGATATATTTGATGTTAATGATTCCAGAATCTTAATAGGCTATTTGATAAGCAGCCTAGCACTGTCATATAAATTGCATTTTCTTTATCTTAAAGAGCTCACTTGAGCAGAACATTTCCTCTCTCTTGTTCTTATCTGTTGATTGGTCCCCAGTTGCAAGCTGAAATTTCTTTCGAAGAGGCTCATTGTTGAAGGTTGATGGAGACTTACCAATGTCCACATACCCAAATAGGCAAGTCTCTTGTTTTTTTATTAAACTTGTTTTGCTCTGCATTTTGATTCTTTGGTCTAATTCAACTCTTCCTCTGATCTCTTGCAGATACCCGTAACTCGATCGGACCACTAGCTTTCACAGGCCGGTATTTATCGGCCTTTTGCAACGGGCAATAATAAATTTGGAGCATAGACTAACAAAGTACCCACTTTACGGCGTCTTAAGTTCCCTGCAACTGTTTTCAGGTATTAAAATTTTGTCAACCAGTATAAAAAATACTTCTTAATATTGTATTAATTGAAAAATTATTTCTGAAATTGCAGGATGAACTCAACCAATAGAAGATTGCCAAGTGGGTAACCGAGGAATAGTTTATTCAAGATTCTTTATTTTGTTAGGGGTACAAAGACCACTAACTGGAAGAGAATGATAGATTGTCAAAATAATCATTTGGTGTGCTCTTTTTGGTTTTAAATGAGAGAGAAATAAAGAAGTGATGTGTACATATATAGTCATTACTAAAGTGATAGAGATATTGGATCTCATAAGCCCTCTTTTTTTTTCTTTTTTTTTGTTTATGCTTCTGCTAATGATTTACTGAAAAAGTTGGCTCTTGAGTACTCACCATCTCCACTGTTGTCTGCTTTTCTTTTTTGTTATGTGAGATGAACAACAAAACTAGAAAAGTAAAAAGACAGTTTCACTGGTCTGGCAGGTAAATTGGGTGGGAATGCAGAAACTCATTTCTTTGGGGGAGATGTCACATTTGTTGTTTCTGTTGGACTTATTATCAAACTTGAACTTTTTTCCATGCTAGGGGAGGGGACACATGGCTGAGAAGTGCAGTCAATTGTGCTTTAGGATCCTTTGATTAAGTGACAGTACTACTGGCATTCCATATTCTGTTGTGATGCATCAAATTTTAGCAGAGGAATTTGGAATATTTGCATGTTATTAGAAATGAAGAGTAGACAATTGTCCATTGGATGTAGATATTAGAAGGATCCTTGTTTTTACTTGCATGCTTCTCTTTTCTTTTGACTGTCCCAAAACTAAAGTTCTGGTTTTCACTGGGGAATGGTCGATAATTTTGAAACTTTGAACAATTTCGAGTCTTGTTAAAACGAACGAACGAACATAAAACTATATGCCAAACTATAAAAAGAAGTTATAGAAATGATATAAAATCAAGCAATATCCTGCTCCTTGTCATGATTTGACTGGAAAAAGTTTTGTCTCCTCGAGTATCTTACACATCTCCAGTCTCCACTGTTATTTGCTTTTTCTTCTCTTATATGTTCCATCATTTTTTTTAGCTGGGGAACAAACTTTAAAGTGTAGTAGTACTATTCTACTTACAGATCTTGCAAGAATATATTGAGATAGCATAGCAGTTGATATATAAGTAAGAGCCTATTTTTTTAGGTTGAAGAAATGTCTATTTCTACTTTCTGAAACAAAAGATGTGATGGGACTTTGTATAATTATTCATCAACAAGCCCACATACATCATAATACACATACATATTAATTCTAATTCTAATACTAATGTATGAGCTTCTCCTTTATTTTATCCTAATTCTTATTCTACACATACATCATTATTTACTCGTTTTATTTTTGAGGAATTAGTAGATTAATATATGTGTGTGTGTGTGTGTGTGTGTGTGTGTGTGTGTGTGTGTGTGTGTGTGACTTCTCTTCATCCCCTTTAGAGCTCTTATATATATGAACAAACTCACTAGACCACATGAACAGATACTTACTAGACCACAAAATTGTTATTATTTATAAATCATTAATGGATTCAAGTTTTCTATTACAATAAATCATTCTCATTTCTCATATTGAAATTATATTTTATTACATAAATATGATTTTGAAAGTTAGCTCGTGACTCGCACGGGTTACATACTTGTATTAATATATAATTTAAAAATAAATTACAAATAAATAATATGAAGCACATTTATTACTTTCTTTTATGAAGAAGACTTAACATATTAACATGTTACAATGTGAGACTATGACGTTACATTTTAGGATTGAAAAATAAAAATCACCCTAATTGAATTTATTTACAATGACAGCAAATTAATTTTTAAGGGAGATGATATCTGCACTTTATATTTTTTCCATTTATTTATTATTGTAAAATGAAATTTGTCATTTTAATTTTACAATAAACGATTAATTTTGTCTCGCAGTCAGTGTTAAATAGTACTCCCTCCGTTCTTAAAAGATTGTCGTTTAAGTTTTTTGCACATGGATTAAGGAAATCATATAATACTATGGGAAATTGAATTAATTTGTTTGAAATTCCATCACTACCCTTTTATGGGAAGTTGAAAACTATTAATACAATGGAGAGAATTTATTAGGACAATGAGAGAAGGTAGGGGTAATATAGGAAAGTAAATAATTTATTCTCCTCGAAAGTTGTAAACGACAAATATTTTAGAAAATTTTTTTTCTTCAAAAACGATAATCTTTTAAGAACGGAAGTAGTAATAATGTTACTAAACATACATCATACTGTAGTAGTAGTAGTTTTGTTCTGGCAATATTAAAATTTTTAAAGTAATTTACAAATAAAAAATTTAAAGTGCATTTATCATTTTCTTTTATTAATTACTATAAACTTATTGATCTATGAGTGTTTAAATTAGAGATAAAGTGTGAGTTGGACACGATAGATGCAGAGCAAGACTATTAAATGATTGAATAATGTTAGAGATATAAATTATTCTATAAATATTTTATAAATTGTTGATATGACATACTCTATCTCAATATATTGTGTGTGTGTGTGGGTGTGTGGGTGGGTGGGGGGGCGAAGACTACATTAAAGCAATTTGTTGATCAATATGCTGAGGTGGAGTATGCCACATAAGCAATTTGTAAAATATTTGTATAATAGTTTATGTCCGTAACATTATTTTGAATGATTTGGTAGACAATACTCTCTCTGTTACTAAAAGATTGTCGTTTTAGAAAAAAAAATTGTTCCAATTTATTTGTTGTTTACAACTTTCTAGGAGAATAAACTATTTACTCTATTCGTTACTTAATATAGGTCGTTTTAGACATGTGCACAAGAATTAAGGAAATGATTGAAAAACATTAATTATACTATTAATTGTCTATAATACCCTTTACCTCACTTATTTTATAGTCTCTCTCCAATAATAGATTAACAATTTTCTTAATTTTACTCCTAAAAAATCTCAATAGTCTCATTTACTCTTATCTTCTTTCTATTTCTCTCTCCCCATAAAATACTTTAATTATCATTTTTTAAAGAAAAAAGATGAAAGAATTTTGTTGGGTGGAGAGAGAGGCTTAAGAGTAGAGGAGATCATAAATATGGATCAAAAAATTAGGTGGAGTAATAAAGGGTAATTTGGAAAAAATAATGATCAATTCTTCTAGACAACCACAAACAACAAATAATTATGAATAACAAAAAAAGTCTAAAACGACCTATATATAGGAATGGAGAGAGTACTTTTCTATATCACCTCTACATTCTCTCATTGTCGCAAGAAATTATTTCTCTTGTATTAATAGTTTTCAACTTCCCTTAAAGGGTCGTGATAAAATTTTAAATAAATTTTAATTGTTAGTAAATAATAGTATTAAATAATTTTTTTAATCTATGTGCAAAAATATTAAACGATAATCTTCTAGGGTAGTTAGGATATTAATGGAGAATTTCTCTCTCCCTTTATCTCTGTCTCTTGTTGGATAGAAACAAAAATTTGAGATAAGCAATTAATAAATTAAATAAGGGAAATCTTATACACTTGTGTTTTTTACATTTATAAAAAGGATTAGTTTTTTACTTGCATTTTCCATATTCCATTTTGTGTGCAGTGGTGTGTAAGGAGAATGGGCCAGATAAGTGCTTCCATTCTTCTGGTCATTTTCTTGTCTATCTCATGTATGCAAACTAACAATAATTTAAATTGGGAAAAATGTGTCTACTTGGCATATATTTTACTTGATATATATTTTCTTCGACCAATAAATGTATTATATATTTGCAGATTTCTTTTTAGCTGTCATTTTTCCATAAATTTATTATTATTATTTGTTGTGTGTGTGGTTGTTCAGTAATTACAAGAGTGATGAAGGTAGAAGGGTGCGTAATAGATAGTGTTCGGGAGCGTTTTACCGACCTCCATCTGGGCGAAGGCTTTCTGGCAGAAGGGCTTGATAGACCGATGGGATGAAGCCCATGAAGGCGTTATAGGTGTTCGGGTCGGCATATGAGTCCTTCGGTGTCGGGCCCGAACCCATTCTGGTGATGATGAGGGGTCGGGCCTTCGAGTCCTTTGGGCCGAAGCCCAGACCAGATAATAGGACCGTTTGGGCCTGCACAGTGGGCTCTCCTGCGTGCAGAGTCCGGGGGCCTATTCCTACACGGTAACTCCAAAGGTAGTGGTGGGATTGGATTCTACTTGCACCTTTTAAGGAGATTGTGTTGGACCCAAGTTATGGTAACTACCAAACGTTAGGAGTCCTAATCCGACTGGGAGAAGGATTC
Organism: Panax japonicus; assembly: GCA_020205505.1. Classification (NCBI taxonomy): domain Eukaryota; kingdom Viridiplantae; phylum Streptophyta; class Magnoliopsida; order Apiales; family Araliaceae; genus Panax; species Panax japonicus. The sequence continues at coordinate 55,377,626 of CM035103.1, forward strand.
TAAGGTGGTGAGCTCTATAAATAGGAGGCCTAGGTTAACATTATGAGGTAATACCTACTTTTGAGCACTAAATACTTTGTCTCCATTGTTTACCCTTGTAACGGCCTGTACTCATTCTCACACCGGAGCTATCCCCCGGCGGCACAAGCCGTCAAGCTTCTGTGTGATCTGTTACTGTGCAGGTTCTAGCGCGTGGATTCTGTGATTGGACGCGCCGACGAAACTTGGCGTTAACATTGGCGCTAGAAGGAGGGCTTAGTGCTTAAACAATCACAATCAGATTCCTTTCCGGCGAGAAACGATGGCGAGTGTGGAATATGCAGTTTCCGACCGGGAAAAGGCCAAGTCCCACCAGACCACTCAGGTGAGAGGGTCGGTGAAGGACAGACTGGGTTCCAGAATCCAGGAAGATCAGAGGGAGTCAGGTGGCTCCCCTCGGAGGCGGCTCTTTCATGAAAGCCAACGCACCCCCAACCAGGCTAGTCGGATGGGCGAAGCTAACCCACAGGCGTTGGAGGTGCGTGAAAAGAGTCGTACACTAGGTAGTCGAGATCAAAGAGAATTCCTCCTGCAGAAAAAGATGCAGCAAAATAAAGATGCCATGACGGCCCTACGTCTCCAACAGGAGGAACTCGAACTACAAATGGCCAACATGGCCGGGGAACAGGAGGCATCCTCCAAGAGGCGTAGGCCCCACAGTCGGTCTCGATCTCCCCGAAGACGAGAGGCTGGTAGGGAGAGGAGCAGATACCGGAGCCGTTCAAAGGACGCCCGGAGCCGGAGGAGGAGCCGTTCAGCAGGACGCCGATCAGAACACCAAGGCCACTCGGGAAAGAAGGGAGACGAGACACCCGAACGTGAGAGGGACAGACCCCGATCGTCCCCTCATGAAGGAGAGTCCGACCCCCTCGCCCGAAGAGTGGCTTAGCTGGAAAAACTTCTATTGGCAAAAGGTTCGATGGGGGAACCTTCGACCTGAATAGGGTCCCCCTTTTCTAAGGAGATTAATCGGGAGATCGCCGACCCCAAAAGGAAGATGCCCCCAATGGAGACTTACGACGGGCTGGGAGACCCTTATGACCACTCCGATGGGTATGATAGGTTAATGACATACTACGGCCATTCTGACGCGGCCAAGTGTCACATGTTCGCAACCACCCTGAAGAAGAGTGCCCGAGAATGGATGGGAACCTTGGCATCCGGGTCAATAAGCTCGTGGAGGGACCTTCGAGAAAAGTTTCACGCTCGGTTTGGGAGTAACAAGAGACGGGGAAAGATCACAGCATCCCTCATGCAAGTCAGGCAGAGACCCGATGAGAGTCTGGGGCAGTATGTTAAAAGGTTCCGAGAGGCTGTGGGGTCGGTGGCAGAATTGAACTCCCCACAGGCCTTGGAATTTTTCACAACCGGGCTAGACATCGGGAAATCCAAAAAGCTGATGAAGGACCTGGTGATCAACCCTCCGACGGACTTAACAGAGGCATTTCACAGGGCCGAAGGTCATATAGCAGTTGAGGAAGCGATGGGGAACTTCAAACCACAATCCCAATCATACGACAAATCCAAAGATCGGGACAAACAGAATCATCAGAAGCCCGACACCCAAGGCAGGTCGGACAACTATAGTAAGAGGAATTATAGTGGAGGAGGGTCAGGCAGTGGAAGGCCGCCCTTCCCAAACAAAAATGTCAACAAAGTATACACCGCACTCACCACAGATCGGGCCAAGATACTGGAGGAGATACGGAACAAGCCCTTTTTCGAACCCTGCCAAACAGTCACCAGACCGGGGAAGAGAGGTCGGGACAAGTACTGTGCGTACCACCAGAGTCGAGGGCACACAACGGACGAATGCATCAACTTGAAAGACCTGATAGAAAAGAACGTGCAGAATGGACAGCTGGTGCGCTATGTAGTCGGCAGAGAAGGATCGGATACGCCCCAAGAGAACGTCAGAGAACCCCCCCGGGAAGCACAGCCGCAACCGAACACCCAGCCCCGAGGAGTTATCGATGTGATATCGGGCGGGTCGGTAGGGCGTGTAACCGATCGGAAAAGGAATGGACATCTCGAGGCAGTACTATCATTAGCCGGCTCCTCGCCCCGGAAGGACAGGCCGTACTCAGGCACGACTATCTCCTTTTCAGACGAGGATTACCCGACCGATCACATTGAACCGCATGACGGGGCTCTGGTCATAACAGCTCAGGTCGGGCCGGTCGACATGAAGCGAATGATGATTGATAACGGATCCTCAGTCGACATACTCTATACACATGCCTACCAGAGGATGGATTTGGGAGGAAAGAAGATGGAATTGGGGGGCGAAGGCCCCCTATACGGCTTCAGTGGAGACCCGGTTCACGTGTCGGGCACGATAGAACTGTCAGTCCGATTTGGCATGGCCCCACAACAGACAGAAATCATGGTAAAATTCTTCGTGATACAAGTGGATTCGGCTTACAACGCCATCCTGGGAAGGCCTACCCTAGCAGCATTACAGGCGGTAACACCGATCCCCCACTTCAAACTAAAGTTTCCAACACCGAACGGGATAGGGGAGGCAAAAGGAGATCTTGATATCGCCCGAAGGTGTTATCGGAACACTTTGATATCTTCAGGAATCGGGGTCGGTAAACATAAACAGGCGATGACCATTGAGTTAGAACCATTCACAGAGGGAAGTACAGAACCCATGGCTCTACCAGCCGAAGAGACGGAGGATGTAGAGTTAATACCGGGGAATCCAGACAAACTGATCAAGATCGGGGTCGGGTTAACCGAACAGCTGCGAACAGGTCTGGTTGAATTACTCAGGGTATACGCCGACATCTTCGCTTGGGAACCCAGTGACATGCCCGGGGTAAGCAGATCAGTAGCACTGCATAGGCTTCATACCGATCCTAAAAAGAAGCCGGTGATACAGAAAAGAAGGATCTTTGCCCCGGAAAGACAAAGCATCATAGACGACGAGGTTGCCAAATTGCTAAAGGCAGGGTTCATCTTCGAGATCGACTATCCCGAATGGCTGGCGAATGTGGTATTGGTTCAGAAGCAAAATGGGAAATGGAGGATGTGCATCGACTACACTGACCTGAACAAGGCATGCCCTAAAGACTTCTATCCCTTACCCAACATAGACCAGCTGATTGATGCCACTTCAGGGTATGAGATGCTAAGTTTCATGGACGCTTTCTCGGGATATCACCAAATCTCGATGCATAAGGAGGATAACCCGAAGACTAGCTTCATCACTCATCGGGCAATATACGCGTATCGGAAAATGACTTTCGGACTACTGAACGCAGGGGCAACCTACCAACGTATGATGAACTTCGTATTCAGAAAACAGCTGGGAAGAAGTATGGAAGTGTACGTAGATGACATGATCGTCAAGAGCATGGTAGCCCGAGATCATCTGGAGGATTTGGTAGATTGCTTCAAAACGGTAAGGCAACACAATCTAAGGCTAAACCCAACCAAGTGTACCTTCGGATTGGGTTCAGGAAAATTCCTGGGATATCTGGTCAGTAAAAGGGGAATCGAGGCCAATCCTGAAAAAATTTCGGCTATTTTAGACATGAAATCTCCGAAGACATACAAGGATGTCCAGAGGCTAACGGGCCGAATCGCAGCCCTTCGAAGATTCATGTCAAAGTCAGCAGAACGGTGTCTCCCCTTCTTCGACACTCTCAAGGGTCCGAAAAACGACAAAAGCTTCCAGTGGACTTCAGAATGCGAAGACACGTTCCAAGAGATCAAAAGGTATTTGGGTTCGGCACCATTGCTGATGAAACCGGTTGCCGCTGAACCCTTATACTTATACCTAGCTGCCAGCCCGATGGCAGTAGGGGCGACACTGGTGAGGGACAAGGGAGGCAAACAGTTTCCGGTTTACTATGTCAGTCATGTTCTCAGAGACGCAGAGATGAGGTACCCGAACTTGGAAAAGTTCGCCTACGCCCTCATAATTGCTAGCAGGAAACTTAGGCACTATTTCCAGGGTCGAGTGGTGGTGGTCTACACGAATCAGCCTTTGAAAAAAGTTCTACATAAACCCGATGTGTCAGGTCGGTTGGCCGCATGGGCGATGGAATTGACACAGTTTGCTATAGAGTACCATCCCCGAACGGCAATCAAAGGACATGCGTGGCAGATTTTGTAGTAGAATGCTCTTTCACAGAGCCGGAAACGAACATAGTGGCCGAAGCACGACCGGGGCAAACCTCGTGGACATTATACGTGGATGGATCATCAACTTCAGACGTCAGTGGAGCAGGGGTCATTTTGACAAGTCCAGAAGGGTTCAAAGTCCAACAAGCCATTCGATTCGGATTCAAGGCCACGAACAACGAAGCAGAGTACGAGGCCATCTTAGCAGGGATCCGATTGGCCCGAAGTCTAGAGGTGCAAAGGTTAATCATTTACAGTGATTCACAGCTGGTGGTCAAGCAGTTATCGGGGGAATATGAAGCTCGGGGGGCGAGGATGACTAAGTATCTGGCCGAATTAAGAGATAAGCTCACATACTTCGCATCGCACAGCTGCTTAGGGGTGGATCGATCAGAAAATACCATAGCAGATGCCCTGGCACGATTGGCAACTACTAAAGCAAGCTCCTTCGAAGGATCAGTATATTTAGAGGTTCTGGAAAAACCCAGTGTCCCGAAGACAGAAACCCTAACTTTGGACCGACTCGACTGCTGGCTCACTCCTTATATCTCATATTTGGCCGACGGGACCCTACCCTCGGACCGAATTCTCACTCCACTGCTCAAATGCTTGACTCCTTCAGAAGCAGACTACGCACTTCGAGAGGTTCACGAAGGGATCTGTGGGGATCACATGGGAGCAAAGTCACTGGCACATAAAATTCTGAGGCAGGGGTATTACTGGCCGACTATCTACACAGAGGCTAAGGAATTCGTCAGAAGGTGCCCCAAATGTCAGCTGAACAGCAACATTCCACATCAACCTCCAGAAGAGTTATACTCGGTTCTATCCCCAATTCCCTTTGCTGTGTGGGGGATCGACATCTTAGGTCCTCTACCAAAAGCTAAGGGACAGGTCAATTTTGTGGTCGTGGCCATCGATTATATGACCAAGTGGGTCGAGGCCAAACCATTGCAAAGGATAACCGAGCAGGAGTGTCTAAAGTTTACCAAGGAAGGAATAGTCTACCGGTTCGGCATCCCGATGGCAATAGTCTCAGACAATGGCAGACAGTTCGTCGGATCCAAATTCGAGGGCTTTCTGAAAGATCTAGGGATCCAACACCGAAAGACTTCGGTCGCCCATCCTCAATCAAACGGTCAAGTGGAAGTAACCAATCGAACCCTACTCAACGGGATAAAACGTAGGCTGGATGCATTAAAGGGTCGGTGGCCCGAAGAGCTATTATCTGTTTTATGGTCATACCGAACTACCCCACGAACTACAACGGGGGATTCTCCATTCAGATTGGCATATGGGACCGATGCTCTAATTTCTGTCGAGATCGGATCACCTACCCTTCGGGTTAGCCAATATAAAGAATTATACAATGACGATGGCTTGAGAACAAATCTGGATTTACTGGATGAAGTTCGGGATTCGGCTGTGATGAGGTTGGCAATCTATCAGCAGCGGACAGCCAGACACTATAATCAGAAGGTGAAGTCTAGGAGGTTTGCAGTAGGAGATCTAGTCCTCCGGGAGTCGGAGGCTTCAACCCCCCAGAACACTGGCAAGTTAATGCCTAACTGGGAGGGTCCTTATGAAGTGATAGGAGTGCCGAAGCCCGGGACATACCGGCTTCGAGCAATGAACGGTTCGGAGGTAACGAATACATGGAATGCTGGAAGACTTAGAAAATTTTACCAGTAATAGTTGTGTTATTCTTACTTTTGTCTAGGCAACCGATTAATTTAAATGATATAAATGAAAGTTTTTATTCTTGGCAATGTTTAACTTCATCTATATTCATATGTTTCATTACTACTCGAACAGACATGCTTTGGGCAATATCTGATCAAGAGGATCGGGAAGACACCACTGATCGATATAAGTCCCGAACATAACTGACCGAGAGTTCAATACATTCTCAAAAAACAGATCTCGGCTACTATCCGATCAAGAGGTTCAAAGAGATGCCACTGATCGAGATAAGTCCCGAGTATAACTGTCGGACCCTTCAATATCAGATAAACTCTAAGGGCAATCCGATTAGAAGGTTCAGATGAACATAACTGATCGAGATTAGTTCTAAGTAAAACTGATAACAAACATTCATGGGCCAAAAGAGTATATTTCATTTATACTTACACAATTTTTACAACCCGATCGCTTACGAGTCGGGCAACAGTAAAAAAAAAAAAAAAAAAATCTAAGTATCTATTCTGAAGGAGGATCGTCTTCGGCTTCGGACTCATCATCAGAAGAGTCAAGGATGGAGGCGTCGAGTCCGGCAGCAGTCAGTTTTGTCTTAGCCTTCTCCCGATAAGTTTCATATCCTTCCCCAAATTGGGCTAGGACCTTATCGTTCAGAGCGTCAGATTCTTCATATTCGGCAACTGCTTGCTGTCGGGCCTCGGCGACTTTCTCAGAAAATGTATCGACAGTGGCAGTCAAGGTGTTGTTCTCCTTAATCAGGAACATCATCTTGCTGTTCATCTCAGAATACTTGTCGGTTATCTGGTCGATAGCATTCTCCCGATCCTTGATCTTCTGAAGCATCTGATCCTTTTCGGCCAGAAGCGAGCCCTTCTCCTGTTCCAACTCCTTGACCCTCTCCTCGGCCAGGACCGCCCGAATTTGGGTTTCAACGAGGGCCTCCTGCTCTTTCTTCAGCTCAGACCGCAGCCCCGACACATCAGCCTCAAGCAGCTCAATCTCTGTCCCCAGATGAATCTCTTGCTTTGTAGATTTGCCAAGGGAGGGAATGGCTCTGGCTAAAATGGCGTTGGCCTACAACAAGCATGTACATCAATACAAGAGATAAGCGTTATAATTACTAACAGTGATTGTAACACCAAAGAAAAGAAATACCTGAGTCTGAGCTCGAATGAAGGCCACTAAGAACTGCTCCGAGGAATACCCCTTAAACCGCTCGTCGTCACCGGGAAGCTTGAAGTGCTCGAAGAGGGAGAAAGGGAATATTTCTGACGGGCTCTTAGGCCAGCAGGTTGTCGGCGAGCCTTCAGAAGAGCTGGGCCCGGAGGGAGGAGTGGCAGCATGTGCCGGGCCTGACGCCACCACCTGATCGGCCGGACGACCAAGACCTTCCGACACCCGAGGCCTCTTTGGACGAGGTTCGGTAGGGGAATCCTCAGCTTCCCCCGAATCCTCGATGACCTCGGTCGGAGGAGGAGGTGGTAGTGACAGCCTCGGCACAGGAGGAGGAGGAACTTTTGCAGGCGCCTTGATGGCCGCTTTGGAGGGCTTCTTGGATTTCTTCATTAAAGCCGCCTTCTCCGCGCGGCTCATCTTCAGCGCCCCTTTATTTGCCTTCGGGGGTTCGGGCCCCGACGTGGACCCCAGCGAAAGCTCGTTGATCGGGACTGTATCCTCCTCAGCAGCCTCGTCGGTCACGGGGGGTCGGATGAACCCCGAAGTAATGGTAGCTGGTACAAAGGAGTCGGCAACGTCCTCGGGCCTGAAAATTGTCACTGCACGGAAAAGAAAGGGTTAGGACATGTAGTGCTTGACAGGTAATAAAGTAAAATATAGAAAGACAGAAGGTACTCACGGCCATGTTTGTACAGCCAGGATTCGTCCATTAGAATCCCCACGTTCCACTCGGTTTTCTTCCATCGGGCGTAGAACGTCTTGAACGCCTCTACCCGACCCGATGGGAACTTGGAGATCTTGGCCGCCTGGTCGGCAGGATGGGCCCAGGAGGGAAGGAGTTGGAGGTCGGATCCCTTGGCATAGAACCACTGTTTATGCCATCCCTTGTTGCTTGAAGGGGTCTTGATGGGGACTGTTCGGTTGGGGCGTTTGGTGAGCTGGCGAAGCCCGGGCTCTTTCGACCCTCCAAGGGTGAACAGAGCGAAAAAGAGGTCGAGCCCGGGAGTGAGGCCCACCTCTTGACAGACAGCGATGAAGGAAATCAACTGGATATACGAGTTCGGCACGAGTTGTGCGAACCCGATCCCCACGAAGTTCAGAAAAGAGGAGATGAAGTCATGCAGAGGGAACCGAACCCCGTACTTCAAAACGTATAGGGGAACGGCCACCCATTCACCCTCGGGCCTCTAGAACATCTTCTCCCCCGGCCGAGGGATCCTGAGTTGATACTCTTCAGGAATCTTGAAGAGGGTTCGGATGTCAGAAATTTGGGATGGGATGAGGGTGGAGCGAGTATGGAGGTGAGAGAATTCCTCAGAGGAGCGATAGGCGTCTCGAATCTTAAATTCAGCATCCCCTGAACTAGGAAGGTTCAGAGGAGCGGTGTCAATAGGGGAATCCGGCATTATGACCTCTAGGAGGTCGCCGGCGGTGACGTTGGTAGGCTCAGAAATGGGGACGAGGCTGGAATCGGCCATATTTGATGAGAAAGGGTGGAAATGTTGCGTCTAGGTGAAGAACAACAAGCAAAAATAGCACACGAAATGCTGAGTAAACAGTGGAAAATGATGAATATGGAGGAGTATTTCGCCGGAAATCGCCTTGCCAGAAAAAATTTGAAATTAGAGGGCTTGAGGAAGAAAAAGTCAGTAAAGGTGATAATGAAGGGGGTGAGGGGTTTTTATAAGTTGTACGGCATGGAGCCCTAGGGCGGCTAATAAATGTTGAGGTGGGTCCAGGCGTTAAAAGGCGTGCAACGTTTAAAATATCTATAACAGACCGTTGGACTTCCCAAGATGACTCATCATTAGTTGTCGTGACCTTTCAAGTCTCTAGTCATAAATATGTTATAACCAGAGACTGGGAGGCAATGTTCGGGAGCGTTTTACCGACCTCCATCTGGGCCGAAGGCTTTCTGGCAGAAGGGCTTGATAGACCGATGGGATGAAGCCCATGAAGGCGTTATAGGTGTTCGGGTCGGCATATGAGTCCTTCGGTGTCGGGCCCGAACCCATTCTGGTGATGATGAGGGGTCGGACCTTCGAGTCCTTTGGGCCGAAGCCCAGACCAGATAATAGGACCGTTTGGGCCTGCACAGTGGGCTCTCCTGCGTGCAGAGTCTGGGGGCCTATTCCTACACGGTAACTCCAAAGGTAGTGGTGGGATTGGATTCTACTTGCACCTTTTAAGGAGATTGTGTTGGACCCAAGTTATGGTAACTACCAAACGTTAGGAGTCCTAATCCGACTGGGAGAAGGATTCTAAGGTGGTGAGCTCTATAAATACGAGGCCTAGGTTAACATTATGAGGTAATACCTACTTTTGAGCACTAAATACTTTGCCTTCATTGTTTACCCTTGTAACGGCCTGTACTCATTCTCACACCGGAGCTATCCCCCGGCGGCACAAGCCGTCAAGCTTCTGTGTGATCTGTTACTGTGCAGGTTCTAGCGCGTGGATTCTGTGATTGGACGCGCCGACAAAACTTGGCGTTAACAGATAGCATAGGAGGTGGGTGGCCGAAAAATAAAGCTTGTTTGGAAACTTGTAGGCCGTGCTTCCGAGGCGTGGGAAATATCGAAGCATCATGTGTAGCTCCTGGCGGCGGAATTCTTTGGTGGCGATGCCGTTGTGCATTTTACAATGGTGCTCCCTGCCCACCTGAAGCCCCTCCTAGATGTCCAAAACCACCGGCCCAGCTTGGCCCTCGCAACCACCACCTTGATTAATTAGTTGCAACTTGCATGTCACCGGTTACTAGCTTAGCTTTCAATAATTAATGTTAATAGTTTGATTATCGTTTCTTTAAAATAAAATTAAATACTATTTTAAGACTCTTCTGAACGATTTTTATCTTTTTGTTTTTTCTTTAAATAATGTTTTTGTGTATAATTATAGTTATTTTCTTAATTAAAACATATTCCATTGACCCTTCAAATCTGTTCCCGGACTATGGTAGTAGGGGTATAGTCCGACAACCCTTCTTTTATGTACGTTCCGTCGATATTTAATTTTTCTCAAATACTTGATCGACCCCTCACACAAGAATATTTGAAAGAGAACATGTGAAATTATTAATTTTGATTATAAAAATATAAGTTTCACCCGTAGTATAGGATTTGTGTTTGCTCATCTAATAAAATGGAGATGGGCTCCCTACGGAAATTATGTGAAGTCAACATAAATCCGATCCCAATAAAAAAAAATAAAAATTTATACTCAACTTTGACTATTAATTTTAATAAATTAGAACTCATAAGTATCGAAATTGATTGAGATTCATAAAACTCTACTTCTTACTCATTCTATCATAATTTTTTAGATAAATTCATAATTTAAAAATTATTAAACAAAAAGTCAGATTCGATCAACAAAAAATTTTCCAATTAAATATTTTCGACGATATGGCTTGATTGTATCGTAATATATCTTAATAATTTATTTTTTAATACATCTTAACAACTTACATCTTTATATTAATTTTTTAAAAATAATTAAGATATAAATATAATTATAAATTATTTAGAGAATTTTTTTAATATAATATTAAGATATATAGACGTTAAAATGTATTAAGAGATTAAAATCTATTAAGAGATGTACCTACATGTATCAAACTCCCACCGGTTACTTTTCTCAATAGGGCCTCCTTGTTCTTCAAGACAATTCTATTAAGCCAAAAAATTCCCCAATTGAGGTGGAATCTATCAAGCACGCAGTAACAAGCAAACACAAAGAAGAAGAGTGAGAGAGATCTGAAGAACAAAATCGAAGAGAATGGAGTGCGTATTTGGTCTGGTAGGGAAGGATTTCGCGCTGGTTGTCGCCGATTCGTCAGCAGTACACAGTATACTGGTTCACAAATCCGATGAGGACAAAATCATGCTTCTCGATTCTCACAAGCTCATGGGCGCTAGTGGCGAAGCCGGTGACAGGTACTTGCACTATCTATCTATCTCCCTCTCTATCGTAGTTTGAACATACATAATAACTCCGTATTTTGATCTGATCTGTATGGAATTTTTAGTTTTCTCTTTCTAAATTCTAAATTGATCTATATGTATATGTATGTGTATTTACGAGCTTTAGATTTATGTATTTACTATAAATTTGTAATCTTAGTGTTGAAAATGGAAATTCGCAGAGCTCAGTTCACCGAGTTTATTCAGAAGAACGTGGCATTGTATCAGTTCCGCAACGGCATACCATTGACTACTGCTGCTGCCGCTAATTTCACCCGTGGGGAGCTCGCAACTGCCTTGCGCAAGGTAAAACCTTTTAGGGTTTAGCTGGATTTCTAGTTCTAGGGATTAGAATTTCCATTCCAAATTTTGGTGTTTCAGTTTTCACTGTGTTGTTTTTACTGGTATTATCAGGGATTTTTTAAGAAACCTATATTATTACATTTTAATACTAGGGCTTAGGGGAACCTTGGCAAAGGCCTGGGGGAACTATGGGAAATAAGGGGTTACTTGCCTTTGCTATTGTGCCTGTGCTGACATTGTTGGAGTTAGACTCCTATGATCAAGCACAATAATGAGAGAGGAGTTACCATTAAAGTATGACCGTTGTTCTGTATTACGAGGAGTTAAGTTCACGCTATTGTTTTTAATTAAGGCGGTAGTATTATTTATGTGAAATTTGTTGAGATTTCTAGGAAAGTCTGTGCACATTAGATATTTTATGTAAACTATTTCGTGTGTTGTACATGTCATTATCTATCTTGAGTTACCACCTAAGTTCATGGACTCGAATGGAGTGTTCGGTGGGAGACGGGTACTTGGAAGAGTCTGACATTGCGAATTGTTCACACTAAAATGAAGTGTGTAACTCCCATACCCTTTTGCAAGGGTTCTACATTTTCTGTTGTTCCTCTTTGTTTTGTTCAGGTTCTTTCAAGGAGATGCTTTAGAAAGGATAATGGAAATGTTCTTTAGTATATCGTTTAACCTTAAAATTGTTTCACCTTAAAATTGTTTGTTTCTAGATAAATAGATTTCAGCAATCATAAAGACCTTATGTTGGAGGATTCTGGAAATTTGATATACCTGTTCAACTTAAACAGGCAAGTTTTCTGAATTGGGATCCTTGATCCTATTCATAGTACTTTAGTTATGACTTTGAAGTCCATGGTGGGTATGTGTTTGAATTTAATTTTGCTATGGTTGCTTTTGGTAGATTCAAACATTTTGATGGATCTATATGTGAAAGTTGCAGCAATAGTTGTGATGCACGAAGTTACGGTTTTGTAAGGTTTAATAAATCTCCTGACATGTGCCGAACTGTGATGTGTGAACCCTGAGATGGATGGTTCCACTATTTCTGTTGCTCATGAATTGGTCAGATTAAAATACTTCCACTGCGAATCTTTACTTGCTAGATATTTTTATTTTATGTAAAACTTTATTTGCTAGATATTTGCATGCATCTCAGTCAGTGGCGGCACTACATAGAGGCCGGGCCGGGCCATTGCCCCACCTAAAATTTTAATTTATTTTAATTAGTATGTAGTTAAATACTTATTTTTTAATTTCTAAACACTTCTTTAATCTTAAATTTGTTTTTCTTTTCAAAAAAAACTTTTGAGCGTTTAGTATTATATATCGTTTCTCAAATTTTTATGTACAATACATTATTTCTAATACGGATTCCTTCTCCAACACTCTTAACTTATTGCTAATTTTACAAAATTTATCAGTAAAATTAATTGGGATTCTACAATATATATTTAAAATCATGAATTAGGTATTTAAAATTATTTGTTTTGTTATAATACAAATCCTAAGGTGAGTTTGTGGTTGAATAAGTTTTCTTGTTATAGAGGTACAAGTTTGACACTTTTTTACCCCTTTTTCAAGGTATAACATAAACAATAAAAGTTATTTTATTGTGGGTTTTATGCAGTCAAAAAAAATCTTGTCACTCTTTGAAGTTATACCTTAACAAAAAAATTACTCATAATTTCATTACGAATTCAATTTAAACATAAATTTCATAATTTTAAAAAATATTAAATATAAATTTGGCATTTAAATCTAATGCATATAATTTTATTTATATTTCTTATTTAAGTATTTGTTCTTAAATATTTAGGCCCCTCCCAACTCAAAATCCTGGTGCCGCCACTGAGATGATCTCAGTCCTATACAATCTTTTTACTTTCGTACGTCTTTGATGAAAATATTGATATTGTTTATCATTGGATATATATATATATATATATACAGAACCGATCAGGTGAGGGCTCCCTTACTTTGTTAAAATGCTGACTTTTTTTTTTTTAAACAACTAAAAAAAAAGTTTAATATTTTATGGAACTGGAATTTTTTCATAATACAATGTTTTGGGCGTAATTTGGATACCTATACCAGAAAATGTATGTACAGTCTGCACAGACTGTACAGACCTGTTTTGTTATACGTATCCAAATCACATCCAAAACACTGTATTATGAAAAAATTTCAGTTCCATAAAATATTAAACATTTTTTTTAGTTGTTTAAAAAAAAAAAAGTCTGCATTTTAACAAAGTAAGGGAGCCCTTACAGGAACCGGACCCTATATATATATATATATATATATATATATATATATATATATATATATTGGCTTATGAATTGGCTGAATTGTGGTTGTTTTCTATTCCAGAGTCCATACATGGTGAATATTGTTCTTGCTGGCTACGACAAGGAAACAGGACGTTCTCTGTTTTTTATTGATTACATTGCCACTCTTCACAAAGTAGACAAGGCAGCCTTTGGGTACGGTGCATACTTTTCCCTTGCCATGATGGACCGCCACTACAGAAGTGATATGTCAGTTGAGGAAGCTGTCGATCTCATAGACAAGTGCATATTGGAGATAAGGTCAAGATTGGTGGTGGCACCACCAAATTTTGTCATCAAGATTGTGGACAAAGATGGAGCTCGGACATATGCTTGGCGTGAAACTGTTAAGGAAGCCCCTGCTTCTGCAGTCTGACTTGTTTTTTACTTCCTAGTCTGCACGAATCACCTTATTAGATGCTTCTTGTCAAATACTTTATTTGCTTCTTGTTTGGTTTGGTGATATGTGAGAATTGCTACAATGGGGAAGATTTACTTGCAGTTGCTTAACCGTTGATGTGCTTGGAACTTGAAAGAGGGAACTCTATGCCCCTCTTTTATTCTCTTGCTATCTACCTATCTAGTCCCGTATCTCCTATATTTACTGAATTGACCTTTTCATGAGAAAATGAGAAGAGAATCTTGAATTAGAGTTGGTCTTCGTGCTTTATTCTTATATAAACTACTATGACTGTAATTTCTGGATTGAATGCTTTATAGAAAGAGGCTGCTTGGTGATCTGGCCATTTATATTACTTATGTGAATTAGTTTTTTATTTTGGTGGTGCTTGAACTGATATTTTCACATAAAAAATTGATATTTTCATATGATCCCTTACATAAATAATGAGTGGGTCCCACCTCACACACATGTGAAAATATCATTTTCCAACTTTTTATTATTCAATTAAGGATCAACTTTTAAATTATCAATCAATACTAGTGTACTCGAGTACTCACAACACGAGAAAAAGAACCTATTAATAAGGTGAGCATTTTTTTTTAGTGACACTTAATTATTTGGACTCCTAAATGGGCCTTGACCCCCCGAGTCTTCAGCCCAACCCTTTTGTAAATTGTGGGCTGAAAAAGAGTACAAGCAGTTGATGATGTAATTCCGTGGCCGATTGTAAATTGTCAGTAGTCAGTCACCCAGTCACGTCACAACCTTCTTCTTTGGCTACAAATCCTCAAATTCTGTACACTACAATTTTCATATACTAATCATAGAAAATTTGTATGCACATATGGAAAGTTAATCAAACCCTTTTCTTAATTACATTCATCATATCTGTCATTTTCTCGTTTTTCATCCTCATTTTGAGGTGTAATCTAAATTCTAAAATATCTAGGATCGCATCATCCAATTTTGTTGAAGGGAGGTTTGTTTTAGTCTACGTTAAACCCTATTCGTACCCAGATTCTCTCTCTCAAAGATTTTGAAGCCGGAGCTTTTATTACTGGTGGGTTTCACTTCGTTTCTCTTTGGTTCACTTGTTTTGCTTCAGTCTGTGTTTTTGTCTGTTTATGTGCTTGTGTTTTGTGTGTACTTGAAGAAGCTTATGTGGGTTTTATCTGTCTAGATTTAGTTGCTGATGTTTGATTGATTGATTGATCTTAAGGAATATACCAATGTGGAAAATGAAAGCTTGCATTGATCTGTTGGTGGAAAATTTTGAAAAAGTTTATTTTTTAAAATAAAGTAAAATTCTTATGCATTAAATTTCCCTGGTGTGTTTTGGCACCTTTCATTTGATTAAGATAAATAACTTTACCAGCTAAATCCATGTTGTTTGTTGATATCTATAATTTGGAATGGTAATTTGTTGATCTTTGTCCTTGAGTTAATTTTACTCTTTCTTATAAATGATAAAATAGATATTCACCATCTTTTAATAAATAAAAAATGGTTCAATTCGATTATTTTCCGTGTTTTTCCTTTTGTTTTTTGGGTTTAAAAAACAGTCACTTACAAATCGATAGATTCCACGACATGCTTGCATGAGGTTGTCGTTTCTAGCAAAGTTGTACGTTGCCACATGTTCGACACCTTAACCCTTCGCCCTTCACCCTTTGCCTATATTGAGGCGAGAACCTCGGTACAATCGATAGTGTATTGAAGTTGCGTTGAATGGAACACCAACCAACGACACCTTGACCCAATACTTATATGTAAACAAGAACTTGGTACAATCGACAATTGATGCGGTAGAAGACGCCACACCCAAGTATGTATTATTGAATGATACGTCAAATTAAATATCAAAGAAAACCTAAGGATAGCTTAGGAATTCTTCAAAAAATCAAAAAAGAGAATAATCACACAAGTATTGTATTGAATAATAATCTGAAGTGTTCTTGGAATTACATCATCCATGCTTATTTATACTAGAACAAGAAACCCTAACTCCTATAAGGAATTGAACTACTAAATAGCAACCAACTTAGAATCAAAATCTATCTAACAAACATCCTAATTACATTAGAATTGTAAAAGATCTGAAAAATCCCTAAAAACATGCAAGAAAATCTGATAAAAAACGCGTACTTGAAATCTGTGCCGCGTGCCTGGCATAACCGCGCCACAAATTGGCCTAGACCTAGGGTGGCAACGCTGTTCCATCAGAGTCTCCCTATCCTTCTGCCGCGGCAGCACCAGTTGAAGTACTAAAACCGGTGCGGCAGTGCTAATATTCCAGATTTAAGTCCCGAACTTGATTCTTGGCTTGGTCCAATCGCTTGCACTAAGTTAATAAGCTTTGAATCAACTTCCATAGCACTCGCCTTCGATCCATTCTCAGTCCAAACTTCTTAAATTAAACCATTAAGCTCCTCTTTGAACCGTTTAGCTCGCGACCTCGTCACCGGACTCTAAGTGCATCCGCCCAAGTTTGTCCTCTGTGATTTCCATCCATGCTCGAGGTAATCATGTCCTCATCACAATCCCAAACGTTCTGCTTCATATAAGCTTACAGCCATAGTAAACGAAGAAGAGTTTTTTCAATCAATTTATGGTTTTGTTAAGGCAAAGTATCACAAGGGAAAAGATATGTTTTCATTGTGTACAAGTATGCATGGATATTGTGTTTATGCAATAATGTAGCAAATTATAGTGCTTTTGACATGTAGAGTTGCTATCAATAATATATTTAATATATTAGTGTGAGTTTTGTCCATGATTACCAAGAACGCTAATCAAATGAGTACTTGGAACTAAATCGGATATGAGTAATGCTACCTATGGTAGAATGCACAAGGCATCTAATGCCGCTACTCGGAATTATACTACCCAGTATGAGGAACACATGGCAGTATGAGTTCCTTGGCAACTATGGTTTTGTCAACAATAAATTGGTACCATAAGACGTATTATTGAAGTTCCGTTCGGTGCTATTTGAAGCGTTTTTTCATTTATAACTGAACCCCTTGAAAATTTTTAGTATCAAATAAACAGGATCAGTCCAATCATTAATAAATGTTTTAATAACTGTGTACGTCATTCGTAAATGTTTGATAACTCTGTATGTCAAAGTTGCATGTGCTTTTAGTTATTGTAAACAGAGGTACACATACACGTGCAAGTAAAATATACATTTGCAATTGCTCTTGTGGTGGCCCATTCAAAATTGACGATTTTGTGTTTTTTGTTTATCGTTTGTTATTGTTGCATATTGTCGTATATTGATTATGAAAAGAAGATTTCTAATTTGATGGATGAGAGTTTTGAAATACTTGGTCATAGGATGTATTTAAAATGGCTATGTAATCCAGCTTGTTTCTAACTTTCCTTTTCTATGATATACTGAACCCATTTTGCTTGTAGGATGGGTATTTTGGTCACATATTTTGCTATGGCTACTTTCTGTCATTATGTTTGCAAATGATTGAATGGTGCTATCTCACACTTTCTAGTCGAGACTTTCACAGGTTTTCTTCAAATCGTTATCATTTTGGGGATGGGTTCGGTTCGCGACTGGGATGAGGAACGGTCTGTCATTTCCGACAAGGGAGATATTGGGTTCATTGATTTTGTGAATGATAAATCCATGTGTAATTACAACCCTAGTACAGAGGGCCCAATTAGTATATCAGTCCCATTTCCTTTAGTAGGAGGAAAGCCTCAATCAGGTTACGTAGGAGATAAAATTGTTGATTCAATCACTGTTCTGAACACCACCACTGCTCCAGTGGAACTTTGGAATATTCAAATTTATGACTCAAAACCAGAGGATTCATTCACACTGTCGCTGATGGAACCTCCTACATTATCTTCAGATGTGGAATATATCCAACAGTACATGGAATCATTTTCGCTTGAGGACAGAGTGCTGCGGCCAGGTCAGACTTTAACCGTTTGGTTGTCTTGCAAGCCTAAGGAAATCGGCCTGCACACAACAGCCGTGCATTTTACTATGGAAGATGTAACAATCGAACGACTGGCTTTTGTTCTGTCAGAAGATAAACTCTCGGAGTCCTTGGCTTCCACTAAGACATTTAGGAGAGAGAGCAAAAAGAAGCTGTGGTCGAATTTAGTTGGTAATAATAACTTTGTTGCAGGTTTGCGTCCTCCCAGAGCTTCAACCCAAGTGTTCAGATTTAAGCTTCCTGAATATCCAATACCTGAGGATGCTAGGGGGTTGATTGGAAAAAAGCAAATCCCACAGGCTATTGAAGAAGGTTTGACAAAAGAGAATTATGCCTCATACTTTAAACATTTAGTGATCATGGAAGAGATTAAAATGGAGGTAGTGTTCTATTTCACTGAACTGTTGTTACTAATGATGATAGTATCTTTGTTTTTAGCACTCAATGGTTGATTTGTATCTTAGGAAGACATGAGGGGTTACGACATGGACAGTGTCAGTATGAAGAGTAGAGGAAACCAATTCTTGACCCTTGAGGTCCCAGGACTTGCTGAGAGAAGACCATCGCTTGTTTATGGAGATTCCATTTTTGCTAAGCTTGCATCTGCAGATAATGATACCTCCCCTCCATATCAGGTTTGTTCCTACTTGAGGAATTAATTTCTACTCCAAAATTTGGAGCATTTCAGCTTGTATTGAAACAGAAACATGGAAAACAACTTTCTTGTTGGTTATACAGCTTATACCTCAGAATCAGATGATACCTTGAAGTAAACCTGTGAGGCTGTGAACTTGTTTGATTTTTATTTATTCTGATAAATCATTACTATTTACAGTTGTTTATTACAGTGCTTTTTTGCCTGACTTTATTTGTATTCCGTGACCATCTTTATTGCTAAATGTATTGGTTACAATTACCTGTATATAGCAATTTCTTTTTGTTGAATATATTATTGTTTCTGGCACAGGGTTTTATCCATCGTGTTGAGGCTGAAGTTATATTCTTAAAGTTTAATGAAGGATTTCACTCGAGCTATAGAGCCAGCAACCTCTACAACGTACAGTTCACATATAATCGAATAAATATGCGAAGATTGTATCAAGCCATTGAAGCTGCCAAAAGTTTGGAGGCAGATTTTCTATTCCCAGCTGACTCTTGTAAGAGCAGACTGATACATTCCACTCCTTTGGTGCCTGTATCTAGTTTGCTTAATGAGGAGCAAATACTTTCAGTTGAACTGATTCTTGGTTGCAATGGAGGGGCTCCCTATGTGATATATGGGCCTCCGGGTACTGGTAAAACTATGACTATAATAGAAGCTATCCTCCAGCTCTACACAACTCGAAAGAATGCCAAGATTCTTGTTTGCGCACCTTCAAACAGTGCAGCAGATCATATATTAGAGAAACTTCTAGGTGAAAAAGCAGTTAAAGTTCAAAACAGAGAGATTTTAAGACTCAATGCACTCACTCGTTCTCTTGAGGATGTTAAGCCTGAATATATCAAATTTTGCTTTTATGATGTGGCGGAGAGAGTCTTTAAGTGCCCTTCCCTTATGGAGCTCAGGCGCTATAAGATCATCGTATCTACATATGCAAGTTCCTCTCTTCTTAATGCAGAAGGCATTAGACGAGGACATTTCTCTCATATTTTCCTAGATGAGGCAGGCCAGGCTTCAGAGCCTGAAACAATGGTTCCTCTCTCCAACCTTTGCAGCAGGAAGACCGCTGTCGTTCTTGCTGGAGACCCAATGCAACTAGGTCCTGTAATCTACTCGAAAGATGCTGAAATTTATGGATTAGGAAAATCATACTTGGAGAGGCTGTTCGAGTTTGATTTTTATGGGAAAAGCAATCAAAATTATGTAATAAAATTGGTCAGAAACTACCGGTGTCATCCAGAAATATTATATCTCCCTTCACAGTTGTTCTATCAGGGGGAATTAATCCCTTGTAAAGATGATGATACGAGGACTTCCAGAGATTGGGTGGACCTCATTCCAAACGAGGACTTCCCTGTATTTTTCTTTGGCATCCAAGGTTTGGATGAGAGAGAAGGAAGCAATCCGTCATGGTTTAATAGGATTGAAGCAAGCAAAACAGTGGAGATCATCAAAGATCTTACAGAAACGAGGGGGCTGGGCGATGAAGAAATTGGTGTAATAACACCTTATCGACAACAAGTAGTCAAAATAAAGAAAGCACTTGAAGGTATTGGCAGGTCTAATATCCAGGTTGGCAGTGTTGAACAATTCCAAGGACAAGAAAGGCAAGTAATTATTGTATCTACCGTCCGATCAACTATAAAACACAATGAGTTTGACAGAACTCACTGTTTGGGATTTTTGAGCAATCCCAGAAGGTTTAATGTTGCGATTACCCGAGCAAAATCTTTACTGGTTGTTATTGGAAACCCACATATTGTTTGCAAGGTAATCCTCAATCTGATTTTCCTTTTTCAAGTTGAGTAGATAAGTTTTGTATAAGGTAAAAAAGAAACATGATTGCAAGATAATGAACAGTAGATCATGACTTGCCACTGCCTGAACATCTACAAATTTGAACAACATGAAGTACTGTAAAAATGGGTGTTTCCTTAGTGTAATCATGTGCATTTCTGAATCCTTATAATCATCTGAAGCGCATGACAACGGACAGCCAAACTCTAGCACTGTGTTTGTTTGCATGCTATTAATCCCAAGTGTCTTATTTGTTTTCAAATTTAGACTTGGGACTATTAGTCTTGGATTATAAAATGGCTTAATAGTCTTGACATTATAATTATCATCCCAAGATTATAATCTTATTAATAGTCATGGGATTATAATCCCGGGATTATAATCCTTGCAAACAAACATAGCATAGGGGTTTTCTTATTAGTACTGATTTCTCACCTGTCTGATATATAATAGGATCCCTACTGGAACAAGCTTTTTTGGCATTGTCACGATAATAGCTCCTACAGGGGTTGCTTTCTTCCAGACAGGGAGGAATTGCTCGACAAAAACCTGGCACAAGTGGATAATCTGGATAATGAACAGGAATACAGGCTTCAACGTTGGAAAGATGGAGAATGGGGTCAAGGCTCTGAAGATGGAGAATGGGGTGGTCAATCCTCTGAAGATGTAGCATGGGGTCAACCCTCTGAAGATGTAGAATGGAGTCGACCCTCTAAAGAGGTAGAATTGGGTTCCCCCTTTAAAGAGGTAGAATGGGGTCAAGAGACGTTTCAGCCAGATGAATCAACTGAATGGTCAGATGGTTGGACTTAATTTTCTCCGGACAAAAAGATGAGGTAAAATGTAAAGCATCTTTTCTCTACTAACCTTGCTTAAATGTCTCAATACAAACATTTAGTATTCTGATTGTATTTTTTCTTTGGTATCTTGCAGATTTAATTGATTAATTTTAAACCTGTGTTTGCCTTGCTAAGAATTAGATTTTGGCCTATGATAATGACTAGAAATTTTATTTTGGCTTATGATGATGGCTAGAATTTTGATTTTGGCCTATGATGATGGGCTGATGGCTAATTTTTTGAAAAACAACTAGAACATAAGGTGGATGTTGCCTTCGTAATTTTAGTCATGTTAACCTCTCTACATGACCCACGCCCCCAATAGAGTGAATTCGAAACAGAAATAAGGGAAAGAAATGGCAAAAGAGAAGAAATAAGCATACAAAAGATGAAAATTGCATTAAGCATCCATATGTAACCCAGTACGTTTGGGAACAAACCAGTTTTTATGTGCATGAGCTTTATGATATCAAATTGATGCTAATTCGATCGATTCATTCACTTCATCATTGCAGTTTGTGGATACAAACTCAAACTACAACTGACAATGGCAAGATGTGTGGTGGCTGTTGTGCTAAAGGCAAAAGAAGATGGTTACAATGAGGATCATAGTATGTCGTTGAAACCAGTTGTGGCTCTTGTAAAGCTTTCCTGATGCAGATGATCTATTGGTAGGCATTACTGGTGTTAGTGTGCTGGGTTGTAAGGGTGAATCGTCAGAAGATTCTGGTGGAAGTGAATCATCATCAGATTCTGGCAGCGGCAAGTTTGTGGAAGGAGGCAGAGAATTCCCAGAACCTGAAAAATCATGGTAAAAATTAGTTGTCCGAAAAATTGTATTTGAACAAACGTTTCTGATTCTGTGTGAACTGTGATTACTTCCATTTTGTACTTGAAGTTCACCACTCTTAGGCAATGGGGAATCATTTGTGATGCTCTTTTTCCTGTCTATGCTTAAGCTGTTCCTTCTAACCCATTCAGCAGGTTTAACTCACTCTAGAAAGCAATTTAATAAGAACATAATAATTCAAAGAGACTTGTATAATGCTAACTTTGTTTCCTAGAATGAACTATAGTGTAAAGTAATGGATAAGTTTATTGATAACTGATGCTACATTACCAGAACTGTGTGACGTGGAAAGGCCAGATCCTGTTAGATCAACTAAAACCAGATTAGCTAGAAACCATACAAGGTCAAACAGTATCCAGAGAACTGAGATATTGTCTGAGCATACCTGTTGTACTCTGGAGAGGAGGGAGTGCTTTTGACCCTGTTGCATAATCCATGACTAGATTAATTTGTCAATTCTAAAGAATAAGCCAACACTTGATCACTGTTAGGGGAATAGAAGGAAGATATTGTGTTGAGTTCATGATCAAATTAGCCAAATGGCAAAAGGTGGATTATGTAGGAAGAAGTAAGAAACTTGCTGACTACGACTATGAAGTGTTTACGATGATATAATAAAAAATATGAAGTAACGAAAAATTACGAAGAAAGCATATCCAAGTACAATAGCAGTAGCTTTAGTGTTTATACTAAGCATAATGTCAGCTTAAAATCATGAATAGCAACTCCTATTAACAACTTTTCAAGTACATATAGGAAAATTCTAGCAAAACTTGCAATGTCTAATAATTTGCAATGTTACACATGCCATTATTATGTCTTTACCATTCTCATTTCTCATCATGTAATGTAATGGGAGAGATTCTCATTATTCTGTTTTTTAGTTGTTCTTATAATAATTTTACAATAGATTAAAAATGTAAACTTCAAACACCTAAAGAAATAGATATTCAACCTCCGCCATTTGATACAAAATTTGTGACAAAAATTTAAGAATTCTAGCCAACTCAAAAAAACAAAAACAATAATAATAATAATTTAAGAATATATTGCTTTATTTGCGGTCATTCGTCTTTGACTCGTGGTCAGGATCAACTAAAATTAAACAATAATAACATGCTCCGGTAGTGATAAATCATAATCCTACGCTACGCTTAAAGCAACAGAGTAACGAAGTGGCAAAACTAGTCTTTGGCGGTAGAGTAAAATCTAGATCTAGATTGTGTATACTGTATGATGTACGAACAAATTTTCATATATTTTGGGAGAGATTTCTCGAGTATTACATATAATTCTACTCTACGCACATCGTGAATCTCTCGATTCAATTTCAGTTCATGAAGAACGATGCGCATAAATCAGCTACTCCGAAGTAATTTAGCAACAATAGAAATTCAAATGAAATTGCAGCTACTCAGAAATTTCGCAATAATAGAAATTCAAATGAAATTGGAAGTTTACGATTGATCGATCAAAATATAAGAATTCAATTTAATACAGAAACGAACTCATGAACGAAGAGCCGTACCTGTACAGAGAGATTTGAGAGAGCTGTTTGTCTTCATTCCGGTATCAATCACTGGACAAAAAGAAGAGAGAGAATACAGCTTGGTTCTGTTCAAAGGAAATCCGAATATCAGAGGTCGACGAATCAGGTAACAGAGACAGTTTGCCTCGCCGGCGTCGAAAGCCGAGCCAAAGACGTCGCAGCACTGAGAGGAAGGCGCGTTCGAGACGTTGTTTGGTGGATCAGAGATGTAAGGGAGGCACGGCGAGAAAGCGAGCACTTGGTCGGAGCAGCCTGAAGGAGACGGTGGTGGTGGTGCGGCGGTGGAGGTGAGTACGAGCATTGAGGTTAGGAGGAGTGCAATTGTCGCCGGAAAATAGTGCACCGGAGTTTTGTTGGCCATGGTTTGAGTTTGAGGGCTTGGTGATCTGTGAAGAAGAGGAGAGGAGAGGAGAGGAGAGGAGAGAGAATGAACTATTACTCGTTCTGTTCTGACTGGTGTGGTGCCGTTGTTGAATGTTTATTTATATATAGCCGAATGGCGGGAAAAGGGAGTTTGTGCTTTTACCCAAATGACCTTCTTGATGTTCCTTTTTAATTGTTGAATATTTCATGATGATGATGGTTATATTAGTTGCTTAATTAGTAGAAGTAAAGATATAAACTTATAAAGATACTGTTTTAACAATAAATATATAATTCAAGTGTGTAATTGGATAATTAAGAATTGTTGGTTATGCTTAAAAATTATTATTATTTCCTTTAATACCCTAGCAATTATGAGTTTTTATTGGCATTATTTTTCCCAATTAGCGTTTCATTAAAACCATTAAATTCTCCAACTTTCCTTGCTCCTTATAAGGGATAGGAGAAAACATAAACAATATAATCAGTTTCTTCATCTTCTTAGTTTATGTTCATGAAGAAAAAGATACACGCAATAACAACTTTATTCTTCTTCTCCATATTATCTCTGTGTATCCTATTCTTCTCGATATATTCAACTCTTATGCTACGTTTGGATTGAAGGAATGGAATAGAGTAGGGAATGGAATAGATGAGGGAATGAAATAAGGAAGGGAATGGAATGATTTTTTAATATTCCATGTACATGTTTGGTTGATGTTAGGAATACATCTAAGAATGAAATAAATAATTAGAAAGTGACATAAATACCCTCAAATGTTCAAATTTAACTTAAATTCAATTTATATTAAAAATTTAACACATTTCATTCTTAGAAATAAGGGGAAGGGGAAGGGGAAGGGGAAGGGGAAGGGAAGGGGAAGGGGAGGGGAGGAGTGGGTGGGGGTGGGTGTGTGGGGGTAGGGTAGGTGTGGGTGGGGTAGGGTGGGTGGGGTAGATGGGGTAGGTGGGGTGGGTAAGTAGGGTAAGTGGGTTGGGATAGCTGGGTGGGGGTGGGTTGGTAGAGGGTAGAGGTAGGTGGGGTAGGGTGGGTTGGTAGGTAGGGTTGGTAGGTTGGGGTGGCTGGGTGAGGGTAGGTTGGTAGGGGGTGGGGTGAGTTAGTAGGTAGGGTAGGTGGGTTAGGGTGACTAGGTGGGGGTAGGGGTGTGTGTGTGGGGGTGGGGTAGGGTGAGTTGGTAGGTAGGGTAGGTAGGTTGGGGTGGCTGGGTGAGGGTAGGTTGGTAGGGGGTGGGGTAGGTGGGGTGGGGTGGGTGGGGTGAGTTAGTAGGTAGGGTAGGTGGGTTAGGATGGCTGGGTGGGGTAGGGGTGTGTGTGTGGGGGTGGGGTAGGGTAGGTGGGTTGGTGGGTAGGTGGGGTGGCTGGGTTAGGGTGGCTGGGTGAGGTGGAGTGGGTAGGTGGGTTAGTGTGGCTGGGTGGGTGGGGTAGGTGGGGGTACGTTGGTAGGGGAGGGGGTGGGGTGGGTGGGGTGAGTTAGTAGGTAGGGTAGGTGGGTTAGGGTGGCTGGATGGGGGTGAGGGTGGGGTAGGTAGAGTAGGTGGGGTGCGTGGGTCAGCGTGGCTGGGTGGGTTAGGGTGACTGGGTGGGGTGGGGTGGGTAGATGGGTTAGGGTGGCTGGGTGGGGGTAGGTTGGTAGGGGGTGGGCGTAGGTGGGGTGGGTGGGGGGGGTAGGGTGGGGTGGGTGGAGTGGGGTAGGTGGCGGTGGGGTGGGGTGGGGTAGGTCGGGTGACGTGGGTGGGGTAGGTGGGGTAGGTGGATAAGGGGTGGGGTGGGAGTGGGGGTAAGTGGGTTGGGGTAGGTGGGGTTAGGTTGGTAGGGGGTGGGGTGGGAGTAGGTGGGGGTAAGTTGGTAGGGGTAGGTGGGATAGGTGGGTTATGGGTGGGGTGGGAGTAGGTGGGGGTAAGTTGGTAGGGGTAGGTGGGATAGGTGGGTTATGGGTGGGGTGGGGTAGGGTGGGGTGGGGTGGGTGGGGTGGGGGTGGGGTGGGTGGGGTGGATGGGTAGGGGTAAGTGAGATAAATTACGAAGAAATAAAAATATGGAAATTCCGAAGAAATTATCAAATATTGGCCCCGTCTCTCTCGTCGTTCCCGGATCGATCGAATTGAATGAATATGTAAAAAGCTCTATTATATATTTAGGGGTATATTTGTCAATTACTTAAAAATAATGGATGGAATGATTTATTCCTGGCCACCCCTCAAGGAATGAAAATTAAAATTTTAAGTTAACTATCATTCCAGGAGGAATACATTATTCCGTTGGAATAAACAAACCAAACAACATTTTTATCATTCCAATGGAATGATTCATTCCATTCTCCCTCCTATTCCATCGATCCAAACGTAGCATTATACTCTGTTAATTGGGCAATCCACATAGACAAGTCCAAAGCCTCCTTCTGTGAGTACACACGATCGGAGACTTCGCCGTTGAATCCTAGAGAGTGACCGCCGACAGCCCATTTGTACCTATGATTATTATCAGTGGAGGCGAAATCACTTTTTAGGACAGTAGCTACGCTACGCTTCGGTTTTTCAGCTAAGTTGTTTCAATTTACTATATTATTCGTATTGTTAATTGCTATATTTTCCAACAATCTAAAAAGTGATTTTAATCTATTAACAAGTGGGACAGAGAGAGTAAATATATTCTGTCATTGGGTACTTTAGAAGTAGCATATTTTAGAATTAATTTCGTGTCATGGAGCCAAAGTCTTGACAGGTAATTATAATATGAACCTGTGTAAAAATTGTTTGTGTATAATATTAATTATTCGTTTAATTTAAATTCTTCAAATGCCATGAAGATTTATATTTTTATTCAAGGTTTCCAATATCTGAGAGCTTATTAGAATTTATTTATCTGTGATTGTTAATTTGCACGTGTCTTCAATAATGGAAAATGTTTCGAAAGTCGTCATTTTCTTTGTGGTTCTTGTTTGTTTGTATCTGCCTACAATATAGCCTTAATCTTGATCATTGTTGAGACCGGAAGCATTTATCTGACAACATGAAATTTGATTTTGAGAAATATGAGTTAATGGCTTTCAATTTCCTTCTCATGAATTCTGTTAAACGAAACACTACATAGAGAAACTAAGAGGTATGCCGTCAATCCATAATTTTATGTTCACATTTAAAAGCTTCAATGGTTACGGGTTTGTATGTAAATCATATTTGGGGTGTTTTTTTTTCCCGATAGCTAGAGTTCTGAACATTTCATACACGAATCACACTAATGTTATTTGAATTTTGAAGCTCTTTCCGTAGAGTTGTTTATTAATTTTTTTTCCATTACAATGTAATAAATGGAAACTTAGTGGCTTAATTTACTTTCACCGTGGGACATTCTGAAGTGGAAAGGAAGGAATTAATTGAATTGGAGGGAGCATTTTTTGGATTCTTTTGGATTACCAAAAAGGTATTAAATTGTAAAAATGGTTTAAATGTAGTTTTGTCCCAATTCGGCAATATAATTTTGACTTTTTCTGTTGGGTTTTGGTTAGAACCAAATAAATCAAAATGAAAATTCGAAGCCATATAGTCAAATTCAAATTGCTAAATTATGGAAAAGTATCTTTAGTAGACAGCTGATGTTTGATCACTTTCATAGTACTATTTAATACACATTTCAAATCTCCATGTTAGTATAATAACTAACACATGCGACCATGAATTCGTTTTATATCAATTAGGGATGTAATAACTTTCATGATTCGATGTTCGTAATCTTATTAAATCATATTGTGTTTAAAGCGTTTTTTCCTAGTTCTATAATGGTTCCAAAATTTAGCCAAATTAAAGTTTGTATAATACATACATACAATTAATATTTGCATATGTCGGGGACTGTTGGATTTTATATTACTAGTCTTTCATAAATCGCAAGCTGGTTTTATTATACAAAAAATGGTAATATGAATATTGTCCATCTAATGTCTAGTATATGTTTGAAAAAACATAGTTTAAAACATCTCTTACTTTGGAAAGGAGGGAGTAGTATTAATTGTGATAATTTGCATAATCTTCAGAAAAATTTCAGAAAATTCCAGTAACCTTTAATGATGATAAGATACTGTTGTAAATTTTATGAAGTATTTTAATGTGTTTATAGCATACTTGGAATATTAATTGAGTAATATTGTCTGTTATTTAATTCCTTTGTTAATATTTTTGAAATATTCATTGTTGGTGCTTCGAATTAAGTTACTATGTTGTAATAACACATGTACTCTTATTCCTAACTTGGGGTATCTTAAAATGTGGGGGTGTCTAGCTAAAGTAGTTATACCAGAATTTAAAAAGAAATAAAATTGGATATGTTTCAAATAATGTTGCATTTAGACTTTTTATAACTGAAGATGACCCTAAAACTTATGAAGAAGCAATGAAATTATTTGATGCAATCTTTTGAAAAGATGTTATCCATTATGAGTAATCATACATGAGAGCTAGTTATTTTGCCTAAAAAGAAGTAAATCTGTTGGGTGTTTAAAAAGAAATTAAAAGTTGACCGGTCTATTGATAATTTTAAATCAAGTTTTTCAGTACTTGTTTTTATGTGCTAATGTTCAGCATTATGTAAAATTCTTGTGAATTATTTTAATGTGCACTTCGTGCAACAATGTGATAATAACTGTTAATAGTCTATTGATAATTTAAGTTAATTGTTCTATGTGAACTATATAATTTGAGAAATGAGAAGTTTGAGCATTATGAAACATGTATCAGATGTCAAGCATGTATAAATGTACAATAGGAGAAAGATGAAGAATGTGACGCCCCCAAATTAGGTATACAATACCCATTTTGAGTCGCCAAATACATGGTACAGAAAAAAACTACAACTTCATTATTACAATTGTCGTGCAAAATACGACAACACATACTGTGAGTTTAAATACAATATTATCTTCTAGACAATATCCATATCCAAATAAAGTCCTCATTATAATTATTGATGCACTATTCTACAAAATAGTGAGGACTACTAAAACAACTATCTTGAATCATCACTTCATACCCCGGCTAGTCCCTGCTAAATTCTCACCTTTCAAGAAGAAAAATGAAATAAAAAGGAAAAGGGTGAGCTCAACTAGCCCAGTAAAGAATATTATGACTAAAATAATATACAACAAATTATCCTTGGTCTTCAACAGGGAAAAATCTGATAAAATACAATAGACAACAAGTTTTAGATCAACAACTGCAGCGGAAAAAACAATTCATTAGAAGAGTTAAGTAGAGAATGAAATCTACTATCATCTATGAATTTAAAAGTTCATCATTAATATTTTATCCCTGTAACATCAATCAATATACATCTTGCATCAAATATTCATCTTTGCACTACGGGCCAAAGATATTCATTTGTATCACCAGTTGGTCATGTTTATCTCAACACCTATTCATCTTTGCACTACGGGCCAAAGATATTCATCAGGTAATCATTCATCTTTGCACTACAGGCCAAAGATATTCTTCAAGTACCACAATTAAGGACTGAGGATGATGAAAAACATTTTAGAGAACGAATCCAGTAAGACAGAAGGACAAATATTAGGGATTCGCATTTCGGTTTATCCAAATTCAATAATACTCCATAATAACCAAGTGTGAAGTAGAATAAAGATCAAAACATAGATACAATCAAGGATAGTAACCATAAAAGACATCTGGGACGAAAAAGAGAAAATTTTATTTTTCGGTGAATAGTGCCGTATTCGTGAATAGTGTCGTATACGTGAATAGTGTCGTATATGTGAATAGTAACCCTGACACAAAAGTTCTAAATTTGATTAAAAAGTTCAAACCAATATTTTGGCATAATGATATTGAAGAAAATAATATCATTTAAGAAGAAAATAACATCCATCGCCTCAAAGAAACAGTACTTCGGAATGAAACGTCGGATATGATGTTGAATGAAACTTGTACTGAATAGCAACTCTCAAAGTATCTAAATACTCACAAAATACGCTCGATAATATAGAGAGAGAAAGAGAGAAAGCTTATGTTTCTGGTGTGATTTTCAATTCTAACTTAGCCCTCTATTTATAGGAAAATGTTAGCCCGTCGAAGCAGACTTGACCTGCTACCTGATGGCTTTACCTGCTATTATTGTCACCAACCACATTTGAAATAAAATTCAGCACATTTTTTCACCAACCACAAGTGGGGCCCACTCAACCTTAATTTCCGAATCAGACACCTCTTAAAATTTATAACAAATCATTCGTTCATTTTTAATGGTTCAAAATTTGTGGACATATACTCAACTTATATATGTATAACATATCCAAAAATCACAACGATCCAACGGTCGTATTAAAAATTATAGCTCACGTAATATATTGTAAAAATACTGATTTGATTTTTAATACCTCCATTCCGACAAAAATACTGATAAAACACATCAACATTAAATCCTTCAATTATAACCACATAAAATAAATAAATTCATCATTTATATCCACATCAAATAAATATTTTCTTATCATATAATCAATAATTAATTATTCATAAATAATATTACAGAATCACAATTATGACAACCAGGCCGTTCCCAGGAAATAGGGACTTTCCAATAAGTATTTCTCCTTACTGGCGCGCAATTAGGTGACCAAACCTCTCCTTAGACAGAACTTTCTAGACATTGTCAATTATGTTATCTAATAATATTATTCAAATAATATGAATTATTGATCTGATAATGGGAAATACTGTGTAGTGACAATTATTGAAACAACAATAATATAAAATATCAACGCAGCAATTATTGAATCAATAAAATAAAATATTGAAAAGTAATTACTGTAATAATTATTGAGTAGTGCCTTCTTACGTAAGAATCAATAATTCAAAAATACTGTGCAATACCGTGTGCTACTGCGCAACCACGCGTATTACTGTATTTTAACCACCGGGTATTCCAACAGTGTTAACGGTAACAACTACGCCGTTATTTAAAAAAACTCAAACTTGTCGTTTTCTTCATCCGACAGTTATTCTGTTATGAGGCCCACGAATGGTTGCGTCGTCGTACGAATATTCCCCGACCACAAGAATATTTCACGACCAAACGAATATTCCCCGACAAAAAATGAATATTTTATAACCACTTGCTTATTTTATAAAATTTACACATTTCACCAATAACCAAAGTATTATATCAAATTAACTCCTTATTATTTCAAGATAATAAATAGAGAAAATTTAATTTTTTTTCATAATAAGATGGGGTCTTACAAAGAATGTATAAAATGCTAATTATACATGAGATGTGAAGCCTGAGAAATATGATATATGCATGAGATACAAAGTATGAAATTTGTGATGTGATTATTTGTTTATATGTGAATGATTTGATGATATTTGGTACTGATGAGAAAGTTGTGAAAACTATTAAACAATTTTATTCTCTAAATTTGACATGAAAAATAAACTTGATTCTTGGCATGAGAATTAATAAAAATGCATATGGTTTATTTTTATTATGTGGAATTCTTAAGAAATTTAATTTCTTTAATGAAGAGTCATTAGGAACACCTTGTGACTCTAGTGTGTGCATTTAAAGAAAAATAAAGGGGATTGGTATTGCACAAATTGAAGATGCCAGAATCATTGATAGTGTAATGTACTTAATGAATTGTACTCGACCTGATATTGAATATGTCATTAGTAGATTTGGCAGATTCATTAGAATGCATTGCCACGTCTAATGAGGTATTTAAAAGGAACAGTTAATGTAAGTGTACATTTTTCTGATAATCCTAATATTTTTGAAAGATATTGTAATGCTAATTGGGTATCTGCTAATGATGAAACAAGCTCCACAAGTGGATATGTGTTTACTTTAAGTAGATGAGTTGTTTCTTGGAGATCTGCTAAACAAACTTGTACTGTTAAATCTATTATGAAATCTAAATTTATTGCATTAGAATTGACAGGTACAGAAGCAGAGTGGCTGAGGAATTTATTGGCAGACATAACGTTGTGGTCTAAACCAATTCCTTCCTTCTATATCTCTGCATTGTGATTCTCAAGCTGCTATTGGAAGAGTAATGAATCATGTGTATAATGGGAAACAAAGACGTATTCGCTTGAGATATAATGAAGATTGATCAATAAACGGTGTTATTTCCATAGAATTTGTGAGGTCTGAAAAGGCTTACAAAGGGATTAATTAAAAGAGTGTCCAAGAAGCATCCAGAGGGATGAGACTATTGCCAACATCTTGAGTAAGTAATACGCGATGGAAACCCAACCCATGTGATTGGAGATCCCATGAATTGGGTTCAAGGTAACAACAAGTCATGTAATTACTTAATTAGAGCACTACAATTATTTATATCCCTTCTTGTGTACATGTGGTGCTTACTGACAAATTGGGAAAGGATGAATCGTTTAGATTCTTAATGAAACTCATAGCCCTAAAGGGTGGTGTATGTCAGTATACACTTGATGGGTTCACCTATATAAAGGTGGAAGTGTAGGCCGCTTCCTATGAGAGTCTTTGACATACTCTCTAGAGCCTTTATGAAAATCTGGGATATGGCGCATGGCCTAGAACGCGCCCAACCGCGGACTTGTGTGGATTTAGAATTTTTTGATATATGTGCAAGTTCAATTGATTGTATCACAGATAATGGATTCAAGGATATAATTCTCCTATAATCTACAGTCATGAGCTTGTTCCACTAAGTGTCGATTCAAACCCACAAGGTATCGACGTTATGTATCTAAAATCCATTGCCCTTCTCACTTCCTTTTAATTTTTTTATCTTTGATAATTTTGAATCACGTGGGGGATTGTTGGTTATGCTTAAAAATTATTATTATTTCCTTTAATACCCTAGCAGTTATGAGCTTTTATTGACATTATTTTCCCCAATTGTAACTCCCAAGCGTTTCATTAAAACCATTAAATTCTCCAACTTTCCTTGTTCCTTATAAGGGATAGGAGAAAACATAAATAATATAATCAGTTTCTTCATCTTCTTAGTTTATGTTCATGAAGAAAAAGATACACACAATAACAACTTTATTCTTCTTCTCCATATTATCTCTGTGTATCCTATTCTTCTCGATATATTCAACTCTTATACTCTGTTAATTGGGCAATCCACATAGACAAGTCCAAAGTCTCCTTCCGTGAGTACACTCGATCGGAGACTTCGCCGTTGAATCCTAGAGAGTGACCACCAGCAGCCCATTTGTACCTATGATTATTATCAGTGGGGCGAAATCACTTTTTAGGACAGTAGCTACGCTACGCCTCGGTTTTCCAGCTAAGTTGTTCCAATTTACTATATTATTCGTATTGTTAATTGCTATATTTTCCAACAAGAATCACCCACCCCAATACACATATTTCATATTCAGAAAAAGGGCTTGTTGAGTTGAGTATATCAGCACCATTTATAGCACTTTCCTTAATATATATATGTGCTTTTAATTCCCTTGAAATATAGTTGTTGGAAAGAACAATAAGTTCATATTATACGTACGGTTAACACTGTTTTGTACTACTACTACTACAACATACAAGCTAAAACAGATATAGCTAACAACATTTTTAGATGTAACAAATTCTTCATCTTGTTGCCACAATGTGATGTTGCATTCCCACTGTTGGAACAAGGAGCACCCTTGTCGCTAGGCTGTGGTTTCCCCGTCCCCGCTGTGGAGATGTTGTTATCAGAAGTTGAATTCAATGGAACCAGAACTTCCACTGAAGGTACTGTGGGTGAAGGTGGTTGTGGCAGCTCCTTCGGAATGGCCGGTGAAAGTGGCAATGGCACAGGACTAGCCGATGGTCGAAGCTTTGCCTTTGGAGCTATAACACAAATATGAACATAGATATTGTTTAAAAAATAAAAATTATGAACAAATTTACTGATTTTGAAAAAGTTGGACTAGGATTACCTAGACATAGTGTAATTGGAGGCAGTGACAGAAAACAATTGGACAAGGGCAGTGAAAATGGGATGTTCAAAAGAGGACTTGAAGAAGACAATAGCAAGCAAAAGCAGTAAATCCCAACTTGAAGAGCTTGATTAAGAGCTTTGCAGCAAGAATCTGAGGCATAATTCCGAGCTAAATCTAGACACGGATCAAGGTTTATGCCCTGAAGAAAACATCCTTGCTCTTGTGCTTTTACAATTGAAGTTGTAACACAGAGAAGACATGTTAAAACGCAATTAAACTTGAAGCAAACCATTACCTGAACACGCATGACAGCAACTCAAAGTCTCTCAGTCTCCGTACATATTTATATGTGGAAAGTTTAGAGTTTGAACGTGAACTGGTGGTATAAACATGATTTGTGCAAGAAGGGTGGTTTTGCATGCTTATAACCTACTCAAATCATTCGTATCCTGCTTTTAATATTTCAATTAATTATTCTTTTTGTCCGCAAGGATAATGATCACCCAATTCTCACAACTTTATTGTGTCAAACTGTTACATTAGAAATTTTCATATGCTCAAGGTCAAACTCATGAAATTAACAAGTAGTAGCATCGGTTAGTTTTATTGCTTTTAGTCTGTATCTTTGCTTGTTTATCAAACCGCGGTTATAAAATAATGGACTTACTTGAGATTTATCAGGAACAATAAATGTATTCGAAAGAGACAATAATACTATTCAGTGAATCAATTCAACCATAACACTCGAATAATTTGAACAATCCAAAAACAATAAAATCACTCCCCCTAACCCAAAGAATAAGTATCTAATATCAATTACAGCAAGACGAATCACAAAATTAAAAAAAAAAATCCACTCAAATCCCCCTGACCCCAAGAATATTTCTTACAAAACAACATAAAAGGCTTAATCAACTAGTAATAGTACTTGAACAATGTAGCTCCTAGTACAGCTAGGAGAAATGATGGCGAAAAACTGTAAGAGGGATTGGCAGCAGATGGGTTCACTACTGGTCGACTCCCTGAATTTGTAGTTGGAGCATCGGAACTCACTGTTGACGGTGGAGTCAATGCAGGAGTTGCATCAGATTCCGGTGTCAAAGCATTAGTAGCAGGTGACACTGCTTCAGGAACACTAGAAGCTGCTAATCATAAGAGGGAGGGGGAGGGGGAGGGGGAGGGGGAGGGGGAGGGGGAGGGGGAGGGGGGGGTTAAAGAGTCAAATATTTATAAGTACATTATCTTATGAAATGAAATTAAAATTGTGAGTAATCTATCTAAACAAGCATGCTACCTGTAGGACTAATAGCAGAAGGAGAAGTTCCTGGAGATTGAGTTGGAGCTAGTGCTGCTGGACCTGACAGTTAAAAATATCAATAATGATCAACATATAATTTTAAAAAAAAAAATCAGTAAATTAAACATGATTATTAAAATTAAACAAAAAAATAATTGTAAAAATTGTGATGCTTTGTTACCTGGAGCTGGAACAGGTGAGGCAGAGGCTGCAATTTTCAGAGAAAATAGGGAGGGGGGAGGGAGGAGGAGTGGGGGGATTCTTCATTAGCATATAATATATGGAGTCATAATTCATTAAAATGTTGGGAGCTATATTACCTTTGCATTGGAGAGGGACACCGGGCATGTTACAGGCACGGGGGAGAGAAATGGCGAGAGTGCGATTAATGGGAATTTGGAAGGGGACACTTCCGGTTACAATTAGGCAAAGACAACCTGTGCCATTGCTGGCGATGGACCTGAGGGAATTGCAACAGTCAGTAGGAGGTGAAGTTCCATTCCCTGTGCTATTAGTAATGAAATTCATGCAAGGGCTGAAGTTAGAGAGCATTGTAGGGCTGCATGCTGTGGTGATCTGCCCGTAAACTGGCACAATAAGAGCGATTAAGGCGATGGCCAAAGCTGGGAGAGAGCGCGAAAGAGCCACGGATACTGCCATATTTGTGTAGGTGGCTGAAAATGGGAAATTGAAAGATAAATGGATGATAGGATTTGGTGTTGGATATAGAAGAGGATGAAGGAATTTATAGGGGTAGGGGTAGGGGTGGGGGGGTGGGGGGGGGGGGAGTTTGAAGGAAATAAAAGTGGAGGGAAGGATGATTGAGTAGATGAAGTGGATATTGAGGTTGAACAACCTTAACTAACTTTGTGAAGAATAAGTTAGTTTAGTTGGGCTTGCTTGAATTGTAGAAGCCTATTTGTTACTTTGTACACCTCTTTGACTTGCTTCTTTTTTTTGTGTACATTACAATAAAAAAAGGGGGCCCTTTGTAACTCGGGTGCCCTGCCCTGATAGGCTGCTTGTTTGAGCAATATGAATAAATTGAGGGTTTGAAATTTACTCACATCTTAAAATGAATTTGAAAAGAAAAAAAAGAGGCTAAAAAGTTAAAAAGTCCTGAAAAATACCATAAGAGAGTAAATGGTGTGAGCAACAGAGCAAGTGGCCAACCAACGTCTGTGATATTAAAATTGATAATTCATGTAATCTGTATTAGTGTGAGTTGTGACCACATATGTATGTATTCCTATCACTTTTGAAACTGAAGAATGTACATCATATAAATTCAAAAAAAATAAAAAAGTACAATAAAATAAAAGGGTTAAATACACTTTTTCCACTCTATTCGACCTCGGTTTACAAATGAATCATTGAACTGATTTTTTTTTTCATTCGACTCACTGAACTATAATTTTCTTACAAACCGTTATAATTTCTGTTAAATGGTTTGACTTTGGACGGAAAAATTACACGCGTTGCCATGTGAGAGAGAGAAATCCTACATGTCAGATATTTTTCCATGTGGCATGCCTAGATGGAAACTTGAAGCATATTTAATGCTAAATTAATCTAAAATCAAATAAATAAAATAATGCATTCAAAATAAAACTACAATAAAAATAATTTTTTAAATTTTATTTTAATCATTAATATTTGTTTAATTTTAAATAAATTACATATAATTATATAATTTTTTTTTAATTTAAATAACTCATAAATAAATTCAAACTTCATAAATATAACTAAAATTTTGAAAATTAATTATTATTTTTGTTTTTGAAAACTAATATAATTACTAAAATCAAATAAATAAATTAAAATAATGCATTCAAATTAAAAGTACAATAAATATAATTTTTTAAATTTTATTTTAATCATTAATATTTGTAAAATTTTAAATAAATTATATAAATTACATATAATTATATAATTTTCTTTTAATTTAAATAACTCATAAATAAATTCAAACTTCATAAATATAACTAAAATTTTGAAAATTAATTATTATTTTTATTTTTGAAAACTAATATAATTATTATTTATATTATGAAATCATTAAATAAATATTAAATATATTAACAAATAATTAAATTAATTAAAAATATATCAACAAATAATTAAATTAATTAAAAATATAATAACAAATAAATAAAGTAATTAAATAAAATATATTAATTAAAGTAATTAATAATAAAATATATTAATGTGTAATTTTTACAAATATATTTATTTATATAAAATTAATATGTTAATTCCTGTAATTCATATCCAGATCATTCAAAACAGAGGAACAGCCGAACAGGAGCCGAAATCAATTTCTTCAAAATAGAGGATCAAAAGAGGAGAAAAACAATAAGCGGAGAAATTGGTGGAAATCAAAGTTAAGATCTGGATCTGGGTTGTTCAGATCTAAAAAAGCCTCTCCCTCTGATCCGTTCTTCAAATCATTCTTCTAAAATCATGCGAATCTGAAACGGGTTGTTGTAAGACCCCAACTTATTATTAATGAAATTTAATTTTCTCTATTTATTATTTTGAAATAGTAAGGGTTGATTTGATTAATGTGGATAGTTATGGGTAAAATACGCAAATATTTCAAAATAAGCAACTGGTTATAAAATATTCATTTTTGTCGGGGAATATTCGTTTGGTCGTGGAATATTCGTACTGTCGGGGAATATTCGTACGACGGCGCAGCCATGTGTGGGCCCCATAACGGAAAGCGATTGAATGAAGAAAACGACAAATATAAGTTGTTTAAAAATAACGGCGTAGTTGTTACCGTTAATACTGTTAAAATACTCGGTGGTTAAAACACAGTAGCACACGGTATTGCACCAATTATTGATTCTTACGTAAGAAGGCACTACTCAATAATGGTTACAGTAATTACTGTTCAGTATTTTATTTTATTAATTTAATAATTGCTGCGTTGATATTTTATATTGTTGTTGTTTCAATAATTGTCATTACACAGTATTTTTCATTATCGAAGCAATAATTCATATTATCTGAATAATATTGTTAGATAACATTATTGGCAATATCTAGAAAGTTCTGTCTAAGGAGAGGTTTGGTCACCTAATTGCGCGCCAGTAAGGAGAAATTCTTATTGGAAAGCCCCCTCTTTCCTGGGAACTGCCTGGTTGTCAATATTGTGATTCTGTAATATTATTTGTGAATAATTAATTATTGATTCATATGATGAGGAAAATATTGATTTTATGTGGATATAGATGGAGAAAATTTTTAATGTGACAATTGTTGAAAATTGAAATTTTATCTTTTTCTGATAAAATAATTCATTTAAATATATTATTATATTTTAATAATATAATAATGATGATATTTTTACGATGAATGTGGGATATATGAGTATATTTATTACCAAAAATATTTAAAGCATGTTTTATGTGTCGGTGGACTCCATTTTTTGACTGAAATTCGATTATAGCCTATAAAATCGTCCGTTTATGGATTTCGGTCAATTTCTGTTTGGAATTTGGAAAAACTTTCTTCTGCAAAGTTGTAGAGAATTGAATTTCTTATAAAAATTCGCGAGATTCGAATTTTCTGACAAAAAAGCTATTTATTGTGAATTATTGAAGTTCCGAAATAATTGATTTTGAAAGTTTTAATTATTTTTATTTACAAAAACGTGATCTTCATTTTGTTTCCCTCATTTAACACGTGATAGGGGTGAGTTCAGATGGTAAAAGCATGCGTATGAAGTTTTGGAAAAAATATAATAATATTTAATAAATTTTCTATTTTGGTGTTTTAAGCATTTTCCTATAAATAGGGTGCTTAGGTTAGAATTGAAAATCACACCAGAAACTGAAGTTTTCTCTCTCTATATTATCGAGCGTATTCTTGTGAGTATTTTGAGTATACTTTGAGTATTGCTATACGGTGCAAGTTCAAATCATAGCCTATATCCGGCGTTTCAGCTAAAAGTACTGATCTTCTGAAGTAAGGGATATATTATTTTTTTTTTAAAAATGATATTATTTCTTCAATATCATTATGCCGAAATATGATGAACTTTTTATCAAATTTGGAACTTTTGGTGTCGGAGTTACTATATACGTATACGACACTATTCATGTATATGACACTATTCACGAATACGACACTATTCATCGAAAAATAAAAATTTTCACTTTTCGTCTAAAATATCTATTGTGGATATTAGCTTTGATTGTATCCATGTTTTGATCATTCTTAAATTTTACACCACTATTATTATTTTTGAGATATTTTTGGACATGGATAAAACAAAGTACGAATCCTTAATCCTTAATTCTTGTCATTTTATTTCAGTGGATTCGTTTCTTTAAAAATATTTTTCATCATCCTCAGTCTTAAATGATGATATTATTGAATATCTTTGGTCTGTAGTGCAAAGATGAATGATTTCTGATGAATATCTTTGGCCGTAGTGCAAAGATGAACAAGTGTTTAGATGAACATGACCAACTGATGAATATCTTTGGCCTGTAGTGCAAAGATGAATATTTGATTCCAGATATATATTGATTGATGTTACAGGGATAAAAGATAGACGATGAACTTTTAAATTCATACATAGAAGATAGTAGTTTGCATTCTCTACTTAACTCTTCTAATGAATTATTATTTCCGCTGCAAATATTGATTTAAAACTTGTTGTCTATTGTATTCTATTAGATTTTTTCCTGTTGAAGACTAACGATAATTTGTTGTATATTATCTTAGTCATAATATTCATTACTGGGCTAGTTGAGCTCACCCTTTTCCTTTTAAATCACTGTTATAGTAATGAATTTTAGGAATTTAATGTTGTTTAATGAGTAGTTAAACAACGAACGTAAAGTATAAAGAACGTGAACCGTATTCAATAATGATAAGGACTATAACGTTAAGAGTTACAACTAAAAGTTGTTAAGTAATACGTAAACGTAAACGGTATGCAATAAAGTGTACTTAACTAACGACGATCGAGTTTTGATTAATAACGTAAGAATGTTAGTAAGCCGTTAGGAAGGATGATTAACTTGAAACGAGTTCTATTAATGAAGTAAATCCACGTAAGACATAGAAGAGAAAGAAGTTGGTAAGAATAATGTAAAATATAATGGCAAGCCGGAACCAATAGTAACAAATCCAATATATGATTAGATTGAGAATAAGGGTAAGATTCATTAGGAACCATGTATGTTCATTCATGACCTAATGTGGTATGTTATGTGGTTATGTATTATAGCGACCGTAAAGACTGAAAGGAAAAGTTATTTTTACTGTAGCAGACATTGAAGGCAAGTTTTTCTTAAACGCTTGTCTAACCTTCGTGTTAGCTAAGTTTTCTGTGATTCATGTTATGAGGTGCATGAAATATTTTACTAAAGGGTCGATGCCAGTTTTAACTCAGCTAGACTAATCTTGAAGAGTTGATTGATTTATTTACAAGTCTTTCAATATAGAATTGCTAACGCTATCCTACGCCAATTGTTTGGTACGGATTCAAGGTAAGCCTGAGTATGAATAAACAAATATATTTTTCATCGATTATTCGATGGGCACGCGAGGTTACCAAAACTTAAACGTACATACGTTTAATGGATGTAGTGTTGATCAAAATAGAGTACTATGGGCTGATCACCCAGAAGTGTTCGTAAGATATACCGGACTTACGAACTTAGTGTCGGGTTGTCCTTTTTAAAGAATTTATGAACTGCTCATGGTCTTGAGCCAGAATTGACGTTTTACTGAATATTGTTATTGTAAAACATTATGAAAAAAAAGAAGGGATATTTTGAATTATCGATAGTACTTCATAACTATTGTCCAGTTATTGAAGATATACGATTCCTATGTTTCAAGTATGTCGTTTAAAAGAAATTGGTGTACTTGCTGAGCTTGTTATGCTCACTCTTGCTTGAACCATATGAATACAGCTAGGACCAAACGAACCGAGGGATACGACAATGATAAAGGCAAGATGAAGATAAACGATTAGTTTACCTTGTAATAAACTAGAAAGTTGTGTATATTATAGTATGATGAACAAAGAATGTAAAGGTTTTAGAACCTGGGGAATGAGATGTAATATTATTAATGTAATAAGAATATCGTTGATTCACACATTTTGATGTTGTTTCAATAGAATGAATGTACAGTTGTGAGTACCGTGTAGCACCATCTGTCGGGTTGGAAGATACCCGGATTCGGGGGCGTCACAGACTTCTTCTGCGGTTGATGGAGAAGATGCTGCTGGACTTGACTTTCTATTACTTTTCTATTTTTTTCCACTATTATCTGTTCTCCATTTCGGTGCACCCTTTAATATTCTCCAACAATGCATAAATCCAAATGGTTGATTTTGCATACTTTTGAACATCTCTAATGCTTGACATATCTATTAAATTTTTTTTACAAAGTATTAAATATAAAATATAAGAATAAAACTTAAAGAAATTTTACATGAAAAAAATTGAAATACCTTATCTTGTTCGCCTACACCGTTTTGTTGCATTCTTTCAATTGAAGCATAATATCCACAAAATTTATTCACCGCGAGTTGAATTGTTGACCAACGTTTCGCCAAAGCAGTAGAATTGCGTTCAGACTCAAATTTTTTTGTATTTGTGAACTCTTTCCCAATATCTTCCATGTTTCTGATCATTTCCTTGAATTGAATCCATGCTTACATTAAGCCATGCAAAAATAAGAAGGGTATCTTCATCAATAGTGTAATTTCCCTTTCGCCCTGTTCTTTTATTAGACTCATTTTCAGGAGTCTGAATTGGTACATCAGTTTGAATTGAAAATTCATCCAACAAATTTGGATCATCAAGTGAAAAACTTTCAGATAATAATAAATAATAATACATCGGAGGACCATGATTTTCCATCTAAAAAAAATTAAAGAGATATTATCAATAAAAACTAAAATTAAATATAATAAAAATACAATAATGAACAAAATACTTACAATTGTTAAATGTTGAACTAATTGATTGAGAGACTGTAAAATATGTTGAATAATGGTACATATTTTTAGACTTTCATTTTCTATCCGTTGATTTCATTTTATTACCGTTCTGATGATTTTTTATTACCGTTCTGAACTTCAGATCTATCCGTTGGCATACTCTTCATCTCCTTCATCTGTCTCCTTCTCCTTCATCTTCAACCTCCATTCCTCAATCTCCCTTCTTCTCCTATCCGTTGAGCCTTCTATTTAAATATAATATAAATTATAGTCCATCAGATTTGATTCGCTGATTTAGTCGATTTGGCTTGCCGGAAAAAGGGACGGACTAAATTTACTCCATCTGCTGGAGCGCGATTTCTGTCCTAGACTAAATATAGTCTACGAATCCAGCAGCTCCGGCCTGTTAGAGTTGCTCTAATACGGCATGTAATTTGCAATTTTTTTTTAATAATAGAATTCTAGTTTCCCACTATCCAATTACTTATTGCTCCTAAAAATTACTAATGAAATTTACCATATTGTTTAAATAACACCCTTTTCCTCTTATTATCTCCAAGAATATCTAGCCTCGGTCTCCGTCAGATTTCTGTAAATGGCACAGGTCTCGTCCTAATGACCGTGCTCTAGGCA
Source organism: Panax japonicus (assembly GCA_020205505.1). NCBI lineage: Eukaryota > Viridiplantae > Streptophyta > Magnoliopsida > Apiales > Araliaceae > Panax > Panax japonicus. The sequence continues at coordinate 55,420,556 of CM035103.1, forward strand.
CAGGACATGGCTGGCTCAATCGGGGTGCACCATATGTGCTCATAGTTTAAGTCATGTCAAAGATCTTCCCAGACTAGGTGATTGTTAGCGGTTGGATCAAACCATCATCTCCCTATCATTAACCGGCTTGGAACGGCTGTTCAAATTTAAGCCTCGGTCATATTATTATCCTGTTATTTAGTCTGTTCCATTTTCTTAAAAAATGAAAGTTCGACCAAATATTAAAACAAATTACTACTCTCTCTATTTTTAAAAGATTGTCGTTTAAGGTTAATGCACACAGATTAAGAAATATAATTAATACCTAGCGAAAATAGTATACTATTCTTATTAATTGTCTCAACCAATTATTCCCCTCACAATATTTCTTATTCAATTCAACCAATTATACTTCTTATTCAACCAATTACTACTTGGATTACAGCATTAAATTGAATAAGAATCATTGAGAAGGGAAGAAAACTTTAAATAGAAGAAAGCTTTAAATAAGGGTAAAATAGGGGGAAAAATAGCTAATGTGTATTGATAAACTCAAAACGATAATTTTTTTGGAACAAAAATTACTTTCTAAAACGACAACCTTTTAAGAACGGAGGGAGTAAATATTACCAATATCAACTCCAAGGTGTTAGTGTGGTGATCAATCACACAAGCCCGATGTGGGAAGGGCTCCCCGAGAGGAATTTAGTTTCGATTTTCTACCAAACAAAACCCATGTCAAAAATTCAAAACATAGAAAAGGTAATAGTAAGAGACAAGTCAAGCTTTATTCTTGGGAAAAGATTCCAAAAGTCTAAAGCTTTGAAATCTTAAAGCTTGCCACTCCAAAAATCAATTATAAACGTAGAGTTGGTAACCAAAATAACAAACCCTTTGTCTTCTAGTCCATCAGAAAAATATCTCAAAACTCTCAAGATCTGAAACTCTGAATCACTTTATATTTTATAAATTGCACATTACCAAACAAGAGCATACCTGTACAGAGTAGGAGAAGTCGGCCACCCACAAAAGGCCCTCCTTCAGTTTGACTCTCCTCAAAGCCCCCTCCCTATATATCTTCATCGCCTCTCTTTTCTTCAACCAAACTCGGCAGCAGATCTCATTTTATAAGCATTTCACAGCCCCTATCTAAAATCATCTAATGGCAAGTCAGAGAATTGGACCGTTGGGTGTCACTACCTTGGTGGTCCTGGTGGCCATGCTCTGGACAGGAGCAACGGCTCAGTCGGATTGTACGAACGTGATAATTAGCATGTCGCCGTGCCTCAATTACATTACTGGGAACTCCTCAGCGCCAACATCAGGGTGCTGCACGCAGCTTGGTAGCGTCGTACGGTCAAGGCCAGAGTGTTTGTGCCAGGTCCTTAATGGCGGTGGCTCATCTCTGGGATTGGACGTGAACCAAACTCAGGCAGAGGCCTTACCCGGTTCTTGCAAAGTTCAAACTCCACCCCTCAGCAGCTGCAAGGGTAATTAAAAACTCACTTCAATATACCAACCTCCATAGTATCAATATTCATTTGTCCCTATAACAAAGAGAAGAATATGCATGCCCAAACTATATATACACACACACACACACACATATATATATGCTTACTTCTAACATGTATCCATCTCAACCTTTGACAGCTTCCTCTCCAAACGGCTCTCCTGCAGGAAAATCAGATTCTCCAACTAAAGTACCTTCAGGTACTAAAAATTGTCTACTTCTATTATTACACTACACTACACCAGTACACAGATTTAAACTCTTGTATTTGTTAAAAAGCAGTATATCTCTATGTATACGTCTATAAATCATGTCTCTCATGAAAAGACTTGTTCTTTCTATCATCTCCATTGTTGATAATCAGATGGTTCAAGACGTGGATCATCAGATGGAAGCTCTAACAAATTACCGACTCCTCTGCTCTTCTTCCTTTTTGTTGCATCCTATGCCTCGACCTTCACCATGTGATGATGGTGATGATTTCCCGCTTTCAGTACACAAATCCTACTGATACAGCTATATATAGTTGCCATTTTCTTTTTCCTGTTTTTGTTCTACTTCATACTCGAGTAGGTAGCATAAGGGAATTAAGCATATTTATCAAGGATTCACTACAGTACCATTAAATGAATTCTTTCATCACCTATTTGCGGTCAGTATAGTTTTTGTACGATTGGAGAGACATGTGTATTATTACCTTTTTAATAAAGATGATACATGGTTTATGGTTTTTGATATAATTGCAGAACTGGAATCATCCATCTTTAATACACGGTTAATACCAATACCAATAATCATTCGATGCAATTGAAAAAGTATGTCATTAGGACTGTCCCAAATCATACATATTAGTAATTATTAATTAATAACAACTCAATAATTCATCAATATCCCCACTCCAAATTTATTCTACATGAAATAATTAACTTGGGGATCAGTAGAAAGAAGGCTAAAAATCACCAAATCTCTTGGCCACCCCTTTAAAAGCATATACCTCCTCAAAACGCCTTCTCTCTGAAATCCAGCCTTCTCCAACACCCTTTGTGAGGCCGGATTATCGACATCCACAAACGCCTCAAGTCTCTCTAAATGAGGCCACTCGACAAAAATTGTGGACGCCACAATTTTTACAGCTTTTGTAATAATTCCTTTGCCCCAATACTTGGATGCTAGCACATATCCAAGTTCAGCCCTAATTCTATTATTGCCCTCATTTGGTGCCACAGAGATGGCACCTATGGGGCGGCCTTTAAGGCATATCGCCCTCATCCACGGATGGGGGACGATAACATTAATAATGTAGTTCATCGCGTCTTCTTTGGAACTGTAAGTGTCCCACGAACAAAATTTGCTGACCTTATCATCACTAGCCCATACCATGAAATCGTCTATGTCGGAAAGATCTAACAAGCGGAGTGTTATATCGGAATAATCCTCTTCCATTTGAATATCCTCTGTATTCATCTGAATTTCCTCCATTTTAGAATTTTCGGTATGATTTTGCAGATGATTGGAAGAGTATTATATATGCACAATTAGATCCACCAATATGCTGCTCTCTAAGAAACTACTAGCTAGGAGCCTAAAAGTTGACTGACCGTGGTATGGCCGCCTTAATGGACTATAAATAAAGAGGAATGTTTTATTCGCAAACTATTCTATAAACTGCTGATGTGATATATTTCACTTTGAGAGTAAATTTTCTGTCTCGGTTTTTTCTCTTCTCTTGTCTCTCATTATTTAAATTTTGACATCTGACCTTTTGTTTAATTTTAGAGTTAATTGGTATTAAGTAAGAGATTAAGTATCAAAATTTAAATGGGGGATACAAGGGGACAAGGAAAATGGGGACAGAGGATCTGCTCTGCTCCACTTTATTTTTTTATATGGGGCTCAAAGACTACATTGAATCAATTTATTTTATTGTTATAATAAAAAATACACTTATAAACGGATAAAGGAAACTCGATAAATTTACGCCAAATTATTTATTAATATAAAGAATAAGAGGGTTTCACTTATTATAAAAAAATTTCAACAATAAATTACAAGTAATACTTACTCACATAAATGATAATCAATTATTTTAGGTAAACATTCGTAATATATATCATTCAATTATATTTTTTCCTTTACCGGTTTATGTAGTGTTTGGTGCATTATAGATCTAAACATATTTAAATTTTTCGTTTTGTTAACAAACAGAAAATTTCAAACGCAATTTATTTTGATATGATATAATAATTTTTTTTTGGTACAGAAAATGAGAGGTGGGTAAAGTATCCTAAATTCCTGATTAGGAATATAATGAATTTGTTTATTATTTTTGTGGGTGGACAAAAATACGTTTAGCCCGGTTGGGCCTAGAGAAAAATCTGGGTGTCCATCACCCTAGTTGGCTATAAAATAAGATTTTGGGCTTTAAAGAAATATTAAACATTTATTTGGCGATCCGATGGACAATACAAAAATATGAATCAGGACTTTCTATGAGAATTTCTCACTGAGAATCTTGTGAGAATTTTATTATGGGATTGACAATACATTAAAAATGAGATCCAACGACTCATAAATTTTATCAAGAAATTTAAAAAAATTATATGTAAAAATAAACGCGTTTGGTGGCTTCTAATTTTCTGTCAACTTGTAAAAAAAATTTTTTATCGAAACGTTGTGAGCCATTGGATTACCTTTTTAATGTGTTGTCAACCCCACAACAAAACTCTCACAAGATTCTCACAGAGAAATCCTCTTAGAGGATCCTGATTCCAAAAAAATAGGGGAGTACTATTTTTACATGTATTTTTCATATTTTCACATGATTGCTTCTTACATGAAGGTATGTCCATGTGAGAGAGAACAATGTGAAAATATCAGTTCCCAAAAAATAAATGTAAAAAAGAAGAGGAGCTTTCTCAATAGTGGAGTAAATATCACTATTGGTATTGGTTTTTCAAAAAAAAAGAGAGTAAATAAATAAATAATTAGACTTATATTCTATTGGAAAAGAATTTTCAACCTCTTTTCTTGCTTTCAAATTCCAATGGACCCTTTCAGCCTGGCTCCAATGGCTAAACTTAAAGGTCATGTTCTTTAAAAGTATATCGACACATAATTATATAAAAAAGAAAGGGTCCTTAACACTAATATACAACAATTAGAAAATAATTACAAAAATAAAACAAACACAACATAATTATAAAAATAAAACAACACAATATTATCTTGCTAAAATTACGCGTCATTAACTCCCTACAAGTCAGTTACCGAGTTTCATATTTTTAACTGACCGATCCTAAATTCACGCTAATGAAGAAAAGGCAACTTGAAGATAAAAAAAACAAAACAACAATAAATCGATCGGAGAAGACGACATATAACACTTCAGTAACAGATCAACGCCAAATCAATAACAGATCAACGCCAAATCAATCGGAGAAGAGAAAATCTTCTGTCGCGACACAAGAGAAGACGAAGCATCCTGTCGCGACGCAACTCGCAATCAGAGAAGAAGAAACCTGTTAAGTAAGTAACCAAAAACATTACTGCAGTGATTATTGAATACAAAATCAACATCAGCTTCGATACAAATACTTTGGTATGTGAGTTTAAAATTTATAAGCATATAGATACATATGGTTACTATGAATTACTAAATTGATTACTTTTCTTAAGTTTTTCGAACTTTAAATTGTCATAGAGTTTGAATACTGAATGTTGTGCTTGCAAAATGTATTTAAAAACATGTTTTATATTATGGTTACTAAGGTTATAAAAATTGGTTACTATCTAATGTTGGCTTGGTTACTGATTATTTTGTATTGGTTACTGTGTAACATTATACTGTCTAATGTTGTCTTAATTACTGACTAATGATGTCTTGGTTACTGCATAATATTACTAATTAATGCTGACTTGGTTACTGACTAATGCTTAATTGGTTACTACATAATATTACTAATTAATGTTGACTTGGTTACTGACTAATGCTGACTTAGTTACTATGTAATATTATATTGGTTACTCACTAATGCTGACTTGGTTACTATGTAATATTATATTGGTTTCTGACTAATGCTGACTTGCTTACTGTGTAACACTATAATGGTTATTTACTAATTCTGAATTGGTTACTGTATAAAATTATAATGCTGACTTGGTTACTATGTAAAAATATTATTTAGTGACTCATGCTGACTTGGTTACTGACTAATGCAAACTTAATTACTGCAGTGATTAATTGGTTACTGTATTATTGGTTGCTGAAGCATATTAATGTACACTTCTACTTATGTTTTTTGTATTAATGGTTACTTGTTAGTCAAATTGGTTACATTTTTACAAAAGTCTGCCTTTAGTTGGTTACGAATAAATTATACTGGTTGTTTTTTACTGTAAAATGCAATAAAAATGTGTTTATGTTCTGGTTACTAAATAGACAAATGTTGGTTACTGTCTAATCTAAATTTAGTTACTGTATAATGTTGTTATGATTACTGCATAATATTAATGTGTTTTATACTGGTTTGTTTTATATTGATGATTACTTATTGACTACATTGCATAACTTCGTACAACTGTTAGTCTTTAAGTAGTAACAAACTGATGCGGTTGAAGAGCAGTCGTGTCAGTTTATGTAAAGATTTTATCCGGTGAGAATTTGGTAATTTTTGTCAAGTTTGGAATGTCAGATTTTGGCGTTTTCGGAGACTAATTTCATTGGAAATGGCTCAACGATCAAAAGTCACCAGCTTTGCTGGTGAACTGCATGATTTTTTGGTCAAATTCCATCATTTAGGCCTTCAAATTTGCATGTAAAAATTTGGTTTATTTTCTGGTTACTAAGATTATGTAATTTGGTTACTGTCTAATATTGATTTGGTTACTTTACAATGTTTATTCAGTTGTTAGACAATGGAGACTGACAGTAACCAATACAATAAATTTAATTGTTTACAGGAATATATAATTGTTTACTGTTAGTAACCATTAACCACATGGTTGGTAACATTTTTGATGGTGTACAGTAACCAAAATTGATGTTGATTAATATTTTAATTTTTGACTCCATCATGACTTATCAATATAAAGTAAACATATACAAGCTTTATAACAGTCTTGTTACAAGTTTTTAACAGTCTTGATACAAGCTTATAATTATCTGGTTACTAAAAAGCTTATAACTATCTATGATAAGTATCTGGTTACTAACAAGTTTGTAGATAAATAGGACACTCACACATGTACATTTAACAATTGATGTTTGTCCTAATACAAGCTTGTAATTATCTGGTTACTAATAACAGTAACCATAATGTAACATAATAAAACAGTAAACATATAATTATATGATAGTAACCAAAACAGGTTTTAATGATAACCAAAACAGAAACATCATGTAATGAAACCCAGTTTAGACAATCCATGTATACTAAACAATTACATATTAACCAGAAAAAATAAAATAAAGAAGTAACCACAATAATAGTAACCAAACCATAAGGTAACAGTAACCAAAACATAATAAAGAAGTAACCAAATAGTTATATGAAAGTAACCAAAATATGTATGATGTGTTTGTGAAAATGGAAGTAGAAATAGAATAACATAAACCATGTAGAATATATTTGAAGGAATTTACAAAAATAATACATCAATGTATACTAAGCAAATACATGTTTTATTATGACTTGGGTTTATTATTTACAAAAATAATACATCCACAAACTAATGATGTCTTAAACTTCTTCAACTGTCTTGGGTTCAATTTCTTGGTATAATATCGGGGACTTCCATGTCACACCAATATATAACTTTTCTAATGAATTTTTTATTGCATTCCTCATAGTAAAGATTTTATAATTGCAAATAAAAAAAATCAAATTAACACAGTCATTAGTAACCAGATATAAACAATATTTATATCATAAACAGTTTACCAAACAAGTACATTGTAACCAAAACAACATATAAAAGTAACCAAAATCTCAATTGAGGGAAAAAGAATGGTATCCAAATCATAAGTTAACAGTAACAAAAAATATATTAATGAATTAACCAAACAGTTATATGTTAGTAACCAAAATATATATTAATGGTAACCAAAACAGAAATATCATATAATGAAACCCAGTTTAGGCAATCCATGAATACTAAACAATTACATATTAACCAGAATAAAAAATAAAAGTATTTGAAATCCCACATTAAGGACACAATAATAGTAGCCAAACCATAAGCCAACAGTAACAAAAAAATATACTAATGAAGTAACCAAATAGTTATATGAATGTAACCAGAACATGTTTTAATGGTAACCGAAACATAAACAACCTGTATATCCAACCAAGTTTAGGCAACCCATGTATATTCTCACATGTACATTTAACTATAACTTTCCAATAAATTTTCTAGAATAGCATAATCCTTGTAGAATATATTTGAAGGAATTTACAAAAATAATACATCAATGTATACTAAGAAAATACATTGGAACCAAAACAACATATAAAAGTAACCAAAATCCCAATTGAGAGAAAAAAAAATGGTATCCAGATCATAAGCCAACATTAACAAAAATATACTAATGAAGTAACCAAACAGTTATATGTTAGTAACCAAAATATATATTAATGGTAACCAATACATTAACAACATATAGACCAAACACAGTTTAGTCAACCCATATATACTAAGCAAATACATGGTAACCAGAACAACAAAAAATAGTAACCAAAATCTCAACTAAAGGAAACAAAAATGGAATCCAAATCAGAAACTAACAGTAACCAAAAATATACTAAAGAAGTAACTAAATATTTATATGATAGTAGCCAAAACATGTTTTAATGGTAACCAATACATAAACAACATGTACACCAAAACCAGTTTAGTTAGGAGCGACAAAAGTAGAGAAAAATTCCAACTTCACATGAAGATACAGCCTTTGTATGTTCCTTTGGACAGACAATTTAATAGCAAAAGACTGGAGACGTACGTGATAAGATCACGTGCTGTTATTTTGTTCAAATCCAGTACTTTATGAGATTTGGGATCATCGTCCTCATAGTCCTGGACATAGATAAAGAACTTTCTGGCACGACGCTTTTCAAATAGTCCCATCAATGAAGATTTCAGAGCTTCAACATCAATTGCAGGAACTTTGTAGATCTACCATATAACAAAACAAAAATTGTTCAATTATTGGTGAAAAAGAATAACGGCTTTCTAAGGATCCGTGACAACAATCATATGTCACCACTCTTTATCGATGCTCTGTGGTATTGTGGCGGCGGCAGAAGAGAAAGACGACGAGTGGCTTTGAGCGGAGAGAGAAGTAGTTAGGGCGGAAGAGTCCTACACAGATAATAGATGGCGGTTATCACGCGTTTTAAAAAACAGACATTTGCCCCCACTAATATTAATCCCTTAAATTAAGGACTTTTAATTGTATTAGTATTGTAAATAAAAATGATGAAGTGTAATATTTTTATAATTATTTTTTAGATGCTTCATTATTATAATTATTTTTAAAAATATACTAATATATGTAATTCTTCCAAAAAGAAACTACACGGTATTTTACGTTTGGGCTGGTCTCAAAATAAATGTATTCTATCTTCTACTTATTACTAGGATCCTAATTCAGTCCAATATCAACTTCTTCTTTTTACGAGGTTCATGGATGTACCGAACTGTTGACAGTTATTCATACTGTTAAATTATTTATCGTTTTATATAATTTAAGAGAATTAATTATAATATTTTTAAAATTATTTTTTATAGAAAAATATTACAAATAAGAGAGAATAAAATACATAAGATAATTATTAAAATTTAAGAATATTATAGATAATTCTTCCGTTTTGTTGCAAATTTAGGATCATAGAAAACAAGCCTTCTCTCTACTCTTGTTCATGTTTGGTTTAATATTAAACGGAGCTCCGAAATTAAGTCAATAATAAATATTAATGTTAAAAAGAGTAAGAAAATTTATGTACAAAGTCTGTTTATAATCATAAACCTCCTAAATATGTGTACAAATAAATATGTAAATAAGATCGAATAGACTTTTATTTTGGGACAGATGGAGTATTTCATTTAATCTATGCTCATCAATTAGAATATCAATGATCACTTGGTCCACCTGTAACGCAACTTGATGAAATTGAGATTGGGAAGAGCAAGCTTAGGATACTCTATACCTACTACAAAGTGAAAGGTTTAATTAACTAACGGTAAATTTCATTTCAACACTTGAGATTTTAACATTTTTCTATTTAATCACTTGTTATTTAAAAACCTACATTTAAACATTCGAGGTTAATTTTGAGGTAAAGTAAAAAATTGTTTTATGTGTTAATAAGGTGACTTTAAACGACTAAAGTCATATTTGTCCTTCGTATATTAATTGAATAGGACAGAAATGATGCGATTTAGGGTTTAGAGAAAGTGAAATAGATAGATAGATAGATAGATAGATAGACGATTTTATAGCGATTTAGGATATTCCATCAAATCTTCTTCAGATTGGAGTGGATTGCATGGTAATTTAGGGGCTCTTGGGGTTTTTAACTCGATCCAATGAGTTCGTTGTAAAAATTAGTTCTTGGAGCTGAAGAGTAGTTGGTTTTGGGAATTAAGTCAACACAAACCACACAATAAAATAAAGACAGATAAAATAACTACAAATTTTAATGTGGAAAACACTTGAAGAAAAAAATCACAGGCTAAACTCTGAATCTCCACTATATCAAAATAACGGGCTTACAATAATCATCCAAAATTTTACGCCCTAAAACTTAAGGTTCCACAATACTGCGACACAACTTTTTGCACGGACTAAAAGTTGAAAAATTCTCCCATCCACAATACAACTTTTTAGCACAGGAACATAAAAGCTGCAAAACCTCTCTCCCTCACACAAACACAAAACCCACTAACAGTCTCTCTCAACTGTTAGAATGCTACATGACTTTTGATTGTGCTATACTTCAACAACTCAAAATAATACTCTATTTATAGAGTACCTACATATCTCATATTCCTATTCAAAATAGGACACTTCTAAAATAAAATTCTTACTACAAATTGATTTCTTTCTAAAATAATATATACTTCTATTAAAAATAGAAAGTTTTCTTTTTCATATTAGCAATTCTTTTTGAATAGGATTCGAGGAGTATCCCAATAATTTCTCCCTCGACTCGAATCCCTGAATACTTCAACTTTATATCTGAATAGGATTCGAGGAATACCACAACAATTCTTCATTCGACTCGAATCCGCAAACACTTTAACTTCATTAGTATTGTCATCGTTGTCGTAGTCGCCACCATCCATCCGTCTTATCTGTATTCTTTCCATCATTTGCATCCTCTACATAATCCGCATTACCCGCATAATCTGCATTATCCTCGTTATCCGTAATATACACATCATCCACGTCATCTGTAACATCCGCATCTTCTGTGTCATCTGTATCATTCATATCATCTACATGATCTACACTACCACAATAATCTTCATCTTCCTCTTCATCTTCATCTTCATCTTCATCATCTAGCGACTGTAACGGTGATCATAATCACAAAATCTCTTATTCATCAACATCACAATGAACACCAACTCCTTCAATTTTCACTCTTTTTATTTGTCACCCCAATGCGACTAATTCCCATTCTATCATGAATCCAATCCACCTAGCTCTGATACCACTTGTTGGAAATTACGTCAACGTAAACCACACAATAAAATAAATAGAGATAAAATAAAACAAAATTTAATGTGAAAAACCCTTAAAGAAAAAAAAATCATAGGCCAAACTCTGAATCTTCACTATATCAAAATAATGGGCTTATAATAATCATCCAAAATTTTACGCCATAAAACTTAAGGTTTCACAATACTGCGACACAACTTTTTGCAAAGACTAAAAAACGCAAAACCTGGCCTCCCACCCAGAATAAAACTTTTTTGCACGGAATATAAAAGCTACAAAATCCTTCTCCCTCACACAAATACAAAATCCACTCACACCCTCTCTCAACTCTTAGAATGTTACATAACTTTTGATTGTGCTACACTTAAACAACTCAAAATAATACTCTATTTATAGAGTACCTCTATATCTCATCTTCCTATTTTACACTTTTAAAATAAAATTTCTATTACAAATTGATTTTTTTCTAAAATAATACTTATATTAAAAATAGGAATATTTTTTTTCCTTTTTATATTAGCAATCCTTTTCTTAATTCTATGCATATACGTATTTGGCAATGCACTTTATAAGTAATAAGTTATATTAAAATAAACGACAAAATGGCTTTACTCCATATTGCATTACATTTTATTTTATAATTAAATGAATATGGGAAAATTAAAATGCATTTGTTGTGTGTAATCAAGTCAAGAGTGAAGTGTTTTAGAAACTTTAAAATATATTATTTTCCTCGGTTTCTATTTTATGAACATAATTTTGTTTTTCAAATTGTATATACTTTATGTTAGAATTAAATAGAAACTAAACACGTAAATAATACTTACATATGAATCAGTTAGTATCCACGAAGAGTAAGCGGTTGAACCGGAATGTCAAATCTACAAGCGACATCACGAACGCAGTTACTACGATCCTTCATACTTCTCGTCAATATAAAGTTGTTACTAACAACAATGCGAGTGAACTAAAGTGTTCACACCTAAATACACCCAAGTAACGATAAAACCCAATTAATATGGGATAAGTCTACAACTAACTATCCAGAGAATTATATATCTCATATAGAGTCCTAACCAGTATCAAGTATTATTTAAAATACTTGCAAGATGGGACTCTTCCGATCCCGGATGAATTACTAACACTTTATTTTAAGAGGACTGAAGATGATTGTTACAAAATAAATAAAACTAATCAGGCTCAGTAGTTAAACAATTTTGAAATGTACATCATTTTTGGGCCAAATATTCACCAGACAATGCAAGCATACGGAATATTAAGGGTATTCCTTTAGACTTCTAAATTATAGAGATAGCTCGTATGAAGAGTCGAGATATAGTGTGCATTTTCAGCTGAATGTTTGAAAAATGATGTGTATATTATATTTTCTCATTGAGAATATGTAGTGCATTTAATTTAAAATAAAATGGTACAAATTACTTTCAAGATTAAATTTTAATGTCCAAATTGAAATTTAGTCAAAGAAGGTAAAGAAGAAATATTGATTTTTCTCTTATTATAAAGGGAGGGGAAAAGGAAAAGGTAGGTGTTCGGATGTGATTATTTGGGTCTAGCTATGGTGCAATTCAGTCTATTTAATGGTCCGAATCTGGTGATGGCCCATATGTATTTATTGTGATAGTGGAGAGTTCTTATTGAAATAGGATTGTGTTTTCCTTATTTGGTGGGATAAGGAGGTTTAATTAGGACTCCTACTCTTAATTGGATTTAGTAGTTATAAGGTGATTCTACAAAAGGAGTCCTTCTCCTAGATACAACACAAATACATATCTTGTACTCCCAATATTATTATAGTGGATTACTCTCTCTCTCCGTGATTTTTTCCCAATTGAATTTTCACGTAAATTCTTGTGTTCATATTTATATCTATTTATGTTTGTGTGAATGTATTTTGTGAGTTTGATATAATCAACTACTCCATCAACCGTTAGCGCGATTTTGGCCTGCTGTTTTGATAATTTCGTCAGGCATATAAAATTTGGCGTTAATATTGGCGCCGTCTGTAGGAACCAAGACACTTGTTCCAGTGTCGATTTAAAATCGCTGATTCACCGAAGAAGATAAGTGATTCTTTTTTATTTACGAAATAAATATTATATAAATACATATATATATATAGAATGGATCAGGTCCGGACCTGCCGGACGGGAGAAAATCCGGACCCGATTTTTTTTTTTTTTTTGTAGAACAACTAAAAAAAATAAAAATTTATGGAACTGAAATTTTTCAATAATACAGTATTTTGGGTGTGTTTTTAATACCTACACCAACCAATGTATGTACAGTCTGCCCAGACTGTACAGACATGTTTTGTTATAGGCATCCAAATCACACCCAAAACACTGTATAATGTAAAAATTCCAATTCCATAATTTATTTATTTTTTTAATTGTTTCAAAAAAAAAAGCAAAAAAAAAAAAAAAAGGTCCGAATTTTAACAAAATCCGGGAGTCCGGACCTGATCCGGGAGTCCGGACCTGATCCGGACTCTATATATATATATATATATATATATATATATATATATATATATATATATATATATATATATATATATATATATGCCAGCAAATTCATGACTTTTCGTCAATTATTATATACGGATCTGCTCAAGTCTCAACCCATGAAAAAGAATAGTAGTGGAATATATGATTTTTTGTCAATTATTATACATGTGGAGTAATGATAATGCTACAATTTAGCATAAACAGATTAATTAATATGATGAATACCAATTTGTATAGAATGTGTTTCATCATTAACATGATTAATATTATAAAACTCATGTCTTGTATGCTTATTAATGCCTATGGTTGCCTTGTGTGCCCAGGCTTAGGGTAAAGCCCATGTACTTGTTTTTAAATAAAAGTAATGATAAACAATTGTGCATGATGTCAGGTCTAAAGTCTTTGACTTAGCCAGAATTAAGAAGTGAACAACATGAAAGTGGAGTATTGCATGCCAGTGTGGAGACTGCAGTTGAAATTAGTCAGGCAAAGGACGTACTTCCTGTTGAGCAGTGCCGAACTTGAGCAATAGAAGATTCTAAGCATTCTGAAAAAAGCCGAGATCTTACAAGAAGAAAAAGGAAAATTGAAACGAAAAAGATCTAGCCAAGACATATTTTAAACTCTCGTGGGTCGTTGCTCGTGGCTCGTGGCTCAAAGCACGTGGCTCGTAGCTCAAAGCACGAAGCTCGTGGCCCGAAGCACTTGGCTCGTTGCTCGTGGTTCATAGCTCAAAGCACGTGGCTCGTGTCTCAAAGTACGTGGCTCGTGGCTCGTGGCACGTGGCACATGGGTCATGGCTTGCGGATCTTTATGTATATCTTAGAAATGAATTGAGAAGTGAGGCGAAAATATTGAGTCACAAGTTTCTGTTTGGCGTATGGTAGTTTGGGTGTGACAAAATTTGTATACTCTCTTGTTTTAAGTTCCTTATAAATAATAGACTGGGGGGCAATGTTGGGATGTGATTATTTGGGTCTATGTAAGACCCTAACTTATTATTAATGAAATTGAATTTCCTCTATTTATTATTTTGAAATAATAAGGGTTGATTTGATTAATGTGGTTAGTTATGGGTAAAATGCGCAAATATTTTAAATAAGCAAGTGGTTATAAAATATTTATTGTTGTCGGGGAATATTCGTTTGATCGTGGAATATTCTTGTTGTCGGAGAATATTCGTACGACGGCGTAGCCTTGTGTGGACCCCATTTCTTGACTGAAATTTGATTATAGTTTGTAAAATCGCCCGTTTGTGAATTTCGGTCAATTTCTGTTTGGAATTTGAAAAAACTTTCTTCTGTAAAATTGTAGAGAATGGAATTTTCTATGAAAATGACACAAGGTTCGAATTTTTCTGATAAAAGGCTATTTATTATGAATTATTAAAGTTCCGGATTAATTGATTATTTTTTTTAGAGTTTTAAGTGATTTTTGTATGAAAAATGTTTTTGGTGATGTTGGCACATGTTTGGCTGAATTCAGTTCTACAAAGGTGTGCGTAGGAAGTTTTGTTATAAATAATAATATTTTATTAAATTTTTTACTTTGGTATTCTAAGCATTTTCCTATAAATAGGGTGGTTAGGTTAAAATTAAAAATCACACTAGAAACTAAAGTTTTCTCTCTCTATATTATCGAGCGTATTCTTGTGAGTATTTTGATACTTTGAGTGTTGCTATACGGTGCAAGTTCCCTACAGGACTATATCCAGTATTCCAGTCAGAAGTACTGTCTTTTTTAGGTAAGGGGTGTTATTTTTTTTAAAATGATATTATTTCTTCTAATATCATTATGCCGAATTATTGGTAAGATTTTTCTTGTGAAATTCTTTTCTTTTAGTGTCGGGGTTACTATTCACGTATACGATACTATTCACGAATACGACACTATTCACAGAAAAATTAAATTTTCATTTTTTTTTCTAAAATATCGATTATGGATACTAGCTTTGATTGTATTCATGTTTTGATCATTCTTGAATTTTACTTCACTATGGTTATTTACGAAGTATTTTTGAATTTGGACTGTTTAAAGTACGAATCCTTAATATCCGTTCTTTTGTTTCACTGGATTCGTTTTCTTTAAAATATTTTTTTCATCATCCTCAGTCCTAAATGATGGTATTACTGAATATCTTTGGCTTGTAGTGCAAAGATGGTTGATTTTTCTATGAATATCTTTGGCCCGTAGTGCAAAGATGTACATGTGTTGAGATGAACATGACCAACTGATGAATATCTTTGGCCTGTACTGCAAAGATGAATATTTGATTCAAGAAGTATGTTGATTGATGTTATAGGAATAAAATATTGATGATGGACTTTTAAATTCATAGATATTAGTAGATTTCATTCTCTACGTAACTCTTCTATGAATTATTATTTTCGCTGCGAATATTTATCTGAAACTTGTTGTCTATTATATTCTATCAGATTTTTTCCTGTTTAAGACTAACGATAATTTGTTCTATATTATCTTAGTCATAATATTTTTTACTGTGCTAGTTGAGCTCACCCTTTTCTTTTTTGTTCCATTTTTTTCTCAAGAGGCGAGAATGTAGCGAGTACTAGTCAGTGTATGAAATGAAGGTCTTAGAAAGTTGTTTTAGTAGTGTTCACCATTTTTATAACATAATATATCAATAATTATAATGAGGACTTATTTGAGTGTGGATATTGCCTAGATGATAATATTTGTATTTAAACTCACATTTTATGTGTTGTCGTATTTTGCACAATAATTGTATTAATAAAGTTGTAGTTGTTTCTGTACTATGTTATTGACGACTCAGAATGAGTGTTGTAACCCTATTTTGGGGGCGTCACAGTCTAGCCATGGTGCAACACAGTCTATTTAATGGTCCGGATCTGGTGATGACCCATATGTATTTATTGTGACAGTGAAGAGTCCTTATTAAAATAGAATTGTGTTTCTTTATTTGGTGGGATAAGGATGTTTAATTAGGACTAATACTTTTAATTAGATTCAGTAGTTATAAGGTGATTCTACAAAAGGAGTCCTTCTCCTAGTTGGATGCGGATGGAGGTGACTTCTATATATACGACTACAAGCTAAGATTTGGGAGGGACAACACACAAGAGATACAACACAAATACATATCTTGTACTCCCAATATTATTATAGTGGATTACTCTCTCTCTCTGTGGTTTTTTTCCAATTGGATTTCCACGTAAATTCTTGTGTTCATATTTATATCTCTTTATTTATGTTTGTGTGAATGTATTTTGTGAGTTCGATATAACCAACTACTCCATCAACCGTTACCGCGATTTTGACCTGCTATTTTGGTGATTTCGTTAGGCGTACAAAATTTGACGTTAACAGTATGATTAAAGAAAAGATGAATGATGATCATCGATGTGAGACCCCGGATTTTATGAATAAATATTTAATTTTCTCGAATTATATTTTTGAAAATTATGGTGTGGATTTGATATAATGTTATAGTTGTAAATAAATATTGCAAAGTACGCAAGTTGTTATAAAATATTCGTTTGGTCGGGGAATATTCTTTTTGTCGGGAAATATTCGTACGACGGCACAATCATTGGTGGACCCCACAACTGAATTATTGTCGGATTGAGAAAACGACAAAAATACTTTATAAAAATAACGGCGGAGGTGTTACCGTTAAAACTGTTGAACTACTCGGTAGTAAAAATATAGTAATACGCGTGGTTGCATAGTAGCACACGGTATTGATTATTGATGCTTACGTGAAAAGTCATTCAGCTATACTCAATTATTGCTACAGTAATTGCTGCATCATATCTCTTATATTATTGATTCAATTATTATCACAATATCATCTGTATAATATGTTATATTATTGAGACGACAAGTTATAATGATTAATAATTGTTGAAAGATTAATTATGTGTTGATTAAAAAATAAAATGATTTCTGATAATTTTTATTCAATCCTTGATGTATATAAAGAGTCAATTATGAGACGTTGGTGATAAGTTTAATTATTTATGGGGGGCCATATGTCGTCATCTAAGAGTCTCTTTCGTAAATAGTAATTACCTTCGTAAATAGTAATTACCCTTCGTAAATAGTAATTACCTTCGTCAATAGTAATTACCTTCGTCAATAGTAGTTGTCCCTTCAATATTACCAAGAGTTAACTGCCTCTTCGGTGTTCCAAGGGTTAGTTACCCCTTCACAAATAGTAGTTGTCTCTTCAATATTATCAAGAGTCATTTTGACCATTCGTTCAGACCAAGAGCCACCCTCAGTTTTTCTATAAATAGAAAGCTCATTCCTTCATTATTTCTTACGAATTCACTGAAACTCTAGAGAGAAAGAAGAAAAGTATTCTGCTATTTTACTTTTCTAATATTCAGTTCTTCTAAGGTAGGGAATATTATTTGTTGTACTCGTAAGGGGTGTTATTCTTTCTTCTTGAAGAGAACTTATGTTATTCCATTCATTGTTGTTCTGTTGGAATAACCTGTATACGCGGTTTACCCTATACTTGGTGACATTCTTCTATTATTCTGTTGGAACATCCTGTCTGTGTGTTTTACACCGGACCTGGTTCTATTTTTATTATTCTGTCTTTACATTTCTGTCGGAATATTCTGTTTGTGCTATACGCCGGACCTGGTTCCATCATTTACTATTCCGCATTTATTATTCTGTTGGAACATCCTGTCGGTGTGAATTTCACCTGACCTGGTTCCGTTATTATTATTCTGTTGGAATAACCTTTCTGTGCGGTCTATCGCATGCATGGTGATTTCTTTTGTTATTCCATTCTTTATTATACTGAGTTGAATAAAACTTTGACTTCTATACTCCATGAAATTAGTGGAATATCCTTGATATTTGCGCTTCATCTAGTATCTTTTCATGGAAATATTTTTCTGAGCATTCTTGAATTTTACACCACAAAACAGAATCGTGTTGACAATTTGAACCTTAATAATTCCTGGATAAATTAATTCTTGAACTTGTTTTATTGAATTCTTATATCATTATCATCATCCCCATGTTTATATTTTTTTGAAAGTCATCTGTGGCCTGTAGAGCATAGGATGGACTTGGTATGATTATATGACCAGGGATTATTCGGTGTAATCATGACCGTAATGTTACAAATGATGTGATAAAAGTCTCATTTGTCGTAGTGCATTGATGGACAGTTGTTGGCATAATCATGACCATTAATGAATACACAAATATTCTTGGCCGTAGTGCATGAATAATTGTGGTCGTGATACTAAAGAATATCCTTGGCCGTAGTGCAGGGGTAATTCGATGATCTGGAATATTTATTAAGCTGAGTCTCAGCTATAACAGTGATGAAAAACCTTTTAAATCATAAAAGATAGTAGATTTTATTTTCTACTTGACTCTTTTAATGGATTGCTTGTTCCGCTGCAGTTAAACGTGATGTTTACTATTTTTATCACTTTAACACTGTTGAAGGCTAATGATAATTTATTCTGCATTATCTTAGTCATAATATTTTTTACTGGGCTAGTTGAGCTCACCCTTTCTTTCACTGTTCTATTCAGGAAATGAGAATATAGCTGGGACGAGTCGGGGAACGGAGTAATGGTCCAGAGGATAGCATTAGTAGTCCTCACTATTCTGTGAAATAGTGTGATAATAATTATAATAAGGACTCCTTTTGAGTTTGTATAATCTCTAGTAGATAATATTTGTATTCAAACTCACAGTTTATGTTTTGTCGTATTGTACACGACAGTTGTAATAGTAAGTTGTATTTGAATTCTGTACCATGTATCTGGCGACCCAAGATGGGTGACGTATACCTAATTTTGGGGGCGTCACAATCGATCTCTTCTACAATTAATGCTCTTCTCAATGGAATGGGCTATATATATATATATAACTCGACTTTCTTCAGCTTAAGAACGAACCAACTATAGCGACGGTTTTTCCGTCGCTATAGTATAAAAAATTGGCTTTCTATGTAGTAACGACAGAAAAAATCGTCTCTATAGCCGGTTCGTTCTTAGTTCGTTCCATCCAATTCATTAGAGAAGCGGACTATATATATATATATATATATATATATATATATATATATTTTATTTTATTTTATTTTATTTTTCTTGACCAAATTTTTAACTATAATAAATATATTTATGTTTGTTTATATTAACAATTAGTCTGGCAACAAGTAATATCATATCTTCATATTTTAGTGTTCAATAGTTTTTGTGTCCATTATATCATTACTTTTTCAAGTTTTGAAATTAGATTTGATGTTCCGCCTATTTAATTATCCACCCTGACGTTTAACTATCGGTGTTCCTTGGAAAATTATATATATATATATATATCTATCTAATAAAATATAAATAATTTTGAATTTTTCGCTCACTTAATAAATCATCTGGGCCGTCCAAAATTTGGGATAAATCCCACCGTTCATACATCTATCTAATAAAATACATCTATCTATCTAATATAATTTAATAAATACAAATGACTTTAAATTTTCCGCTCACTCAATAAATTATTTTGATCGTTCAAAGTTTGAGATAAATCATACTGCCCATACAGTGCCGGAGGCACGGGACCCAGCTAGTATATATATATAGAACAAGGATCCTGTCCGGGAGTCCGGACAGGTCCTAAAATCCGGACCATTTTTTTTGAAACAACTAAAAAAAAAATTTATGTAACTGAAATTTTTCCATAATACAGTATTTTGGGTGTGTTTTTAATACCTATACCAACCAATGTATGTACAGTGTGCCCAGACTGTACAGAAATATTTTGGTATAGGCATCCAAATCACGCCCAAAACACTGTATTGTGGAAAAATTTCAGTTCCATAATTTTTTTTTTTAGTTGTTTCAAAAAAAAAAGCAAAAAAAAAAAATGGTCCGAATTTTGTTAAAATCCGGGAGTCCGGACCTGATCCGGACTATATATATATAAAACCTTGGGTTATTCTAAATAATTGAAAGGATTATACAACATGTTGTGTTTCCTTTGTAGGATTTTATTTTAGATTTAAATACATTTTAAATCTATAAATTATTCAGTTTTTACAACTTAAACTCTAATGTTTTAACTTTAAGATATTAAATTTTAATATCTTTAAATTTTAATAAATTAAACCTTGTGCCCACCGACAAGTAATAATTGATCCGAATGAGAGTATTTTGGGTAATTTTACTCTAAAATATAATTAATTAGAAACACAAAAAAATAAGCAAGTAGTTAGTGCGTGATGAAGAAAAAAAATAAAAAAAATTAAATCCAATATAAATGATATATACCGTTAAAAAAATTAATTTTTCAGATTGATATAAGATCTTAAATATCTTTAAAATCACAAAAAATTGTAGTCGTGTGGTTAATTAGTATGTGATTAAGATAAAAATAAAGAAAAATCAAAGCCAATATAAACTATATATATCCCCTAAAAGACTTAATTACCCTTTATTTTGAGTTACATGACTAGCTTATTCCGGTTAGAAATGCTTAATTTGGTAGCCAAAAGTTTAATTTGTAAAAATATAGAGACATTGAGATTTAATGTCTTTTAAAGTTAAAACATGGAGGTTTAAAATGTAAAAAAGCAAAAAACTTGATGTTTAAAGTGTATTTAAGTCTTTATTCTATGCGAGACCAGCTGGATCAGCTACGTTGTCCATTATTATTTTTATATATAGTCTCAATTTTCTTATATTCTGTGTTTATCATGCATGGAGAGAAAAATAGATAATATGACAAAGACAATGGGTGGAATCCCGCTCAATCTATAAAAAAACAACAATAATAAAATAAAAAATGTGTTTATCCAGTAAGGTTAGGAGTTGTTAAATATATATATATATGGGTATCCATCCACAGCAACCGGTTGTTGGGAGAAACTCCTTTTGGCCCAGCCGCTATAACATGTAGCGGCTTATAAAAAAATTGTCTAAGGCCGATACAGGTTGTAGCGGTTGGGCCAAAAGGGGTTGCTCCCCAACAACCGGTTGCCGTGGATGAAATCCGATATATATATATATATATATATATATATATATAAGAAATTCTGCTTATATTAAATCATATATTACATTTCTCATGCAGATCAATTATGAGAAGTGAAATATATGATAAAAGATGTTTTAGTATAAATTAAATGAAATATTAAGTTCAGTTAATTATTTTGTATAATGGTCTATATATTTTAATTATGGCTTACAAAACTTAATGGCTAGCTATTTATGGGTCCTACGTAGAGTTCAAAATTAAGTCTTCCAAAAATTAATAATTAAAAGAAGAAGAAGAAGAAGCAGAATGTCGACATCATCATGTGTTAATATAAACCCGAGTTGGAGCAAGTAATTAAGTGGAATTACTTTTAAATTATTATTTGTTTGCTTTTAAAATTATGATTTTATTACAATTTCACCCTTTTTAATTTATTTTTCTCAATTTCATTTTATCCCAAAAAAATTGCTAAAATTTATATTATATTTTTGCGATAATTGCACACGAAACATGTAAGAATAAATAAAAACATTACATTACCAAATACCAAGATAAGAAAGGAAGACCCACAAACATATATTGTTAGGATTTCATTTTCTAAGTGGCTGTTATTTGTATGTATATGTATATATTCATGTTGATTTCAACTTTGTAGCTAGGAAAAGTGGAAAGAGCTGTTAGTGATAATCAATGCCAAATGCATTGAACTCAAAGAAGTGATGTGGATCATTGCCTGATAAGACCCCAGTGATGGCGATCTCCATGGAAGTGTTTGATCGGATGAAGGAATAGACACCACTCAAATAATTACTCCCTCCTGTCCCAAATTAACTGCTCAGTTTTGACTTTTTAAAGTTAAATTGACTATTTTTAAAACTAATCTTTTTACTATTTTTGCTAAAATATAGGTGAAAAGATTATAACCAAAAGAAAGTATATACAATTTATTACTAATCCTAATTTTTATAATTTTAGAAATATATTTATATATGCTTAATTATTAATTCTAAAAATAGTCAATTTGACTTAAAAAAGTCAAAACTGAGCAGTTAATTTGGGACGGAGGGAGTACTTTGCTACTAACAACTCATAAAAATATTTAATTTGATTCTTTTTCTTTCTTTCTTTTTCGTGTTTCAACGAACCATGTATGTACCACTTGTAACGGAATTGAACGATTCACATCCCACACCTGTGCATATTAGACCACCTCATTACTTAAAAGGTTAATCTATTAGATTGAGGTACGTTCCACCATACTTACTAACTCATCTGCACTCTTAAATTTATTCGAAATGAAATTTATGCGAAATATCCTAACAATTGTATCTATTTACGATAAGAATCTACATGTTTTTATCGCAATATATAGAAACACTCTATTTTTTTTATATACAAAAAAGAGTGAAATATTCGGTGTTCTATCCGAATCAACTCAAGGGCTGTTTGTTTAGGACTGAATACATCTAAATGGTTGAATCGATCAGCCATTAATTAAGTTTATTTGTTTTGGAAAAAAAATCGTCTGAATGACTGAATCAGTTAGATGATTGAGCAGAATGGCTAAGTCGGATTTTTTTGACTGAATGAGCAGCTGAATAAAGTAAACAAAATTTCAAATTTTTAAAAAAAATATTAACTATTATATTAAGTAATATTAAATAAATTTACAACAACTTTGAATTTTTTCAGATGGGTAAAATAATAAAATTCTGTCGTTCAGGTGTTTCAGACATGTTAATTATCAAACAATATTTTTCATTCAGATTCAGTTCATTCAGATTCAAATTCAAATCTATTCAGTTTTTATCAAACACCCCCTCAATTTAATGTCATTACTTAACTTATCCATGCATCATGCATGTGTTGAATCAAGACGGAAAATCTAAAGCCAATTTTACGATAAATCAATCTCAAACATCATGCTAAAGTAGCAAAGAAGATGTCAATTACATATATAAAACTCCAAATTTATCCTATTTCTTGCTAAATGCCATGGTTCTATGTACAAAATAATAGAGATTAATTCACATCAATGTAGCAAAAAGGAAACCCAGGTGACAAAAAAGAAAAAGAATAAACTTATGTGCACCTCAATGTCTAACCCTAATTCAAACGACCTACCCAAAGAATTTAATGTGCTTATCCTACATAAAGGAACTTCACTTTCATCAAATTCAGTTCTCACAATATATATGTCTCAACCTAATTATTTAAACAACCTAACAAAAGACGTGGAATTAATGTGCTTATCCTATATAAAGTAACTTCACTTTCATCAAAGTTCTCAAAATTATATAATACTCCTCTCGTTCCCAAAAGTATAAATCTTTTTATTTTTAAAAAGATGAGATAAAGTACATAAAATGAATAATAAATATGTTATTTAGTGAGGTCCATTAGTATAAAAAATAAAAATATTTATCACTTTATATAATTTTATAGGAGGATTAAAAATAAATTTAAAATATTTATATTCTTTTTTCTCTACTTTTATTTTTGTTAATTAATACAAATCGTATTTTTTTAGGGAGGAGGGAGTAACAAGCTTTCTCTAGTCTCTATTAATATGCTTGTCAATATTAATATAGCTAAAATTAAAGTTAATTGAGTATAAGCCCTTTCTCAACTAGTGATACCTCCTCTTTTTCTATAGGTCTCCTCAAATTAATCCAATTTTTCTAGTTAGTTCAATAAAAATCATGATGCCTTGCCTTATTTATTTATTTATTATTAGACGAATTCACAATCACTACACAAATGTATAAATATATTTCGTGGGTGCATATAATACCCTTAAAACCCACATAAAATGAACAAATTCAAAATAAATTAGGTATGAAATATCTCAAAAATCATTGTTATTATAGAGTATTAAACCATAAATAGTATTATTTAGGCATCTATTCCGCCCTAATAATAAGCTGTCCTGCTAATTTTTTAACGAGGCCTTACCCTATCTGTTTGACTCATTTCATGATCATGGAGATCCACAAAAAATAAAATCACCATAGTTCAAGTAAAAGCAGTCGGTGGCGTAGTTTTTCATTCAAAATTGATAGATTTACAATAAAAAAAATAATATTTTAACATAAAAGTCGTCGTTATAGATTTTATAACGACGATTTTTATCGTCACTATACATATATAGCGACACTTTTTATGTGAAAATATCAAAAAATATTATAAAAATATTATTTTCTTTTTTCATTTTGTACTTAATTAACGTGTCAAAAAAATTAAATTGTAGGGCAACTTTTTTGGGACCTCTTCATTTGCCTGATGGGCCCATCTACCCATTATCATTAAGGTTATTTTTTGTGTTATTTTCCTTTCTTTCTTGATAAAGTAGGGCCTATTGTATTGGTAATATTAGATATGAGTAATAATTGTCACTAACTAGCCAATTGAATTAAATCACTAGGTGTCAAATAAGTATTCAAATGGTAAATTGACCTCCCTATTCATTAGTGAGTGAGACACATATTAGAATGGTCCACTTAGTGTCCATTAGTTGGGTCCCACTTTGAGTTGATTTATTGATGTAAACTAGTGATACAACCCTATCATGTGTTCCCTCAATTAATTTTCCATTTGAAGATATAAAGTAAACCACAAGAGATGAGCATATATTCAATGTGACTATTCAAGAATTTGACTACAATTTTTTCCTACCCTCGTTGACTAATAGCAAAAGGAAAATAAACCATTTATAAGGGGTTTTTTTTGTCATGTAAGAAATTAAACTTGTGCTGTAATTTGAAGATTTCAATATTTAATTATGTTATTTTTGACTTCTTTAGAGGCTTAATACTTTGTAGAGACAAGCAAGTGACTAGAAATGATGCCCAATGTTTTACGTAATCACAAAAAAAATGTAAATGTATTATTAATGCAGTCTAATCAAATCACATCGTTTATTAAAATTTTATCTGCAACTTAAGTTGTATCTATTAGATCTTATAATATGAAATGAAATTTTAAATCTTTCATTTATATTATGAATATTTCAATGGAATTCATACACTTTATATATACTAATACAATGTTGAGTTATCTAACTCCACAAGTTAATTATAATTGTTTAGATGACACTTAACTATAGTAACAACTTAATCATACTGTTACATTGTGCTACAAAGTTAATTACATGAAATATAATTGTCAATAGACATGTAAACGAATTGACCCGTTCGCGAACAAGTTCAGTTCAAGTTCGATTCAGTTCAATTAGATTATTTTGTCGAGTCGTCAAGTTCGCACATGTTATCTAGTTCGATTATTCGATTGAACATGTTCGCGAACTATGTGGTTCGGTTCGATTGTTCGATCGAACATGTTCGCGAACTATATAGTTCGATTCGACTTGTTCGCGAACAATTTGGGTTAGGTTCGAGTTCGATTCTAGTGATTCGCGAATAGCTCGTGAGATGCTCGAGTATTTACAATATTTAGCCTAATTTTTGTTTCAGTGTGTTGATGATGTTCGCGATCATAATGATACTCGACTATGTTCACGAACATGATAATGTTCGACTATGTTCGCGAACAGTTAACGATCCGAAGTCGCATGTGTTTTGGTTAGATCGTGTTACTCGAATATTTTCGAGTTCGACTTATTATGTTCGAGATCGTCAAAGTTTGAATTTGATCATTTGCAACCCTATCTGTCAATCTTGCATAAGGCCTTCACTACTTTGGCAGGCATTTTTAGAGCTGGTCGGTGTGCCACTGTTACCTGAACTTGTGTTTGGTACATGCACCTATGTCACTGATATATCAATTGTTGAGTTAGTTTCCTCAATAACTCTCCCTTATGGAAATATCCACGATACCTCCAACAAATTAGGGGTGCACAAGGATTGTGCAAACCTAATTTGAAAATTAGAAACCACTGTTGCACTATGTCTAATGTTTTTGTAAGAAGATCAGCAAGTTGTTCTTTGGAAGTAATTTTCACTAGTAAGAGCCCTGACTGTATTTCTCCCTAACAAAATGACAATCTAGTACTCTATGTGCTTAGTTCTAGTTGTGACAACCATCAAATTTAAGTCTACATCACCCAATTTGAATAGCCGAAATACAAACAACATACTTACATTTTGAGATTACATACAGTACAATGGAGCTCAGACACTATATATTACAATGCTGAGTTATATATCTATATAACTCCACAAACTAATTAACTAATAACTAGAGTTGCTTAGTTGACACTTAACTATAGTAACAACCTAGCTAATCATATCATATATACCGTTACAAAGTTTGTAAAGAGCTGGCTTGGCTGGTGTGCCATTGCCACATTACTTGCCTGGGCTGGTGCACCTGTGTCAATGACACACCACACCGGCCAGTTGCTGAGTTAATTAGTTTCCTAGCTCAATACTAGCTAGCACCCCCTTGTGGAAATATATATCCTCAATAGTATTGTGTGACAAAATCTTTGCAGGAATTGAACAACCCAAAAATAAGCTTTAATCCACCTAAATTGGTGATTAAATCCGGTATTAAAAGTCGAAAGCACAAGGAATTAATTACTAATAGGCTAAATAATTTGATTTATGTCATTGTCTATCTATCACCTTTAATTAACGTATACTTTCGGCATGGACATTGTATAGTTGGTAAGAACAGTGCATGCCCGTATTGAAAATGATGTGAATAATTATTTAAGAATTCTTCCTCGTAGTTATTGTATTATTGGTATCTATAATTAAGGATGAATCACATGGTGGGTCAGATTTTGGACAAAAGGATTAAACAAATTTTATGTCACAAATGATTATATATGTATATAATAAAACCCTTCAATTTAAGAGAGTTTACTTTTCTTTAAAATCCTCCTTTAAAAAATTTGAGCAGGTTTAATTTATACTGATAATGCTTGAGCAAAATAAAATTTGCATGCATATTATTAAGAAAAGTTAGAAGTATTAGAGAAAAGCGAGTAAAAAAATTATAAATTTATCCTTTGTAGACCTCACTAAATGATTTCATTTTATGTATTTTATCTCATCTTTTTGGGACTAAATAATTTGTACATTTAGTCCTTTTTAGGAACAGATGGAGTAATATATTAAAGTTAAATTTACATTACAAAATATTAGCTTATAAAAAGTGCACTATAACACTAAGTATTTTTTTACAACAATATTGATTTATTATCATATTAAATTCATCCAAAATTAATTTTAGTTTGTTAGATACGTAGGGAAACTTATGCTTACACTTCTACTCTTTTTGTACTCACAAGGATAATTAAATGTAGGCTTAAATATAAATTATTATATTAAATTATGGGTCATGTTCCTCTTCGATGATCCACCTTTCAATTTTATTAATTAAATGATTAAATTATTAATTTTTTTCATTTTCATTCAATTGATTCTGCCACATCACCAATTGATGACGTGGTTCTCTAAATAGGCCATAGTGCAGCTGATGTGTTCAAAAATAATAATATTTTAACATTTATTTACACATTTATTATATATCAAAGGGCAAATTCGTCAAACGCCCTAATTATCTTCATCATTCACGGAAACACTATCCATTCTCCCAACAATTATCTCTCATCTTTCGACTATAAACACACTGATCTTGTTTTTTTAATTAAAAAACTGATACAAAAAATTTTTTGTTTTGATTCTGATGATTTTTCCCTTCTCAAATCGATTAGGCGTCACCTACAAAGGAATCTGATGACTCGATCTCCGGTGGATGAACTTAATCTCCGGCAACAAAAAATCAGATCGGGTAAAAAATGGGAGGGAACTGCAAGATCCGCAGCAACCCAGTCACATCCATGGAACTGGGTATCGGAGATTAGACAAAAAAAATCAATAAAGTGAGTCCCCTAAAAAATATATGCAAGGATCCGGCCCTTCCATTTTCCTTTTTCAGTTTTTCCCATTTCGTTTGCGTGTGATTTCCGAACAAAACCCCCCATTTTTACAGACAGAGAAACCACAGAACTAGATACAGAAAGTAAGTCCCAGACTGGTTGAAATCAATTTTCTTCTCAATATTGTACATTTATCTGTCTATTCATCTCCTGTACTGAAGAATTTTCCCCTTTGCTTAAGATTTTCTCCATTAACGGTTGATATTAAGCTTTAACCCCTTTGCTTTCCACTTTTTATTGGTACCCATAAAGCTATATATAGGAGAAGTACTCATTTTTTGACTTTATTCTTTTGAATTTTTTCCAGCTCTGTTTGGTGGTTTTTTAGGAATTGAAGTTAGGGTTGTTGTGTTGGCGGATCAATTGCTGAAGACATTCTGATAGACTCCACGGCACGCTTGCGTGAGGTGGTCGCCGCCCCGATCGTTTCTAGCACAGTTGTTGGGTGAATTGCTTGCAACACCTTAACCCCTCGCCTATATGTAGACGGTAATCTTGGTACAATTGCTCGCGTTCGGAATTCTGCGTTGAATGGACACCAACGACACCTTGACCCCTCGCTTATATTGAAGCGGTAATCTCGGTACAATCGACGATTGATGCGGTAGAAGACGTCACACACAACTATGAATTGTTGTATGATAAGTCAAATTGAATCTCAAAGAAATAACTAAGAAAAATACTTAGGAATTCTTCAAAGAACCAAAAGTAGAGAATAACCTCACAAATATATTGAATAATAATAATGTTTAATGTGTATTGTTTACATAACTTGGACCTCTATTTATACTACTCAAAACAATCCAAATCCTAATAGGAATTAATAAATCATAACCCTAATTTCTATAAGGAAATAGAAATCAAATTGGAAAAGAATTCTAATTTAAAACAATCCAAATCCTAATAGGAATTTATAAACTATAACCCTAATTCCTATAAGGAAATAAAAATCAATTTGGAAAAGAAATCTAATTAAAAGAAATCCTAATTAGAATAGAATTTAGATTTAATTCTAGATGGTAAGAGAATTTCATGCCGCGTACGGATTGTGTAGAATGAATAATACTGATATTCCATTGCCAGCTTTCCTTGTACTGTTTGGACTTTAAAATGCTCCAGCTGTTTGCTTGTTGACATAGAATACATGGCCCATAAAAATTACATACAAATCTTTGGAAAGAAATATGGCCCACGTGAATCAAATAATCTTGCTGCCCACATGATTAAATAACCTCCTAGTCAATCTGTCATCATTCCCCTCCTCTTCAAAAGGATTTGTCCTCAAATCTGGCATCCGCTCTCCTTGAAAAGGATTTGTCCACAAATTTGATCCTACATCAAACAATCAAAGTTAGAATCACCGAACAAAACATAACCACAAGTCTCACCTGATAATTTAAATAAATGAGCAATATCAGCAACGCAATTAAGAAATTGAAAAGTTCCAACTCCTCCTGGATCAAATATTAAAATGAAAAACTCTTCATGTGATAGATTCTCCCAATGACGAATTCCCGGATCAAACAGAAATCTTATGATATCGATCATTTTCAAACATAACCACGCCAATGATCCTGGGTCAAATATCAATACTTGCAATTCGTCATGCTGCTCACGCAAACTCTCTTGAATTCGTGGATTAAACACGAAACAAAACAAATCAATAAGTTTCTTTTGTCTAATCACGAAGAAATTAAATAAACCAAAATCATATGCATACTCTACTAAGACAATATTCAAAACACTTCCCTGTAGATGTCTTATGCATTGAACGGGATGAACTGCACGATCCATGTTTCTCTCGATGAATATGATCCTATCACGAATCTGCAAAACACAACCAACCTCCCTCTTTCCATTGACATTAACACAATAAAGAACAAATAATGTTATCAACGGAGTAAAAAGGTCACAAGCATAAATTGAAAATTCAATTGCATATCGACGATGATCACAAACAAACTCAACACATGCTAAAGAATTTTCCAAAATGTTGACAAAAATCGGAATATCATCAAAAGAGAGAATAACAAATTTTCCCATAAAAAAATGTAAAATATAATTCAACAATTCCATAGAAGTATGCAATGCCTTAGCTAATCCAAGTGAACTAACTACACATGCAAATAACTCATCTCTCAAACCATCTTGATGATAAACATTTCTTAAATCAGAACCATATGATAGCAAATCATGTAATGAAGATTGCTCCAACGAAACAACATGATTACTACCATTGTCAACTAACGATAATTCATGTACAGATTGACTAACATGAAACCCTAAGTCAATATTCGGATAACAAAACCTAGAATTAATTTCATGCAAGTAAACACATCAAAAACGAGAATATATATCATGATCATAAACTAACTCAACATAAATCAAATATCCTCCATAGTTTATGATAAAAATGATTCTACCATCAAAATAGCTAACAACAAATTTTCCAACGGAAGCATGCAAAACATGTTTTAAATAACTCATGAAAACACTAGATGCATCAGTTAATCTAACAGAAATAACTAACCACCTATATAACTCACATGTTAAAACAATTTTCCATTTATAACAATATTTCATGCTAAATTGATTAGGCATTGTCATCACATGATTATTATCACATGTAGATAAAACATAAGAACTGTGCAATTTATCAAGCATATTATCCAAACAAGAAAAAGAATAACGATACTTGTTTACCAATTCAAAATCGATGAACAAACTCGTTGTCCCATCCTCCTTAGATATTATGATCTCATAATCAACACATGAACTCATGTCTTCTCTCACGATACCCACTTTCACTAACTCTCCAACCCGCCTTGGTAACTCCGTCGTCTCCTCGGGAATACTATCAGCTGATCGGTACGGAATGATAGTACGGGGTATTTCATCAACAACCTGTACAAGAGATAAAACAAAACTAGACAAAGAAGAATCATTAGTGTTAGTATTCAAAAGCGCCGTCTTGTACGAATGTATAGTCATTGGCTTTTCAAAATATAACTCACTTTTCAACTCACTCTCTTTTTCATAGTCAAATATTTCTTCTCTCTCTTCTTTATGCTCACCCTCTCGTTTGTTTTTCTCTCATTTGTTTTCAAGGTCACTCTCATCCTCTTTATTCTCAATCTCTCTTTTCTTTTCATTCTCACTCCTTTCAATTTTTTCTTTAACATTATCAATCTTTCGAACAATTTCTTTTTGTTGATCTTTTCCACATGTATTTCCTTGTACGAACTCATCTTCTTGATTACTTTCTTTCGGAGGTTCATCATCTTGCTTTTGATCATGAATTTCATCTTGAACACTCGAACCCAATAACTCTCCTTGGACTGCATATTCTATAATTTCTTCCACCTCCCCCGGCTGATCTTGTTTCTTTTGCGCCTTTGGAGTATATTGTAGTTGCATCCAATAATCTTCCTTGTTTACTTGTGTGCGAACACTCCTGTTATTATCTACTGTAGACGGCCCTGAAGATTGCTCTACATGTCTTCGAGATGTATATTCCTCCTTCCTGTCACGCTCTACTGGAGCAAACCGCTTTTTCATTGCTGATTTTACTTCTGCCCATGTCTCGAACGGACGCTCCCCATATTTTTGTTTGCTGAGCTGCCACCATATAATTGTATGATCGCAGAACTCTTGAACTGCCCGTCTGATCTTCCTCCTCTCGGAGTAATCATGAGAGTCAAATTCTCGCTCCATTTTTCTCTCCCATCTCAGATATGCCTCTGTATCAATATTGCCTTGGAAAGTATTCCTTCGAAACCCATAAGAACTTTCATACTTGTAGCCATACATGTTTGCTGCAAAACAAATGTTAGTAGATAAAAATTTCCTCACACACTCCCTTACGTGTTTCGCTCGAATCAATGGTTCACTCGTGTATACTCTCAATAAATTGGCTTTTACCCTCGATTAATCTCACCACTAAGCCTTTTACCTCAAATATTCTCTCTAATAGGTTCTTATTGAATTCCCTAGCAAAATTCTTGTTTTTACTAATCAATTCAAAAAGTACTTATCATGAAACAAAATTATTGATGGTGTGACTATCAAAATACCACAAAATTAAATCACCGATCGATTGCCTTGTACTCCTCTTGTATTTCTCAGATTTGTAAATTGTAGTGCCGTTTCAGAATTGATGATGATGGAACGGTATGAAATCTTGGTTGGAATTTAATGAGTTGATGGTGTGCTACAAATTGGGTTATCACAATGAATTTTTTTTTCTTTTTTTTTCTCTTTTTTTTTTTTGCCTTTTTATTTTCTTTTTTTTACAATATATATTTCGACAGAAAATTAAAGATAAGTAACTCGCTAGAAAGGCTTAGCTTTGATACCAAATGATAGACTCCACGGCACGCTTGCGTGAGGTGGTCGCCGCCCCGATCGTTTCTAGCACAGTTGTTGGGTGAATTGCTTGCAACACCTTAACCCCTCGCCTATATGTAGACGGTAATCTTGGTACAATTGCTCGCGTTCGGAATTCTGTGTTGAATTGACACCAACGACACCTTGACCCCTCGCTTATATTGAAGCGGTAATCTCGGTACAATCGACGATTGATGCGGTAGAAGACGCCACACACAACTATGAATTGTTGTATGATAAGTCAAATTGAATCTCAAAGAAAAAACTAAGAAAAATACTTAGGAATTCTTCAAAGAACCAAAAGTAGAGAATAACCTCACAAATATATTGAATAATAATAATGTTTAATGTGTATTGTTTACATAACTTGGACCTCTATTTATACTACTCAAAACAATCCAAATCCTAATAGGAATTAATAAATCATAACCCTAATTTCTATAAGGAAATAGAAATCAAATTGGAAAAGAATTCTAATTTAAAACAATCCAAATCCTAATAGGAATTTATAAACTATAATCCTAATTCTTATAAGGAAATAAAAATCAATTTGGAAAAGAAATCTAATTAAAAGAAATCCTAATTAGAATAGAATTTAGATTTAATTCTAGATGGTAAGAGAATTTCATGCCGCGTACGGATTGTGTAGAATGAATAATACTGATATTCCATTGCCAGCTTTCCTTGTACTGTTTGGACTTTAAAATGCTCCAGCTGTTTGCTTGTTGACATAGAATACATGGCCCATAAAAATTACATACAAATCTTTGGAAAGAAATATGGCCCACGTGAATCAAATAATCTTGCAGCCCACATGATTAAATAACCTCCTAGTCAATCTGTCATCACATTCGCGTTTATGATTGTTGGAGTTATTAGGGTTAGGATTATGATCCAGATTAGGGATTGAACTGGTATTTTGGATTTTGTTTAGGGTTTCATTGGACTGTAGTTGAATTTGCCGTGGCACATGTAAATGGGCGATCTTTTGAGCTACCAATTGGGTATTTTGGGCATGGAAGAAGATTGCACATACAAGATTGTCTAGTTTTTAGGTTAAAGGAATTTTGGGTTTTTCCAAATTTTGAGGTTTGATCTTATTAAATAGGTGATGATTGTGTCAGTTGGTTTTGGTCATAAAGTAAAGGTGATGCTTCTTTGTTGGCACAGCAGGCAAGGAAGAAGAAGATCAGCTAATTAAATGGCATTGTTTTTCGCCGGAAATTGGGATTTCTCAGCCGAGAATTAGTTGTTTTTATTTAATTTTAATGTTTAATATAAAGTGAGTTGCCGAATTTGCCCTTTGATGTATAATGAATGTGTAAGTAGATATTAAAATAATTTTTTTAACACATCAGCTGCACTATGGCCTACTTAGAGAGCCACGTAATCAATTGGCGACGTGGCAGACTCAATTGAATAGAAGTAAAAAAATTAATAGTTTAATCATCTAATTGACAAAATTGAAAGGTGGATTAATATGACCCATAGTTTAGGGTAGTAATTTATATTTAAGCCTTAAATGTATAATTTTTTTTTAATCTTTAAAAGGAAGAGATAAAATACATAATTCAAAAGATAAATATGTTATTTAGTGGAGTATTAGTATAAAAAAAATAAATGTACTTCCTCTAATATAATTTTTTTTAATATGTATATAAATTGTAATAATTTTGAGAACGGAGGGAGTAATTAATTACTTGTACTGTTATTGTGTCTACTGATTAGCTAACCTTTCGAATTATTTTCGTACCTGTACAAGTGAAGTTATTTTCCCCCACCAAAAGTTTGCTGCATCCAATGATCCTCTTCAAGTCAATGTTTTTGTTATATTTCATTGCTAATTTGCCAGCCATGGATTATCACCATCTCATGGATTATCTTGTCATCTTGATTTTCAGATCTTAAGTACTGCTAAATAAATTACCCACTCTATTTTTCTTTTTCTCTGACTTAAATAAGTTAATATCTTGTTTTGCTTAAATTGGAAAGGAAAGGGGAAAAAATACAATTTTATTGTCACAAGTGCCATATATGTTGGAAAATTATGTAGTGGGGTTGATTTAAATAGATTTTCATAAAATTGGGATCTTCATATGGGACCATGTATATTATGGAGCTAAATAAAGTTGTATATTATGCTTATTTTTGTAAAATTCCAAAAGAAAATCTAAGTGTAAACTTTAATTAATTGGTAAATTTCATTTCATTATCTGAGGTTTTAACAGTTTTCTACTTAACCATTTGTTGTTTAAAAAACCTACACTTAAACACATGAGGTTTTCAGTTGAAATGAAAAAGCTACATTTTTCTTTCAAATTGACGGTGCGTATTACTAACTCGCCAAGAGAGCGTGAACAATGGCTCTAATGGTCAAATTAGGTGATAAATTGTCAAAAGTTTCCCCAAACCTATACATTGGTTATAAAAGTCCAACTTCGCCACATTATTTCACCGGTGGGGGCTAGTTGCACTTCTTATTTTTCAATTCACACCCCATAGTTAAAAAAATCCCATTAAAAATCATATGATTTTGGGTACAACCCTTTTTCATAATTTTTTAAAAAAAAAACAAAGACACCCCAAACACAGTAGAACTACAAAAACAAAGCAAAAATCCTTTAAATAAATTGGGAATTAAGTTTTTACATGAACTGGGCATTAAAAGCCTAAGCATGCAACAACAAAAATAAGTTAAATAACTAAGAACTTCACTGAGCATTTTAACTAAACCCTAGGCTAATCAGTCATTTCAAACCAGAGAAGATGAAGATGAAGGATGGAACTTACCAGGTCTTTTGGGTATTCTCCATCTCTTCTGGATACTCCATCTCTTCGTCGGTGAAGTCTCCATAGTCTGGATCGACCTGATAATCCTCGTCGTCCATTGATACAATATGGTGGTAGTGGAGGAGACAGAAGTAAGAGAGAAGAATAGTGGGGAAGGAGGGAATGAGGTGTTTATTAGCTTATGGTTTTTTGGTGAACCATGGGGTGTGAATGGAAAAGTAAGGGGCGCAACTAGCCCCCACCTATTTCACCTTATTAGCTCTTTTTTTATTATTTTTTAACATCTCTAGCTTCTATGTAACTTTGATCAAGGATATTAATATCTCATATTTAGAAATGAGGTATGTAAATTAACTAAATTCTTCTCATAATTTTATTGTTGTTAGCTTTAAGTTAAAAGTTGCACACAAAGTGTTTGTTAAAATGTTTCATCCCAAAAAAATTTTATTTTATTTTGAATTAGGAGTTATGTCTTTATCAAGTAATAATATAGGAGGGAATAATAGTGACTTTCGCTACATACCAAGGGTATGTAAATATAAAAAGAAAACATCTATAAGAATTATCGATTCGAACAAATCAACAAAGGAAAAGTTGTATTTTGTATGTGACGATTGTGAATTTTGGTCATGGTACTTGCCTTCTACAACTACCTCAAGTGGAACAATGAGTGACGCTAAGGAACACAACGAAGGAATGAGTATAGTGGCGAGGGGAACAACACGCAAGTGTCCATGTGAGCAAAATTATGACGGTCCCAAAATAGGCATACAACACCCATTCTGAGTCGCCAAATACATGGTACAGAAAACAAACTACAACTTCAATAATACAATTGTCGTGCAAAATACGACAACACATACTGTGAGTTTAAATACAAATATTGTCTTCTAGACAATATCCACACTCAAATAAGTCCTCATTATAATTATTTATAAACTATTTTACAGAAATAGTGAGGACTGCTAAAATATCTTTCTAGAACCATCACTTCATACCCCGACTAGATCCTGCTATGTTCTTACCTCCTGAGAAGAAAAATAGAACAAAAAGGAAAAGGGTGAGCTCAACTAGCCCAGTAAAGAATATTATGACTAAGATAATATACAACAACTTATCATTAGTCTTCAACAGGGAAAATTTGATAAAATATAATAGACAACAAGTTTTAGATCAACAAATGCAGCGGAAATATCAATACATTAGAAGAGTCACATAGAGAATGAGTTCTACTATCTTCTAAGATTTAAAAGTCCATCATCATTATTTTATCCATGTACAACAATCAATATACATCTTGCATCAAATATTCATCTTTACACTACAGGCCAAAGATATTCATCAGTTAATCATTCATCTTTGCACTACAGATTAAAGATATTCATTAATATCATCATTTAAG
This sequence comes from Panax japonicus, assembly GCA_020205505.1. Taxonomy (NCBI): domain Eukaryota; kingdom Viridiplantae; phylum Streptophyta; class Magnoliopsida; order Apiales; family Araliaceae; genus Panax; species Panax japonicus. The sequence goes on from CM035103.1 coordinate 55,457,780, forward strand.
ACTGAGGATGATGAAAAATATTTGAATGAAAACGAATCAAGTGAGACAGAAGAACAAATATCAGGGATTCGTATTACATTTTATCCAAGATCAATAATACTTATAATAACCAATTGTGAAGCAGAATTCAAAAATAAAGATCAAAACATAGATACAATCAAAGATAGTAAGCATAATAGACATCTTGGACAAAAAGGAAAGTTTTTATTTTTTGGTAAATAGTGTCGTATTCGTGAATAATGCCGTATACGTGAATAGTAACCCCGACACAAAAAGGTAGAAATTTCACAATAAAATTTATACCAATATTTCGGTATAATGGTATTGAAAGAATAACATCATTACAAAAAAAAATAACATCTCTTACCTCAAAATAACGGTACTTCTGATCGTAATATCGGATAGAAAGCCGAAGAAAACTTGTACCGAACAGCAACTCTCAAAGTATCTAAATACTCACAAAAATACGCTCGACAATATAGAGAGAAAGAAAACTTGTTTCTGGTGTGATTTTTAATTCTAACCTAAGGGTCTATTTATAGGAAAATGCTAGAACGCCATAGGAGACTAAAATAATAAAATATTATTATTTTATACAAATTTCTACGCACAACTTGAAAAGCAAATTCAAGCATGCCAAATCTGAAAATTCCCAGCAGCCCACATGTATTCAACACCAACCAAAAGTAGGTCCCACACATAATTTAATAAAAATTATTTTATTTTCCGAAACTTCAGTAATTCATAGAAAATAGCCCATTTATCAGAAAAATATGAATTTTATGTCCATTCCACACAAAATCGAAATCTCTACAACTTTGTAGCTTTGAGTTTTTCTAAATTCCAAACAGAAAATATCCGAAATCCACAAACGGATGATTTTTAATACCTCCATTCCGACAAAATACTGATAAAATACCTCAGCATTAATTCCTTCGTTTATAACCACATAAATAAATCCATCATTAATATCCACATCAAATAAATATTTTTTTATCATATAAATCAATAATTAATTATTCATAAATAATATTACAGAATTACAATTATGACAATTAGGCCGTTCTCAAGAAAGAGAGGACTTTTCAAAAAGGATTTCTCCTTACTGGCGCGCAATTAGGTGACCAAACCTCTCCTTGACAGAACTTTTTAGACATTGCTAATAATGTTATCTAATTATATTATTCAAATAATATGAATTATTGATCTGATAATGGAAAATACTGTGCAATGATAATTATTAAAATAACAATAATATAAAATATCAACGCAACAATTATTGAATCAATAAAATAAAATATTGAACAGTAATTATTGTAACAATTATTGAGTAGTGCCTTCTTACGTACGAATTAATAATTCAACAATACTGTGCAATACCGTGTGCTACTGTGCAACCACGCGTATTACTGTATTTTAACCACTAGGTAACCCAACAGTGTTAACGGTAACAACTACGCCGTTATTTATAAAAACTCAAACTTTGTCGTTTTCTTCATCCGACATTTATTCCGTTATGGGGCCCACAAATGACTGCGCCGTCATACGGATATTCCCGACAAAAAGAATATTCCACGACCAAACGAATATTCCCCGACAACAATGATTATTTTATAACCACTTACTTATTTTGCAAAATTTGCACATTTCACCCATAACCAGTATTATATCAAATTAATTCCTTATTATTTCAAGATAATAAATAGAGGAAATTCAATTTTATTCATAATAAATTGGGGTCTTACAACCTCTCCTACTTATAAAATTTCGTCCTCGAAATTGACGTACGTACATGGTATTTCGAAAAGGTGAGGTTACTTCTCTTTCATTTTTGATTCCAACTCCCAGGTCATTTCTTCAATAGCATGGTTCCTCCACAAAACCTTAACTTGTGGTATAACCTTGGTGTGTAGGACATGCTCGTTTCTATCCAAGATCTTAACAGGTACCTCCTCGTACGTTAAATCTTTAGCTATATCATCTGGTTCTAACACAATAATGTGGTTTGGGTCTTTCACATATTTACGAAGCATAGATATATGAAAAACATTATGAACACGAGACATGCTTTGAGGTAATGCGAGTCTATAGGCCACATTTTTTATTCGGTCAAGAATCTCAAATAGACCAACAAATCATGGATTGAGCTTTCCTCTCTTCCCAAATCTTGTAACTCCCTTCCATGGAGCAATACGTAACAGTACATGATCTCCAATATTAAATTTCACGTCCTTTCGATGAAGATCAGCATAATTCTTTTGTTGATCTTGTGAGGTTTAAATACGTTATCGAATCATTTGGATCTTTTCTGTAGTCATGCGTACTAATTCTGGTCCCAACAACGTTGATTCTCCCACCTCATCCCAGCATACTGGAGAACGACACTTTCGTCCGTACAACGCCTCGAATGGAGCCATGCATATACTTGCTTGATAACTGTTATTGTAAGAGAATTCCACCAGTGGCAAGTACTTATCCCAACTCCCTTTGAAGTCTAGGACACATAGTCTTAATAGATCTTTAAGAGTTTGAATAGTCCTCTCTGACTGTCCGTCCATTTGAAGATGGTATGCCGAACTGAATCATAAATCTGTGCCCATAGCTTTCTGCAAGCTAACCCAAAATCTTGAAGTAAATCTTGGGTCACGGTCTGAAACTATGGATATTAGCATGCCATGCAATCTCACAATCTCATTCACGTACATAAGAGCAAGACGTTCAAGGGAATAAGTTTCTCGTATCGATAAGAAATGAGCAGACTTGGTTAATCTATCAACAATAACCCAAATCGCATCTATGCCTTGAGAAACTTTTGGAAGACCTGTAATAAAATCCATGGTAATGTGTTTCCACTTCCATTTTGGAATCTCAAGTGGTTGCAATGGACCCTTTGGCACTTGATGCTCCGCCTTTACACGTTGATAGGTTAAACACCTCGAGATAAACTCCGCAATCTCTCTCTTCATATTGTTCCACCAAAATGTATGTCGAAGATCATGATACATTTTGGTATTCCCAGGATGGATTGTAAACGGGGTGTTGTGTGCCTCCATCATGATTCTATGCTTCAAGTCAGAATCGTTAGGAACGCAAAGTGTTCTTGTTCGAAAGAACTGAGTAACTGAGCAAGCTTCCTCATTTTTTTTAGATCGTAGGGTTCAGCATTGAGTGTTCTTGTGCATTTTTTTAGTACTTGCTTGCTTCTCTCATGTGTCTGTATTCTATATATATGAGATCTTTAAAATCTATCCGTTGAAGTCATCTGATGAAGCATTAAATGCGTTTGATATTTTTGAGCTTTGATGGAGACATTTCTGCACATCTTCTGAATTGCATTCTGGCCCACTGACACGACATACTGTTTTCCCACCTAACACCTGAAAAGATGTTTTCCTCTGCCTAATGGTCCTTTTCTTATCTTTTTGAATACGTCTCTTTTGATTAATACTAAGGATATCTTTTGTACCGTTGGGACTAGTGAGAGCTTCAACGTTCAAAACCCATTCCGTATTGGTTGGAATTTATCTTCAAATAAAAGGTAGGGCTTGATGTTTCTGACACAAGGCAGATGACACTCTACTATCCATATCGTAGTGTCTTGTCATATTGGTACTTGTTCTTAAGAGATCACTACGATTTCTCACAAGGATGTGCACACTATGATCTTTTAACACAACGATCATCACTTGCTCCTCTTGTAGACTCAACGTTTTCGAGAGCACACTACGATCTCTGAGTTGGCTTCGGCAAATGTTTGGACCACTCTACGATATACTGGAGAGGCCCTTCAAGGAAGATACACTACGATCATCTCAACACTACGATCCTACCTTAGATTTTGCATTCTGTTGATCAGCCGGATAGACTACGATTATCTTCAAAGCCTATCTATTTCTTTCTAGCCCTAGATCAACATATTTGATCTCTTTATCTATACACGTGAACATTAAAGGCTAAGATCAACCTAACAATTTTGATCTATCACTAAGTCCTTGTACATATATTCCTTGAAGGACTTTACACATAATCATGAGTATTTTCATTAAACATCAAATCACAATATGCATTCTTCCAACATATTGAGTTCAGGATAAATTAACTTATAAATCTTTAAAATTTATTCTTGAACTTGTTTTATTGAATTATTATGTCATTGTCATCATCCTCATGCTTATATTGTGATGAAAGTAATCTTTGGCTTACGTGCATAGATGGATTTGGTATGATTATGACCAGGGATTATTCGGTATAATCATGACCTGTAATGTTATAAATGATGTGGTAAAAGTCCTCAGTAGCTTGTATTGATGGACAGTTTTTGGTATGATTATGATCAGGGATTATTCGGTATAGTCATGACCGTTGATAATTTAATGAATATCCTTGGCCCGTAAAGCAGGGATGACTCGATGATGTGGTTTATTTATTAAGCTGAGTCTCAGTGATAAAAATTGATGAACACATTTTAAATCATAGAAGATAGTAGATATCATGCTCTACTTGACTTTTCTAATGGATTGCTTATTCCGCTGCAGTTAAACTTGATGTCTATTGTATTTTATCAGTTTGACATTGTTGAAGACTAATGATAAGTTATTCTGCATTATCTTAGTCATAATATTTCTTACTGGGTTAGTTGAGCTCACCCCTTTCTTTCACTGTTCTTTTCAGGAAATGAGAACGTAGCCGGGACTAGTAGGGGAACGGAGTGACGGTCCAGATGATAGTATTAGTAGTCCTCACTATTCTGTTAAATAGTGTGACAATAAATGTATTGATGACTCCTTTGAGTGTGAATATTGTCTAGATGACAATATTCTTATTAAAACTCTCAATTTATGTTTTATCGTATTTTACACGACTGTTGTATAATTAGTTTGTATTTGTATTCAGTACCTTGTATCTGACGACTCAAGATGGGTGATGTGTACCTATTTTGGGAGCGTCACAAATATATTTTATATTTAAGCCTGCTACGTCATCACATTTTAATCCCGTTTGTCTTCTGTTAACGGCAGGGGCACGGACGACCCAAAAAATGTAACATTAAGGGTACTTTTGAAAAAAAAATTAGTTTAGAGTGCAAGTGGAACATCAAAATAAACATCAGGGATATTTTTGATCATTTGCCCTATAATATGTGTGTGTGTGACGGTCCGTTAGCTTTCTAATTGGAAAAGTCTTGGCAGACATGAATTTGGAACCGGAAAATTGGACAGTTTTTAATTTAATTTTTTTTGTTTGTGACTATCAAAAAATGTATTGCATTTATTCTAACATGAATTTTTATAAAACATATTGTTTTAGGTGTAATTTAATGTTTTAATTTCCACTGGTTCTACTTATTTTGGCAATTTTTAGTAGACCCCGCGGCCTTATTAATTCTATTGGCTCGAATTCACAAAAAATTGTCTTCTTCTTCTTATACCCCCATGACCCCATGTTAAGCCCAGCCGATTCACAGTTCTTCTTCTTCCTTCTGCTATTACGTTTGGCTGAGTGTGTAAGATCAACCAAAAATATTTATATTTAAATTAAAATGTTTTGTGAGGATGTGTGGTACAATTTATCTCATGTTATAATCTAAATTCAAATGATAGTATTTATAAAATCAAAATTACTAATACTAAATATTTATGTTATTTTTTGTTTGATAAAAATTGTACATTTTCAATATTATTTATGTAAAATAATTGAATTAGTTGTCCTTGCACTTATTTATGTAAAACAATTCAATTATAATTTTCTCACAAATATAATTTTGCGTTCAATTAGTTCATTCATAAAAAAGAAATTAATATATTAGACAACTAATAAATTAAATAATATCCTATAAATGTATTGATTTTTTTAACAATTTTATAAAATAAAGTATAATATATTAAAGTATTATTAAGCCTACGAAAAAAAATAATTATTCCCTCTTATCTCATACATTCGTATTTATTGATATTTAATATAGAATAAATAGATTAGATTGTAGTATATATCAATACTTTAGTTAAAAATTAAAATATATGGTAGTTTATTTATTAAAAATTCCGGAAGGCCAAACGAGATTTAATTGAAAAAGAATTAAGCAAAGGGCCGAGCTGATTAGCTGAAGCTAGTTAATTAGCCAAGGGTAAGTCTGTCATAACACGTAGAATGGTGAACATTTCAGTGTCGTCAGCCTACGAGTGTGTTCTTCTTATATTCGCGTCGTATCCCCCTGATGAAAGAATGAGAGAGAGAGAGAGGGGGAGAGAGAGAGAGTAGTGGCAAAAAAACGCCATGAAAAACTGCGAATTGAGGGCAGGTGGAAGAGTAGAGTAGAGTAGAGTTGAGTAGTGGTTTCATCAAAACCTCTGATTCCTCACGCACAAGCCTCCTCTTTAAGTTCTCACCTAACAACCCTTTTCTGTCTCACTTTTCCTTTTTTTTTCTCTCTCTCAACTTAATTTTCTGCAATTTCATGGGAGTTTTTTAGTATTGCAAAAAGAAAAACAGGGGAGGAACAAAGAGAAAAAAGAAAACCCCACTAGGAATTTGTAGCCCTTTTGTTTTTCTTGTTTTCAAGTTCTTTTAATTTATGGGTTTTGTTTGTATGTTAGGGATATCAGACTTTTGAAATTTGAAGGATTTAAATCGTTTTTGCTCTTATTATGATAGTACTACCATTGTAGGGGGGAGAGAAAAGAACAAAAGAGTGCGGAAAATTTGGCAGCTTTTGTGTATTTGTTGGTTTTTATTAATCCGTTGTAATATATACATACATATATATATATATTGGTATTAATTGTTAATGTATGTCGTAACTGAGAAGAGAGGGATTTTAGCTAGCTGATGAAAAAATAGAGTGAACTAAAAAATAAAGAAGCGAGAAAATCGGGGAAAAAGTGGGGTATGGATATGGGGCTCAAAGAAGTGCTGTAGAAGAGAGAGAGAGAGAGAGAGGAGAGTTCGTGGTGTATGTTGTTGAGCATTGTGGGAATCTTAAAAATGGTGCCTTCGATTTTGGTACAATGCCTCTAGTCTAGTATTTTCTGATAAATAGGACCCAAACAGATTACAACTTTTCTTCTATATCTCGGAGCTTAAAGCTGGTCTTGCTTGCTAATTGCAACCCATGGCGGTTTCTGACTGAAATCCCATATCATTTCAGGTGTGCGCTCTCTCTCTCTCTCGCTCTCTAGCTATCTGTCTCTCTCTCTATATATATATTAAGTGCAACTTAAAGATTGCAATGATTAAACATTTGGAATAGGGATTATGCTGAGGAAAAGATCCAGAGCAACCACAAGTAAGCAAGTTCTAATGGCAGATTATGGTTCTGTATCATCTCCTACAGATAATAAATTTAGAAGATCTTCTTCATCAATCTTCAGTTCTCCTAGGTTGTTCACTGGCTTTAACTCAAAGGGTTTAAATGACGCATATTCTATGATGAGTCCAACTTCGATTCTTGATAGCAAACCCTTTTCTGCTTTGAAAACTCCCTTTTGGTCTGATAGTCATAGTAACACCCCAAAAGCCCCAAAACCTGAAAATAGAACAGTCCATTGGGATAAATTGGATTCAAGAGGGGTTGGTCTTGGCCTAGTTGATGCTCTCACTGATGAAATATCTGACCCAAAATTATCGAAACCCGAAAGCCGAATGGTTTTGTTTGGATCACAGTTAAAGATTCAAATCCCTCCACTCCTTCTATCTGGTCTTTCCGCTGCTGCTGATTCTCCAATGTCTCCTGGGGATTTTGGTATCAAAATTAGGAATTCCCAATTGGGTTCTTTCTCCCCTCTATCATCTCCATCAAACAAATCACCTTTTAGCTCTTCGAATTCTGGCCTTGAGAACTCAAATTCTTCAAGAATTTTCTCTGCTGGTGAAATGGAGCTTTCAGAGAACTATACTTGTGTGATTACCCATGGCCCGAATCCGAAGACCACTCATATATTTGATGATTGCATTATTGAGAGCTGTTGTGGTGTTGTTGGGTTTGGGTTCTCTGCATCATCAAAGAAAGAGAATGGTTTTGCCATTGATCAATCATTGAGCTATCCCTCTGAGAGCTTTTTAAGTTTCTGTTACAATTGCAAGAAGAATCTTGGCCAAGGAAAAGACATTTACATGTATAGGTTAGTTTCAACTGCCTCTATATTATTTGACTTTCCTAAATTTAGATACATGATATATGGTAAAATAAATTCGATCAATAAAACATCCATTAGTCAAAATATTAATTCTACACTGCTATATTAGAATAATCGCGCCAATATAAGTGATTTCAACTCTCATCGAGCTTTGGTTATTGGTTTTGGATTAGTATTGGTTCTCTTTCTTGATCACTAAACTTTTGGTTTATCTTGTATTGTTGTTCTTTCAGGGGTGATAAAGCCTTTTGCAGCAGTGAATGTCGCTTCAAGGAGATCATGTCAGAGGAAGGAATTGAAAAGTCTGATGATATTTACGGGACTTAATCATAATGTTCTTCTCTCCAATAAGCTTCATTAGGTGATATCAATATCATCAATTTTCTACATATGCATGTGCTGGTATTTAAGCTATCAATCAAGCCATGTTTGACGAATACATCTGAAAACAGATCATTATTGGAATTGGTAGTTGTATATTGTTGATATTTTGATCTGTTCAAGTGTTTTATCTCCGTTTGATCTCTTGCTTTGACTGTATAATAGTCTCCAAGTAGAGGGACTGAAAGGCTGAGTTGTAATTTGTAATTTTGATTTTAGTTCAAAGTGGTAATTAGATGATTGATAGTCAGTTTGTTTTACAATTTTTGGCTATAAAGTTGGTGTTGATGATGATGTTAACTCAACCTTTCATTATTTTGTACGTTTTATACTACTAATCATCTTATATTTTATAACTAAGCAGATTTCAAAAGACCAATGACCTCAATTGAGTACATTCTTTAGTTTCTTTAATGTGTCCACTTGCCCAATTTTTTCAGCCCTTGCTATCTAGATTGGAGTAAACTAATCAGCAAACTTTATTAGTTTATAGCACTGTCTGATGCAAGACATTTTAAGGGAATAATTCAATATACTGCAACATAATCAAAGTGGAACATTTTTTTGGGACAACTAAATATGCTTTAACTTCAACTATTGCCAAGTATCATGTCCCGCGGAAGGCTCTAGTGGTTTATTTTAGGAAGGTCCTAGAATACTCCAAGATAATTGTAGAATATTAATTACGCTTGTACCTAGAACTTTCTAGGAAATTATTTGTAATAGTAGGTAGGTTTATTGGTACTTTTTTACCCTACCGAATCGTTTCGGATTGGATTGGACCGGTTATCGAATTTACTTAAAATTGGATATCGATATCGGTTGAACCAATATACCAAATCCGATAGCCGGTCCGAGTTTTATCTATTTTTTTACTGGTTGTCACCAATGAGCAAAAGGTGGTTTCTTTATTTATGAAAAAAAAAACAGAGGTTCTTGAGCTTAAAATACTAAAACATTTAAAAAGGAAAAAATTATCCAAGCCTTCCAAGCCTAACAATAATTACAAGAAGCAGATTTTAAACAAATGATGTATGAATAAATCAAAGAGAATACACAAAAATTCAAGCCTTCCAAAATACAAACAAACTACGTGTAGTGATATGTCGGCTGATAATTTTTTCCCACAACTTATCAGCTGACATATCCCTGCGAAACTCCATCCCAAAAGTGGCTACAGGTAAAGATTTAATACAAACAAACCCCAAAATTCGATATTTATAACTACTATACAACTCATAAAGATGTGAACTTTTACAACAAAATAGAATTCAAAGAAAATATAATTACTATATAAAGATACGATTTTGGGAAATGGGAAGGAATGATAAAGTACCAACAGGTCCAACGCGCAAGCAGAAGTGCAGAACCAGTAACGATCATCAGGGCAAAATGGGTCGTCGGAAATTGTGAAGTCTTCGAATTTGGGTGCCTCTATCTTCTTCTCATAGAACTCCTCATCTTCTTCTTTTTCTTCTTCGTTGTACAAGCTGTTCAGTCTGATACATATCGGACATACAAAATGACTTCTCGAACCCGGCATATATCAGTTATTTGTATTAATGTCGAACCGGTTTCGTTTTGTACCGAACCGGTATTGAATGCCCACCCCTAATAGTAGAATTCTTATAAATAGGAGGTTACCTCATTTGGCCAAACTATCGAATGGAATGGAATCCAATCCAAGGCCATCCTAGCAAAAGCATTCTCCTAAGTATCCTTGTGTAAAACTTTCTTGTGTAATAAAGCATTTTTTTCTTTAAAGTGCTCTCATGTTCCTTTCCAAGCTTACTTACTAGTTCTTGTGGTGTTTACTTGGTAAGAAGTTTACTTGACAATTTTCTAGGGAGACCACTGTCTAAGGCCGCACGGTGGAGCTTAGAATTATCTAAGGCCGTGACACAAGGCTCTGCTTGTTTTGTTTGTGTCAAGTGTTAAAACTTTCAAATAACTCCTAATTCAATTCCTTACATAAATCTTGAATGAGGATTGGATTTACCAACCATTCATTGGTCTCGTGGTAAGTGAGTCGTTTACCTTGCTCAAAGTTTAGGTTTGATCCTCACTCAAGATGGATGGTTGATGGACAACTCTGCAGACTACACGTTACTCACGGAGAATCCTCGATAGTAGTACCTTCAAATATATATGATTGTTGTAGGCACAATGTGCCCTACCGGAATACTTTACCTACCTCTCATTTTATGTAAGAAAAACAAGAATGAGGATTGGATTTTGAACCATCTCATGGGTTTTGGAATCAATGTGACAAATGTAATTTCATTCCAACTTCACGAGTTCATGTGCAGAAGCATTTTGAAGTTCGGTCCTTTGAACCCCCAAAGCCGTCAGAACTTATCCTATTTATGTGTAAACGTGCTGCAGATGATGAGACTAGTATGGGGACCCTGCCTAGTGCAACCCACAACAACTAACTATTTAAGATAAGCTAACAAAGTCGGGACCATTGAATAAGGTTCCACTCTAGAGGACGGACTCCTTAAACCCATATGTGAAGGGCTCCTTTGATACATATGTTGGCAGTATTCTATTCTCTAACATTTGGAGCATACAATGTGGCTTTAAAACTACAATCAAATTAAAGCTTATTCAGTGGAGCTACTGATCATTCAAAAGTGACCCCTAATGAACAATGTAGCAGATTTTGTATGCTTAAGAGTCTGTGTTGCAAGAAAGCGAGAGACCGGTCGGTCAATACCATTAAGGATTTCATAACCAAAATCCAATCTTTGTTTAGAAACTATAGTATTTTGTATGTACAATATACTGCTCAATTTTTTCCAATCTTAGGAGTCTGTGTATGTTCTTCCTTCCAATTTTTTCCGAAAGAAGAAGTTTAAAAATAAAAGAACTTTCCCTTTCCACTCAAAATAAAACTCACAAACAGGGGCTTAATTAAGAGCCCACCACCTGGTTAGAGATCTTCAATTACTCAACAGCCAAATGCAGATTTTATTTCATCACACAGATTTTTCACTTCTACTGGTTCATCTACTCTGCCTTCTCTACATATATAATGCTGCTGCCTTAGCTTCATAAATATAAAACTCTATGATCATGCATTTCTTTGTTAGCAAATATTATCTTGAGGGTAAATAGTTTGCAGATGGCATGATAACCATAATAGTAAGCGAGTACTCAATATGCCATGGACGTCACTCAGGAAAAAGCTAACTAGAATTTGCGCCTCGTTAATTTGAGATAAGGATATAACATAGTACAAACTTATTCAACAACATTACATGCTTTTTATTCTATCAACTTAACATGCTTTTTATTCTATCCCTTACAAGATTAAAGATTTGATCCATGTAGAGCACTGGTTTGGTTAGGATAGGATACGAAAGAAAGAGGAGGAGGTACCACTAGACTGATATTAGTTTTTAAAACGACTACTACCTAGAGTTATAGTTCATTGATATCAGATTCGTATTTTGGAATGAAATAAAAAAAATTATACAGAAATGTGTGCTTTAGATTGCTAGAAAGAATCAAATTAAATATAGTTAGAAAATGTGTTACCTTTCGACTTTCTCTAGGGAGAATCTGAATCTCAGTGACAAATTATTATGGATACTGCAGCTACAGCTACTGCACCAACATGTGCAGCAGCACATTATTCACAACCAAGTCCACATGATACTAAAGGCCTGAAGCTTTCCATGATAAAATATCTCAGCATTGTGACTACAACTACAAAGAATGAAAGGACAGATAATAGGAGTGTGAACACATCTAGTCCTTATGATGGAGCAGAGAAGTATCGGAATAGTGCTAATCACTTGATAGTGACAGCAAGCTAATTTATATACTATAGTTAGATTAGAATTAACTAGAGTTAGTAGTGAGGTTAGCTTATCTTTCAAGCAATGTTCTTAGTATAAATAGTTTTGATGTGTATGATTTTGACTTACTGTTTTTGTAATAATTTTCTGATGAAAATGTGAATATTTTTCTCTCCACATTTCATTGCTACTGTGATCTGTTATTCCTTAGTTTTCATGGTATCAGAGCTATAGCTCGTGTGGAGCATCTATTTTTCCTTTTTTCTTTTATCAGTTTTTGCTCATCCACTCTACAATTTTAGATCATTTTAAAGATCCTTGGATTTCTATCATAAAAATTCAACTCATTCGATTGATTCAATCTGATTCTATTCGAATATTTTTTTTATTACTTGAAGAAGTTAATCATTGCTTCCGCATCAAACACAAACACACATGAAGAATCAGAACAGAGCATAGATGATTCTCGTGCGTTTGAGTCTAACTCACATCCATTATTTCTACACAATAATGATCATCCAAGTATGATTTTAATCTCAAAGAAACTCAATAGAGCAGAGAATTTTGCTACTTGAAAAAGATTAATTAAAATTGCTTTATCTGCTAAGAATAAGATGACAATTACTGATGGAACATATCCTACACCTACTGAGACTTCAATCTTGTATAATCAATGGATGCGTGTGAATGATATGATAATAAGCTGGAAAATGAATATTGTTAGTGATGAAATCAGTGATAGTATGAAATTTGTTGAAAATGTCTTCTCAGTATGGAATGATTTAAATGAAAGATTTTCAAGCATTGATGGACATCGGATTTATGAACTTCAAAAGGACATAAGCACTTTATGGCAAGAAAATCTATCAGTTGATATATATTATCACAAACTAAAAGGATTTTGGGATGAACATGCTGCTCTTGAAGTAGTTTCTAAATTTACATGTGGTGCATCTAAAGCACAAGATGAACAGGAGCAAAGGACGAAATTAATGCAGTTCTTAATGGGACTACATGATAGTTTTGCAACCGCAAGGGGTCAAATCCTCATGATGAGTCCTTTACCTACAGTGACTCATTCATATTCTTTGATCAAACAAGATGAAAAACAAAGGCAAGACTATCAGACTGGAAATACAAATTCTAATGTCATGGCCTTTGCCTCTAGTACTGGTTTTCAAACTGGTTCGACTACTGGTTTTCAAAACAGAAAAAAGATTTATTAATACTCAGTATAATTCTCAGTAAAAACCTCAGGTTTCTAAGAAAGGCATGGAATGTAGTTATTGTCATGGCAAGAATCACATTAGAGAGACTTGTTTCAAACTTAATAGTTATCCTAAAGGACATCATTTACACAATAAAGCTAAGACTCAATTACCTGGACCTGGTAACACATCTGGAATGACTAAGAAAGGTAATTTCACTCAAGGTACTGGTAATTTTTCTCAAAAGAGTTATGTTTATGCTGGACCAAAGGCAATGCAAGCTCAGTCTGAGGAAATTCAAAGTCCTTCTGAGAATGATGGCGGATTTGAGCATCTTGAAGCAGAGTTTGATCATATACTGAACATCATTGACAAAGGAAAATTCAAAGATTTTTCTATACCTGATGATCATCTAGCATGTATTGTTTTTCATTACATACTCATTCAGTTAGCCCTGTTATTCAGTGAATCATTGACAGTGGAGCAACATATCATATGTGTTGTGATATTTCTTTGTTTACCTCCATCATGCCTATTACCCCTATTCAAGTGGTGCTTCCTAATGGATCATGTATCTCAGTTACCCAATCTGATTCAGTCTGGATTAATCCTAAGCTATCCTTACACAATGTCTTATGCATTCCTACTTTCCATTATAATCTTTTGTCTATCAACAAGCTCACACATGATACTAATTATTCTGTGAAATTTTTTATACATGGTTGTGAGTTTCAGGACCTATACCAGATGAACATACTTGTAACTGGTGAGTGCAAGAATAACTTATATTACTTAGACATACCTTCTAATAAAAGCAAGGTTATTTGCATTGTTGTTGGTACTACTTATAATTCCCTTTGGCATCAACGATTAGGTCACACTTCATATAAAGTTCTAGGCAAAATACCTCTTGTATCAGACAATTTGTCTAACAAATGTAACACTCCTTGTTTGATATGTCCTTTAGCCAAACAAACAAAAGTTCCATTTTCTGTTAGCAATTCTAGAGCTGGTAGTTTATTTGAACTTGTGCACTGTGACCTATGGGGGCCTTATAGGCTCACTACTGTTAATGGATGCAAGTACTTTCTTACACTTGTTGATGATTATTCTAGAGCAACTTGGACTTTTCTTTTGACTACCAAACATGTTTGCTCTACTCTTCAAGATTTTATTTTGTATACTCAAAATCATTTTGGTATAACAATTAAAAATTTGAGATCTGATAATGGTACAAAATTTATGTGGAAAGAAGTCAAACTGTTACTTTCTCGTTTTGGTATTGCTCATCAAAGTTCTTGTACTCATACTCCTCAGCAAAATGGAAGGGTTGAAAGGAAGCATAGGCAAAAGGTACTTGAAATTTCTAGAGCCTTACGATTTCAAAGTTCTACTCCTAAACATTTTTGGGGATATTGCTTATTGACTGCTATATATATTATCAGCAGGTTACCAACTTCTATTTTATAATTTCAAACACCTTATGAGTTGTTGTTTAACAAGCCTCCAGAGTATCACCATTTGAAAGTATTTGGATGTTTGTGTTTTGCTTAAGTCCATCATCTTGATAAATTAGATCCTAGAGCTATTACTGCAGTTTTCATTGGCTATCCACATAATCAAAAAGGATACAAATTGTATTCTTTGCAAGACAAGACTATATTTGTTACAAGACATGTTTTGTTCCATGAACACATTTTTCCTTTCAAATCTGACTTCAATCCAGATTTCAACCTTATCTCTACTTCTTTGAACGATCCTTATTGGCATTCCACTGTCAATCCTTATATCAGTTCTTCATCCCCCATTCTCAGTTCTTCAATCTCACCTATATCTTCTGCACCACACCAACACAATGATGATTCTCCACACCAACACAATGCCCCACTTATTCCACTAAGAACATCATTGAGACAGAAAACTACTCCCTTGTTGATGCAAGATTATTATGTTTCTGGAATTCCAAGTGTGAATACCATCACTGTTTCTAATGCACCTGACAAGTATGCATTATCTCATTATCTTACCTATGATAAGTTGTCATCTCATCATCAATCTTTTATGGCATCTATTTCTGCCCAAACAGAACCAATGTTTTATCATCAAGCTATGCATAATCCCAAATGGATTGAGGCTATGCATAAAGAATTAAAAGCTCTTGAAGACAATAAAACTTGGATAGTTCAATCTTTACCTCCTGAGAAGAAATCCATTGGATGTAAATGGGTTTATAAAATTAAACACTATGTAGATGGCACAATTAAAAAATACAAGGCACGGTTAGTTGATAAAGGTTTTACTCAATCTGAAGGAGTTGATTATCATGAGAATTTTGCACCAGTCGCAAAAATGGTAACTGTTCGAACTCTTTTGGCATTAGCCAAAGCTAAACAATGGCCTGTGCATCAACTTGATGTTAACAATGAAATTTTACATGGTGATTTAGATGAAGAAGTTTATATGGACTTACCACAGGGTTATACACCTATTTTTCCTTCTACATCAACTTCTCGACCTGTTTATAAATTGCTCAAATCCTTGTATGGACTTAAACAGGCTTCTCGAAAATGGTTTGAGAAACTGACTGCAGCACTACTCCAATTGGGATATACACAATCACATGCGGATTATTCATTGTTCACCATTACTACTACAGATTCTTTTACTACTGTTCTAGTATATGTTGATGACATCTTGGTTTGTGAAAACAATGAAGATCATATTACTCAATTGAAAGTTTTTCTAGACACTCAATTTAGTATAAAGGATCTTGGTTTGATATCCTATTATTTAGGTATTGAGGTATTTCGCACTTCTGATGGAATGTCTCTTAGTTAGAAGAAATATGCTCTGGATCTTGTCACAAATGCTGGTCTTTTGGCTAGTAAGCCTTTGAGTATTCTCATGGATACTAACAAACGCCTCCAAGCTGATGATGGTCTTTTATTATCTGCTAGTGATGCTTCTTTATACAGACGTTTGATAGGCAAACTTATGTATTTAACCATCGTTTGATCTCTCATTTACTGCTCACTATCTTAGTCAGTTTGTTTCTGCCCCACGAGAGCCTCATTTCAAAGCTCTTCTCAGAGTTCTTCGATATATTAACTTTATTATTGGCCACAGTTTATGGTTTTCTGCTACAAACTCCTTTGAATTAGTTGGCTATAGAGATAGTGATTGGGGTACTTGTAAGCAATCCAGACGGTCAATTACTGGGTATTGTTTTCTTCTTGGTTCTTCTCATATTTCTTGGCAAGCTAAGAAGCAAACAGTGGTCTCTCGTTCCTCTGCTGAAGCAGAATATCAATCTTTAGCTATGACCACTTGTGAACTATTGTAGCTTCATGGATTATTAACTGATTTACAGGTTCTAGTTTCTAAGTCTACAGTTATTCATGTTGACAATAGTGCTGCTATTAATATTGCATCTAATCCTGTTCAACATGCTCGTACCAAACATATTGAGCTAGATTGTCACTTTTTGCGTGATAAGGTTCTTGAAGGTGTCATTCAACCTGTCTATATTTCTACAACGGCTCAATTGGCATATATTTTCACTAAACCTTTGGCTCGCTATTCTCACTGAAATATTCTTTTCAAGTTGAACCTCTGCAATCCTTGCACACCTTCAACTTGTGGGGGGAATATTATGGATATTGCAGCTACAACAGCTACAGCTACTGCACCAACATGTGCAGCAGCACATTATTCACAACCAAGTCCACATGATACTAAAGGCCTGAAGCTTTCCATGATAAAATGTCTCAGCATTGTGACTACAACTACAAAGAATGAAAGGACATATAATAATAGTGTGAACACATCTAGTCCTTATGATGGAGCAGAGAAGCACCGGAATAGTGCTGATCACTTAATACTGATAGCAAGTTAATTTATATACTATAGTTAGATTAGAATTAACTAGAGTTATTAGTGAAGTTAGCTTATCTTTCAAGCAATGTTCTTAGTATAAATAGTTTTGGTGTGTATGATTTTGACTTACTGTTTTTGTAATAATTTTCTGACGAAAATGAGAATATTTTTCTCTCCACATTTCATTGCTACTGTGATCTGTTATTCCTTAGTTTTCACAAATAATCATAATTTAAAAAATAAGACATAAAATCGCTTGCATACGATACATACATATTTTGATGACCAACGTATAAAACATATATACGAGTTGTATGTGAGCGATTTTAAGTGAATCAGTGTAATTTAAATCCTAGACGGATAAAAATTACTCCCTCCGTCCCAAATTATCTGCTGTTTTAGCAAAAAAAAATTGTCCCACAATATCTGCTTTTTTAAGATTTCAATGCATTTTTTCCATTTGTTTTCCAAATTTGCCCCTTTATCTTAATTGTTGATAATCATTACTCTCATTAATGTCTCTCCTCTTTTTTAAACATCCACATTCATGCCTCTCTCTCTCTTTAATTAATAATTGTTTCTCTCTATCTCTCTCTTCAATTAATATGTTGCTTTCTCTCTCTCTTCAATGTTTCTCTTTCTTTCCAATTAATTAGTTGCTTTTTCTTTCTCTTCAATTAATAAAAAAGTCAGCACAAAGGGTATTTTAGTATTTTTATCATACATATTGGTATCTGTGTGAAACTCTAGAACAACAGATAATTTGGGACGGAGGGAGTATATTAAAGCTTGGCAAGGATTGTTCAGGATAATTTCGACATTTAAGAAAGCTATCTCCTTTAAAAATTGCTGGAGGTACGCCTTGGAAAAACAATTACTTAAATAATGGCAACAAGGACCTCACTTTCTATCTCAATTCTACCCTCGCAAAACTCAATTTTGTCTTTCTTCTCCCTCTCTCCTATCCTCTCCCAGATCCGACGGAGACATATCAGGCTCGTCGCCGGCGCCCGCAGAACAAACCGACGGAAGAAATCACCTCGGAGGCCGCCGGAAAACGACATGTCCGTCAGTATTTCCATTCCGGCGCCGTCCTATCGACGGGATTCGGAAGATGAACCCTTTCTAGATTCTAGAAATCGTAAGATTCCTATACAATTAATACATCAGCTTTACATTTATAATGGAGAACTTGGATGTGTATATGTCTATATTTGTTGTAAATATTGTTATTATTTCTGGACTTCAAATTTCTAATGGCCAACATGTATCTATAATTTATATATTCCAAATAACACAGGCAATTGGGAAGTAGGATGAGGAATTAAAAGTAAAGAAAATAGTCCAACCCAAGCTATAATTATTGGAAGCATAAAGTTTAAATAGTTAGAAGAAAGGTTGAAAATCCATTTACTAAAGATTAGAAACGGGCAAGAATGGAAACTAAGCAAGTGTTCACAAAGTCTCTGCTTTTGAAGGCTATCTATTAAATGTTAAAGGTCTGGTGGTACTGTAATAAGAAAAAGTATCTAAAGCTTTCGGCTTTTGGTGTTCATGGCCCTGCTGGTCACACCCTACATTCATCCTGGTAGATGTAATAGTAGAACATTCCTTTGAGAGCAATCAGTTGTATGTTACAAACATGCTAAAGGACAAAATTGGGTAATGGCTTTCAACAAAATGTTAAAAGGATGTGTGTATAATATTGTATATGTATCTTTTAGGTTTAGAAGTATAATGTCTCTCTCGCATAATATATTTTTTTCCTGAACCAATTGCAGGAAAAGGTGATTCAAATCATTTAGTGACAGAAAACGTAGAAACAGAGACATGCTCCACCAGTAAAACTGCTCCACACAAGAAAATACATTCTGTCAGTGCTGTTAGATGCTTTGGTGTGGACTTGACCCCAGATAACGTTGCGGTTGCTATGGTGTATTTTGTCCAAGGCGTCTTAGGCCTCTCTAGGCTTGCTGTTAGCTTTTACTTGAAAGATGATCTGCATCTAGATCCTGCAGAGGTATGTCATATTCTGAGAGATTTTAAAGAATGTAGTTTGTGAATGTTCACCTGTACCTCATGTCTGTCTTCCTGTCTTTTTATTCCTCTGTGTTTACCTCGTTGAACATGCAAACCTGCTTTGGATAGTAATACATTCTAATTGATAATTATACTGTTATCTTGCGTTCTTTTTGTGTATGAATTTAAGTTCTTATTTTCCATTCGTTGATTGTCCTGATTAATATAAATGCGCACTGAAGAAGTTATATATGCTTGACTAGACAGCTGTGATATCCGGTTTCTCATCATTACCATGGCTTATCAAGCCTTTGTATGGGTTTATCAGGTGCATATTAATTTTCTATTCATTACTCTCTCTCTTTTCATATTGACCTCAACTCGTAACTCTCTTTAATAATGCTTTTACCATTTTAGTGATTCAGTCCCACTTTTTGGATATCGGCGAAGGTCATACCTGATTTTATCTGGACTTCTTGGAGCCCTTTCATGGAGTTTGATGGCCACCTTTGTTGACGGGAAGTATGGTGCCGCTTTCTCCATACTCATTGGATCTCTTTCTGTTGCCTTCTCAGATGTTGTAAGTATCCACTGTTCTATGATATGTATATATTTATATTCTTTGACTTTGAGATGACACGTATTGTAGTTCTAGTCAGATATGTATACTAAGTTTGTGTTGGATGTTAATTCAAACTCCACCAGATTTTCCGTTTCTAGTTTTCAGCTGTTAGTTATTTTTTGAATAAAATCCTTCTATCTGAATCAGTTTAGTTTTTAAATTTGAACCAGCCTTATCATGTTGTTAGGCACCTTGATTTTAATGTCATTTTGTTGTCATATGAAATGTACCACAGATAAATAAAAAAGTCCAGTTCTTTTCCTTCCTTAAATATTCATTGTTCTGTTATTTCCTTACTGCTGCTGCTGCTGCTGCTGCTGCTGCTGCATTAACAGTTTGATGTTGATATAGTAAATTATGCAAATTGCAATACAGTTTAGTTTAGAATATCAATTTACTAATTATCCTGCAACTATTTATCTCAGTTTTCTGTTTTTAATGTGTGTTTTGTTGCATTATGGATTGTCTTGGACATTAATTTAGGGATAATTTATCAATTGTTTTGTTTTCACTTTTTCAAATTTTGAGTTAAAAAAATGTGTACCAACTTGTATGGGTTTCTGGTCTTTTTTTTATATTTATATATTGTTTATTTTTTCCCAACATTTTGTATATTGGACCTAAATTTGTACATAAATAAAGTTGTTTTGGTGATGTTTTCACAGCAGTGATAATGCATTTACCATATCTTAGGTTTCCAATGTTGGGGCCATTGAACCTAGTTACGTGAAGGATTTTCAAATTTCACTGTACTTTTTTGGATCTTATATCTCCTAGTTATGTAGTTAATATGCAATAAGCCGTGTCTTTACACCTAACAGACCAGAATCTGTCTCTCCCTCTCTACTTCGGGAGCAAAATAACAGTGGTTACAAGTGTTTCCTCACTTATCGGAGGTTTCCCTGCTGTTGAACTTTGGCTCTTTGTCATGGTTCCTTGCTTATATTTTTTGTAAACCAATGAGAGTTCAGTGAGTTGACTTGTAGCTTTTCCACTAGAGTGATGAATTTGTAAAAATGGCTTCAGTTTAGTGACCATAAATACATTTGACCTGTTTATTAGAAGACAAAATATAACAAAAACAATGTTATATGCAAGTCTTTTCTTTTTTTGTTGAATTTTTTTTCTTCCTTTCAAAAGAAAAAGCACATAATGTCGCCAAAAAGCCAACATAGTCAATGAAAGTTGCTTACCATTTATGTGATATAAGAAGCGTAACCTAAATTTTCTTTGGAATATTACCTATAAAACGGAATTTAAAGTTCATAAAGTTGGGACTTTTTTTAAGTACAAGTTAGATATAGAAAGTATGTTATGATACAATGTGTGGTGATGGTATTTGGTCCTTAGATGTTTACTAAGTGCGCAAGAACGAAATAGATGGGAGTTGCTTAGTTGGGGGATGTAAAATAACATTTCTCCATTATTAGGAGGAGAGGAGAGAGACTTCATGGATTCCTTGCATTCATCCTAACCTACACCAGTAGAGTCAAAGACTCGTGTGTGCATACATGATCCACGTATGCCATGAATGCTTGTTATATGTCTCTATGTGACGGTATATGATCTCTTATACTTGTATAAATACATGGACCAGCTAGGATTGTAAACTAATGGTTTCAGCAAGATTACCTTTTTCTCAAATACAAATAATACTGATATCAACAATTTGTCTCTAATTTAAAATTTAAGCCTATAATGAAAAGTGCACTTATTCTTTTGTGCCCTCTGTAGTGTTGTAGTTTTTCTTTACTTGTGATTCATTTGTAAAATTTTCTGATGAAAACTGAATCATGGTTATATATAAGACGTAGATTCTATGGTAGTTTTATTTTACTTGTGTTCATTTCTATGGAAAATTAATCATGGTATAGGTCGTAGATTCTATGGTTGTAGAGAGGGCTCGTGGTGAGTCACAAAGCATGTCAGGATCTCTCCAGTCATTATGTTGGGGTTCTTCAGCTTTTGGTGGGATCGTGAGTGCCTACTTTAGTGGGTCGCTGGTGGATGCTTATGGTGTCAGGTACGTTAGGTGATTTTCTTTGACTTTAATTTCTTAGAACTGCTGATCGTTTTGGCCTGCAATTTCTTATGAAATCTTTAGTATTGCAGGTTTGTCTTTGGTGTTACAGCATTACTTCCATTGCTAACATCAGCAGTTGCAGTACTTGTCAAAGAGCAACCCGTGGCTGCCCCAGCAAGGGGACAGAATAAAACTTTGACCAATCCAGGCTTTCTTGCTAGCTCAAAAGACAGCATTGTTCAGTTGTGGGATGCTGTCAGGCAGCGAAACGTATTTCTTCCCACGTTATTTATCTTCCTGTGGCAGGCTACACCACATTCGGAGTCTGCCATGTTTTACTTCAGGTATGTTTCACCCTTGCTTTTGCATATCTTTGCCCTTCACATTCTGCTGCATGACAAATGATGATTTGCTTTCAGCACAAATAAACTTGGCTTCAACCCAGAATTTCTAGGACGTGTTAAGCTTGTGACTTCAGTGGCTTCACTTCTGGGTGTTGGACTATATAATGGTTTCCTGAAAAATGTTCCATTGCGGAAAATATTTCTTGTAACGACTATCTTTGGCACAGTTCTTGGGATGACTCAGGTTTGTGTTATTTTAAGTTTCACCTTTTAGTTGAAAATTATCTTAATTTTCTTGTCAGTGGAACTTACATGTTTTTATAATAGGTTTTTCTCGTTACCGGATTAAATCGCCAGTTTGGTATAAGCGACGAGTGGTTTGCAATTGGGGACTCTATGATTCTAACAGTTCTTGGTCAAGTAATGTATTTCTACACTGTCACTGTTCTGGTTTCTAGTTAGTTGTTTTAGGTACAGCCCCTCTGCCGATTCTGTTGCATGACTAATTAGTGGTTCTATTGCAGGCCTCTTTTATGCCCGTTCTTGTGTTAGCAGCAAGATTATGCCCAGAGGGAATGGAAGCAACACTTTTTGCGACTCTTATGTCTGTATCCAATGGAGGGAGTGTCATTGGGGGTCTGATTGGTGCTGGTCTTACCCAGCTCTTTGGTATCACTAAGGACAGGTTTGACAACTTGGCCCTTCTGATAATTCTATGCAATCTGAGCTCCTTGTTACCTTTACCACTACTTGGTCTCCTTCCTCGTGATGACTCTGATACCAATTCAAAGGAGAGTGATAATATTGAGATAAAGACTAACTGAATAGTGGTTCCTGACGGCAACCGAAGCAAAGTAATATGCATATCCTTGAGCAGTCCTTCTGATAGTGCGAAAGACAGGTTTTTGAACGACCATGGATGAGATAAAAAAGAGGATAAGTAGCATAGAATTTCAGCTATAGCCTTCCAAAATAACTCCATCTTAGAGAGAGTCTCACTGTTGTAAATATCAATCTGACAATTCAAATAATGAAGCTGTTTTGTATTTGATTACACAATGTAATTGTACAAGAGTCTGGTGCTGCCCTATAGGTAGAAAATGTTATGACTAGGTGGTGGGCGTCACTTCTAAAATTACGTACACATTGAAGAAATTGAATACATACAATTTTGGTGTTTTTCTTGTTCCTTTGTTGATAGTTATGTGCTTTATGCTTTCCACACTGTACGTTAATTTGTTGTTGGGAACTTTGTAGCAGGAATATATCTCAAAAAGTAGTGAGATCTGAGTTGGGGACTTAGCATTGAGCCTAGATGTCTGGGACTAAAGTATGGTCCATATAAGAACTAGGGTGTGAGTTTATTAGTGGGTTATGTCATACTCATCAATGAAACTTTGGTCCTGAAATTTAATGACATTAAGCCAATCATCACTTCAAAATTGAAGCCCGGTTTAGTTGTACTTTGTCTTAAAATTTCCATCTGATTTAGTTTATTAGTGTTGGCGTTGGCGTTGGCATTGTATTGTTTGCTGCAGCTAAGATTAGAGGAATAAGTTAAACTTGTTGCAAAGGAAGTGATTTTTGTGAAGTTCTTTAATGAACATAAAAATACCCTCCACCAGAATCATCAAAAATATTGATTTCCTTAAATATAGTCTAATTTTTTATATGAAAACATTTTGTTGCAATAATGGCGGCAAATAGAAGGTGGAGAACGGAGATACATCAACCTCACCTAGTTAGGCTAGAAAATAAATGGAATAAAAAAATAAGTGATCTTATAACCGGTGAAGTGAGGTAAAGCACATTCTTCACATTTCTCATTTATTTGGGATTTATGCATCACTATTGATGAAGTAGCCCTCTCCTTTCCTTATGTGATGAAAGAGCAAAAGGCGATATTACCATGAAATATTCTTTCTCCAATCCGGTTTGCAGACGTGGAAATACTAAAAGAAGCCTCTTTTGAAGTCTTGTTTATTAAGTAATATAGAAATGAAAAATGGTTGTGTATACTGTGGGATCTAATTGCACCCAAGTTGGTTCCTCCTTACTCCCTGTGTGGGGATTTAATGCTTCAAGAAAAAAAATAGAGATTTAATTCCAAATTTTATTTTGTTGCAATAGGCAATTTTGCTTTTCTTAATGATAACTTAATTAGGTTTCATGTGAGGATTTCTTGTCAATCTCAGTTTTTAAAAGTAAGCATACAATACAAACATGAATCAGAAGAAAAACGAAAGAGACTCATCACTTACTGATGCCTACTGAACATCATCTGAATTTCTAAAGACAGATTTGCTTTTGTTTTTTGGATTGTAATGTGCTGTCAGTTTAATTTACATTTCTTGGGTCTGAAATATAATGTTGTATTCTATATCGTCACTTTTTTGATCAAGTTTGAAATGGAAATGGAATTGTTGTTTTCATTGACCCCTTTCTCTCTCCCCCTCTCCCTATCCATGCAAGTAGACTTGTTTCTCTTTATTAAAGTTTGGATAAGTTATTTGGATCCTTCATTGTTTTAGGCAACCAGGCCAACATCCCAAAAGCTGTCATGTGGATATGGGGAAGGGGGGAGATGGAGTTTTAAGTGTCCGTTGGAGATCCTCTCTCTGTGTGTGTGTATATATATATATATATATATATATATATATATATATATATATATATATATATATATGGACTATATGTATATACACAGCTGTGTATTACATAGTAGGGCTATGACAACGGTTTTTTGGGCTATCGCGACGGTTCAGCTGTTGCTATAGCCCAAAATAGCTATGGCGACGGGTGAAACCGTCACAATAGCCCTATTGTGTAATACACAATTGTGTACATATATTTTTCCCTATATATATAATGTACTTATAAAACCTACCCCACATGTTAAAAATGCGAGAAATTTACTACAGTTTAAAGAATAAGCCTAGGCGGACAGTTTTATTGGATTGGATAATTGGACATTTTCAATTTTTTCTTCTACAGGGTTGTACAGACTGTACAACCATGTTCTTGTATATGTATCCAATTATTTAACAACTCTAATATTCTGCTGATTGTTAGGAAAAAAGTACTAATACTCTTCTTCCTTTTAGACTGATGTGTAGAAGGAACATCTTCTGTTCTTGGCTTGGCATAATTGGTGGGAATTATTGGATAGTGTGAACTTGGGACTTCATATACGATATAAAAGCTTAAAACTCACATATATGTATGTATATGAGAAAAGGAATATGTGGCTTGTTATAGCCAAGATTAGCTATAGATACACTCATTGTATAGTGTGTCCTTTTGAGTCTAGTCTGATCTATAGCCAAGCTCTTGGTTGTAGCAAGCCACATATTCCCTTTTTCTTCATATATGTTAAGTTTGGCTCAACTTTCTTGGTGATATAATTAATCAGTGGTTATGATGATAAGAGAAGTGAGCTTTTGGCAATAATTGCAAAAATCTAGCAATGAGTACAACAACTTGTTAATTCTTTTTTACTAATATATTCATTTTGATATGAATATGAATGTTGAAATGAAGGTTTTAGACTATTGGTTGTAGTAGAAGTGAGGGAGTGGTTGTGTGGGGAGAGAGAAGAATCCATGGTTGGAAGGTAAAACAATGGAGTCCATGTGGAATGCCATGTGAAGGACAGACATTGAATATAAACTCTCCAACCCCCATTAAGTTTTTAACTTTAGTTTCTTCTGATAATAGAGTAGAAAAAATAGAACAAGACTCCATGTGAGACTCTAAACAATGGATCTGGAACTAAAACCATCTAGGAATGATTATGCATAAGAAGATTAGAAGCAAAATATTAGATAATAGGATGTGGTTAGCTAAACCCCATTACTAAAAACAGAAGATAATTCCAAAAAAAAAAGAATCTCTAGATGAAGTTTAAAATATTAAGAATTTGCTCAAGTGGCTTACCTATCAAACATTCGGTTTCTAAACACAAGTTATTTCAAATGCAACTGTTTTAACTCAAAAACACAACTTTTAAGTCCCAAACTTACTGTATCATTTTTTATGGCCAATGCACCATAACGAACAAGCCCTTGAAGGGCACCATAACGAAAAGCCCTTGGTGCTTCAAGCGCCTACAATAGCCAAGTCTGTTGCTCTCAATAGCCATACTTGTATATAATTAATTGTAGATTCGATGTCTTTATTTGTTGTGGGATATTTATATTCATCAGTTTGGTAGTTGCACAGTAAAGTTGTTAATCATATGCTTCTATTTCAAGAAAATGGATTAATTTTCTGTTGTGTATGCCTACACTCTGAATTCTGATAACATAAATCAAGAAGTTCAATGAAGTGTCGGGTAAAGTAGATAGTAAAGTATATTAGAAGTGAGGTTTGATTTAGGCGGACAATCCTGTTGTTAATATCACTATTCTGAGGGTAGGGTAGGGTAGGGTAGGGTGGGGGAAATCATTATATATGGCAGCAGAAATGCTACATGAACAGAGAATATTAGTCCATGGTTCTTGCTTGTGACCTCTGGAAGACAGAAACAAGATTAAGGTGTTATTTGATAAAACTAAATAAATTAAGATTTAAATGGTTAGTATATCTTAATAAGTTAAATCATCCGAGTGAAATTGCATATGAACTTAAAAAGTTGTATGATAACTAAAAAGTATAAAACATCTAAATGACTTTTAAATTTAAAAATATGTCAAACTGACTTTTCAAAAATCATTAATGATCTTAAAATTTGGAATGAATGGAGTACAATATTTATAGAGGTTTAATAGATTTAAAGCTTTCATTAAGAGGAGAGTTTTAATGATTTAGATTTATATTTTTCTCTTACCGATTAAGAACAAAAATGTTACGAAACAACTTCACTATTAATTTTACCGAATCGAGTTGTTAAGAGGTATTAAGAGTTAAAAATTGTAATTCCGTGCTGTACAAAATGTAACTTATGGAAATTGAATTTTACCAAGAATTGACTACCCCAAACTACACTAAATACTAACTTGATAAGAGTGGTTTTGCGGCCACTGAAACTGCTTGTTGCCTACTAGACAAGAATTCACATGTTCTGAGGCTAAAGTAGATGAGTACAAAAATTTATTGTATTTGTGGTCAAGAACTTTGTATATGGGATGGCTATAAGCTCAGCAACCCCACACATGCTAGGCCATTCCTTGTCTGGGGGGCCAACTATTTGCAAGCTTGGAGCGAACACTTTCCTTCTCAGGGACGGAGCTATGTGGTATTTGCAGAGGGCCATGGCCCACCCAAGATTTTAAATTTTTTTAACTACAACATATTATGCTTTTTTTTCTGTTGTGATGAACTCTTGACAAAATAATTTTTTTTCAGTTGTGTTGTAGTATATATTATGACATGTACTAATCCTGATGCTTAATAGTAATAGCCCTTTGCAAGGGCAGATAAATATATGCTTTTGTTAGCAATCAAACAGTTGTCATTAACGGTTTGTGTATATCAATGTGTATACATATATTATGTATGCGCAGAAATAAATTGGGGTAGTTAATTGAATTTTTTGTTTTTTGTTTTTGAGTAATGAGAAAATCACATACTATTGAGTCATTTTTCAAGAGAAAACAATCAAATCATGTTTTAGTAAAACGTCGGGTGCAATTCTGACAAAGCTTTGATATGTTCTAAAAGACTTTTTTTGTTATGTTTTGTTGTCTTTGTAAAAGC
The DNA here is from genome assembly GCA_020205505.1 of Panax japonicus. Lineage (NCBI taxonomy): Eukaryota > Viridiplantae > Streptophyta > Magnoliopsida > Apiales > Araliaceae > Panax > Panax japonicus. The sequence goes on from CM035103.1 coordinate 55,485,888, forward strand.
AAATTCTATTCCTACATTATTTTTGTTTTAGTAAAAATATATTTTGTAATGGTAGACGAATATATATTTTTTTGACCCCGAAAAAAAAAATTCTGGCTCCGTCCCGATTTTTTTCTTGAAAGACAACACTAGACTTTGCTATTCTAGACCTCTCATTTTCATGTAGGAAGACAACTTCTTGGTATCCCTGACTAGGGTTTTCCAAATAGGGTATGATTTCTATGAGAACGGTTATGTATTGCGATAAATTTAAATTGAATTACAAATACGAAACTTATCATGTACATAAGATTGATATTCTTTTATGAATTACATTTTACAAATAAGATTATACACCCTCTTATATATATATGTATGTATATATATGTATGTATATATGTATAGAGAGAGAGAGAGAGAGAGAGAGAGGAAAACTAAAATTAATGAGTTCTTTTAGGTGGACATGAAAATTGGATATGAGTATATTTGAATTTAATCTATTTGTATTTTTACCTACTATTGAGGTCAAAATACAAATAAGTAAAATTCAAATACAATCATATCTAATTTTTATGTCCAATTTTCATTTTCACATAGTTTTTGAAAATGAATACCCTTCATAGTACTAGATTTAATGAAAAATCCTAATGATGATGTGTCAAGGGCCTGTTTGGCAAACTTCAAAACCTTACCAGTTGTAAATTAGGCTAGTGTTTGTGTGTGTGTGATTAATTTGGATATATTGTTGGTTCTAGAGTGGTTGGAGTTCAAAAGGGTGTCTGCTTGTATTGATTTCTATGTGAACCAATAACAAATTAATTTTATGAGATTCCCAAACAACTATAATGCCCTAGAATCATAATTGAGTGGCTCATATTTTTATTTTAGTAATAACCCATTCAAGATTACCAAGCTGATTGAATCCTGTACCTACCCCTTTTCATGGACTCCTCCTGCTTTTGCTTGGCTCAATTAATTCAACCCCATTTTTTCCTTTCCTTACTATTTAATTCATATGTTGCCCACAGATATGTAAGTCTGGTGGGGTTATATTTAATGAGAATGTCATTGCTCCCTTTAATTCTTGTCTGGTCTCTTAATGATGGCTCCCTCCCCTCCCTTAATATATACTTTTCCCTCCTTACTTAAAATAAATTATTTTAAAGTTGTACACAAATATTAAAAAAATATTTATATAACATTAATATAATATCAATTGTCTATATTATTCTTGTATTAGAAAAAAATATTATTTATTTAACAAAAAATAGCGAAATAACCAAAGTTATATTTATTACTTGGGGTAATATTAAAAATTAAGCACTTAATGCTTTCTTAAAATTCTCAAACGACTTATATTAAGGAACAAAAATAATTTTCTAAAACGACTTATATTAAGGAAAGGAAGGAGTATCGTTTTAGAGTTGTGTGTAAGTATTAAAAAAATAATTGTATAACATTAAATATAATATCAATTGCCTATATTGTCCTTATATTGAAAAAAACTTGTTATTTATTGAGTTGAAAATAGTGAGAGAACCAAAGTTATATTTAATATTTGGGGTAATATTGAAAACTAAATAATTAAAGTTTAATTAAAATTCTCAAATGACAAATATTAAAAGACAAAAATATTTCTCTAAAACGACATTTAAAAAGTGACGGAGAGAGTATATAGTTGGGCAAAGAGAGCGACAATGAAGCTCAAAAATCTACGTCTGGACAATTAAATCTTCTTCCCGACCACCCATAATATGAATTATTAGTGTCCATCCAATTTGTTTCCTAAGAGTTTAATTTACGATTCTTAGAAACTTGCATTAAATTAAATTAATGTTGCTTATTTAAGATTTGAAGCCTAATTGTTAATTAGGTGTCAAATATATACAATACCATGTGTTTGTGAGAAAATGAGTGGCTTAAATCACATATACTCTTTTTGTTATGTAAAAATTGGTTTAGTTTGACTTTTTCAGTTAAATTAATCTTATTTATAATCAAAATTTATACTACTTTATTTTTAAATATAAGTGGAGAACCTATAACCATGAGAAATTATGTTTAATTTACTATCATATCTAATTTTATAAGTTGGAAAATATAAATAAATATGCTTAATTCCTAATGTTAAAATTGATTAATTTGACCCAAAAAATCAAACTAAGGGGCAAAGTGATTATTAATAGAATGCTATTTAATTTTAAAGCAATATATTTAGTTGATGAAGCAAACTAATAGGTGCCATGCCGGGACTGTCATGCTAATTCAAGTCAACATGAATATGATGAGCAACCAATGCAATATGAAAGCGAAGGTAACCCTAAATATGAAATCTAGACTTTCGAAAACAATTGATTGTCCGATGTTAACACAAGGTCATTATTTTGCGTATGCACATAGAAAAACATAAAATTGGGAAACCTAGGAGCCGTTTTTTAAATTTTGGTAACTCAGGGCGAAAAATTAAAACAATGTCATTTTGAAATATTATCTTTACCAAAAAAAAGTAAAAATAAATAGATAAATAAATAAAAAGTACAAAATATATTCAAAAAAAATGTCTTCTCATGCTTAAAACGTAATAGTTCGACCACAACAAAATATATGAAAAGTTCAACTACAACAAAGTATATGAGAATATATTCATTGAAAGATACTTCTTCTAGTATTTTTAGAGGCTAAATCTTCAATCAAATGTTCAAAATCAAGGTTGTCCAGCATATCGTTCTCGATGCACATGGTTGCAAACCCATTTATTTTAGAAAATTGTTAAATTCACAACAAAAAATGTTATTTCCACAATAAAAGTATTGCTATAGATTCTATAGCGACGATTTTCATTGTCGCTATACATCTATAGCGATACTTTTGTTGTGAAAATAACAAAAAGTGTTATGAATTTTACAATTCCCTTACTTTATTGTGTCATAGTCAACCGCAAATAATTTTTTTAACAATTACAATTTTGAAAAATTGCTAAAATGCCACTATCACAGAAATAGTTGGTAATATCCGGTAAGCAATTGAAATATTAAGAAAACAATCCAAAACTTTTACAAACGCTAGAAATTTTCAATGAGTGACTATTTCTCTTGCCAAAGTCACACACACACATATATATATATATATATATATATATATATATATATATATATATAAATTGGCCCTCTCTGATCGGAGGTCCAGGACGATCGACTTTCTCGTCCGTGCTCAGCAACATTTAATATTTTTTGAACATAAAATGAAAAAAAGTTAAAATGAAAATTTAACATTTTTTTAGACATAAATTAGGTAAAAAGTATCTTAGATTGACCTAAAAAATTATTTTAGGTTGCTTTTGATACAATATAATTTGATCGCCAATTTATTATCTATCTGTATGAATATTTAGACCATGTAAAAATATGAGATTATGTAAAATTTTATTTGATTTAAAGTTGCATTAAACAACTTAATAATAATAGAAGTTATTAAAATATGCGATGTCGAAATACACATTATTTACACTATTATAAATTTTATATTCGAATACCTTAAAGAAAACAAAATTTTATATACTCTTATACTTTTGCATGTTAATTATACTCGGAGTCGTTCCTAAGCACGAGCGGAAAGGTCAATCACTCTAAGCCCGGATAAGAAGGACCCAAATTTATATACATACAGTCTAGTTCTCTAACGAACACGAACAAACGAACATAGGCTATGACGACAGTATTCTAGTATTCCTAGAGCCAAAATCTTTAATCATATATATCTATCTAATAAAATACAAATGATTTTAAATTTTCCGCTCACTCAATAAATCATCTGGGCCGTCCAAAGTTTGGGATAAATCCCACCGTTCATACATCTATCTAATAAAATACATCTATCTATCTAATAATCTAATAATAATTTAATAAAATACAAATGACTTTAAATTTCCCGCTCACTCAATAAATTATTTTGGTCGTTCAAAGTTTGAGATAAATCATATTGTCCATACAGTGTCGGAGGCACGGGACCCAGCTAGTATATATATATGGAGAATAATTCATAACATTTATTTGTTATGGATCAAAAAATGACATATAACATCTCTACCTTCTGTTACAATAATGAACGGGTTGGATAAAAATTTTGGGCTCGTCATCCGCTAGTCCTTCTAGCGGATGGAATAAAAAAAAATTTGGACAAATTTTACCCTTTTAGCACAAACAGACGAAGGAAAAAAAATAGCAATTTATACCCGCTCCTCCTCTTTGTTTCTCTCTCTAAAAGTTGCAAGAACTCCGGCGGTTTAATTGGATCCGCCGTGGTCAAGCTCCGACACCACATGGCTTATGCTCATTCTATCTTCTCTTGAACCCACCAACCTAACCTTTTCATGTGGAACACAGTCATTAGAGGCTATTCACTGAGTGATTTCGCCCATCAAAGCCGTGACACTGTACGAAGACATGCTTCTAAGCGGCATTTCATCAAACACTTTCACACTTACGTTTGTTCTCAAGGCGTACTGTAAATTAGCACGAGCTCAAGAGGGAAGAATGGTGCATTGCCATATTTTGAAGATGGGTTTCTGTTTAATAAATTATGTTATTAAATTACCTTGGTTGATGTTCAGGTGCTTAGGCTTGTTAATTGAGTTGTTAAGAGAGGGGAGTGGTGGGTGTTTGGCGCTAAAGCCTAAAGGAGTTCCATCCGAACAGATCCGGTACGGTGGAGTCGTCGAGCGTTGCCCAGAGATCTTGTGAAGTCACTTTCCGGCTACTCCTGCTGGGAGGATCGAAGTCGAAAATGATTGCAATCGCCACACATCTTCGCCAGAGTTCTTGCTGCTTTTAGAGAGAGAAACAAAGAGGACGAGCCCAAATTTGTCCAAATTTAGAGAGAGAAACAAAGGGTAAAATTTGTCCAAAATTTTTTTTATTCCATCCGTTAGAAAGACTGACGAGCCCAAAATTTTAATCCAAGCCGTTTATTATTGTAACAGAAGGTAGAGATACTATATGCTAATTTTTGATGGATCATTCCCACACACACACACACACATATATATATATATATAGGAAAAAATATGTGTACACAGCTGTGTATTACATAGTAGGCTATAACGACGATTTTTTAGGCTATAGCGACGGTTTCACCCGTCGTCATAGCTATTCTGGGCTATGGCGACAGTTTACCGTCGCTATAACCCAAAAAATTTGTCGTCCTAGACCTACTGTGTAATACACAGCTGTGTATATACATATAGCCCATATATATATAAGATTTTGAACATTTAATTGAAGATTTTGACTCTACAAATATTAGAAAAAATATATTTCAATGAATGTATTCTTATATATTTTGTTGTAGTCGAACTTTTTATATATTTTGTTATAGTTATATATTTTGAATACAACTTGTACTTCTTATTTATTTTTTGATAAAAACAATATTTAAAAGAAAATTTTTTTTTTTTTTTTTTTGCCCCAAATCATTAAAATCTTAAAAATGACCCTGATTATACTCGTCAATCTAAGATACCTTTTACTAATGACAATTTAACATCAGACACCAAAAAATACTCTCGCTTTTAGTAGTTACAGAATTTCAATAAGTATAATAGTCCATTCTCTTTGCCCTTTATAATATATAGAAGATAAAATATATTGCAATGATGATTGTATTTCCGGAAGGGAAGGGAAGGGAAAAACAAGAACTTATCTACGATCCACATGTATTGACTGTAGAGGATGCCAACTGGTCAATGAGGGATGGTTGTGATGTTGACTTTATATTTAACTTAATAATAAGCCTATAGTATGAATAGGTGAACACATGCTTAGATCATATATTGCCCATAAAACATACCATGTGTAAATCCCAAGCCAATCCATATGGGAAATAATGATCAAAATTGAGCCATGTCAACAGAAAGTAACTGCCCCTCCCCTAAATTTACAACTAACAAGTCTAAAAGAAAATGCCAAAAGCAAGTAGAGAACCCTCACTAACCCCTCCTCATTTAACCATTTGAATTTTTTAAATACCAAACGGGGTCCCATGCCCCCTTAGAACATGGAGGAAATTATGGCATATTTCCCTACTATAAACACCTCTCTTTCCCTCTCATTTTCCCTCCCTCCCTCCCTCCCTCCCTCCCTCCCTCCCTCTTAATTCTCTCAATAAACACACAAAAACACTATAGCCTAAAAAGAAAATGTTCATTTTCTTGCCAAACCAAATTTAGCTTCCAAAAACAAAAACCCATTCAAAATTAGAAGAAAAAAGAAAAGAAAATGGACATTGAATTGGTCAAGTGCGAGTGTTGTGGATTGCAAGAAGACTGCACCCAAGATTATATTAGTGAAGTTAAGTCAAAATTTCAAGGCAAATGGCTATGTGGATTGTGCTCAGAAGCAGTTAGAGATGAAGTAAGCAGAGGGCATAATAATAAGCCATTTGGTGTTGAAGAAGCTATCAAGGCTCACATGTCATTTTGTGGTAAATATAAATCCAATCCGGCCAATCGAGTAGCCGACGGGATGAGGCAGATGCTAAGGCGACGGTCCGATGTGTCGTCGGCCTCACCTGGTTCTTCAAAGAAGTATTCGAGATCCTCTAGCACATCACAAGTAGGGGATGATTCTTCCTTTCCTTATTACTAGCTAGAAAAAATTTGGGGATGGCCTAATTAATCAATATCAATATTTAATTGGTTGAAATAATTAAGCTGATTGATTGAAGAGCCTTTTTTGGCTCTCATGCAACTTGTTTTGTTATACAGAATTAATGGAAGCTTAATTCTACCTTCTCCTCTTCTATAGTTTAGTATACAAATGTTTTAATCATTTCTTAGCTTGAAAGTGTGTTTAAGGAATAAATGAATTAAGTGCTTAAATTGAAAAAGTGAAAAAAAAAAGTTTGTTCAATTAGTGGGTTACTTTTGCAGATAAATTATTCTCTAAATTTATAATAAATAATCCTTTTTCTAGTAACAAAATTTATTTCTAAAATTCCAGAAATTGGAGAAGATTTTTACAATCTACATGCACTTCCACATGTGTATATAGAATATAATAAATTCCATAAATTGTTATTCTCCATCACTCCGAAAATTGAATGGGATTCTTATTTGACCTTTTATTTTTTATATATTAATATTTTCACATTATATATGTAGGAACCAAACTATTTTCGATAAGGTATCTTAATTATGTGATATTCACATTTTTATAAATGTAAAAAAAATTTAAAATTCAGTGGAACAAAAGTGTATTTGAAGACTTAGATGACAAGGAAAAGTTGAAAAGGGTAACGCTTCTATATTAATTAAAGTGTAGGGGTGGAAAATGGAATATCAGAATCATACTCTTAACCTGACCTGTTAATTACTTAAAATCATTTCCAACTCGGGTAAAAAAAAATTAAAATGTGGACCCCATCGACCCCTCACTCAATGATTTTATCCCATTTTTGCATTTCATGTCACGATTGGTAAAGAAAAATGATAAATAAGTAAACATGATTTGTCATTAGAATTATGAAACTCAACCAATCGATGACAACTTGATATTATTATTTCAGCAATCTCAATTTCTCGACAGCAAAAGATGGCATGAGGCCCATGACAATGATGGTGCCTATTTCCTGAATCAATGACGTAAAATACTTCTTTGGAACAAAATTTTCCGATCAGCAATAGATGGGGGAGTACATTATTGTTCTATATAATCAAAATTAAATAGTCAATACTCCATCCACTCCTTTTTATTTGAAGTTATAGAGACTCTTTTTTATTTTTTGTCTATTTCACGTTTGTAAAATTTTAAAAGATATGCATGAAAAGATATTATGATTCAAATTTCAATCAAATAACGAGAGTTTATCGGTATAATCACAGTAAAACTCAATTCATTTGCACAAAAGAGAGCGGAAAAGGGACTACAAGTTTCTAAAATTTAAAATATATTTTTATCGGTTTGCAAAATTTTATAAAATCATTAAAAAAAAAATTAAATTTAGTACAATGAGTAAACGTTATGAAAAACAAGTGGATTGTGGTGGCCACAACTACACTACATCAGTGGTTTTGGGTATGGATATGATTCGTGGTTTTAAGTATGGGTGAGGGAAGATGATGATAAAATGAGTTTTGGGAGACTTTTGACTAGTTAAGTGGATTGAGGAGGGTGCATTTAAGAACCTACTTTTATGTTTAGGGTGCAATGTGGTACGTTTTAAAAGTTGGGGTTGCAAACTTATTTTTTTTTATATAAAATTTGGTGTACAAATCGTAAATAAGTCCTTAAAAAAATTAATTACCCGTTTCGTTCAACCAGACGATTCGGGTACCCAATCCCACTGGTCGAGACCATTTCTCTGCTGGCTCCTCCATCGAAAGAATTGATAATATTTCCATAGCTGGGTGCCAGTTAACGAAATGGGAGAGGCTCTATTCGAACTTGAACAAGTTCTTCGTTCCAAAAAGGTACCTTTTTATGTTTTTCTCGTTTATTTTTTCTGTATATATATATATGATGCATGATCGGTTGGAAATGTGCATTTTGATCGGTTTAATAGGTTCGTTAAATTGGAAAATGTTTATGGAATTTCACTTACAAGCCCTAGTATTTTTTTACTATTTAATGTCTTCATCACCTTGTTAATTCAGCAAAAAAAACCTGTCCCACGATCCGAGGAATGAACTGAGAAATTTATAATCTTTCGAACTATTCTTGTTCTTTTTTTTTTTATAAATAAAATCTTAGGTGATTTCTATAAGAATTTCAGCTGGCATTGGCATTTAGAGTCTTTAGAATATTTGTTTGTTGCTCCTTGTGTCCTACGGAAAGAGTCTCATTTGCCAAACTTTTTAGTTTTACAAAAAGAGTCCTCTTTTTATTGGTAGAAGTATAATAAGACACAATGCTCTCAAGTTCCATCATAATTCATTTTCAATCACCGCGACTTAATTAATAACTTACTCCCTCATCCGTTCCACAAAAAAGTTCCATTCCATGAAAAAAAATCTTCATTTTTATATAAATGACAAAATATCCTTATGTTTAACATTACATTTTCACTATCATGTCACCACTATTTAACTAAATACCAGGATAAACATAGAAAAACATATGTAGTTAAAGTTTATAAATTGTACAAACGGGATTCTTTTTGTGGAACATCAGGAGTATTATTTTTTAGGGGTAACCATGTAATAAAAATACATCCTTAATATTAGTCAAGTTTGCAAGTTGGCCTCTTTTTGTGAAACTGAAGGAGTAATATTTATATTTTTCTCTATACTTTTTCTTTTTAAGCGTGTTTTTAATTCTTATGATATTCTTGGGAGGTGAAGTTGACAAGTCAAGAAGCAAATGTACTTATGGCATGCAAGGCACATGCGATCAGGGATTTTTCTGTTGGTGCTGGTGGAGCTGGTGGTGTTGCATGGTTAGGTACTTCTTTGCACTCATTGTAAATCTAAACCCCTCTTGTGGACTCGCTGGTGTTTATAGTCTCACATTTTATGTAGTGGATTCGTCGAAGTTGAGCACTTATTGTTTGTGATAGATTCTCTTGTGAAAGTAAATTAATAGGTCCTTTGAAGACAAGATGGATCAGTTGTGAAGATTTGATAGTTGTTTTTGAGTCCGTTTGTTTTTATTGACAAATTGATTGCTTTCATGGATTTTATATCAACACATGCTTTACTATATGATTTTTAGTAAGTTATTGATTGCTTGCAGTGCTGCAAATGCAGTATGAAGTAATGCTAGTGTACTTCTTTTTTTGTAAGGCCGCCATAATGACATTGCTTGGTGCAAAGCTGACATCTAGAGCATTGAATACTTGAAAATGCAGGTTCAGTCTCTAGCCAGTCAGTTATTGCACATTTTCAAGTGTATATGTAGTACATGTTGTCCAGCAACTTGTATTTTGGTAACCAATGTAGCCCATGCAGTGTAATAAACTGTGTTGTAGATGCTGTTGTTCTTTTTAGCTTTCTTCTTTTTATCCTAAGTTATTTTTATAGAGTTCTATATATTTCCTGATAATCTCACATTTTTCCTGGCAGCGACACGAAGGCTTAGCAAATTACTTCGCATAAACCTTGCAGGAGGTAAGTATTAGATAAAATCTCTCTCTCAGTTATTGTTGGACAGGTGTGTAATTTTTGTCAGGTCTGTCTCATCAACTCCTGCTCTGGGTAGTAAATTTCCTTGAGAACCTTCCTTTTGATGGTGGTGAAGGTGATGCCTAGGTGTGGTTATATCGCCTTTCATGGTTGAAGTAGATGGTGGTGGTTGCTAAATTGGAGAGTAAGGGAGTGTGTACGCAGTGGAGGAGGGGCTGTGACAGATGATTGAGTAAACATGGAAGATAGGGTTAAGAGTGACAGAGAAAGATTTGAATCCATGGATACGAGAAAACAGAGATTTTCACTGTTTAGGCAAATCAGCATTTTGTTGGTCCCACTTGTCCATTTTAACAAAAAAGAAATAAAATCGATCATGTCGGCATATCCGTTAGAACATCTAACATTAGTTTAAAATTTAAATAGTGAGTTTTTTATTTCCCAATTTCATAAGTTATTTGAGCAATGTGTTTTAAAAAGTTAGTTGGCAAAAGTGAAAGAAACGTTTAAGTTAGTTGGTTAATAACTACTTGCGAGAATAATTAAAGTTACCAACTTTTATTGTTTTGGGGATTTTTTTTGTTTGCCATGTTTTATTGAGCTATAGGTTGGTGGAGATCATAGCGCCATGCCAATGATACCGTATGTTGTATAGGTCGATCTTCACAAATAGATCTTTCTATATTCCATATCAGAAGTACTAGTCTTCATGGTTTATAAATAACTATCAAATTTTCCTGTAATTGATATTGGGATTTCTGGATGTGTGATATATAAAGTTGTATGCATTGTTAAATTAATGAATTGCACATATTTGCAGGAATTGCTGCATTTTCTGGACTATATAGATTTGGACAAGCACTAGATTCGTGCATCGAACGTATTCTTAGCCAAGAGGGAAGTAGGATGCAACAGGAGTTGGCAAATATGTATGTGTTTTACCCCTTTCGCCTATGTACTTAGGCTCGTTTGAATCCGTTATATGCCTAAGATGATTGATATATCATAAAATCCACTTCTTAATTCAAAAGTTTTCCTAAAATGATGATCCCTTCCTATTGCAAAATCATCTTTGCTGATTTTTGGAAAAGAAAGGTTCCTTGGATTTGTATTAAAATTTAAATGATAAAATGAACTCGTGTTTTCATCTTGCTATCTTATCAAAACTATTATAGTATAATTCTTCGATAATTTGCAAAATAATAGAAAGAGACTTGCTATGTTACCAAGAAAATAATTACTTTAAGAAGCAAATGTTGAAAAACAGATGATATCAATAGAATAGTGAATTATATGCTCCTCCTCCATACTGCTTTAACAGACCATACTAGACTTGGCGTGTTATACAATTTAACTGCAAACTGAATCACAGTGTATTGCTTTTACATTTAAAGTATATCGAAATGGAAGGACGAAAAGAATAAGGAGCTTGTTCCTTTCGAAATAGACTTGTTGTCAATCTATTTTTCTTGAGATTTTGAGTTGTGATTAGAATGAAAGGAAACACTAGGCCTGATAGAGACATCCTGTACATGCGAGCGGAAGAGAAAGTAGTTGTATTTAACAGAGTTGGTAACATGGACTTTTTTTATGAGAGGTGCTACATTACATATCTTAAACAAAGCGGGTAATTTATTTATCTTAAAAAACAAAATGGGTAATAATGTAATTAAAGGAGAGGGGTAGTGGTGAGGCATCAGGCATGATTTAGGGTAAAATATCACTGTTCTTTGATTTTAATGCAGGAATTGACCGCACTGGACAATAAGAAAGGTCTTGGTATTGCAGTACCAATAAAAAAGGAAAATAGAGATTGAGAAAGACAAGAAAATATTAGAAATTCCAGTTGTAGTAAAAAACTAATTAAATTTTTAACAGTCCAACAAAATTAATTTAGTTTAGCAATATAGCCGTTTGAGAAGATGAATTCATAGTAATGTTTAAATTGACAACATGCCAAGAAAGTTCGAGTACTGAGTACGTCAACCAACCAATAGTCTTGATTGACAGGATGACTTAACACTAGTGTGTTCAGTAAGCTTTCACCTTTCAACATGAATCACAGGTGTAGCTGAAGTGGATAGATTTCCAGATACTGTTTAAAGTAGAACACAATAATGCTGAGGTATAATTTACTAGTGAGGAACTATTTTTTCTTGCAGTTTACGCTTCCATTCTGTTATTTATATCTCTGTAGGTGTTGCATTTTTATTTGAAAATATTTGTTCGTATGTATAGTTTTACACTTCTACTTTTAACTTATCAACTATCAAGTGATGAAAACATTTTGTACCTGGTAGAATGTTAAGAAAGTATAGGGATGATCAGCCAATGATGCAGCGTATCTCTAAGCATTTTTACTCCGAGATTGTTTTTGATGATTCATCTGTAGACCAGCGAAAAGTAAGGTGGCGTTATAGGAACTTTTTTGGTGATGATGTTCCTCATTCTGAGAGAACGCAAGACAGCAACTCCTACAATGAGAAGACTCGTGCCGAACCCGAGCCAGTTTACGTATGTGCATTGTTCTTTCCTAGTAATTCTAATAACAACTTCTTTACCTTAGATTAAAATATTATGGTGATTGAAGTGTAAAAATGTGATTTTATAACTCAAAGTGATGCCACACTTTAATCATCGCCGGGGACATTTGTCTTGAAAAGAAAATGAGAATTTGTCCTTGTTTATTACTTTTGGCGTAACAGAAAAAAGGCCTATTTTTATCATTCTTTATGATGACCGTCCCTTATGGGCTTTGTTTATCCTCCCACTTTTTGAATGTACCAAGTGAAGTAGTTGGAGATGACTCCATTCTAGATGATTGTTTGCATTTGAAGTATGAAAAAGAAAATGAGTTATTTCATTTCTTGATCCAAAATGCATCTTTTATTTCCTTTATTTGACCCATTTACGATTGCAGGTGAACAGTAATGTTGATGCAATGTCAGACCCTTTTGATTATGTTTTTGGGATCCCACCTGGGATTGAGGAGACCAATCGGCCTGCTTCCTCCACCACCACATTGCCTAGAAGACATAGTAAAAGATCCCGTCGTAGGCAAAAGAATGCGCAAACGCGAACGGGAAGCTCCCTCAAATTCTCAAGCTGATGAGGGCTTTATGCCAATCTGAAATATTCACCTTTGGGAATAAGAATGATGCCGCGGGACTGTACTGATCAAACCGTGTCTGTTGATAGTACTACTGTTAGTTATGCTAATCTGTTCGCTGGAGAAATTGTTTAGATGAAAATACAAGATGATCTAATGCTGATTTTTCAAAAATTGAGGGACGGCCATTTTGTATTTTTACATTTTTCTGATAATTTCTCCTTGAGGATGCATATAAAAAAATAATCATCATTTTTACATATATCTGTCTATCTCCAATTTTAAAATAAGACAAGTATTTAAAGGGAAATTAAGCCATCCCCTCCATCTTTAAAAATGATAGCTAAGGGGGTTTCATCGTTTCAGCAAGGGGAGGGGACTAATATATTATACTATATTCTTAATAAGAATTATAATTTTTTTTAATCAATATTTTTATCTTTAATCCCACTGTTATCATTAAACCTCCAATGAAATAAAATACGAAGCATAAATTTGTAATTATAACAAATATTTATCTTGGTAAAAATTCTATAGATAAGGAAAGGATTAAAGCCCATGATATAAATTAATAAAAAATTATATATATTGTAAGTGTTTTTATTTAATTAGCACTTAAATAATATTAGTGATAACTTTTATTAAAAAAATAAATAATAAATTAAACCCTCCTATAATTCATATTGTAACATTAAATTTCGTAATTATAATTTAACATAAATTTATCTCAAATACATACTACTTACAACTCTAAATTAATAAGCCACTGTAAAAAGGCAAAACACTTTAATTTAATTAATTATACCTCCCTTTGGGACCTGGACCATCAAAATTCCGCAAGGCAGATATATATATTTCACACGTAAACCCAATTACAAATTGAATTCCGATTCTTCACCTTTTTCATCCAGCTGCACCATTTCCAGTTTTAGGGTTTGATATATTCATATCTGTATAAGAGTATTAGGGTCTCGATAGAATCTTGAACAAGAACACGTTGAATTACCACCATTAGTTAATGATTCCGTCTTTTTCCTATCCCAATTTTATTGAGATTTTGATTATCTCAATATTATTCGCTTTCAATTCGTCCCTACAAATTGACGCCATGAAGGTTCTTCCCGTGTCCAGGAAACGTAACATTACAGTTTTAGACGAATTCGATTCCCAAATGAACCGGATTGCCCCCAGGAAGCTCCGCCGCCTTCCCCACGTCTTCAGCAAGGTCCTCGAGCTTCCCTTCCGCTCCGACGCCGACGTTTCCATCGAGGAGACCGCCGATTGCATCCGATTCGTCACGGAAATCGAGGATTTTGATTTTGCGGATGTGGGGAACAATGTGAGGGCTCACGCCGTGGAGATTCACCCTGGGGTGACCAAAATTGTGATTAGGAATGGGGAAATTGGGGATTTGTTGTTGGAACAGCTGAAGGTTGATGTGTGGAGGTTTCGGCTTCCCGCGTCTGCGCGGCCAGAGTTGGCCACGGCGGTGTTTGTGGACGGAGAGCTTATTGTGACCGTGCCGAAGAGTGGGGGTGTTGGAGATTTCAGAGATGGGAATGGAGTTTTTGGCGGCATGGAGCGGCTCATTTTTGTACAGTAAATATTGTAGTTAATGTCTGTTCTGAATTGCCATTACTACTTGGTTTGGAGCCTTGTTGTATGAATATTTTGAATTAACAAATATAATTTGTGCATTCTAGTCTCATAAAGCTTGGTAGTTCTTTAATATTAGGGGTTTTCTTGAGATGTTTACCTGGAGGTAGTAGCTAATATTGTATGTATATAGCTTTTTGGATGAATTATTATATACGATCCTTGTTCTTGAAAAGTTTGTGTAGTTATCTTGGATTTCATACACCCTCTCAAAACTCGCTAACCTAAGAAGAGGTAAATCGAATTGATTATATAAAAAATTGAGCTTGCGAACAACTTGATTCTTTACCATACTAACAGTAAGCAACTTCATGACATTTCCATATCCAACAAGAACACTCACTAACTAAGAATCACCCACATAATTCAGAAAGATACTAAGAAGTAATTTATGCCATCATGGGGATTTGATCATTCAACTGCACATCATAAAATGACCATGAAGAACTTTTTGATTGCTATAGATGCTATTACTCTGAAATTCATTTCAAAGTATGTAGCCAGATGCCGAAACCAAGTATGACACTTTTTAAGCAAGAAAATACCTCATTATAATCTCTAATGTAATTCATCTTCCTTATAATTAGCACAACATCGATTACATGAATGTTACAACTAAAAACATATAATGTAAGAAGAAATACCTAAAAGGAGAAAAAGGGCATAAGGGGACATGTAAGGAGACACTCAACAGCCAAATTTTGGCACAATTACGCCGTCTCTACAGAGAAGCACACAAGATTGTTTCCTCATCATATTTCAAAATCAAAATGCTCCTTCAGAATTTCTTTGGATGTTTTTCCAAATCCCTTGGCCACTACTCCCATATCCTTGAGTTTAATTACCTCCCTTTTTATCTGATCCACCCTGTCCACAATAAGTTGGAGCAAGGCATCTGGGTCAGCAACATAAGCCATGTGCCGTGCAAGTTCACAATGTTCCTTGTTAAGATGTTGATACAGATTCTGAATATATTTCTTTTGCTCATAAAGCCTGTCCCGGGCGATATTGTATTCTAATTTTTGAGACTTCCTCAGGCTTTGCAGAATCTGATCAACATCATTCTCAAGTTTAAGAGATTCTATCTGAGGATCAAAATTTTCAGATACTTTCTGAGGCGAGCCTGGTCTAATGTCAACAGGTTCCTCGTCTTTTGCAGATTCTAAAGCATTATTTCCATGGTAAGTCACCATTCTTGTTACGAAAAAAATAACAAATTTTCAAGGTATTAAAGAAATCCTCATGAGTGCGGAAAAGAAATAAAACACTGTATTCTAAGTTGTTTTAAGCAAGAGGGTGCCCCAGCTGGTGGATAGGATGTTGGTGAGTACGTTGGTGAGTACGTGGCACCGCATGAAAATGAAACCAGAGCATTTGTTGAATCATGTTTGAGGCAACTTATTTTTCATACTAGAAGGCAATGTCAGAACCAATGTAAGAAAGATTTGCGATCCTAAAGATGTCTACAATTTCCCCCCCTCCCCCCAAAACACACGAAAAAGGGGAGAAAAAGGAGGCGCTACAACTGAAGGAAAAGTTTCAACCAAGGATCATATACATGCTATGAAAAAGAATAAATGTTTCGAAATTCTAAAAGAAAAATAACAATGTGATTTAGATAATGCTAAAATGCTTCGGAGAGACATAGCAACAACATAGAAAAGTACCTGGGGTAACAGCTGAGCTATAGTCCACCTTCCAAACATCTTCAAGCTCAGTCCCATTTTTAAGCTGACGTATATACCAGTTTAGTCATGCTGCTTATATAGAAACCCTAGAAACAAGGATAAACTTCTTCTAAAAAAGAAACTTATTTTTCACAGTAAAATGAGCTGTACCTTTCCCATGGCCAATTCAATATGATGCAACAGCCTCTTTGCACTAGTTCTCCGCGAACCACGCAGAACACGCGCACCCAATTTGAGAATTTTCTCAACATCATCACGGGAGTCAATAGTTTCACAGGTTTGTAAGAGCTTGGTAACATGTGAAAGCAGATCTGTCTTTGCATCACAGCGTCGGCAATAGTACTCAGCGTCCAAACCAATGCTTCCTCCTACTGTCCCAGCCATGTAGGATCTAAGACTACAGTCCATATGGGCTATGTGACAACAAATACCACCGTCATCTACAGCAGCTTCACATCTAATAAAACTATACCTTCCATAGGCTGAATTAATAGTCTTGCTGCATAGAATACAACAACAATCCCGACAAAATCCAGGTTCACTGCAACAGATGTCACAGAACATGACTCCAAAAGGAGGCTCCCCAGATTCAAATAAGCTGCCACATACTTTGTTACCAGCCTTACAACATTTATACCCAGGTAGTGATTCAGACTCTGAATGTTCCGTTGTCTCCCCATAAGGTAAAGACAAATGTGGAAGCTCATTTTCAATACCTATATTGTTATGGAGCAAGTCATTAGGGGAAAATAAAGGAATCAGAAAAGCAAGGACGTGAAGTAAATTTATATTCATAAGTAGCATTCAATACTTCAAAAAGCAATCTAGAGTATAGAGCAAGGACATGATCAAAGTGCCTTTAAAAAAATATGATATTACTCACAAGTGAAATTATCTAAAGACAGCTTGATCAAGGATCATTGAGAAGTTGGAATACATGAATGCATATTGAAAAAAAGAATACAAAACCCCCCTAGTTTTGGATTTCTTATACCAAAATCAAATTTTACTCCATAACTTACCAAGAGAGATTTCCTCAAATCAGCTAACTAAAATTTAAAGTAGTACAAATTAGTAAGGAAGAAAAACAAGGATAGACAAATGCATAGCAATTGTATGGTAGCCATGTAAGCAAAACTACTAAAAAGGAATTTAGCATTCATGTATGTAAACAGTTGCTTGATTTTCGCCATCCATTTCTTAACTGCAAAGTTGTTACCAGATTTTATACTAGTCAGATAATATACATTTTTACATGTGAATACTTGTCTACAGCTTTATATAGGTTATTAAATACATGTTACCAGACAGCATTTTACATTCTCATTAACTAAATCTTTAAAGATTCAAGTTTTTTTATTATATGTCAAACTATTTACTTTTGGTAAAAGTTACATTATTTGCTAGACCTTCAATTGTTAGCTTATTCAGATAGTACAAGCTTGAAAGCTGAAAGAATATTTATAAGGAACATCATAGGATCCTATTCGGGAAAGAGATAATTAGGCAAATCTTCAAAAAAAACACTCAAAAAATGATTATGTTGATGAAGCCTAAATTATACAGCATCTTAATAATAAATCACCCCTTCAATTCATTATTAGAGGCCAGAATTCTTAAATTTCCCAAACTTATTATAAACAGCATTTGCCCCAGAGGGAAGAGTCTTAGTAAAAAAGTACAATATAATATTTTTTCTGAAGTAAGACACTGAAGCCTACTGCAGAAAAAAAAATCATATAGAAACGAGGTACTTCGCAAGCTATCTTTATTACAGCCTAATTATTCTGAACAATATTGACAAATAAAACATTAAGGCTCTTGGTTAGCTTAAGAGTGAGAAGACAAAATCTAAGAAGATAACGAAAAAATGAAGTTAAAATAATCATAATGATAATATAAATATCTAAGTTGAGGAAAGATAATTCAAGAAGTAGCTTTTAAGAAACTTGTTCATAGAAACCTACCATCAAAGAAAAAAGAAAACTTGATCATAGAACCAATCAATGTGTAGCTAGTTAGCAACCAGCAAAATGCATCTTGTCAAAACCAAATTTAGGCAAAATACCATCTCGCATTCATCATCTATCCCTTGAAGTAGCTAGTAAATAATGATAAAGGTGTAGAAATTAGCAGTTTCAGCATGGCAATATACACCTCAGGACTCTTCTTTCCCTACCAGAAGAGCCAAAAGAGAAAATTGGGGGGGGGGGGGGAAGACTTTGACATTTTAACCTGGAGCTGGAAGACAGCGAGGGAGTTATTTTGATGTCGGGATACTTTGAATCATTTTTTTTAAAAAAAATAGTTGCTTAAGAGAACAAAAAGAAAGTGACCATTCCATATGTGATTATTGTGCTTTAACCTTGCTTGTTGAAGTTTTTAGAAGGAATTTAGTTATTTAAAATTCATGAAATCATTTTCGATTGCAAAGGTCAAAACATGTTGAGAAGTTTTTCTATTTTTGCAAACGTCGAAACATGTCGGAAAGTTGCTTTTAAAAAATTAGAGAAAGGAAAAGGTAGCTGTAAGGATTAGGTCACTTGACTTCCAATATTTATTATTATGTAATAGATCTGCAATTCTAAACAAAGGGATATTTATAAGGATAATCACATTGACAACTACATAATATATATATGTAACATCAATGTAGAGAGAAGAGACAAGAAGTTTGCCAAAATTTCCAGATAAAATTCCTCCCAAGGAAATTGTTCATCAAACATGATACTGGGAAACAAAACTCAAACCCATTTGAACCTATATCTGAATTCTTGATGTCCTGTGGTTGTTTATTATTTTCGTAAAGATAGTCTAGCAAACTTGGCTCCACCAGTAGAAGTAGTGGATCTGTACATAGAGCTACATGTTCATAATCAATAAACTCTCATGTACCTTCCGGTAAAAGATTTTCTACCAACCATTTGCATCTTTCAGCGAGATACACTTTAGGCCATAGCACACTCACACAAAGTACTACATGCATTTTGCCATGGGATTTAAGAAACGAAGTGACCATCTAATGCCACATAAGGTTACATTAAAGTTCTGCGCAAGTAAGCTTTAAACTTGAGCAGAAGAAATGTAGAGTATGTCATTAAGAAACTTTCAAAGATACTTAAGTAAGAAATCAAAGCTGACCTTTTATTTCCCATGGATTTTTTGAGGGAACTTTCCAACTAAATGAGGCGAAAAATGCCTTAACATTTGCACCAGGAACTGTGCGGACATACTGTTCAACTGAAAGCTTGCTTGCAAAACCTCTTCCCTTAGGAAAATTATGAAGACGTTTCGGAAGATAAAGGTATCTATCCAAAAAGAAACCAGAAATTGTAGTTCTCTTGCCCACCTTCCAGCGCCACTTATCACCAGGATGAGGCCAATCTATGGGAGCATATGGCAAACCTTCACCTGACTCAAAAGCAGAAACAGGATAAAGATGAAACCCATTTTCCCTTGTCTCAGTGGCGCCTTCATTTCTTTCATCATAGTCGATCTCCATAAATCCTTATTTGTTCCACTACTAGCTAAGGCTCTCGAACTATACCTAATCCATTTCTGTATTAGTAGCAGTCAAATGAATACAGTAAACATATAACAAAATTCTTAGATATGTTACATTGAGGTATAAAAGCTGATATTCAATTCTTTAATCGCATTTAAGAAGACAAATAAATGTCAGCACATTTTGTTATAAGAAGTGAGTATACAGATTGAACAAGATAACGATGAAAACTAGTTCTACGACGACAAATAAAATTTTTCACATAGGTACATTCAAATTCCAAACTCAGCTATGATAAAATACTGTTCCTTAATTATAAAATGAATGAAACAGTTCTTTCATTAAAGAATATGTATCTCCAGGAAATTTTTCTACTTAAATTTATTTATAAAGGCATCAAATAGGATGCCGCCCATGTACATGTGGATTATCCAAAAAGCTTCCCTGTATTAGAGAATAGTAGGTATAGAATGGCGCATTAAAATACAAGAAGTACTCCACATGGATTATTCTTAACTCAGCACAAGTATATTCAAGAAACTATACTTTTGTTTTCTTATCTCCTTTGTCAAAAAATGAGACCCTCTCATCCTTGTATAGCTCACGAGATGGATTGATGGATTTAGAAACCTTTCGTGGACTGGAGCTGCTACAATCGATTCAGAAGGAGCTGCTGTCGGTAATTCCTCAGATACTTGATAGGGCTTTGGGTACTAAAGCTTCCCTACCCACTGGGATTTTTCCCAGATAATGAGTTGTGAGGGGGGAAAAGAGGATGCAGAAAGGAGACGTATGAGGTGAAAATCACGTGTACGCTTCTGTACTGCAAAAAAGTAAGTGAAAAAGGACCTGTGGCAAAGTACCAGGCAAAGACACTCAAGAAAATCATCAAGCTCCGAAGACTAAACTCCATCAGGAAAAAAATATAAAAAGGCTACTGCTGACCTGGGATAGATTTTTTTTCTTTAAAAAGATAATTATTATCAAGGTGGGTGAGGGAGCCATAAAACCTAAAGTCAACCCTACAAGTGACCCCTTATGCGACTATGAAATAAGGCCTTTCTAGGCTACTCTTAAGTCACTGACTGGATTTGAACCCTGCACCTCCCTTTTAGCAAATGAGAATGGTCACAATTACACCAAAGTCCTTTAGTTCCCAGGATAAACTTCATTTTGTAAAATAGTAAACTCCAAAACAAGTATCCAATATGAACTATAGGGTGCCATCCACGAAGTATCTACAATTAGCCTACTAGATCCCAACAAAAACAATGTGGCGCCATATCACATCTGGTTCTCATACACTTGGAAATTCTTGCACCCTTCCAAACATCTAAAAAGGCTAGCACCGACACCAACTCAACCACATACGGTGATAAAACCATCTTCTAAGGGTTACCAACAAAATCACAATGCAATTACAAGTGATTGGTTGATTCCCGATCCCCCCCCCCTACACAAAAAAAACACCAATTAGCCAAAACAATTTCCCCTCCTTCAGGAGGAATCTTTTGTTAAAATAGTCTCACATGCCATCATCCAAGAAAAGAAGGCAACATTACGCACGACACCCACATGCCAAATGCCTTCCCAACATAACCTCCTTCCAGGAGTTTTGATGTTCTTATCATGTCAACTTTGTTATTTTAAGGTGAAGCAAGGTCTAGTTGATTTTATTTTTTTATACAAGGAATTTGATTTATGATAATTAATACATTCACCGATTTTTCTTTTCTCAATTAAAATTTAAAAGTGTCTAACGGTTTGCATACATTCAACCACCTTGCATAGTGCGTGTACATTGTACAATACTAACAATATTCACACTTATTTGTAAAAATATGAAGCAGAAGCCCTAATGTTGAGGGATACATCAGCAATGCATTAGGTAAAAAAATCCATTAAAAGAAACATATAATTTATACAATTTTCGGTCCCTGACCGTGACAATTAAACAAAGAATTAATCAAACTCAGCTATTAATATCAAGAACTTCAAATAAATAGTCCACCTAGTTGGAACAGCAACAATGAATAATGATTATTCACAATCCAATTTCCATACATAAGATATAATTCCATTTTAAAACATGATAAAATCAATAAAACTGTAGAAATTCAAATACAGTAATCATAGAATTATTATGTTCAGAGCATCTACCTGATAACCCTGTGTCCGTAACAGAATTGGGTTTCCAAAATCTCTAGATATACTTTATCAAATCTGAAAATGAACATAAAAAATCAAAAAGGAAACTAAAAAATTCTTAAATTTATTGAAAATTGAAATGGGTTATGTCAACTTAAAATTCTACAAATGTGCAGATATAAATATCGAAGAGAGAGAACAAACAGTTTGTGAATCAGAAACAAAGAAAGAGAATGAAGAAGCCCTAATGGCTAAAACCTTGAAGATAAAGAATTAGCAGAGAGCGAGAAGGCGAGCAACTGCAAGTTTTTCTTGTTCGGACATCCTAACAAGTCATACTACTGATATTTTTCTACGCGAGTTCGTGTCAAGTTTGAGTCTTGCATTATATATACAAGGAATTGATATTTCCAAAATTTGATATTTTCACATTATTTTTACATACGTTGCTTTTCTGTCATTAATAGCGACTCTGGGCCCACATTTGTTGTATTCATTTGAGATAAATTTGTGTATAATTATTATATTTGATTATTTGTTTACAGACATAGTAAATGAGTCCATATTTATTATATTATGTGAAAATATTAATTGGTTCATTTCTTCGTTAAAATTTTTAATAATCATATAGTTATGATAATAGATATAGTAAATAATTTAATTTTTTATTTAATCATTCAAATATATAATCGGTGATTATATGATATTCATATTTAGATTTTTTTAATACTCCTCGTCTCTTAAATTTTGTGGTCAAATTAACTATTTTTCAAATTAATATATCTTATTATATATATATATATATATGTAAAAAACCTATAAACATTATAAACTATATACAATTTAGTACATATCTATGAGTTTATTTTTTTAAAATCTAAATATATATATTTAATTATTAATTTTAAAAATGGTTAATTTGACCACAAAAATTAATGGACGAATTTTTATTTGAGGATAGAGGGAGTAATAGATTATTATCCAATTATTTGAAAATATAAGATAATGTTTGACTTTTCAAAATTAATTTGAGATATTTTAAAATGTAAATTAATGTAATTCATTTGATTGTTGAAAATCGTAGATCTTGTAATTAATAGTGCTTTTTAAATAGTTTATTATTTTTATAATTATATTATAATATTAAAAAAATTCATATTAATTTTGAATTTTAAAATATTTTAAATTTATTTCAAAAGGTAAACATGAGTAATGTTACGCTGACAAAAAGTGATTACAAATAATTGAATACTAAATAATTTGTCAAATTATAATTGATGAATAATTCAGTATAAATAGGTGGGTCCTAATTATAATCGGCCAAAATTAGATGCATTATCTTGTATCTCATTTTTATAATCATTTTTTAATCACCCGAATATTATTGGGTACACATTGATCTTATACCTTAAAAATAGAATTGTTTTGTAACCAGAATATCTAATTAATACTTAATAAAATTATGTACATTTAATTATTGATCAAACTCTCTCTCTCTCTATATATATATTTAGAAGTAGCAAGAACTTCCCTTGTGGTTGAGTTTAATTCATATAAAATGCAGTTCAATCATTTGGCACTAGTAGGTCACTTGCAGCATGCTCAAAAAATGAAGAAAAAATAATAATAATAATAACTGGAAAAATAAAATGAAGTCATAATAGTTAGTAGAAAAATGGCAGGAAATTAACACTTCAAAATTCAAATGCATGAAGACCTCAAGATAGCGGCCTTGATGGTGCACAAGTCACTAAAGTTGCAAAAAAAGAACATGCATGTTAAAGTGTAGTCTGCATTCTGATGATACTCTAAAAGAGGGAATCATAATTACCCAAGGATATATTAGACATAAGCATCATAAAGCCGAAATGGAGTAGATTTGAAGTACAATACCTTGCTAATATAACATCTACTATATTAGCTGTTTTGGGTGAATGAAAGTATATATAGACTCTTTTATCCTTGACATAGATATGGAATGATAGTTCTAGGAGACCTGAAAATGTGAATTACGTTTCAAAATTTAGGATGCCACTTCTAGCATTGGAAGCAATATCTTGGCTAGGACAAATTCGCCTAATTTTCTGTTACCCTTCCCCAAGGCCAAATGTACTCCTTTTCTTCTATTCATCAGCGAGAAGTATCATTCCCGAAGAAATATGATGTTGTGCTGCCCGTTCCTCCTATATCAAGTATTGCTTAACATATTACATACATATGCTATATTGCTATCAGACCTGTTTTCTTGATCTTCTATTTGAACGTGCACATATGGACATTAGTTATCGGTTATTGACATATCTTGATCTACCCAGTGCAGCTCGCTGGGCTTGTAGCTTGGAAATTTGCTTGTCAATCTTCTCTATTTTCAATGAGCAGCAGTTTATTTCGGCCTCGAGTAGAGTTTCTTTCCCTTTCGATTCATTATAATCGTTCTTAAGAGTTGTTGCCAAGTCAATGTTGCTCTTAATTAAGGTCCGCAAAGAATTTGTCAGCCTCATCTGCCACCTTCTTAGCCTCGCAAAACTCTTTGCTCGCAAATGGGATTTCATTGTTAAAGTTTAGCATCGAATGTTGTTCAGAACTGAGCCTTGGATCCTTTTTCAGCTTTGATGACAGAAATGAAAGTTCAGATAGCTTGGTAGATGAGAGAATGACAGGGTTATCCACAGCAAGGAATAAAGAAAGCTCTTTTCAAGCTTTAGCCATTTCTTCTTGCACAGTCACAGAGTGATCAGTTGCAGGAGGCAAAACTGATGCAATTGGAAGAGGCTGAGACAGAAAATCATCCATAGAATTAAGAAGATTGTCAAAATCTTCTGGAATCACTTTGGCTCGAAATTCTTTAGGGGAATGACAAACAACGTCAACACTTAAAATTTGGGCAGGAGAACTAGTATTGTGGCTGCTAGAAACTTGGGTATTCTGTGAATCAGTGGGACTCTTCAGATAGTCAGTTGCTTATTCACATGTTCCCATTTCTTCAGCCGATTATAACACTCATGTTTTTAGAACTGGACCGAGCAATCTGTCTGGAAGAAATTCTTACTTGGCAATTTAAATGCAGCAAGCCTTTGTGATTTTCTCCTTGTGTTTCCTCTTCCTCCAATTCTCTCTGCTATCGGCTTCTGAAGGACCTTCTGAGGACGAGTGGCAAATTGCTCTTCAAGAAACAAAGGCAGTATTATTATAAAACAAAACCTAGACGAAGGAAATTAGTTGTCCAGTAAGAATTTAAGCTGACAAATTAACTGCAATTGACTATGCTTGAATCAGCTTGTGCAGTCGGACTATAAAAGCTGAATATGTAAAGTTGTAAACACCATTTTTTTTCCTCAACTTCCTTGGCAAAATTACTCAATTCTTAAGGTTTAGACACATTCTCATCAAGCTCTCTGCTAAAGGGTTAATTAACTTAAAAAGTTTCTGTTTCAAGGTCTACATCCATACTCGTACTCCTACTAAAAACTCCGCTGAAAATCATGAAGTAATATGGCTTGCCTTTTTTTGAAAAGAATGTGTATAGCAAGAATAAACATTTAATTATTCCACATAATCCAAGTCTAGACGCAGATTTTTCTAAAATTAAAACAATAGACGGTGCAAAATCTAATCTGACCTTTCTTCATAGAACTTAAGTTTGTAGGGATCTTCCAAACAAACAAAAGAAGCGAAAAATGCATCAACAGATGTATCGGGAAATTCTGATGGAGATAATCCTCAACTGACTTCTTGCTTTGGAAATGTAGTCTCTTGCATTGGTCTTTTTGAAGACTAATAGGACCAATCAGAAATCTATCACTGTGGAAGCCAAGATTACTGATTCTTCTCCCAACCTTCCAACTCCAGATATCACCAGGATTTGGCCAATTTATTGGAGCATATGGTAAGCCTTCTCCAGATTCACGAAGAGAAACTGGCCTCAGACCAAGGGCTGAAGGGCGGATCCAGTCTCCCAGTTCAGTGGGATCAATTGCGACTTGCAAAGGCTACTGAGGATCTAGCTCAAGTTTAGCTGAAGCAATTCTCTTAGACCGGCTAAAACTTGAATCGGCTTCAAAGTGTTGTGCCCCAGATAGACCTGACCTCGTTTCATCAAATGGCTTTGAATCAGTTGATACACAAATAACCCTGTTGGGTCATGATATTTCTACTCTCTTGGGCCGGATAAATTAGGCTCTTTTATTAATTTAATCTATTGGGCTTTAATAATTAAGTCATATGGCTCGTTTGGGACCAATCACTGTATCAACTTCTTTTAATTCTATAAGATCGGGTCGGATTGATGGATCGACCCATTAGATATTTTAATATCTCTATCTTTGACTTGTGATGATGAAAAAACACGACGGTTGACTAAAGTGCCTGCCATGCATTAATGTGGATGGGATCATAGCCGGCCGGCGGGAGAAAACAGTGGCCAAAGGCAGTAGATAAACTACATGCAGTCGGCAGAGCCCATCAGTTCAGAGGGGGTGTCAGGTAGTAGTGGTTGGCACAGTAACCCATGCGGGGATATTATAACTTAGCAAGGAAGCCTTCTCTAACAGGTACGTTCTCATACCTTCAGATATTTTTTCATATTCTCTCACCCATACACACGATCAAGGATTTTTATCTCTCTAGACACTAGACATTACAATCCTCCATTGTTAACCTTGTGAACACATACTAATTCTCACGCCTGAGCTATCCCCCGACGGAACAGCCGTCAAGCTTGTGGTGTTTATCGTGTTTACTGTGCAGGATCAGGACGTCTTACGTGATTGGGACGTAGCAGAAGATCTTGGCATTAACATTGGCGCTAGAAGGAGGGCTGAGTTCTAGTGTCATTGAAATTTCCAATCACAATCGTTTAACCTGTTTCAGAAGATGATGAGGAGTAGGGATGGTACACCAGAAGGGCAGACGATGGTTATTAGCTCATCACTGCCTCGTGTTTCGGTGAAGGATGGTCTGGGTCCTTCTAAAAGTGCTCATGAGAGCACGGCCTCTAAGCATAATTCAGGAGATCTCCGTCCGAAGATCCACGGTGGGGCCAGACGAAGATTAGTTTTCGGTGCGGATAAGGAGCGGGATCATGATCAAAGACAGGCGGAACACTCCCCGACCAGGACTTATCATAGAAGTGGTCAGGAGGATAAAGCCGCCAAGTTGACGAAGATGGCAGACGAAGCGGATAAAGCTTTGGAAGTTCTATTGAAGCAAAGAGAGGATATAGCCGAGCAAATGCTTCGGGTGGCAGAATTGAGGGACGAAGCATCCAGTCAGGTCCGGTCCGAAAGGCGGAGTAGGCATAAGGAGGTGCCGTGGCGAGACGGTAAGGATCCGGAGCATTCCGCGCATGTTTCTAGGGATCGTTCTCGTAATAGGAGGAGATCGAGGAGCAGGACTCCTGTGGCCTCGAAGAAGACATTGGTTGTCGTTGGTTTTCAGCACCGAGACAATGACAGACGAAGAAGCAGGTCGAGGGAGATCATGCCCGAGATCGGAGTAAGAGACTATCAACGGGACCATTCTCACAATAAGGACAGAGTTGTACGTCGGAGTAGATCGAGAAGTCCCACCAGGGCATTAGGATCGACGGGAGTAGGTCGATCCTCTCAAAGACAGAATATTGATCACGAGAGATGAGTCTCCCCACAACCCGAAGGCGTTGATTTTCTGGTGAAGGAGTTGAAGGAGCTCCGAAAGCAATTGGCTGAAGTTCAGCAGGTGAAAGACGCTCCGGGAAAGAAGGCATCTCCTTTTTCCTCAGATATCCTCAAAGAGAAGGCGGATATCACTAAAAAACTGCCTCGCATGGAAAGTTACGATGGGACCGGGGATCCTTATGACCATAGCCAGGCGTTCGACCGGCTAATGGACTATTATGACTTCACTGATGCTGTCAAGTGCCATACTTTTGTTACAACGCTGAGGAAAGATGTCAGGTAGTGGTTAGGATTTTTCCCTTCAAATTCAATATCCTCTTGGACCGAACTTTGTGATAAGTTTCACGCCCGTTTTGGAAGTAACCGAAGAAGAGGAAAGCCTACGGGTTCCCTAGCACAGGTCCGGCAGTATACCAGTGAATCTTTGGGACAGTATGTTAAGAGATTCTGAGAAGCAGTCGGACAGGTATCCGACCTTAATGATCTCCAGGCAGTGGGTTTGTTCCAGAATGGACTGGATCTGGTTAAATCTGAAAAGTTGGTGAAAAAATTGATGTTCCACCATCCAAAGAGCTTGGCCAAAGCCTTTGACAAGGCAGAAGGCTATATTGTTGTGGAAGAAGCCATGAACAGCCTGAAACATCCTTCTTCGGATCAATTGAAAGATACAGTAGCTCCTAAAGTCGAAGTTGATCAGAGGAGAACGGGGGGTATAATGACCGGCCGGAGGGCAGTTCAAAGAAATATAATAATTCCTGGCGACAAGGAAACAGTCGTCCCCCTGTCGCAGCCCCAAAGGTGAATAAGATCTATACCAAGTTGAACACTGATAGATCGGTAATTCTGGATCAGATCCGAAATCAGCCTTTCTTCGAGCCACCCCGTGATAACTATCGAACAGGACAGGGTAACTCTCGTAAGTATTGTGGCTATCATCAAGCTGCGGGCCATGACACTAACGAGTGTTGTAATTTGAAGGATTTTGTGGAAAGGAAGATTAAGGATGGCTTGTTGGTACAGTATGTGGCCGCGAATAATCAGCAGAATGTCAACCGTACTGTCCAAACGATTCAGACGGCTCCAGTACCACCGCCAAGGCATGTCATCGATGTGATAACCGGTGGGTCTGTGGGGAAGTTGATAGGGAAGAAGAGAAGGGCTTACCTGGATTCGGTCATGACTGTGACAGATGCTCCCCTGAAGATTGACAGGCCATTTCCAGGAACCATCATATCATTTACTGACGCAGATTATCCTTCGGAACCCATTGATCCTCATGAAGGGGCCTTGGTGATCACAGCGCAAGTGGGCTCGGTGGACATGAAGCGTATGATGATAGACAATGGATCTTCAGTAGATATTTTATATGCCCATGCTTATCAGAGGATGCATCTCGATGGAAAGAAAATGGAAGTCGGGCAGGAGGCTCCGTTATACGGTTTCAGCAACGATCCGGTCAAAGTTGCAGACACTATTGAGCTCCCGGTTATCTTCGACACATCACCCCAGCAGGTAGAAATAATGTGCAAATTCTATGTTGTGCACGTAGATTCAGCTTACAATGCTATATTGGGAAGACCTACCTTGACTGCTCTCCAAGCGGTGACTTCCATCCCTCATTTTAAAATCAAGTTCCCCACGGCGCATGGAGTAGGAGAGGTGGCTGGGGACTTGGATTTAGTCCGGCGATGTTACCGGAATGCCGTTATTTCCTCCAGAGTGGGGGTCAGTAAGAAAAAACAGACTATGACGATTGAGATTGAGCCCTTCACTGAAAGTAGTTCTGAACCGATGGTGATCCCTGCAGGGGATACAGAAGAAGTTGAGTTGATCGTTGGAAAGTCGGACAAAACCGTAAAGATTGGTTCGGGTCTACCAAAACCGTAAAGTCGGACGAACCTTATAGAGCTCTTACGCTGCTATGCGGATATTTTTGCATGGGAACCGAAGGATATGCCTGGGGTAAGCCGGAAGATAGCTGAGCACAGTTTGAATGTGGACCCCTCTAAGAAGCCAGTTCGACAAAAAAGGCGGATTTTTGCACCCGAGCGACAAAAGATCATTGATGAGGAGATCACGGAGCTGTTAGCTGCCGACTTCATCTATGAGATTGATTATCCCGAATGGATGGCGAATGTGGTTTTGGTGCAGAAGCAGAATGGAAAATGGCGGGTTTGCATCGACTACACAGACCTCAACAGAGCTTGCCCGAAGGACTTTTATCCTCTGCCCCATATCGATCAACTCATCGATGCTACTTCGGGGTATGCTTTACTAAGCTTTATGGATGCTTTTTCAGGTTATCATCAAATATCCATGCGTAAAGAGGACATCCCGAAGACTGCATTCATTACACACCGTTCGGTGTATGCCTATAAGAAGATGACTTTTGGTCTTATAAATGCCGGAGCCACCTATCAGAGAATGATAAACTTCATCTTCAACAGGCAGCTGGGGAGGAACATGGAGGTCTACGTTGATGACATGATCGTAAAGAGCATGCAGGTTCATAAACATTTGGACAATCTAGAGGAGTGCTTTCAGATTGTTCGTTATCGTCAATTGAGACTTAATCCGGCCAAGTGCACTTTTGGCCTCGGTGCAGGAAAGTTTTTGGGTTATCTGGTCAGTCAGAGGGGCATTGAGGCAAATCCGGAGAAGATCCAGGCCATTCTTGATATGAAGACTTCTCAGTCGTTCAAGGACGTTCAACGTCTGACTGGCAGGATTGCAGCTTTAAGGAGGTTCGTCGCCAAATCTGCAAAGAGGTGCCTTCCTTTCTTTGATATATTGAAGGGGCCGAAGAATGCGAAGACGTTCCAATGGACTTTAGAGTGCGAAGATGCTTTCCAAGGCATAAAAGCATATCTTTCTTCTGCTCCTTTATTAGTAAAGCCAGTTCCAGCGGAGACCTTATATATATACCTTGCAGCAAGTTCGTTAGCGGTTGGAGCAGTACTAGTTCGAGAGATCAGTGGAAAGTAGCATCCGGTCTACTATGTCAATCATGTTTTGCAAGATGCTGAAACTAGGTATCCGAATATTGAAAAATTTGCCTTTGCTTTAATAATTGCTAGCAGAAAGCTTCGACAGTATTTTCAAGGTCGGCTCCTGGTCGTCTACACGGATCAGCCATTGAAGAAGGTAATGGGCAAGCCAAAAGTTTCCGGGAGACTAGCGGCGTGGACTATGGAGTTGTCCTAGTTTTTCATCGAATATCATCCCCGAACAGCTATCAAAGGTAAAGCCTTGGTTGATTTTATTGTTGAATGTACGTTCACCGAAGCTGATGTCGAGTTGCCAGAAGCTGAGTCGTCTGATCGAGCAATGGCGGTCCTTCAACAAGGTCAGAATGTTTGGACTCTATATGCGGATGGTTCCTCCACCCTGACTGTTAGTGGGGCAGGAATCATCTTGAAAAGTCCAGACGGATTCAAGGTTCAACAGGCCATTAGATTCGGATTTAAAGCAACAAACAACGAAGCTGAATATGAAGCAGTGTTGGCGGGTGTTCGATTGGCCAAGAGTCTAAAGGTCCAAAAGCTCATCATTTACAGTGACTCACAGTTGGTCGTCAAGCAGCTGTCCAGATTATGAGGCTCGTGGAACTCGAATGATCAAGTATCTGGCAGAATTAAAGGACCGACTTCAATATTTCGCTTCGTATGAATTTCAAGGCATAGAACGTAATGACAATTCCATCGCCGATGCACTGTCGAAATTGGCTACTACGGATGTCGGTGTTTTCAATGGATTAGTTTACTTGGAAATTCTGCAACAGCCGAGTGTTCAGCATGAAGCAGTGATGTGCATCGAGCGATCTAACTGTTGGATGACCCACTACATCGAGTATTTGGCAGATGGCGTCCTACCTTCGGATCAAATGCTGGCAAAAACGATCAAGTACAAGAGTGCCAATTTTGTCCTTATTGATGGAGATCTGTATCGATTGGCCTTTTTCTCACCGTTATTGAAGTGCCTGGTCCCATCTGAGGCAGAATATGCTCTTCGGGAAGTTCACGAGGGTATTTGCGGGGATCATATGGCTGCTAAATCTTTAGCTTACAAAGTACTTCGACAAGGATACTATTGGCCTACGATTTTCAAGGAAGCTACCGAATATGTCAAGAAATGTGAAAAGTGTCAGCTCAACAGTCCGATCCCACATCAGCCACCAGAAGAGCTATACTCGATTTAATCTCCTATACCCTTCGCTGTCTGGGGGGTAGATATATTGGATCCTTTGCCTAAAGCTAAGGGTCAGGTTAGTTTTGTCATAGTTGCTATTGACTACATGACCAAGTGGGTAGAAGCGAAGCCACTTCGGTTAATAACGGAGTAAGAATGTCTGAAGTTCATAAAAGAGACCGTAGTGTTTCACTTCGGAATCCCCAGAGTATTGATATCGAACAACGGACGCCAGTTCGTGGGATCAAAGTTTGAAGCATTTTTAAAGGAGCTGGGGATTCAGCATAAGAAGACTTCGGTGGCTCATCCACAGTCGAATGGGCAAGTTGAGGTGACCAACAGGACGCTGTTGAATGGGATCAAGCGCAGGCTGGATGAAGTTAAAGGAAGATGGCCAGAAGAACTGCTCAGCGTGCTATGGGCTTATCGGACTACGCCGAGAACCACTACGGGAGATTCACCTTTTCGACTAGCCTATGGTACTGATGCCTTAGTCCCTGTTGAAATCGGATCTCCAAGTCTTCGGGTGAGTCAATACAAAGAGATCTACAATGATGAAGGAGTGAAGGCCAATTTGGATCTGCTGGAAGAAGTCAGAGAGGTTGCCCTACTTAAATTAGCTGCTTATCAACGAAGAGTATCCAAGCACTATAACAAAGGAGTTAAGCTTCGCAGATTCGAAGTGGGAGACTTCGTCCTTAGAGAAGCCGAAGCCTCTACACCTCAAAACACTGGAAAGTTATTGCCAAACTGGGAAGGACCGTATG
Source organism: Panax japonicus (assembly GCA_020205505.1). Taxonomy (NCBI): domain Eukaryota; kingdom Viridiplantae; phylum Streptophyta; class Magnoliopsida; order Apiales; family Araliaceae; genus Panax; species Panax japonicus. Next base: position 55,518,696 of record CM035103.1, read on the forward strand.
AGGTAATCGAAGTGTTAAAGCCGGGCACTTATCGGTTGAGGTCATTAGATGGCTCCGAGATCAAAAATACTTGGCATGCTGGCAGACTTCGGAAATACTTTCAATAGAGATCAAGTCAAGTCATCGGAAGTCTGTATATTATTATTCATTATCAATAAAAAGTCACTTTTTTACTATTTATCCTGGTCCTATTTGTCCTATGGTCACTATGGTGTAAGGAGGTATGGTAGGACTTGCTGGCCATTCGATGGCAGCCTATTTGTTGTTCTACCCCGAGTGGTAGACAAAGGATCCTATATTGATTTTACCAGGGTGGTAAATCAATGGTCACTATTGATCCTGGTTCTATTTGTCCTATGGTCACTATGGTGTAAGGAGGTATGGTAAGACTCGCTGGCCATTCGATGGCAGCCTATTTGTTGTTCTACCCCGAGTGGTAGATAAAGGATCCTATATTGATTTTGCCAGGGTGGTAAGTCAATGGTCACAATTGGTCCTTATATCTTGGTCCTTATATGATTGTTCCACCCCGAGTGGTAAACAAATGATCGATCTCAGATTACGGAGCCGATGAGTATGTATTACTTTATTTTATTGTTGAGTTCAATCCTTTCAGTTCAGTTAAGTTAAATTCTGTCCGTAAAATTTAATTCACTTCGTCTCATATATTAATCATTATATGTCTTAACTGATTCACTGCATAGGTTCATTTTTACTGATATTGAAGTATTGAAAAGAAACTAACCGAAAATATAGTTCACGATTAAGGGAATCACAGATCCATCATCAAGAAAACTAAAACATTCATCTGATCTATTTACTCACAAACTAAATACACCAATGAAGAAACATTAACAATCTCAATACATAAAACTTTATATACATTCCAAAAGACAAACAGTTTAAACATAAACATAAGGCAGAAAGAAAGTAGGAGGAACAGCTAGGCACCACCTTCGTCTTCGGAGTTGAGCAAAGCTGGGTCCAGTTGAGCAGCAGACAGTTTTTCTTTGCCTCTCTCTCGGAAATCTTCATAACCTTCAGAGTAAACCTTCATTATCTCGACATTGATCTCGTCCGAATCTCTATACTCTGCCTGAATCTGCTTTTTCAACTCTTCGGTCAGAAGAGGACCCCTTCCCTCAAGCTCCTTTATTTTGTGGCGAAGTTTATGGCGTTTATTTTTATGTCTCCGCTCTTCATCCTTGGCCTTCGATTGAGCCTCGCCAAGTTGAATAGTCAGGCTTCGGTTGGTCGAAAAAAATTCCTCATTTTTGGTTTTCAGTGGCAGATTTTCTTCGACCAGACCGGCATTCATATCAGTTAGAGTTCGTTGGCTGGCTTCAGATGCGGCCAACCCATCTCTTGTGGCCCTTAGCTCATTATCAGACATCTTTAGGTCCATATTGACTCGATCTAGATCTCGTTGGAGGCCATCGATGGTGTAAAGAGCGTTTTCTTTGTCAGCCCTTTCTCGGGCCAAGGTTGATCTCAGCATATTGATCTCTTGTCGCATGAAATCTTCCTCGGCCTCCCCATTTATATGCCTCGGACGTAAACGTCCGAAGACAGCGTTGGCCTGCATATGTTCAAATAGAATTCCAGTCAGTATTTAGATATCCAAACAAGAACAGAGATAGAACATAAAGGAATGATTATTTACTTTAGCCAGATAGCTCATCCTTTCGTCAAGGAGATTCTCATCCGTGTGATCACTGAACCGATGATCGTCAGTGTCCTTTACGAAGGCCCCGAAGAGTTCGAAAGGAAAGTTAGCATTAAATCTAGGCCACAGAGTTGGAGACCCCATGGCCTCGGCATGATAACCCTGACCTGAAGGACCGGGTCGTTCAGACGAGGGTCTCGACCTATTCGGAGAAGGAACGGGTTGTTCAGGAGGGGTAGGTTCAGGTTCAGGTTCAGTGTACACGGTTTCAGGAGATGGAGTTTTGTTTTGGTAGGGTTCTTGGGAAGGAGCTGCAGATGCAGAGCTCGGATGGCTGTCGGGAGTGCGTTTCCTCTTCCTTGATAGAGTTGGGATGGCTTCATCCTGATCACCATCTTCGATAATCTGTATTTCTACAGGCGGTACGAAGGGAGAGGCGATCGAAGACGGAGGCACCCTAAGCTCTTCGACAGTCAGAGGTGTTATTTTGCTTTTCAGTTTTTTGGTTCGGAGAATGCTTCTTCGATCAGGACGATCTAACAAGCCTCCTCTTCGAGGTATGGATGTGGCAGATGGCTCAACTTCTGGGGTAGTGCAGAAGGAGTTGGCAAGGGTATTGATCTTGGCTTTCTTATTGCCCTCCTCTTTTGACGAGGATGGAGGGTCTCTTCCGGAACTGGAACCTCATCGGCTTCTGGTTCGTCAGTTCTAAACTCGTCTATATGTATTTTCGAGACTGGTTCGGCTTCGGGAGCAGCTTCTGTTGTCATAGTTTCAACAGCTTCCGAAGACCTCCTAGACAAAAAATCTTCAAACTCTTTTATCTCTAAAGAGTTTGGTTTGATCAAAGACACTGCATAAACCAAACAATTCTGTTAGAACCCGTATTATAAAAGCATTTTCAAAAAATTCTTATATACATATAAAATAGACCGATACTTACATTTATGGTTATATAACCATGCCTGCTTCGAGAGAAGTCCGTATTTCCACTCCTCCTTAGGAAAGTTATCAAAAAATCCCATCATTTCCACTTCCCTTTCTTCAGAAATGTCTCCGAAGTCAGCAAAGATCTTTTCATCAGTTGCCCAATCAGGAAGAGAAGAAATTTCGGGACCTCTGACGAAGAACCACTTCTCGTGCCACCCCCTATTGCTCGAAGGAGTGTTCACTAGCGAGCGTCTCTCGAATTTTTCTCCTGACTTCGGAGAATGCTTACTAATGGCTTTGAACCCCTTCTCCCTAGATTGTACTATTTTGTAAACGGTGAAGAAGAAGTCCAAAGAGGGCTCCACACCTAATTCATGACAGAAAGCCACGAAAGCTAAGATGTGAATGTAGGAGTTCGGTACCAGTTGGGCGAACCCCACCCCCAGAAACCCCAATAAAGTTACTATAAAAACATGTAAAGGGAAGTGAACCCCCTTCTCCAGTAGAGTCACAGGAACGGCCGTCCAACCCTCTGGCCGTTGATACATTCTTTCGCCGGACCTAGGAACCTTAACAACATGGGTATCCGGGATATGATATCGAGATCGGATCCTCTTTAGTTCATCCTCTGTGATAATAGAGGGAGTATTGGCATGTGAGAATCGCTCTGTGCTCCTGTAGTACTCAGAAGAAGATTTTGGGTTTTTTGGGGGAGGATTCTTGTCGGATTTCGCCCCCTTTGGGTTCGAGATCGATGATCCTTCGCGGGCATTAACAGAGCTTGGTGGCACGACGGTGATTGGTGTCACTAATATGGGAGAGCCTTGTTCAGAATCTTGGGAAGCCATTGTTGATGAGTTTCAGAGGAAGAGAGAAAGTTCAGAGTAGCAGAGAGTTCAAAAGGCGCTCGAATTTCAAATGGACAGGTAAAATTGTCAAATTTGGTAAAGTTACCTTTTATACTGACGGTTACACGTTGTCCAAAGGCTGACTCATTAAATGTTAGTAATGATTCAGAATTTGAATGGGAAGGGTCCGGTTCTGGGTTCATGTATCTATTAGATTGGGCTTTCCTGATTTGGGCCTCCTTTTTCTTCTCCTACCATTTTGTGGACAGTGATTAGATACACTTCAATTATCTCCCACCATTGGCCTTTAGTAAATTATCCTGGGCCACTCATAGTTTTCTATTAAACATTATGTTTAAACAAAAAACTAGGGGGCAATGTTGGGTCATGATATCTCTCCTCTCTTGGGCCGGATAAATTGGGCTCCTTTATTAATTTAATCCATTGGGCTTTTATAATTAAGCCATGGGGCTCGTTGGGCCCAATCACTGTATCAGCTTCTTTTAATCCTATAAGATCGGGTCGGATTGATGGATCGACCCATTAGATATTTTAACAGATCTCTATCTTTGACTTGTGATGATAAAAAAGCATGACGGTTGACTAAAGTGTCTGTCATGCATTAATGTGGATAGGATCATAGCCGGCCGGCGGGAGAAAACAGTGGCCAAAGGCAGTAGATAAACTACATGCAATCGGCAGAGCCCATCAGTTCAGAGGGGGTGTCAGGTAGTAGTGGTTGGCACAGTAACCCATGCGGGGATAGTATAACTTAGCAAGGAAGCCTTCTCTAACAGGTACGTTCTCATACCTTCAGATATTTTTTCATATTCTCTCACCCATACACACGATCAAGGATTTTTATCTCTCTAGACACTAGACATTACATTCCTCCATAGTTAACCTTGTGAACACATACTAATTCTCACGCCTGAGCTATCCCTCGACGGAACAGCCGTCAAGCTTGTGGTGTTTATCATGTTTACTGTGCAGGATCAGGACGTCTTACGTGATTGGGACGTAACAGAAGATCTTGGCGTTAACAAACCCCAATTAAATTGCCATTGTCATCGTAGAAAGGAGTGTGGTGGCAATGACTTCAAACCTTTCGCCTCTTTTGGTCTTAACCGAGAACTGCCAAATCCAGCTCTCCCGTAATCAACGTACGATTTAATATACTATTTATAACCTACAGCGTAGTCTTGAAGATCTGCTAGGAGGTCAATAGGAGTCCGCCCATGAGTTTCGGCAGCAGGATAGCCATATAGACACTCAGCAGTTCGATTCCTACACAATTGAATAATACCCACATGGAAAAAGATTGAAACTCTAATTTTATTTACTTTAATCTCATTCTAACAAACCACATAGCTAAAAATACCAAATCCAAGCATTTAATAACTAGTTTCAATTTGTTAAACATCAACTCAAAATTAAATGCAATGATCAATCTAAACTCCCCCTGCAGAGGGGACGAGTCATGGTCCGTCCTGAATAAAAATATATCGCTAATTTTGAAACGAATTATCTGTCATTTTAGAACATAACTACAAATACAAAATCCAAACCCCATGTGGGCCCAAGTGTAAAATTAGGGTTCACATGACCTAATTGATTTAAATGCACAATTAGGGTTCCATGGCCTCATTAAATGTGCAAATTAGGGTTTGCATAACCTAATGAAATAAAGACGGAAAAGTCAGAAATAAATATGCGAGACCTGGAGAAAGCCTCCACGTGTCCCGAGGCAGAAGACTCGTGGAGGCGGCTCGTTTTGCGAATTGATTGAGGGATTGGATTGGTGGCTAGAAGGACAGGGCAACATGGGCATTACTCTAATGACTAAAGGGTATTTCTGGAATTTCCCTAAAGGCATGTGCCTTGCACATGACTACTTTCCAGAAAACCCTATAAATACCCCTTCCATTCCATTTGGAAGGGGACTTCTCTTCAGACTCAAGACTCGGATTCTCAGAAGATCAAAGAGACCCTTTTTTGGTGACTTAAAGGCTCGGAAATTCCACCTAAAAGCACCAAAGGGGTTTGGACATTTCTCTCAACTCGAAGGACACTCAAGAAGGCTCTTGGAATCCCAATAACCCTAACACGGTTCCCGGATTCTAGGGGTTCTGCCACGCGTCGTTGGAAAAATCGCCCACCTGTCGTTCTCCCCTCTTCAATCAATCAATCAATTCCGTATTCTTCGTGGATTTCTCTCCTCCTCAACCAACACGAAACCCTAACCCTAGCAAGGTACGATTTCCTTGCCCACATTTATTTGGCGACTCCGCTGGGGAAGTGTAGAATTCGTGAAGGGTATGCCCACAACTCGAAGTGGGAGAACTACAGGAAGAGCTGCTTCACCAACAAACAGCATTACCTCACCGGATCCAGTTCCAAGGCAAGCCACTCGAGCTTTCCAAGGCGCAAACTTGGATTTTGACCAACCACTTATTGAAGACGCTTCAAAAGGAAGTTCAACATCACCACATATGGCCAATCAACAACACACAAGCGCAGGAAGGCAAGGCGAGGATGCAGGTGGAGACCCGACGAATGCTGTGCAACTGGAGATGCTCAAGGCATTGAAGGAAGCACGAGAAGGGGCAAGGAATGATGATGGCCATGATGCTGGAAATGCAGAGGAAGCAAGAGGAGATGGGGAATTTCCGCCAGCAGTTGATGCAGATTCCCACTTTCAAGGCCATGTTCCCAGGAAGTTCGCATGGGGAACAAGCAAGTGTGGAAGACAACAATAATGGTAGCAACAACAAAGAGAACCAGATTGTACCTCCATTAACGGAAAATCAATCGGTTCCAATAATCAACTTGGAAGCCCAGAACAGTGGCGACATGCCACAACCTAGGATGGAAGCAAGCCAACCTCAGGCAAACATCATCTCAGCAACTATTCCATCATTTTCACAGGTGCAAATGCCAATCATTCCAAGCAATATCCAGCGAATGAGCCAGCAACTTCCACCAGTGCCAGTTGTTCATGATACAAGTGTTCATCAACCAATTTCTCTACCATACACACCGTCGATGCAACAATATATCACAACACCCCAGAAAGTTCACGCTACAAGCCCGTATGTGACGAAGGATGATATGATTGACGTGATCAATCAACTTCGCAGACAGACATCTCGACCCTCGGAGTTGGACTTTACTCCTCCTTACCCTGCACACATTCGGAGGCAACCTTACCCAACAGGGTATATTGAGCACCCCCCGCAATTTCCAAAATACAACGGGGAGAAAGGAAATGCTAGGGAACATATTGCCAGGTTTGTAGAGTCAATGTCTCCGTGGCTCGGATATGACGAAGTGAACAATCACAACTTATTGATGAGGGAATTCAACAAGACTTTGACGGATAGTGCCTTTAGTTGGTACTACAATTTGGAGAAGGGGTCAGTCCATGATTGGGATGACTTAAAATTACAATTTTTCAAGAAATTTTTCTATGTGCAGAAACAGGTAACCATTGTGGAGCTTATGCGGTTCAAGTAGAAACCGAATGAGGAGTTGTCAGATTATGTTGACAGATTCAGAGCCCAGGCACAGAAGTGTGCAGAACCGATCGAAGAAAAGAACTTAGTCAGCATTTGCAATAATGGTGCCTTGGATTCTTTCAAGCCCCACCTCATCACCAAGGCTTGTGATTCCTTCGCGACCCTCTCATCTTTTGCACAGGACTTGGGAGGAATCGTGACATTTCCCACTAACCATGCGACAGTTACATGGAAGGGTAAGAGGACAGCAACTGTGGCTTTGGCTGACTCTCAGTCAAAACCACAAGGGGGCAAGAGGGAGAAACACGAGAAAAGTTTTGACCGAAGCAGAGGAAAGCCTGGAGACAAATATGCAAGAAAGTCAGTCCCGGAGGCTATCACATGTTGTGAGAAAGCATTCAGGGATTTGTATGAACAATGGGTTGAACACGGAGTAGTGAAACCCCCAAGGCCTAGATTTGCAGTGACAGAAGAAATAAAGAAAAGACCAGACTTCTGTGTATTCCACCAATACGCGGGACACTCAACGATGGATTGTTATAGCCTGCGGAGGATATTCCACGAGAAGCTGGCAAATGGGGAGATTGAACTTGGAAAGGAAAGTAGCGTTCATGACAAGCCACTGCCAAACCACAAAGGGAAAGAAACGTGCAACACTGTTATCCACAGCACAAGCTCAGAAGTGGAGATGATGATGGAAGAAAAGGAGGAGTGTGATCCAGGCCTGCAGGTGATGGCATTGATGAACGGAGCTAAGTTCAGAATTTTTTTTCGATCAGATAGGATTGGCCAAGGAAGCAAGGATTGAGGCAACCAGGGCAATTATCAAGGCTGCCGAGACGCAGGAGACTTGCATGGCCATAAGCAAAGGATTTATGAAGACGATGGAGGAAGAAGAAAATAAGATATCTTTCTCTAAAGCTGATAGAGAGATAAGATACCCGCATAACAGACCTTTGTATGTGACAGCAGTAATCAACGGCATCGAGGTGCGGAGGGCATTCATTGACAATGGAGCGTCTGTAAATATTATGCCCTACACCGTGTTCAAACGGTTAGGCCTGCCGGAGAAGAAGATTGTGAAGGAACAAACTAACATTACCGGATTCGCCAATCAAAGCACAAGAACCCTAGGACACATTAAGGTGGACATGCAAGTTGGGAAGATTCGGGGGCCTGTAATGTTCCATGTTGCCGAGGTGGATGCATCATATCATGTCTTGCTGGGAAGGGCTTGGCAGAACGACTACGGGGTGGAACCCTCGGTCTTTCATCAATGCCTTAAAGCTATTTGGAAAGGGAGAGAAGTGAGGGTACCAGCAACTCGGAATCCCTTTGGACCAGAGGAGGCACACATCACCGAAGCAACTTTCTTTGATGATGTCGCTGAAGAGGGAGAGAACCAGATTGCAAGACCTGATTCCCTAAGACTAGCAAGTTGGGAGGAAGTGCAGGAAGATAAGTTCGTGCCTGCAGAAAAAGAAAAGAAGAAGACCTCGGAACGCGGAGAATGTTCTAAAAACAAGAAGCCAGTGGTAGTAGACTTAGAGAAAGAAGGAAGAGAAGAAAAGAAAAGGCCAGCAGACCCTGAAGATGCCAGAAATATAATAAATGACAAGCGGATGGCATGATCTGAGGATGGCCAGAGGACAAAATGGGAGAGGGTTGTTAAACCCGATGGAAAGGTAGTGTTTCGATTATGACGATGCAAGGAGGAAGAGCCCTTGGATGCGTGTGAACCCAACGGCTCAGGAGGTGTCCCCCACTCCAGCAATAATGAAGAAGAAGAAGTTGTACAACAGAAGGTGGAACCAGCTCCAGAATGTTTCGAGGATAGGCCAAAACCTCAACAAAATGAATTAGAGGAAGTTAATCTGGCAACAGAGGAAGGAACGCCAAGACCGACTTATGTCAACAAGGAGCTAGATGTTAAACAGAAAGAGGAGCTTGTACAATTATTGCGAGAATATAGGGATGTATTTGCTTGGAATTACGACGAGATGCCCGGAATTGACAAGGATCTTGTGGAGCACAACCTAAACATAAGTCTGGGAATGAAGCCAGTAAAGCAAGCACCTCGCAATTATGCACCCGAAGTAGAAACTCAAATAAAGGAAGAGATCAAGAAGTTGCTGGAAGTAGGGTTCATCAAGCCCATTCAACATCCAATATGGCTATCCAGCATTGTACCGGTAAAGAAGTCAAATGGACAGCTACGAATATGTGTGGATTTTAGAGATTTGAACAAGGCATGCCCAAAGGACATGTACCCATTACCCAACATAGACACTTTGGTAGATGCAACGGCTAATCATGAGATGATGTCATTCATGGACGGGTTTGTGGGTTACAATCAGATAAAGATGTCCGTAGAAGATACAGAGTTGACAGCCTTTCGTACCCCGTTTGGAAATTTCTACTATGTAGTAATGCCATTCGGGTTGAAGAATGCGGGGGCAACTTATCAAAGGGCAATGCACGCCATATTTCATGACATGATTCATGATATAGTGGAGGACTACGTGGACGACATAGTAGTGAAATCCAAGAAGGCGATAACTCATGTGGAGGACCTGAGGAAAGTGTTTGAGCGGTGCCAAAGGTATAAATTGAGGATGAACCCGAAGAAGTGTGCATTTGGGATGACGGCTAGAAAATTCTTGGGCTTCTTGGTGCACAATAGATGCTTAGAGGTGGACCCAAGCAAGGCCAAAGCAATCACAGAGATGCCCCCACCAAAAACGCAGAAACAGTTAAAGAGCTTTCTAGGGAAAGTTTCATACATGAGAAGATTCATGCCAGCATTAGCCGAAGTCACAGAACCTTTTGGCAAATTGCTAAAAGGAAAGGCACAATGGGACTGGGGGCAAGACCAACAACAGGCGTTTGAGAAGGTGAAAAGAATTTTGGCTTCAGCACAAACAATGGTAGTGCCACAAAGAGGAATGCCGTTGCAGTTGTACATCACATCTACCAAGAAGTCCATAGGTGGATTGATCACGCAGGAGGTGGATGGAGAAGAGAAACCTGTATATTACATTAGCCGGATAATCCGAGGACCGGAAACCAGGTATTCACAGGTGGAGAGGCATTGCCTAGCATTGGTATTCATTGCGCAAAAAATGCGGCATTATTTTTTAGCACACGAAGTAAAGCTTGCAACAAAAACTGATCCAATCAAATACCTATTAACTAAGCCAGCGTTAGTAGGGAGACCTGCCAGATGGATGATGATTCTTTCAGAGTACGACATCAAGTGTATAACACCGAAGGCAATCCGATGTCAAGCCTTGGCAGACCTGCTGGCTCAATTCCCCCTCGGGGAAGTAAGAGCCTCATCAACATCTTCACACTTGTCATGAAGAGCAGTCACAGGAGGGTGTGAAGAAATAGCTTTATCACCTACAGCAGGACCCGAACTCACATCAGATAAAGTATCTTTAGCATCCAGGCTAACACAATCATCACGAGGAGTAGATGACCCAATATCAACAAGTATAGGTTGGGAGGGCTCACGACTAGTGGAAACCGCCGCGACCGCCTCATTGGCAGTACTACACATAAGCCCAAGAGGAACGTCATCATCATCATCATCTTCATCGACCACGGCAACCTAAAAAAAAGAGAAAAAAAGAAACAATTACATAACGATGTGTGAAAGCAGTAATACAAGGGATGAAAGAAAAATGAGAATAGTACAAAAAAAAAGAATATTACCAAATTTCTACGGCGTTTCTTGGTTGGATCCTCAGCTGCCAGCATATTAGAATCAGCACTATCAAGAGGGCGTTTTGCCAATGGCTTTATGATAAGCCTAATAGGAGGAAGACGGTTGACTGGGACCACAGTAGAAGCGATAGGAGGAGCTACTTCAGAATCAGTAGTAATAGCCGTTCTCGTTTTAGAACGAGTAACTCTCATTGCCTCGGCATCAAAGGATCCCTGGGGAGGAGCTCGAGGAGACACCCGAAACGAATCCCGTGGTGGAAGACTCCTGGAAGTAGTGGGAGCCTGTGCAGGAAAAGTATTCGGATCACCTCGAGGAGGAATGTCTGCTAAAGGAGGAAGAGAAGACTTAGGCATCAAGACCTCGTGCTCAACCAATCGGCTACTGGCTGGCCAAAATGTTGGACGGATATTGGTCTTAGGAGAGCATAACAGTCGGCACCATTGGAGACGCTTTGGAATAGAAACTGGCAATGAATAAATCAAGGTATCATCCTCCCATCTTTTAAGATTGATTTGCCAGTAATTACGTTCGCCAGTAGTATATCGCCCGCTCCGGGAATTATCTGGTATTACAAAAGGAAGGAATCTATGAGGATCACTTTGTAGCCTCGGAAATGCCCATGTAAAAGAGGGGGAGGTACAGACGAAATTGAGAAGAGCAGCCTCATAATTTTCTTGGCAGGTGTGACCAAAAGGGTTCCTGGTCATATCCGAATTGTCTCATGACCCGGTGAGGAGAATACAGTACAGTGCCAAAACTATTATTCTCGAGGAAGTAAGGAAGCTCTGTAGACCGAAGGAAAATGAACCAAGATAGTGCAGAACCACTCAAGCTGGTTCTGTTGAGGCTTGAGTAGGTACGAAATTGGCGATTGTAAAAGTGAGGTAGATGGCCGCAACCCTCTGTAACAATGGTATAGGGACGGGCAGTGAACAATGTATAATCATCAAGAAAAGGCCGCAAATCCGCACTATCGAGTCTAAGTCGGTGATCAATCCAACGTGCCATGCGAGGAATGACGTTGGGTGATGAAAAAAGAGGAGACTTCTTCTTCTGCTTAGATGAATAGCACGAAAAGCGTTCAAAAAGAAAAATCTGAAGAAAGGAGCATGGAATGAAGCAATTGACATCATACCTGAAAAAAAAAATATATATATAAGAAAAATATATATAGGGGGTTAAAGGAAAAGAAGTGCGGTTGGAAAGACAAATAATATATATATAGGAAAGTGATTACCTCCCAACAGATTCTTTCATGGCAATGATTGTTTCATCTAGGCGACGATATAAGGTCCCTAGGAAGAGAGAAGCAAGGGGAATCTCTGAACCTCGGGATAATAATGCTGCCAAACTGAACACACGGACAGAAGGACCGTCTATGGGAGACCCAGGGAAGATGATGCGGGATAGCCACATAGCCAGATAAGCTGCCAGAGGAAAAGGACAAGTCTCTCCACGGAAGGCAAGAACAGATTAGTCATGAATAGAGCTGTCCCATTGGTTGGTCTTGTAGTCACGGAAGAAGTAGCGTACCCAGGATAACCAAGAATTTTTCTGCCGACTGGAAGTCTCGAAGTCTGGAAGGAGTGTATCGCCCTTGAAACGGGAGATGAAACGGGAAGATTGCTTGAAGGCTTCCATCAAGTAGGCAACACATTCGTTATCTCTAGTGGACATGTTAGAAGGGCCGCAGGAGTTCGAAGCAACGACGGGAAGGCTACAAGATGAGATTCAAAAATAAATATATATGTTTCAGAAAAATGAGAATGAATGAAAGAAATAAAAGAAGAGAACTTACTGATAAAGGGCATAGACATCCTCTAGAATAGGGGTGAATTCCCCCCAGGCAGTGACGAATGTGCAAGTAGAGGAACACCATCGTGAGATCAACACAGTAAGAGCGTTATGGTCATGGTGGATGCATAGGTCTCTACACAGTTGAACACAACGAAAGATGCTTGCGTTTTTTAGTATTTCCACGTATTCAGCATTTCCAAGGATTTCGTCGGTCCAATCCTGCCATCCTTGAAGGCGACTAGATGAATCAGATAGGAAGTGAAGAGGACTGAAAGGGTATTCTTTCTTCTCTATGCATAGGCGGGGAATGTAATTAGCACAAGGGAAGTCATCCCAACCTCCAGAAGCTGGGGCATACAGAAATAGGCTTTCTTTCTCTGGTGAAGGAAAAGTTGTACGGTCATAGTCCTTAACTTTATCCCAGAAGGTGTCAGAAGGACCGAAGAAGGGAGCCCTTCCCCAATCAGTGATGAAGGGGGACTCTCGAGTGGTTTTTGGTTCTGCGGAGCATTCAGGTGAAAGGGCCTACAAGCAAGGAAAGTTCATCATAAGAATTCTATAAAAAAAAAATGCAATGTAAGGATGTCAAAGGGAAAAGAAATGTTCACCATGACAAAGAAGAAGGTTTGATATGTAACCTCAAAGACACCTCAAAAAAAAAATCATCAATTAAAAATTAATAGGGTTCGGCATTTCCCTACAGGATTCGGTCAATATGCTATATATCTCTAAAAACATGAAGTATTATTATCAAGGATATTTAATTTTAATATTTTCATGTGTTTCTGTCATATTTAATAAACGTAGGACCCATTCTGAAAAAAAAAAATCACACATAAACAATCAATTAATAGCGTGTCATCCATGGTAAGCAATTTTACGCATATATATATGGTTTGCAACTTGTGGACAGGATTCATTATGTCGTCGATCCATTGTAGCAACTTTGCTCATTGTTTCGAGTTTAATCCTGCCATTATTTCTTGTTGATCCATGTCTTTTTTAAAAACCTGGGTTCCTGGGGAAATGTGGGCATAAATGTGAATAGAGAATGCTTATATTTTTATAATAAACATAGTTTTCTGTTGTAAAAAAAATATAAAAATAAAAATAAAAAAAAGTCTTCAAAAATCAAACCCACCAGCATCAAAAAAAAAAATTTAAAAAAAAAAAATATATATATATATATATATAAAAAATAAAATCATATGATATTGTTTGTTTAAAACTAGCGAAATTATCAAATTAGTTAAACACAGGCATATGTTATTGCGATATTGTTATACATAATACGTTAGTCTAACAAAAACATCCTAGCATCATGTATATTTTCTTTACATGTTGCACATTGAAATTTCTTTTCAAATTAAGAAAGATTAGATTTGATTTTCAGAATAAAACCAAATTTTATAAAAAATAAGATTTGATTGGAGGTTCTACAGAGATAAAATATATATATATATATATATATATATATATATATATATATAAAATGCCAACCTTTCTTTATTATCCGAGGGAAAAAACCGAGATATAATCAAGGTAATGGGGCTCGGAAGACAAAAGAAAGAAAGATAAAAAAATATATATATATATATATATAAAATAAAATAAAATGCCAACAACGAATCAAGAATCCCACTATTGCTGCCTAATGTATGTAGAAAAAGAAATAAAAGTGTATAAATAAAATTTTGTTAGTCAAAAAAAAAAAAAAAAAAGCAGTTGTGGAGAATAAGAATGGACTACCTTCGGAGTGTTAGGAGTTAGAAATAACAAACATGCAAGGAAAATCAGTTTTCCTTCCTTCTTTTGGCCATCATCATGGAAAATGAATTACACAGGGATATAGGAGTGAGAGGGAAATTGATATGTATGCTCTCTCTCGTTGATCATGATGGTAAGATCTGCCTAGGGGAAAACCAACCCCTTTCGTTGTTCATTTCCATTACCAAGTCGTAGTATAAGTAAGTGATATTCTCAATTCAACTCTAGCACTTGGTTGAGTTTTAGGTTCTGTTTTATTGAGAGGCAATTCAATTTCACCACCTCTCAGCCCAAGTTGTAACAGCTAGTAATATGATGCACATATAGTTAAGCTAAGCTAAGCTGCCGATGATGCTTACTAAAAAAAAAAAATCTCTTTTCAAATTAAGAAAGATTTGATTTGATTTTCCAAAATAAAGGAAGATTTAATTTTCAGAATAAAATCAAATCTTATAAAATTAAGATTTGATTTGATTTTGGAAATAAAAATCAAGATTTGATTTGATTTTATTTTATTTTATTTTATTTTCAAAATAAAATCAAATCTTATTTTTTATTTCCAAAATCAAATCAAATCTTAATTTTATAAGATTTGATTTTATTCTGAAAATTAAATCTTCCTTTATTTTGGAAAATCAAATCAAATCTTTCTTAATTTGAAAAGAGATTTTTTTTTTGTACTATTCTCATTTTTCTTTCATCCCTTGTATTACTGCTTTCACACATCGTTAAGTAATTGTTTCCTTTTTTCTCTTTTTTTTTTAGGTTGCCGTGGTCGATGAAGATGATGATGATGATGACGCTCCTCTTGGGCTTATGTGTAGTACTGCCAATGAGGCGGTCGCGGCGGTTTCCACTAGTCGTGAGCCCTCCCAACCTATACTTGTTGATATTGGGTCATCTACTCCTCGTGATGATTGTGTTAGCCTGGATGCTAAAGATACTTTATCTGATGTGAGCTCGAGTCCTGCTGTAGGTGATACAGCTATTTCTTCACACCCACCTGTGACTGCTCTTCATGACGAGTGTGAAGATGTTGATGAGGCTCTTACTTCCCCGAGGGGGAATCCTTCTAAAATTATTGGTGATGCTCATCCTCCCCAGAAGGATTCTACCGAGTTTGTGATTTCTCGGGAAGGCAGTGTTGATAACATTCTGGGTGGGTTGAATAACATTCCTCTCTCTGTGGCATCTCCCGACTCCTTTTCCATTGACTATATTGTGAGTATCCTTCTTTAATCATCATATGATTTGTCTTGAATTTCCTTCTCTTTTTTTTAATATATTGTATTTTGACATTTTGTTTTTTCAGAGCGAGAAGATGAAAGACTTGTCTTTGCCTGTTGAGGCACTCGCTTTATTTGATGCTCTCCATCCAGATGTTTCCCACTCGCCATATAGTGACCTTGGTTATCCTCCAGGTGACCACGGTTTCGAAGAATCCTCAGCCATACAGCATCTTTCTGCTCCTCCACCCCTTGACTCGACAAATTCAATGGTGGCTTCTAAAGTAGCTGCTACCAGAGCTTCCTTCAATCCAAATGGGGATCTTATTTCTTGGAGGGGTTTCCAGATATCGTCTTCTAGTCGGGAAAGTCTGGAGCGTCTCCTAGCTCGGTTCCCGCAGATACTTGACCGGTTAATTATTAAAGAGACTTGCACCCAAACCTTCTTCCTAGATCAGCTCGCAGGCCTTATTTGTAGATTGCACACTCTTTCTTTATATTCTTTGCGAGTCGAGGAATTGAAGAAGTTTAATGATAAAGTAGACGACCTTACAGCCATAGGTGTTAACATGTCTCCGTTTCGTGATAGATTGACTCTTCTCAAGTCAAATTTTGATCTTGTTTCATTACGTTCGGAGGTTGCTGTACGTAAGTGTGAAGATGAATCATTTTCAGTGCAGCTTTCTGAGCTTGATGAAGCCGCCAACAAATTGAAGATTCAGTCTCAAGATTTAGAGGGCCGACTTCGGGAGGTAGAGCGCCAGCGACGGGACTTAGAGTCAACTACCCAACAAATTAGGGAACTGAAAGCTGCAAATCTTAAGATTCGAGATGCTGCCGTTGCTGACTTAGAAGCTTTAGTTGTGCCTCCACTTCATTTTGATATGTCTTGGCCTTTAGATCATAACTTGTTGTAGTAGTTTTTTTTTTCGATTTCTTGTTTCAGAAACTCATTTACACATGTTTCATTTATCAAAATGTAGTTTCTTCAACCTTGTTGATTGCTTTTAATTTGAATGATTCCTTAAAATTCAATATTTATCATTGAATCTCAAGTTATTCAAATTAATATTACAAGACAACCACAAGTAAATATGAATTTTATCAAAAACATGTATATATAGTTTTCACAAACCAAAACTTGACTTTATACTCTCTTTTTTTTAAAAAAAATTTAAAAAATAACATTCAAGTATAAGTGAAAGTTTGTAAATTTATTGATAATAAAATTGCTTTTGACGAAAAGCATAACGTTTCATTAGTAAATCTTGCTTTTGTCGAATAAAGCATAACGATTGCCACTTTTAGAGGTAAAGTGTAACTTTCTTGCTTTTGTCGAATAAAGCATAACGTTTGCCACTTTTAAAGATAAAGTGTAACTTTCGGGGTTGAGGGCTTATACTCAGGTGCCTCAGTCACTTTTGAAGTTGAAAGTGTAACTGTCGAAGGCTGTTAATCAGGTTCCTCGATCACTTTTGAAGTTTGAAAGTGTAACTTCCAAGGGCTGTACTTAGTCAGGTGCCTTGATTACTTTTGAAGTTGAAAGTATAACTTTTTGTGATGCTCTTCTCATGTGTAATATTTCTTTACCCACTTCAAGTTCAATGGGCCTGAGACAGCATCTGATCCCACACGAGATATCTTGCAATACCCGCTTTCAGAGATCTCTCGTACCCTATACGGGCCTTCCCATTTGGGGTAAAATTTAGTGGTTGGGGTCCCCCTCATGACTTGAGTTGCCGTTTTGAGTACTAGGTCCCCTTCCAAAATTCGTCGTGGTACTACTGCGGTATTGTATTGTCGTCGCAGTCTTTCATGGTACCGTTCAAGCTTTTCTTTAGTCTTATCTCGAAATTCAACTAAGGCCTCCAGGGCTGCTGGTCGGTTTTCTTCCTCGACCAAGCTTCGAAGTCTCATTCGAGCCGAAGGTATTTCTATTTCAGCGGGCAAAACAGCTTCTTCACCATAAACCAAAGCATATGGGGTCTCGCCTGTAGGCTTCCTTTTTGAAGTTCGATATGCCCATAACGCTATTGGTAATTGTTCTGCCCATGTCTTCGGATGATCGTCTAAGGTTTTTGATAAAATTTTTATCAAGGTTTTGTTTGTAGCCTCTGCTTGTACGTTGCCTTTCGGGTAGTAGGGCGATGATTTGTAATGTTTCACCCTGTATCTTTCCATCAGATTTTTGACGTCCCTATTGATGAAGGGAGTTCCATTATCCGACAAAATTATCTTCGGGATCCCGAAACGGCAAATGATGTGCTCCTTGATAAAATTGGCCGCTGCTGGTCCCGTGGCCTTCTTCAAGGGTATTGCCTCCACCCACTTTGTGTACATCTCGGTGGCAGTTAAAATCCATATGTTACCCTTGGAATTAGGGTGAACAGGACCTATAAGATCCATTCCCCATGTATGAAAGGGCCATGATGTTGCCAAGGTTCGCAAATCCACGGTGGGAGCATGGATCAAGTTTCCATGTATTTGACAAATGTGACACTTTTTAACAAATTCTAGACAATCTCCCTCCATCTTTGGCCAGTAGTAACCATGATCGATAAGTTGTTTGTACAACTTGGCTCCCCCTTGGTGTTCATCCTTGTGCATTTGGTAAACCAAATCTTTGGCTTCACCTAGTTCCAGACACCGTAGGGGCTTGCCATTGAATCCCCTTCTAAACAATTCTTCGTTCTGCAAGAAGAAACGTTGTGACTTCCTCTTGATTATAATTGCGTCCTTCTTTTCGGTCGGAAGAGTCCCGCTTTGTAAAAACTCAACATAAGGGATTCCCCAATCCACTATGTCTTCAATGAAGGCGCATTCATCCTCCCCAGGGTATTCTTGGCATGAAACACATTGGCGTTGTAGGGCATCTGCTTCCTTCTTCATTTCAGGCCAATAATACCCTTGACGCTGCAGCCTACGATACAAGCCTATGTCTGCCAATCCGCAGTTCTCGTCATGCACTTGTTGCAAGACTCTATCTGCTTCCTGCCTCCCTAAGCATCGTGTCAACACACCGTCTGCTTCTTTGTGATACAAGACACCTTTGATGATGTTGTACTTTTGTAACTTCACAGTAGGTATTGTTCCCTCCTTTATTTGCAATTGATGGGAGATGTCGTATCGCCAATCATCTATCATATCTTTGGGGAACAAATTTAGCACCGTGGTTGGGAGAGTTCTCTTCATTACTTTTACATCCAAATCCTCACCTTGGACATAGACTCGAGACGCTACTGTTGCTAGTGCATCAGGTTGTTTATTCTGTCCTCTTGGCACATATTCAATCACCACCTTCTTGAAAGCCTCCATCACCTTTTGTGCTACAGTTCGATATGGCGCCAAGATAGGTTCCTTTACTCCGAATTGGCCTCTTATTTGTTGCACTATGAGGTTTGAATCTCCCTTTACTTTAAGATGTTTGGCTCCTAATTCTTGAGCCGCCAACAACCCTAATATGAACGCCTCGTATTCTGCTTCATTGTTTGTGCAAGGGAAATCCAATTTGTATGACAAGGCCACTTCATTTCCTTCTTTAGTGGTCAACACCACTCCTGCTCCACCTTTACCTTCTGCAGATGATCCATCAAAAGCCAAACTCCACCATTCTGGGTCCTCATTCATCAACTCGATTGATTCTACTTCTTCACCTGGAAGATCTTCAGAAGGGGGTTCATTTTCTCCATTTGGAAATTGAGTCAGCAGGTCTGCCAAGGCTTGACATCGGATTGCCTTCGGTGTTATACACTTGATGTCGTACTCTGAAAGAATCATCATCCATCTGGCAGGTCTCCCTACTAACGCTGGCTTAGTTAATAGGTATTTGATTGGATCAGTTTTTGTTGCAAGCTTTACTTCGTGTGCTAAAAAATAATGCCGCATTTTTTGCGCAATGAATACCAATGCTAGGCAATGCCTCTCCACCTGTGAATACCTGGTTTCCGGTCCTCGGATTATCCGGCTAATGTAATATACAGGTTTGATTTTGGAAATAAAAATCAAGATTTGATTTGATTTGATTTTATTTTATTTCCAAAATAAATTATTATTATTAAAACAAATATCCTAATTTTTTATTAGGAATATTTTATTCCTGGGATTATGTTCATTTTGTTTTCATGATTTTTTTACTTGAATTACTTGTTGTCATGTCCCTAGCAGCAAAGCACACTACAACAAAAAAGCCTATCAGCGACCGTATATCAGCGACCGCCTTTGGTCGCTGATACCTATCTGCGACCGATTGCGGTCGCTAAAAGGCGTCGCACAAAATCTAGTCGCTAAAATGCACATCAGCGACCACTATTAGCGACCGAAACTTAGCGACCGATATCAGCGACCGAAATGGCAAATCCGGTCGCTAAGCTGAGTCAGCATGGGCCATGGATAAAGCTGACGTGTTTCACGTGACGTGTCAGCGACTGGCATCAGCGACCGCATGCGGTCGCTGATATTAAAAAATAAAATAACAGAATCTTGTTGTTTTTGCATAAATCCCAAAAACCTGTACCTGTTTTGTACCTGTTTTATCCCAACACACATACACAATAACAGCATACACAACAATATAAACATCCATCGTCCATCATATAACACACACTAAACTAGAATATAAACCATTCAAAACCAATATGATTTTGAATAAATATAATAACATTTTAAAAATTGTTTAAGTAACAATATACAAACATCCTAAGAATGAAACAAGTACAAACTTATATTATAACTATAAAACTAATCTAAAGCAGGTACTAATCAAGCATCACCGCCTCCTTGATCACCCTGTAATATTAACAAAATAATAAAACAAGTTATAAATATTTACTAACTATGTTAATATTGGTATATTACGACAATATACAACAAATTGATTTTATACCTCGTCGCCATCCCCGTGTTGTGATGCTGCTGCTACCGCTACTGCTTCAGCTAACTCCTCAGCACTCAGAGCCCCCAGATGTCCGCCCAGTATCTTCAGAAGATCCCGATCTTGACATATAGCTCTCACACAGTCAGCCGGAGTATGAACAGCTGGATGGCTAGATGACTGTGTAGACTGGATAGAAGAGCAGCATGAGCCACTGAAGGATGGGCGTCGTCGTTGTCCTTGACCTTTAACGTAGTTCTTCTTCACAACAGACGCCCTCTCCCACAACTCTTGATCGATAGACGGACGTGGAGTGCCTTCAGGATAGCGCTCATTCAATAAACGCTTATAAGTGTCCTGCATGTCATCATGTTAACAATTAAATAGTTAAAAATAAATTAATTTTGTAAGCATTAATTAAAGATCAAGTTGTAAAAATTTATTACCGCTATCTGGATAGCCTCAGGCAGACCATCACGGGTGGCCACGTACACATCCAACCAATGGATAGGCTGACCTTGAGACTGAGACTCCTATACAAAAATAACACAATACTACTAAGTAAAAATGGGATATATTTTCTACAATTCATGATTGAAAACATATTAAAACTTGTAAATACGTACCCTGGCAGTGATATGCTGCAACTGTGAAATACTGCCGCCCTTGTATGTTCCTTTAGCCTTTTCGCCTTCGGATACACCCGAGGCTCTGTTGGTGGCGGCAGTCTTTCGTCTTTTCACCCAGCTCTCAGCTCTCCATTGGGCACACATCTCAGCCCATATGGACTGGGTGCACCACCAGGGGCTATGCTCGTGCATATAATCTTCTCCCTGGCCTGGATGGTCGATCTCGGCATTGTGAATGGCTTTTTGTCGTTCTTTATTTAAGTTATCCTTGGTACGGACCGCGCACTTCTGCCAAAATAATGTCTGAATCACCGAAGCCTGCGCGTCCTCCCATCTATACCTTTTCTGCAAATAAAACAAATATAATAACATTACTAAAAATTATCTTTTGAATATTATATTAATATAATCTGTCATAATTAATAAAAACATACCTGAAATTCAGTCCAAACTGCATCCTTATGGGCGAGAGGTGTGCTCGCCCATGTAATCACTGGCGTAGGCCAGTTCTGTAAGCATAATTGTGAAAGAGGTTATCCAATGAACTCTCCCAAACATACTGAATTTCTAATCGACTACAATTAAGTAACCCATAAATATAGCTCCTTATTAGGTGATACACAGACGCATAAGAAATCTTTGCTAAAATCAAGGTGAGTCTCAAGAAATAACCCAATTTTGAATAACACACAAGGTTGAATAACACATATTAAAACACATATTTAGTATATTCCCAATTTCAACACATATTAAAACACATATTCAGTATATTAAACACATATTAACCCTAAAAATAATTTAACCTAAAAATTTCAGTAATCTCATAAAACTCTTTGCAACAATTTCAGTATATATTCCCAATTTCAATAAGAAGCTATAAATTTCAGTAATCCCAAATGCAATAATCCCAAATTCATACCACAACGAACTACTAGAATTCATACCCAAATTCATAGCTCTAAATTAACTCTTAAAATAAAAATTCAGTAGCAATATAAGATAATTTATTGTATGAACTAGCTTTGCCCCAAACTATTGTACAAGAAATTCAGTAGCAATATAAGATAGTGCTTTCATAGTTAGGTTACCTATGGGCGGCG
The DNA here is from genome assembly GCA_020205505.1 of Panax japonicus. Classification (NCBI taxonomy): domain Eukaryota; kingdom Viridiplantae; phylum Streptophyta; class Magnoliopsida; order Apiales; family Araliaceae; genus Panax; species Panax japonicus. The sequence goes on from CM035103.1 coordinate 55,540,777, forward strand.
GCAGCAACGATGGCAGTGGCGGCGGCGGTGGGTGGCGTGCGTGCGTGCGTCTTCCCCTTCTTCTCCTTTTTCTTCTCTCCCTCTTCTCTCTATTCGATCTCCCTCTTTTTTTTTCTTTCGTTTCTGTTTCTGCGAATGACTGAAACCGTGTAAATTTATTTTGATCAGCGACCGTTATCCGCGACCGCATGCGGTCGCTACTTTTTAATGACATGGATTTATCAGCGACCGCATGCGGTCGCTGATATTAATTGGTCGCAGATACCCTTGGCGCCAACATTTCGTGCCAAATTTTAAGAGGGAAATGTGTGTTAGCGACCTCTCAGCGACCGCATGCGGTCGCTGAAATTAATTAGCGACTATATTAATATTTGGTCGCAGATATCGGTCGCTAATAGTAATATCAGCGACCGAAATTGCGGTCGCTGATAAGGTTGGTCGCTGTTAGGCATTTTTCTTGTAGTGGCACATACAGGGAATACTTAAAACTAAAAGGCAAATATGAGTCTCTACAACAATATCAAAGGCACCTTCTCGGGGAAGACCTGGGTCTGCAAAATATAAAAGACCGTGAGCATCGGGAGCTTCAACTAAACTCATCCTTGAAGCATATTCGGTCTACAAAGGAAATAAATATTGGGCAAAATACAGAAAGATTTCAGAAGATTTTTCAATATGTCCAAGGAAGAGCCTCGCTAGGTCTTGCCTTCCTAGGGTTTAACTCTAAGGGTTTGGCTCCCTAGGAGTTCCCTCTTCTAGGACTATTGTCTTCAAGACCTGTAAAGTGAAGTCCCACAAAATCATTCAAAGGCTTGCAGTTTTCTTGCACGATCGTCTATTTGAAAATGCGACTCTCGCGCAGGGGGCAAATGTGGGCCCAAGTGTAAAATTAGGGTTCACATGACCTAATTGATTTAAATGCACAATTAGGGTTCCATGGCCTCATTAAATATGCAAATTAGGGTTTACATAACCTAATGAAATAAAGACGGAAAAGTCAGAAATAAATATGCGAGACCTGGAGAAAGCCTCCACGTGTCCCGAGGCAGAAGACTCGTGGAGGCGGCTCGTTTTGGGAATTGATTGAGGGATTGGATTGGTGGCTAGAAGGACAGGGCAACATGGGCATTACTCTAATGACTAAAGGGTATTTCTGGAATTTCCCTAAAGGCATGTGCCTTGCACATGACTACTTTCCAGAAAACCCTATAAATACCCCTTCCATTCCATTTGGAAGGGGACTTCTCTTCAGACTCAAGACTCGGATTCTCAGAAGATCAAAGAGACCCTTTTTTTGGTGACTTAAAGGCTCGGAAATTCCACCTAAAAGCACCAAAGGGGTTTGGACATTTCTCTCAACTCGAAGGACACTCAAGAAGGCTCTTGGAATCCCAATAACCCTAACACGGTTCCCGGATTCTAGGGGTTCTGCCACGCGTCGTTGGAATAATCGCCCACCTGTCGTTCTCCCCTCTTCAATCAATCAATCAATTCCGTATTCTTCGTGGATTTCTCTCCTCCTCAACCAACACGAAACCCTAACCCTAGCAAGGTACGATTTCCTTGCCCACACCCCCCAATTCAAATTTCAAAATATAAATACAAATCCGTCCCCCAATTGGAATACAAATACATACTTCTTACACATACAATTTGATTTGTATTTCAAATTTCAAAATACAAATCCGTCCCCCAATTGGAATACGCGGTAATTAATACAAATTACTTTTGCTCCAAGGAATCTATACTTACAGTATGTATACTACTCACGCGTACATATATAGAGTTAGTTGTGAATGTAAATTACTTGACCTCCAAGTGATCTATTATTATATATATAACCCAAACCCTTGGTCATTATTCATAAACAATATTACGCAAGAGAAATCATGTCTAACACAACAGCCTCACAAAATCCTACACAAACCAGCACCGCCGCAACCCATCACCACCACCACCCTACTCCGTCCACCGTAAAATCCTACATTGATTCAATCCCAACCATCAAAGCTACGAGTTCTTTCGTAAAATCTTGCAGTACGGGAGGAACTTGTTCCGTTTGTACGTATGAATTTGTTATGGATGAGAACGTGGCCATTCTGCCGGATTGCATGCACAAGTTTCATGCAGAATGCATAGTTCCGTGGCTAACACGAAGCAATACATGCCCGGTGTGCCGCCACAAGTTGCCGGAGGAGATCAACAGCAGGCCGTCGACAGCGCAGAGGCGGTAATTAAGGATGTCGGTGAACCCGATTAATTTTGGAAAACAAATAGCACCACGCAATCCGAGATAATTAATGGATTATATATATATATATAGTGTAACACCCTAGTCCCACATCGAAAGATAGGGGAAAAATTTGTCTGCATATAAGGAATTGAGTAACTACCAATAGTACCTTCAAGTCATGACCTTTTGGGAGCCTGTGGTGGGCTAGATGACCCAAGAAGATACTATTGGGCCAGTGGTTTGAGGCCTTATTTGGATGGATTTGATTCGATTCGGACTTGGGATTTGACCCAAGATTTGTTCCGGACTCGGGATTTGACCCGGGTTGTTTCATATGGTATCAGAGCCGACTCTCGAAAGCTCGGGTCGGGTCATCCGATCGGGTTGCCGGAGGTGGGGACACGAAGGCTGGTGGTATTATCCCACAATGGAGAGATGAAGGTCCGGAGGTGGGGACACGAAGCCAGCCGGTATTATCCCACAATGGCTAGAGAGGCAAAGATCTTTGGGCCGTGTGTGTGATCGGTTCTGACGGGGACGTCAGAAATTTAAGTGGGGGAGTTTGTAACACCCTAGTCCCACATCGAAAGATAGGGGAAAAATTTGTCTGCATATAAGGAATTGAGTAACTACCAATAGTACCTTCAAGTCATGACCTTTTGGGAGCCTGTGGTGGGCTAGATGACCCAAGAAGATACTATTGGGCCAGTGGTTTGAGGCCTTATTTGGATGGATTTGATTCGATTCGGACTTGGGATTTGACCCAAGATTTGTTCCGGACTCGGGATTTGACCCGGGTTGTTTCATATAGGGTCTCCATCCACAGCAACCGGTTGTTGGGGAGCAACTCTTTTTTGGCCAGCCGGTACAGCTTGTTACGGCTTATAAAAAAAAAAAATTCTAAGGCCGGTACAAGCTGTACCGGCTGGCCAAAAAAGAGTTGCTCCGAACAACCGGTTGCTGTGGATGGAACCCCATATATATATATATATATATATATATATATATATATATAACAACCAAAAATCAGAAAATCAAGATTTACTCTAAATTTCATAAAATAGTTACACCAATGAAGACCTATATATGTTACTCTACATATGTTACTGTAGTATTGGAGCTTTGATCTTCATTGGTGTAACTATTTTATGAAATTTAGAGTAAATCTTGATTTTCTGATTTTTGGTTGTTATATATATATATATATATATATATATATATATATATATATATATATATCGGGAAGGATCAAGAGCATAATCCTTAAATAGCATAACGTCTTAAATAGCATAATTTTATAAAAACGACGTAGTTTTGATAAGACGCGATGGCATGGTATTTACAAAAATGTCACCACGTCCCTCCAAAACTACGTCGTTTTGATAAAATTATGTTATTTAAGGCGTTATGCTATTTAAGAATTATGCTCTTGATCCTTTCCAATTCCCAAAGGTTCCTTGGTCTCATAAACAAGAATCCAAGAAACTTAATTGGATGTTGTGGAACAAGTTTTAGGACTTTAAATTTGGGAATATTATTGTAAGCTAGCTTATTATTTTGTTATATAACTCTAAAAAAATCTGTCATTTATGATGGCCAAAATCCATCACAAAAACTAAAAAAATCATCACGAAAGGTTTACATTATAGCTTTAAGCATCACAATATGGTCGTTTTGTATACATCCATCATGAAAGATTTTACGTGATGGTTTTGACAATCACCGAAACATTCAATCCTTTTGTGATGTATCAAAAAAAAATTAAATCGACTTCAATCCAATTATATGAAAAGGGTAAGGTTAGGTGTAAGAATGACAAACATGTTGAATCAAATTATTAACGTACAAATAATCAATTCATTGTCTTAATAGCTTTCTCAATCATCTTAACCAATCACATGTTAACTTTTGTGTTTTTCACTTCGGATAATGCAATGGACTGATCTGACCGAAGTTTTCTCATGTGTTAAATTTTGATGTGAAGTATATCACGTTGCACGTAAACTCTTAAAAAAGAAAAAGAAAGAGAGATGAGGTTAGATCTGATTTAAAAAGATATAATTTGAAGCATATAATGTGAGGATCAATCTGATTTCGTGCATCGGTGCATGTTATGATGCAAGTGCAACTGGAAACAGCAACCAAAAAGGCTTAGGATATACTTGAGCAACAGATAAACCGTTTTGTCATGCAGAAGCTTTGAATTATATAAAAAAAAATTCAACAATATAGCTCAATGACATCGACTCTAGCTTCACATAATTAATCACATTAATATCTGTTTAGTCGTTCATACACAATGGCAGTCGTTTTGCATAGCTTTAGGACTCACTCACCTGTGCTGAGGAGAGCTAGCAGAGGAATAATTAAGGAATATTTTCTTCATAAAACTATACATTCTTGCACTTGCACCACATAATTCTTATTATTTTCTAACATCCTTAAATCACGACGGCTCAATGCACAAGCCAGAAGCCAGAGACAAAACACTTTTAACTAATCACTCCATGTAAGTATATGAAACTACACTACTGTTTATAATTATATGGTGGCTCAACTGTAATTAAATGTTACTAGCAGACTGGGAGTATACTCGACTATATTTACTTCTTCCTGGTTTTTGAATAACTTCTTCAGAGTATATATCATTTACAAAGAAGCTTGAACTTTGAAGCATACCAGCAACCAGCTGCAATTTGTAACTACTAGTGCATACTTCTCAAAATGCTCTTCTACAACAGTTTAGAAAAGAAAAGATAATAACTATTAATTTCATTGTTAACAAAATTGAGCTTCATGTGAGGAAGGATGTGTTTTAAATTATACAAAAAGATAAACATAATAGAATGAGACACTACTGATGTGTAGAATTTGTAATGATACATGAAAATGAAAATTTTGGGGGCGACCCTGTACCTTTGTTGCCTGTCACCCTTTCGCCCAGAACAAGATATCAGCAGTCATAATATCGGATTAATGATTCCCTTGCAAGTATTCTTCATGATGCAAAACCATTAACTGTTCTGCCACCTGCTTGAGTTGCAGAAATGCTAAGTGGACATCCAAATTTTAAATTACTAGCCTCGTAAAGATTGTCAAAAACCCATTTGCATGAAAATGATGAAACACAATTGAAATTTTTATCTAGAGGCTACGAGAAACTATAGTAATTTTTACTTTTGTTTTCAATGTCTCTAGTAGCTTGGAAAGAGCATGTGACTACATGTATGTCTTCTTGTAATAAGAAAAATAAAGAAGATGAAAGAGTTGTTGCTGCTTGAAGAATGAAAAATTCTCTGTCATCTTTTTAAGCTTTATATTTTGTAATACATACAATCATCACAATGAATCTTAATATATCATGCTTAAGCAAAATGAGAACTACATAAGTTGCATATAATTGTTCATTGAACATAAATGAGCATAAATAGCATCAGAAAGATCAGATGTTTGTATGCATGGTGTGCTATAATTACAGTGAGCAAATTACTGATCAGTATAAGATTATCAATAAAAATTGGAAGATCATGGAAAGATGGGGAAACTGCTCTTCATACATTAATTTATGATAAAATGTATCTCAATAGGTGAATTAAATTGATGTAGCTCTACAGCCAATTTAGGGAAGAATGGCTCCAAATTCCCTCAAAACTGAATTAGAATGATGCATTTATAAAGTCCAAAAAAATAATGCTCCATTTATAGCTGACTTAAGGGAAGAATGGCTCTCAGTGTGCAACCTGTACAGACTAGAATCAGTAATCAAAGAACAATTCACCATATAGTTTGTCAAGAGGGAAACAGAGGTGGATCCTTACAGAATCAGCTTCTTAGCTGCAACCTTAGGGGAAGTCGGAAAGGTTTTTGTCCCAACATCTATTGTAAGTACACGTTAAAATTTTAAAATACATTATTGAAGCAATGTGATTTCTTTAGACACAACGAGAGGACTTCATGATGAACTTGACCAACTACGTACTCATGAATAATGCATTAGATCAGAGGCTACAGATAGTGTTTCAGCTTGTAAATATGTTTGTTCAATGTGTTGTCCCTTTCCACTTTCCCCCTTCACTTTTGAAGCATGTATATATGTTTGTATTTTTCAGATTTATTGTATTTTTCGTAATGGAATTAATGATAACAATTTATTGTACATTCAGTTTGTATAAAAAAATTTCCCCATATTTCAAATCAATATATAATATTTTAATTCCTTTCGAATTACTGGGATCTTAATTGCACGGTGTGATACTGTGTTAATAATTGTTCATTTATGCTGGAAACATCATCGCTTAAACTTAAAGCTTTAAAACATAAGTAAATGTTATGCAGGAGTACTTTGGAACGGGTACGTGAAGTAGTGTACTTCATGATACTGATAAAAGGAATATTTTAGATTCTTTATACTTTTGAATGTTGAGAAAGTTAAATATAAAATAAAATTAATTGCATAGCATATTATAATTTTAATAATACTCGTTATATCAACAACTTTAATATATTTAATGATACGAACTGTTACATTTATGCTAATGAAATTATTAAGTACAAATTGAAATTCAAAGGGCAAAAAATTGCAAACAAGGGTTCTTAGCATTTACGTATATAAAAACAAGGGGGAAAAGGAAAGAAAACATCGGTCATCTGAATGACGAGTGTACAGTTCTTGAGATTGTTTCTTGAAAATGAAAATAAACAAAACACAACAGTAGCCTGAAAGGAGGTCTAAACTAAAACCAAATAACCTACCTATCAATCTGTATATCCATCCTAAACAAACAAAAAGGCTTCCTTCTTATACAGCATGTCAGCATGCCTTTCCCCTCCTCTCTCTCGCTCTATGAGACATTAATAACACACAAAATACATAAATATTCTTAATTTAAAAACACCACCACCACCATATATCATCCATCATATATCGATCATTATAATTTCTTAATTTCTCTCCTCATTTTTCATTATCTCTCTCTCTCTCCCTGTGCAAAAATTACGAAAAAATGTTTATCTTCTCTTGGAAAAACTACCTATGCTTCTCAAAATTAAAATGCTTCCCAATGAGTACTCTTCCCCCGCCTAATTCACCCTCAAACCGATCCCAAAATCCCTCAAAAACCCTAATCAAGAACTTCAATTCCCTCTACGACCTCCACTCCTCCTCCGCAGACCACGACTTATTCTCTTCTTCCTCCGACTACTCCTCCGATATCGATTACTCTCCCGACTTTGCCGCCGTCTCGCCTCCCAACGCTTCTTTTTCTCCTCCCCGGCTGCTCCAACTCCATCTTCCAATCCCCCAACTCCAACTCCGCCCCGCTGTCGGCCGATGACAAACTAGTCGCCGGAAGCATCGCCATTCATACCTATTCCCCGGACCCTTTTGTAGATTTCCGAGAATCTATGCAGGAGATGGTGGAAGCACGTGAGTTAACCGACTTAAAAGCCGACTGGAACTTCTTGCATGAGCTTCTATTATGTTACCTTACCCTAAACCCTAAGCACACCCACAAGTTCATTTTAAAAGCCTTCTCCGATCTTCTCATTTCCCTCATGTCACCCACAACCACCTGACACTTTCCGCGAAATTGAAGACCGCCACCATTGCACCGCGCTTCATCATGACGGCGATTTGTTTAAACATTTTTTAGTTAATATATATCTTAAGGGCCGGGGGAACATGCATGATTTAACCAAGAAAAGCGTGGGAGGTTAATATTACATCGATGCATGTAATTTTTTGTAATGTACTGTAAAATGTTGAGTATTACTATATGCTAGGAAAGGATGTTTTTTCTCGGTTGTTTAAATGTGTTTTAATTAATTTTTTGGAAAAACTTTGATTAGTGCTGATCAAGGTCTGTTGATTGATTAATTGAAATGTTTGATTTTGGAGTGCTTCGATTATTGTCCTCAATTTTGTTATGTGGTCCAGCTTAGTCCAGTCCATACAACTTTTAACATGCATGCATGTTGGGTAGCTTAAGCCTATATTTTGTCCTCTATCAAGAAATGTACTCCAACTAATTAAGTACGTTTGGCTCTATTTGTATTGTTATTGTGAGAAAACTTTAAATTTTCTACCACGTCTTTTGTTTTCTATCTTATTAGAGTGTTGTCATGTATAATATAGTGATTAATTTTTAGTTATTTTTTAAAGAGTTCTGTTATATATTACAATAAATTTATGTCGAATTATAATTGTAAAGTTTATCAATATATAAGATTAATATGAATTGTAGGACTCTAATTATTACACATCTTTTTAAAAAAATTACGATTAATACTCCCCATATAACGGGTAATAAGAAAGTCAATATAACCATTCACAATATATATATAGTGAATGATCAATAGTATCTATTTGCTATAGATCAAAAAATAGCATATAACATCTTAATCATTCGTTTGTTAAATGAATAAAATTTAATTTAAAAATATGCTGTCCGCTAGACTTACTAGCGGACGTATGAAGTAATATTGCTGGGCGGATGTGTCCTCAACTTCCCATCGCTAGTATGTCTAGCGGACCAATAATAAATAAAAAGTGGCAAAAGTCAGTACAAGACAGCTCACGTGGGCGCATTAACCAAGTACCTTGAACGATTCAAAGTTACAGTAGGACGATTCAATATGCTTATCCATTCTTCTCCGGAATAGTGCAGAATCTAATTTTTCCATGGTTGTAAAGACAATGAGTCTTTCTCCCCGACAAGCCGACCATAGCCCGTCAATAAAATTCAGAAGCCCAGAGAGAGTTACCTTACTGCTTTTTGATTCACTTTCATCTTTAACTAATTTCTTCATAGGATCCTCTTCTTCCTTTTCCTTTTTCTTCTTCCTCTGTCCAGTGAGATCTATTGAACAATCAATATCTTCAATCACAACAATCGACTTGCTTGATGTTTCGATCAACAGTTTCCTCAGCTCAGTATTATCCTTGACTGTTGTTTCTTACTTGGATCGACTTGCCCTCTTTCAATACATAACTCAGATATAGCCCGATGATGAGTTTCCTCTGCTTTTTATGGAACAAGAGTTTATAGTATCTCTTCTCATTTTTAATTTTTTGAAAAGAAAATGACTGCGCTTTAATTTTTATGGAACAAGAGTTTATTCTTCTGTGTGGGGTGCGTCCATTTTGGGCTGGTGAGATATAGAAGTGTAACAAATTTTCTTAGTTTAACAGAGTACAAAGTTTTTTTTTATAAAAAATTTCCCTGTCATCTTTGTAGAGTGATATGGTCATGACTTCTCATATGATCCATGGCCTAAGATTTCTGATAGTGCAAAAGATTTGGTTAGGAGAATGCTTGTTAGAGACCCCAAAAAGCGGTTGACTGTTCATGAAGCTCTGTGTAAGTTATTACTCCCTTGTTAACTCTTCTATCTTATTCATAGATATTAGTAGTAAAATGTACACAGATGACATGTCATCTGGTAATAATAAATCCACTACTACATTTTCTGAAAATAATGGGTCATTATTTCAAGTTTCCTACTGCCAAAACCAGAATATACTGTATTACATAATTCATTCTCTCAACTATTGGTTCTTTAAGCTGTTATGATAGTCATATGACTTGTTGGAATTTTTAATAACATTCTGTGTCAGTTACACTACTAAAGAAACTGGGATTTAGTTTCCATGTGAAAGGGAGTATGGCCTTCTCTAGAATATCATCAAAATTACATGTTTTATTCACTATTTTGTAATTGATTTATATAATTTAATTACGCGCTTTGGAGATACTTTTGCCAGAAACCCACCACACCTTCACTCCTTTGAATTCATCTCTACTTCGGTTTATGGCCAGAAATTTGTTCCAGTCCGTGCAGTTTAGCTTGGGTGCAGCTTTTCTTTGAGCCGGCGGTTGCTTGTCAGTGGTTTTGCTGGTCCTATTTTGCAGCTGATTTGGGTTGCGTATTTTGCAGCTGATTTTGTCAGTGGTTTTGATTTGGTCCGCTAGACATACTAGCGGATGGGAAATTGGGGGCACAACCGTCCAGAAATATTACTTAATACGTCGCTAGTAAGTCTAACGGATAACGTGTTTTTAAATTAAATCTTAGTCATTCATTTAACAAACGGATGGTTAAAATGCTATATGCTATTTTTTAATTCACAGTAAATAGATACTATGGATCATTCTCCTATATATATATATATATATATATATATATATTATATAAATTTTTTGAGCTCTTCTAAGTAGATGTAAAAATTGAACATGAGTGTAATTTTATCTATTTATATTTGTACTCACCATTAGAGGTTAAAATACAATTAAGTGAAATTCAAATATACTCATCAGTATACGTAGACTTTTTGTATTGAGAAACATCAGTATGATCTAGGGGTGAGCATGGTGCGGTTTGGTGCGGTTTGAAGTCCAAACCGCACCCGAAACCGCTTAGGTGCGGTTTAAAAAATTCAAAACCGCACCCGAAACCGCTTGTGATTGGTGCGGTTCGGTTTTAAAGTGTGCGGTGCGGTTTTAATTGGTGCGGTTTCGGTTTCAAAACCAATTGAAACAACAAAAAAGTTTAAGCCTTCAATAAAATTTAACATAAAACTTACATCGAGCAATTAACTTAGTGACAAAGTCGACAATGAGAATTATATCAAGCATGCTTTAAAACTAAAATATGCGCTATATAAAACAACGGAGACTATTCGATAACAAGCAAGAATGTTTATCTAGTTCCCCAAAAATTAAAAGTATATACTGAAGATAGAATAAAATATATTGCAGGGAGGACTAAAAATAATCTATTAGACTATTACAATTATAGCATTGACATTAACCAATGCATCAAGTGCTCGATCCACTCAACTATAAGCCCCTCCAATAACGCATCAAACAAATTCAAAATTTCAAAACCCAATTGCTTAATTTTTGACTCTATAACCTTTAACATCTTCTTTCAATTGGTGAAAAAATGACAATGCAAGACTGGAATTTTTTCTGAGCGTGTTCAAGTGAAAAGTAATTTTAGAATTTACTAGAGATAATATATACATACACACACATGGTGTGGTTTCGGTTTTATGCGGTTTGGTTTTGACTAGTAACCAAACCGAAACCGTAAATTTGGTTATTCAACCCACCTAAAACCGCCACATACGCCGGAACCGTTGGTGCGGTTTTAATTGGTGCGGTTCGTGCGATTTTTGGTGCGGTTTCGGTTCCAATTTGGTTACTTGCTCAGCCCTAGTATGATTTATCCATTCTTGTATTTTGCAAACCAGTTATATAGAACCTTAATTGCAGTATGATCTTGCCACGTCAGCATCTTGGTCAACCAAGTTATGGACATGTTTGACTGAGTCAATCACTTACATATATGCATGAGGTGGTCCTTCTACATCTTGCCTTATTAAGATTTTCTAGAAAATATATATGATGGCTCATCATTAAGAATGGCCATTAATTTTAAACTAGCATCAAAATAAATGAAAAAGAATACTAATTTTTGCCTAACAAAAAATATTGACAGATAGATTATTATTGTTTAATTTAAAAAAAAGAGGGAGTATTAGACACCGAAAGTGACAAACAAGAGTCTCCACTATCCAAGAAAGAATAACATTAACTCATCATGCAAATGAATAATATGAGCATGTGCTTGTTGAACTTATTTGATTATTTAATTAGAAGGTTTAGGTTAACTGATATACTCCATCTTAGAGATACTATCTGACATTTCAAGTCAAATCACCTATTAAATTTTTAAATCGGTCTAATTTATAAAAATTTAGAATAAAATAAATTTTATGATTAATAATTTTTATTATATAATATACAATTATTATAATTGAATTAATATAAAATTAAATAATTTTATATTAATTTAAAGTTGAATATATATGCTATTATTTAATATTAAAAGTCAAATTGTATGTTTTATATTTTGAAAGGGAGGGAGTAATATATAAATACCAACTTATTAATTATAAGTAGTCTTCATTATTTGGCGGGATATGCTAGTTCTAAATCCAACATTAACGTTTTGTTTAATTAACGCCCTTATTTTTAGGGAGGGAGAGAGAGATTAGCAAATGGATAAACAATCTAGACTAACCGAGTGTGCGTTCAATTGTTAGTACTAATATATATATATATATATATATATATATATATATATATATATATATATATATGGAAAAAATGTATGTATACAGTTGTGTATTATACAGTGCACTATAACGACGATTTTTTGGGCTATAGCGACGGTTTCACATGTCGTCATAACTATTCTGGGCTATGGCGACAGTTTACCGTCGCTATAACCCAAAAAATCTATCGTCCTAGGCCTACTATGTAATACACAACTGTGTATATACATATAGCCATATATATATATATATATATATATATATATATATATATATATATATATATACACACACACACACGATTCGGATCAAGTGCATATTCCTTATTTTACTCATTCGTGCTCGTCCCTCTTGAACGACAGACCTGGCAATAGTTCGATCATACAACCGTCGTCTATACTTTTAGCGACGCTATATGTTGTCCGTCGCTAAAAGTATAGACGACGGTTGTATGACCGAAATCGTCGTCGGGTCCGTCGCTAAAGGAGGATGAGCATGAGTGAGTAAAATAAGGGATATGCACTTAATCCTTGCTCTATATATATATTATACACAAAACTTAAGAATCTTGATATTTGTATGGATGTGAGGATGCGGCCATATTTTAATTAGATTACTAGAAGTCTTATTTTTAATAAAGTATATATAAATTATTACTCTCTCTGTTCTTTAATATAAGTCGTTTTAAAGAAATATTTTTATTCCTTAATATAAGTCGTTTGAGAATTTCAAGTATTAATTGCTTAGTTTCTAATATTATCCCAAGTATTAAATGTAACTTTAGGTTCTCTCACTATTTTTTATCCAATAAATAACAATATCTTCTTTCAATACATAGACAATATTATGACGCCCCCAAAATAGGTATACATCACCCATTCTGAGTTGCCAAATACATGGTACAGAAAAACAACTACAACTTTATTAATACAATTGTAGTGCAAAATACGAAAACACATACTGTGAGTTTAAATACAAATATTGTCTTCTAGACAATATCAACACCCAAATAAAGTCCTCATACAATTATTGATGTACTATTTTATAAAAATAGTGAGGACTGCTAAAACAACTATCTAGGACCATCACTCTATACCCCGATTGGTTCCTACTATGTTCTCGCTTCCTGAGAAGAAAAATAGAACAAAAAGGAAAAGGGTGAGCTCAACTAGCCCACTAAAAAATATTATGACTAAGATAATATACAACAAATTATCTTTAGTCTTCAACAGAAAAAAATCTGATAGAATATAATCGACAACAAGTTTTAGATCAACAACTGCAGCAGAAATAACAATTCATTAGAAGAGTTAAGTATAGAATGAAATCATCAGGTAATCATACATCGTTGCACTACGGGCCAAAGATATTCATCAGTTAATCATACATCTTTTGTGAGACCCCAGATTTTATAAATAAAGATTTAAATTTCTCGAAATATTTTTTTTGAATATTATGGTGTCGATTTGATATAATGTTATAATTGTGGGTAGTATTTATAAATTTTGCAAAGTATGCAAGTTGTTGTATTATATTCGATTGGTCGAGGAATATTCTTTGTGTCGGAGAATATTCATACGACGACACAATCATCGGTGGACCCCACAACGGAATTATTGTCGGATTGAGAAAACTACAAAAATATTTTATTGAAAATAACGGCGGAAGTTTTACCGTTGATACTGTTGAACTACTCGGTAGTAAAAGTACAGTAATACGCGTGATTGATATAGTAATTATTGTATAGTATCTCACGTTATTTGATTCAATTATTGTCGATATTTTATATAATATTAAATCAATAATTGAAATGACAGAGTTATTAATATTATAAATTGCAATATTAACGATGTCTAAAAGTTCTGCCAAGGAGAGGTTTGGTCACCTAATTGCGCGCCAATAGGGAGGAATCCTTATTGCAAAGCCCCCTCTTTCCTGGGAACGACCTGGTCGATTAATATTGTGAATTATAATAAAGATGTAACAACCCCAAAATAGGTCCATTCCATCCAACCCATTCTGAGTTGCCAAATACATGGTACAGAAAACAACTACAACTTTATTACAACAATTGTCGTGCAAAATACAACAACACATATGCTGTGAGTTTGTATACAAATATATATCAACTGTGACTCATGTCCCAACCGTGGACAGCACCTCATACTGACACCTTACATAAAGGTATAGTCAAAAACTGTTTTAGAAATTAGAATCTTTGGGAAGTGCTCAAGGAAACCTTCGTACATGGGAGGCCATGCTTCTAGGTTATTATAGATATCATATGGCCACAGAATTATCCTTGGTTGACCCAATAGACCCCAAAGAAAAATAAGAAGATTACTATCATATTCTTCCCAATGGCAAGTCTTTTCCTGACATATCATTATCTCAACTGTCTCTAATTGAGAGTTATATTCCAAATAGACTCCAAGATCATATAAATAGTACTGGTAGATATACTCAGCAAGTGGATGAACACATCCATGTCTTATGATGACACGAGGTGGTATGTCATTAGACATCTTGTATGACAGTGGCAAAACACCCTTCCAAGTTAAATTCACCTCACCCTCAACATCTATAGACCACCGTTCTATTCCCTTGTTATTCCCCCGCTCGACCCAGCTACACTCGTATTACCTGAAAGGAATTGTGAAGCAAAAGGGTGAGCACAACTAGCTCAGTAAAGAATGTCATGACTAAAGATAATTAAATTATCAATAGCCTTCAACAGTAATAAATCAGAGATTTAAAACATATGGTATATGATAAAAAATTTCAACCATAGTTGCAGCGGAACGAGCAATCCATTAGAAGAGTCAAATAGACTATAAAGTCTATTATCTTCTCCATGTTAAAAGTCCATCAACAATGTTTTATCCCTATAACATCAATCAACAATTCCTGTCCACAATCACATATATAACTCATAATCGTAATTGTTGTTCTAAATTCCTTTTCTCATCCAGGACAAAGATAATTTTTATCACCTGAAACATCAAAGATCATGGTTATACCAAATCACAGTTCATGTTCATAATCATACTAATAAATTTATCTTTGCACTACGGCCAAAGATATACATCAATAAGTCATCTTTGCACTACAGGCCAAAGATATTCATCAACAAGTCATCTTTGCACTACAGGCCAAAAATATTCATCAACAAGTCATCTTTGCACTACAGGCCAAAGATATTCATCAACAAGTCATCTTTGCACTACAGGCCAAAGATATTCATATCCCAAAGAAATACATAATCATTTCAGAATTTATATAAACCATAATTATAACCATATATGTTGATCAATTCACCTTTGCATTTAAGCTAAAGATATTCAATTATAAATTCAATGGTCATGATCATACCAGTCACAATTCAACTTTTCACTACTGGACAAAGAGAACCCTAGTCATGATCATACCAATAATTTACCCATCTTTACACTCCAGTGAAAGAGAATTTCAACATCAGGGTTATAAAAATGTTATATATGATAATAAAATCAATATATAATTTTAATCTCCAGAGTAATATTCATAAATCAACTATAATTTGGTTAGAAAAAGAAATCAATTTTGTCATGAATAGTAACTCGTGAATAGTAACTCATGAATAGTAACTCGTGAATAGTAACTCATGAATAGTAACTCGTAAATAGTAAACCCGACTCAAAAAGGTAGAAATTCCACAATAAAATCTATACCAATATTTCGGTATAATGATATTGAAAGAATAATATTTATTTAAGCTTATAAACAATTTATTTTAATTGTTTACACTTTACTAAATAATGCATTTAATCATTCTAAAATGCCAAACTCATAAAATTCCATCACCAATAACCAAAACCCTCATCAAAAAAATCTGCATATACCTCATATATGATTCTCAAGCCATAAAATTATATTTTTCAATTTTCTTACTTCACAAAACATATTTAATTCATTTACTCATAACTAGAATATTTTCATGAAAAATACTAAATCAGTTCCAAAAATATTTCTTTTCTGGGATTTAGCAGAATATAGTCCTATATTGAACATATATTTTTCTCAGAATTTTTAAAAGTCATTTACTATTTTTCACATGGCCAAAACCACCGAATATTTAAACATTTATCATAAATTGTACTTTTATCCAAAAATTCCGAAATTCACAGGGTATACTGATATCATATAGATGTACTCCTAATAAAAATTTCATCAATTTTGGAGTTAACCACAAGGAGTTATAAGCGATTACTTTTAAAATAGTCTTTTCTCATAAAATTCATAACTCTTAATCTATACATCCAAAAATCGCCATTTTTGGACACAATCTACAAAACTCATCAAAATATCATTTCAAATTTTTCCAAAATTTTTGAAGGTTCAGAAGAATTTCGAAATAATAACCCTTAAAATCCCTTATTATCCCTTACCTCAAAAGAGCAGTACTTCTGACTGGAATAACGCTGAATGAACTTGCACCGTATAGCAATACTCAAAGTATACTCAAAATACTCACAAGAATACGCTCGATAATATAGAGAGAGAAAACTTCAGTTTCTGGTGTGATTTTCAATTATAACCTAAGCACCCTATTTATAGGAAATTGCTTAGAACACCAAAGCAGAAAATTTATTATAATAATATATATAACAAAATCTCTACGCACACTTTCTAGATTTTGAATTCAGCATTTACATCACATGCTAGGCTTCCCACAAACAAAAAAAACGTTTTTTATATTTAAAATATTTTAAACTTCCAAAAATCAATTATATCGGAGCTTCGGAACTTCAATAATTCATAATAAATAGCCCTTTTTGCCAGAAAATTCGAATCTTGCGAGTTTTTATAGGAAATTCCATTATCTACAACTTTGCAGAAGGAAGTTTTACCAAATTCCAAATAGAAATTGACCGAAATCCACGAACAGACGATTTTATAGGCTATAATCAAATTTTCAGTCAAGAAATAGGTCTACCGACACACAAAATCTGTTTTTAATATTTTTGGTAACAAAAATACTCCTCCTCCACATATACTTATATACCCCACATTCATCGTAAAAATATCATCATTATTATATTATTAAAATAATATATTTAAATGAATTATTTTATCAGAAAAAGATAAAATATTAATTTTCAACAATTGTCACATTAAAAATTTTCTCCATCTATATCCACATAAAATCAATATTTTCCTCATCATATAAATCAATAATTAATTATTCACAAATAATATTACAGAATCACAATATTGACAACCAGGCAGTTCCCAGGAAAGAGGGGGCTTTCCAATAAGAATTTCTCCTTACTGGCGCGCAATTAGGTGACCAAACCTCTCCTTAGACAGAACTTTCTAGACATTGCCAATAATGTTATCTAATAATATTATTCAGATAATATGAATTATTGCTTCGATAATGGAAAATACTGTATAATGACAATTATTGAAACAACAATAATATAAAATATCAATGCAGCAATTATTGAATCAATAACATAAAATACTGAACAATAATTACTGTAACCATTATTGAGTAGTGCCTTCTTACGTAAGAGTCAATAATTGGTGCAATACCGTGTCCTACTGTGCAACAACGCGTATTACTTTACTTTACCCACCGGGTATTCCAACAGTGTTAACAGTAACGATTACGCCGTTATTTATAAAAAAAACTTTAATTTGTCGTTTTCTTCATTCGACAGTTATTTTGTTACGGGGCCCACAAAAGGCTGCGCCGTCGTACGAATATTCCCCGACAGAAAGAATATTCCACGACCAAACGAATATTCCCCGACAACAATGAGTATTTTATAACCACTTGCTTATTTTGAAAAAAAATTCATATATCACCCTTAACTTTAACCTTCTATCAATTTAATCATTTACTGAATTGTAATTATAAGAAAAATTAAATACTTTTATTTCATAAAATTCGAGGTCTTACAAAAGATGATAAATGTTGTTAAAATTATTAAGGTATTTTTTATGAAGTTTTGCTTATTTTATGAATTTCTATTTATCCATTTTCAAAATAATCGGTAAAAAATTATTTAAAGGCGGGGGCCACATGTGGGGCCCATATATGTTGCGAAATGATTTTGGAAATGAAAGAGTATACGTATGCAAGTATATGTATGTTTTGAGTATATAGTGGAAGAAAATGATATGTGAAAGTGATAGGTGTGTGATGTGGGTGTGAGTGAAAAATGGTGAAAAAGTAGTAGTGTGATAGTGATGTGTAAGAGTGTAGTGAATTTGATTATTGGGTGGGTGGGTGGGTGGGTGGGGGTGGGGGGGATTGATGTTGGTTATGGGGAGAAAAATTAAGTGGAGTATATATAATATTGATATATATTAGTTGAAAACATGTATTTATATATATGTATTATATTTTAATTTTTGTTATGATTTTATTGGTTAGTTGATTGACTTTATTGTATTTGGTTGAAGAAATAAATTTGCAGAATTATTTTTTCTTGCACAGTACACTTCCATTCTGAGTCGCCAAATACATGGTACAGAAAAACAACTATAACTTTATTAATACGATTGTCGTGCAAAATACGAAAACACATACTGTGAGTTTAAATACAAATATTGTCTTCTAGACAATATCAACACCCAAATAAAGTCCTCATACAATTATTGATGTACTATTTTATAAAAATAGTGAGGACTGCTAAAACAACTATCTAGGACCATCACTCTATACCCCGATTGGTTCCTACTATGTTCTCGCTTCCTGAGAAGAAAAATAGAACAAAAAGAAAAAGGGTGAGCTCAACTAGCCCACTAAAGAATATTATGACTAAGATAATATACAACAAATTATCTTTAGTCTTCAACAGGAAAAAAATCTGATAGAATATAATCGACAACAAATTTTAGATCAACAACTGCAGCAGAAACAACAATTCATTAGAAGAGTTAAGTATAGAATGAAATCATCAGGTAATCATACATCGTTGCACTACGGGCCAAAGATATTCATCAGTTAATCATACATCTTTTGTGAGACCCCAGATTTTATAAATAAAGATTTAAATTTCTCGAAATATTTTTTTTGAATATTATGGTGTCGATTTGATATAATGTTATAATTGTGGGTAGTATTTATAAATTTTGCAAAGTATGCAAGTTGTTGTATTATATTCGATTGGTCGAGGAATATTCTTTGTGTCGGAGAATATTCATACGACGACACAATCATCGGTGGACCCCACAACGGAATTATTGTCGGATTGAGAAAACTACAAAAATATTTTATTGAAAATAACGGCGGAAGTTTTACCGTTGATACTGTTGAACTACTCGGTAGTAAAAGTACAGTAATACGCGTGATTGCATAGTAACTCACGGTATTGATTATTAATGCTTACGTGAGAAGTCACTCAGTTTTGTTCAATTATTGCTATAGTAATTATTGTATAGTATCTCACGTTATTTGATTCAATTATTGTCGATATTTTATATAATATTAAATCAATAATTGAAATGACAGAGTTATTAATATTATAAATTGCAATATTAACGATGTCTAAAAGTTCTGCCAAGGAGAGGTTTGGTCACCTAATTGCGCACCAATAGGGAGGAATCCTTATTGCAAAGCCCCCTCTTTCCTGGGAACGACCTGGTCGATTAATATTGTGAATTATAATAAAGATGATAAATATTGTTAAAATTATTAAGGTATTTTTTTATGAAGTTTTGCTTATTTTATGAATTTCTATTTATCCATTTTCAAAATAATCGGTAAAAAATTATTTAAAGCTGGGGGCCACATGTGGGGCCCATATATGTTGCGAAATGATTTTGGAAATGAAAGAGTATACGTATGCAAATATATGTATATTTTGAGTATATAGTGGAAGAAAATGATATGTGAAAGTGATAGGTGTGTGATGTGGGTGTGAGTGAAAAATGGTGGAAAAGTAGTAGTGTGATAGTGATGTATAAGAGTGTAGTGAATTTGATTATTGGGTGGGTGGGTGGGTGGGTGAGTGGGGGGTGGGGGGGATTGATGTTGGTTATGGGGGAGAAAAATTAAGTGGAGTATATATAATATTGATATATATTAGTTGAAAACATGTATTTATATATATGTATTATATTTTAATTTTTGTTATGATTTTATTGGTTAGTTGATTGACTTTATTGTATTTGGTTGAAGAAATAAATCTGCAGAATTATTTTTCCTTACACAGTACACTTCCATTCTCTTATAAATAGAAGTTCATTCCTTCATTATTTCTTACGAATTCACTGAAACTCTATAGAGAGAAAATTATAGAGAGCAAAAAGAAAAGATTTCTGCAACTTAACTACTCTTATATTCAGTTCTTTTACGGTAAGGGGTGTTATTCTTTCTTATTCATGAAGAGAACTGTTGTTATTTCATTTCTTATTATTCTGTTGGAATAACCTGTATACGCGGGCTAACCTATACTTGGTGACATTCTTCTATTTTTCTGTCTTTATTATTCTGTTGGAATATCTTATCTTTGTATTTTACACCGGACCTGGTTCTATTATTTATTATTCCGTCTTTATTATTCTGTCGGAATATCATGTCTGTGTGTTTTACACCGGACCTGGTTTCGTCTTTATTATTTTGTCTTTATTATTCTGTTGGAATATCTTGTCTGTGCTTTACGCCGGACCTGGTTCTGTTATTATTATTCTGTTGGAATAACCTGTCTATGCGAAGTACCGCATGCATGGTGATTTCTGTTATTATTCCATTACTTATTATTCTATTGGAGCATCCTGTCGGTGTGAATTTTACCTGACTTGGTTTCGTTATTATTATTCTATTGGAATAACCTGTCTATGCGAAGTACCGCATGCATGGTGATTTCTTTTGTTATTCCATTCGTTGTTATACTCAGTTGGTTAAAATTTTGACTTCTATACTCCATGAAATTAGTGGAATATCCTTGATATTTGCGCTTCATCCAGTATCTTTTCATGGAAATATTCTTCTGAGCATTTTTTAAATTTTACTTTATAAAGAAGTATTATGTTGACAATTTGGACGTTATTAGTTCCTGAATAACTTAATTCTTGAACTTATTTTATTGAATTCTTATATCATTGTCATCATCCTCATGTTTATATTTTTTTTAAAGTCATCTGTGGCCTGTAGAGCATGGATGGACTTGGTATGATTATAACCAGGGATTATTCGGTATAATCATGACCGTAATGTTACAAATGATGTGATAAAAGTCCTCATTGGCCCGTAGTGCATTGATGGACAGTTGTTGGCATGATCATGACCATTGATGAATACACAAATATCCTTGGCCGTAGTGCATAGAATTTGTGGTCGTGACCCTAATGAATATCCTTGGCCGTAGTGCAGGGATGATGTGGATTATTTATTAAGCTGAGTCCCAGCGATAAAAGTGATGAAAAACCTTTTAAAACATAAAAGATAGTAGATTTTATTCTCTACTTAACTCTTTTAATGGATTGCTTGATCCGCTGCAGTTAAACTTGATGTCTATTGTATTTTATTAGTTTAACATTGTTAAAGGCTAATGATAATTTATTATGCATTTTCTTAGTCATAATATTTCTTGTTGGGCTAGTTGAGCTCACCCTTTCTTTCATTGTTCTATTCAAAAAATGAGAACGTAGCTGGAACTAGTCGGAGGACGGAGTAATGGTTCGAGATGGTGTCTTAGTAGTCCTCACTATTCTATAAAATAGTGTGATAATAAATATAATGAGGACTTATTCTGAGAGTGGATATTGTCAGAAGGCAATATTTGTATTAAAACTCACGGCATGTGTTTTGTCGTATTTTACACAACTGTTGTATTATTAGTTTGTATTTGAATTTTGTACCATGTATTTGGCGACTCAAGAAGGGTGATGTATACCTATTTTGGGGGCGTCACATCTTTGCACTACAAGCCAAAGATATTCATCAAGTATCATCATTACGGACTGAGGATGATGAAAAACATTTTAGAGAACGAATCCAGTGAGACAGAAGGACAAATATTAGGGATTCGTATTTTGGTTTATCCAAATTCAATAATACTCCATAATAACCAAGTGTGAAGTAGAATTCAAAAATAAAAATCAAAATATGGATACAATCAAAGATAGTAACCATAAAAGACATCTGGGACGAAAAAGAGAAAATTTCATTTTTCGGTGAATAGTGCCATATTCGTGAATTGTGCCGTATACGTGAATAGTAACCCCGACACAAAAGTTCCAAATTTGATTAAAAAGTTCAAACCAATATTTCGACATAATGATATTGAAGAAAATAATAACATTTAAGAAGTAAATAACATCCCTTACCTCAAAGAATCAGTACTTCTGAATGAAAGGTCGGAAGTGATGCTAAATGAAACTTGTACTGAACAGTAATTCTCAAAGTATCTAAATACTCAC
This sequence comes from Panax japonicus, assembly GCA_020205505.1. Taxonomy (NCBI): domain Eukaryota; kingdom Viridiplantae; phylum Streptophyta; class Magnoliopsida; order Apiales; family Araliaceae; genus Panax; species Panax japonicus. The sequence goes on from CM035103.1 coordinate 55,563,546, forward strand.
AAAATACGCTCGATAATATAGAGAGAGAAAGAGAGAAAGCTTATGTTTCTGGTGTGATTTTTAATTCTAACTTAGCCCTCTATTTATAGGAAAATATTAGCATACCGAAGCAGACTTGACCTGCTACCTGATGGCTTTACCTGCTACTATTGTCACCCACCAAATTTAAAATAAAATTCAGCACATTTTTTCATCAACCACAATTGGGGCCCACTAAATTATAGAATTTGCCACTAAAATCATTTATAAACCTAATTTCTGAATCAGTCACCTCTTAAAATTCATAACGAATCATACGTTCATTTTTAACGATTCAAAATTTGTGGACATATACTCAACTTATATATGTATAATATATCCAAAAATCACAACGATCCAACGGTCGGATTAAAAATTATAACTCACGCAATATATCATAAAAATACTGATTTGATTTTTAATACCTCCATTCCGACAACAATACTGATAAAACACGTCAACATTAAATCCTTCAATTATAACCACATAAAATAAATAAATTCATCATTTATATCCACGCCAAATAAATATTTTCTTATCATAAAAACTAATAATTAATTATTCACAAAAAATATTACAGAATCACAATTATGACAACCAGGCCGTTCCCAAGAAAAGGGAGCTTTCCAATAAGGATTTCTCCTTACTAGCGCGCAATTAGGTGACCAAAACTCTCCTTAGACAGAACTTTTTAGACATTGCCAATAATGTTATCTAATAATATTATTCAAATAATATGAATTATTGATCTAATAATGGGAAATACTGTGCAGTGATAATTATTGAAACAAAAATAATATAAAATATTAACGCAACAATTATTGAATCAATAAAATAAAATAATGAAAAGTAATTACTATAACAATTATTGAGTAGTGTCTTCTTACGTAAGAATCAATAATTCAAAAATACTGTGCAATACTGTATGCTACTGTAAAACCACGCGTATTACTGTATTTTAACCGCCGGTTATTCCAACAGTGTTCACGGTAACAACTACGCCGTTATTTATAAAAACTCAAACTAGTCATTTTCTTCATCTGACAGTTATTCTGTTATGAGGCCCACGAATGGCTGCGCCGTCGTACGAATATTTCTCGACAATAAGAATATTCTACGACCAAACGAATAATCCCCGATAAATGAATATTTTATAACCACTTGCTTATTTTATAAAATTTGCACATTTCACTCGTAACCAAAGTATTATATCAAATTAACTCCTTATTATTTCAAGATAATAAATATAGAAAATTTAATTTTATTCATAATAAGTTGGGGTCTTACAAATACAGACAATTGATATTATAGTTAATGTTATACAATCATTACCTTAATACTTGTGTAGAACCTTAAAATGACCTATATTAAGGAACGGAGGGAGTAATTATCAAGGATTAACTGTTAGAAATTTGTGCATGCTTCTATATCAAATGCTCCGTCTGTTCCGAATTATAAAATCAATATTAACTTTTGAAAAGTCAATTCTAAATATTTTCAAATTTCAATTCCATTCCAAACAAACATGATTCAGTTAAAATATATACACACTCTGTGACGCCCCCAAAATAGGTATACAACACCCATTCTGAGTCGTCAAATATATGGTACAGAAAGCAAACTATAACTTTAATAATACAATTGTCGTGCAAAATACGACAACACTTACTATGAGTTTAAATACAAATATTATCTTCTAGACAATATCAACACTCAAATAAGTTCTCATTACAATTATTCATATACTATTTTACAAAAATAGTGAGGACTGCTAAAACATCTTTCTAGAACAATTACTTTATACCCCGACTCGATCCTGCTATGTTCTCACCTCCTGAGAAGAAAAATGGAACAAAAAAAAGGGTGAGCTCAACTAGCCCAGTAAAAAATTTATGACTAAGATAATATACAATAATTATCATTAGTCTTCAACAGGAAAAAATCCGATAGAATATAATAGACAACAAGTTTTAGATCAACAACTGCAGCGGAAATAACAATCCATTAGAAAAGTCACGTAGAAAATGAATTCCACTATCTTCTAAGATTTAAAAGTTCATCATCAATATTTTATCCCTGTAACAACAATCAATATACATCTTTAATCAAAAATTCATCTTTGCACTACAGGCCAAAGATATTCATTTGTATCACCAGTTGGTCATGTTCATCTCAACACCTATTCATCTTTGCACTACGGGCCAAAGATATTCATCAGTTAATCATTCATCTTTGCACTACAGGCCAAAGATATTCAGTAATATCATCATTTAGGACTGAGGATAATGAAAAATATTTTTTTAAAAACGAATCCAGTGACACAGAAGGACAATTATTGGGGATTCGTATAACAGTTTATCCAAGATCAATAATACTCCATAATAACCAATTGTGAAGCAGAATTCAAAAATAGCGATCAAAACATGGATACAATCAAAGATAGTAGCCAAAATAGACATCTTGAATAAAAAAAAAAAATTATTTTTCGGTGAATAATGCCGTATACGTAAATAGTAACCCCGACACAAAAAGTTTCAAATTTGATTAAAAAGTTCACCAATATTTCGGCATAATGATATTGAAGAAAATAAAAACCCTTATCTCAAAATAACGGTACTTCTGATCAGAATATCGGATAGAAAGCCGAAGAAAACTTGTACCGAACAATAACTCTCAAAGTATCAAAATACTCATAAAAATATGCTCGATAATCCAGAGAGTAAGAAAACTTATTTCTGGTGTGATTTTTAATTCTAACATAAGCGTCTATTTATAGAAAAATGTTAGAACGTCAAAGGAAACTAAATAATAAAATATTATTATTATAAATCAAAACTCTACGCACACCTTTACCAACCAATTTTGAAAGCTATCAGCAGCCAAATCTGAAATTTCATGAAGCCCGCATGTTTAAAAAAAATGGGTCCCATCCGTAATTTAATAAAAATTATTTTATTTTCTGAAACTTCAGTAATTCATAGAAAATAGCCCGTTTATCAGAAAAATACGAATTTTATGTCAATTCTGCCTGAAATCGAATTCTCTACAACTTTATAACTTTGAGTTTTTCCAAATTCCAAACACAAAATATTCGAAAACCGCAAATGAGTAAAACACCTCAGCATTAATTCTTTCATTTATAACCACATAAATAAATTTAACATTTATATCCACATCAAATAAATATTTTCTTATCATATAAATTAATAATTAATCATTCATAAATAATATTACAGAATCACAATTATGACAACCAGGCAGTTCCCAAGAAAGAGGGGGTTTTTCAATAATGATTTCTCCTTACTGACGCGCAATTAGGTAACCAAACCTCTCATTGACAGAACTTTATATACATTGTCAATAATGTTATCTAATAATATTATTTAAATAATATGAATTATTGATCTGATAATAGAAAATACTGTGCAGTGACAATTATTGAATCAATAATATAAAATATCAAAGCAGCAATTATTGAATCAATAAAATAAAATATTGAACAGTAATTACTGTAATAATTATTGAGTGGTGTCTTCTTACGTACGAATCAATAATTCAACAATACTGTGCAATACCGTGTGCTACTGTGCAACCACGCGTATTAATGTATTTTAACCATCGAGTATTCCAACAGTGTTAACAGTAACAACTACGCCATTATTTATAAAAATCAAATTTGTCGTTTTCTTCATACGACAGTTATTCCGTTATGGGGCTCACAAATGACTGCGCCGTTGTACAAATATTCCCGACAAAAAGAATATTTCACGACTAAAAGAATATTCCCCGACAAAAATAAATATTTTATAACCACTTGCTTATTTTGTAAAATTTACACATTTCACCCATAACTAAAGTATTATATCAAATTAACACCTTATTAATTTAGAATAATGAATAGAGAAAAATTCAATTTTATTTATAATAAGTTGGGGTCTTACACACTCAGAAGTAAAATAGTATTAAAAATATTTTTCTATCGTCTTTATATATTACTTTTTGCCCTAACATTATGTTTCTGAGTTTTGAACAGAAAAGAATAGAATTGAAAACTTAAATTAAAATATAAAAGAAAAGAATAAAAAACTTGATGTTTTCTTTTGTGTTGTTTCTGAGTTTTTAATAGAAAAGATTAGAAAATTTAAAATTGAGGACATAAGTTGTAATTTAAAATTTATTATATTAAAAGTTGAAGATAATATGGGAATTATAAAAATATTACTTATTTCAATTTTTTTTTCGTCCAAATCAGGCCAATTTTGGTCGGAATAGTGGCCAAATTTTCTATCTATTTCTTTTATTTTCGTTTATTAAAAAACTCAGAAACATAAGAATTAAAAAAAAAACTTAAATTTTTCGTCTATTTTTTTTTTGTCTATTTTAAAATTCAGAAACAAAACGTAAAGTGTGATTTTGGGTGTGAACTTCATACTCATACATTGTAGCATAATTAGGGGTTTTGTTTCTCATAAGTCGTGATATGAAGACTGTACGTTCATACTCTGTATGGCACTATTATGGTCTCTTTGAATATGCATGTGAATTAACAGAACTAGAATATTCTTTAACAAATTCGCTCTACGTACCTGCATACTATATTTACACCCTAAAAGGCCACCCATATATTTATCATGACTAGTGAACGGTAATAATTAATTGCAATAATTTTCATGAGGTTTATGCATAAACAAGAACTCCTTCCGTCATATAATAAACGTTTTAATTTAATTTTTATAATTAAATTAATTATTTTTAAAATTAATAAATCAAGCAGAGAATTTACAACTATATACTACTCTATTAGTGTTGACTTTCAGAATTTGAAAATTTTATATAAATATTTAATATTAATAATTTTAAAAATAATTAATTTAATTATAAAAATCAAATTAAAAATGGGATGAAGGAATTACTTCTTTTACCCATATATTAAGATTCAAGATAGTATAATATATGTTCACATTCTCCCTTTCTCACACACAAATGCGCCAGCAAGTCGGTGTTAGGCACAGTTGGACAAGAAATATGCAAAACCCAGCGACAAGAAAGGGGATCATAGAATAGTAGATTACGTACTTTTATGTATTAAGATTATATTTTTTTATTTTTTAAATTGTAATTGTGATGTATATCTAAATTAGGATTATAATGTCGCTCCAATATATCAAATACTTTCTCTTTCTCGTAATAAATGTTTTAATTTAATTTTAATAATTAAATTGATTATTTTTAAAATAAATAAATAATTATATATATATAATTTTTAAATTATAAAACTTGATATTTTTAATAATTTATTATCATCATAATCTCTAATCGTATATGTTGATTTTTTTAAAAAGATTTATTCATTTTAAAAATTGTCAATGTAACCGTGAAAGTATAAATTGTCAGTACTACTGTATGGGCCGGATAGGTCATCTCAATCAACTCAAATTAAAAAAAATGACCAAATAATTGATGCATCCAGTCAGACATGCACAATAGGCCGGCCTGGTCTGGCCTGGCCTGGGCCTGCCAAGCCTTGGGCTTTGACCAGGCCAGGCCGTTGACTTTTGGCCTTCAGGCCAGGCCTTGGTCTCTGGGTTGTGGCCTGGCTAGGCCTGCAGGCCAGGCCAAGCCAGGCCCAGACCAGACCCAAGGCCTTGGCTGGTCTGGTCCCTTTTTTTAATATTACATATTAAATATTAAAAAATATAAATAATAAAATATAAATTAATAAATTTTGTAAAAATGATGCAAGATTTTTGAGATTTATTTTATTTTAACATTCTACTACACACAAATATAAATTGAATGATTAGAACAAAAATAAATATATTCATCTTAAATTACAAAAAAAAATATAATTTAGATGTAACTTGAATATAAAACAAATTAATTTCTTAAATATATGTCTAATTGTCTACTATGCACTTCGTAGAAAATATTGTAGATTACTTAAATACTGTAGATTACACTTTTATTTTTTGAATATAAAGTTAGTTTCGATTTTATTTTCTTATAATACGTACTAGGATCGGTTGGACATATATTTTGTAAAGTTTAAACACACATATATCTTTTTATTTATGATCATTAAACTCTTACATGGTTATATGAAGAACTTGAGTATTTACAAGAAACAACCTTATTATTAATATTTAATATTAAAAATTAGTTTATTGATGTATTAATTAATGTTAATATTTAACATTAAAGTAACAAAGAATATTACTAAAATTTTGTTGTTAAATATTAGTACTTTAGTATTTATAATAAATTAACTTATTATTAATATTTAATCAACTAAGTAACTAACTTATTATTAATATTAAATATACTAACTAGTTATATTTATTGAAGATGTATAGTAATTAAATGTATCAACAAGAAATCAAGAATAAATAATTAAAATTTTAAATTTTATTTATGTATTAATTAAAACTAATGTATTATAATTTATAAATTACAACAATGAATAAGTAAAAATTTATACTTTATTGATGAATAATTATAAATTTAAAGTTCAAAAATTATAAATAATTAGATAAAAAATCTTGTAAGGTCTCAGGCCAGGCCAGACCTTTTTTGCAGGCCAGGCCAGGCCAGATTTTTGTCAAAAATAAGCGGCCTTTTCAAGCCTTCCAGGCCAGGCGTGACCGGGCCAGGCCTTGACCAGACCAGGCTTTGACCAGGCCGGGCCCAGGCCAGACCAAGGCCAGGCCGCAGGCCTTGCGCCTTTTGTGCATCCCTAGATCCAGTATATATATCCACCTTTTATTCAAAGAAAAAATTGGACCCCACTACTATTTGAAATTGCAGAAGACAATCCATTCACTACATTACAGATGGTAAATAGTTGTTTCAGATTTTGAATTTATTTCAGTTGAGGAGATGCAAGTAGAAGAGCAATTCAATTACACACTAAAACAGATTGAGAAGATACAAGGGTCGGGTCGGGTCGGGTTGGCCGGCTTGTCTCACTTAGTTTATGTGACAACTTGAGTCCAGGCGTAAGACCCCAATTTTTATGAATAAAAAATAATTTTTTTATAAATGTCATTTTTAAATATTATAGAATAAATTTGATATAATATTATAGTTGCGAGTAAAATTTATAAATTTTGCAAAATACGCAAGTTGTTATATAATATTCGATTGGTCGGGGAATATTCGTTTTAACAGGGAATATTCGTACGACGGCACAATCATTGATGGACCCCACAATAGAATTATTGTCGGATTGAGAAAACGACAAAAATATTTTATTAAAAATAACGACGGAAGTTTTACCGTTAATACTATTGAACTACTCGGTAGTAAAAGTACAGTAATACGCGTGATTGCATATTAGCACACGATATTGATTATTAATGCATACGTGAGAAGTCATCTCAATTTTGTTTTATTACTTATATATATATTAGAGTTTATATATATATATATAGGGAGGATCTAAAGCGGACCAATGAACGGACCAAGTCAAAAACACGCGGGTTTCAGGGTTCGGATCGGACCAACATGTCTATGCGAAGTACCGCATGCATGGTGATTTCTTTTGTTATTCTATTATTTATTATACTCAGTTAGTTAAAATTTTGACTTCTATACTCCATAAATTTGGTGGAATATCTTTGATATTTGCGTTTTATCCAGTATCTTTTCTTGAAAATATTCTTCTGAACATTCTTAAATTTTACTCTACAAAGAAGTATCATGTTAACAATTTGGACGTTATTAGTTTCTGAATAAATTAATTCTTGAATTTGTTTTATTAAATTCTTATATCATTGTCATCATCCTCATATTTATATTTTGTTAAAAGTTATCTGTGGCCTGTAGTGCATAGATGGACTTGGTATGATTATGACCAGAGATTATTCTGTGTAATCATGATCGTAATGTTATAAATGATGTGATAAAAGTACTCATTGGCCTGTAGTGCATTGATGGACAGTTGTTGGTATGATCATGACCATTGATGAATACACGAATATCCTTGGCCCATAGTGCATGGATAATTTGTGGTCGTGACCCTAATAAATATCTTTGGCCGTAATGCAGGGATGATGTGGATTATTATTAAGCTGAGTCTCAGCGATAAAAGTGATGAATTTTTTTTAAATCATAAAAGATAGTAGATTTTATTCTCTACTTGACTCTTTTAATGGATTGTTTGTTCCGCTGCAGTTAAACTTGATGTTTGTTATATTGTATCAGTTTAACACTGTTTAAGGCTAATGATAATTTATTCTCCATTATCTTAGTCATAATATTTTTTACTGGGCTAGTTGAGCTCACCCTTTCTTTCACTGTTCTCTTCAGGAAATGAGAACGTAGCTGGAACGAGTCGGGGAACGGAGTGATGGTCCGGATGTTAGTATTAGCTAGTAGTCCTCACTATTATGTTAAATAGTGTGAAAATAAATGTAATGAGGACTTATTATGAGATTGAGTATTGTCTAGAAGACAGTATTTGTATTAAAACTCACAGCTCTCTTATCAAGTTGTATTTGAATTTAGTACTATGTATTTAGCGACTCAAGATGGGTGATGTATACCTATTTTGGAGGCGTCACACCAGCCGTAAAATATTACACCAAGATAAAATACATTTTGAGTTAAATAAAATAAATTGTTTTCTCACAAACAAAATTACTATCAAATTTCAAATACACCAAAAACTGCTAAACAGAATTATCAAATTTCATATTATTACTATAAGCAGTTAACTATATAGTTAATGCGATTTTCAACTAAAACAAATTTAAAAGGCAAAAGTCAAAAAGCTAAGGTGGTGTTTGATAAAATTTAGTGTTAAGACCTGAATAGTTTAGACGTCTGAATAATATAGAGTATCTGAATAGAATTGTATCTGAATTAAAAAATGTTGTTTGATGATTACTTTTTTCAAAATGTCTGAATAAAAGTATTTTACCATTTTCACCTTCTACCCCCCCTCCCCGCCGCCCCCCTCCCCGCCGGCCCTCCTCCCTCTCCACTACTCCGGCCGCCGCCCCTCCCCTCCCCTCCCCAACCCCTCCCCTCCTCCGACCCCCTCCCCTCCCCTCCCCTCCCCTCCCCTCAAACTATATTTTCAAGATGGGGTCGGTGGTGGCGGTGGTGGTGGTAGATTTGGTAGTGGTGGTGATGGAGGTGGTGGTGGCGGAGGTGGTGGTGGCGGTGGTGGCCGTGGCGACAGTGGTGGCGGCGGCGGCGGCACCGGTGGTGGTAAGATCTGGTAGTGGTGGTGGTGGATAGAAAAGGAAAATGATAATATTAATGAGGGTATTTTTGTCCAAAAAATAGCAACTCTCATTCAGACATGCCTCTTAATCCTACAGACTTGATTTTGTAGCTTAACCATTTAGAGGCATTAAGAGGTAAAAAAAAAACAACAAACAACACACCGCCTCTGACCGAATCAGAGGCGGTCCATTCAGAGGCATTAAGAGCTAAACAAACACTACCTAAGACTCCCTCCCTCCGTCTCTCAAAATTTATATTAATTTTTTTATTTTTAATTAAACTGACCAATTTTAAAATAAAGAACTAAATATATTTATTTATATTTTCAACTCAAAAAAATTGATGTTGATAATAAATTTGACATAAGAAATTTATAGTTTCTCCACTTAAATTTACAAGAAAATACTAAAAATTTTGATTACAAAAAATAGTCAATTTGACAAAATAAAAAATCAAACGAAGCCAAAATATTTTGAAGAGACGAGAGAGTAGTATTTTATCATTTTGCCATTATTCAACGTGCCCAATGGAGCCTAGGAGATTAGATCCGACCCGACCCAATTCTAACACCAAAATCCGAGTCATTTTTCCGTCATCCAATCCCAAACAGAACGTTGCTGTTTGCTATTGCTATTTGCTAAGCTATACACAGAAATGGCACTCTCAATGTCCCAATTTCCGATCTCATCATCATCCTTAATCTCAACCATTCATCCGAACACCTCCTCAAAAATCAAACCATTCCCAATTTTCAGGACCCAATCCACCAAAAACCCTACAACTAGAAAGAAGCAATTCACCATCATCAATGCCATTGAAGAACCCAAAAGCAGCAGCCTGTCTGAAGAAGAATCTGAATCTGAAATTTTGAGTACCCAACAAAATAAAGAAGACGAATTATCTGAACTGGGCTCGGAAATTAACAAGGCAATGAAGGAGAGAGAAAGCAGCCAAGGAGGTGGAAATTTTTGGAGCGGAGTGGGCGAGGAGATTGGAGAAATTGAGTGGCCGCCGTTCAATAAAGTGTTGGGCACCACTGGGGTTGTGCTTGGCGTTATTGCCGGTTCGAGTGTCGTTTTGCTAAGTGTTAATGCCGTTCTGGCTGAGCTCTCTGATCAAGTTTTTGCTGGAAGAGGCTTTCAGGATTTCTTTGGTTGATGGAGGAGAAAGGAAAAGATCAGGCGTCCATGAAAGTGGCTCTAGCCATTTGTTTAGCTCCAATATTTTTTAGGATTGGGAATTTTGAGCTTGAGAGAGTTTTGGGCAAACTTGTGGCATGCGCCGAAAGTCTTCATTTTGAGAGAGTTTTCCCATTTTTTCGATTTGCTGGTGTAATTTTTATTAAGTTAAATGTAGAGCAATACATGCAAAGTATGAACATAACAAGATTCAAAGCATGAAGAATATAAAAATGATTTATTATGCTTTTGCAACTACAATTTAAACTGTGTTATAACTGGTGTTGTAACTAATATATATACACAGTTGTGTCGCCTAATTCAACCGTCGACATAAATATTCTGATCTATGACAACAGTTTAACCGTCGCCATAACACTACTGTACTACCATGCGCGCTTACCAGTTTTAAGCTCTACACAGCAACGATCAATAGAGGAGCTCTTGTGCATACTACATACAGACTTTACTAAAGCTGGCATTTGCAGAAGGATCAGGCAATAACTGCATATCTAGTGTTGGAAAAGCTGCGACATTCCTCACCTAATAGGTGGGTTTTGCTTAGCGTGGGAATACATGTATTGCACCTATTATGTAATCAAAATTTGTGCATGCTCCAATAGAAATTAAAGCTTTTCATACATATTCAATAAGAACAAATGCTAGACCATGGATTAATAAAGTCAACAAACTCTGAAACAGGTCACCAAATATCCAATGAAGTTTATAAACCCCTAATAAGGACCAACATAAACAGATGCTGAGAAAATTGGACAGTGTAATCTGGACGCATAATCATACATTTTACACTAGAATCCTTGTCAGCAAATAACCAGGTAGCAAAAATCCTAAAACACATAAGAGGGGTAAAATAACCACGTAGAATAGCACATTTCAAGTAAATTTAATAGAACAAAACTAGTCTTATTCACTTGCACCTGCAGGACCAACAAGGACTCCCTGTGCAGAGCCTTCCTTCTTGCTACTATCATCTTTCACTTCATCACCTTTTCTGATCCTAATCTTGTATTTAGCCTCAAAATTAGAAAGTTCCTTCTTCTTCTTTTCCAGTGCCTCATTCAGCCGAGCAATTACCATCTCAAGCCCTTCTTTATTGTGCTGGACGGCTGGCAAGACCTCTTTAATGGTTCTCTCCACCAACACACCACCAATCATGCGGTAGCACCGTCGAGATTGATCTAGAGGCTTTATGGCATTGATTACCAAAGAGTGCTCACTCACCTCCATTTCTAGTTCGGTTATTTTCGAGTAAACTTGGTTGATGTCAGCCCTCATGTTGCCATATATGGTAGCAACTGCTTGCTCATTAACTGGTTCATCAGCTTTGCTAGCCATATTACTGATAAAAAAAAACGACGACGGGATATATTATAATATAATATTCAGTTTCACAATATGCAGTAAGAAAATAATTACCACCTGCAGAAGCTTAATGCAACCAGAGCATACATAGTTTCAAAATACAATGATAATATCACGCTGTAAAGTTTACATCCCAATAATAAGTTAATGCTGCCTTCAAATAGAATATGAACTATAGAGAGCCTTAGTCAAAATGATACTCTCAATAAGAGATTTGTTATCCAACAGTGCAACTTTAAATTGCACATATCATTTTTGTTGGAGATCGATTAACGTAAACTGGATATGTTATGCAATACACAATTCACAATGATTCATGAAATATGGTTATCTAACCGTGGGGGTTAACAAGACCAAAATGGCTTGGCTGCATTAGAGTCCACCCTCGACCAAACGCCATTCCCCTTGGCCCCTTCCCCACCGGAAGGAAAAATATTCTTTCAGAAAATTATCAATATTCTAGACCGACCAAGTATCATTTTGTGTTTCATCTTTAATATATGCCGTACAATGAACCAAATAGATAAACTGCAACATCAGCTCAGTCATTTTGGTGGTTGAAAATGGTGGTCGACTCTCAGAAACACAATGATTTTCTGCATGCATAGAATTAGGATCCGCAATATGACAAATAAAGCTCCCTTTAAAAGAATGTTTTTTATTTTTGACTTTTCCACGAATTGCAGATACCATTTTTATGTTGAACCTAAAGAATACAAACATTAACAGCCAACTTCAAAGACTACAAGGAGGTATGTACATTAAATCCACAACGCAAACTATGCAATTTTAAATTGCAAGAAGATATATAGCTACTTTCAACCAGCAAAGAATATGCAAGCAACAGAAACGCAAAAATTACATAAAACATGAACAATTAAGCCCAGAGTATTAAACCCACATTCATTCACCCACGCCCCATAAAAGGTAAAGACACGTTCTTTATCATGGGAAATATATCAACCCCACCCAAGCACCAACTTTTAAAGACCGTATTTCTTGTATTGTAAGGGAGCATTAATTGTTGGGGAACGGTACTAAGACAGACATGCATACAGACATACAATATAGGATGCACAATTCTTAATCCATTAAAACAGAGACCAAAGAGCTTAAGGAAAGCTAACATAAACCTCAACATCATCTGAGTAGAAGAAACAAGAGGAAGAAAACAGAAAAATGAAAAGGGAGGGGGGGGGAGGGAAGGGGGAATTACAATGCTGCATCAGACAAAAGTAAGAGAGTGAAAAGATTATCACTTTTCCCTTCAGGACTTCTCTTCTTTTGATGTCATATCACAAACTTTAATCGTTATGCTTCCGGATTAAACTACAGCATGATCCACCATATACAGTTCTTTCAGATGAATACTAAAGAAGACTGCAAAAGTCATTCCCTATATTATTTATCTAAGTTCATGTTCTCCATAACTGCACCAGCAGTTATCAGTTTCTCATCTGTCCATTAAAGTATCAACTTACTCATCCACAATAGATGGAATAGTACTTCCTCAACTAGAATCTTATGCTATTATTTTATTTTTACTTCTCTTCCGCATTTCTGAATAGCTCCAATTTGAACTTGGAGGTTTTCAGAGAATTTCTAGTTAACACCGTCTTCTTTATAAGTAATTTATCATTAAAATTACAACTTTTATAAGGGGCTTCTCCAACTATGGTTGTTAACGGCTTCTAAGTGATAAGTGAAGGTTTAAGCCAATTACACCAAGGAACTTGAAAAAAGAAAGGAATTATCTACATTATAATCCCTCCATCCTTAAAATTTAAAAAGGAAGAATAAAAAAAAGTTTGAGAATCAGGGGAGAGTAGGCTTTGATGATTGCAAGCCAGAAGTAGCAGTTATTATACTTTCTCCCATGCAAGAAGAAAACTCCCTTGGAATCCATCTGATTTTTCTCATCATATAACCAACCATCCCCTAGTTAATTACTTACTAAAATAAACTAAAAATAGCTCAATATACACATTTGGAGATATATCTATCTTGTTACTAAAAATCCTAAAATGAAGAAATCAATTCCAAGCTAAAGGGAGAGATAGATAATGCATCACCGTAGATCTCTTTATCCACTCAGATATTTAGCGATCAATCAAGAAATTATACCCCTATTATACAAATTTATATCCAATATTCATCACGTGTTTCCGAAATTAAAACCAACAAAGTAGAAACATTAATAACATTGCAGAGCCACAGAGAGCATTTAGAGCCTCCGATCATCCCATTGACTTTTCTTATTTACTCCATTTATACTATCAAAATTTGATTATCAAACACAAAACAAAAAACCCCAGATAGAATTGAATGCTGGTAAACCCCAAAACCACTACAAATGGAGTATAACAAAAGAAAAACCCAGTCTTTTGTCTACATGCTTTACTTTAAGTCCGTATACTAGAAAAAGAACATTTTAGAGAGAGAAAATAATTACTCACATTTGGAATCTTCTGTTTAACGATAAACTGAAGCTGCCGCCGGCTTGTCCACCGTTGCCGCAACCGTTTCCTTCTCCTCGTCTGAGTTTCTGAGCAGTGAGTAGCCCTAGACTTTATTCGCTTAGCTATTGTTTTTGCATCTCTCCCACGCCCCGTTTAACCCCACCAGAGTGTAGAATTAAATTGTAAAAGTCAAAATTCATTATTTTAACATAATCAATTGAAGAATTTATATTTTATCGTAAATATAAATATAATGAAATTTATAAAATTTTCTGTTTCAAAATATAAAATTATTATTAATTCTTTAAAGTCAATTAAAAATATTTTTAAATTTTAAATTAATTTGAATTTATTAAATTTTAATTAATACAATGATAAAAGTTATAAATTATTTAAAAAATATTATTTATCATTTATTATTTCCATATTTAATCGTTTCAAAATTTGAAAAATAGTATAGTTGAGATAGGACAAACCTAATGTAAATTTTTAAAATTTTAATTTATGATACTTAAATAAAAATTTTGCAAATCTTGATTTACCTTAAAAATCAACAAAATTTAAGAGATTATGTGTCAAAATTTAAGTGAGGAACGGTAAAGAGTATTAAGGAAATAAGTAACTTATTGGCATAGTTTGCTAGTCTTGGAATTTTCTTATAATACTCTTGGCAACAATTTACCAGAGTTTGATTTACATATAAAATAGTAAGTACTACTTCCTAAGCATGAAATGTAAGAACCCAACTTATTATTAATAAAATTTAATTTTCTCTATTTATTATTTTGAAATAGTAAGGGTTGATTTGATTAATGTAGATAGTTATGGGTAAAATACGCAAATATTTCAAAATAAGCAAGTGGTTATAAAATATTCATTGTTGTCGGGGAATATTCGTTTGGTCGTGGAATATTCTCGTTGTCGGGGAATATTCGTACGACGGCGCAGTCTTTTGTGGGCCCCATAACGGAAAACGATTGGATGAAGAAAACGACAAATATAAGTTGTTTAAAAAATAACGGCGTAGTTGTTACCGTTAATATTGTTAAAATACTCGGTGGTTAAAACACAGTAGCACACGGTATTGCACCAATTATTGATTCTTACGTAAGAAGGTACTACTCAATAATTGTTACAGTAATTACTGTTCAGTATTTTATTTTATTGATTCAATAATTGCTGCGTTGATTTTTTTATATTACTGTTATTTCAATAATTGTCACTACACAGTATTTTTTATTATCGAAGCAATAATTCATATTATCTGAATAATATTATTAGATAACATTATTGGCAATGTCTAGAAAGTTTTGTCTAATGAGATGTTTGGTCACCTAATTGCGCGCCAGTAAGGAGAAATTCTTATTGGAAAGCCCCCTCTTTCCTGGGAACTGCCTGGTTGTCCATATTGTGATTCTGTAATATTATTTGTGAATAATTAATTATTGATTCATATGATGAGAAAAATATTGATTTTATGTGAATATAGATGGAGAAAATTTTTAATGGGACAATTGTTGAAAATTAATATTTTATCATTTTCTAATAAAATAATTTATTTAAATATATTATTTTAATAATATATTAACTGTGATATTTTTATAATGAATGTGGGATATATGAGTATATGAGGAGGAAGAGTATTTTTGTTGCATTAAATGTTTAACACATATTTTGTGTGTTGATGGACACAATTATTGACCGAAATTTGATTATAGCCTGTAAAATCGTCCGTTTATTGATTTCGGTCAATTTTTGTTTAGAATTTGGAAAAAATTTCTTCTGCAAAGTTGTAGAGAATTGAATTTCCTATAAAAAAACGCGAGATTCGAATTTTCTGATAAAAGGGCCATTTGTTATGAATGATTGAAGTTCCGGATTTCCGAAATAATTGATTTTTTAAAGTTTAAAATATTTTAAATATAAAAAACGTTTTTTGTATTGTTGGTGGGTTGTCAAACATGCTGAATTGGATGATACAAAGGTTGGCGTGAAAATTTAATATATATTATTAATTTATTAAATTTTCTACTTTGGTGTTCTAAGCATTTTCCTATAAATAGGGTGCTTAGGTTAGAATTAAAAATCACACCAGAAACTAAAGTTTTCTCTTTCTATATTATCGAGCGTATTCTTGTGAGTATTTTGAGTATAATTTGAGTATTGCTATACGGTGCAAGTTCAAGTCATAGTCTATATCCGGTGGTTCAACTAGAAGTACTGTCTTTCGAGGTAAGGGATGTTATTTTCTTCTCAAATGATATTATTTCTTCAATATCATTATGCTGAAATATTGGTTGAAACTTTTTATCAAATTTGAAACTTTTTCATGTCGGGGTTACTATTCATGAGTTACTATTCACGAGTTACTATTCATGAGTTACTATTCACGAAACATGATGATATTTTTTGTGAAATTTTTATTCTTTTGGTGTCGGAGTTACTATTCACGTATACGACACTATTCACGAATACGGCACTATTCATCGAAAAATAAACATGTTTTGATCATTCTTGAATTTTACACCACTATGATTATTTTGAGGTATTTTTGGACATGGATAAAATAAAGTACGAATGTTTAATCCTTGTCATTTTGTTTCACTGGATTCGTTTTTTTTAAATATTTTTCATCATCCTTAGTCCTAAATGATGATATAACTGAATATCTTTGGCCTGTAGTGCAAAGATGAATGATTTCTTGATGAATATCTTTGGCCCGTAGTGCAAAGATGAACAGGTGTTGAGTTGAACATGACCGACTGATTAATATCTTTGGCCCGTAGTGCAAAGATAAACAGGTGTTTAGATGAACATGACCAACTGATGAATATCTTTGGCCTGTAGTGCAAAGATGAATATTTGATTCCAAATATATATTGATTGATGTTACAGGGATAAAATATCGATGATTAACTTTTAAATTCATATATAGAAGATAGTAGTTTGCATTCTCTACTTAACTCTTCTAATGAATTGTTGTTTCCGCTGCAGTTGTTGATTTAAAACTGGTTGTCTATTGTATTCTATTAAATTTTTCCCTGTTGAAGACTAACGATAATTTGTTGTATATTATCTTAGTCATAATATTCTTTACTGGGCTAGTTGAGCTCACCTTTTTCTTTTTTGTTCCATTTTTCTTCTCAGGAGGCGAGAATGTAGCGAGTACTAGTCGGGGTATGAAATGAAGGTTCTAGACAGAGTTGTTTAGTAGTCCTCACCATTTTTGTAAAATAATGTATCAATAATTATGATGAGAATTTATTTGCGTGTGGATATTGTCTAGACGGCAATATCTGTATTTAAACTCACAGTTTATATGTTGTAATAATAAAGTTGTAGTTATTTCTGTATCTATGTATTTGACGACTCAGAATGAGTTAGATGGAATGGACCTATTTTGGGACGTCACATGAAATCCCTAACAAACAGGCAAAGCAATACTTGGAAGATTATATCATACTCCCTCCGTTTCTAAATTTCAAACAAATGCTTAATTTCTCATATTATCATTTACGATAAATCTTAGAAGGCTAATATTGAAATTTTATACTCAATTTTAATTAACTAGACAAAATATTAATTGCATTTATTAATCTACGTGCATAACTTGAAACGAACGGAGGAGGAAGTAGTCTTTAAAGTCATAAAATGAGTACTTAATAAATGAAAAGAGGAGTAAAATAACAGGCCAAAGTATTTGGATTCTGAAAATAGCTTCAAAGACATAGGAACAACCGAGCTGAAAAACATCCCAAACATATCTCTCAATTCATATATAACAAATTTATTGAATCTGCTTAGGGCTCGAAGGTCAAGTTCAACGCTTCCTGTCTCACTGATTCAAACAGCACAGAAGATAGATATCGCTCCCCAAAACTTGGGAAAATAGCCTGCAAAGTTGTTGAGAGTGAGGACATAGAAGAGATAACTTAAAAGTTGACTGCCAACCTTATTATGTAAATCATTGTTCACATAATTTCTCTTACTCTCTACTCTTTTTCCTTGCACAAGTAAATAAGAAAGAAGAACATTCTACCAAGATTACATACTTTTAGTTACTTACGCCAACTACTCACCCTTCTCTTTGTAAATTCAACATCTATCTGGCAGTATCACCCAGTGAATAGGACATACAACCATGGCTCTAACACATTATTGCTAGAAATAATCGGGGAAGAGAAAATATATGTACAGAAAAGCAACAAAACCTCAGACCCCAACTACTTTGGGTTTACATGGACATAAATCTTCATCCATAACAAAAGGCCATACACTCTATTGAAATATAACCCACCATTTATATGTTGTCTCGTAGCCAAGCAATGAAATACGCATACTTTTTACTTGCATAACTTTATATTCACTAGCTAGAGTTTTTGGGAAGAAACAAACAAACAAACTTACAACAATAAGTTTCCCGGCATTTTCTGGTCGCTTTGCGATTCTAATAGCAGCTGCAGCAGCAGCGCCAGATGATATTCCCACCTGCAACAGATAAATAAATATAAGACCTAGAAAAAACTGAACAACCATATCAATGTTAAAAGTACTATTAACATCATAGAAAACTAGAAATTATATAAGAGTATCCAACTCCTGAGAAAGATGCACTCAAAGAGATGTTAAACAGTTGAACTTACAAGCAATCCTTCTTTCAGGGCGAGAAGCTTTGCAGTTTCTATGGCTTCTTCACTTGAGACCTGGGAAATGAAGCAAACATCAAAATATTTAATATATGTTGCTGTTCAAATTATCTAATAAACCACAATTTTTTTCAAAGCATTTGAGAGTGTTCCGAAAGAATTACAAATGAGCAAATAAATTTCTTTCCTTTATCTTTCGGAGCAACTGACAGTGCTATAATTTGATGATTCAAATAATTCTATGCATCTCTACTGATAAATCTATAACAATTTCTTTTAGTCTTACTTGAACAACTTCATCAATAAGGTCAACTTCCAAAATACCAGGAACAAAACCAGCACCAATTCCTTGGATCTTATGTGGACCTTAGGCATCATAAGGTATAATTGTTAGGAAAAAATAAGAAACTAAAGAAGAAATTTTTTGAACAAACTACAGGAAAACATTGAACACAGTTCTACCATTGGCATTTCTAAGTTTAAATGTATGAAGTGTATCCTTTTATATCACTATGACTAATATCATGACCACAAAGGCACAAAGTAGTTGGGTGTTTTAAAAGTAAAACTCATTCAAGATGGCATAAAATGGACAAAATTAAGCGGAACTCACTTCGCTCAGCTTGGTGGATTTGCATCTCAAATTAAAGAGCTCAATGAATTGAGCGTGTAATAAAGTAGATCATTAAATTTACTCAAGAAGTCTCTAATTGAACAAATATGGACAAAAAGAAAACAGACTTCAAAAATAAGGACAAAGATAACTTACCAGGTTTTCCTCCAGATAGAATAGGACTCTCAGTCGGTTCTATACCGTAAAGCTAATATTGAAAGAAAAAGAAAAGAAACAGAAAAAATCAGAAAGCAACTGAAATTTTCATTGACTAATAATTGACCAACTTTCATACCAAATACAAAGAATAACATCTAAAAGTCAAGCATACATAGAACTGTATATCTGCATTTCTGTTTAAATCAAAAATGCCAAACTAACCTTTATATCAGGGTTATGCTCTTTAAGGAACTTTCCAGCACCTGTTATTGTTCCCCCGGTACCAATTCCAGAAACAAAAGCATCAATTTTCCCATCAGTGCCTTTCCAAATCTCCGGTCCAGTGGTTTCGTAATGTATCTACAATTTAAATTTAAATTATAATAACATTTTAGCTTTCAGCCTTTCCCACCAGCAACAAATCAATCAGACTAACTAACGATGTTATACCTTTGGATTAGCAGGGTTCTCAAACTGCTGAAGAATGTAAGAATTAGGCGTTTTAGCCGATATCTCTTCAGCCTTCTGAACAGCACCTTTCATTCCCTTAGCAGGATCTGTGAGGACCAACTCAGCACCAAAAGCAAGGAGAATAATTCTTCTCTCGATACTCATTGAAGCAGGCATCGTAATTATAAGCTTGTATCCCTTAGCTGCTGCCATGAAGGCTAATCCTATGCCAGTATTTCCACTGGTAGGTTCGATGAGGACACTCTTAAAGAAAAACAAAAATAAAAATAGTCAGATTAGATTATTTTTTTCCAATGAAAAGTTCATAGAGGGGACAAAAAGAAGGGGGAAAAACTTACTACTATTCAAATCATAATCATAACATAGGAGAAATAAAATTAAAACTGGATCCAGAACTTAAGCTATTAGCATTATGGTATCCAAAAAGTGATATTCATTGCTTGCGAAATTCTAAACCAGATTTATATTGTAAAGAACTTACAATAGACCCGGGATGAGGTTCTTCAAAGGCATCTTATACGTGTAAAAGCATATTATTATTAAAATCCAACAACTTCATTACAAGTATGATTCAACTTTAGCTAGATTATACTTTCAAATTTTGAAAACTAACCAACTAAGCGAAATCAACATATTATCTTATACACAAACAGTCTCTAGACTCTCTACTAAAGGAATCTTCATGGCAAAACACACAACTAACCTCCCCTGGTGTAATAAGGCCCTTTGCCTCAGCATCTGAAATCATGCTGTAACCAATCCTGCACACAGAAACATGGCAGAATCACAGTTAAACTCTGAAACCCATCAATATGCATAATCAAGGATACACTAATTAACAAATAAACAAAAATAAATAAATTAGTACCTGTCTTTAACACTAGAACATGGCTCCATCGTTTCTAATTTGGCCGCTATACGTGCAACGCAACCATCCACAACATTGTTAAGATATACCAATGGGGTTTTTCCAATCAACTGTAAGACAACCAAATCCAGTTCGAGAAATTAATCTTAAGCCAACAAATTTATAAATTTAAAGGTTTAAAAACACACACACACACAAAAACACAAAAATCATTAAATTTGCAAACTTACTTCCGTGACATCCTTGGCGATTCCAACCTTCTCCAAAGCCATAATTCACAATTATCACTTCAATAAGAAAATGGGAAACAACATTAATAAAAAAAGGAAGAAAAAAAAAGCTAACTTTTTTCAATACTAAAGATAAATCACAAGCAGATATCTATAAACCTTGAAAACCCCTCTTCAGGACTATAGAACAGCCAAAAAGAACTTTAATTTATCAACTATATACATACAATAAGATGATTAGGTAAATTAAAAAGATGCAAACAGAAATACCCAGAAAGGTGATGAATCAATGTTTAGCTCAACAAGGTCAAAACAAAATCCACTTAATTATATTATCAAATCCCACCAATTAATTATATTATCAAATGTATACTAGGACAAAAAAAGTTGGTGTATAAAAAATAAAAACCTTATACCGTGATGCTTCGTGATAATTGCAGAGAGAAAAAGTAGTAGTTTTAGAGAGAGAAATCACCTGTTTTCGTCAAATAGAGACTGCGTCTAATTAAATGCAAGCTGAGCCACAATTTCTTCAAGTCAAGCTTCGACTATCACATCTAGGGATGATAATCTACAAATTCGTATTCGTCACATTCGTATTCTAAAAAAAACGGATATTATTGGTATTCAAAAAAATAAATATATTTGTATTTGGTTTAATGGTATCCATAAAAAAATAAATACAAATACGAATATAGACGTTTTCGTATTCGTTTAACATCCGACCGTAAATATATCCGACATATAACGGATATCCGGATTTTGATCCGTATCCAAATAACTTATATAAGTTTTTGTACGATAGTGAAAACTAATTATCCCTATATATATATATATATATATATATATATATATATATATATATTATTATATAATAAGCAAAATAATTTTTTTTAATTGGCATTCCTTGTATAATAATTAGTTTTCACTATCATACAAAAATTATTTTAAAATATATCATTTCACTTCTAAAAATTAAGAAATAACACTTTTATTCTAATATTAATAAACTGAAATAAATTGATTTAAGTATAGTTAATAGATTTTTACTATTATAAAGTTAAAATATCTAAAATGTATCAATTAACAAGAAAATTATATACTAGAAGAACAAAACTATAGTTATTAGCTTGTTATAAGTTTTTTACTTTCAAAACTTATTTGCAATGTTGGGAGGCGGGAACAATGAACAATATAATTTTATTATTAAAATGTGCTAAGTTTGAATTAATCTAGAAGGAGTTGAATAGTTAATTTACGTTTATGAATTTTCAGGTGGAGAGAGTATTTATCACTTTTATTTGTCCAATTATTTAAAAAATTAAAAGTCCAAATATTTAAGTGAGTACAAAGTAAATTTGGATCAAGTTGGATTAACTAGTTGTCACATATATATTATAAATCACACTCTCCATAAATATAATGAAATAAAATAAACTTTTTATAACTATGTAAATTGTAATCTATGTATTGAGGATAAATTATAAATAAAAGTTCTCATAAACGTATTATTAAAGTTTTAATCAAGTATTTGAGAAAAAATAATTAAAAATTTAATGTAAACTTTTGAATCTAATTATAAATATTTGTATACACTACAGTATTACTCCACACACATAAAATAGACATATTTAAATATTAATAAGTAGAGCATTTATTTTGAAATTTAGGATGTCAAAAATGATGAAAACTTATTTAAATTATAATTTAGAACAATGATATTGTATTTAAATATTTATTAGAAATAAATAAATTAACATTCATTCATTAATAAATTATATTTTAAAATTCATTATTTTTTTATTCTAGTTATAGGTTGTAAATGGTAACCGAAAAATTCGTATTCGTCCGCATCCGTATTCGGGAAAAAGAGGATATTATTCGTATTAAAAAAACGGATATTATTCGTATTCGGTTTAAAAGTATCTACAAATAAACGAAAACGGATACTATTGTATCCGAATCCGTATATATCCGTTTACATCCCTAATCACATCCCTCACTTTAATGGGCGTAAATGAACCCAGTGAATTCGGTTGTGTTTGATAAACATGGGAATTAAGATTTGAATGATTACAATGTCTTAATAGATTAGATGATCTAAATGGTTACGAGAGCTAAATATAAAAAATTATTTGATAACTATAAAGTAAGTTGCCTCTTAATGAAACTATTTTACCATTTTAAAGGGTAAAATTTTATTTAATAATTTAAAATTTTTAATTTAATAAAAATGAGTGCATAATATTGTTGAATATATTTATATCAAAAAAATATCATTAAGAGGTACCTCTTAATTATTAACATTTTATTTTTTATCTTACCAATTAAGAGGCATTTAGAGTTAACAAAAAAAAATATCATGCCTCTTAACGAATAAGAGGTAGTCCATTAAGAGGCAATCAGATGTAAACAAATAGAACCTTAGTCAAATTTAGTACACTAAATTTATTGAGTATAAAATAAGATTTAATTGAGACTAATCAAGACTGAACAATTTGAATTTTTCGAACGAATATGATTCGAGTATTACTAAAAAATTATAATTTGAGAAGGTTCAAGTAATTTATAGAATTTTAAAATTTGTTCATATTTGAGTTATTTATGTAAGACCCCAACTTTTATGAATAAAATTGAATTTTCTATAATTATCATTTTTGAATGAATTTGATATAATGTTATAGTTGTGGTATATTTAGAAATTTTACAAAGTACGCAAGTTGTTATATAATATTCAATTGGTCGGAGAATATTCGTTTTAACAGAAAATATTCGTACGACGGCGCAATCATTGGTGGACCCCACAACGGAATTACTATCGAATTGAGAAAATGACAAAAATATTTTATTGAAAATAATGACGGAAGTTTTTCCGTTAATACTGTTGAACCGGTAGTAAAAGTACAGTAATACGCGTGATTGCATAGCAGCACACGGTATTGATTATTGATGTTTACGTGAGAAATCACTTAGTTTTGTTCAATTATTGCTACAGTAATTACTGCATAGTATCTCACGTTATTTGATTCAATTATTGTCAATATTTTATTTATTATTAAATCAATAATTGAGATAACAAAGTTGTTAATATTATTATTTGCAATATTAACGATGTCTAGAAGTTCTGCCAAGGAGAGGTTTGGTCACCTAATTGCGTGCCAATTAGGAGAAATCCTAATTGGAAATCCCCCTCTTTCCTGGGAACGACCTGGTCGATTAATATTGTAAATTATAATAATGATGATAAATATTGTTAAAATTATAAGGTGATTTTTATGAAATTTTGCTTATTTTATGTACTCCCATTTACTCATTTTTTAAAATAATCGGTAAAAATTATTTAATATGATAAAGGTGGGGCCACATGTGGGGGCCACGTGTGGGGCCCACGTGTTGAAAATAAATGTGGGAGAAGTCTGATGGTTGTTCACATGATTACTATTTTTGTATATATATATATATTAGGATAGATTGTATTAAAATTTACTTGGGGTAGTATTGGAAACTAAGCAATTAATATCGTGGCCACCAAACCCAGGTTTTTAGGGAACTTATATCTCGGGCACAAAAATATATATGGGAACACAATAAATATCATTTCTCTATTTCAATGAAATATATATATATATATATATATATATATATATATATATCATTAATAATATCAAAATTATAATTATATTATTAAAGTAACAAATATAGTTGAAATTATAAAGTATTTTCAAAACAAGTGTAAAAGATACATATTTATTTTAACATCATAAATATTAATATGACATTATCAATATAGGTCGTTTTAGAGTTGTGCACAAGTATTAAGGTAATGATTGTATAGCATTAACTATAATATCAATTGTCTATATTGCCCTTTTATTGAAAGAAAAGTTTGTTATTTATTGGATAAAAAATAATGAGAGAACCAAAGTTACATTTAATACTTGGGGTAATATTGAAAACTAAGCAATTAATATTTACTTGAAATTCTCAAACGACTTATATTAAAGAACAAAAATATTTCTCTAAAACGACCTATATTAAGGGAGGAAGTACATTTTTCTTGTGTTTTGCAACAAAGGTGAAGATAGAACGTTTCTATAGTCCGTCGATGTGCTCATTCCGATATTTTTTTTGAACTTAAAAATTGTTTAGTCGTCGAGAGAGAGATGTAAAGGTTACTGTTGATCTTTCGGTAGAACAAGGTCAGCCCCTGTGAGGTGAGTACGACTCTCACACGACCAGGACCAGGACCACACATTGCCAATAATCTAATTCCTATTTGTCAATTATGTATTCTTTTAACTATGTCAAACTATCACCAAAATTTCTTTTATCAAAGTAAAATTAAAAAGAAATGTTAACGCCAAGATCTTCGGCCACGTCCCAATCACGTAAGACGCTCTGATCCTGCACACTAAACACAGTCAACACCAAAAGCTTGACGGTTTCAACCGTCGGGGGACCACCCACTACCTGTGGTCACTATTTTCTACCACCGGCCGTCCAAAGATCCCATCTGCATGACAGATATAATAGTCAACTGTCATGTTTTTTCATCATTATCGGTCAAAGATGGAGATATTAAAATATCTCATGGATCGGTCCACTCAATTCAGCCCAAGTCTTTCAAGACTTCACCAAGAAAAACCACTGACCCAGCCCAACTGGCCTAGCCCAATAGAAATGACTAAAGAGATTTAATCGAATGAATGGGCCTAATCGGGTCGGCCTAATATGTGAAATATCATGACCCAACATTGCCCCCTAGTTTTTTATTAAACAGGATATTTAATAGAAAACTATAAATGGTCTATGATATGAGGAATTTGACAAGAACGGAATAGGCCCAAAATGAGGCATATTAAGGCCCAATCGGTAAGGGATTAAAATTATAAAGGCAAGCTAAAACCGAAAATCCAACTGAAAGGCCCAATTTAATAAATATCTAAGGCTTACACCGGACGCAACCCCTTCCAATTTTCCATCATTACCAGAAATTAAATGTACCGCCTTCGTGATTCGTGTAACTACCAGTATAAAAGGTAATTTCCCCCAAATTTGACAGTTTTACCTGCCTATTTAAAATTCCAGACTCTTGAGCTTTCTTCTTCTCTTTCGACCTTCCTTCCATTCTCTGCAAGAATTCAACAATGGTGGTCCTAAACACAAACCAGAGCTCTCCTCTTCGAGTGACCCCCATCAATATTGTTCCGCCTAATCCAAGCCCTGATAACGAGGCTTCGAGTTCGAACCCTAAGGCCACCACTCCGAGTAAGAACCTACCTCCGAAACCCCTTCCTACTCCTTCTGCGTTCTTCAAGAATAAAGACCAATATCCTCATGCCAATACTCCCTCTACTGTCACAGAAGCGGAGTTACAAAGGATTCAGACTCGCTACCATATCCCAGCTACCCATTTAGTGAGAATTCCTAGATCTGAGAAGAGGATGTATCAACGGCCTGAAGGATAGACGGCCGTTCTAGTGACTATCTTGGAGAAGGGGGTCCGATTTCCTCTCCATATCTTTTTAGTTACTCTTCTGGGATTTATCGGCGTTAGGTTTGCCCAATTGGTGCCGAATTCTTACATTCATATTATCGCTTTCATTGCATTCTGTCACGAAGTCGGAGTAGAACCCACACTTGATTTTTTCTTCACTGTCTACAAGGTTGCCCAATCCTGAGAAAAGGGATTTAAGGTTTTGGGTAAACAGTCGCCGAAGACAGGAGAAAAATTTGAAAGAAGATCACTGGTATCCACCCCTTCTAGTAACAAAGGATGGCATAAGAGGTGGTTTTTCGTCAAGGGGCCAGAGATTTCTTCTTTGTCGGATTGGACTATGCAAGATAAGGTCTCTGCTGATTTTAGTGATATTTTCGAGGAGCGGGTAAGTGAAATGATTGAGCTCTTCGAGAATTCCCGTCGAAGGAGTGGGATTACGGTCTTCTTACCAAACAAACATGGTTATATGATCACAAATGTAAGTTCCGAATCACTCTATTGCATAATAATTTGAAAATTTTAGTGACATAAATATTAGTATGTGATGGTCTGCCTCTTCGCAGTGTCCTTGATCAAGCCAACATCTTCGGATGTAAAAGATTTAAAAGATTTCTTGTCTGGAAAGTCTTCGGAAGCTGCTGAAATTCCCCTGATTGAAGCAACCCCTGAAGGCAATCCAACTCCTGAAGCCCGTACCACCGAACCTCAAACTAAAGATCCAGAAACTGAGGATCTCCCTCTGTTGGAAGAATCTCTTTAACCCCGTAGGAAGAAAAGAGCTATTCAAAAACCTAGATCCACTCCCACACCAACAAATCCTGAGCTTTTCCCAAAACCTGAACCAACCACCACACCAGTCCCCCCTCGAGGAAGTTTACTCGATTTGCCTGTTAACGATCAAAAAAACCTTTTTCGAGTCAAAAAATTAAGAACTAAAGTAACCCCTCTGACTACTAAAGAGCTTAGAGTGCCTTCAATTTCTGTCAATCAAATTCATGTAGTCCCTATGGAGATACAAGTTTCTGAGGATGAAGATCGAATCGAACCTGACCCACCATTATCCCGGAAGAGGAAACAACGCCAATTTTCTATTTCAGCTCTTTGATACCTTTGTTCGAGGGACTGACGACCACCGATTCGGCAACAGAACGATCGGGGATTTGGTTGACGAGGGCATGAGCTACCTGGCGAAGGTAATTGACTTTTTTCCTTGTTTGTACACTTCTATCCCTGCTTAAGTATCTGAAAACGATTGAATATTATTTGAATATACAGGCAAATGCTGTTTTCGGGCGTTTACATCCCAGACACGTAAATGCTGAGGCCGAAGAGGAGGCTATGAGAAATGAGAACAACATGTTGAGGTCGACATTGGCTAGGGAGAGAAATCAACATGAAAGTGTTCTTCATACCAATGAAGGTCTTAGGAAGGAATTGGCTCAAGTTAAGGAGGATCTGAAGGCTTCTAACGACGAACTGAAGTCTACCGAGGGGGACCTGAAGGCGACAAAGGCCAGCCAACAAAACATGACGAGTATGAATGCCGACCTTGTTGAAAAAAATGAGGTTCTGAAGAACAAGAATGAAGAATTCGCTATAGCCAATCAAAGTCTGGCAATACAAGTTGATAACCTCCAGGAAAAGGCTCGTGAAGACAAGGAAAGGCATCTGGCAAGGCGTCGGATGCTCCAGGATAAGCTAAAGGCTCTGAAGGAATTAGGTCCTCCTCTAATTGATGACCTTCGTAAGCAAATTCAAGAAGAATACCGGAAATCTGACGAATTGAATGCAGAAATCCTGAAAGTGTATTCTGAATGTTAAGACATTTGCAGAGGTAGGGACAAAGAGAAGTTAAGTGTAGCCCAGCTAGATCCAGCCTTGCTTGATTCTAAAGATGAAGATAATGCATGAATTTGATGTAGCTTCTGTTTTTTAGTGTTAAGATTTTGTAAAAATTTCTATCTTTATGTAATCGGTTGAAGTATTAATGAAATTGCAGCTTTCTTTATCATGACTTCTGCATAATTTGTTTCTTGTCAATAATTCAGTATCAATCAACGTGAAAAATGTATAAGATTCTTGTGAACTTGACTTAAATTGTGAATCAGACAAGTCATATAACAGTTCAGTTGAAGAATAATACTGAACATAGTGAACTGAACTGAATGAATCGAACTCAACACTTGAACAAAATAAAGTAATGTATACTTATCGTTTCCGAAGTGTGAGATAGATTAGGCATAAGGTGAATTCGGCTGATCCTCCTTGCACCATCAAGATCTTATTGACCACTCGGGGTAAAACAAGTATATAAGGGCATTTGTTTACCACTCGGGGTAGAACAATTTCATAAGGACCATGAAATTTGTTTACCACATGGGTTAGAACAAGTTCATAAGGACACACCTAACAATAGGGCTACCATCGAATGGTCAGCGAGTCCAACCATACCTCCTTACTTCAGTGCATATTGGTTTACCACTCGCGATAAAAACAATATTAAAAGGCTCATGGAATTTGTCTACCACGCAAGGTATAACAAAACCATAAGGACACTCCTACCGATAAGGCTACCATCGAATGGTCAGCGAGTCCACCCCGTCCTCCTTACACCGATGAAGTTTGCCTACCCCGAAGGGCATGACAAATTCATAAGGACCACTTGCCAAAAAGGCTACCATCGAATGGTCAGCGAGTCCCCCCCCCCCCCCGTCCTCCTTACACCATAATGACTTTAGGACCAATAGGAAGAAGATCAATTGTAAAAAAGTGAATCTTTTATTGATGATGAACCACCATTTACAGACTTTCGATAAACTGACTCGATCCCTACTGAAAATATTTCTGAATTCTGCCAGCATACCAAGTATTCTTGATCTCTGATCCGTCTAATGCCTTCAACCGATAAGTTTCTGGCTTCGGTACTTCAATTACTTCATAAGGTCCTTCCCAGTTCGGCATAAGCTTTCCCAAGTTCTGAGGCGTAGATGCTTCGACTTCCCTGAGGACGAAATCTCCCACTTCAAATCTCCAAAGCTTTACCCCCTTATTGTAATGCTTGGCTACTCTCCGTTGATAGGCTGACAGTTTGATCAAAGCCATTTCTCTGACTTCTTCCAACAGATCCAAGTTGACCTTTAACCCTTCATAATTGTAGATCTCTTTGAACTGATTGACCCGAAGACTGGTGGATCCAATCTCAACAGGGACTAAGGCATCAGTGCCATAAGCCAATCTGAAAGGTGAGTCCCCCGTAGTAGTCCTCGGAGTAGTCCGATAAGCCCATAACATGCTGAGAAGCTCTTCGGTCCATCTCCCCTTAGCTTCATCCAATCTGCGCTTGATCCCATTCAGCAGCGTTCTGTTGGTCATCTCGACCTGCCCGTTTGACTGTGGATGAGCCACTGAAGTCTTCTTGTATTGAACCCCCAGCTCCTTCAGAAATCCTTCAAACTTCGATCCCACAAACTGGCGTCTATTGTCCGATATCACCACCTTAGGAATTCCAAAATGAAACACTACTGACTCCTTTATGAACTTCAAGCATTCTTGTTCCGTTATCAACCGAAGTGGCTTCGCTTCTACCCATTTGGTCATATAATCAATAGCGACTATAACAAAACTGACCTGACCCTTAGCTTTCGGCAATGGACCCAGTATATCTACCCCCCAGACAACAAAGGGTATAGGAGACAAGATCGAGTATAGCTCTTCTGGTGGCTGATGTGGGATCAGACTGTTGAGCTGACACTTTTCACACTTCTTCACATACTCGGTAGCTTCCTTAAAAATAGTAGGCCAGTAGAATCCATGCCGAAGTACTTTATAGGCTAATGACTTAGCAGCCATATGGCCGCCACAGATGCCCTCGTAAACCTCCCGAAGAGCATATTCAGCTTCGAACGGGACCAAACATTTTAACAATGGTGATAAAAAAAGTCTTTCGATAAAGATCCCCATCAATAAGAACGAAGTTGGCACTCTTGTACTTGATCTTTTTTGCCAGCATCTGATCCGAAGGAAGGACGCCATCTGCCAGATATTCAATGTAAGGAGTCATCCAACAGTTAGAACGTTCAATGCACATCACCGCTTCATGCTGGATACTCGGCTGCTGCAAAACCTTAAAATAAACTGACCCATCAAAAATGCTAGCATCCGTAGTGGCCAACTTCGACAATGCATCGGCAATAGAATTGTCGATACGCTCTATACCCTGAAACTCATAGGAGACGAAATACTGAAGTCGGTCTTTCAACTCTGCCAAATACTTGATCATTCTCGCTCCACGAGCTTCATAATCTCCTGATACTTATTTGACAACCAGCTGATAGTCACTATAAATGATTAACTTCTGAACCTCCAGACTCTTCGCTAATCAGACTCTTGCTAGCACTGCTTCATACTCAGCCTCATTGTTCGTTGCTCTGAACCCAAATCTGATGGCCTGTTGCACCTTGAATCCCTTTGGACTTATCAAAATAATCCCTGCTCCACTGACGTCCAAAGTAGAAGACCCATTTGCATACAGAGTCTACAAGTTCTGACTGTGCTGAAGAACTGCAACTACTCGATCGGACGTTTCAGCTGCGGGCAACTCAGCCTCTGCTTCGAAAAACGAACACTCCACCATGAATTCAGCCAAGGTTTGACCTTTGATAGTAGTTCGGGGATGATATTCAATAAAAAATTGGGACAATTCCATCGTCCATGCTGCTAATCTCCCCGAAACTTCTGGTTTGCTCATCACCTTCTTTAACGGCTGATCCGTGTAAACTAACAGGAGCCGACCTTGAAAATATTGCCTAATCTTATGACTAGCTTACAGCTCCAACTGCAAAAGAATTAGCTGACAGATATAAGTACAAGTTCTCAACAGGAGCGGGTTTCACCAATAAAGGAGCCGAAGAAAAATACGTTTTTATGTCTTGGAAGGCGTCTTCACACTCCGTCCATTGGAATGTCTTCGCATTCTTCGGTCCCTTCAACGTATCAAAGAACGGCAAGCATCTCTCTGCCGATTTGGACATGAATCTCCTCAAAGCT
This sequence comes from Panax japonicus, assembly GCA_020205505.1. Classification (NCBI taxonomy): domain Eukaryota; kingdom Viridiplantae; phylum Streptophyta; class Magnoliopsida; order Apiales; family Araliaceae; genus Panax; species Panax japonicus. The sequence goes on from CM035103.1 coordinate 55,595,348, forward strand.
GTAATCCTCCCGGTCAGACCCTGAACATCTTTGAATGACTGAGGAGTCTTCATATTTAATATTGTCTGGATCTTCTCTGGATTGGCTTCGATACCCCTTTGACTGACCAGATATCTCAGGAACTTCCTTGCACCGAGCCCGAAGGTGCACTTCGTAGGATTGAGCCTCAAGTTGTGTGACGGACAGTCTGAAAGAATTCCTCTAGATCATCCAGATGCTTCTGAACAATCATGCTCTTCACGATCATGTCATCCACGTATACCTCCATATTCCTTCCTAGCTGCTTTTGGAAGACAAAGTTCATCATTCTCTAGTAAGTGTCTCCAGCATTTATCAGGCTAAAGGTCATCTTCTTATAGGCATACACCGAACGATGTGTGATGAAAGCTATCTTCGGAATGTCCTCCTTGCACATAGATATTTGATGATAACCTGAAAAAACATCCATAAAGCTTAGTAGTACATACCCCTAAGTCGCATCAATAAGTTGATTAATGTGGGGTAGAGGATAGAAGTCCTTCGGGCAAGCTTTGTTCAGGTCCGTGTAGTCGATGCAAACTCGCCATTTCCCGTTCTGCTTTTGCACTAACACTACATTTGCCATCCACTCCGGATAGTCGATCTCAAACATGAAATCAGCAGCTATCAGCTTCGCGATCTCCTCATCAATAATCCTCTGTCGCTCAGGTGCAAAGATCCGCCTTTTCTGCCGAACTAGCTTCTTTGATGGATCCACATCCAGTCGGTGCTCGACAATATTTTGGCTGATTCCAGGCATATCTTGTGGCTCCCATGCAAAGATGTCCGCATAGCAGCGAAAAAGTTTCATAAGGTTCGTTCGGAGAGGTTTCGGCAAACCCGAACCTATCTTCACTATTTTGTCTTTCTTCCCCAGAACCAGCTCGATCTCCTCCGTCTCTCCTGTAGGGATAACCAATGGCTTCGAACTGCTTTCAGTGAAGGGCTCGATCTCAATCGCCATGGTTTGCTTCTACTTGCTCACCCCTACTCCCGAGGCAATCACAGCATTCCTGTAGCATCGTTTGGCCAGATCCAAGTCCTCTGCTACCTCTCCAACTCTATGTGTTGTTGGGAACTTAATTTTGAAGTGAGGGATGAAAGTCACAGCTTGGAGAGCTGTCAAAGTAGGTCTACCCAGTATGGCGTTGTAGGCCGAATTTACATGCACAACATAAAATTTACATGTTATTTTTACCTGTTGAGGAGCTGTGCTGAAGATTACTGGTAGTTCAATAGTGTCTGCTACTTTGACTGGATCGTTGCTGAAGCCATATATGGGAGCCTCCTGCCCAACCTCCATCTTTCGCCCATCAAGATGCATCCTCTGATAAGCATGGGCATACATAATATCCACAGAAGACCCGTTGTCTATCATCATATGCTTCATATCCATCGAACCTACTTTAGCAGTGATCACCAGTGCCCCTTCATGAGGTTCGATGGGCTCCGAAGGATAGTCTGCATCGGTGAAAAATATAACTGTCCCTGGAAATGGTCTGTCAATCTTCGGGGGAGCACCTGCCACGGACATGAACGAATCTAAATATCCCCTCCTCTTCTTCCCTACCAATTTCCATGTCGTCCCACCGGTTATTACATCAACGACGTGCCTTGGTGGTTGATTTAGAGCAGGCTGCACGGGTGGAACCGTTTGAATCGTCTGAACAATACGATTAACATTCTGTTGTTCTTGCTGAGGGTCCCTCCCGGCCTCATACTACCGCTCTGAACCTTCCTCTCTACAAAGTCCTTAAGATTACAGCATTCATTAGTGTCGTGACCTGCAACTTGATGATAGCCACAATATTTCTGAGAATATTGTACTTCTGACCTGCAGCAGGTGGGCGATTAATTCCCTGTCGCCACGTGTTATTGTACTTCTTCGAACTGCCCTCTGACCGATCATTATACCCTCCCACCTTCTTTTGATCGCCTTCATCCTTAGAAGTGTCTGCCTCCTTCAACCTGTCCGAAGAAGGACGTTTCAGGCTATTCATAGCCCCCTCCACCACAATGTAACCCTCCGCTTTATCGAAAGCTTCGGCCAAGCTCTTCGAATAGTGAAACATCAGCTTCTTCACCAACTTCTCCGACTTCACCAGGTCTAACCCGTTCTGAAACAACCCTACAGCCTGAAGATCGTTGAGGTCCACCACTTGGCCAACTACTTCCCTGAATCGCTTCACATACTGACCCAAGGACTCAATAGTAAACTGCCGAACCTGTGCTAAAGAACCCGTAGGCTTTTCTCTTCTTCGGTTACTCCCAAAACGAGTATGAATTTATCACACAGCTCGGACCACGACGAGACTGAATCAGCTGGCAGAGTCCTCATCCACTGCCTTGCATCCTTCCTCAACGTTGTAACAAACGTTTGGCACTTGGCAGCATCAGTGAAATCATAGTAATCTATCAGCCAGTCGAACGCCTGACTATGGTCATAAGGGTCCCCAGATCCATCGTAACTCTCCATATGGGTAACTTTTTTGTGGTATCTGCCTTCTCCTTGAGGATATCCGAAGAAAAAGGGGACGCCTTTTTTCCCGGAGTGTCTTTCACCTGCTGAACTTCAGCCAGCTGCTTCCAAAGCTCCTTCAACTCCTTAACTAAAAAGTCCACACCTTCCGGTTTGGAGGAGACTTCTTTCTCTGTAGATTCCTTCCTCTTTTGGATGGACCGACGTCCTCTATCGGAAACCACTTCCCTTGATGGACTCCTGGACTTACTCCAACGTGTGGACCTATCATCACGGTGGGAGTATTCAAGACGCTACTCCCTTCTTCTACTCTCTGGCACGATCTCCCTCGACCTACTCCTTTGCCTGCCACCATCTCGACCTTGAGAACCAATGACAATAAGTGCTTTCTTTGATACCTCGGGAGTTCTGCTTCTTGATCTCCTTCTCTCCTGAGGTCGACCCCGAGACTCATGCACAGAATGCTCCGGCTCCTTCCCCTCCCGATGTTGTACATCCTTATGCCTATTACGCCTTTCGGACTGAATATAGGTGGACGCCTCGTCCTTCAGATCGGCCTTCTGAAGCATCTATACAGCTATATCCTCCCTCTGTTTTAGAAGAACCTCTAAAGCTTTATCTGCTTCTTCTGCCATCTTCGCCAACTTGGCAGCTTTGTCATCTTGACCACTTTGATGATGAGTTCTAGGTGGTGAACCCACCACCTGCCTTCGATCCCGGTCACGGCCTTTATCATCAGCAAACACCAACTTCCGTCTAGCTCCACCATGAGCTCTCGAACGAGAACCCTTGGAAACACGCTTGGAAGCAGTGCTCTCACTCTCATGAGCACTCTTTGAAGGACCCAGACGATCCTTAACAGAAATATGTTAGACATACGAGCTCACAGCCTTCGGCTGTCCTTCCGGCGTATCTGCTCTACTCCTCACCATCTTTTCTGACGTAGAACAAATGAAAGTTGTGATTGAAAATTACAAGACACTAGAACACAACCCTCCTTCTAGCCCCAATATTAACGCCAAGATCTTCGGCCACGTCCCAATCACGTAAGACGCTCTGATCCTGCACACTAAACACAGTCAACACCAAAAACTTGATGGTTTCGACCGTCGGGGGATAACTCAGGCGTGAGAGTCAGTACAGGTGATCACAAGGTTAACAATGAAGGATAAAAATATCTAACGTCTTGAGAGAGAGAAAGTTATCAGTTACCTTTACTTTGAAGACTTCCTTGCTATGTTTATACTAATCTCTAGCCCGGTTTACCATGCCACCCACTACTGTTTGACACAGCCCCCTGATCTGATGGTTCTTGCCGACTGCACACAACCCACCCACTACCTGTGGTCACTGTTTTCTACCACCGGCAGTCCAAGGATTCCATCCACATTAATGCATGATAGATATAATAGTCAACTGTCATGCTTTTTCATCATTACTGGTCAAAGATGGAGATATTAAAATATCTCATGGATCGGTCCACTCAATTGAGCCCAAGTCTTTCAAGACTTTACCAAGAAAAACCACTGACCCGGCCCAACTGGCCAAGCCCAATAGAAATGACTAAAGAGATTTAATCGAATGAATGGGTCTAATCAAGTCGGCCCAATATGTAAAATATCATGACCAAAGAAAGATTATCAAAATTCAGTCCTATACTCGAATATTATTCAAAATAAAGATATTGGTATCATAAAGGAGGATATCAATATCAGTACATATGGCAAAGAAAATCCAAAATTTTGTCCTATATCCTATTAAATATCTTAAAGGATAAACGTCAAAATGTTTGGTCTTCAATGCCCGAGTTGTCAAATTTTACACGCGAACAAGTGTTGGAATAGTGCATCAGCGAGGAAACTTCGTGGCCTTGTAACTGAACTTTATGCAGTTTATTATGTGTTTGCATGGAATTTGAGGTCAAACTTTGTAAAAATTTGGATACTGAAAAGATGATCAAACACCAACGTGTTGTCAAGTCTGTAACTGATGCGCACACTAACTTTTGGACCTGATGGGCCACTCGATCGGAAAAAAAGCTTCTAAGCTCTAGTTGCAATGCCAGATTTCTTGAATTTCCTTTGCTTAATCTTTACCTTCACATCAACTCCATTCTTGATAATTGACTGAAGTACAATCTGAAGTTTACCCTCCAACTTATCCCCTCTCCTCGGTGTATAGACCACATTATGGATATCATCAGCCAAGGCTCTCTGAGCTAAAACCTCACCCACAGCAGCACAAGCAGTAGCATTCCTTGTTGATCCCAGGTCAAATTTCATGTCCTTAGATATAGAATGTGCCACAGCAACAACATTGCTAGTTGCTCGGTGCACAATGCAGGCACGAACAGAAGCTTTTGATATGTAAATGTCCAAGCAAAAAGGTTCATGATAAGGGGCTGTAAGTTGATTAAAAGTGGGTGTCCTTTGCTTCTTTTCAACATTAAAACCGTCAATTACATTAAGCGAAGATGTCAGATAGTAATTCTTATCAATTTTTTGCAGCCTTCCCCCTCCAGAGGCGTAGTCAATCACATTTTCCTTCTTTTTGCTCTCTTTGGGCTCATCTCTATTCTTAGTAGACTTTTCAACAACAGAAGCCAAGTCACCCCTTTTTTTGCTTTCGCTTTGAGTACCCTTGTTCTTCGAAGATTTCCTCCTATGGAACTCAAAACTATACTCTTCATACTCTTTAGAATCCTTGTCAAGCTTGTAAAAAAGATTCCCACGAATTCTCATATCTTCAATCTCATCAAGATCCGGGTCCTCCTTTTTTGGAGGTACATACTTAACCACCTCATCAACTACTTCATTTCTCAAAGCCTTTGTTTGGTTAGTACCTCTCCATGCATCTGCCAAACCAGTGGAAACCCGCCAAGTTTCATTATCAACGAGCTCAATCTTGTAATCATTCACATGATCCCCTCTGTGGGATAACAACGGCGAAAGATGAAGGCTGCTGTCATAATTTACAGAAGCAGCACCCCTGTTTTCACCTGATGAAAATTGGGTTGCTTCATTTTCATAGCCAACAACTGCCGAGGCCCTCAAAGAAAACCTACACGCCCTCCAAAGAAAACGAGGATTCACCAATGATGTGAAGGATTTGCCTCTTCTTAATAACATAGATGTCATTTAATTCAGTGCAGGCTGTATAGATAGGCAGTGGGTTTAAAGCTTTAGGGGTCATTAACAGTTACTAATCATACAAGAATCATTAAGCTGATCTCGGTAAGGCTTAAAGTAAGACCGTGTATCTGGTGTAAGTGACAAAGTTCGTTGGGGAAAATCATCAAACAGTTGAAGTTGGAGTGTGAAAGTAGATTTTATGAATATTAACTCTATTCTAATTAATGGAATTCAGCACAAAGAATACCTTAAATCCACAGACTTATCTTAATTTGTTTGGATAAATAAAAAAAAAGGAAAAGAAATATAATTGCTCCCTTCTCTTTGTGCAAGGTAAAGAAATAGTGGTGAAACTGTGAAAGGGAAAGAACACTACAGTTCTGTAGAGGCCAACTCTAAATTTTAGTTAGAGAAAGAGAACAATGCTATACGGACTGGGACGTTAATCTCATTGCTCAAAGTATTAATAACCCACTAAATCAGCGTAAAAGGGCTTTAAACATATAGTGGGCCTATTGACATATAGTGGGTCTATTGGAGTATGTTAAAATTGTCTGTTTTTATCTTATCACACGTTGGTCGCGATTAAATTTCGTTAAATATTTGTAAAATGTATATCATTTTCTTTCTAATAATAAAGTTGTAAATCTCTAATTCCCACGTAACCAACTCATTCAACATATTATAATTCATAAATTATGATATTTTTAAAAAAAATTCAGAGCTCATGCTGTATAAATTATAAGAATAATAAAAATATTTATACATTATACATGTTTTTATTGTGAAGGAACCTGAATTACTATATTAGATCGCAACTTACTAAAATGCAGCACGACTTACTTATACGGGAAATGCTACCAATAAATATGTGACGACTGACGAATTACTATATTAGATCACGACTTACTAAAATGCAGAACGACTTATTTATACGGGAAATGCTACCAATAAATATGTGAAGGGAATGCTATCCATAAATATGTAACCAAATTAGACTGCGATCCATCATTTTTAATTTGAAAATTGTTAAATCCACAACAAAAAATATTATTTTCACAATAAAAGTATCACTCTAGATCCTATAGATAGCGACTGTTTTCACCTTCGCTATACATATATAGCGACACTTTTATAGTGAAAATAATAAAAAAAAAATATTATGAATTTAACAATTCTCTTTTAATTTTTACTCGATCATAACTCAACTATTGCAATACATAGACTCTAATTATACTATAAATTTTGACATTACAAATGGGGGCAAAAAATTCGACACTATATTACCACATGTAGACCGAACAGAAGGAGCTAACATCATCTCTCTTGTTAAAAAAACCTATAGAAATGTACGATTGAATTTGGATAAAATAAGATACCATCAGTCCTTTATCACATGACCTCTTTTGACTCCAGGAGCCACCCTACAAAATCAATGAAATCTGTTTCCAAATCGAAGCAGATAATTAAAGGAGAAACACACACAGGCAAAAACAGCTTCAGTAAGAAAACTGATATCACTGGTGGAACCCGGAGTTCTTTTTGTAAAGTAGCATTCTTAATTACTTTTCACATTCTCCAAATATTAGAAATTTAATCAACATTAGAAATACATCTGCCCTTGACAACGCATGCAGCAGGGAACAGGTCAGAAAAAGGATTAACACACACATCGCTACCATTAAAAGATTAGTGATTACAAAGCCATTAAGAAAGAGATTAGGGTAGGGTCATCATATCAGTGTGTCACCATTTTTCAAAGACCAGTCCTGTCTATCGGTAGTAAGCATGCTGATAAGCTGGTGCCATACCATTCCCATAGCCTCTCCATATGCAGGGTAGCTCACTGGAACACCTGGATATGATCCTGCTAGAGGAGGAGATGCTGCCTCGGGCGAGTACACGTAATGGCTGGCTGGTGGGCTCCTGCTGCCATGCCCATACATTGGGGGTGCCACCTGGTATTGTGGAACCCCAGCAGGGTACTGGGTGTGCGATGGAGACCTTACAAATGTGGGAACTGCTGGGAAAGATGACACAGGCATTTGTCAACCGGCCAGCCTTGGCTGGACGCATGGGCCCTCCATTGCTGGCTCGCGTTCGTTTGTTGGCAGGGACTGCAGCTGGCCTTTTCTTTTCACTCTTGACCTTCTCCAATTGTTCGAGGCGTTTCTTCAGGTTCTCTGGAGGGAATTCAGCCTCTAGTTTATACTCTTCAATGCACTTGACGACAGCACGCAGTGCAGACTGCTCTTTTCGTGCAGCTAGGTGCTGTAAAAACACCCAAAAGAAAAAAAAAGGAGAGGGTGGGAAACCTCATAATTAGATCCTGTATTCCATTCATGCCAAAATAGCAACACATATATGTTAAAATATGCACAGAATTTGTGATAAATATAGTTTGATAAGAAGTTTATACCCTGTGAGCCACTTACTGCCAATATAAGATAAAATGCAAGTGATAGGATCAATCAGATATCTCAGAAGCAGAAATCTCAGAGCTACAAATGCTGTACAGCAGGAAAACATGATAACAAGACCCAACAAGGTAATCACAAATATTATGGCATGTATGACTTTCCAATCGCAGTTAATGGTCTTTTTCCATAGAAAACACGTTGGTGTAGTCTAATTAAGACGGTTTTAGATCATAGGAAGGCAAATCATTACTGTGTAGTCTATTTTAAAACATTTTAGATAATAGGATGCCAAAACACTAGTGTAGTCTATTTAAGACAGTGTTTAGATAATAAGAGGTCAAGCCACTAGGCATGAAATTAAACATGAACAAAAGAAGGAATAATTTATGACAATGATAGCACCACCACCATTAGAACCACACTAGCAGAAAGAAGAGGATTTAATTTCTTTATTTTTTTTATTTGTGTGTTTGTGTTTGGGGTTGGAGGGGGGAGGGGAAGGAAACACACTACATTTAAACAACAGAAAAACAATTAGGGAGGGAGGATCAAGTTCAAAGAGTTTAATACATACTGCAGCTCGGCCAGAATTATTAGGATCCTCCAAAATAGAAGTTGCAGCCTTTTTAGCATCCTTCAGAAAGGCTTTCAGCAGTGGAACAGGGGGGAATTTGTCCACAAGGCCAACTTCATAAGTGAAATGTACAGCATCAACCTGTTGTCCCCTGCTAATTAATTCTTCAATCATATCTGTTGAAAAGAGGCACACTTAATTATAGACATTCCAACTGTTACAAGATAAACTTAAACATGTCAGATAGACTATGAAAACAACTTAATAACATACTCATGAAATAGGCTGCACAACAACCTTTTGTTATTATAATTTAATTATTTTAAAAAAAAAATAATTAGTTGAACATCGAATCAAATAATGTATGCTTCATGGCCACGTCTTTTCATTTCACCTACCGAAGCTATCTATCAATGAATAGTTGGTAGCTAAAATATCTTTTTCTCCATTAGTAGTAGGCTATGGGGACTAGGAAGCATTGGGCAAATATAATTATTCAAATATTTCAAACAAAGATTGAGAATGAAAAAACTTTTCAAAGCTCAATAAATTTGTCATCGGCAGAAAGACATCTTGTTTCTAGCATAACACAAATAACATTTTGTATATTTTATCTATTCTAACATCAATAAGAAAATATAAACTGAAGATCAATATGCCAAAAACTGAAACAGAGAATAGAACTACAAGCAATTTTGAAACTTTAAATCTACGTGTCAGATATTCAGAAAATGGAGTTGCCTAAGTAATGGTTTTAAAGACTTCACTAAAAAAATTACATAATATATGGATCGCAGTGGAAGAAAAAGAAACTATGATAAAACAAACTAAAATAGTACTCAAAATACTAGTTTATCAAAAATTGAAAAAGCAACTCGCAATGCATCCATTATCATGCACTACACATTAATTAGACCTCAAGTTCTAAATACAAGTTTTATGCTTCTAAAAAATGCCAAAACCTCTTTTGCTTGCCCAGATATTGAAAAAGAAAAGGAGGAGGGGGAGGGGGAGGCTTACACCTACAAAGATTTAAAAGCTTTCTTTAATCATGAGTCCAAACCATATCACAATGTATTTTCTAATATAATAGTTGTTCTTAATAATATCATACCAAAAAGATAAAAACCAATATCACTACAGACACTGTACAATATCGTTGAGAAAAGTCTGAACATAAATATCTTTTAATAGAAAATATATTTTATCTAACATATCTCATCGAGCATAGCTATGATTCAAAGCCCATTCTTTGAAATAGTGTCATTCAGTTGACACACAACACTGTCATCGCCTTGTTGCAAACAGTCACACCCTGCCAACTAACACGAGAGCCACCAAATCATCATTTCACATTATTTATTTCAAACTGATACCCATCATCAACAAACTAACATTATGACCTAAGAATAACAATAGAACAGTACAACAGAAACATTGTCATCCGCAATGCCCTTACAACTAACACAAGAGCCACCAAAGCATAGTGATACCATTATCAACAAACTAACCTTTCAAAATGACCTAAGAATAACAATGAAACAGTACCATAGAAAGATTTATTAAGACAGACCATTGTCAAATACCATTTTTCAAATTCAGAACTAAAAAACTTACATATACATTTTTGTTGATTTAGTTTAGTTGAATATGTATATTTTAATATGCACTATTTTTAACATGCAAAAGATAAGAAAAGTGAGCGATAAATAATCTTCAACAGTGGTTTACTACCCACTATGGCAACTGGTTGCGAATAAGATTATTCACCTAGGCGGGCAGCTAGATGTTGACTTCCAATGACCAGGTGGGTGCCTACAGATATCCATGTTTTAAAGTCAAAGACATACACCTAAGAAGTAAGAACCCATGTGGGTGCCTAAACTTGGGACCATAGCGTCATCCAAGCACCCATCAAATGATGTTCAAAATACTTTGTAGTATTAAGCATCCGGTGGATTACTAAAATTCCTTCATTCCTGTCTCTGAACTTGCTATAAATTTTAGTAGTTAACCTGCTTGAATATAGCGATCAAGTGCAATTGGAGTTACAGATCCAACAGCAACAGCAAATGAAAAATCCTAGATGCTACCAAGACTTAAGCGAGTCGACCATGTACCCTTAACCTAAGACATTTCAATATTCAAGATAGCAGCCAAAAGAAATCCACTGATAAGTGCAGATAGCATCGAATTTGGCCAGCAGTAAATGATGAGTCTTGAGCTACTATTACGGCCTAAAATTGTCCATGTTCAGCTCCTCACTCAAGCCATTAACTGGAATTAATTTAGCTTCTCATTTAAGAAGGATATTTCATCAAAATTCAATCTTTTCTTTTAAAATGCCTTTTTCTTACAGAAACCCATGTTCATTGAAGATATTTTTTAAGATTCAAGTCTAGATATTTATAACACCTCAAAGATAACAAACAATTTCAAATTAAAGCAATTATTAAAATTAAGTAAATTAAAGCTTTCAAATATACCAGGCATTTTATGACCCAATCCAAGCGAAACCGCAAGCTTGGGCATTTGCTTCCGCCAAGCTGAACCAACAACAAGCTTCCTATACAAATCAAGATCCTCCTTTTTGACAATCCCAAAAGTCACCAAATGCTGCAAAAAAGTATGCACATCCGGGGTCTTCACATTTTCAATTCCTCCACGCTGGTCCAAACTGGCCTTCCACGTCTCAGCAATCTGTTTTGCATTCTCCTTAACCTTTGGCGTCACCAGTAGCCGTGAGTTCCCCAGAATCGGATCCGCCACTACTGGAATCAACGATTCCAGTACCAAAACACAATCCCACCCCAAGTCATTCAGTCTCTCACTTTTGTTCTCCCTCTTATCCTCTGGAAATACCCCCGATATCGCTTCCAAGACAAAACTCGCCGGATCAACGCAGTCAGCTAAGGCCGCCGAAATCTGAGCCCTAATCGATTCCAATTCCTTCTTCCTCACTGTTATAAACCTCCAAAACCCTAGAGAGTCCATTTTCGTGCAAAATGACCGGAGCCTTTGCAGTAAATCCTCGGAATCGTCGACTTCAGGTACTTCATCGTTCTCAGCAGAGCTTAGCGCTGCTGCTTTGCGATTTTCAAAGGTTTCAAGAGCTATTGAGATGGAATTGACGAGGCTGAGCTCGCGAGTCTTGAGATTTTTCAGAGATAGACTGGTTTCGGAGTCCAATTTCTCGATTTTGGATTTGATGGCGTCAGATTTCTTCATGATGTCTTTCTCGAGAGAGGTAAAGTGATCGGAGAGTTCCTTCCAGAGTAGAGTGCAGCTGGTCATGAGAGAAGTTTGCCTCTGGAACTCGTCAAAGCTCGGCGGCTGAGTCAACTCGCCGGAATCGGCGATTGAACCCATTGTGTCCGACTCACTGTGAAAGTTTGATACAGTAACCACAGAGAAAACCCTAAAATTTTAGGAGGGAGAAGTGGAGTAGTGTGGGTGGGATGATGGTGGTGGCGATAAATGCTGGTTGAGGGAAAAGGACAGAGTGGTGACGTGGATGAGGATTAGTGCGCCACGTGGGACGGCGTCTGACATAAAGGTTGGACAGGTAAGTTCTAAGATCCGCGGGGAGTGCGTAGGATTAGAGAATAGAGAAGGGCGTGTTTAATTGGCTGGCCAAATTAGATAAGATCCAAAATTATTCATAAGAACCGCCGAACTGGAAGTCAAATAAACCGAACCGAGTCGTCTTAAACGGATTTTTCTTTCAACGGTTTGGAGCTCATTTATTGACTGTTGTGCAAGGAATATTTATTTTTGTTTGAATAACATTTTACTAATTTGTTTCAATTTCAATTTTTTGATTTTGTTTTTTAAGTTGATAAGAAATATTTTTACACTCACGTTAAACTATAATTTCACTCTACATTTTCTCGTCAATTATATAACAATAATTTTTAGATAATTCATTATTCATTCTGCCACTAAATATTCATTTATCTCGATTTAGATATGTGTTTGGATTAAAATAATATAATGGATAAAAGAATGAAATAATTTCTTAAATATTTTAAATGTATGTTTGGTTGTTAGTGGTTTAATATAATGATAAAATTAATAAATTTTATTTAACCACTTCCTGCATAGATGGAATGAATTTTAATTCTATTAGATTGATTTATTTTTTTTAAAATGATCATTAAATACATTATTTTTTATTTTATTTATTTTTTCATTCAATTTACTCAATTCAAAACGTAGATAAAGACAAATAACACCTAAGGTTTTCTTTTTGTTGAGAGGAATATATTTTTAAAAAAATAGTATTTGATTTTCATTAAGAAAAATGGAAAACAAAATATATATATATTTTGTCAACTAAATTTCCTTTTAATTATTCTTTAGTTGCTTCTAGGAAATAACATATGAATTTTAAAAATATAAATTATTTTTCGTGCCAATATTATATCTCTTTCTCTCTCTTCCTTCAGTAACATTGACCAATCTTTTCTTATGTCCTTTTCTCTATTATCTTTTAAATTAAATTATACTATCTTTTACAAAATACATATATATATATATAATTTTGTTTCTTTTTATGGTGAATACTACTATAGGTTGGGACATTTTTTCTGGCTAAAATAGACAGAAGGGTGCAAATGTAATTTTTGGGATGCTGTGATTTGAAATTCAAACCCAATTTTAAAAACTTGAATTCATAATGTCATACTTGTTTGTGTTTAAGTTAAATACTTTTCTAAAAGTTATGAATTATTAAAATGGACTTTAGTAATGACATAAAGTATATTAAGCAGTAAAAAAATGGATATCACATATTTTTCTTCTATTTGATGTTTTTTTGGCTTCATAAAATGATTAATTTCTTTTGCTTTACTAGAGAGTTTTATTTATCTTTTCTTACGATATTATATTTTATTTTATTTGTTTTGTAGCTTATTTTTGTTAGTAAACTGGAAATTGATACATATATATATATATATATATATATGTAAGACCCCAATTTTTATGAATAAAAATAAATTTTTTATAAATATCATTTTTGAATATTATAGAATAAATTTGATATAATGTTATAGTTGTGGGTAATATTTATAAATTTTACAAAGTACGCAAGTTATTATATAATATTCGATTGGTCAGGGAATATTCGTACGACAGCACAATCATTGGTGGACCCTACAACAGAATTATTGTCGGATTGAGAAAACGACAAAAATATTTTTATGAAAATAACGACGGAAGTTTTACCGTTAATACTGTTGAACTACTCGGTAGTAAAAGTACAGTAATACGTGTGGTTGCATAGTAGCACACGGTATTGATTATTAATGCTTATGTGAGAAGTCACTCAGTTTGATTCAATTATTGTCGATATTTATATGTTATTAAATCAATAATTGAGATGACGAAATTGTTAATATTATTATTTGCATTATTAACGATGTCTAAAAGTTCTGCCAATGAGAGGTTTGGTCACCTAATTGCGCGCCAATAGGGAGAAATTCTTATTGGAAAGTCATGTCTTTCCTGGAAAGGACCTGGTCGATTAATAGTGTGAATAATAATAATAATAATGAAGTTTTGTTTTATTCGTATTATTAACGCAATAAAACAGAAAAACTTTTTATATAAAATAGAATACTTTTATAAATTTATTCGTTTTATTAGGCTAATAGTAAAATCTTTTTATATAAAACAGAATACTTTTATAAAGTTATCTGTTTTATTAGACAATAATTAGAATATATTATATTTTATTATGCATAGTATTTGTATAGTGCCTGCATAGTATTTACATAGTAAATTTTTTTTAAAGTTATTCATTTTATTAGATTATAAATAGAATATATTATATTTTATTTAAAAAAATTTACTTTAAATATGGACCGTCCGATTAAAGTAAATCAATCTGGACCGTTCATGGATTGGTTACTATTCATTCCATTCTTCTATAAATAGAAACTCATTCCTTCATTATTTCTTACGAATTTACTGAAACTCTAGAGAGAGAAACTATAGAGAGAAAGAAGAAAAGTATTATGCTACTTCACTACTCCGATATCAAGTTCCTTTTACGGTAAGGAGTATTATTTCTTTTGTATTCATGAAGAGAACTTCTATTATTCCATCTTTATTATTCTGTTGGAATAACCTGTATACTCGGGCTACCCTATACTTGGTGAAATTCTTCTATATTCCATTCTTTATTATTCTGTTGGAATATCCTGTCTGTGCTTACGCCGGACCTGGTTCCGTCTTTATTATTTTGTTGGAACATCCTGTTGGTGTGAATTTCACCTGACCTGGTTCCGTCATTTAGTATTCTGTTGGAATAACCTGTCTATATGAAGTACCGCATGCATGGTGATTTCTGTTGTTATTCCATTCTTTATTATTCTGTTAGAATATCTTGTCGGTGCGTATTACGCCTGATCTGATTCCGTTATTTATTATTCTGATGAAATAACATGTCTATGCGAAGTACCGCATGCATGGTGATTTCTTTTGTTATTCCATTCTTTATTATACTCAGTTGGTTAAAATTTTGACTTCTACACTCCATGAAATTAGTGGAATATTCTTGATATTTGTGTTTCATCCAATATCTTTTCATGGAAATATTCTTCTGAGCATTCTTGAATTTTACTTTACAAAGAAGCATCATGTTGACAATTTAGACGTTATTAGTTCCTGAATAAATTAATTCTTGAACTTGTTTTATTAAATTCTTATATCATTGTCATCATCCTCATGTTTATATTATTTTTGAAAGTCATCTGTAGCCTGTAGTGCATAGATGGACTTGGTATGATTATGATCAGGGATTATTCGGTGTAATCATGATCGTAATATTACAAATGATGTGGTAAAAGTCTTCATTGGCCCGAAGTGCATTGATGGACAGTTTTTGGCATGATCATGACCATTGATGAATACACAAATATCATTGGCCCATAGTGGAAAGATAATTTATGGTCGTGACCCTAATGAATATCATTGGCCGTAGTGCAGGGATGATGTGGATTATTTATTAAGCTGAGTCTCAGCGATAAAAGTGATGAAAAACCTTTTTAAATCATAAAAGATAGTAGATTTTATTCTCTATTTGACTCTTTTAATGGATTACATGTTTCGCTGCAGTTAAACTTGATGTCTATTGTATTTTATCAGTTTAACACTATTGAGGACTAATGATAATTTATTATGCATTATCTTAGTCATAATATTTCTTACTAGGCTAGTTGAGCTCACCCTTTCTTTCACTGTTCTCTTCAGAAAATGAGAACGTAGCCGGAACTAGTCGGAGAACGGAGTGATGGTCCGAGATGGTGTCTTAGTAGTCCTCACTATTCTGTTAAATAGTGTGATAATAAATATAATGAGGACTAAATTGAGTGTGAATATTATCTTGATGATAATATTTGTATTAAAACTCACAGCATGTATTTTGTCGTATTTTACATGACTGTTGTATAATCAAGTTGTATTTGAATTTAGTACAATGTATTTGGTGACTCAAGATGAGTGATGTATACCTATTTTGGGAGCGTCACAATATATATATATATATATATATATATATATATATATATATTAACTTATCTTAAAATGAATTTGTCAAGACTAGTACTTGGTATAATGTCCTTAAGATAATTATGCCCCCCGTATGATACTAAAAATTGATAGCACTCGTCTCCTATGAGACCCTAAATTTTATGAATAAAGATTTAAATTTCTTGAAATATTTTTTTTGAATATTATGGTGTGGATTTGATATAATGTTATAATTGTGGGTAGTATTTATAAATTTTATAAAGTAAGCAAGTTGTTATAAAATATTCGATTGGTCAGAGAATATTCGTTTTAACAGGAAATATTCGTACGACGGTACAATTATTGGTGGACTCCACAACGAAATTATTGCCGGATTGAGAAAACGACAAAAATATTTTATGAAAATAACGGCGGAAGTTTTACCGTTAACTGTTGAAACACCCGGTGTTAAGAGTACAGTAATACGCGTGGTTGCATAGTAGTATACGATTTTGATTATTGATGCTTACGTGAGAAGTCACTAAGTTTTGTTCAATTATTGTTATAGTAATTGTTGCATAGTATCTCACGTTATTTGATTCAATTATTGTCGATATTTTATATATTATTAAATCAATAATTGAGATAACAAAGTTATTAATATTATTATTTGCAATATTAACGATGTCTAGAAGTTCTGTCTAGGAGAGGTTTGGTCACCTAATTACGCGTCAATAGGGAGAAATCTTTATTAGAAAGCCCCCTCTTTTCTGGGAACGACCTGGTCGATTAATACTATGAATTATAATAATGGTGATAAAGTTTATTTTATTATTATTATAAATGTAATAAAACAGAATTTTTTTTATATAAAACAGAATAATTTTATAAAGTTATTTGTTTTATTAGACTATAAATAGAATATATTATATTCTATTATGCATAGTATTTGCATAGTGTCTGCATAGTAAAATCTTTTTATATAAAATAGAATATTTTTATAAAGTTATTTGTTTTGTTAGACTATAATATTTTATTATGCATAGTACCTGCATAGTATTTGCATAGTAAAATCTTTTTATATAAAATAGAATACTTTTATAAAGTTATTCGTTTTAATAGATTATAAATAAAATATATTATATTTTATTTAAAAGATTTTGTTTTATTAGAATATTTTATTAATACTGCATAGTAAATTAATATGGACCGTTCGTTTAAAAAAAATCAATCTGGACCGTTCATGAATTAGTTACTATTCAGTCCATTCTCTTATAAATAGAATCTCATTTGTGACGCCCCCAAAATAGGTCCATTCCATCCAACCCATTCTGAGTCGCCAAATACATGGTACAGAAATAACTACAACTTTATTATTACAACATATAAACTGTGAGTTTAAATACAGATATTGCCGTCTAGATAATATCCACACGCAAATAAATCCCCATCATAATTATTGATACATTATTTTACAAAAATGGTGAGGACTACTAAACAACTCTCTCTAGAACCTTCATTCCATACCCCGATTAGTACTCGCTGCATTCTCGCATCCTGAGAAGAAAAATGGAACAAAAAGGAAAATGGTGAGCTCAACTAGCCCAGTAAAGAATATTATGACTAAGATAATATAGAACAAATTATCGTTAGTCCTCAACAGGAAAAAATCTAATAGAATACAATAGACAACCAGTTTTAAATCAATCTTTGCAGCGGAAATAATAATTCATTAGAAGAGTTAAGTAGAAAATGCAAACTACTATCTTCTATATATGAATTTAAAAATTAATCGTCGATATATATATATATATATTTTACATAGACGAAGCTGCAAGGAATGATAAAACATTTGGTTCCAGAACAGATATCTTTATGAAATTAGTTCATTTGCACTAACAACCCCTTTAGATTTGACCAGACTACCTTAATTACTGATTTTGTCTGACTGCTAGCTTTTACGTCTCGAGATTAGTTGATGTTTTGATTAGCGTAGGGTCCATTTTGAATCTTCTCTTGTTACAAAAACATTATTATACTCAAAAAAAAAGTTACAAATTAGTCATTATTTAACATTCCGGCTAAAAAATTGACAACCAAATTGCACACCGGCACACGAAACTAAAACCGTCACATACGCCGAAACCGTTGGTGTGATTTTAATTGAAGCGATTTGTGTGATTTTTGGTGCGATTTCCGTTTTAATTTGGTTTCTTGCTTAGCCCTATTAAATAAACTAATGTTTAATAGCCGTTATGTGAGGCATTTGAATATGGGATTCCTATTACGTAGGGGTAGAGGATTAATTGATGTTTTAGTTACTATATTAAGAGCCGATTTTTATTTTAATTACTAAATCTTTTGTTCATTACAAAGGCATTACTATATTCAAAAAAATATTACAAATTAATTATTATTTAATTGGCGTGTGAGTTAGTTGTTGATGATGTGACGAATAATATTGCTACAAAAAACAGAAAAGGGAGAAAAATTAAAACACAATTTTGTTGCGAGAATATCTGATTCGTTTCTTTTCACTAGCGATAATACACATAATATTACAAATGGTAAAATATGTCACATCACCCCTAACCAACTCACATTAGTTTTTTTGGCTCACTAGCGATATTAACAGTTGAACATATTAAGAAATGATCAGTTGTAATATTTTTTGAATATAATAATTACTTTACTTTACTTTGTAATTAAAAAAAATTTAATAACCAAAATAAAAATTGACCCCTACTACAATAACAGAGTCCCATCAACCACATATTTAAGTATCCCACATGCCAGCTATTAAACCTTAAACTATTCAGCAATTTTGAACATAATGTTGAGTTGTTAACTAATGACTAATTTGTAATATTTTATTAAGTAACCAAAATAAAAAACAGGTAGTAGTGTTTTGCAAGTTTGAGTTGAAAGCCTCTGCAGTAGTGTTCTGTAAGTTAAATAAACACTACTTGAAAAAAGCAACTTCAAACAAACAAACAAACAAAATTTTAAAGCTGTTTAAACTTTCAATCGTATCACATAAGTAAACGCACAAAACACTATTAACCAAATAAGCACGTCACGAGTTCCTGCAGTTTTTGCCCAAGGTTTACTACGTTTGATCATAGATAACTTCATGATCACTTGCATAAAAAATTCAGGAATTCGGTTAGCATGTTAACTTATTTATATCCAATACAGTGCTAACACACAGACGAGAGAATTTACCTTCACTTTATGCTAACCATTTCCAAAATTCAGACATGCATACATACATGTCAATAGTACAAGTAAAATACAAACACAAAAATACAACGGCAGCCTAAATGTGAAATTATGAATACAGAAAAGAAAAGCAAGACAACATGGGACTCTTAATCTAGGACTTGACTTCCTTTACACTTTCAAAGTGCAAACCTAATGATAATGTCCCCAAGGACCACAACTAACAGACCAGGCCGCCCATAGAACCAAAACAAAAATTGAATTTTACCAGTTCCTATGCACATATGACAAATCCTACACTGTTGATGACACCTACATCTTATGGTATTCACACAAAATGTCAGGTGTTAAAAAACTTGCATATTACCATTCCAACCCCACCCTTAGCCTACCCCTGCCCCATTTTGCCCTCTTCGGGATGGATGGAGCACTTCACGATTTTTGCTCAAGTCCATATTCCACCCTTCCCTGGTAAAGTAAATGAAGCTGCTATGCAGTAATGCATATGAACAATCCTTTCTTGTACAAGAAACAATTTTTACAAGTAAATTTCCTCGCACCTAATTTTTGAAATAGTGATCGGCTAAGTTAGTTAACACCATTCTCAAAATATGATGTTCTCGCAACTTGTTTTTGTGTGACCAATTCAAAAAAAGGTAAAAAGTAAGAATCACACATTTTCTAAAATCAAGAAATACCATTCCAATAATAAAAAAGTAGACGGATACAATTTATGTTGAATTGGGCACAACGTGAAAAGCATTAACACACAAGTTCACGAGGACTGTCTAGAAAAACTACATGGCCAAGAACAGGGACTGTTAAATCGTCTAACTAATGTGATTGAGCTGACTGGGAAAACCCACACAATATCGAAAGTAATGCTCCACATCTGGCACCAAAAGATGAAACACCAGAACATGTATTCAGAAGCTCTATCCACTTCTTAAATCAAAAGAAATATAAGCAATTTCGCGACACCTAAGCATGTGTTTCCTGTCATCTTCAACACTGAAATTAAGATCTAAGGACCTTAAAAAAACAGAAGGGATAGATTGATACACTTAGGTACCTTGTGCTTTAATCAAGGCTCTACTTGAATGAATTGTATTCCCTCTTGCTCTCGATTACAACCTTCTTCCTCGTGTCAAAATCAACCCTGTCAAGATCAGAAACAGTACCTAGATAACCATAAAGGATTCTTTCCTTCTCCCCTGTATTCTTGTCAACCCTCACAAGGTTTGGATTGTTCTCCTCATCCTTGTTTGATGCCAAGATCTGCACAACAGCCCAACTCCGCCGCCCACGGTTATCTTTCTCGAAGAATTCTGCTAGCCGCATTGCCTCACCAAGCCCTGAATGATCACCAGCATACTTAACCAGCGTAATGCCCAGATGACCCTCTCTCCCGTACAAGGACTTTGACTTACCAACACTGAATCCAAGATCTGAAAAACAAGTCATACACCATCAGTGAACCACAATTCCAAATCATGTCAGCATAAATATCTTACACCATTCTTTCTAGCAACGGGACACGATTAAATGTAATACTCCAGTAAAATATAATCTAGGCACTCACACATGCTCACTCCATTTTCTACCGACTGTAGTAACCTGTTCAAATAAGTCAATCACCCATTACTATTATGTTGATGATATACATGGAAAAGGATGGACCATTTCCTAGAACTATTTGAAAATAGGAAGGATTGTAACAAGGCAAAAAACCAAGAATGACGGCAGAAGGGGATAAATAATAACAAAATTACATGACAATCAAGTATTAACATTAGAACTGAACATCACTTGTCACCATTTCTAAAAGAAGGATAAGAATAATTTCATCAGAACACAAAGTAATTAAGGGATAATTAGTCTTTAAATAATGATAAAATAAACAGCTCAATGAGAAAAAAAAATTAGAGACTAGTACAACGAAAGACAAAGGGAACTGTTCTAATCCTGACGGGTTTTGAACTTTTCAATTTCCAAACAGTAATGAGCAGCATTAACAAAACAGAAGCAGAGTTCAATTCATCATTGCCCAGGAGGCACTCACTTGAAGAGCTAATCAAGCACCTAATAAATTAAGCCAGCTGATGCAATTTTACAAGTAAACCATTAACAAGGAATATACATGAACTAATTGGAATGTATAACATCACGAGTGGGGAGTTCTTATCAAAAAAGTGGGGAAATTATTCATTCTATCATTTAGATAAGTGTTCACATGAGTGGGATAAAGATAAAATCTTAAAAGGCCTTGTGCAAAATAATAATAGCCTGTGTGGGTTTAAAAGAAAATCCTAAAATCTCGGGATCATGGCCCCACAAGTGAAGCCTCTTGAGCTGATGTTGTAGATTTTATGGCCATTCAATCCGTCTTGGTAGCAACTAATAGATTTGATAAAGCATCCCACTTTTGAACATAGTATAAACACTGAAAATAGGATCATTGAAGGAAAACCACCCTTGATCCTCCCCGTCACACTCAAACACCCATGCATACTGCATTCAAGATTAGGATCCAGCAATATAAAATCAATAACCACCCTTAATTCCAAGCTCACCCATTGAACAAAACAACAATAATTGCCTTACATATTAGAAAATAAATGCATCCATCTAATTTGACGTAATGGATTCGTGATTTTCCATGGATCAACACCCAATAGACAGCATAATAATCCAATAATAATACATAGAATGATTTACAAACTGCCTCTGTAGACTCATTAATCTTCCCTCTTAAAAGGCCCCAATACCCAGGTTCGTCTTTCTCTCATGTTCCTCATGCAGTGGGGTCTTCGTGGGCAACGCGACTAGTCTATTGTTTGACTGGTCTAACATTTAGTTTTTGTTTTGGTTACATGCTCTGCTATAATTTCTGTACAGGCTCTATAGGTGAAACTTTACCACAAATGGAGGACCATATTTAAAGATCAACATAATTCTAGCTCAAACAAATATTTGGTGCCAACTCAGGGTTATGACATAGCTTCTCCTAGTTATATATGTGATCCTAACACCCAGTACTGAAGAATGAAAAAGAAAACCGTGCAAAACACCTGATGTCTAAAACCAATCAACAATTTTCTACACAAGAGTTTGTTACTGAATTCCATATTAAAAATATATTATTTCCCACTTACAGTACAATAAAATTCTTAAACTCAAAACTCTAAAATGACTCAACTTCAAATCAGAAACACAATGGAGACAAGGTAAAAGATTATCACTTGCTGTCACTACACGTTTTAGTTAGAAGGTTAAGTAGGTTGAACTTTGAACAATGTCATCGAACCAGTAATATGCTGATAGAAGTCTAAATTTAGTTTGAATCCTTTTTAAATCCCAATCAATGTGACCATACCAAACATCTGTCTCACCATAACACCTTAGGAATTTGGAAGCAAAACCCACATAATGCATCATCAGTAACCAACATTGCCTGATATGTTAATTGATATACCCAACAGGGAGTCACCCTTAGGCTACCATATCCAGCGACTACTTTGTTAGGCTGCATAAGGCAGAAAGAATTTTAGAAATATTAAAGAAATGTTCATTGTGTTACTCGTATGAATAATCCGATCCCATAATAATCTCTCTAGACTATTAAGATAGACTACAATTCATATCCTTGTCCTATTTGATACCATTGATCATCTGATCATAGATATGACTTTGTACAAACATAAATTTCATCCAATGAATGCTTAGAGAATGAAAATTATGACACAAATAAAAATGGAATATTAATATTTCCACAAAGTGAAAGCATACACGACCAAAAATGATAGTTATAGTACTACAGACGTCTGCCGGACAGGTTGGAGCTTTAATTACTTGAGACCGGCTTTCTCAAACTATGTACTTGAATTCATTCGAGTTGAGAGTTCAACTCAAGCTCAAGTAGAAAATGGTATACTCCAAGAAGAAAAAAAACCCAACCCCCTCCCCCCGCCTAGTACAGATTTGAGTTCATACCCTGAACTTAAACAAAGATCAATCACCTTTACTGCAAGTTTTGAGCAAATTTTAACCTGCATGCAACTTTTACAACCACGCGGTTGAGTTTGACTAGAGAGCAGCAACCACAGAAAAGATCTTTTCCATGTTTTATATATATGCAAATAAACAAAAGGATCATAATAATACAAAACTGGCTCCGGTTAAACAATATTTGTAACCGAATTCAGAATTAAGCTCATTTTTGTATTAGTTTAGTTTCTATTCTACAAATTAATTTCATAATTTCTTTGACTGCCACTTCATAACCTAAAACCATTCCACATCCTGGTAAGGTGGTTTGTCAGGTGAAAACGAGGATTGAACAAGAGAAATCCAATGCAGTACACCAATATCAACATTGTTAGCTCAGTCCTCTCCCTTCTATAAGAAAATGCAACTCACCTGTAGTTGGGATGATGAACTGTATATGATGTAAATGCAGATGTTAAAACCATCTAACAGTAAAGTCTTTCAAATAGAGAAGGAAGAGGTAAAGAAAAATGGTATCACAAAGATAGTCGAATTCCCTACCCACAGAAGATTGCCCATACGACCAGAGATTCTTGAGCAACCACAGAAGAGTAGCACAACAAAAAACAGAAAGACAGACCAAGTGACCAAGTATAAAGACATAATAGCTCATGATATTAGACAGAAATTAGAAAGATGACAAAAACATACTAGTTTTCATATGGAAGATAGTAAAGACGGGACATAAAAAAATGTGCAGGAAGAAAAAGAAGGATGAAGATGGGGAAAAAATTAAGAAGGTGATGTGAAAACTCGGACAAAGATCATAAAAAAGGAAGGAATCTGTTAAGAGGGATAAAGATATAACAAATCAACGCACCACAGAAGATTAAAGCAGATCCTAGTCTTCCATTGACCATGACAAGAGTCAAACTAGGACCACCATGAAAAATATCTTGAGGGAGTGCCTCACTGATAAAAAGCTTCATAAAGAAAACAAAGCATAAATGAGTAAACTATACCTCTAAGTTTATTGTCCATTGCTTTGTTTCCCAAACCCTCAACGCGCCCATCTCTACCCTTTCCTGTCATGGTATTATGAATGATCACCAATGGCGGCCACATAATGAGATCATCCTGGTTTGCTGCAGCTTCATCAGCAGATAATAATTGATAGGCCTTTGAGTTATCAGGAGGCATCAAATAGCTCCAGCCCATAAGTATGCACAAAACTTTGTGCAAGCCCAAGTGCTCCACAAGCAAGTCGGCATTATCTGAGTTGTATGTGTGCATAACAAGGCCATGCATATCTGGAAAATCTTTGGAAGACCTGTATGTTGCATAAGCAGAAACATTTAATAACAAAAATACATCCAACAAATGGAAACATGACGACTATCTGTACCTTCTCAGATACGATGATTAAAGTATTTAGGAAGAGCTGCACACAAGGAAACAATGATGCAAATCTAAATAATTTACCACAGAACTACTGATAAGGTGGCATCAGCAATCTCAACTGATACCTATACCAACGTGAAAAGCTTCTAACAGCTTCCAAAAGAGGGAAAGAAGATATAGATGAGCTGCAATTATGTTCAAGTAAAATTTCTAAGAGAAATCCTCAACATCAGCTCAAAACTAAACAAACAAAATCAATTAATGAATATTGCTACTCATAAGCCATCCTTGTAACACCTAAGCAGTAACAAGCATCAACAAGGGACAGCAATGCAGGAAGAGATTTAGGAAGGATTAGGGAGGAAGAAAGGAAGAAGAGGAAGAAGAACCATACCCCGACCACAATGACATAAAGCCTCAATTCTCAAATCAATAATAGTAAACTCTAAAAACAAATTATTATACTTGTATAAAAGTATAGAAAACCCAAGAATTGGTCTGTCTACTTGGGACCAAGTATTGTACTATTATAATAATTACACAAGTAATAAGGAAATAACTCCAATTACCTAAACAAATTATACTTAAAAAGTAGATACCGGAAATGATTAAACAACCTAATCAATTTACACACCTAATAATATCTAACAACCTAATAATATTCATAAATAACAATACAAAAATAATTTATTAATAAATGCAATTTCCATTAGTCTTATTTTTCTGTTCCACATCAGACTGCAAATCAATGCTAACTAAAATGTATACATAAAAAAAAATCAAGGTCACATTCACAAATTTGAAATAAGCAAGTCAGTCAAATCAGGCACCAACAACATGCAGATTATATCACAAAAAGAAAATTATCAAGCCAATGCACCAGAGGAGTTATCAACCGTCAAAATGAGACTGTGAACGATCACCCTTAAGCTTTATCTTAAAAAATTGTGTCTAAGCTAAATGCCGCAGCCTCAACAAGCTCTGATGCTAGACTGATAAACCTCTCTGCTCATGATACAACAATAGAATACAATGTGCCAAACTCTTGTTAGAAAATGATGTTTTAGAGACAAAAAAACCCTAAAGTCATAAATAGTAAATCAATTTAACCAGCTCTCAAAATCTACAAAGACACAAACATATACCTTACATGTATTCTATCTAAGGGGGTAAATAGTTGAAAATGTATACCATCTGTGCTGTCCAAACAGAACTTCAAGTAAATTAAAGCAAAAATTAAGTTATTCTATACCTAACTAAACATAATGGAACAACATAGTAATTTGGTTACGTCCTACTTAGCGTATTCTAAAAAAATGATCATCAATCTCATAAATACTCATTCTACGCTTAAATTATAGATAGAACAGGTCCTTAAACCATATATAACCAGCACGAAGCGAAGAGAACTAACGTAGGATTTACCGTAACTGGAGAAACCGAGAGAGTAAACAATCCCTATTTATCTATAAAATCTAGTTTACATCCTATAAATGGCATCCAGACAGGTAGACATCCCAATGAAGTACGGTATCCCAATTCCCAAAGCATCACGAGAATACTAGACACGGTGACCCCAATTATAATAAATAAATTGAATTTTAAGAGAAGCTAGAATTGAATACAAAATTTCTGAGGAAATATCAATGATAAACAAAATTCTCACAAAAAGAACAGAACTACCCCTTATTTAAAAAGAGTTTCTGTTACTTTTTTTCAAAGAACAGATCAAAAGAACAAAGAGCATTTAATTATGTATTCTGAACATAATTTTGAGAAAATAGCTCAGAACTACTGGTAATTGAGCGCTTAGAGGGCACATCACAATTAAAAGCTTTGAAGCACCATCGAATAACTTAAACTAGTGATTGGATAACAGAGCTTCAGAAATAATATGAACATTTTCAGACGGTCACCCAGCTCAACCAAGTGAGACAATACCAAAAAAATAAAAAGAATCAACAGCCAAATAGAAACCAAGGGACTGATAAAAAAAATAGAAAGAAACCAAGAGACAAGAAAATGGACTAAGCAGGGAAATATAGGATAAACTATCATCTAAATTATTGTCCTACACCGGAATGCAACAGAGGGCCCATATGCATTTGTAACTAACTTAGACAAGCAGGAAACAGTTAAGCCAGATACCTGACATATAAGTTATCAATTTATAACATAGACCCTTATTAGTAGTAATTCACAATAAATGCATCAATTGACTGGTTACATTTTCAAAACTGATTATTCAGTTGGAAAAAAAATCCCAATCTTATTTTTTCTCTTTTTCTCTATATCTCTAGTATTTTATTTTATTTTTGACTCCAAGATTGTTATGAATCTTTCATTGCCAAGTAAAATCCTGATTTCCCTCCCACTTGTTCTCTCCAATTCAAATCTCCATATATGCTTTTTCTTTCTCACTTTCTGCCATAATAGTTAAAAAATTCTGCCTGTCGTCTAAAATATATACTCAACACTTTTCTGTCATTAAACAATAGGAGAACTATTGAACTAGTCTAGAAAGCCATGATTGCTAATGGGGACAAAGGTTTTGGGATGAAGGAATATCACACATTATCTCACACAAAACTCGATCAATTCTAATTATTCTATGTATTAAAATAATGAAGCACATCACTATGTATAATACTAGACAATTTTCCTAACCTAAATTGGACTCTAATAAGATAGCCACAAATTAAATAAGATAACTGCAAATAAAAGAAACTAATTTAAATATAACTTATACTCGATAGGCTTCCAAAACATCTTATATTGTTTTAACCAACTTTCACGGTCTCGTCCTACATCAGTTCTTCGCCGACCCCATCGAGTTAAAAACATCAACACAAAAATAAACACGTTGGATCGCCAAAGAATAATTATTTGCAAGCTTGAAATTTGGCATTGTCGATAGCACAATTAAGAGTGAACTTGGTGTTACCATTAATCAAATAAATATTAGCATGAGTATCATGTTGCGCATGACGATCCCATAGCCATGTACGCCCTAAGATAATGTGACAAACCTTAAGGGGTAAAATATCACACATAACGGCATCCTTAAGCTTGCCAACGAAAAATGTAACCAATCACCTCTGGGTAACTCGCAACTATGTATTATCAATCCAAGCAACATTATACGGCTCCAGGTGAGGCTCAACTTTTAACCCAAAATTTTTAATTACTTTCTCAAACGTAACATCCGTACAACTGCCAGTATCAATCACAATAGAGCACATTTGTCCCGCACATATGACTCGTCTGAAAAAATCGCCCACGATGGATTTTAGGATCATCCTTATGTTTCTGGGCTACAAGTAAAGGTCGAAAGACACCTAAACATCCTTTCAAATGAGCATCAAATTCCAAATCTTGCTCATCGGACTCATATTCGACGTCTAACGGCTTGTAAACATCTTCGTTTAAGTCAGTTTTCTCACACTCTTTGACTCTTTGTCAACAATAGCAAGTTGTCAAGAGAGAGAAGAGGCAACATTCATATTCGGGGAAAGACACTCAAAAGATGAGGCTAAAACCACGACAGTTATAGCACCTAGACGTATGGTTGTTGCTAGCATTAGAAGAACCTGGGGTTGCTAGTAGCTGAAGGGCTTGCTGACGATCTTTCCACCGGCCTATTTAAAATAGGCTCCACAAAAGTGCGCTCCCTCCTAGTTCGGACTTGTATTGGAGGCCTAACAGAATTCCTTTTCAAATTATTCTCTACTTGGGTAGCAACTTGAACTACATCATCCAAGAGCAAGAGTTTACCTGAAGTTACACTACCTGCAACTTCCAAATTCAATCCTCGACGGTACATGGAAATTAAAACTTCTTCAACCCAAGGAAATTCAGACCGTGTAACCAAACTGTAGAACATTGAAGTATACTCTGCTACAGATTTACTTCCTTGTACCAACTCAGTTAACTGCAAATATGCTCGCTACTTATAATCCGAAGGTACAAAACGTCGTGTCAATGCAACTTTCATATCTTCTCATCTTCTCGCAGCTATATATAAATTTCGCTGATGTTGATCCCACTAAATGCGAGTTGTTCCTTTCAACTTCGCTTCGGCAAAGAAAAGTTTCCTTTCATAGGATAATTCATACCAAAGAAAAAAGTTGTCTAAACTATGAATCCAATTGAAGAATGCTTCGGGGCCATTATCGCCATTGAAGTCTCCAACATCTATTTTCGCACCACTATCCATTGTATTCATCCTAGGATCCAGAACATGATTAACTTATGGATTAAGGTCATGTTGTTGTAGTCTCAGATTATTAAGATCCGAGACGGGTCTTCAAAATTCTTATGAGCATCTTCTTGTCTCTTATCGACGCGTTCTGTGAGTACGTCGGTTTTTCCTGTAAGTGCTTTAATAAAAACATTAACATTTGTTGCATTTGCAGTAAGTGTCGTGATTGAATCTTATATCTTTTTGAGACACTCATCTTGTTGTAACATATAAGTATCAAACATGACGTTGATTTCTTCGACATTTACCATGGGGTTCCTAACTGTAATTTGTCAGGAGATATTTTTTTTTAAATCTCTTTTTATTCTTCACTTTCACGGGTGTTATCTTCTCCGCTTCACTTTTTCACGTAAGTCCAAGGTAAGCAACAAGCTTGAGGTTAAAGGCTTAAAATTCTCTCGACAAAAATGAGGATGGTGATGGCGGGACAACGACGGTGATGGTGATGAACGCTTCTACTCCCTTTCTTTCTTTCTTTCTTTCTTTCTTTTTTCCTTCCTCTCTCTTCTTTTACCTTTCTTTTTGTTGGTCTGTTTTGAAACATAAAAAGGTGGGTTGCAATCTAGGGTTCCTTGATTTGGATAGGGCTGAAATTTGGAGATTGTGAAGGTTTAACAATGGTAGTATGTTGTAGGCGATGATATAATGTTACGTTTTGGGTTTGGGAGATGGTTTGTTTGGAAAAGGCTTTGTGCGGTTGGACAGTTTTTTTTGGCTCAAGGTGATGACACTAATTTTGGGACGATTGAGGGTGGATTTAATTTGGCTCTGATACCAAAAATGATGGGAATGAGGGTTTTGGGATGAAAGATAAATATCACAGATTATCTCACACAAAACTCAAATCAATTCTAATTATTTCATGTATCAAAATAATGAAGTACATCATTATTTATAATACTCCAACACAACTTTCTTAACTTAAACTGGACTCTAAAAAGATAACCACAAATTAAACAAGATAATTGCAAATAAAAGAAACTAATTAAAAAAATTTTATCCCATAGGCTTCCAAAGCCTCAGATATTGTTCCAACCAACTTTCACGGCTTTGTCCTACATTAATTGCACATCCAAGCTATTCTTTCAACTTGAAAGAATGATATTTCTCATCCTTTTTTATGAAAAAAGAATGCCAAAAACAACGTTCTAGATTGCTAACAAAATGCGCGCACCGGAAAAAACAATCTAGACAATAAGTCACACCCTAGGTAGTGAATTGTGGTAACTCAGAGTACTTATTAAAAGAAAGCAAGAAGGTATCACATAAACCAAAAAAAGGTATCAAGTTATGCTTAACTGCACCAAAGAAATGTAGAAGTAACTCTTAGAAGCAGAATGCAGCAAGAAAAATTGTAGTCTGGAAGCTAAAATCGACTCTAAAAAAAATTAGTAGTTTTCAGTGTTCTAAAAATCGTCCACTCCATCTATTTGTTTGGGCGCCTAGGCGGAATCAAACCTCTACCACAATGGTTAAATAAAGGCTTTGAAGCTCTACACTACTTGAAATTAATCTGTTAAGCCTTTAAAGGGTTTTTTTTGTTGATATTTTTCATGTAAAATTCAAGAAAATTACATCAACTATATGCTTTGTACAGTATAACAAGTATATAAAATAGAAAAATATACAAGTGAGACCGCCTAAGAAAACTCCTAGTCTACCTAGTCTCTAGGAACATCCTCCGCCTCCTAGGTCGATTTTCTAAACATTGATAGCTTTAGAAAGCCAAGTAAAAATTAAGAGTAGATAATTATAAACATACAACAAAACAGCTTGAAGGAAGACATTCTCCATCCAAAGAGAAGGGGGAGGATCATCTATTCCAATCTTACAAAATCTCTCAAACCGGAGAAAAGAAACTACACTAACCTGCTTCACTACCAGAAGCAACTTATACATTCACAAACGTACTCAGAGAAGTGTGATGCAGGACTAGAAACTTGAAAGATGAAATGACATAAACCGAATTAGTACAATGAGAAAATAGCAAGGGAACATTATGTCTCTTGATCGTAACCGCAATGGTTTTGTCCGCGGACAGCCAGATCAATCACAAACGAATATCAATTTATAAACTCTTAATACCAACAATATTAGTCTGTGTAAAATAACAAAGACTTGGCTTTACATAGAGACCAAGTGAACTAAACAATCTCCTTCCCAATGTGGGACTCTAAACGTGACAACAGTCTTAGAGAATAAAACAACTAAATAAAATAAATACCTACATAAATAGCTAGAGAAAACAAAAGCTCATCCATGACGATGACCTATCAAACTAGAGTTCGAAAACATTCAGTTATATAAACTAAATTGTCCCTGCTTGCAGTTTATGATTACTTGCAATGAGTCCACAGTGTAGACAGCCCATTAAATTGCTCATAAAGATTCAACTTCAACTATCATTTCTTAATCCTTATTCACATAAATATATTTGAAAGACACCAAGTCCTGGGGTACCCATTTAGATAAAAAGTATACCCAGATTAACTTCTCAACACTAACTTCATACCACCAATAAGCAGTTTCTTTTATCTCCCAAGCTGTACAAGGACTGCAGATAACAGAATTTATGTTTACAGACAAATAAAAAGAGTTTTTAGTTAAACCAAGCTGCCTATGAGAAGCTTTGACTAAATCTAAATCAAACACATCCCCGAAACAGCCAAGCTTCTTATAATATCATTCAATTCAAGGCATGCACAAGTAGATTAACCTGAGTACCATGCCCAAATATAATTATTAGCCAACACATTCACCTACATCATTTAAAGATCTGTTAAACTTATCAATTGGCAAAACCCATTTTATAAATCAGAGATATCACAGACCAAGATCAGCAAATGAGATAGCACTAACAAGATCTCCAAGGAACCAAAAGTAAACCAAAGTCCAAGTGTTCTACTGTGGTATAAACTTCTGCGTGGTTAATATGTAATGGCACAAAAATACAAAACTTTCAGCAAAGACCTACTGCAGGAAACAGAAGTTCAATTCAAGAAAATAACCAAAGGAGCTAGTAGTTCCTTCAGAGTAGAGATCCCTGTAAACAATATTTTTCCTAGTCCTTCAGTGAAATTGATCAAGTTTAGCCAAAACCTAACTTTGTACTTTGACTAACAGGAAAAATTAGGGGAATTCAGTTATGATTAAAAAAAATCATTCCAAAATAAATTGTCAGCACACAAGATACATGCATTTCAAAAAGGGGGACCCTCACCCTCTTGATCATTTCAAGAAGAATAAAAGTCGACCCTAAGGAAAGCTTTTATAACACTAGAAAAATATATCTACCCAATGGATTACAGCATTTGATATCTCACAACATTTTTAATATTGACAGCTAACAGCTTAGAGGTTACAACTCAAGAGCCCAAGAGGATATAGATTTCATAAAAACTTCCTGCTGGCCTGCACACTCTCTCCCTAAATCTTGAAAAGATAATCCAAAGTTGGAAAACATCAGAGAGAGCAAGAAATCGCACAGCTGCAAATACGTATGTTCACAGTAATGTGTCTAAATTAAGACACAGATAATCGTCATTTTTGTTCACTAGAATTTGTGAAACAGTCTTAGGTGGGCCACTGCCATGTTTACGAGAATTTGCCTACAATACCTCTAAATTTTAATAAAATTAAGTGAAGTCAAGAATACTATCTTAATTAACTAAATACTTCTCTTTAACCTAACTTATGAAGTTAAATGCCAAGGGGTCACAAAATTAGCTCCTGACTTCCACGCAAGCACACTTCCTAAGTTCATCTAACAAAATTCCTAAAAACAAACAATTTCAAACAACAATGGCTTCAAAGAAAACATATTTAAACTCAATTTTATATTAAACCTGCTACAGGCAACACATTGAAGAGGACCCTGCTTTCCATCTGCAAGGTAATTTTTCTTCTGATTTCCATTCTCATTAACCAGCTTGGCAAAATGCAAAAAAGCTTTCTTCAATGCGCCCTGATCAACCTCATTATGCTTATTATGACCAGCATTATGCCTAGCCTGATCATCTCGCATATATTTGGCAGCCCTCATTTCATCATCCCGCCTATACGGACTACTCGTGCCAGCCATACCCAAATGCCCATTTGGATTTAAACCCACATTTCCATACTGCAAAAGCTGCTGTCTTTGCCTTGCAAACTCATCCCTTTCTTCTCTCTCTTCTCTTCTCCCCCTTTCCCCATCATCAACATACTTCCTCTTCAGTGAATTCTCCTGCCCTAGGGAATTCCAGTAATCTTGGTTCCGGTCACGGTCTCGCACATCACGAAATTCAGGGCTCATTGGAAATTGACGGTCAAAACCTAATCCTTGACCAGGCATTTGGTGATTGTTAGGCAAAAACCTAGCTGAAGGGGTAAAATCTTGGTAATCCGGAGGCAAGGCAAAGTAGGATCTGACAATACCGTCAGCCAGAACAATTGTTCTCCGATCAAGCATGTGAAAGCCATAAGCTGGAGAGGGTGGGTGGCCCAGATTGTCAGGAAATGGGAATGGAGCTCCGGAAGGAGATGGACCGGGGGCAGAGTGGGGAGACGGACCGGGTATGGGCTTTTGCTTGCTAGGGCTAGGTTTTGGAGGTGGGTTGTTGTCTTTAGGGTTAGAGGAGGGTTTGGATTTTGGGAGTGGAGGAGGTGGTAAATGTTTGGGGTCGCCGACGGCGGGAAGTTTCTGGTCGGACTGAGCGTTGTTATTGTTTCCAGATTCCCAACGGGATTTCCGGTGGGAAGAGGAAGATGACGAAGGCTTATTCGATGAGCCCTTGGGATAGTTACCTCCGGCCATCGTATTTTTGTGCTTATTGGGAGCGCAAAGATTGCCGAACAATGGCGCTATTCTTACCCTGCAATTGACCTGGACGATTATTATATATATAGCGGGCGGATAAAGAGTAATGTATTGCTATAAATTTTTGCCAATTGCTAGGCTTATAGATGTCAGTTATTATATATAGGGGTGAACATGGTGCGGTTTGAAGTCCAAACCGCACCCGAAACCGCTTAGGTGCGGTTTGAAAAATTCAAAACCGCACCCGAAACCGCTTGTAATTGGTGCGGTGCGGTTTTAAAGTGTGCGGTGCGGTTTTAATTGGTGCGGTTTCGGTTCCAAAACCAATTGAAACAACAAAAAAGTTTAAGCTTTCAATAAAATTTAACATAAAACTTACATCGAGCAATTAACTTTGTGACAAAGTCGACAATGAGAATTATATCAAGCATGCTTTAAAACTAAAATATCCGCTATATAAAACAACGGAGACCATATATTCGATAACAAACAAGAATGTTTATCTAGTTCCCCAAAAATTAAAAGTATATACTGAAGATAGAATAAAATATATTGCAGGGAGGACTAAAAATAATCTATTAGACTATTACAATTATAGCATTGACATTAACCAATGCATCAAGTGCTCGAGTCCCTCAATTATAAGCCCCTCCAATAACGCATCAAACAAATTCAAAATTTCAAAACCCAATTGCTTAATTTTTGACTCTATAACCTCTAACATCTTTTTTCAATTGGTGAAAAAATGACAATGCAAGACTGGGGTTTTCTCTGAGCGTGTTCAAGTGAAAAGTAACTTTAGAATTTACTAGAGATAATACATACATACACACACATGGTGCGGTTTCGGTTTTATGCGGTTTGGTTTTGGCTAGTAACCAAACCGGAACCGTAAATTTGGTTATTCAACCCACCTAAAACCGTCACATACGCCGGAACCGTTGGTGCGGTTTTAATTGGTGTGGTTCGTGCGATTTTTGGTGCGGTTTCGGTTCCAATTTGGTTACTTGCTCAACCCTAATTATATATATATACTAGCTGGGTCCCGTGACTCCGGCACTGTATGGACAATATGATTTATCTCAAACTTTGAACGATCAAAATAATTTATTGAGTGAGCGGAAAATTTAAAGTCATTTGTATTTTATTAAATTATTATTAGATTATTAAATAGATAGATGTATTTTATTAGATAGATGTATGAGCGGTAGGATTTATCTCAAACTTTGGACGGTCCAGATGATTTATTGAGTGAGCTGGAAATTCAAAATTATTTGTATTTTATTAGATAAATAGAAAGGATCAAGAGTAAAATTCTTTAGTAGTAGAATGTCTTAATTAATAGAATTTTATCAAAACAACGTAGTTTTGATAAGACGCGGTGACATTTTTGTAAATACGCGGTGGCATGGTATTTACAAAAATATCACCGCGTCTTATCAAAACTACGTTGTTTTGATAAAGTTCCATTATTTAGGTCTGTATATATATATATTTAAAAATTATTTATAATATTTATTTACATAATTATCGATCAAATAGTATTTGAATATTTAAATATTCAAAATATAATCATAATTATTAGTATTAATTTTTTTAGAATTTGACATAAATTTATCATAATACATAATAATATTCTCAAAAAAAATAAATTTAAAAAATATTTGTATTTGGTTTTCTTTTTAGTGTTACTTTCTAATTCTAAAAGAAAATATTTCTTATGGGATTTGAAGCTTGTTCGTAATTTATGACTGTGATTATACAACCAAATTTCAATTCTTAAGTGCTTGATTATTTTGTTACTGTGATAAGTAGTCTTAAAGAAATATTAATAACTTAGAAATTTTCATTAAAACAATGAGCATGGTGGATTCAATATGCCATTTAAATATTTAATACACGAGGAATGTGAGTAGATTTTACTTGCCAGCAATTTTTTAAAATTTTGTATTTCAATTAATTATGTATTTTATATAATTTTAAGCTCGTTAGTCGGATGTCTAGATAATACGTAAAGTTCTATGCTAATATCATTATGTTTGACAACTCAAATTATAAATATTAAAATTGAAAGAAACATCGAAATTTAACTAAATTTTAATTTTATAAATATATATGCTTTTTATTTCAACTCTAAAACTAAAAATTAAGTTAACTCCCTGTGTTTTCAAAATGACAAATAAAAATACAAAATTTAGACATGCTAAAAAAATAAAAAAAAAAGAGTGTAAATAAAGTTTTTTTAAAAAATTAATGATCTCACAAGATTCATAAAGTGAAGAGTACTTTTTTATACTAATAAACACTATTAAATAACATAATTATCTTTTATTTTATATATTTTATCTCATCTTTTAAAAAATAAAAATAATTATATATTTATGTCATCATTTTGAGGACATAAGGAATAATGTCGAGAGAGACAGCTTGGTATCAAATTTTTTTGAAGCATTTTTAACTGTAAAAAATGCTCCTTTATATTATTTAAATATATATATATATATATATATATATATATATATCTATCTAATAAAATACAAATAATTTTAAATTTCCCGCTTATTCAATAAATTATTTGGGCCGTTCAAAGTTTGAGATAAATCTCACCGTTTATACAGTGTCGGAGGCACGGGACCCAACTAGTATATATATATATATATATATATATTACCATATATTCCCTCCGTTCTCAATTATATAGTCATTATTGACTTTTAAAAATTAATTTAAGATATTTTTAAATTTAAAAATAAAATAACTCATTAAAAATTATGAAATAATAAAATGTATAATAAATAATATTTTTTAGATAATTTACAATATTTATCATCATATTAATTACAAAAAAAAAGTATCAAAAAATCAATAATGATCAAGTAATATAAAGTAAAGGGAGTATAAATTATATAAAAATAATATTAGAGATACCAACTCTACAATGTACACACAATATATAAAAAAAAATAGAGATCAAAACTTATAATTAAATATTTTACACATTTTTTAAAATAAGCAATATAAAAGTAATAGTATGCTCCGCAACCCCACTATATGGCTTTATGGTCGTGCGATAAGAAATTAGGATCTGTTTGGATGTCGCAAAACAAGAGGTCTTCTCCTTATCTTCTTCTTGTTCTGTTTAAGCTGCAACTCCTCTATTTATATTCACCACCGAGCTCCTTCAGGTAAGAATCTCTCTCTATTTCCTTCATTGAAATCAGAATGTTATTAAATAATAAATCAAATTCATGTTAAACTTAAATGTAAACAGCTTTTTATATATTTCCCATAAATTTACTACAATTCTGCTATACATAGAACTTTTGAATTTTTGAGTGGAGTTGTATTGTGCAGTAAATTCAAAATTCTGAATTATAGCAACTTCCAATGAACAATTGGAATCATCAAAATTTCATTTTGTGAAAAATTACAGCCAAAGGTTATAACTTTTTATACTTACTAGTGGTCTGTGACTTTGATGATCTGAATTTTCAAGTTTTATATACAAAAATTGCATTTATCTTACAAAAAATTAGTAACTTGTTAACATCACATCTGTAATAGGCTTTAATGGTTGTTCCATTATTTATACATAGTTATATACATGAGCTAAAATTTACATTTGATCTTAATTTCATGAAGGTGAGTGCCAGATTGTTAGTGGTAAAATGCATTGGACATAGGTTGGCATTTCTGTTGAATCTTTGAAGGAACTATGGCTGTTTCTCTTGCAGTGAAGATATGGCCCGGTATTACCAATTCTGTAGGAAAAGCTAAAATCGTCAATGGATGTAAGTAGTTCTCTATATGAAACTTTGTTTAGCAGAAATAACAATTGTGTAGTGATCAAAAGCCGAAGTTCACAATGATTTTGTAATTGAAGGACACTTTTCTTGACAGTATGTTCTTTCCCTTCATTGACAGTGGCCCAAACAATTTGCTTATTCAGCATTATAACTAATGATTTGAAGGAGAACATTGCTTTAATCATTTAGCATTACAAAGTGCTATTTATAGTTTCTTAATTTTCATTTTGTTTAGTATAAAGAGTATTCTTTAGAATATCATAAAAGTTTTAACCATCCAAAAGCATGCTTCACTCCCCCCCCCCTTATTTATTTACACATTCCATTATATAATAGATATATCTCACAAATATTGATTTTTTATTGTAGTGATTTCGCTGGAACTTTCAAAAAATGCAAACTATGATATTTTGTTAAACCCTTAAACTGCCAGACGCATATCAACTATGAAGTGTCATTATGTTTCTGACTGTTCTGTCTTCCCTCTTATGTCAAAGAGACCGTATGATGACTTTATCTACTATAGTCCTTATAAATTAACTAATTATTGTTCCTTAAGAAAATTCTAATGAGTGCTTTTGTAGTATATCAGATAAACCAGCATCCAGCAGTAATGCTGTGTTACCTTCTCAGGAAACATCATCTCATCGCCGGCTTGTTTTAGTATGTAGTGGAGTTTCATTAGTTGCGATATTGACCTTCAAACCAGCTTGGGCTGGAGAGGAGTCAAATGGCCCCGAGGACAAGGATGAAAGTGTTATTGGTGCCATAAAGTCAATATTCGATCCTGATGAGAAAACAAAGTCCGGAAAGGTGTTGCCTAAGGCTTACCTGAAGTCAGCAAGAGAAGTGGTGAAGACACTGCGCGAGTCATTAGAGGAAGATCCCAAGGATAATGCTAAGTTTAGACGGACAGCAGATTCAGCAAAGGAATCTATTCGAGAGTATCTGGGTAATTGGAGGGGAAAACAGACAGTTGTTAACGAGGTAAGTTTCCTCGATGAATTTGAATTGGTTAAAGCACAGGAAGGTTTCATATGTTGGTGATCCTAGTTACTATTTTTATGAATTCAAAAATCTATTAATGCCTTCAATAAATACAGGACTATTATTTGGGCATTTATAATTTTGAATGAAGATTATTTATCCCTGGCCTCGGGAGTAGGAAATTCCCAGTATTTAACACTTATTATTGTCCATTTAGTTAGGTACATCGATAAATGTTTTAGAACCATCTTGCCATTTTATAATTTTGTCGAGTCCATAGAATGTATTGAATTAGTTGATCCTGGAAAAGTTCTTTCAGCACAATAAATCTATAGTGATGTGCCATGCTCACTTTTATGTTAGCTAGCAAATAAACTTGTAGTGGATCTGGATCACCACTGCAAGAATTGATTCAATGAGATCCAACTACATTTTGCTTGCCATACCATGTTTTGAAGGTCCCATTTAACAAAGATGTGGTTTGTAGGAAGGGTTTGTGGTTAATATTTACATTTTGGAGACCTTTAGTTTAGGATCAGATCACCACCCCAAGAATCACTCAACGATTGTTTCTTGGAATGGATAAATTGTTTTACTGGATCCCTTCATTGTCAACAGCAATTGGTAGACATTTTTGACATCCGTTCATGTTTTGCTCTATAGTTCCTAACTACTTGATTAAAATGAATCATGTTTTGCTCTATAGTTCTTAACTACTTGATTAAAATGAATCTTGTTTTATATTCACTTTTCTGTATTCAATCGTATCACTGATCAGCCCAAACTAAAATAACAATAAATAGGCACACGCCTTTCTAGTGTTTAGGTTTTGATCTGTAATTGAAGTTCCATCGCCTCATCTCGCCAATCTGCTTGGATGCTTAGGATAGTG
Source organism: Panax japonicus (assembly GCA_020205505.1). Lineage (NCBI taxonomy): Eukaryota > Viridiplantae > Streptophyta > Magnoliopsida > Apiales > Araliaceae > Panax > Panax japonicus. Next base: position 55,634,836 of record CM035103.1, read on the forward strand.
GTAAAGAAGATTATTGAACTGATAAACCACCATTTTGAACCCGTGCTTTGGCAACCAAACAGCATCCTACTTCAGGACAGTAAAGTTCCTTCCTAGAAAGTAGTTCGAATAACAGGGACCCAATTTTTAAAGAAACTAGCATTGGACATTTGGATCAATAAGTTGAGTTGAAAGCATTTGTTTAAATGTTGTACAATACTTGGAAGTTTTTGGGACTATTTTATTGCTGTTGGGAACTTAGTTACACGACCTTGACATTGATCTTATGGTTACATGCAGGAATCATATGTCAAGCTTGAAAAAGCAATCAGAGCTCTGGCTAGTTTCTACTCCAAAGCAGGACCGTCAGCTGCGCTTCCAGAAGCGGTTAAGTCTGACATTCTAAATGATTTAAAGACGGCAGATGAATTTTTGTAATATATGAATTTTGCCATTTATGCGTCCAATGTAATTTAGCCCAACCAAAACACTTGCAGATAACATTTTGCGACTATTTATTGTTATTATTATTAATTTGTAATTTAGTAGGCAACCTTTTTCCACTAGTTTGCTGTTAACGGATTAGCTGGTGTTGATTTGTTTATATTACTCATTTCATATACGGATATTCAGGGTCACACAACTGACTGCATTGCCAACTTAAGATGAATAACAACATGATTTACTTTGTAAAAATCCTGCCTGCTGCCTTCCGGAGGGAGGGCAAGGCTCATTGCTGGCATAGGAACATCAATACATGGATTCATCTGATATAGCAAGCCTAATATATATTGACTTTTAAAAAGTCAGCTAATTCAACAAGGCAGGTCTCAACACTGAGCTAAGGGCCACAAATTTAAGTTTATACAAGGTTTAACTATAGGTGGATGAAGTAAAACGTTGTCCTAATGCCGTCAACTTCCTTGAGACGCATAACACAAAGGCATCACCCAGCACAGTTTGAATTTTTAAGCTCTGTCACCACCACGACGAAAACCAATCCTTTTGCTGTGTTACAACATCAGTCGGTCATTCATCATTTCATCACTGTATTAGCAAGATTTTGTTAGAAAAGCAGGACTTCAGTAAATTTAAAGTATAGAGACTTTCAGCAGAAATCTCAAATTCAAATAAGTAATACGTACCATCCACCATTTGTCACAATATTATGAAGCTTCAAGAACGTGACAAAACCCCTTTGGAGCTGTATACAGACAAAATGGATATACAATTTTTAGAATGATATAATTTCAGATAATGTATATGTTTGCAGGTTTTGAAAAGGCTCAAGTAAATCCAATGAAGGAGCTGGCTTAGTCTCGTGCTTTCCAAACTACGCAAATCTAATAGATAAAAATTTGGTAAGCAACATGTCAAAATCACGTTTTCTTGGTGAAAAATTGGTTATGTAAGCACTTGGAAAAATCTTTAGAATATCGGAAATAGAAACTGTGACTGTCAATAAGCCACAATACTAATACATTCAAAAAAAGAAAATAATATCAAAAGTTTACGTAATACAACTGCCTAGGTCACACTCAACTCAAAGCCGCCTTTTATCCCAAACTAGTTGGGGTAGGTTGAAATGAATCTCACACGAAAGTGTAAAAAAATGAAAGACAACACATAAAAAAATGAAGAAAAAAATTGTAAATATAAATAAATAATATAAAAAAAGTATAAAACCCCCAAAAGTTGATACTAAAAAACAAATATATAAAAGAGATAGATATAAACAAAAACAACTAGCCAGGTCAAAGAGATTAAATTATTCAGGTAAGTAGCTTTAATAAATTGATAAGAATTTGAATTTGAGGGAATATGGATTCATGCTATTCCTTCAAAATAGATATGAATCAAACCTTGGCACAGTCCCAAGACGACGTGGGTCATATTCTGTTGCTTGGCGAAGAGCTCTTGCAAAGGCCTTGTAGGTTGCCTCAATTATATGGTGAGAATTTTTCCCAGCTAGCTGATTTTATTCAAGAAAATAAAAAAAAATTACAATATATTTGGAGTTTGATGGAAAATTATAACAAATTTGTCTATATTGAATGGGATGGTAGAAAACAATAAAAGTTCTAATTTATGTTGAATTGTGCTCAAAATCAATAAGAAGTATACAGTGAGCATGAAAGTAAAATGTATATGGACAGAGTTCAACAGTCGATTAAATGCAAGGCTTCGATGGCTTTGATATGTATTCCATTATTCTATATTTTTGAGAGGGTTCTTTCTACCTCATTAGATGTAGTTTCTCTTCTTCATCTATAAAATCATATTTTCGTATCCAAACTACAAACAAACAAAAATTGCAAGGAATTGATTTTGTTACCTGCCGGATGTGAAGTGTCATACCAGATGTATTGACCAAAGACTGAAAAAAGTGCTCCACCAGCTACTATAACGAAGTTCCGCAATGTTAGTAATAAGTCAAATATGGGAAAGATGAAATACATTAAGCAGAAATATATTTATTCATATATCAGAATTCACATGCTCTCTTTATGGATAGAAATAGTACTTATAAAGGATTAATAAAGTGAATTAGTTCTTATAAAATAATAATAACAAAAAAAAAGTTAAAAAAAATGCACACTGCATAAGCAAATAACAAGTGCTAAGAACATGGTCGCGTTTACTGGTGCTGGCTAGCTAGTAAGGATAACTCCAAATAATGGAACAATAACAGATAAGAGTATCAAATTTATCAGCCAGTTATAAAAGATGAATCACAGTATAACAGCACCAGTGCAAAACAAGTTACACCCTTGTTAAAGAAACAAAATAAGGCACAGAAATTTAGTGGTTGATATGTTAGTAAACAAACAGAAACAAGTACCTGAGTATCATATGTTCCAACTCTCTCAGTGGGTATGCGCAAATCGTAGCTTAAATGTGGCCGTCCAGATAAATCCTAATAACCAAATTACCATAAGTACATGTACACCAAGTTTGCACAAGAAATAAGTAGATAAATTTGAAATCTAGAAAAAAGTATTTCTGAAAGTAACTATGAGCCTCCATTCTGTAAGCAAGTGTGTATCTTAGTGATTTCAGGGCCTTTTATAGAGTCAATCCAGGAGGAATAGCATGTGTGTAAGTGAACTTGGTGGCCAATATTACACTTAATGGAAAGTTCCACCACTTAGGTCTAACTGAATTTTATGCTTGATAAAATAACCACTATTTGCAGGACACTTCAACTCTTAGATATGTTATGAAAAAGGCATATATTTATGTCATCATCAGAAAGAATAAACAAAGGAATCATATATATCCACAACGTTTATTATTAAACCACTTTTTTAACAGGTAAAACAACTGATTAGTTTTCTGCTCACACTATTGCACTTAATCAACATACTTAGACATAAGTAATCATTTTGGTCAAGGTTGTAAAGTCATTGACAATGACACCCAACAACATTGTAATAAAGAGCAGAGTTCCATATTAATACTCAAATTTGATGAACGATAATTTTATCTTTCCGTTTCAGCAATTAACATTAAGAAATATTTTTATACATCAATCATTTAGAAAAGTAACATTGACTATTTGAATAGAATAGCCACTTCAATATTTTATGATAATGCAAAATCATGTAGTGGTATAATACTGAATCCCAAATCGCGGACATATGTCAACTCTTCACTAAAATAGACACCTATGAATTTACCAGATGGGAAAACTAATGTATTACTCTTATTCCTGTAAGGGAGGAAAGGTCGATTGATATATTGAACATATTTAGTACACAAACTTAAATATTGAATAATATGCAGATATTCTATTATATCGTAGTATTTTCATAATATTGCTGACAACATACCAGTGCAACATGTACTAATGCTTCATCAAGTGGAGCTGAAAAGTCACCAAACCGGTTAATTCCTTTTCTATCACCAAGTGCCTGCAGCAAAGCCTGCATTACAAATTAAATTAAAGCATTCGGTGTTAATAAGCAGAGTGGGCAATAATTAATTAAATAAACGAACAAATACAATTAATTAAATAGGCAAACGAACACAATGAACAAATACAATCACATCTAAAACCAACTTAAGAAATATAAAGCAATTAACTAGTGCAAAGTCTTTGCGAGGTCACCGTTCCAATGGCAAGGGCAATATCTTCATTAGTGTGATGATCATCAATGTGAATGTCGCCAGTAGCCTTTACATGAACGTCAAATAGGCCATGTGAAGCAAGTTGCTAAAACATACACTTAAAAACACAAATTAGCATCAAATCAAATTAAGAGAAGCTAATAATACACTACTAATTACAAGAAATTAACAAGCACAATTCATTTCAAAATAATCAAAGCTCATTGGTTCAGTTATTATCCAGGCAAAGCTTACATAAACTATTTATTGATATGAAGGATTGTGGAGGGGGAAAAGCAGTTGTAACTTCATGTCAATTTGGTTTCAGACATGTTTTTTAGGGACAAGTTAAAAAAAATATCAAAACCAAAAAAAGTGCAAAGTTCAGTACACAATATGGATATATAAATCCTAATTAACTATTTGTACCAAAAGTGCAGCTGACCGTAAAATCAATAAAGGACTCAAGTGAACCAATAGCAGATCCTTGACCTCGTGTATACAGAAGATGCAAACCATGATTCAATAAACAAATTAATTAAATGTACAGCTTGAAGAAAGTACTCCTTTTATTTGGCTCTCTTGAATATTTTCTTTTTCAAATACCAAGATATTGTAGTTCTCCTTAAACCAGCAGCATTTTGGAAGCAAAACAAAGAAAAACTTTCAGATTATCTTAAATGTTATAATCCCAAATTAATAGATCACCAATCCTTCCACAATTTCCACATACAATAACATTTTCCGACTCAAAAAAGCCAATTTAATAATTAAGGTCTCAAACCTAATGATATTCAAGTAAGCAGTAATCTTGATCATGGATCAATCAATTTTAATTTGCTGATGACGTACCACGTATCTGTCAAGGTAGTTAGCTAGATATATACTCAAAGAAAATAATTTTTACCAAAACAAACATAAGCAAAGACTAACTCAGAAAATAATACTAACATCCGCATAGTCAAATAAATGGTCTTTAAGCAACTTTTATCCTGATATTTAATCAACTTAATTCCCTTGTAATCAAATGCTTATTGAAAAGTTGGACTTGCTAACCAGGACTCTTATTTTGAGACGGACAAAGTACCTCACTATATGAACCGTAAATTAGTAGTCTTTTCATATATTATGCCTTAAAGATAATTTTCAGCCAACAGTGAGTAAAATATTTTATAAAACATACCATTTATGCAATGACCAATGGAGTGCAACTGAATTGATAAGAAAATACTAACATCCAACATGTGGTCAAGAAATGGAATTCCAGTGCTGCTGTCACTGACGCCTGAACCATCTAAGTTTATTTTAACCGCCACATTCGTCTCTTTCGTAACTCTTTTAACTTCCCCAATACGACCTTTATCCGAGAGAATTGCAGATTATTAAGAAAATAAAAATAAATTATGCGTTTAGTGAAAGAGATTAACTTGGAATAGAAATTCAAGTTAGGGATTTAGTTACCAGTGTCGATTTGAGATGGGATTGTTGGAGAATCATTGTTTTCAACCACAGAGGATGCACGAGTGCCTGTTCTTTGAGAATCCATTAAACTGAGTTTACGATTGGTACGTGTAGAGAAGAGGTGATTTTGTTGAAAAATAAGACAAGTCTGTGAAACCCTAACCCTAGTTTTCAGTAATTGAGATGATGACGGTGAATAACTCACAAGACGAGGACGGGGAACTGAAAGCTCCATATGAGATTGCAGGTGAGAGTTGTGTACTGTTGAGACGCAATGGCAAGCGCAAACGATTTAACACCAGATTATGAACAATTGGAAATTTGAAAAACAAAATAAATAAATAAATAAATAAAAGAAACTAATATATATGTATCTATCTATACAAAATACAATTGATTTTGAAAAAACTAAGTTTCCCGCTCAAGCTATTAAAAGATCGGGACCGTTAAAAACTTGGGATAAATCTAACCGTTCAATACTAATCTATCTAATAAGATACAAATGATTTAGAATTTTTCGCTCACTCAATAAATCATATGGGCCGTTCAAAATTTGAGATAAATTCCACAGTTCATACAGTGCCGGAGGCACGGGACCCAACTAGTATCTAATAAAACACAAATGATTTTGAATTTCCCGCTCATTCAATAAATCATCTGGGCCATTCAAAGTTTGGGATAAATCTCACCATCCATCTATCTAATAAAATACAATCTATCTAATTCTATCTATCTATATCTATATTCTATATATCTAATTATATCTAATAAAATACAAATAATTTTAAATTTCCCGCTCACTCAATAAATCATCTAGGACGTCCAAAGTTTGGGATAAATCCCACCATCCATTTATGTAATAAAATACAAATAATTTTGAATTTCTCGCTCACTCAATAAATCATCTAGGACGTCCAAAGTTTGGGATAAATCCCACCATCCATTTATGTAATAAAATACAAATAATTTTGAATTTCTCGCTCACTCAATAAATCATTTGGGTCAATTTTGAATTTTAAATAATATTTATGTCAATTTTTTAATTATTAATTATATAAATAAATATTAATAATAATTTTTTATATAAATAAGTATAATAAATAAGGTTTTATTATAATTTTATTTATTTTTATATATTGATAAATTTCATAATTATAATTTTATATATTTTTATTGGTTATTTGATAAAAATAATAAAAAATAGTACAAGTTTATGTTTTTCCTTTTCTTTTTCTTTTGAAGAATCTCTTCTACTTTGAAGATACTATCCATGCAAATACAATTAATTTCATAATCAGTAAAAAATTAATTAACGATAATAAAAGTAAATCACAAATTAACAATAATAAAAATAAACCTCACATTAATTATAATAAAATTATTGGAGATAGTGATATAATATGTTGCTGAAAATTAAAGTTCAATACACCTTGTCATGTAACTTTAAATTGAAGAGGGGGAAGAAAAAAAAAAACACAAGAAATAAAAAGAGTATTTTGGAGTTTTTTTAGCAGAAAAAGAAAAAAAAACGCGACTTGGAATTTAAGTTAAGAGATAAAAAGAAATAACACATTTTTTTACAATAATGACACCACCATCAATAGTCTCGTGTAATGTATTGTGATATATTTACGCGAAATTATAATTGTGATATTAAAATTAAAAATAATAAAAAAATTTCATTTATTACACATCTCTTTAAAAAAAAATATTTGTAATATATTATTTTCCCATTATTATTAGATACTTTTAATATTAAAAGTTGTAATCTTATATGCTGATATTTTTTGTACGGGATAGATATAGTTCAACAATCAACACAAACACAGGTATATATATCAGTCGATTTGATTACCATTGATTTTTTTTTTTCTGATTATTTATTAAACAAAATAATTACCTTTTCATTTTTTTATATTTTAATATTTTTATCATTTGTAATACTAGTTTACAGTTTCTGAATCAATTTGACGATTAAAAAAAAACACAGGTAACAAAATTCTTTTTATAATTATTTGTAATAATATTCAGTTCAACTAAAATAATTATATAATTTTTTTTAAAACATATTTTTACTAAAACAAAAATAATGTAGGAACATATCAAAGTTTTGTCAGAATACCCGACGTTTTACTAAAACATGATTTAATTGTTTTCTCTTGAAAAATGACTCAATAGAATGTGATTTTCCCATTACTCTAAAACAAAAAAAAATAAAATCAATCAGCTACCCCAATTTATTTCTGTACATACATAATATATATACACACTGATATACACAAGCCGTTAAGGACAACTGTTTGATTGCTAACAAGAGCATATATTTATATGCCCTTACAAAAGGCTATTACTATTAAGCATCAAGATTAGTGCATGTCATAATATATACTACAACACAATAAAAAAGAAATCATTTTGTCAATAGTTCAACACAAAAGAAAAGAAAACATTGTAGGTGGGCTTTAGTAGTTAAAAAAATTTAAAATCTTGGGAGGCCATGCCCCCTGCAATGCCCACTTAGCTCCGTCCCTGCCGGTCAGCCGTGCAATCCACGCCTGAGTTTTCGGAAACCCCATCTACGGTTAACTCTGCGAAGAACACCACAGAGGTAAGGGATTATGCCAGTGCACTTGTCCATTACCCCTCCCTGCATCTGCATCTCTTAAAAATACGCAAAACTAACCGTCCTGCTCTGCAACCGATGCCTAACAGCTTAACTTAAGAATTAGCCAGCGTAATGAATGAGTGAATGTTTTATTTTCTGTTAAGACATTCATTGGAATCAACATTTCATTCTTCTTTTACTGCTGAAGAGGGAAAAGGGAGGTATTTATGATGAACAGATGAGAACAGAGAAGACAGACGTCTGTGCACGTTGCTTTCAAGTGGGATGCCAAGAGGAGGAACCCATCTACAAAAAAGAATATAATCAATACCATGCTTCCAATAATATAAAATATATAAAGATTCATCCAGAATTCCAGATATACAAAGCATATTAGTCCATAAAGGAGCACTTAATAAATAAGTGACGAGTATAAGCAGCTAATCTTTGAAGGGTTGCCCTATATCTAATCTGTGATCACAGAATAGCCCAATACACTGTACCGGATGGATGTTTGTCAAAATTAAGAACCAGAATTCCAACACAACATGCTTATATTAGCAAAGTTCTTAAATCTGGTAAATGAGAACACAATTGTCCTTTGATCTACTATCAGCCAGATGTTTCTACTCCAAATAACAAATATCACGAGAACCTCTGGAAATGCTAAATACATGTGCATGCACGTATACCTGATATAATCACATTGAACATGCTGCACATCTCAAGCACCATGTCCAAGGCTAGAACTAAGCAGCATGACGAAGAAGAAGTGGTTTCACAAAGTCTTATACTCTTATATCTTAAAATTACCGGTTCCGAAAGATTACAAGGACAGCCATCCAAGACCACCAAAATCTACCCATATCCTGATATGTCTTGATTCATAATACCAGATGACAAATTACAAGAGCTCAAGAGAAAACTTGGAAAATAAAAACTGAAAATCAGATATATACATAGAAAAGTTGAATGAGATAATTACTAACAAAGTTAGCGCAGTTCATAAGATATAATGCTCAATCATTAGGATAAGTTGAAATACAAAAATAAACTTTCTCCTTATTTCATCTTTTATCAAACACGTTGCACTGACCAAAGGAACATAACCATTGGAAAACACCGGGTTGTGATACTTGGGGCACAATCCTGACAACTTTAAGCAAAAGCAAAGCACCAGACCAAATGCGTTCCTCCAAATCTTGTCAATTGGTTGCATATCACACCCAGCAGAACATAGACCAGATTTCTCAAAAACTGAGCGTATAGAAGACTGATCACAGAGCTGCAGCCATCACTCAGCAGAATCATAGTTGAATGAAATAAGCTATCCGATTGTTCCAATGAAGGCATCAGTCCCTAATTTTCTCCAAAATCGTTGTACAAAATCACTCTCTCAATGCATTGCAGTTGAAGCAACTTCTGTAGCCACGTGTAATTCGCTTTCCATATCAATTGCACTTTGATGACCTGAAACAGATTTCACATGTATGGTACTCTCATCCGAAACAGAAGTAGATTCCGCCAAATTCTCATTGAGGACCTGAGTATGATTCTGAACCAATGTTTTAGATAAAGAATCAAGAACAGGTTCAATAAAGGCAACTTTCACATCTTCGTGAGCATCACCCAGCTCATCACCTTGATTAAATTTTTCTAGGTTCCCATTCGCCTCTTCACCAATCCCATCTGTTCTACAACTAGATTCTGTCAGATTTTCACTGTTCACTTGAGAAGTATTATTCTTTCCTGAGGTCTCATCAGAAGAATCCAGAACAGGTTGAACATAAGCAACTTTTTCATTTACTTCATGACTATCACTTGCCACATTGCCTCCGTCGGACTGAATACTGGTTTCAATTGGAGCAGCATTTTCATCAACAGTATTCTTAGCAAATGTTTGCTCAACAGAATCAACAGGTTTGACAAAAGTGTCATTGACATTGATTTCACGTGCATCACCCAAATCAACTGCAATTTCACATGTGCTGTGAATGGTAGAAGCAGAAACAGAGTTCGGGATTGCTATTGCCTCCTCTTCCATATTGCTAGCAGAAGTTTCGCCTAAAGAATCATGAAGCATTCCAATACAAGAATCTATGACATTTTCTTTAAGAGCATCATCCTTGACATCATCCGAAGAAGACCGAGTATGATCTTTAACAGGTGAACCCAATACAGAGTTTTCAGCCTCAAGAATGTCAGGGCTTGTATCAGAGGGGCACACAGACTTTAAGTTGACACTGGATTCAGCTATCTTATTCACAGATTTTGAATTGATGACAAGAGTCTCATCACTAGTGGGTTCTTGTTTAGGTTCAGAAGAAGAATTTAAAGAACTACTTATCACAGCAATATCATTTGAAGGAACAACTGGGGAATTCTCATTTGAAGGAATAACAGGGGCTTGTAAAGCAGAACTTGTAGCAGAAGCTTTGTTATTGTTCTCGTTCAAAGAATACAATCCAGTGTCATCAGACATATGAAGATCATGCTCAGGAGAGGAATTCAGTCCAGATTTTTCATCCAACACGGGTAACAAAATATGATTTTCCTTAACTTCAGTGGACTTTTTACCTACTGCAGCTAAAAAGAGAATAGAAACATATAGAGTCAATACAAATTCAACAAAATGGAAAAGGAATAGAAAAATATGATGAAACTATGTGCCTGAATTTGCAGTTATACCTCCCTCCATGATTTCTCGCTTCGCTAGCAGCTTCTGTAACATATCTGTACCGGGAAACACCAACATATTCATGGACCTCATTTCTTGTTTGTGAGATTCCTTAAGCGGATTGAAATTAAAATTTGCAGTCCATGTATGCATGTGTTCAGTGATAGCAGGAATGATCAATTTCTCAACTTTTAGAGAGCTGAGAGCCTGGAAGCAAAAAGGACAGAAAGTTGCAAAGTAAATCATTGGCCTAAACTATCATGAGCAGGAAATTAATGTTGCAAGGGAAAGGATAGATAAGAAAAGGATTTTTTTTGAATTTAATGGAGGTATTACCAGGACGGTATGAGTACGAGTCAATGACCAATAACACCTAAGGTGTTACCTTAGATGAACGATGTGGACATATATGCAACAAAACACATGCTTGCACAAATGCATATAAATAGAATAATATGTATGATACAAGGTATAACCACAAACATTACCATTAACATAATGTGTATAGTTTGTGAAACAGTCACAAAAGTACAATAAATTAGCTCAATTTCACATTTATGCAAATGACATACCACGTTAGCGAATGGGACTTTTCAATCCCCTCTCCCCCAACATCCAAAAAACACAAAAATAAATATATAAATAAATAACAACACACACCAAAGGCAAAGGAATAATAATCTTATTACAATTCCCACCAAGGTGGACACAAGAACTCATACCTATAGCAATTTTAAAATAATGATGATTGTAAACTTCAGCGCATATATTCATCACCCATATATGCTAGTTAAACACAACTAATATTAGTTTCCATACCGATTCAATAGCACATAATAGCCGACGGCACATCCCTTGACGTCTATAAATATGGCGAGTCCCAATAAATGGCATCTCGGCTAGTTGGGTACCATGGATCCTATGCAGGTAATGATCAACATAATGGTTAGAATAATTTGCATATCAACATAATGGTTAGAATAACTTTCATATCAACGTATTGGTTAGAATATTTGCAATGCTAATTAATATATATTTGCAACAAGCAAAAATGATATCCTCAATTACAGAAGAAATGGATTACCAACAAAATGAACTAGAATAACGAGACACTGACTGATGACTGCCAACCTCCTTTTCCCATAAATATAGCACCCAAAAAAAAGGAATACAAGTGGGCCTTCTCTTTTTCTTTTTCTTTTTTTTGGGGGGTGGGGTTGGGGATGGGGGTGGGGTGGGGTGGGGGGGGGGGAGGGGACACAACAAGAAGAATATATTGCTTATGAATGAAGCAGTCATGGAAAGAGTAGGAGCTCTCATCCAACTGAGAAATCAAATGGATAACTGAAGATAAATTGATGGATCTTTTAACAGAGAAAATACAAAACATGTTATAAGCAGAAGACTGAGAACTAATGCAGCATGATTTTACTTTCCGGAAGGCTGAACTTCAGACATCAAACATCAGTTCAGGTTGAGTTCTACATTTTCTGAATAGAATTCTACCTGAAGCTTCTTTACCTCATAGGAAAATAATCAAGTTTATTTAGAGCCTTAAGTAAACACAGTTATTTCTAGTTTACAAATAAATTTGGCATAATACAACATTGCAACAATGGTCAAGAACCATGGAAGGCAGGTCCTTAATAGCAAGTAGCGATAGTAAGGCAAGAGTCAAGAGGAAATACTGATGATCAGCCTAACCAACCAGTAAACGTCCATCACTTCTCAAATCATCACTATGAGCTTATGGCATGTCAGATGATTGAGAAACTAAAGAAATAAAGTAAATTTCTTTGGTTGCAATTCAGCTTGCTTTGTTATATTACACTAAATTTACACTCAATAGTCTTACAAACTAAAAAAATCAGAACTTACTACCACATAAAGAGGGATATGCAATACACATAAAAACTCAAATTATGGACACCGTACCTGATGGATGCAGCAGAAATAATTTCATCACCCCTCTCCAAAATAGCTGTATAAAAGCCGCTATAGTTCAACCGACTAAAGTTTGACCTGCAGAGATATTATAATATAACCTTTCACAATGCACATTCACATTCTCAAACATAATTAATTTATGCAACAAGACCTAAAGTTAATAGAAGAAATTATTGGAGGCTAAACAATAAGGAAGACGGTGATCACATAAATGCTGGTCTGAATAGTCATACAGATCGAAATAAATGCTACGCAGTCAGAATGTGTCAAAGCATTTACGAATCTGAAACAACAGTACTTTTCAACCAAGTGTAGTCAATAGATTAGGGGCTTACCCACAATTATAGAGAACATTATGAATTAAATTTATCCCACTCCTCCTGTCAACAATGGGTAAAAAACACTCATCCATTACAGACAGCGCGATAGCAAGCTTAGAATTGCATTCAACCCTTTGAGAAAATCCAAGATGCAATGTTTCTGAGGCTGGATCCATTCGATGAACAAGAGACCATGAGAATCCCGCTTCCAACTCATGCTTGACCCCAAGAAGCTTCTGCAAATGACCATAGACCTGTAGAACCACAAAGACTAGTATCAATTCCTGTTCATCCCGATCAAGTCAACTAAACAATGATTTCTATCCCAAACTAGATGGGGTATACTGAAAATGAATCTCATATGTAGGCATAGAAGTAAAAAGAAAAGAAGAAAAAAGAATTAAAAAATAAAATAAGACAAATTAAATAAGAATAAAATAAAATAAATATTTTAGAATACAAAAATAGAAAAGAAAGGAGTTAGAAAACTAAGAGATAACAACAGAAAAATGCAAAAACCTAAGTAAAGATATAAGTACTTGAAGCCAAAATAACGAGAAAAGTTTTATTATTAATTCACCAAAGAAATCCTAGCATTCAATTAGACTTTCCAATATATCCTATCTTTGTTTCTATTAATAGATTGACCCATTTATATGGGAATTTCATATTTTGAAAGTCTGATGTAGTGTTGTACCCAATTTATATGTTTGAACCTCAAAAATTAATTTCAATTGAATTTCAAAACCTTGAAAACGTTTCTTGCTTTCAGTCCAACTGTGTGGGTGTCAAGCTCCTTCTGTACACTTAATTCTTATTCTATAACTTGGATGTCATCACCTCCTACATGTTTCCTTTTTCCTTTTTCCTTTTTCCTTTTTCCTTTTATTAGTCATCACCTCCTACAACTAACTTTTTGTCTTTTGATATAGTCCAACAATTCAATAGATTATTATGAGCAGATCTTCAGTTCCATTTACCTATATAATATTTTCTTTCATGCTAAAAGAAAGGCCATACCCCACATTGAAGCTCACAATGACTTTTAGGTTAATGTTCAAAAATTGTATTTTATGTATTTAAGCTGTAGCATTATTATTATTATTTTTTTTAAAAAAAGTGAAAAGGTCAAAATGTGTATTTCTTAAAGCATGGACACATTCAAGAAATCTAAACTGCTTAAGAACAACACGAAGAGTATGTGCCTGAAACAAATCATAGAAAATACAACTGCATAGAAGTGCACGTGTTTCTTAGGCCTAGATCATCTTGTATTTTCATGTTCAAGGTGTGAGAGTTTACATGACTTCCCCCCCCCCTCCATTTTTCGTAAGTGTGCGTGTGTTTGTAGTATAAGTCCTCCATTTTTTCCTATTTTCCACTCTCTATGAATACAGTATTCTGTATGATTTGCAGAAGTGGGTTAGTACAGAACCCATCAGTTCACTTATAGATATTTGATTGGCCCCCAAAGAGGTTATGCCAGGAGATGGCTTTTAAGTTCTTACAAGTTAGGTAGGTGATAAATACGAAACTCCAATTTATAATCAACTCCAGAATATTGCTCAATCTTTCAAGTACATCTGCAAGGGAGACTGACAGATGATTTTTCTAACCGCCATCCTTGTCTTTAGGTTTTGAGCAATCTTTTCAAAGGGAATGAGAATATAATGGCTTCAATTTCAATTTAAAATGATTGATATCAGATTTTTTTTAATCAACACATTAAAAAAGTTGCATTTACTTCCGGTTTACTGTATAAAAACATAGTTCTCTGTAGTTGTATGATTGAACAGGCGTCCTACTTTATTAAAGATTTTCCATGTCAGCAAGTAGAATCATATGGTACTCGTGTACACAGACTAGGTCCAGGCTAAATAAACTATCACATAGCATCAAGGTTTACATCTTGTACGATCCATATCAGCACGACATCTTTACTTCTATTTTTCATTAATAAGGACCAACGTGACATATTAATAAGGAATTCAATCTCCAAGTAAGTAATATATCATAAAAGCAAAAGAGTAGTCAAATACGAAACAAATTTTTTTGTTCAGAGGTTATATTGGTATCATATAGAAGACTTGTCTAATTTATATAATTATATTTAAAAATTGTGGAAGTTTCAGGACACGCCTAAGATGTCATAAAGGTCAGGCAACTTTATTAAAATCTATTGCTCAGAGCTACATTTGGATCAAATAAAAAAGAAAGGCTTACGCCTCTGTAGAAGGTCAAAGCCTACTATTCTTTTTGGTCTTGGCAGAAGAGCAAATGTAGGGAATGGGATAGTAATTCTACTTATGCAATTGATCAAACTTTAATTAACCTAAATAGCATTATCTACAAATAGACATTTACATGCATTAGAAGCTGAGCAACTGTAATACCTCTTGGCACTTCTTCCCACAAAATGAATTGGTTGCATCACCCGAATCAACAGATAAATCATCCACCTCCTGACTGCATGATTGATGATCTGAAAATAGCAAAAAGGTAAAGTCTCAACAAAATAAAAAGTATATATACACATAAAACTACACTTTTGAGACATAGCTAGAGCATCATGATTACATTTTTTGTCGCAAAGGCTACATAGAAGAAGTGAACTGTTTGTTTTATCATTTGCTTCAGCATTAGTCCAACCAGCAAATCCACAAAATTTACATGTACAATTTGGGCAATGCCAATCACCTACGGGGAGCATCTGCAGTGGGAAGAAAAATATGAATGCCTGAATTTTTAAAGAAGATACTAATCAACTTTATGTGCAACAGTAAGTGATTAAAACACTTAGACGAGTGCATTCCATATCCCCCCCTTAATTTAATTAAACTAGTTCAAGACCTTGATGTCTAAATAACTTGAAAAACATTCAGGTACCTGATTTATAAATAAGTCTGACATCATGGCCACTGTCAGAATGAGAAGTGAGGTAGACGGGTGCAAGTCTATCTCTTTTTTAACACAAAATAAAAAAATGTGATTAATTAAACAATATTGACTACAAGAACAGAGGCTATTATATTAGGGAGATTTAAAATTCTCAGCCTTGTATCTAAATAATAACTTATTTCACCCATATTTCCCATTACCAATATCCAATCACATCCTCAACAATATTATTTGTTTAACATGAAGCAAATAAACTGGGGAACAAAATCACAAATAATATTAGCATTTCTTTCTGCCTTAGGTTTATCACCTAAGCCTACTCTTTTCCACAAACCATTTTCGTAACCAATGCCTACAGAGACTCCATGCCCTCCAACCCACCCCACAAAAAAAAGGAAAAAAGTTCTAAATTGTGTCTCCATGACCAATTTAGAACATATATCAAAATAAATATTTCTATTTCAAGAGGAGGGAAGTGGGAGACCAGAGGCAGAAGTGTATTTGGAAGGAAAACAAGAAAACATAAGCATAATTCACATCTATGAATGCGGCTAACACGAGAAGGCACATGGCATGTGCTATGCCATTGTGTAGATGTACCTGTATATCCAAGCAGCTCTGATGAAAAGTTGATGGACAACCATCACAACAAATCAAATCCCCACCATCACCACAGAGGCCACAGGTATCATCATTTGGATCATCACCATCAACATCTACATTATGAAAACCTCGGCGTTCTGATTCCTTTTGACTATTCCATGCATCTATCTGGCATTGCAACAGGGAAAGTCCAGACTCCAAATATATGTTCGGTGGTTGACGCTGTTTGCTTCCTGCGTGAATCTCAAACTTTGAGATGGTGAGAATTTTGCTACAGCAACCACAATGGATTCCATCTTTCGTGATCCAACCTTCTAGCATAACTTTCTTTCTACGGTTCATATACTGCACTTTGTCACTCATATGAACAATTCCGGAGTCAATCAGCCAAGAGAGAAGAGTTCGCTTTCCAGAATAGGGAACAAAGCCATCAGTTTCTGAATTTAGTCCCTTGTCAGAACGGCGAACCAACAATGTACATCTGCCAATTTTTCTACTTTTTCTTCCTTGTATCATATGAGAATTAGTGGCAGATATTTTTTCAGCCCTCTCTTGCTTTGGCGTTCCCTTGTACAAATTATCAGTTGGATCATTTCCACTCACATGATCTGCTTCATGCAATCTGCCTTTCAGTGACTTGTGATTCTGTTTCATATAAAAGCTAGGTTTCTCTTCATGCTGTTCACTGTCTGTGCCCTCCACAGACTCTTTCATGATAACTTCCTTGGCACTCTTACTGCAACCACCATCTCTTTTTTTCCTTTTCATTTCCCTCTCAATCTTCTTACGGGTTTGCCTGGTTAATTTACTAAGAATCTCCTCTGGTAAAGGAGTGAATGGAGTAGAGTCACTGCAAGGTTTAATATTATCATCCTCTTCATCCAACTGCTTTTGAAGTGCATCGAAAGCCTTAATAATAGACCAGTACGCAGTTCCAGCTGGGTTAATATACACTGCATCCAGGTAATCTCTGTTTCTTCTTGGTCTATAATCGATTGTCCAACCACGATCAATAAGCATACTCCTTATCTTCTCCCGCAGTAACTGTTTCTCTGTGCCACTACCACGCTTAACTTTGCCTTCCTTGCCTCCAAGTGGAGTCATAATTTCAAGTGGTGGGGTTCTTTTATTTTTATTTTTAACCGCTTTTGTAGACCTGCGAGCTTGCTCACTTGTTGATTCCTGCTTCAGTGACGTGTCACTGTCATCTGTTTCAGAATCCTCAGCCTTACTGCTCATAACTGGCAATGATTTTCGCAACTTCAGATCACTTTTATCCTTCCTAGCAAATGAAACTGGTTTTTCAGGACGTTTTGAATCTGAGCAAAATGAAGGTCGAATTACTTTATTCTTCTTGACAGCAGCTTCAGACCTAGAACCCTTTCTATCTTCAGCTTCCTGGCAATCACAACTTTTATCAGGAAAACTCTGCTTCTTTTTATTTACCATTACCTTCAATACACCATTTTTCCCCTGCAATCTGATAGCCTCGTCGGGTGCTTCCCTATACTTCTCTCTCATGAATGAAATGGGTAGATGGGATTCATCCTCCTCCATCTCATATCTACTCTTACCACTGTAATTAAGCCCTTTACTCTTTCCACCTGATATGCTACTTCTTCTTTCATAAAAAATATCTTTCTTCCTATCAACCATGGCATTTCTACTAGAGCCATTCCCAGATTCCCTGTGATTCCCACTGCTTCTGACTAACTTCAACCTATCATCCACATAATCCCTCCTCATCTTTTTTCCATCAAACCCATCATATTCATCAAACTCAAACACGTCTAACCCACTTCTCTTTCCATCACTTTCAAATCCCAAAATCCTACCATCTTCCACATAACCCTTCTTATAAGAAGCTGAGCTATTACCGTATTTATCAGCAACTTTCCTCCTAATAGGCTCTAACAACTCATCACTGGACCCTGAATCAGTAAGAATCAACCTGGACCTCTTCTTTTCTTTCCTGGAGTCGAAAGCCTTCTTTGAACCAGAAGCACCAAATCCTCCCACCCCGTCCCCTTTCTTCTTAATAATCAAACAACCAGAAGAGTTTTTCTTCTTTATTACACCACTTGACGGGTCAGCAGATCTCACACCATCTTCCATATTATGAATCACCCCCAAAAATATATATATATATATATATATATATATATATATATATATATATATATATTCCAAGCTATGAATTCACACGAAATTTATCTCAAATTCAGAATTTCTTCCATGTATCCATAAACTACCCGACAAATTCAACTTTTCAATCAAATTTGCATGCAATTTATCATAAATTCAGCATCAAGCACACCAATTTAAGAATTCGAAAACCAAAAATCTCCATTCCAGATCAAACATTCCCAGATCTAACCCCAAACAAAAGGAAAAAACCTAAATTCAAGAATATTGAAGAAAACACTTTCTTTGATGTCAAAGGGTAAAGTTTTATCCTTACCAAACCTCACCGGAGAGCAATAAAATTCCCTGCAGTTTACCGACGAGAAGCTGACAATCGGCGAATAAGATCCCGGCGAACGTATCGAATCTCGGGCTAGATAGATAGAGATAGAGAGAGAACCAAAGTATTGTGTATGTAAGAGAATATAAAGAGAGAATTAGGATTGTATTTGATCCTGTTTGCCGTTTTATGTAAGTAATGAAACTGTGTATAGTGTCTGTATCATCAGAAATTTGTAATTACTGGATTTTTAATCCCAGAAGATTTTTTTTTTAAAATCAATTTCTAAATTTAGGATTCAAATATAATTTTTTTTTATTTTAATGAATATTATTATAATCATCATAAATTACATGAAAAATATATTACTAATTACACAAATAATTTTTAAAAAATATGTCCGAAATGAATTTTTAAATTGTATAAATTATATATATATTTTTAATTTTAAGATTTTACAAAATAATTTTTCTAAAAAAAAAGTTTAGTATAACATATACAATATTTTTATGTTTTGGGTTTACAATTAAGTTAATTGGTGAGCTTTTTTATGCTAATTTCAATTGCTTAATACTCCCACTAACTAGTTGTTTCAACTATTCAAGTGGTCATGACTTTTAGCTATTTGGAAAAATAAAACTAAAATAAAACTTAAGTAAATAGTAATGATATATTGCGCGAAAATTAATTACGAAGATTTATTATATCAGTAATATTATAAGTATATTAATATCAATTCAGTTATTAACAGTATAGCATGATGAATTTCATGTAAATCTGTTCATCTGAATGAAAAAGTTTCCTTAAAGGGTAAAAATAAGTAGAAACCATTTGTTTTTCTTAAATGATGGAGCAGTTGATACTAATTTATTAATGCTTTCTTATATTTCAAATTGAACATCTGAACTAGAACGAAAACTATAAATTCTAGAATAGGTTTTTCTAGTTTTAATAAAAATAATTATGGAATATTCTACTCCATCCGTCCCAAATTAACTGCTCAGTTTTGACTTTTTTAAGTCAAATTGATTATTTTTAGAATTAATAATTAAGCATATATAAACATATTTCTAAAATTATAAAAATTAGGATTAGTAATAAATTGTATATACTTTCTTTTGGTTATAATCTCTTCACCTATATTTTAGCAAAAATAGTAAAAAGATTAGTTTTAAAAATGGTCAATTTGACTTTAAAAAGTCAAAACTGAGCAATTAATTTGGGACGGAGGGAGTAATAATTTTCACACATTGAAAAGTGAAAATCAAATAATATAATATATAGGCATTAATATATATATGTACCGCTTATATATTCTCAGGTGCAAAAAATTAATTTTAAGTACGATAATTTTTATGCAAGTTTGTTCTCATTTATTATTTTTCAATTAAAATTATAAAATTTCAAGTTTGTGCTAAAAGATAGTATAAAAATAAAAATTAAATTTTAATATATTAACCGTGTATACACGAGCGACATTAGTATTATGACATCATAAATCCGGTCAGTATGTTAAACGAAATTATTCTTATTTTAATAATATATTATAAATCTTAAGTACATCGCTCGTGTATCAAGAATTTGATATAAAAAAAAATTATTTTATTTTATTTATTTATTTATTTCTTCCCCTACTTTCTGTTTTCTTTCCCCTTTTAATTCCAAGAGCCGGTAAACGACGGTATGTTTGTTGTTTCCAAGAAAGGACTGTCTGTCTGAGTGTCTGGTGGTTGACAGAATTGGACGACCCACTCATAAACAGTCCCTTAGCCCATTCTATTTTTTATTTGGGCCTAACCACTGGGCATTCATTTGGACTTTGGACCTCCAACGGGAGTTGTTAAGATTAATATTGATGGTGGTGCAGGTTCAGGATTAGTCATAAGAAAAGTTTGGCAACAACAATCCAAGTCCAGTTGATGTTATATTTTGAAGGGTCCTTTACATTAATATACAACATTTAGAAAGTAATTATAAAAATAAAACACACACAACATAATTACAAAAATAAAACAACACAATATAAAGTTGTTAAAATCACGTATACGTCAGTTACGGACTCTCCTATATGCAACTAACCACTCCTAAAATCAAGCGACTGAACAAAACATGCAACTTTGATACCGGAGAAATCCAAATCTTCACCACTGCGCGACACACCACTGAGATCGGAGAAGACGAAGCTTTTCGTCGCGACACACCACTGCAGTAATCTTGCATCTCTAAGAAGAAAACTGTTGTCGTGACGAATCTGTAAGATCGAAAATAGCATACAAAATCAGCGCCGCCTTCAAGATCAGTAACCAAAAATATTGTTGCAGTGATTGTTGAATACAAAATCAACATCAGCTTCGATTCAAATACTGTGGGATGTAAGTTTAAAACTTATAAGCATATAGATACTTATAGTTACTACGAATTACTAAATTGATTATCTTTCTTAAGTTTTTCGAACTTAAATTGTCACAAAGTTTGAATACTGAATGTTGTGCTTGCAAAATGTATTTGAAAACATGTTTTATATTATGGTTACTAAGGTTATATAAATTGGTTACTGTCTAATGTTGGTTTGGTTACTAATTATTTTGTATTGGTTACTGTGTAACATTATACCGTCTAATGATGTCTTAGTTACTGACTAATGCTATTTTGGTTACTGCATAATATTACTAATTAATGCAGACTTGGTTACTGACTAATGCTGATTTGGTTACTATGTAATATTATATTGGTTACTGACAAATGCTGACTTGTTTACTGTGTAACACTAAAATGATTATTGACTAATTTTGAATTGGTTACTGTATAAAATTATTATAATGCTGACTTGGTTAGTGTGTAAAAATATTATTTAATGACTCATGCTGACTTGGTTACTGAATAATGCAAACTTAATTACTGCAATGATTAATTGGTTACTGTATTATTGATTGTTGAAGCATATTAATGTACACTTCTACTTATGTTTTTTATATTAATGGTTACTTGTTAGCCAAATTGGTTACATTCTTACAAAAGTCTGTCTTTAGTTGGTAACAAATAAATTATAGTGGTTGTTTTTTATTGTAAAATGCAAGGAAAACCCTATTTTTACTGGTTGTTTTTGGTTACTGATTAATGCTGATTCGGTTATTGTGTAACATTATATGGTTACTGAATATTGCTGAGTTGGTTGCTGTGTAAAATTATAATAGTTACTGACTAATACTGACCTGGATACTGTTTTACATTATATTGGTTACTGTCTAATGCCGACTATTACTATGTAAAATTATAATGGTTACTCAATAGTGCTGACCGGGTTATTATGTAAAATTATAATGTTATATTCTTTTGTAATTGTTTCATTTATATTGAATGTTACTTATTGACTACATTGTATTGATTACATGGACTAATAGTAACCAATACACTAAATTTGATGTTTGGACTAATAGTAACCAGTACACCTTTAAGTACATATTGATATTTTTTATATTATTTATTTTTGCTGTAAAATGTTGTCAAATATGTTTTATGTTATGGATACTAAGTAAATATATGTTGGTTACTGTCTAATCTGGATTTGGTTAGTTTATAATGCTGACTTGTTTACTGTGTAATATTACCATGGTTACTACATAATATTACTGTGTTTTATACTGATTTTTTTATATTGATGGTTACTGATTAACTACATTGGTTACCTTTATACACCTGTTAGTCTTTAATTTGTAACAAAGTCATTACTGATTATTTTGGTTGTAAAATGAATGTAAAAATATTTTTTATAATCTTGGCTATTAATTACATATATCTTGGTTACTGTATAATATGTATTTAGATACTGAAAGGTGTTTATTTGGTTACTCTATAATGTTATTGAGTTTTATAATTGTTTATTTTATATTGGTAGTTACTTATTGACTACATTGGTTACCTTCATACAACTGTTAAATATTGGTTGTTGTATACTATTTAATTGGTTACAGTATAATGTTTATTTGGTTGCAGTGACAATTTGGCAATTTTTTGTCAAGTTTGGAGTGTCGGATTTTGGCGTTTTCAGAGCCTAATTTCATTAGAAACGGGTCAACGATCAAAAGTCACAAGCTTTGCTGGTGAACTGCATGATTTTTTGGTCGAATTCCATCATTTAGGCCTTCAAATTTGCATGTAAAAATTTAATTTATTTTCTGGTTACTAATATTATGTAATTTGGTTACTGTCTAATATTGATTTGGTTACTTTATAATGTTTATTCAGTTGTTGGACAATGGAGACTGACAGTAACCAATACAACAAATCTAATTATTTACAGAAATATATAATTGTTTACTGTTAGTAACCATTAACCACATGGTTGGTAACATTTTTGATGGTGTATAGTAACCAAAATTGATGTTGATTAAAATTTTTATTTTTGATTCCATCATGAGTTATCAATATAAAGTAAATATATACAAGCTTTATAACAGTCTTGATACAAGCTTATAATTATCTGGTTACTAACAAGCATGTAGATAAATAGGACACTCACACATGTACATTTAACAATTAATGTTTGTCCTGATACAAGCTTATAACTATCTGGTTACTAATAACAGTAACCATAATGTAACATAATAAAATAGTAACCATATAATTATATGATAGTAACCAGAACATATTTTAATGGTAGCCAAAATAGAAACATCATGTAATGAAACTCAGATTAAGCAATCCATGTATACTATAACCATAATGTAACATAATAAAACAGTAACCATATAATTATATGATAGTAACCATAATAGGTTTTAATGGTCACCAAAACAGAAACATCATGTAATGAAACCCAGTTTAGGCAATCCATGTATACTAAACAATTACATATTAACCAGAATAAAAAAATAAAAGTATCTAAAATTCCACATTGAGAACACAATAATAGTAGCCAAACCATAAGGTAATAGTAACCAAAACATAATAAAGAAGTAACCAAATAGTTATATAAAAGTAACCAGAACATGTAAGATGTGTTTGTGGAAATGGAAGTAGAAATAGAATAGCATAAACCTTGTAGAATATATTTGAAGGAATTTACAAAAATAATACATCAATGTATACAAAGCAAATACATGGTTTATTATGACTTGGGTTTATTATTTACAAAAATAATACATCCACAAACTAATGATGCCTTAAACTTCTTCAACTGTCTTGGGTTCAATTTCTTGGTAATAATATCGGGGACTTCCATGTCACACCAATATATAACTTTTCCAATAAATTTTCTATTGCATTCCCCATAGTAAAGATTCCATAACTGCAAATAAAAAAAATCAGATTTACACAGTCATTAGTAACCAGATATAAACAATATTTATATCATAAATAGTTTACCAAACAAATACATTGTAACCAAAACAACATATAAAAGTAACCAAAATCTCAATTGAGGGAAAAAGAATGGTATCCAAATCATAAGCTAACAGTAACAAAAAATATACTAATGAAGTAATCAAACAGTTATATGTTAGTAACCAAAATATATATTAATGGTAACCAATACATAAACAACATATAGACCAAACAAAATTTAGTCAACCCATATATTAAGCAAATATATTGTAACCAGAACAACAAAAAACAGTAAGCAAAATCCCAACTCAAGAAAACAAAAATAGAATCCAAATCAGAAACTAACAGTAACCAAAAACATACTAAATAAGTAACCAAATATTTATATGATAGTAACCAAAACATGTTTTAATGATAATCAATACATATACAACATGTACACCAAAATTAGTTTAGTCAACCATGTATACTAAGCAAATAAATGGTAACCATAACAACATAAAAAAGTAACCAAAATACCAAATCAAGGTAACAAACATGGTATCCGACTTCTTTTTCATGACTGCTCTCATTCTCTAGAAAAGACTTCTGCATTATGTATAAACCTGTGGGAGGAAGAGAAATACCTTGGGATTAGTGAATAGAGAACCCATTAACCATAGGTATCATATCATAATATAACATTAACCATACCATAATAAAGCAGTGACAAAAAAATTATATTATATAATCTAATTGTAACCAAAATATAAACAACATGTAGTACAAACTATTTTATGTAGTAAACAAACAGTTATATATAATATTAACCAAAACATAATTTAATTTAAAGGTCACCAAAACAAAAATATGTATACCAAAAAATATACTAAAGAAGTAACCAAATAGTTATGTGATGGTAACCAAACCATGTTTTAATGGTAACCAACATATAAACAACATATAGACCAAACCCAGTTTAGTCAACCATTGTATACTAAGCAAATACATTATAACCAAAACAACATATAAAAGTAACCAAAAACCCAATTGAAGGAAAAAGAATGGTATCCAAATCATAAGCTAAAAGTAACAAAAAATATACTCACGAAGTAACCAAACAGTTATATGTTAGTAACCAAAACATATATTAATGGTAACCAATACATAAACAACATATAGACCAAACACAGTTTAGTCAACCCATATATATTAAGCAAATACATGGTAACCAGAACAACAAAAAATAGTAACCAGAATCCCAACTCAAAGAAATAAAAATGAAATTCAAATGAGAAACTAACAGTAACCAAAAATATACTAAAGAAGTAACCAAATATTTATATGATAGTGACCAAAACATGTAAAAATGGTAACCAATACATAAACAACATGTACACCAAAATCAGTTTAGTCAACCATGTATACTAAGCAAATACATGGTAACCATAACAACATAAAAAAGTAATCAAAATACCAAATTAAAGTAACAAAAATGGTATCCGAATCACAATCTAACAGTAACCAAAATATAATGCAGAAGTAACCAAACAATTATATGATAGTATCTATTTTTTATTGCTTGACGTACCTACAACGTAAGCATTGCATCAAGCCCCCAAAATTGGTCTTGTGTCAGTATATGATGCAGAAGTAAAATGGCAAAATGAAGATGAGATAGTCATGATCATTCAAAAGCAGACTATATATGTTAAGAGCCTAAACAATTTAAAAATAATTATCCACTTTAGCAAATATTATGTTGTTAAATGGTGTCTATCACAAATAACCAGTCATGAAGATAAAGAAAAAATCATTCAATAAAAAAATTAACATAAACAGAATGTGGCCAGAAGTACACTCATAGTATGACAACATCACTTCAACCATGTACATACCAAAGCAAGAACTCCATCGTCTGAAGAAGTAGATTCAATCCGTTGACGGCGAGTGGCTTCAAGAGGAGAGAGAGAAGTAATAAAGGCGGAGAGAGAGAAACCGAACGAGAGTTAAGGGCGGAGAGAGAGAGAGAGAGAGACCGAACGAGAAAGGAATGTTTGAAGAAGATGCAAACTAATTTACCATGTCAACCCATTAATACTAATCCCTTAATTTAAGGACTCCTAATTGTATTAGTATTGTAAATAAATATGATAAAATGTCATATTTTTGTAATTATTTTATGGATGTATGATTATTGTAATTATTTTTAAAAATGTACTATAATATGTAATTAACCCTATTTTGAAATGGATGGCTACAGCCCGTCATGCCAAGGCTTCGTAATAGATAAAACAACTGGGCTAAATTGTGTGTACCGGAAAGCCACTTTAGTCAAAATGAAAAGGAGTAGTATGTAATTTACAATTTATAATATATATTACACATTTGAGGCCAGTAAATATCTAGTAAAAATTTGTTTAAGTTATCAAACTTACCGCTGAACGATATAACTGACATATATATACTAATTCTTCGGGAAAAAAAATACTACATTTGAAAGAAGTTAAACTGTAGCCGGAAATGGAATCAATGCCGCCCGCCTGCCTATTGGATTTTTGGTAAGAAAAACAATATATATATACTTTTTTATTTATTGTAATTGCAAGTCAATAAAGTCACCTTACCTTACATAATGAAAATTGTAAACTTATATATTAAAATGACCGATACAATTATTTTTATTTTTATATCACAGACAGATAAACTCATTATTAATTACAAAAAAATATTTAACATGATTCCCAAAATGCAGCCTTATTATTTTAAAAAAATATTGATTTTCAAAAGTGAAAATATCATGTGGATGTGGGTGGGTTTGTTATCCTAACAAGAATAAGTAATTATTATTCAACATGTGAAGTGAAGCTAGCAGCCTAGCCAGGGACCATAAGTGTCCTTTGTACAGCTGCTTGTCTTGTCTTTATTTTGTATGTCTATTACTATTAGCAGCTTTTCTTTCTGGTAGTAGTATAGATTGATTCCTAAAGGCCCTTTTTAAAAGGGATCTCTCTATCTGTCCACGCCTGATTATTTAATTCCACTTCCATTCACGGCTGAATAAAAAGGTTCCTCTTCATCAAAGCAAAGCACTTGTTTGGACAACTTGACAATCACTCAAAATAATCAAATCAACTCATAAATTAATTCAACACTAAAAACATATTTAATTTTAGAACGTATTTATGAAGGGTGCAAAGATCACAGCTGATTTGATATTTCAAGCATAAACACCTCAAATGTCTCAACAGAAAGATGGCAGTTGGGGAATCGGAATAAAAATCTAGGAAACTGGCCTTGGGACCTTTAGCAGCAAGTGGTTTGGACCTTTGATATTGACCTATTGTAGAGCCACAACCTTTTGTCATAAAGTAGGAGTGGAAAACTAACTCAACTCTAGACTTTGTGGAGGATGGAATCCAACCAAAATGCTCTTAGACCTTTGTTTGGTCAGAAAAAAACTACCATATCAAACTATTCATTCATCACAGAATCTACAGCTCTAGAGAGTGGATAGATTACATATATTTTCTGCGTCTCTCACGCTATGTAATGGAGATAAGAAGATTCTCCTCTTATTTTTTTCTTCTTTTTTTTTGGAGTTGAGATTAGTGGATGTGGGTATTTCCATTGATCAGCTAATTCTCCCCAAGTGAGGCTAACTTCTAGTTGGAGTGATTGTTCGTTTATCAGTTTATAAAGCGTTTTGAAGTGCTTGGGCTCCAACAAAATCAACTTTACCGCTACAAACTCCATAATCGCTTGCAACCAAACATACTACACAAAATTCCCATCTCTTTATTTTTTTTCCCATCATAAATAAGCTGCAAGTTAATTGAGATGTAGTGAAAGAAGGAAATCTATATAACAAAAAGTTAGAAATCTACAGCATCAACTGGAAGAGAAGTAGCTCTATGAAGTGATTGTGGAAGCAAAACCCCAGTATAGAAATTCTTGGCAGTGACCATATGTTCAGGACTATAAGCCCCATATGTACTTTCGTAATTTCGGATCCTTTGGCTTGCACAATTCATCTCAGCATCAATAGGAAAACACAAACTGAAATGCCTCCCAGAAGCAAAAGATTTTAGTAGAACTTCATTCTTCTCTTCTTCCAATGGCTTTGAACTCGAGAACAATGATGATAATTTATCTTTCTTCTGTTCTTTTTTCTCATCAGCACTTGATGAGAAACTCGATATTACTCCTAGTTGCTGATCTCTAAGCTCCCTCAACTGCATTTGATACTTAGCCTTGAGCCACCTCAATTCTTGTCTTATCTCATTCTCATAGTCCTCTGCCAAATCTCGAGCTGGTGAATGATCCTCGGATATAAATTCTCTCGCAATAGATTTTTTCTCCTTGTCCATGTTTATAACTTCATCCTCCTCGCCTAAACACAATTCTTCGAGTTGTTCATTTTCATCATCTGATCCTTGAGAACTTAATTCAGGCCCATCGTGTTGTGCCCAAATATCAGAATACTGCATACCATCTGATTGACTAGATACTACTGGTGCACTTTCTGTTACACATTGCTCGGACGCCTCAAACTGGTATGTGATCTCTTCAAACCGGCCATGCATAGCAGCACAGCCGTGTCTAGAGCACTGAAGAACTTGAAGGTTCTTGGCGAACGGATTGCTTGGGGAAAGATAGGTCATATAAGGGCTACTTGATGCACAGTTTTGACAGTAACCACAATTTGTGTGATCAGGGTTCTCTTCTAGGCCTAATCCTCTATTCCACTCTGGTACTAGGGAAATGATCTCGCCATCAATCATATCTGCTATTTTAGTCACTTCTTGATCTGTAATATCCAGTTCTGCAATCATTTCAGCAGCAACACTCAATGCTGTGTCTGATTCCATGTCAAAAGGGAAGTATATATTTCGTATTCGACCTGCAAAAGATTTATCCAACTCGTTAAACATTAAACAAAATCACAAACAAGAAAACTAACAAACAATTCTTGGCCACCTTGCAAAATAGATTAGAGATCAAAAATAACCTTCTTTATCAGCCATCCTTAGTCTTAGAAAGATGCCATCATCTTCTCTCCTCCCCTTGATAGTTATGTCAATGTTTTCAAAGTGCTCATCCTCTCGACTTGCCCATAAATCAATTTCATTTGATTCAAAATCAGGCGGAATATAATCCAAGTCAATCCCTGGTTCACAACCAGGATAGCTGGAGCAATCATTCATCAAAGAGCTGTTATTACTATTAACTTTTAAGAGGGGCTGTCTTAACATGGGACCTCTTCCATCAAAATCTCTACAATACTTGAGTGGTATCAAACCGGATCCATAATCATCAATTTGAAGAAAAGGGTCATTTAGAAGATCCCTGGCAGAAAGCCTACAAGATACTGTGGCTAAACACTTCTCAATGAATTGCTGAATCTCCAGATCATTAACTTTGTAAAGAGCATCTGGTTTTTTACCCTATATGATGAAACAAGCTAATGTTAATGAATAATAGCAGAATTAGACTCGAACGAAATAAATAAGAATTGGGTTTTTTTGGTTCATACTGATATGACTTTCTTGTATATTTGAGCAGGGTGAAAGCATTCACTATATGGATATTCAAAGGTGACCATTTCCAAAATGCACATTCCAAATGCATAAATGTCGACTAATTCATTGTATTCCTCAGCATACACCTCAGGAGCCATGAACTCTGGCGTTCCTAATGATAAACAATTAAAAAGACCAGGAAAAAAAATGTAAGCTTGAAACTGCATAAGCTCGTACTCAGAGGCAACATATATCATAAAATTTCATATACGTAATTCAATTAGAGTTAAAGATTTACAAGAATACATTTTAGAGACCTTCAAAGTTGGGACATTTGAACTTACCAACACAGCGAGCAGCGTGTGATTTACGGAGTATTGCAGCAAGGCCAAGATCACCAATCTTCACTTCCCCTTGATTACCATTAACAAAAATGTTGTCACACTTGAGATCTCTATGGATGACAGGAGGGTCAAGGCTATGAAGGTAGAGAAGGCCTTTCAAAATCTGCCTACACCAATGTTTCACTGCTCTAATGTTAACTCTCTTGTGTTTTTGCCTATACCTAACCAAATGATTGAAAATGAAAACACAAACATTAAATCATCACAACATAGAATTACACATATAAACTAGTTCAATGAAGCTGAAAAAGTATAGACTTTCTGTAGTACTTACTGTCTGAGAGTACCAGAGGTGAACATCTCTGTCACAAAGTTAATATTCCTATTAGCAGTATCAACCCAAGAAGTGTAGAACTTCATGATATTGCTGTGCTTTAAAGTCTTGAGCAGATGAATTTCACAATACAGCCTCTCAAGATCTTCTGGACTTTGTAGAAAATCATAAAGCTTTACCTGATTCCAGGCCACTTCAATCCCTTCATACTCATCAAAAGCCCTATAACTGCAATTACCAAAAACCCAAAAAAATGAACAAATAAAAAAACATAACAATTAACGCTCAAATGAACCAATCTGACAATAAATGAAATACCCATCAAGAATAAGAATCACATGATACTAAAAAAGTTGGAATCCATCAGAAAATTGGAAAGGGTATGCAGAAAAAAGATTCATACACTGTTTTTGATGCTCCTTTCCCAAGAATTTCATTATACTGCAGAAAAAATGGCAACATGGGACTAAAGTTCAACACCAAACTTAATTATGGAAAGAACAAAAATCTATAAAACAGGAGATAAAAGAATAAATAAATAATTGAAGGGAATGAAAACAAGGCACATACCCTTCCATATCTCCCAGTAGGATCAACTTCAACAAATTCAGACTCATCTGGTTCAAGAACAATAACACCGTTCATTCCTTATTCCTATTTTTAGCCTAATAATTATCTCACTGCAACCAAAATGTTTCTTCTTTGCAATTGGAGAGAAGAAAAATTATGAAAAACATATGATTAAGAATCTTAGCTATTATTAAGATTACTAGTTCAGTATTATCTTGTCTATGTTAAAGAAGAAGAGACCCTGACGAGTTCATCAAAAGGACAATTTCTTCGTAACAACTCATAGAAATTAGAAAACGAGGCCAAGATTTCTGTTGGCTTTGTACTTTGCCTACCCCACGCACAAATAATGACAAAGCGCCCCTCTTTTTCTTTACATGTGCTATCTTCCTTCCTTTCTTTCTATCTATCTATCTATCTATCTATCTATCTCATCACGAGCTGTAAAATTCATCACCCAAGAGGCCTGCAACAGCTTGCTAGACAGGGACCAATAAAATAATACTTTCTTCTTTCCCATCAAATAAACTTAAATAATACTATCTTCACAAGTTATACACACACAAAATTACACGTATTCATGTATTATTTATTGATAAAAATGTGTAAAATGTATAATTTGTGTACATAACATTACTCAAAAATATTTCATTCATAACAAAATGTACTTTTATTGATGACAACATAAAATTACATAATGTTGAACACAATTTTACCAGTACATTTAGGGATAAACTTAAAATAAATTTAAAATTTTTATAACCAACTTTTTTGTGATATTGAGCTAGTAAAATATAGATATAGATTTTATCTTTATGCAGTGCATTAGTACAAATGAGTATGTGGCATCTACAATATTTTCCGATTTGGCAGGGAAAATATGTGTCAGAAATATGTCCAAACATCCCTGTTGGATAGTTGTAAGATGGAGTATAATGTTGATATTATATATACTTGAAGAACAGACGGTAATAAATGTGTTTTTTTAATCTTTATGAATCTTAATGGGCTGGTAATACTTGCAGGTCAAAAATATACTCTCCGAGTATAGGTGTACCAAATTACACATACGGCAGTGCCATATGAGTATTAGTTTTTGCATTTATGGTTCTACGAATTTTTTCAACCGGACTTGAAACAATTTAAAGAATATTATTTGTTATTTTCATATTTTGTATACTTCATTAGTCTCTTCAATTCAATTAATACAATATTTGACTTAAAACAATAATAATTAATAACATTTGAAATAATTATAACAATCATTTTAAAAAAAATAACATTCTAGAAAATAAATTATATTTAAAAATTAATATTTAATTAAAATGAAATTCCCTTCCAAGAATTTCCCGTTGACGATGACGATAGTACAATTTTAGAGGGCAATGAATTAATTTCTAATGTTTTCTTTTTCCTCTTTGCTTAATGACATGTGTTATTTTATGTTTTGCTTGATGATGTGTGTGCTCTTTTTTGTATTATTTTCTCTTACCTTTATCTTTTCCTGTATTGTTTTATTCTCTTTTTTCAATGAAAAATAAATTTATCTTATCATGTTGACATTGCAAAGATGAATAACCCGACAAGCAAACTTGATTATCCAAAGTCATTGGATAAATTTTTAATTCACGTGGTTATTCATAAGGTCGTATTGGATAAATCAAAGGGTCATAATTAACGTGATTATCCAAAGGGTAATCAAAATAATATTTTATCTAATATGATAAATAAATAAATAAAAAGGAATGATATTAAATTTTAAAATGAGTTGTACGTCAAAATCATCAAACAAAATAAATATTTTTAGTTTTTTTCATATGATTTTGATTCTCTCAAAACAAAATAAATATCTTGAAGAGGCAAAACCAACTTACCAATTCTGAAAAAAGAGAATGAGATTGAAGATTTGATGACTAAAATTAGGGAGATTATTGGATATAATTTTTTTGATGTGGATCACCATCACCTATTTAAATTTCCCAAAATAATTAAAAAATTGTCGGAGATGCTCTTAAAATTCTACGTTAAAAACTTGAAATTCAAAGCTTAAGTTGAATAAATTGAATTATTCCTTTAAATAAATTATGTCTTGAATTAGGAAGGTAACCTATATACTCCATCCCATATATATTATGTTCTACGGACATAATAGGAAAAAATGTGTAAAAGTTTGATTATTAAAAAAAGTAAACATTTAACATAGAACTTACCTAAAATAGTAATAAAGACTTTTATCATGAGACGGAAAGAGTAATAATTTGATTAATTACCTAAAAACAAGGGATAAAAACAGTCCTACAGTTTGTTGCGTAGATGAGATTTCAAAGACTATTGGAGTTCCGATTTCAATATCACAAGTTTTTGTTTGTGTTGATTTATGGAAAGGAAAATGATATATATGTTGATAAATATTTTATAAAATTAAATTATAATTAACGTAAAAGTGTATGCGATAAGATAGAATAAATTAAGGTGAATTCATCTTAATTGTTACTTATCTCATGTATATATACATACATCGCAATTATAATTCATCTGAAAACTTTCGTATCTTATGAAAATCAAAGTTGAATTGCAATTAACGTTAAAATATATGTGATAAAATAGAATAAATTAAAGTAAACTCCCTTTAATTGTTACATATCTCATATATATAGTAAGGATCAAGTGCATACCCCTTAACTTACTCACCCGTGCTCACCCCTCTTTAGGCGACGGTTTAGGTCATACAACCGTCGTCTATACTTTTAGCGATGCTATATGTTGTCCGTCGCTAAAAATATAGACGACGGTTGTATGACCGAAACCGTCGCCTAAAGGGGGTGAGCATGGGTGAGTAAGATAAGGGGTATGCACTTGATCTGGACCGCTCATATATATATCATAATTATAATTGATCCGAAAACTTTGGGAATGAATCGTATGGAAATCATCTGCTACTCATAGGCGTATGTACTTGTCTTTTATATATAATGCATACCAAAAATCTGGTGGTAATCCAATTTCATATATACCCTGTTCCACTAACAAAATAACAAGTGTTAGGTTTTGTAGAAAACAATCTTGAATGTACTTAAGTATGTACCTTTATAACTCTTCTTACGTAGTGACAGAGTCAGACTTTTTAAAATTAAGGATTATCAATAATTTCTCCTGGTGATTTTTTTTAAGCGTGGTCCCACGTAATTTTTTTAATATTTTCATATAAAAAATATCGTTATAAATATATAATAACAGTAAGCGATAATTTTCATGTGAAAATATTATTTTACGTTATAAAAATATACATTAAAATAATCGTTAAAGTTGTGATAATATTTTTAGGAAATTGTTATTTCACATAAAAATTGATATTTTCACATGATATCTCTCACATGAATAGTGAGTGGGTCTCACTTCTATGTGAGATAGACTCATCGGCAGAACCGAGGGGGTTATATGATCCCCCACCAAAATTATGCACAGACTATATATTAATAGTCAATTAAGTAAGTACCACTTCATTAATTAAGTAAGAACAAACATGAGAATCAGCAATTAATTAATTTAAAGAAATGATTTGAATGATGGAGATTGCCGTAGTGCAGGTGTTACGGACAAGTAGTTTGAGAAATCAAAACCTTTGCAACTATTTAATGAATAGTTTAAAGGCAAAAATGAGCTCACATTTTCAGTAGTATTACAATACTACATGTAATTAATCAACTAAACGAATTAAAAATATATAAATTAGACCCAGGATGAAAGAGAAGAAACCTAGAAAAAATATGGATGAGTGGAGTTTTCTTAAGCTTTTTTGCCATGAAAAATGTGACAATCATACTGGCACCCCTTTTTTAATTCCCTCCACTACCAAAGCAAAAATATTCTGAGAATTGATCAACTTTAATGGCCAATGGCCGGTGGCCACAGCTCATGATGTGTGTCTGGGACTGGGAGGGTGGGGATACATTTGATGCCAATAGGCCTAATTTCTCGTCCTTAAACCCAGAATAGGGACCAAAGACGGGCCTAATTTAATACGCTACATGTCTTTTTCTTTTTAATGCTCTAACCGTCTCAAAGTTTAGAGTCAGATTTTAATAAAGTTGTAAAATGAGAAAAAACATTTCGACCTGGATTTGTACTTGTTCGATAAAAAGTTCGATTCGAGCTCGACTCGAAATATAAATGAGTTAAATATAAACAAAATTTAAAGTTAAATTTATAAATATTAAGAATGTATTTTTGATTGAATGAGAAATAACGAAAAGAAATTAATATTTCCATAGGAAAAAAATAAACTCTTTTTTCTTAAATGAAGAGTGTTTCATGGTTGCAAAAGTATTTGTTGATCTAAATAGTAGTAATTCATAACAAGAGAAGAACGAATTAATCCCAAAACTAAAAATAAAAACAACTGCTTTAACTAGCATCAATCCCGCACCTAAAGACTGCCAGCCAGGTAGTCAAATCCGTGATGGAAACTTTAAAAACTAGACGTAGCAAATTAGCAATCAATGTTTGGAGACCATAATCTTCAATATGGACGTACACCAACTCCAGCCATACTACATGATGTCAACCTCATTCCGACTCTATTCACTTTTTTAAGTCTCTTTTTTTAATTTAATATTTTAGTGCAATTTATATTTACAATTTTATTTTTAAGAAGCACAACTAAAAAGGTGTTAGGAAGTACAAAATTATTATTTCGTAATTTAGCAATAAAAACATTGTTGTTTCGAAAAATAAAGTAAGTTACATTTTATTTTAAATTTTAAAAATTATTAGGATTTAATTCATATAAATATATATATTTTAAAATTTAATAGTAGTAAAATTATTTATTTTACTACTATTAAACATTCATTCACACCCTGTTTGCAAGTTTTTAAAACAAAGGAAATGATACAGTAATAATATAGACTTTTACTTTTCTTAATTCATGATCCTACTTAATATAGAATTATCTCATTCAACTTGCTCTAATCAATCAATAACTATATATATCAATTCATTTTATCATAATAATTTTATTATTTTTACGAGTTATTTTCATTCATCACAAACCAATACCTAGTCAATCATTTAATTAAACTCTTTGTATCCCAGGAGTTGGATACAATGATTGAATATATACATGCACGTATGGCATAATTTCAAAATCATTTATGAAAATTATATTCATTTCATAATAATCTTCATGCACGTTAATTAAGAAAAATATTTAATATTATTAGTTAATAATTAAAATTTATATGAAATTTCATCACTATCCTTTATGGGAAATTAAAAAATATTAATACAAGAGAAAAATTCTTAGGACAATAAGAGAAGTTATGGTTGATATAAAAAAATAAATAATTTATTATCCTAAAAAATTGTAAACGACAAATTTAAAAACAATTTTTTCTTGTCTAATAACAAATTGAAAATGAAATTTAACTTTTAGGGGGACAAAATACAATAATTAGAAATACTTGTATGATTATTTTCATAAAATTTGCAAATTACATCGAAAGCAAATGGAAGTGATGCAAATGAACTTGAACATTTACTTGCCACCTCACGAACATAATAACATCAATGACCCATGTAGTGTTGGGCTTGGTCTGTTTATGACCTCGGGAGGTGGGCTGACAATCCAATACTTAAACATTTGATTGCTTCTCTTTTACCATTAAGCCGCCCGGTAGTTGTTGGTCTTCTGCTCCAATTACCGACAAAAAAGAAACAATTTGTAGTACAGAATACTGCTGTACTGTCTCTGTTTGTTGCTAATTCTACGCCGGAAATGGAAAATAATAAACATATTGACCGGCAATCGGCCGGCGATCATGTTAACCAATGACGAATTGACGACGGAATCGATTCCCCTGGCTTGCAAACCATGGTTTAAGTCCCCGTCTCCACCAATGGATACCAGTAAGCCCTAAACCCTAAATCCTAATCTAATATAGAGAACAATAAATAGTCGTATCTCATGGTCTTGAGCTAACAGTAATTAATGGGTGAAAATGTTAAAAAAAATTTCTTCCTATTTTCCAATACTGCGAGTCCTAGTCCTGTACTCCCATAACTACCGTTTTGCTGCAGCTATGTTCCTGTATATGCATTTAAAAGGACTTTTAAGCAGGCTGTATTGCTAAGTCGTTGTTGGATTCTCTCGTGTGCGGTATAATCATTCCCTTGAACTAATTTGCAATCAATCATCTAGTTATGCTCGTTTATTTAAAGAGCAGAGCCATGTAAATGATTCATGATTAATTTTGCAATATTTATACATAATTCTATTGAATTTGATGAATTTAATATGAAGGATCGACATATAAATGTTACCAGGAAGTTCCATGTGTTCTCATCTTATTATCCCAAGATTTCCTACTTATGGACTGATGTTGTGTGTATGAAGTTGGATAAATGAACTTGAACATAAATATTTTTGGACCAGCACTAGAAGTTCATTGCTTGGTATGTACAAATTCTAGAGTTACTGATAGTGACATGATTGCTAGTTACAATTTATTAGACTTCTAAAGGTTACGATTGTCTATTGTGGAAAAAGAAATAGTTTGACGTTGCTGAATGCTGACCCATTAATAAAAACTTGTGCTTGCAGACTGACAAAAACTACCGCACAAAACAATGCAAGTTACTGTGTCATTCAAAAGTTTATATATGCATATCCAATTAAGCTTGAGCAAATTACTTATGATTATTAAACTAAATTAACTTTATTTAAAATATTTATTAAGTGTTTATAAATACTAAGTTAGCATGCTTATGTGTTGATATTGATGTAAATTTACATCAACTTTCTTAACTGTTTTTTTTCCTTTGATTTCCTTGTGGCCGAGTCGACGAGCATTATCATCATCACAGCTTAAAGTTTGTAATTACATAATAATTATCCACTGACATTGGTTTCATGCTGGTAATCAATCAATTCAATTCAATAGTTTTCTGAAGTCAACCCCACTTACCTAATCAGTATCAGCTCAACTGCTTGAAACAGATGAAGCAACAAGAAGCAAGAAAGATCAAACTAGAAAGGATACACGTTATATCTGTTTCTCAGGGAAAAGAAAAAGATATTCTCAGTGTGAAGCCTTTATAAGGACATTTTTTTAATTAACTATTTATATAATTTTATTATAAGAACTTAATGGAGCCTTAGATGTCATTGTAAAAGTTATCATATGTTTATATGCATGTTTGGATCGGATATTTGGAACAATGTCTTTGAACATAACTTTGATAATTTAGAGCACATTTGAAATTAAGCAGTACTCTGCTCCCAGAAAGTTTAGGAATAAAAGGAGAGCTGGAAAACCCCACAAGTTTACATAATTACAAAGCATAATATTTATGTACATGACTGAAAATCTCTCATATTGTATGGTATGTTTTGGTCTGTGTAACTGTAGGAAGCTTCATTTAATTGGTGGCAAAGCAGGCGCATGTGACTCCACCAGTATGGACCAAAGCACGTGCACGTCTTCGTAGTGGCAGGATTTGACATCCTCATACAGGATGTAAATCCCTCTACCTAAGAATTCCAAAAAGAAATATGCAGTTCAGGTAGAGGACTAGAGATTTATACAGAGCTAAATTTGATGAAAAGAAAACTTGTAGGTATGGTGATTTATGCGTTTCCATGCTCTTGTGCTATGCGGATGAATTATATACTGTGCATTTACGTGTAGATATGTATACAATTGATTATGTATAATGTGTTATATATAATATAAATTAGAGTGGACGACTTAGCTTTAGGAACAATAAACTAGTTGCAATTGAATATAGCTTTGATTCTTATGCTTGTGCATTCAAATTTGTATCTGTTTGTACTAGTTGCTGAGCCGTGGAAAGCATTTGCATATGAAACAGTAAGAGCGAAAGAATACATAATAGCAAATGATAATAGAGATACATGAATGGCGATAAAGATGGGAAAAAAACAGGAGAGAAAAATGTGATTTATGCGTGTGATTGTAGAGACCTACTCTTCTTGTGACCTGAGTGAAAACGAATCCAGAGCTTCTTCAATGGAGAGAAGAGGGAGTGTAGCCACCCCATTTGGAGAAGAGGTATGGCTCATGATAGGTGAAAGAATGGGGGGAGTTAAGGAAATAAGAGGGCCAGAAAGGAAAGGGAGAGAGAGAAACTGCTGGTTTGCTTCCACAAGGGTGAAGTTTAGGTCACTGTTCTTGAAAACCTTTTACATTCCCTTGTAGGCATATGATCACATTTTATTTATTTTTTCTTATTTTCCCTTGGTGCAGTATCACTGTCTCACCTTTTGCCCTTCTAGCAGAAGAAGCCACTTCACCAGTCACCACTTCTTTTCTCACACTTTAGTTATATGCATATTACGGTATATAAATCTCCCTTGTACGGTAAGCTACATGTGGTGTTTTTACTACTTAATTGTTTAAAGTATAGATAAAATATTTTATTTTTGTGGGGTTTGTTTGCCATTTTGGGACACCTAGCTCTTGTATTTTTTAAGTAAACAGTCCCTCCTTAGAGTCATCTACAAGTATCCGTCTCCTATTTGTCCAAATGTACCACTAAGTTTCAATCTTTTATCTGCACATTGATTTCCTTCTGGAAGACTCATCATTTCGTAATGATTATTAGTTAATGAATATTGAAGGTGTCGTAACTCTATATTTCTTATTGGAGTGGTTAACTTGAAGTTAATTTTGGTCAATTGACTAATACAGTGTCGACACATAGGCCGGAAGGTGATCTATGTCTGCGTATCAGCATTATATTGGTCAATTAACCAACTTACCATGAAATTAACTTCATGGTAACTGGATCCATTTCTCATACTCCATCCGTCTCATGTGCATGTGACAAAATATTAATGAGTTGTATCGTGAAATTCATCAATTCTATGTCTGTGGTCTGAATAAACTAAATAGTTTTTGTCTAGTTACCCGATATTATTCTTGTCCTCCTATCCTCTTTGGATGTCTCAAATTTGGGAGTAGTTAGCATGAAGTTAATTTTGGTCAATTGACCAATACAATGTCGATACGCAGACGGAAAGTGATCTGTCTTATTGGTCAATTAACCAACTTATTATAAAATTAACTTCATTGTAACCGAATGTCTCAAATTTGTATTATCCCAAATTTCTTAACTTGCAAAAATGTTATCATTTGACATTTGAATTGACTTTTAGGGCGAAGAAAATTTGCTCCCCAACTAGTTGATAACTTGGGGAGCATGCAATATAATATGTAGTGGTTGTTGACAGTTTCTTAGCTTGCTTTGAAATGCTTACCTTTACTTTTACTATCGTAATATTTATTCTCGGTTTTCACATTCTTTCATTCATTTGGTTGGTTGTTTTTGTCTTCTTTCTGTTTTTTCTTTTAGCTGTTTGTGGAAGCTACAAAGACGATGGTATATGTGATTAGAAATAAGTACTTGGAAGGATAATTACAAACTATGGCAAATAATTTGGAACATCTCTCTATACGTCAAATTTTCTAAAAAAATTGCCAAATAGTTTGAACGTATCCGCTTACCATGAAATAGTCAACTTTATGTTAAGTTGGTCAATTGACTAATAAAATGCTGATACGCAGAGAGATCATCAATCGACTTGCGTGTCGACATTATATTGGTCAATTGACCAAATTAATTTCATGCTAAGCATTTTCAGTTTAAACTAATTGAATAGGTCAGCCAAGCTGTGAGGATATGAAAATTAGCACTCTCTGTTAAGGGTGTAAACGAGTCGAACCGGAACGAACAGAGAGCTACTCGAATTCGACTCGAATTCGAATTATATTTGAAAATTTCTACTCAGATTCGACTCGACTCGAATATTTATTACTCGAATTCGATCCGACTCGACTCGAATATTTATTCAAACTACTCGCGAGTTTTAAATTCAAACTCGAATTCGAATCTACACATAATAACTAGTTTTATAATAAATATAATTATAAATTAAATTTGTTATTTTACTTAAAAATAAGAAAATATATTTATTATTACATTTTATAAATATAAAATCACAATTAAAATTAAAAACAAAACAAAATAATAACTAATTATCCTAATTTGATTTAAATTTGTATATATTATAAGAGAATGTATCGAACACCTAATCGAATATGTATTAACCGAGTATGTATCGAATCACAATCAAAAATTCGAGTAGTTTGAATCTTAAAGGAGTCGAGTATAACCTTGCTCAGATTCTACTCATATTTTTATTTGAACTATTTTTAATACTCAGATTTGGATCATATTATTAACGAATTCGAGTCTCGCTCATATTTTTTCGAATCGAACCCGAATCGAGCTCGAACTGTGTTGGCTCGTTTACAGCCTTACTCTCTGCCTTACTCTCTGTGTTGTTATAGAATTAATTAATTAGACTTTATGGACGTTGGGAGTATTTTATTTTTTATTTTATTGGTAATATATCACCGGGAGGAATGATGAAGCTCAAAACATAGGTAAAACCATAGACATGAATTGATGAATGTATGTATGTGGCTGAACTCGAACTAACAACCTCTAGGTTTTGTAGCTTCTTAGTTCCAAGACTATATATTTCTGTTGGTCAATAACACCCTGATCAAGTTTACCGGCCCAGCAGCCCATCGAATGA